>OW052067.1:16228153-18628153 GCA_932526445.1 Phragmatobia fuliginosa
TGGTCGTTTTTTGTATGTTTCTACACCGCAACTCAGGATGTACATATATATTTTTGTCTTTAAAAAACTACAATAAAAAAAAATACGACAATGAATATAGATTCGATCAAATTAAAAAGCATGTCCTATGATTTTTTCATAAATATAGGTATAATTTATAAATATTACATAAAAAAAAGGTACAGTTAACATAATGATACAGAAAGAAATACATACTCGATAAGAAAAACCGAGTACCTATATCAGATATCCGGAGTCACTTAGTGAAAATACCAGGTATATTTATTTAAAAGATGGCTCGCCAGGTATTACGACATCGTAATTCGAAGCACTAATACAAAATCAACATGGCACATTTGAAGTACACTGATGCCTGTAAGACGTATGTGGAACGTCTAGTATACCGTATCCGTGTCGCATTCGTCGCGTTTCACAAGGGTTGTCACATTTTAGTTGAATGTCATATCTGTTATTTGTGTGACAGTTAGGATTAGGTTTTATTAATCTATACTAATATTATAAAAAGGTAAAGCTAAGGTAAGTTAAAGAAGTTATTTTGAAAATTTGTCTATGAATAGAAAGCCACATTATTTGTTTGTCATAGGCTATTATATATTAACTACATCCGACATACTTGAGCGTGGAGCCATGGCTGAAAGCTAATTCCTTTATAACATTAAGATTACGAAGATAGAAATTTTTAATAATAAAAAATGTGTAAAAAAAAAAAAAAGCAACTGCCCGGTTGGCCAGGGGATCGTTTCTATAACTGCTCGAAAAAGCACTTACGGTTATGACAAGAGAAACAAATTCATTCATTATTTGACAGTAAAAAAAATATTTCAGTTCCTTAATAAAGCAATCTATAGAGAAACCGAGTAAAATTACTAATACGATTATTTATTTTCGAGAAAAAAATCATCAACAGTGACTAAAATCACCGAAATCGACCTTTTCTGTTTGGAATCAATCTAGTATTATGTTGCTTTATTTGAAATAAATATTTTATTAGTTGCAAGAAAAAAGTACAAAAAAGAGATTAAGCATTTAAGGTTTCTACTAATTCTCACCAGAAAGTCATAATTTAATCTTAAACATCATTAATTTTTAGCGGCAAAAGTTCCATACATTTTAGTATGGAGAAATAATTTGCAATAAAACAGAGTTCACGCGATCCAAAAATTCAGTGTTCTCCGAAAATCTGATATATAAATATGATCAAACTAGCTTTCGCCCGCGGCTCCGCCCGCGTGTATTCGGTTATCGTGGTAAAAAGTACCCTATGTCCTTTCCCAAGTTCAGTTCTATCTTCATACCAAATTTCATCAAAATCGGTTCAGTGGTTTTGGCGTGAAAGCGTAACAGACAGACAGACAGAGTTACTTTCGTATATGTGTGTTACCTTTAGTCGTATCTTTCAAGATGTTCAGCTGATGATGGAAAGTAATACTACTCAATGGTTTGGTCTTGGATGATTAGTATTTCACTTTTATACGTATGTATAAACCGCTAGTCGTATTTATGTTTTACTAGCTTTTGCCCATGGCTCCGCCCGCGAGTGTGTCGATTTTCGTGGTAAAAAGTAGCCATGTCCTTTCTCGGGGTCCCATATATCTCTATACTGAAATTGATCAAAATCGGTTCAGCGTTTTAGGCGTGAAAAGGTAACAGACAAACAGACAGACAGAGTTACTTTCACATTTATTTTAGTAACATTATTGCGTAAATAAGCCGTTTGCATTAAATATATTAAAAAAAAAACACAGTCCTCTGCCTCTTCAACCTGTCTATTAAACTCAAAACATAACGTAACTTAAAAACTACTGCACCGATTTTCATGATGTTTGCAGCAATGGATAGATTGGTTTTAAAGGAGGGTATAATTTGTCAAATTTTAAATGTTTTTTAAATGCCTATAAGACCATGTATCGTTAATCACACATTATTGACATAATAAAATCTTACACTGATAGTCACTAGTGTAAGATTACGGCCAATTACGGGTGCGACCTGGATGAACGCTCTGACGTATTATAAAATATTTATTTAAATAATATTGTGTAATAAACAATTTTATTCTACATATTTCATGTAGAATAAAATTGTTTTAAATGTCTACAGTATTTATTATGATAAGGATTAATATTACATTGTTCCAAATTACTTTGAAATTATTATTCACAAATAAAATAATAAAGAAATATTAAAAAAGTATAATTAAAAAAGTATTACTGTAGGTTATTCCTAATTTATGTAACTCGTAAACTTTTGTCAATATTGGCTTTATTTATGTGTTCCTTTAAAATAATAAAATAACATTAATAAATCTTCTTTAAAAGGTAACCTTAATTATGATGAAAACCGTATTTAAATACCTTGCGTATTTAAAACGATCTGAGTTGACAGACAATGCACGCGAGCGAATTTATTTTATACTGTGTAAAATTATTTTATAATCTTTGACCATTCGATTGGTATACAGAAAGTATTATGACTTTCTGTACTGAATGAATCCTACGGGCTTTACGTTATGGCAAGATACATTGCGTGCGTTGTAAGACATTAAAATACGTTCTACAAAGGCGAACAGTTGATGGATATTTAACATAAGCAAAAAACCGAAAGTCGGTGATTGCTTGCTACGGTATGTATGCGACAGTGCGCGATGCGTCTGTGTGCATGTAAAATATGTATGTGGGTGTTCAATCACAAATTCTCACGCTTGGTGTCGCGGGCCTTAAGCGGTCGCCACGCCGCTTCCTACTGCGCTAAGTGCCGTGGGTTCCAATATCACGTGTGATAACACTTTGTGTAATTCATAATTTGTTTTTCTGAGTCTGGGTGTTCTTTGTGTCCGTTTTATATATGTTTGTAAAGTCCTCCGCAGAAATTTATATTTATGAAAAAAAAAGGCTAAAAGTTTCGAACAGTAAAGCAAGGGACATGGTAATTATTATTTAAATGTGTGTGTTTTAGTACTGTTTTTATATACAATACAACACACTTGATATTGACTACCATGACTACTACAATGAATTGAATGATAACAAAAAATCTGTCCTTAAGTAAACACACCCACACACGCACTTTGATATAATTGAATTTATGTGTTCATCTCGTTTGACAACCCTAGCTATGGCACACGTGTGTCGGCGTGGGTGGGGTAAGCACGTGACCTCCCATGACTTAGGGTTGATACTTTACAATCCTTAATGTGACAAGACTTGTGCATCTAAGCATATTGTGACCGGTATTGAGATGCTTTCGAGTAGTTTGTTTATAATTATAATTTCTTTATTGTCAATTTTGTTAGGAGTTAATTTCTTTTTACTGCTTACTAGATAACCCACGCAATTTCGTGTTCGTCTCTCAAGACAATTAAATTTTCTACGCATTCGTAATAGAAATTATATCTCTCTTTTAAATTATGTCGGTTCTAAGTAAACAATTTTTTTTTTTATTAATACAAATATTAATTCAAAATAACTCGCTGTGCATATTTACAATTTATATGCACACTGTGTTTTCTTGCATTTGAATTCCAGTGTTATATGTGTAAAAAGGAAACCTTTTACAGCAAATGTTATGATTTGAATTCTACCTTACTTAACAACAGTGAAATATATCGTATTTACTTCATTCTAAATCTTCCAGGTCAGTTTCCTTCACCTGTTGTTTGACTCTGCGGGCGGCCGGTGCACAAACACTGCCTGTTTGTTCATCACCCACCTGCGTCGCTGTATTGGGACGCGACCTTGTCGATAGCTCAGATGGATTTATAAAAACATTTTAAAAAATATTGGTTCTTTTTTAGTGATTGGTTTAAAAAAATGATTTGGAAATATTTTTCAGTTCAGCGCGCATTACTTTAGAACATTGCAAGGAATAGTTTACAAGATTACGAAGCTCTGACTTATACGTATCATGCTTAAACTATATAATGAAGAATATAGGTAGATTAAATCATTATTTATGTACGTAACTCAAATCATTTGATACTTGTTAATAGATATGAATATTAATGAGTAGCGACTTCCACATACTAAAAAGCAGAAACTTATTTAAGCGTCATCTAACAAAAACACATTGAACTACGTAATAACTCAAAAGCTTGCATAGCGCAACGAAAGTGCTCATACTCAACCCGTTTTGGCAACAACAGTTTGGCTGCAAACCAGGTAATGTACAGATTGGAGTACAATCAGAGTACAGTGAGGCGCTGGTGTAAGCGCCTCCTTCGCTTGGTTCCCCGGTTAGGATTGTCGACCTCCTGGGCCTTCTATACCGCCTTGCGCGGACGAAGATTGTAACCATGGTAAAACAACTGTCGCTACTGGTCATGGAGCGTATGACAGTCGGTAGCGAGAGTTCTCCTCCGCTGACTGCAGTGAGGGCTCGACTTTACGTTCAGGTGGGGCAAGCCGCCTGCGTGTGCTGAGTCTTCTCCTCACTGCAGTAGAAGTGATGACAGTTCCCTCCTTGTAACCAAATTCAGGTTATTTCCGAAGTAACCGTGCCCGGAAAGAACTTGCGTCAGTCGGAAGGAAAGTATCCTGAATCTGCACAACACCTGGTTTCAGGATCCTCTCTAGATATAAGATTGAAGGACAAAACCTCGTTCCTATACAAATATTTATCTCATACAAGAACAAGATAAACTATTTTAGTTTTTTATTCACTCTTAAGGAAGTAAATTGTTTTGAAACATTACAGTGTTTTGTTTTGAAAATTAGTGTCATCCTTATTTATGAAAGTACAAGAGAATGAGGTAGGTGTGTCTCCTCCGCCTTCAATCACTTATATGAGAAAAATTAAGGGCAGAAATAGAGTTGACCGCTTATACGCCTAATTAGTCGTATAAAAAGACATTGACCATCTAAAGTACTAACCAACAAAATGTCATAGTTGTAATCTTTAAATGTCAAATGAAGTGACTCATTAATTTCTAACTACCTACATAAATTGAGTTTTGAACTCCAAAGTAAACTTTATGACATTATTTTAGGAGCTAAAAACATGTTTACTCTTAGCACAAATACTTTTGTTCATGAAACATTTCAACAGCGTGAACATTTTGACAATAAACAAAAAAAAACTATTTTTCTCCAAATACAAAAAGAGGAACATTGGTCAATAAGTTCCAAAAACATGTTACAGCACATTACGTTATGGGCCGAAGAGTCAAGTACACAAAACTAATGTAACTCAACACAAACATTGACTCCGGTGTCCAAAGTAACGTCACCTGCTTTACGCTAAACTGTTAGCATCGTTAAAAATTCTTCGAACGGTGCAGTTGTAGGGATGTGAGAATTTTATATCGATTATTTATCGATAGTTTTTAAAATTTGCATCAAAATGTTTAATACTTTTAGATAACTCAATTTAGATAATTAATACGAGACTTTTGACAAGTTGCTGCTCTTAAATATAAATTATACAGTATTAGTACAAAATAGGATCGTATGGTGTAAATAATAAATATTATCCCCTTTTAAACAAATGAGTTATGGTAGAACACACAGAAAGTTTAACACTTTGCCCTTATCGCCTTCATGGGATAGTAAAATAAACTTAGCTAAGGAAAGAACCATTTCTGATCAAAATCGTCTCCTCACTAGACTCTTAATAAGGAGTGCCCTTGACGTGTGACCAAACGTTTATGCTAGGAGGAAAAACATTTGCCTCCGGTTTGGAGGGCCGACCTCTCGACCGGATGAGTGCCTACCGTGTGGCAGCATACACATGGGCTCGTCCCAATTGCTATGCACCTTGTTTTATAGAAGTTATCAGGTTTGAATTATTTTATGGACTGAATATTTAAGCAGGTGATTTTATGTAGTAAAAATAACTTAATCTTTTTATTACAAGCATGCAACTTAGTATTGAGGATTTTTTTTATTTTCGATACCTATAGAAATTAGATAATTAATGTCATATATGACCCTTATTTTTATGTTTATACCATTACTAGTATAAGTTCTAGTTATACCTACTGAATTGGACTAAACAATAGAAATGATACTTTAGTCATAACAATTAAATTACCTGGCTTATCAAATACTTTGGATACTTGAAACTTTGTTAAATTTATTTCTTCGAAATTTAGAAAAAGTTTTTAATCACTATTTTTACTCTATAATCACTAAATTTTTGCGTACTTACTCATCAAGCCCCAGAGTCGTAACGTATCGTCAATCCATGACGGGGATTGTCAATTGTTCACAAAATCACACATTGAAATAGTAGACAGCTACATAAATATCTACAACATCCTCAGCCCAAAGTACAATAAATAAAAAGCTTGAATACGATTTAAAATTCTATACAAGTATCTGTTTTCTAAGGCGGGGTCGTTCTGAATCCGCAATTAACCCGCATTTGCATTCGAACTGGCGACCTGTGGGCTTTGTGACGTCAGCGTAAGACAAACCATTTGTATGCAAAGCGAAGTGTATGATGCCGGGCTAGTCGAATCGGGTGTTTGGCGAATGCTTGAAATTTGACACGTTTCTACATTCCGTGATTTTGAACACATATCATAAACACCAACTGATTTTATCCGCGGTAATTGTTATATCTTTACAACAACACGGGTAATGCTGCGGGGCGAAGCTAGTTTAAAAAAAGTTGCCTAAGTTACTAATTTTATCCCCAGCTACCTATCCATGGAAGTCCATCCATAGATTAGCCGGAACAAATAGACAGACAGATTGACAAAAATTATGTTAATGATGTACTCATGTAGCACCAAATATATAATTTCAAATGCATTTAGTGAAAAATTGAAAATTTAATATTACAAACACACACTCCAATTTTACTCATATATTTGTCTAGGTCTAGCATTAGATAGCAATGAGTTGATGATGATGACGATGATGATTATTATTCTATAGAAAGATTCTTCACGAACACTCCCAAAAAGCTAAAGTCCACTTGTTTTGTTTTAAAGTTTCTGATTCTGACAGACGAGATGTCAAAATTAAATTCTCAGACCAGTTGGCAACGACACTAAATCTTTATAATGATAATATTCTTATCCAAATTATGTACGTTAGAGGTAATTAATTCAAGCGTGAAAAGGTCTACTAAAGGTTAAAACTTTTCCTTTCGCCTGTGTACACAAAACGTCCAATTGAAAACCAAAAATAGTGGTAAAATCTAAATATTCTCAGTTTAGGGTCATTATTGACAGTTTATGACTACGAGTATAAACTGTATTTAATAGTCTTTGAAAGTCTACTTCATATAATATAGGTTAATAGCACAGCAAAGATTTATTAGATCTTATTCTCTCTTTCTCTTTCTTTCTTATGCAGGTGGTCTAGAGTCTAGAAGAAAAAAAGTATTATGTAAGTACCTATTCTGATAAACAATACATTTTCAATTATTAAATGATGATGCGACTACGCGGGATGACGTATAATATAGAAACAAAAATATACATTGGTGACACATTAAATGGCTATGACAAAACGAATTTCTTTTATCAATATCTTTTATTTATATGTTAGTTTTAAAGTTTAATGATTTTGTGCGTATCTATTGAAATTCGAGATAGCCACTGAGAACCATTAACAGATTATTGCTATTAAATTGGTGTTTAACTTCACTCTGTGTAAGGTCGAAAGCTATTCAAAAACTTGTTATAAAAACACATGATAATATTCCTCATAAACATTCAAAGGATCATTTGAATATTGACGTGAAAATAAAGAAAATAGAATTGTTACAGGGATCATCCACATATTATGTTATAATAAATCATTTTTGTTAAATGCAATATGTCATTCTTATGTGTGGTCCTTTTTTGACCCTCATATAAATTAAAACAAATACCGCTCTAAAGCATCAGAATAAATATTTTGTATTTTGTAAAAAAAACCCTAATATCTGAAGTTTTTTCGAGGCAGTTTTTTTATATATTCATAACAATAAACTCCTTCAACAATTGAAATAAGGAAATGGTTTTTTACGAATTTAGTAGTCTTCTATCAACAAAAACTTAAATTGCAAGTAAATGGTTTTTTAATACGTTAATATTTATTCATTCGCAACGTATGGAAAATCGAATGACGTTTCACATTAAAATGTCAGAGGTTGCCAACCTTCGACCGGCTGTGAATCAACAGGCATCGAACCCACGTCTCACGACCTGTTTGACCTTGACCCTAACCTTGGTTCTCAATTGATGACTCTGTGTAAGTAAGTAAATATGCATTAATTTACAGAAATAGTGTTGATGGTGCTATAAATGTAAGCTTCAATGGTTATTGTTAAGATAAGATGTGATTAAATTTAATGACCACCTAAGATGGTACATTAAGATTAAATCATATAAGTTTCCCTAATATTGACTATAGTAGTTTTGTTATTACCTACCTAATCATAAAATAATAATGACTTGACATCTTTGATCTCAAATGAGGTTATGACTTTACAACAATACACAAAATAACAGCTTTTTACTAAATGCATATGAAATTACATACATCAAAAAAATATTTTTTATATTTTTGTCTATCTATTTGTTTATTTTAGTTAGTCGCTGAAGCGGCTGACCCGATTTTGACGATGTTTTCACTAGTTGATGCTATAGCTGAAGTTATGAAGAGTAACAACGGCTATTTATATTTAAATACAAATAGGGTTCCAAGAAAACAAAACCAATGAACATTTCAAAAGCAATAAAAACAGCGAGCAATACCTTACTAAATACGTTCACAGATACAACCATTTATCCTGGTTGGGAATCGAACCCAAGACCTTTGGCCAACTTAATATACGACCACTGTAAAGAACAAAACAAAACTTTTGTTGTTATTTTTGATATACTAACAAAGCATTCCCATAATGTTAGTTATGAGGACTTCTTGAGTGGGGACCACGTCGTCTCGGTAAACAGTAGGATGCCAAGAAGACAGGTGGTGGTGGACAGTGATGATTTAGATGACTGGCAGGAGCTTGATGGGAGAATCCGATGAATTTTCTAAGTGACGTGTGGCTGGAGCGCAGCGTACTACGATTAGTCGATGATGGTTTCGGTGACGTCTAAAACCGGGATGATATTATGTCAGAATGATAAAACATAAGGTATATTTAAGCCAAAACAAAACAATACATGCGTTGTGGTGTCCCAACATAAAGCGTAAAAATTTTGAAAATAATTTTAAGAGATGCATGCTTGACTAGGACAACTTTTGTAAAATATACATATCTATGTATATGTATATTTTACAAAAGTTGTAGTAAAAAAAATGTTACACAATATTTACTACACTTTTTGAAATATCTTATCAAGATCCTCTTTACTTTAAAAATATAAAGAATACACATATTAATATATATGTTATCTGATATATTTTATAAAATTTATCGACAACAATATATATGTAGAACAGCAGATTCTTCTAATACATGCATCATTTTCTTTAAAGAAGATTCTGAATACTATAAAAAAAATATAATATTTGATATACTAATTTTTATTTATGTTTATTTACACGAGGGTTTGTATTAATTTTAATTATGTCATTAGACCTAACCATCATTTAATATATAAAATTCTCGTGTCACAGTTTTCGTTGCCATACTCCTCCGAAACGGCTGGACCGATCTTTATGAAACTTTATATGCATCTTCAGTAGGTCTGAGAATAGGCCAACGTCTATTTTTCATACCTTTAAAACGCGAGCGGAGCCGCGAGCATCAGCTAGTAATTTTGTATATGACACCTTCCATTACGGAATAACATTACATATAAAAAGAACAAAATGATAATCTATACGTATTTTATGGCTCTACCGTTAACCGATTACAAACTAAATGTCAGAGGTGTTGAACCTTTGACCGGAATGAATCAACGCTCATCTCGCGACCCCTGGCTTCGCCCATGACCCTCGTTCTAACTGCGTATTTACTGAACCTTTTTTACGTTTCTACCATATATTAACATTTAAATGAGTGTTTCAGGGGTTTTATATTCCTCATTAGGATATAAGAGTTTCTGTTTATAGAAATGTCTTCGGAGCTAAGCCATTTATTTTATTTATTTACGAGTGTTTAAACATATGTATGGGTTTTAATTATGTAGGTACTAATTTTTCTTTAGTCATTTAATGCATTTGTTTAAAAAAACTGCAAAGTTATTGGATTTTACTATAGAAAATATTGCGTATAATATCTTCAAAAGGACACTTTTGTGTTAGGAATATCATTTACCGCTTTCTGTAATAGTTAAACTAATATTTGATTGATTCATAATAATATTGAACAACCTTATTTTAATATCATTAATCGTAATTCTATAATTACAGAAGAAAACTGTTAATGAACAACATCTGTTCCGAGACTATAACCGAAGTACAGTACCACTTATCTCAATAAAGTACCTACTGTCACTAGTTTCTTATAAAATGTAATAATAGGCTCTTGTTAGAACCAACCAATTGTAAGATACCTGTAGTATCAGGCCCCCTAGCCTAGTAGCAAACACTTTTCTTCGTCTATTCTAAACTTATACTATAAGTTGGTATAACAACAACTGATACTGATATAAATACACACATATACCTTTTATTACAATAACAGACATACATGTTGCATATAGAAAACACTAAAACTCCGGAACAAAATTTGCAGATCATACAAATATTTTGTCCGACCCAGGAATCTAACCCAGGAACTCAAGCACAGCAGTCGCACATGTTACCACTGCGATACAGAGGCAGTCATAAGAAAATCGGTTAAAATAATTAGTTTAATCGACTTATTTAGAAAAGATATCAGCCATGTAACTTATTAGCTTTCACAAAACTTCAATTCACAGATTTAAACACTAAGTTCTACCTTGTTTAATTTTTTATCTTCTGGAAATATTTAAAATTTATGTTATTGCCTGTTTGCAGTCATGAAACCTAACAGTAAACTTAATTTATTTTTGTTTTAGAAAATTTAAAACAAATCCTATTTAATCTATGAATACACAAACTTAAAAGTTGACAGAACTTTTGTTTTACGACTTTAAAATAGGTAAGTAATAACTAACAGTTTATTCATTACAAAGTTAGTAAACCTCTGTAATTTACGATTGCAATAAGGCACAATTTCAACGACATTAACGCAAGAAGACGTCGTCCTCACTTTGATTGATACGTCAACAGTTTTAATGTAATAAAATAAATTATCGCGTTTTTTGGTCAGACCATTTTTTAAGGTACTTTATTGCACTTTAAACTTTGGGTGTAAAAAATAATTTTAAGATATAAACAGTATGTTCTTCATTTATGACCGGACGATTGGTATTGTGGATTTAGCGTATTGTAAATAAAATGTTTTTAATTAGTATTCCAATAACTGCGCTGCTTGCTGCGACTAAAATATCTCAAATGAGCTGCTTTCACGCTTTCTAAATAGAGTGTTAGAAAATACTTACATCTAACTGCACTAGCGGTTAATTCAACTTAAAAACGAATTAAATTTCAACCTTTAAATACTAAGCAATATGATTTATTTTACATTCTCCGTCAAAAAATCTTCCCTTAACCTTACAAATATATTCAAATATCTAAACAGCATGACTAATTTTTTTGAAAAGGCGTTTTACGATTCAATTTACGCTTACAATAGATCTTTGCGGGCTATTGTTCCACTCCTGCGCACCTCATGCGTACTTATTCCCAACTATGACCGTTGGTCGCATTGTCGCGATTTCCTGCCTATTTGAAAAAAAATGTTTGCAGGTAAAGGTACCTGTTTTTTTCAGTCAGGTACATGGGCTCTTTTGAAAAAAAAGTATTGGTGTCATCTATTGCAAAAGTTCGAGCATGTCAGGTATTTAAAGACGGTATAGCCAGTATAGTTACTTCGAGAAGTGGATGAACAATAGTATTAAAAAGAAAGTATTCGACGCATGAAATATCAATTAAAATGCCTTTTGGAATTTTGTATTACAGTTGAGTATTTGACCAGAAGGGGATATCGATATCGATTCATAACAGTGATACTGCCTTGTTGGTCTAGAGGTTGGCGATAGGGTTTGATTCGCGGATCGGACCACATATTTGTGTGATCCACAAATGTTTGTTTCGGAGCCTGGGTGTTTACTATGTTTAATATGTGGTACTAGATGACGTATGTAAGATGTCCGGAATATTCATTATATTTTAAATGTTTTTGTTATAATATTGGCATGTACGTAAACTAGATTACGCATGTATCGAGTATTATACTTCGGTAGTTGTTGTAAGGGATTTATCTATACTTATACTAAACAGCCTGTAACAGTCTGGCCAGCGTAGTATAGTAGGCCAAAACGTCCTTTCAAAGGAGAAGGCTATGTCCAGCAGTGGACTGTTAAAGTCTGTTGATGATGATTATACTAAACTACTACTAATAAAGAAATAAGTTTGTACACTTACATCGCATCAGATTTTTCATTCACGAGTTTTACGAGTAAAAAAAGCCACAAATTCATTAAATTTTGTTCTATATCACTACATATTATATAATAATGTCTTTCCGCGTCTGTCTGTCTGCTACCGCACTGTTTCAAATGAAATTTTGTACTTAAATAATCTAAAGATTTAAGCGGGCGGGCGGAGTCACGAAAACTGAACTTCGAGAACTGAATTTAATTTAACACAATACATGTAAACACTACTGAAAAAGCTCAGTACAGTATGAACGACTACAGTAGACTACATAATATCACCCCATGCGGTGGGTCATAAGGCCCTAAATGACAGGAAATTCAAATCTCTCAAACAACTGACCCCATTGTTTAGCGAAACCCTTGAACTAATCTTTTTGGGTCTTTTGTACCTGTGCCATTCTTTTGTTCCTAATTGCTATGGTCAAAGAGACCTTTTGTACTATTGTCGGATAAGGGTTGACCGTTGGGGATTTAAACGTTTACCTGTCACTTGTTAAATTAGAAAGTTTTTGGGGTGCAGAGGCATTATTCTGTAGTAAAGATTTTTGTAAAGTGTAATAAAGGAAGGCTTCTATTGTTAGGTTAGGTGAAGTAAGAGTATTTTCAAGAATTTTATAAAAGAACGGTTTTGCTATTAAATAATTAGGAAACTAAGCGAATAAGTAATTTTAATTTTAGATCTAATGATATCACTATTATTTGATGAAACAGTTTTTAATACACTTTAATTAGGTTTACATAAATGTTTGTTTGTAAGCGACGTTTGTATTATAATTTATCTTATTTATAACTATTTATATCTCTTGTCAAAAACTAACTAATAATGACGCTATATACCGACCGTATTGACTTGTGTTTAATAGTACTACATAAACATATTATTGATAAAATATATGCACCTAGTTAAATTGACTTTTTATTAATTCCTATACAATTGCATATATTTACTAATTAATTATCAGCTATTACATTAAGTATATCTATAAAATACGTGATGAATTTTCCAATCTCCATAAAAGATCTACCGACGGCAACATCTTCCGTATAGAAGACATCAACGCGCGCTGTTTTTATACACGTGGTTAGTGTTACTTTAAAAAAAAGAATTATAATATTATTTATTTACATGCTCTATCTAAAAACAACTTGTAATGAAATAATATCATTCATTGTTGTTGGTTGTATTCATTGCTACTTAAATATTTTTTTTAAAGTAATTTATTTGATGTGTACATGAATTAATTATACATTTTTATGTAATAAATACATCCATTAATAAAATATAAAAAAATAATAAATAAAGTTTTAGATATGTATAGTAAATTATAAAATAAAAATGATTATAAAAAATAGGCACTCACGTTCTTTTATATCTTCATCATAATCTGAATAACATCTAGCATCCTTTATAGCCTGATTGTTAGGCTGCTGAAAAAATCTCTCTGAATTGATGTACATTTTTAAGTACATTACTATAACTCACAATTTTCACATATAAGCCGGCACTAGCTTTAAAGTACCTGATTTAAAAAAGAACGTGGCCTTATCCATAAACCACAGAATATTTTTAACAATCACTGTCACACTGATAGCATGTATCACTAATTTTAACTATTTTATTAGTTTCAAAATATCACAGTCACCACCCTAATTTTAAAAACATCTTAAAATTCAAATACTGTTTTTATAGCAGTGTCACAACACTAGCCGCATGCTAGAAAATAAATATATTGTCTTATAAGGAACGTCTTAAACCGAGCGACTCGGAAATCGGAAAAATACTAGTATTACGAGAAATAAAGGAATGTCGATTGTAGCCGAGACACCCGACCGAGTCGAGGTTCGCGCTAACACTGCCACTGCCTCGACCCGACCGAGGTGCGGACCTTTGACAAAAGCCAACAGGTAGTGGAACGATGTTTGGGACGTACTGACCGTTCACGTGGTCAGTGATTTAATTACTGTATTTTCTAACCGAATAATTTTGTTATATATTTTTAACAAGTACGAATTTTATATTAATGTGGGCTTCTTATATTGTCCAAAAAAATATTTGAATTTGACTCTTTATGTTCCGCGTTAATTGCTATTTTTTGTGTGAAAATAAAATATTAAAATTTGAGTAATAAGAATAAAAAGTGTGTTGAGCAAAATTAAAGAATGCAGGTTTATTGAATTACCTTTATTCCAGGTTCCGTACGTTCGTTTATCGTCTATCGCAGTAATAATTTTTCGGATTTATATATAGTCTATGATTCTCTCAAATAATGAGGCTTTCTATTAGTAGCAAAATTTTCAAAATTGGCTTAATAGTTTTAGAGATTACCCTCTGCAACTAAAATAGAAATCTGCGGGATTGCTACTATGTACCTTTTTGTTAATAGGTATTGTTTGAGAATGAGACTATCTACTTTCTTCTTCCTAGCCTCATTCCCAATATTATTTGTGGTCGGCTACTAGTTCAACCGGTTTTACCTGAATATCAGTTTTTCCACCGAGCGACTGACTATATGCGAATAAAAAAATGTGAGCCGTCACGGGACGCCTGGCAGATGTGAAACATCGCCATTATTTTGTAAAAGTAATATGCAGAAAAGAACATATTGTAATAGGAACTAAATATGTCATAATGATAAAATAAAATATTACTAATTATTAAAATAGTACGGTGTGGCGTATAATTATAATTATAATAATTATAATTAAATAATTATATTATAAGTATAATTATAATTATAATTTACGCCACACCGTACACACTACTGCATATAGACTGTATATATATACCATCGTATAGCGTGCCGTGGCGACGCGTCGCCAGGCGTCGCCAGTCGCCAGGCGTCGCCAGGCCAGAAATCTATTTTACGTGCGCCTATAGATGTTTCACATACGTGCGCCTATAGATGTTTCACATCAAAACAAAAATATAGAGTAATAATGATAAATGTTTGGGCCTCCACCGTGCACCATTAAACGATAAGGTCATGGTTACATTTCAGCTTTCTAAAACCAACACAATGGACAGACAGAAGCACATCGAGTTTTATAGATTTAATTTCTACACGTAACTATCCTTGATGTATTATTATTACACACACAATTACATGTAAATACACGTAATTGTTCCTACTTTGCCATTTCCCTACTTTCTTTGTTGTGTTCTTAAAATGTAAAAAAAATTAATTTACGGACCCTTGGGGCGTTTTAACTTGGGAATTTAATTTTGAACTTGAGTTGTAAGTTGAACAACAATGATGATTGCTCTATTGGCCTATTGCGTAGTTGCTCTGACTGCTAAATCAGAGGTCCGGAGTTCGGATCCCATGCAAGACTAACAATTTTGTGATGGACGCGATTATGTTTGGGTGTTTCTTTTAAACATAGTTAACATATTTTTCAAAAAAGTTTGTAAGTCTTCTTTCAGTCTATCTAGCTTTAATTATATAAGCTTTACTAAGTTTGAAACTAGATGGCGCTGTGTGTCAAAAGACGGAAATATTTATTTATTTATTCTGTTGGTATACAGGTGTAATATATTTGAAATGTGTATCTTTATTTAATACTTAAATATGTTTGTTAACGGTGGTCACAGGTTCAGCCTAGTTTGGGATTAGTGTGTCATGTGTGTTGAAGATATAGGTAATTGAATTAAAAAAACCCATGAGATCCTTAAAATACGTGTAATAAATGCCGCAACCAAACCGGTGAACAATAATCGGTTATAAACAAACAAACAAACTTACAGATGAAGCTAATAAAAGCGTGCTAAAAAGTATACACGAAGTCATCTATCAAACATTATTTTAGATAAGTAATGGCAAAATGCAAAGGCGTGGTGTGTCAAAGCAATATGAAGGTGACCGATACCCATTGCCCTTGCCATAAAACCATTATTTTCTCAATAAAAGAACTGCCTTTAGAAAAAACGTAACAAAAAGTCTTTTTCGACAATTTGTGTTCGTGGAAGTAAGCAAATACTCTCTGACGGTACAATATACAACCTTTTTGAACAATAATAATAATAAAGTCTGAGTTCGGAGATCATTTCTTATCTACTTTGGGATAAAGGATGGGTGGTGCATGAAAGATATTGTTCTAGCTATTATTTCGACCAAACAATGAAATTTTGCTGCGTACAAAAAAAAAATACAAAGAATACATTTGCAAATACCGAAATGGATTTGGCAAAATTGCATGTACTCGGACTTCTTACCACGTGGTAAGCTTTTAATGTATTTTTATGTCAATTAACGTACAGTACATACGTACATTCAATTTCATCTCACACAAGGTTAATTTAATACTGGATATACTTATTTAACCTGTGTACTTTTTTTTACCATATTTTACATCCAAGCGTGATTTCTGGATTAGCAGTCAAGCTAACGACTGAAACAAGAGGCCAGTCGTTTAATTATTCAGAACAAAAGTGGTTGCTATCAAAGTCTAAACAGCCCTAGGAGGGCAAAGTTTCAAACTTTTTTAATTCTGCAATCGCTGACACCTCGATTCTCTTCTTTCTCGATTGATTGGCTAATATTTTGTTTCGATCACGTGACTGTGTGATTTTAGCCGTTGTTTAAAAACTCTAACACAAATTAGCTTATTGATCTAACTATTTACTCTTTTGTACTGCCGCTTCAGCCAAACCTGCAACTCATGAAGTGGCAATCGTCTGGTCATAGCATGTTTTCGCTAAGTAAGGATCATAGCAAGGTCGTATGTCAATAGCTATTTTGATATCGCTTTAGTAATTCAATTTAGTACGTTTAATAAAACTTAGTAATAACTTAGAACTTAAAAGTGTATGTATGCGCACTCAAGACGCCTCGGTGGCGCAGTTGTAGCTTAAGCAACTGTTGTGCTAAAGGTCTCGGGTTAGATTCACGGATCGGACCAAATGTTTGTGTTTCGGAGTTTGTTAAGTTTGTTTAAATAATTTGGAATACATACAAAGGCAGTTGTAGTTACTAGAAGCGATAGTTGGCATAGCCGGAACACATCGGAGTCCAGAAGGAAATCCCCTCCCTGGACTCCTTCCAATACACAGGCGCAGAGAGGGTCACACCGTGTGGTTTTAGTCGGTTCGAGTCCGACACACCACCCCACCGTAACCCCCGACGGGGTGACGGTCCGCGGGGATTTCCACACGTTAAAAAAAAAAAAGCCGGAACACATCTATTTATTTCCTTATATTTATTTTCTGTATTAAAATTCTACTGCGAAGTATTTTTTGCTTTAGTCAAAAAGAATTAATTATAGTCGACTGTGAACAGTTAATTGATTTTAATTGTAATATATTATGAAATTAATTATGTAATAAGCCACTCTAAAAAAGTATGAACTTTAATTAAACTAATTCAATTATAGACAGTACTAATTTTGACGCATTCATATCTATAATTACAGTCAACTTTGATATACATACTACTAAATTAAATTAAATTGCTTTATAATAATGAAACTGATTGATTTCAACGATTAGTGACAAGATCCGTTTTTTTGATGGATAAAGAATATAGAGTATCATTGCATGTTTCCGAGACTACTAAAGGAGCCAACTATGTAGATAAATGCCACTACTCGTAAAGAGAAGGAACACTCCATAGAGTCCCTAGTATAGTAAGTCGAACCTTCTTTCTAGGAAAAAACCTATTTTTTTTATAACAACATGAGTAGGACTCGGGAGTTGGGCCCGCCATTCTCACTCTGAGTGCATACAATGCTGCATGATGATCGTACTATGGCGGCTTAGTGAGATGTTTCTAAAAATGGTTGTGTCTGACTGCCTTGTTGGTCTAGTGGTTAGCGTATGAGACGCGGTCTCCACTGCAGAACTCTTCTACCCCAATGGTCATCAGTTCTGCGGCTAATACGGCCAACCCACTGCCACTTCAGCTTGCTAATCCAGTGGGCTATGGCAATGACTTTAGTTCTCTGACGGATATCTTCATTCCTGATACGATCCCTCAGAGAAACGCTGAGCATAGCCCTTTTCATAGCACGCTGAGCAACTTTGACCTTGTGGACCAACCGCACCGTGAGTGTCCACGTCTCGGCTCCGTATGTCATGACAAGTAGGACGTACTGATTAAAAACTTTCGTTTTTAGGCACTATGGGATCTACGACGAGAAGACTCGACGTAACTTTCCAAATGCTGCCCAACCCTGCTGAATTCTTCTATTCACCTCTTCCTCGAGGTAATTCCTACCCAACTGCAATATCTGCATTTTGGTAGGAATCATCATCATCATCATCATCATCATCAACAGCCTTTAACAGTCCACTGCTGGACATAGGCCTCTCCTTAGAAGGAGGTTTTCTACTATACCACGCTGGCCAAACGGGTAGGAATAACCTTACTTAAACCGCCTCCTAATGTAGGAAGCCTTTAAATTTTAAGAGAAATCTAAGTACTTAGGTGTCTCCCAAATGTTGCTGAATATAAATATGTCACTACCACTACTAAATTTAGTAGACGTCGGTGAAAACGAACATTACTCTTAAATGGGAATCAATCCCACAACCTCTGTTTCCGGATTTCCAATCACTAAAACAATTGATACTTACATTTCTTTAATTATTATTTATGTATCATAGATAAAAAAAAAACAGAAGTCATTGTAGATATTAATGGCTAATCATAACATATTAACAATCCTATTATTTATTAATTTTAACTTTATAGTCACCATTCTTGTCAGAACAACACTAAAAGGTTATTAATTATTATTAATATTCGTAAATCAGTGTAATAATGTAAAACATAATAAGGTCGATATTCTGTTAAATTATTCATTTATTAATAATGCATAGATTCATAGTTCGCGCTACCGTGTTACCATTATTATGGAGTTATAAAAGATAACATACTGAGTATACGTCACTGAATGTGAGTTGAATCGAAAAGATTACAATATATAATAAAATCTTTTTTTTTGGCATAATTATTAAAAATTATGCATATGCGTTATTGCATTTCAGTAATGTAATGTAAAATGGTAAGGTACCATATTGTTAAACTAAGCATGTATGGCTCGCATTTCTTATAAGTATATAAATAAATAAAATAACTATGACATTATGATAATACAAAATCATTAGTAATAAAATCAGTAATGGTGAGCTAATTATTGCTGAGAATTGAATATAAAAATTACATTAAAATAAGTTTAAAAAATGATAAATTCATAAACTTTTCTATCTATGACTATTATTTTATAAAAAAGTGAAATCCACATTCTCAAATCAACAATTATAATATTTCGTAGCGTATACTAAGTATGTCTGAATTCTACAGCAGCGTTTTATAGCAAAATCACAATAGGTTGGCGCGTGGGCGCCGTGACACATTCTACTGCTTGTCAAGGAAACAAACTTATTTGGTTTTTTGCCTAATTTGGCAACAAGAACAGTTCAACATGCAATAATATAGTATCGTTAGATCATTGTGAGCTGCTTTTTTGTTTTCACAGTGTGAATAATTTGTACACAGTTTCAGTCTAAAGGTCAAAGTTTGAAGACTATGTTTGTAGTGGTTAAGTATCGGTGCTGGTATAACGTGATAATATTTTAGGACCTAATCATTTACATTACCAACTTTACACCATTCGATTTTAAGTTGCTTAGATTACTATGATATTAATTGAAAAAAATAATTTACCTATGTTCGTATAATCCCTACTTTATAATATTATAAATGCGAAAGTAACTCTGTCTGTCTGTCTGTTACGCTTTCACGGGTAAACCACTGAACCGATTTTGATGAAATTTGGTATGAAGATAGAACTGAACTTAAAGGGAAAGGACATAGACTACTTTTTACCACGATAACCGAATACACGCGGGCGGAGCCGCGGGCGAAAGCTAGTTTGATCATATTTATATATCAGATTTTAAGTCATAAGAAATCAGTTACATATGAAAAAATATTTACGTTTTACGGACGATTTCGTTAGTTTTTTTTTTTAAAAACACTCATGGATACACCTGTGACTATTTTATCCACATATTATTGTTGAATCAATTTATTATTCTCTTAATTACCTAGAACAGAATATTCGCATAACAACAAAATTCCTTTTTAGGGTTCCGAAGTATATCACTCGGAACCCTTATAGATTCGTCATGTCCGTCCGTCCGTCTGTCCGTCCGTCCGTCCTCGACTTACCGTCCAAACGGTAAGTGGTAGAAAGATGAAACTTTGCACGAATATGTATTGTTATTACGCCGACAAAGTGCTATAATAAAATTTTGAAAAATATTTTTATTTGGGGTACCTTCCCTACACCTAAAGTGGGGATGTAAATTTTTTCTCGCGGCTACCCCATCGTGTGGGGTATCATTAGATAGGTATTTTAAAAACAATAAAGGGTTTTTAAGACGTTTTTTTGATTCAGGTATCCGTTTGCGAGAAATTCTACTTTAAAGGGCACTTTTTTTAAAAACAGGGCGTCCCCCCCCTTCTAAAAGCTAAACGGCTGGATCAAAAAATCTGGAAAAATTCGTGATGGTGGTCCACATAATGAACTTTGAAGGAAAACTATAACGGATTAGATGATTTTATTAATTCAGGAGTTATGGAGACTTAACTTGTAAAATGCGCTCACTTGGAAAACGTCATGCAAAATTAACACATTAAAATACGTGAACATAATAGAGCAAGATCCCAGAGCCGCCAGACCTACGTCATTTGTGCAAAGCTGTAATTTTCAGGATTCTTAGTACAATGTCTTGTTAAAATGTATGCGTACCCATTAGCTTGAAAGCGGGCCGTTTCTGAGGTAGCGTGAAGTACAGATGGATAAAAACCTTACTTACCTACGTTAAAGGGGCAAAGCTAGTATTTACAAATTTTTTAAGAATATTATTTAAAATTAAAATTCATTACTGCCAGACACTTTCCGTGGGCAATTACTTCTGCCAGACGTCTTGAAAGTTGAGAAAAAATTTCCAGATTTCGTATACTTGTATATACTTGTAGCTATTCACAACATCAACGAAATCTGGCCGTTTAAAGTGGGGTCAAAATCGCAACCAAAGGAGTTGGTTACAAACAAACAAACATACAGGTGATGCTAATAAATGAGCGTGTAAAAACCATTTAATAATTTACAATTCTATTCTTGAAATAATACCAAAGATGATATTCCTCAGCTTCCTAATTACTACAAATATTTAAAGGTATCTGGGGGGATGATTGGCCCTTCGGACTGGTCTGGCCGTATACAAAGGGTCTTAAAATAGTACCTACCTTAGAAATATGTTTATTTTTTTTAGTTATAAAATATAGTTATATAATATAGTTATAAAATTTAGGTTTGCTACTATAACGTAGTTTACCTAATTTTTTCTCAACTTTCAAGACGTCTGGCAGAAGTAATTGCCCACGGAAAGTGTCTGGCAGTAATGAATTTTAATTTTAAATAATATTCTTAAAAAATTTGTAAATACTAGCTTTGCCCCTTTAACGTAGGTAAGTAAGGTTTTTATCCATCTGTACTTCACGCTACCTCAGAAACGGCCCGCTTTCAAGCTAATGGGTACGCATACATTTTAACAAGACATTGTACTAAGAATCCTGAAAATTACAGCTTTGCACAAATGACGTAGGTCTGGCGGCTCTGGGATCTTGGAGTATAATAATTATCTATTGGATACGATTTTAAATCCACGTGACTGAGGAACCCTTTACTGTGCGTGGCCTGACATGCACTTGGCAGATTTTTTTAATTTAAACAGCTCATATGTATCGATAAACTATTTACTATCTTCGATCTTACCAAATCCTAGGATGCAGACATTAGGTTAGAATTATAATTAGAATCTTTCTTTGCAAAAATAGTCTTTAATTAATAATAAATAATAAATTTTAAGAAAATAATTATAATTTAATAATTATATTATTAGTTAAATGTTAAATAACAAGAACGATGTAATGTAAATGTCAGAGTTGTTACAATAACATCACTTAATTTGCATTCTTCTCAGGACGAAATTATCTGCTGCATTTTTCTTACTATGTTATATACGTATTTACGTATATATACGTATTTATATATTAAATACGTACTATTTATATTAAGGTACGTTCTTTGTATTTGGTTCAAAAACACCGTTGAATTGCGATATTAGTACCTTAGTTCAATTTACTGATCATCTCTAAATTTTTGGAACTTAAAGAGATTGAGCTAGAAGCATTTAAAATTATTAACATTACTGTGCACAATAGCAAAAACTTTGCTGTAAATTTCTGTCCTGAGATTCCTGACAAACAATTTTAAAAACGTGGATTTTGATGATTCAAAATAAAATAAAATAAATTTAAATCACTCGAATATTTTAAGTATCCATCTTTCTTGTCTAAGCTGAATAAAAAAAACAACAGTTTCTAATTATTTAGCACAACAATCTCACTATACAAGTGGTCTATATTTGGACATTTTCGTCAAATTTGGCGGAGGCGTTGTAATATACAAAGTATAACAGACAATCAATTGTATTGGAGTATTTATGAAGACACGTGAATTTGAATAGAATTCGTATTGTGTGGCCTCTACAGCATAATATACTTACACAAAACACAATAAAGCTAAGAGACTGATAATGTTGAAATCGTATGGCAATTGAATAAATTTACATTTGCTTAGTTGAACCGAATTTTGGAATATATGATACTAGCTTTTGTCTGAAGCTCCGTCTACGACGTGAATGTCATCTGTCGCGGTGAAGAGTAGACTATGTCCTCTGTAAAGAATCAAAGTATTTTTGTCACACATTTGTGTATCACAGGCTCGTTATCGCGGATGCTCGCGAGTGACATAAAGGTGTGCATATACTAGATAGGAAGGCAAAATACAGAAGGATATAAATAAACAAAACATAACAATTGGACTGTATGTAGTTATGTGCACTCATGTCCCAATTAGTGTTTGCAGCTAATAGTAAAAGTAGTTTATATTTAAATTCAAACTTAGAATAAAAAAATGAAGATTGATTGTATGAATTTCCTTATCAAATGTTACTACTTTTATATTTTTTAACTAAGAAGGAAAGAAATAGATATAAATCATCAAGTATGTGTCTTTTGTTACCCTAACTTTATATAGAAACTAGTTCTTAACGTTATTTTTCGTAGGATGTCCATGAATATCGTATAACAAAAATTTTATAACTTTATTAATATAGTTCAAATTCGAGTTAAATCCTAATATATATGGTGTTAAGTCTGATTTACTACAGTAAACTAAGGCGGATTGAAATCCTAAAATGGAATATCAAATTATTTATGCATTAAATCCTGATTGTATCAGAGTAGTATTATTATTATCATCGACTTTAATTGCCTACTTAGACTATTTGTGGTATTTTTCATAAAGAAGTCAATAACAAAATCCAACGAGAACATATGTACCCAACCCGTCTAGCGAAAAAAGGCCAACTGGTAATTCCCAAAACCACGAACTACTTTGGCAAACGAACGAGAAGATAATAATATACAGTGCCGTATCTGTTAAATCAGTTGCCCCCGGATTTGTTAAGGGGAGTGGACACAAAACCTCAATATAAAAGGCGACTCAGGGGACATTACTTGTCTTTGTGTCCATGATTGACCACTGGTGTCTGCTATCTCTTTTGTTTGTGTTTTGTTTTTTTTTTTTTCCATTATAGGGGCAAACGAGCAGACGAATCACTTGATGGTAGGTGATTGCCGCCGCCCATGGACACTAGAAACACCAGAGGAGTCACAGGTGCGTTGCCGGCCTTTAAGATGGGAGTACGCTTTTTTTTTGAAGGTTTAAAAGTCGTATTGTAAATATTTTTTAAACTTTGCCAAATATTTTAGTTAATATTACAGTTACAAATACTAAGTTGTTGTATGTATCTACATATTTAAAAATAGTGATATATATGTATATAAGTTTGCAGACCAATATTTACTGTGCAAGCAGTTTGGATTATCTATCCTGAGATAATATTCTCATCATTTATGTAAATATTCTCTATTTGTTAGTGTTATGTATTATTCTGTGAGTATATATGTACATATCTGTAGGTGTGTGTACACCTAATATCATTGTTATGTTACGGTTGCCTGTAAAAAGTCACCGTGAGCGATAACACCGCCGATTGTTCATTTACATTTTTTTACTATTTTTTCTGTACACAACACAAGTACCTAATAAAAAAAAAATATTGGCTAGGAAGACGAATTATTCTATGCCTAAAACATAATATCATAATTGAAATCGTGTTGACACAAAGAATGAATACCCTAAGTCCACATTGTCTGTAGTATAATAACTTCACGATAAACATCAACACGGCAATTATTTATTCGCTTTATAAATGATAAATGATGATAAATGATATTTATTTCTGTAAGTAAATCTTTTGAGACATTTTTACAAGTCGGACTTATAGCTAGAAGGCGCCGGCATTTCCTACGACTCACTCTGGGAAGAAACGCCGAAACAAACCACAGAGGTGTCTTTTTTTTTTTTTAAGTCCGTGTACAACAGTAAAGAGAACTATGTGAGTGCAGTATAGGGTCTGGGTTGACCTTTTGAAGAAAGGACCAAAGTTTTGAGTCGACCTGTCCATACAGACGGCATACGGGCCCCAGCCATCGTGTAGCCTAACCGATGTAGTCAGGATCCACAACCCGGAACACGACACTGACGCCAGCAGGACACTTGAGTAGGCCGTGGAAACACTCAAAACCACCAGAAAATTACTAAAATATAAACTAACATTACAAGCCTACACTATACTCACATTTACAAACTTACACAAAAAAAAAAAAAAAAAAAACTATACAATTCAATTTCAACGAAAAAATTAACAAATTAGAAATGTTCATCACTTTAAAATGTGGGAGCGAGCAGCATTAATCCCAAGCAAATTTGTCATTTAAATAATCAGTGACTGTGTAGTAAGCTTTATCACACAGTTTTTGTTTAATTACGGACTTAAATTTGTTAATACTTAATTCTTGAAATTTGCTTGGAATCTTATTGTAGAATCTCACACCCTGACATCGAAAAGACTTGCTTACTTTTTGTAGTCTAGTCGTTGGCAACACGAGTTTATCTTTATTTCTAGTGTTTATATTATGAATGTCGCTAAACTTTGTGAATAAATGTATATATTTCTTAACATACACTAGATTTTCATATACATATTGAGATGCGACTGTCATAATACCAATTTCTTTAAACTTATCCCTCAGTGACTGCCTATAACTGAGATTATAAATTGCGCGAACAGCTCTCTTTTGCAACACAAAGATACTTTGAATGTCAGCAGCATTTCCCCACAACAAAATACCGTATGACATTACACTATGAAAATAGCTAAAATACACCAGTCTTGCGGTGTCCACATCAGTTAATTGGCGAATTTTATAAACCGCGTATGCTGCAGAACTGAGTCTATTCGACAAGCCATCAATGTGTGGGCCCCACTGCAATTTAGAATCTAAAGTTATACCCAAAAACTTAGTGGTGTCCACAAGATCCAACTCCTTTCCATTTATCAGAACAT
Source organism: Phragmatobia fuliginosa (assembly GCA_932526445.1). Lineage (NCBI taxonomy): Eukaryota > Metazoa > Arthropoda > Insecta > Lepidoptera > Erebidae > Phragmatobia > Phragmatobia fuliginosa. Next base: position 16,254,136 of record OW052067.1, read on the forward strand.
TAGTTTTTACCTGCTTAACATTAGGTGTAAAAAATCTAATACATTTAGTTTTTTTCTCGTTTAAAAGCAAGTTATTAACGTTGAACCAGTTCACGACCTTGGAGAGAGTGTTATTCACATCGTCAGTAACTAATTGCTGTCGTTTTAGTCTAAATAAAAGTGAGGTGTCATCCGCAAATAGCACTATCTCCTGATTATCTTTTATTAGATTAGGTAGGTCATTTATATAAACGAGAAACAAAAATGGGCCGAGAATTGAGCCCTGCGGAACCCCCATAGTGACCAGAGACCCGAGGGACCTCTGTCCATTAACTTCCACTCTTTGGGTCCTATTACCCAAATAAGAGATAAGAAGATCCAAAGCAGTATTCCTTATTCCATAGTGATGCAATTTCCTGATCAATGTTTCATGAGAAACGCAATCGAATGCCTTGGATAAGTCACAAAAAACACCCAGCGCATCCTGTTTATCCTCCCAGGCACTAAATATATTTTCCAATAGTTCAACACCAGCGTCACTTGTCGAGCGTCCTCTTCTGAAGCCAAACTGTTTCTTGTGTAGAATTTTGTTTGCGCTAAAGTGAGTTTGTAACTGATCCAGTATAATTTTTTCAAAAATTTTACTGAAAGTAGGTAACACCGAAATGGGTCTATAATTGGTAGGATCGGACGTGCTACCCGCCTTAAACAGAGGAATGATCTTACTGTGTTTCATTAAATCAGGAAATACACCACACTCAATGCACTTATTGAAAATTAAGGCCAACTCTGATGCAACTATGCTAATAATTGGTTTGGTTATTTGTACAGAATTACCCCAAAGGTCAGAGGTTCTCTTAACACTAAGAGCACTGAACGTTTTAACAATATCTCTATCGGTGATACAACTAAATCCAAACTCAGTATTACAAATATTAATATTCTCTTTCAATAAAGATTCTGCAATAGTGGGGGACGAATTCAATGACTCTGTGGTCGAAACTGGAATGTCTGTGAAAAATTTTTCAAAAGCTGTGGCAACGTCTAAATCGGAATTTATTTCTTTATTATCAATTGAAAGACTGTAATTATTACCTTTGTTCTTTACTTTTCCAGTTTCGGCATTAATTATTTCCCATGTCATTCTAATTTTATTTGAACTATTACTAATTTTAGATTTTAAGTAATTAACCTTTGCGAGATGACATATTTTTTTAAATAAATTGGAATATTGTTTAACATATTCTCGAAATTCTACACTATTGTTATAATTTCGTTCTTCATAAAGCTCATAAAGCCGTGTTCTACTTTTAAATATTCCAACCGTGGCCCATTCACTGAAGGTTGTAGTACCCTTAACTGATAACTTCTTAGGAGTAAAAGTTGACTGAAATTCTGAACAATACATGTTAAAAAAAGCATTATATAATTGATTAGGATCATCATTATTACCCAAGCTCGGTAGCTTACTGAGCAGTTTATTTTTAAAATTTTCCATACGAGTTACAGTTTTAGGTACCACAGTAATATCTCGTGTTACCACCATTTTATTTTTTATATCAAACGCACACATCTGTCCACAGTGATCAGAATGTAGTTTATTTATTATTCCTTTAGTGTGTGGCAATATGTCAGTAAATATATTATCTAAACACCTGGCTGCTTTACGCCTTGAATGTCAACCAATCTGTTTATTTCTTCCTAACGCCCATTTATTTTGCCATTATCAATTTTAAAGGCAATATTATAAAGTGTAAAATAACCATTACATTCACAAGATTATCATTTGACAATTTTATGGCTGCGGTTTGTGCGTAAACTTTATGAAACGGACATCATCGCATAAGGATTATAAAAAAAATCAGAATATGGATACTACCGTTTGGTTGTTGCTCTGCTCGGGTCTATGTTGGTTATTGCTGCAAAGAGCCTACCTTGGCAATCAAAAATCAAAGTATCTCCATGCCAAATTTCACTGAAATTAATGCAGTGGTTTTACCGTTATAGCGTTAAAAATAAATCGAGGCACTTTCGAATTTATAATATTAGTATATATTATATTCTAACTTTTGTAAGCCAAGCCTTTCAAATTAAAACAAGTAGTAACCTGCACGTGGATCAAGATTATGTGTTTAATACTAGCACGATTAAATTAACGAGTTTGTGCATTTGAACTGTTGACTGCACATTTCAATTCACTGGTTATGGCCACACAAATTATTTATTGCACGATTTTAAAATAAAGTGTACTACCGCTCCACAATTTACGAGATCATGTCCAATGTCTGACTCACTCGTAATTCTTCTTCTAGAATCTTCTAGATTCTTTTGTTCACATCATCAAATTTAAGTAGAGTAAAATTTATTGTTGGATTATATACTTAAAATGATTAACTTACAGTCCATTTTTCAATATCGCACTCATGGATGTTTAGTCCAGAACCAACTAAAAGTTTGTTAGAGACACGCTTGTTCATTAGTTAAAAACGATAATAATTGATAAATAAATACACAGAAACTAAAGAATTTACATTAGGTTAAGTTTGGTTTAGTCGGCATGTATTTACATGACGTCTAATTTTAGTGCGTTACGCCTAGTTCGTTACCGCTACACTCGTCTATACGTTTTGAGAGGAGTAGCTAGGACTTTAGATATCGAAAAATGAACTGTTAGCCATTGATAATAAAGTAAATACTAAAAAAAAATAGTTTAGGTTAGTTTAGTGATGTTAACAATAGAATTACGGCCAATTTCTGATATGAGATTGCATGCTATTATAGATACCATTAGAACAACACAGACCCTCTGATTGGAGTTATAATAATATACGGAGATAAAACGATATAAATAAAAGCCATGGCGTCTCTTCCGATAAAAAACAGTCTGAATTTTAATTATATCATTATATTTACATACATTCAAAATTAAACATACTTTGTATACATATATATTTACATAACATATTATTTTGTGTCATAAAAGTGTAATACATGTGCCCATTTGGGCTTATACTTTGACAAAGAGGATGCGTATGGCTTCTCCCTACCGTGTTACTTTATGACAAAATCAAAATCAAAATCAATAATCAAAATCAATCAAAATCAAAGCATTTATTTCAAGTAGGCCAGTTACAGGCACTTTTGAATTGTCGAAACAAAAATGTAGCTACAGTCCCAGTCACAAGACATAAAAACTGTGAAAGTACTGTAGTTGCCCATTCCCTAGCGTAGATCTCTATGGAGAAGAACGGGCAAGAAACTCCATGGACACTCTTTTAAATCAAAATGTTTTTTACAAAATCTTGGTTACATCATTCATGTTGAGATGGTACATTATGTGAGAACGATGTAGCAAGACGTGCACGTTAAAAGTGTCCATAGTACAACAAAAATACAATTGAAAATTAAAATAATTAATTCAAATAAGCCGTGGCAACTAAGAGATGACCAGTCACAACTGACAGCGCCCGTTCACGAACATGACGCATGGATCCGCACCATTCAACTCAACCATTTTGAAGGGAATTAAATGATCCGACACACGCGCCACCATCAGCGTGACATTTGAGTGAGCATGACATACTCTCAACCGCCAGGGCAGATTCAAGTCAAGAAAAGACGTAGGTTTTCAGTGAATGATAGCTTGAATAGCTTCCTAGTACATAGTACTCACACAATATGGGCCATGCGATTATATAATACTAAAGAGATTGAATCTATACAATGCAAAGAAAGTTGTACAATCTTCAGCAGCTCCAACAATACCATTTAATGCTATCAATTTATGCGCCCCTGTCCTTGTGAAGCAGGACCAGCATTGAGCCAAGCATTTTTATCAGCGATATAATCGCTCAACTTGTAATATGCTTGCTTACATAGTGTGCGTTTAATGCATGTTTTAAATTTTGTCTCATTCAGTTCAAGAATACTTTGTGGAATTTTATTATAGCATCTCAAACAGTACCCCATAAAAGAAGAGTCTACTTTAGCGAGTCTAAAGCCTGGCTGAACTAGTTGGTCCCTATTTCTAGTACTGTAATTATGTTTGTCACCTCTTTTGCCAAAAAGATGAAGATTTTTCCTGACGTACATTATGTTTTCGTAGATGTATTGACTATGTACCGTCATGATGCCAATATTTTTAAACAGTTCCCTTAGAGAATCGCGCCTACGAAGATTATATATGGCTCTGATGGCTCTTTTTTGCAGAATAAATATAGACTCAATATCTGCAGCCCGTCCCCATAACAAGATGCCGTAAGACATTATACTATGAAAGTAGCTGAAATAGACCAGTCTAGCGGTATCTGCATCAGTAAATTGACGGATTTTTCTAATAGCATATGCTGCTGAACTTAGCCGCCCCGCAAGAGATGTTAAATGAGAACCCCATTGTAGCCCTGCATCAAGCGTAATCCCCAAGAAAACAGTTTTATCTACGAATTCAAGTTTCTCTTTATTCAATATTATATCACAATCACTACTCTTAACATTCGGTAAAGCAAATCTTATGCATTTGGTTTTTTTTTCATTTAATACCAAATTGTTTGCTGTGAACCAATTCTGGACTTGAACTAGGGCATTATTCACGTCATCTAGATTTTGGGCCCGTCTATTTATCTTAAAAATTAAGGAAGTGTCATCAGCAAATAGCACCATATTTTGAGGTTGATTTTTTAATAAATATGGTAGATCATTTATATATACTAGAAAGAGGAAGGGACCCAATATTGAGCCTTGAGGAACCCCCATTTTTACTTTTAAACCCTGTGAATTAACACCATTTATTTGCACATATTGTTGTCTATCACTCAAATAAGATTTAACCAAATTCAGTGCAAGTTTTCCTAGACAGATTCTTATGTCCACTAGTGGACAGTGGACTGCGATGGGCTGAGACAATGTTGATTACTTTACTCTCAGTGTATGTATAAAATTACATTGTCACTCTACGCGAAAGCTGGAGGTAATATATTTACCGAGTATTTTCTAATTATTTTTTCCGGCAGATAATAAAGTTGTTTTATAGCCTATTCATAATAATTTTATACATTTGAAAGTAACTTTGTCTGTTTGTCTGTTATGCTGTCACCGTGAAACTGTATTGAATAAATTTCGGTAAATACATAGATACATTGGACCTTAGAGAAGTATATAGGCTACTTTTTGTCCGATATGTAAATGTACTAATCACTTTAACAAAATAAATCTTTTCAATTTATCTGTTAGAACTTAATAATACTTGGATCTAAAAAAAAGTATTGTTGTACATACACTTAACTTTATATATATAATTCTTGTGTGAGTGTGTATGTCACTGAACTTCTCTCAAACGACTGTACCGATTTTGATGAAATTTTTTGTGTGTGTTCAAGGGGATCTGGGAATGGTTTAGATTCGCAATTGGACCCGGTAGGTGGCGCTGCGATCAAGTTCTGGAATTTTAAAGTTGGGCGGTACGAAGTTCGCTGGGTCAACTATATAAAACTCCCGTGTCACAATCTCAGTTGCAATACTCCTCCGAAACGCCTTAATTGATTCTTATTAAATTTTGTGTCATCATTTAGTAGGTCTCAGAATAGGACGTAAACAATTTTTATACCCTAAGCCCTAAGGTAACAAAGGATAATAGGGACACGAGCGAAGCCACGAGCATCAGCTAGTTTGACTGCCTTGTTGGTCTAGGGGTTAGCGTATACGACTCCTGATCAAGAGGTCTCGGGTTCGATTCCCGGGTCAGACCAAATATTTGTGTTATATACAAATATTTGTTTCGGAGTCTGGGTGTTTTTCTATGTATAATATGTAAAGAAAAGCATGTTTATGTATTTATATCAGTTGTTTAGTACCCATAATACAAGCTCTGCCTAGATTGGGACTAGATGACGTTGTGTGTAAGAAGTCCGAAAGATGTCCGAAAATATATGATTGAGTTTTGTGACAGTAGTCTAGTTTGATCATTCACATCAAATAACAGCTTTTATTAATACACTGCTGGAAGTGCTGGACATAGACCTCACCTTAGATAAGAGGTTAATAAATACATAATAGCTTATTCGACGGTACCAAAGATGGAAGTTTTCCACGGAAGGTTTCAAGTCCTGGTAAGGTAACGTACTGAACGGGTACAAGCACTTATTGTTTTGTATCGCCCACATGGCATTTATATACAAAACTCCATAGTATTGTCGGTGTACTCACGTAAGTTTGTTTTGCGACCAATATGGTTATTTAACGAATATTAGACTCCCATGTTCAGTTTTAATCGTATCTCTTTAACTAATATCGTTTAAGCCATTCTTTGCTAAAAACTAGTTGTCTAACTGACAGTCGATAGTCCTTTATTCCTGGCCGTCACTATCTTAACTGTTTATTAAGAACGGTTTTTCTCAAGTGTGCGTTGTCGTCAACAGAATTCGATGGATAATCGGTTTTTGCACTCAATCCCCGTCGGTCATCACGACAAATTATACAAATGGGTAAAGTACCGAATATCCTACATAAATACAAATACCACGGAAAAATACTTCATACTTAAATCCTAAGTTTCCAAATTATGTAATGTATTTAATTATAAAGACAACAATTGTTAATATGTTGAAGAAAACCCCTAATTAATTAAAATTATTGTCATGATATTTTATACACCCGTAGTTCACAGTGCAGAAAACCAGGCGAGGAGTATTAAAGAAGGCATTATCTTTATATATATAATTCTTGTGTTAGTGTGTATGTCACTGAACTTCTCTCAAACGACTGTACCGATTTTGATGAAATTTTTTGTGTGTGTTCAAGGGGATCTGGGAATGGTTTAGATTCGCAATTGGACCCGGTAGGTGGCGCTGCGATCAAGTTCTGGAATTTTAAAGTTGGGAGGTACGAAGTTCGCTGGGTCAACTAGTTTCATATAAATAGTAAATCTATGGACAAATTTAATACAAAATGAAGTCGACACAAAATATTTTTATAGACATAATATATGTTTTCAGTAAAACACTAAAGTAAGAACATAGTACACCTAAAATCTAATGAATTCACGCTAAGAAATCAATATTTGTGTCCTACCCTAACATAACTATGGTCGGGTATGTATATATTGATTGTACAAGTTGTGAAAGTAAAAGCCGTGAAAGATTTAAATGTCGATCGTTAAATTAAATATCTTGATTAAGTTTCATTAAACGTCAAGCTCTCGAGGTATTCAAGTGAAAATAGTCTTAATCGAGGATTCCAAAAAAAAGAGTTGAGTTTTCGGCATTTATTTTTCATCCATGTATTTTTTCTTAGTCCCCAACCAACGTGGGGATGGCCTTAACCCGAGCCTAACACTGGGACATTTTGGGCTGTTGATGATTTCTGTCATTGTGTATTGTAGATGTGCATAAATATATATCTCTCTTTCTTTCTACATGTATAAAGTATTTCGTCAACAATAAAAAAAGAGACGCGGATATTTTTATAAATGTTTGTTTAATTCTTTGCTAAGTGGTATTGATCATAAATAAACTATAATATTACTCGTTCCTGGCATAAATAGTTTAATAGGTATGTATAATTTATATATCGTGTGGTATACATAATATGCTGTTTTGCATTCTTTAGTAGAAATATAACACTCTAATGGCATTTTTGATTATAAGTATTGGTTGAAGTATACATCTCTTGGTATACGTTTACTAGTAGGAAATACAGTGATGTGTATAGTAGATTTCTGCTGAATAATATTCTTTGTTCCTTACTCATGAGGTGAATGCCTATTAATTAAAATTATTTTGGTCACAAAAATATGTAAGAAATTTATCTCAAAAAGAAGGTTATTTCGTTGTCAGTGACCACTATTGTAAACAATAAACTGGATTAAAATCAACTCATTACTCAACAACTTTTTACTATTAAATATAAGGTCAACATAATTTCCGGGTCTACGGGTGGTTGGTTCATACGCCCATTGTGTGCGCAGGCGATGATTAGCATTGAGAAGGTCGCTCGGGGTGCGTAGGCTAGGCGCGCCGAGGAATGCCGAATGTACTTCGTGACATTTCGGCTCTGAACTGGTTTATAATTTAAAACGTTTAATGATAATGCGTAATTGATGTAAGAAATACGTCCACTGTAGAGTAAAGAGAATGACAAAGGAAAGTAAAGCACTCAGTTTACTTAAAGAAGTATGAAAAAGCTTTATAGAAAATAAATATTTCTGTTTCTCATAGTATTATGACTTCAATGTCATTAGATATGTAATGTTATATTTTTACACAAGTACACAAGTAAGTCATTAAGAGTAGGTTATCTTTCCACTTCAATACTCAACCTTTACATATATGTTTTCTTTCTCATGAGGACCCAATGTTTACCTAAAACAACGAAAAACACAAATTAAAATCATAGTTTAATCGAACATAAAACATAATCACGTTTTAAAAAAGACCAAAATCAAATAATTCTTGAAACATTGACTTTTTTCCCAAACTTGCTCAGAAATAAGACAAAGTAAAATCGATGCACAATTTACTTCAGTTATTTGACATGCGTATTTCTTGTCTAGTAGTTGGTGATACTGAGTACTAAACAGAGGTCATTGACTGCGTGATCAACACTATCATTTCATTCATTAGGATTTCATTATTTGGCGTTAGGTTTCATTATATTTATTATATATTTGGAGAGGAGTAGGAAAACAATCGGATGGGTCACCTCGTGTTATGTGAATACTGCCTACAGAAAATTTAAAAGTATAAAGCCTTAAATTCCTACTAAGAATATTGCGACGAGCGCATGCTATTCGGTTTTCCCAAAGTAGGTTGTTCTCATTGGGTTATAGATAGTAGAGACACGCTGATTGCAGAACGAATGGGCCGACCGACTCACTCTCACAAAGAAGACAAACATAAAAATGAATGGGAGAATGATGCAGGAATATATATATAGGCCGCCATGCTGTATTTGTTTACCCTCACCATGAGGATGGTGAACCCCACTCCTGGATTCTACTCATGCTTTCCATCAGGCAGAGTAGAGTCACTTTCGTCTGCTTTAATAACAAAAGGTACGAGTATGTATGGATGTATGTATCAAGATATAGTATTAAGAGTATAACTTTAATTTTAGTATCGCCCCAAATGACTATATTTAATTGATTAAATTCCAACATATTGTTGGTATATTGTTATGAGCACAGAAAATGATTATTACATAGAACTTTCATATAGCGGTAAGTTTTTAAGTTACTAAAATATATGTAGGTATATATATCTATATAATATATAGATATAATATATTTTAGTAATATATTATATACTAAAATATATAGTAATATATATATATGATAATATATTATATTATCATCAGCCTATTGCAGTCAGGCTTAGGCCTAGGCCTCTCCAACTGCACGCCACTACACACACTAGTTCGATTCTCGGCTACTCGCAACTATATATATACATATATATAAATAAAAATCAAAATCAAAGCATTTATTTCAAGTAGGTCAGTTACAGGCACTTTTGAATTGTCGAAACAAAAATGTAGCTACAGTCCCAGTCACAAGACATAAAAACTGTGAAAGTACTGTAGTTGCCCATTCCCTAGCGTAGATCTCTATGGAGAAGAACGGGCAAGAAACTCCATGGACACTCTTTTAAATCAAAATGTTTTTACAAAATCATGGTTACATCATTCATGTTGAGATGGTACATTATGTGAGAACGATGTAGCAAGACGTGCACGTTAAAAGTGTCCATAGTACAACAAAAATACAATTGAAAAATAAAATAATTAATTCAAATAAGCCGTGGCAACTAAGAGATGACCAGTCACAACTGACAGCGCCCGTTCACGAACATGACGCATGGATCCGCACCATTCAACTCAACCATTTTGAAGGGAATTAAATGATCAGACACACGTGCCACCATCAGCGTGACATTTGAGTGAGCATGACATACTCTCAACCGCCAGGGCAGATTCAAGTCAAGAAAAGTCAAGTTTTTTCGGGTAGGTGCTAAAAAAGTTAACACACATTGAAAAAGAGCTCTAATATTATTTAATTAAATTAATCAATAGTGTTTAATTATTTTAAAATTAAATGAGTAGTTGACTAAGAGTGATTGTACTTACAGTTATAATAGTGATTACATGAGCTAAGACTTGTGTTTTTACCACCTGCCAGCACAACAAAATATCAGTTAGCAACAAACTTTTAAAATCTACACTTTAAATATCACAACTATGCCTCAATTATCTGAAGTACAGGAAGCACAGAATAATTTGGAGGAGAGCTTCTCTAGGAGGATGGCTCAGCTGGAAGCGCAACTTCATTCTGGTGGAAACAATAAGGAGACGGTAGCACGGGTGTCTGAGGAGTTTAAGACCTTCCGGGAACTGATGTTTGCCATGTTGGGCCTTCTCCGTAAACAAATAAGTGAATGCGTTAAGATGGTTGATGTCATGGAGACTCGCCATCGGCACAAATCGCTGTTATTCTTAGGAGTACCAGAGGCCGTCGGGGAGGACTGCAGTGCAACTCTTCTTGAGGTCATGAATGAGAAGATGTGTCTTCAAGACATCTCACGGTCCGACATAAGGCATTGCTATCGCATTGGAGCACCTTCTAAGGAACATCGCCGCCCAATATTGGTGAGGTTCACTACCGCAGAGACAAGACATGCAGTTTGGAAGTCTAAGACTGCTTTAAAAGGTTCCGGATACGCGGTAAGAGAATTTCTCACTAAAATACGCCAGAGAGTTTTTACTGATGCCCGACAGCATTTTGGCATGTCGTCTTGTTGGACACAGGATGGCGTAGTAGTCATTAAAGTAGGCGACAGTGGCAAGTATAAGGTAACATCCATGGACGAGCTAAAGCCACTATTAATCAAATATCCAAAACCATCCACTAGCAGCAGTGATTCCGGTGATGCGAACTCAGGCACCAACAGTAATAAGAGTTCACGGAGGCGATGAGTTTCATTTCATTTTTGTTTGTTTACATGCTTTTATAGTTAATTAGTTACTAGCTAACTCACTATTTGTATATACCTTCAATTTTTATTTTATAAGCAATTATTTACATTTGACACGTCAAAATATTTACGATTGTGAAAGATATCATATCTGTCAAATGTCACACATGACGGGTCCGTTCCGTTTCATACTTCTAAACTCTAATAGCTTTCACAATATGTTTGCTTCTTTTATTTCAATTTGATTTTGTTCTTTAATTTGTTTGTGTTATCATTACAGTTACTTCTAAAATTGGTTGCTGTTACTTGTAGTTTTCAGTTTGTTAAATGTTAAATTTATTTTTGTTTTTGTGAGCTGGCGGGTGGTGTAGAGATTCGATACGACTGTGATTAAGGTAATATCATAAAATAATATAATTAATTTATTGTATTAAATATATATATATATATATATATTTTTTTTTTTTTTGTATTTTATCATATTTATTTTCTTCTTTTTTATGTTTATTATTATACATACACGGCTGTAGGTACTATGCTTGAAGTTATCGATGACACTAATATTGAAGCTTACTTTTCTGCCAACGACTCCTCTGGGGATGAGAGCTTCAGTTCGCTTCCAGATACCCTAGGGGAACAATTACGACACTCATTTAACAATCAAATTCAATCTTTACTAAATGTGTGTCATATAAACGCTCAGAGTGTCCCCAGTCACTTTAGCGAATTGACTGAAACTTTCACTGACAATAATGTGCATGCCATCCTGATTTCGGAAACATGGCTTAAGCCGCACCTGCCTTCTACATCTTATCCTCTCACTGACTTCGTTCTCATTCGCAACGACCGACCTGAGTCGAGGAGAGGTGGTGGGGTGGCCATCTACCTCCGAGGCTGCTTACCTTTCAAAATCCTCGCTACTTCCTCATCTGATTTTTCTACTACTGCAGAATACCTCTTCCTTGAAGTTTGTGTCAAGGGCTCCAAGGTATTGCTTGGGGTAGTTTATTGTCCCCCCGCTGTCAACTACTTCTCCAGTCTGGAAACAGTTCTGGAATCTTTAGGGTCGGAATACTCACACCACATCATTATGGGCGATTTTAACACAGATCTTCTGGCATTGAATTCTCCTCGTACTCGTAATCTCCTCCACATTATCCAATCTACTTCCCTCCATGTCCTTCCCCTTCAAGCAACGCATTATAACATTGAGCACCAGGATACGTGGCTTGACCTGATGATCACCTCTGCTCCTCACCTTATCCATTCTCATGGTCAATACCCTGCTCCAGGATTTTCCCATCATGACTTGATCTTCCTCACTTATATCCTAAAACCCCCTAAATCTCCTCCAAAAGTCCTGCATGTTCGTAGTTATAGACGAATGGACGTCCAAAAACTGTGTGTGGATGCTACCGCATTAGATTGGTCAGACTTGAGAGCTGCTACTAACATCAATGACAAAGTTAATATTTTTAATAACGCACTTTTTGACCTATATGATGTCCACGCACCTATGAAGGCTGTTAAATTAAAGCGCCCCCCTGTTCCATGGATGACAGAGGAAATCCGAACTGTTATGAGACGAAGAAACAGTTGCTTTAATAGGTACAGGAAGGATCGCACTGAAGAGAAATGGAACCTTTTTAAGACTGCTAGGAATCGGTGTAACCAGGTGATACGAAACGCTAAACGCCGCCACATAATTCAAAATATAGAATCCTCTTCAATTTCCAGCACGTGGAAGTTCCTTGGTACACTGGGCATTGGTAAACAACAACGCCCTGAGGTCCGAATGACAATTGGTTTAGATGATATAAATCACCATTTCTCAACAGCACCTGAAATGGATCATCAAACCAAGTGTCAAACCATTAACTATATAACTGGTTTAACTCACCCTGTTATTGAATCCTTTGACTTTTCTCCGGTATCTTCTGAGGACGTCAAAAAGATTATCCTGTCCATTCGTTCCAATGCTGTGGGATGTGACGGCATCAGCCGTCGCATGATTGTTACTATCCTTGACCACATTCTTCCAGCAATATCCCATATCATAAATTTTTCTCTTGATTCTGGCACCTTTCCCTCACTCTGGCGGAAGGCCTTCGTTATCCCTTTACCCAAGAAAACTAACCCCTCCCTCCCTGAACACTTTCGACCAATTTCTATACTTCCCTTTCTTTCCAAAGTGTTAGAGGCCTGTGTTCATAGGCAGCTTTCACAATTTGTGTATAAGCAGAACCTTCTAAGTCCTTTACAATCTGGGTTTAGACCCGGCCACAGTACAACCACCGCTCTCCTCAAAGTGACTGGCGATATAAGGCAGGGTATGGAGGACACCAAAGTCACAGTGCTGGCTATGATTGATTTCTCGAATGCCTTCAATACCGTATGTCACGACGTTCTACTAGCTATCCTTTCCCATCTTATGATGTCCTCAGAGGTCCTGGAATGGTTTTCCTCATATCTTCAGGGACGTCAACAGAGTGTCCACATTGATGACTTATCATCGAGTTGGTGTGATCTTCGCACTGGCGTCCCTCAAGGCGGTATATTATCTCCCTTGTTATTCTCAATATTTATCAATCTCATAACCCAACATCTTCAGTGTTCGTATCACCTATACGCTGACGACCTACAGGTGTACACACATTCAAAAGTTGAAGAAATATCACACGCAATCGACAAAGTCAACAATGACTTGGATTTCATAAAGAACTGGTCAACGAGGTTTGGGTTGTCGGTGAATCCAACCAAATGTCAGGTTATTGTTGTCGGGAGCAAGCAAATGCTGAGTAGGTTGGATATGACGGTCGTTCCACCAGTTATATACAATAATGTGACTATACCTCTGAGCACAGTGGTAAAGAATCTGGGGCTATATTTTGACTCGACACTTGATTGGCGAGCACAAGTGACACACGTCAGTCAGAAAGTCACCTCATGTCTCCGTGCTTTATACCGTCTCAAGAATTTCCTTCCTGTCAAAACCAAGGCTACGCTAATGCAGTCCTTAATTATTCCCTTAATTGACTATGGTGATGTGTGTTATTTTGACCTGAATGCAGATCTCCTCAATAAATTAGACCGCCTTCTTAATAACTGCATTCGATTCGTTTTCAATCTTCGCAAGTATGATCATGTGTCTACTTTTCGTTCCCAATTACAATGGCTCCCAATTCGTCAGCGCCGTAGTTTGCGAGCTCTGACTTTTCTCTTCTCTTTCCTTAACTCTCCATCATTACCCGAATACCTGGTACCACACTTTCGCTTTTTATGCACAAACCACGATCGAAGTCTTCGGTCAACTAATAACTTACTCCTTCTATGCCCCTCTCACACCTCTAACTTTATCCATTCTTCCTTCTATGTGCAGTCAGTCCTACTCTGGAATGCACTGCCTGCCGAAATCAGGATGTCCACAAGCCGCCTCACATTTAAGGCAAAAGTGCGCGAACTTTTACAGGGCGAACTGGCAGTACAGTCACAACACTAGTGCCCGTCTGTGTATTTTATATAGATTAAGTATATGTATGTATATTCGTATTATATTTATGTTATATATTATGTTGGTAATATATGTGTTATGTTTATTAAATTTATATGTATTTGTTAATATACATAGTATCAAGTAAATTTATTATAACTAATATTTATTATTATTTGTGTTTTTCTTTACCATTGTGAACTTTGTTGCTCTCAATATTTAGTCCTTGCACCTACCGCATCATTTTTCTACATCGCCCCAAGGTTGACTGGCAGAGAATGCCTTATGGCATTAAGTCCGCCTTTGTACATTAAGTGCAGTAAGTCTAAATAAATAAATAAATAAATAAAAGACGTAGGTTTCCAGTGAATGATAGCTTGAATAGCTTCCTAGTACATAGTACTCACACAATATGGGCTATGCGATTATATAATACTAAAGAGATTAAATCTATACAATGCAAAGAAAGTTGTACAATCTTCAGCAGCTCCAACAATACCATTTAATGCTATCAATTTATGCGCCCCTGTCCTTGTGAAGCAGGACCAGCATTGAGCCAAGCATTTTTATCAGCGATATAATCGCTCAACTTGTAATATGCTTGCTTACATAGTGTGCGTTTAATGCATGTTTTAAATTTTGTCTCATTCAGTTCAAGAATACTTTGTGGAATTTTATTATAGCATCTCAAACAGTACCCCAGTATACATGTATATATAATGATAAACTTTCCTTAATTCCCCCTGGGGTAAATTATGCACACCGCTATTATGATAATGCGATGATGTTAAACATATTATAAAAATAAATAACAAACATTAGAAATAAACTTTTATAAATATTGTCTGCAATTTATGTTATAAACTTCGCTACCTTTATACTTTGTTAGTATAAATATAAAATTGTCTTAAAAAAATCGACTAAAAAATGAACTGTATAATACTTTCGCGAGGGAGGTCAACGCTTCATTTTTTATTGTACCTATCACGTGACAAACATAACAGTGAAAGTTTGACAGATCGACCGAAGGATTATGTTAATAGCCGATAATCTCACGATAGCGTTCCATTAGCGGTCTGATAAATGAAGGTCAAATTTGAAATTGAGTAAGCAAGCGATGGATAGACATTGTCTTTTTAGGTAGTTGTCTTTTTTGACGTTTAGTCTAGGTAAAAGTAGAACTATTTCACATCTAGTAGGTGATTGCTATTCGGAAAAAGACCGATATGTTCCGTTTTTTTAGAAAAGTAAATGACTGTAACATTGTATAAACAAGACATAGATTTTTATTATTATTAATTTATAAATTAATATTAAGCCTTTGATTTAGTAGTCATCTATATAAATAAAAACAAAATAAGTGCATTTATTACAGGTGGTGTGCAATGGGAGGGAGCCTATAACCAGCTGTGGACTGCGATAGGCTAATGATGATGATGTTGTGTTAAGGTGACTTAACTCTGCCTGATGGAAAGCATTAGTAGAATCCAAGAATGGGGGCCATAACATTCTCTGCGAATGCAGGCATAGTGGTTATGGCGACACACTATGGCGGCATAGTGAGATGGATATCCGTTAACTAATGGTGTAAATTTGTATTCTTATCCGTGTGCTGACGAATTAGGAATACAAAGTGTCACCACCCCTATTCATTCCATGGGTGTCGTAAAAGGCGACTAAAGGAACAAAATAAGCAGCTAACATTACTGCCAAGAGAAGGAAAATTTGAAACAAACCCTTTACCAACCCGTCTGACCAGGGTGGTGGCCAAAACCTCCTTTCAAAGGAGAGGCCTATGTCGAGCAGTGGACTGATGAATGGTGTAAAGAATAAAGTTCCTCCTAACCTACTAATTTAAACTAACCTCATCCCGCGGCGTGACCCGTGAATAACAGCTAGTAATAATTATAATACAAAATATCCATAACCTATGAAATAAAAAAGTAGCAGTAACTTAATAGAATAGATTTCGACAAATTTAAAAGTCATTCTGCATGATATTTTATAACACTTCAACTGACACTAATGTCCAAGCTTTTTTCATTTATTTATAGTACTTAGCACTATCAACTTTGTATCCTAATTGAGCTCATGTACAAAAACCAAATATCCATGTCAAAAGATTAATAATACTTTCGCTAATTATGTCATGACTGTGCGCTTTAATGATTTAGGAAACTTATTAAGTTTTTGTTTGTTAAAGAAAGCTTAAAAGCTAAGACGTTGAATTTTTTTTAAGTGATGACGGGATTCATAAAGATAAATATACTATTAGAACTGTAAAAAACTGCAATAACAATAAATTCTTAACATGTCTTTTGGCAATTTTTTTTTGAATGATATAAATAAAGGTAGATCGCGGTACATTAAATTTCACACATAAATACCTACATCTTTTCGTGTTGTCTCACTTTCAAATCGGATGCAAACTTTAGCTTTTCATGTACACTTAAAAATTTCACCCTTTTTTTCGACATTTTTTTAATCCTACTCCTGGATCCTACTCATGCTTTCCATCAGGCAGAGTAGAGTCACTTTGGCAGGCTTAAATATAAAAAAAAAAACCAACATTCGTATGACAATAAAACAATACTAAAAGTGGAGGTTAGACTGTTGAGAACATGTGGGTAGATTAGGAATTAGTCAACAAAACGAGTATGCGTCGTGCGAATGTACCTCAGTCACAGAGGTCGACGCTTATTAAAATAAAAAGAAACAGTTCGCAATAAGTATTTTTTTACCACCATACCACACACTATTGATAAAGATATCCAATTCATATACTATAAACTCGCTATCACAATTTTGAAAGTAAATAGGACGATAAAATCAAAAGAATGAATCCCAAATTTAAAGGATTCTCACGTAACCAATCTTGACTATATTTTTAATACGCAAACCTACACTTATAATACTATATTTTCTATAAATGATGCTTATGATGTATCAGTCTTAACAGAGACCAAATAACTGCTCAGGAAATATTATAGTGCACAAGTGTGTACGCAAACCCAAGTGCACTCTCTGTTCCCACATGCTTATAAAACAACATTTCTAGAATAATTAATACTCATGACATTTTTGGCTCGATCCGGGAATCGAACTCTAGACCTCCTCGTCATCGTATACGCTAGCCGCTAGACCAACGATAAATATCTATATCCATATCTAAATACTTATTAAAATATATATTAATTACACGCAGACCCTGTATAATTTTTCATACAATACTTACTAGCTGACCCAGCAAACTTTCGTACCGCCCAACTTTGAAATCCCAGAACTTGATGCCAGTGCCACCTACCGGGTCCAATAGTGAATCTAAACCATTCTCGAACCTACTTGAACACCAAAAAATTTCATCAAAATCGGTTCAGCATCCAGCTCCTGCCAAAAATTAAAAAAAGTTGGCTGGCAGGAGCTGGATGCGAGAAGCCCAAAATCGATCAAAGTGGTGTGCAACGGGAGAGGCCTATGTCCAGCAGTGGACTGATATAGGCTGATGATGATGATGACGGTTCAGCAATTTAGAAGGAGTTTAATTACAACGAAAAGTGGCATTGATCTAAATATATATATGTGTCCTGGATACGAATGAATCTCTTTGGCTTACAATCAATATATAAATATATTCTATTATAGTATCCTTCTTATATATAATAAACATTGTTGTATTAACCGTTACATAGGATCGCCCCGATAAATACAAAGTACGTTACTTCCGACCATAAAACTATAAAAAACCAATAACTGAATTTGAAAACAGTGTTGTAATCAATTAACTCCCGTTACGGAGTTACTTTATCGAGCAAAATATTCAATTACAATGTTCTGGCTTTCCGTAATCTATTAGATATTTCATTAGGCGGAAAATTACGTTCGCCTAGGTAATAATTATCTAAGTCCTGTGGGTTACACCACCCTATGAACGTGAAGTGTGCAATCGTTAGTTACATGGTATCGTGAACAGTCTAACAATCGTAGGTCTAGTTATCGAAAGCGATTGCCGATCAAGAGGTGTCTTGTTCGATTCCTGGGTCGGGGTTAAAGTGTTGTTAGATTTTTCTTACAAGAAATTCATCACACCCGTACCTTGGAAAGTACCTAACGCCGTTGAACACCGTTGTCATGAACATTTATAACAATCGTTCTATGGAAGTCAGTCAGTGCCCTAAAATACACTGAAAACTATATCAAAATTTGAATCCGCTCAGGGTTGCGGAGGTATGCTTCCAGCCGCTACGTAGAAAACTCATATTCAGGTAAAATGCGATGAACTGGTTGCCGAACTTGAAAATGATGATATCATGAAATAGTTCAAGAAAAAATATTCTGGTTTTTGATTGAATATCACTCCGAACTATCCTATAAGAGCTACGATAGGTCTTGTGTAGGTGTTGTCCACTTCTAAACTATATTTTTGATAGTTATTTTGGGGAGGACTAAGCAATGGACATATTACAGAGTGTCACCACCCCTATTCATCCCACGTGGGTGTCGTAAAAGGCGACTAAGGGATAAACTACGCAAGACAACATCAATGAGAAGAGAAGGAAAACTTGAAACCAACCCTATACCAACCTGTCTGGCCAGCGTGGTATAGTAGGCCAATACCTCCTATTCAAGGAGAGGCCTATGTCCAGCAGTGGACTGTTATAGGCTGTTGATGATGATGATGATGATGATGATGATGATGATGATGATGATGATGGTACTATCTATACTTTCTTATAGCACATAATCATCCGTATACTCAAATGCTGTTTCTCAAATACGGAAAAGGAGTTCGATAATTTGATCATCAAGCAATTTGCACACATGTTGAAACTATTCAAGTGTGTAGGTAATTCTATTTACAATAGATATGAGCGATTTGCACGTAGGCGCAACGGTCAAAAGTCGCGGACGCGTGGGTTTCAACGGTCGGGTCCCTGTTTGACATCTCCTTACGTCACCTAACCTAACACAGCATCTCTTTCCCACGCTTTGCCTAAGTTATAATGTTTAATTTTATTATGATTATTATCCTGACATATCTTAAACACTCAAAATGGTCGTAAATTGACTATCTCGGAAGGGTTTTCCTTAGAACTTCTCTATGTTGAAATATATGATTATAAATCCATTCTGTCTCTGCTTATACTATAAAGTTACATATAACTGCGTTTCAGTATGTCTGTTTGTTTTCACGGCTAAATGACCGAATTAATTTCAAATAAATATGACACGGAAATGTTTTAATACTTGAGGAAGAACATAGGAGTTCTTTATCGCTATAACCGACATACTCGCGGGCAGAGCCTCGGGCAAAAGCTAGCAAATATAAACTAAATAACACAAATGCACATTATGTTAGATGAATACATATTAGTCTGAAAATATTAGTATGTTTCAACTTTACGCTACGCTTTAAACGTGTAAAACACATTCAATTAATCATTTTAAATATTTCTGAATGAAAAGCACTCGGTTTCTATAGCACTACTGCTGTCGGACGAGCAGTTAAAGCGTTATTGGCTAACACAAAACAAATACTAATTTCCACATTTATAACATCAATTTAAATTAGCTATATAGCTAATAAATTAAAAATAATATATGGAAAGTAGATGGCACTATTTTATTATTGAGGTAGGTTGAAGCTAATTAAAAGTAAGATAAGAAAGAGATGACGTAATAAAGCTACTTTGCATCTCTTCTAACGGTGTACTTCCTTCAGCATTCATGTTAAATTGTCGTCTTACTTCCTGCGATTGTTGCAAAAATTATATGCAGTACAGAACTTGTGGAAAAAGGTTATAAAAGCTCTTGAAAGCTAGGAATGTGGACCCGACAACCTTTTAAGTTTTAACAGGTACGTAGTAAGTTTATTTATTATTAAAGGGACATAAAAAGTGTTATTGAGGGTAACATGTTGTCGATCGTAGAGAAAAGACAAGGACAACGCTAGTTAAATCATTGTACCTGTTAGGCCATAGTTCGATAATATTTTTAAAGTATAACGTTCTACATATAAATTGCAGAGCATTTATGAATGTTCAACTTGGGTAGATATAATATTTCCTGTGCAATATTTCTATGTGTGTTATGTAGCTAATTATAAAGCCTCTAAATATAAACAAAGTTTTTGACCCATAGTATTACACTGATCATCAATATACCTTTTATCGGGCTATTAAGAAAGCTTAGTAATAAAAATGACAATATTTTGATAATTATTGTCACGTTTCGAAATTTATTTCCTATGTATTTGGACAATACAAGATGGCGGACTTTGGATGGTGTTAGCATAATTCTGCATAGTTTATTATTCGCGACAGACATAATAAGCCGCTAACTCGCTGACCTGCGCCCACGCGGACGTGTTTAGACACGGTCGTGTTGCATGTTGACTATTAGGCAGTTTGCACAACTAATATTATGTCCAACGAAATCCTTGAATCGAAAAATATTTGAAATGATTTCATGACATCAGCATTGCTCATCTCATAAGGCTGTAATCAACCGATTGCTTCATAAACATATTAACGTTACGTTGACGAATTCTTCGAAGTCGGTCTTTTGGTAGTGGAATAGCTATACTTCATCACAAATGGGCGAACTCAAGCCCCTTAGCCAATTTTCAAGAGTTTTGAGTAGATTTTCTTTCTAACATCTTTTTTATCATCATCGTCACAAACCCATAATGTTCCACTGCTTAAATAATTGGCTGGTTTTTGTTTTGACCGCTTGATTTAGTGTTGCGTTACTTACGTATGTCCAGCGCTGGATATAAGCCTCTCCCAAGGCTCCAGACAACAACCGGTTTTGCGCTGTCCGCATTCAACGATTTCTTCCGGCTAGGGCTCAGAAGTGCATAGCAAAAAGTAAAGAACACCGGCAATAAACATAAGTGAGCAATCTTTTAGTTGCTTTACAGCTATTTAGTGTAGTTACCGGACCTCCTGACTTCAGCCCCTATGACTCGACAGGGAGAAACTTAAAGGACACTTGTAATTGTTGAGTTTGAGGTGCCCGTGAAGGTAGTCACACACGGTCAGGACACCATCCACAAATCGTCTCGAGATACAAAAATTAAAAAAGTTATTTAGTTACCAGAAAGGGACCAAACAATATGCATCTGTATGCAAACAATAAGTTAAGAGACATCGCAGTTCGCTTGCTATAGTACATATTATATTAGCATTATTTATGTGGACACTGGGAATCTCAAATCCACGAAGTAATTATTACTTAAGTTCAATATACAATAGGAATACTCTTTCACAAACGCGTAAAGTTTCAGAGGCGTATCATCCGCGACAAATCGCCGACAATCATAATTTAATCTCAGTAGTGTAGGCGGCCGGTGCATTCGGATTTTAATGCCGTCTAAATTGTCCAGCGCCTTCCAACCTTTATATTTACGTAGGATATTGTCACTGATTTGCAGCTTTAGTGGTCTTAATTTTCGTGCAGCGATTTTTATTAATCCATAAATGCACATGGAATAGCAACAATAGCATTATATATCAACATATTTTTATTTGTCTTGTTTTCTGGGTAGAAAACATTAACGAGTTTTGCTGCTTTGAATTACAAAAAATTATCATTTGAAGTTACTTAATTGTTTAAAATCTAAATATATAATTAATGAATTATGATCAAAATTGGACCCAAAATCTTAGTTAGGCAATTTTAAAACCCACACTTTTACATCTTATAGGTAAAACACAGTTATAAGAAAAAATATAGAAGTTAGTCTACTTCATGACACTTACACCTTTTAATTTATTTCTTTTTAGGATTCCGTAGCCAAATGGCAAAAAACGGAACCCTTATAGATTCGTCAAGTCTGTCTGTCTGTCTGTTTGTCTGTCCGTCCGTATGTCACAGCCAATTATTTCCGAAACTATAAGAGCTATAATATTGAAATTTGGGCAGTCGATGTATTCTGTGAACCGCATTAAGATTTTGACATGAAAATAAAAAAAAATACATTTTGGGGGTCCCCATACTTGGAACTGAAACTCAAAAATTTTTTTTTCATCAAACCTATAGGTGTGGGGTATCTATGGATAGGTGTTCAAAAATGATGTTGAGGTTTCTAAGATCATTTTTTTCTAAACTGAATGGTTTGCGCGAGAGACCCTTCCAAAGTGGAAAAATGTGGGTCCCCTCCCCTCTAACTTCTAAAATAAGAGAGTGATAAAACTAAAAAAAATATATGTTGTACATTACCATGCAAACTACAAACGAAAATTCGTTTGAAGGAGATTTAGTGAGTAGTTTTTTTTTAATACGTCATAAATCGTAACACGCAATTTACCTTTCATCCAATCAATACACTAGTGTAAAAACATCGATGAAAGTTACAACGAACTACAAGAACTCTTATATGATGTTACTTGCTGATACGGAACCCTTCATGGGCGAGTCCGACTCGCACTTGGCCGCTTTTTTTATTGTTGTAACAAGACTGTTGAAATGTGAGATGAGTTATTGCTGTAAATATTTTTAAGACATTTTTAATCTCAGTGAAATTATTTACTTCTCTGAATGTAAAATGCTCTAGTAAAATTCAGGTTCATAAACTGAAGTAGTTTACCATTGTATTCCCAGTATCAATTTAAACAAAAGGTCCATACAAAAGCCAGTTTACCTTTCCGAGACACAGGCACACTTACTTAAATGTATGCTTCCTCCACAAATATCAACACAAAACCATCCTAATAGCCTAACCATTACGCGTTTAGCAGCACAAGTGATAATAAAGCTAAAACATTATCGCCTACGACTAGCAATATACTAACGACATAGGTCGCCTACAACTAACATAGGATACAATATAGTTGGTGTTTACAGCGCACGCGCATTGATTCACGCGCTGACGTCAGAGTGCACTCGTAGGGCAAATGTCATGCCCGCGGCCCACGTGCGCGCGGTGACACGTCGTTGTATAGGGTTGGTACCATCAAATTTTAACTATCTTAAATGTACTCAGAATAGTACTGTTGTTCATCCATTGATATACTATAATATCTTAAACGACTTTGTGCATGGGAATTTATGTAGTGTTATTTTCAGCTAGCACCACGCAACACGTTTATTAAGGTTTGTATAATATTCTGCACTAATATAATTAATTTGGCCATCAACACAGAAACTCCAGATCTTTTAGTTTTTAGGGCCACAACAAATTAGCTACTTTTATCATTGACGATCGGCGATTTTGCGACTGCATCGATGCTGCATCGCGTTTTAGCGACTTTCTGCGTTCGATAGCGGTATCAAAATCGCGCTTCATGTTGCATCATGCTGCGTTCGAACGTGGTAACGGAAGCGCACGTTTTAGCAACTGCTCAGAGGCCTGGATCCCGTCGGCTGTAGTGTTATCTATAATTTTCCGATTTGTAACTTTGATTACTTACGTCTGTGATTTGCATGTTATTGAAGTATTATGTAATCTGTGGTTTTGTCTACAAATGATAAAAATGATGAGAGTCAAGTCGCGTTCGGCAGATGCCAAATCGATGCTACTGGCATCCGAATGTGTGCGGAGCGTTCAGCTGCTGTGTCATGCAATATATTCACTAAAGCGCCATGATCACGGAGTTACTCCGTGATCATGGCGCTTGCATCAGCTCCGAAATATCGGATACTTACCAACAAAAAGGTACATGGTAGTAATCCCGTAGATTTATATTTAAATGTTACTGGCCATGTTTCAATTTGGCAAAAATATACTTATTAAGGTATGTTTTATAGAAAAAGTTTATTTTGGGCACTTTTACATCAAATTAATCAAATAAATAAAAAAAACATAAATACACTGAGACCAGAGGAATGAGTTTGATCTGTGCATATAATAAAATAGTAATAGGTGTAATAGTTTATTTTGTTTAAAAATTAACAAAAAAGAAATTGAAATATTAAATATGAGATAACCCTACCAAATCCTCATACCTCCAAACATGATCATCGTGTAGGATTCGAAGATGGAAATTAAGATGTTTCTTTTTAGATATTTTGTTGTTTTGGATTAGTGACTCAGATGTTTTTGGTCAAACGATTTCTTAATATTTTAACAGTTATCTTAAATTAAGGTGACGTTATTGTTCATATTTGACCTTTTAGAGGTGAAGGATAAATGAATATTATTTGACCAAAGAAATCCTTTTTGGTTTGCGAAATTGTACAATTTGCATAATTTTAGTTGGTTTTGTTTTTTAGCTAATTGATGTCAGTGGGTATATAGTAAGATGACTCCTAATATTCAACATATAATGACTGTGTTTTATTATTATAATAAAATTTGAAGTTGAAGTTTTCATGTCAGAGTTGTAAAGTTCACAATGACAAGGCATCTCTCATTAGTATGAGATGATATTAAAATAAGTTAGGAGGTGTATAGTTACACCTCCTAACTTATTTTAGCGAGTTTCAGAATATCGGCGACATATCAAAGCATTCATATGGAAATATGTGAATAGTCCTTTTATCTCCCAAAATCATACCAATGCAAAATAGCCTTGATGGCATATCTCCTTAACCAAACATACGAAGTTACCGTTTACCTTTGTAATATCATGCTAATATAATAAGCTTACTTAGGTTAACGAACACGTACATAATACTCATACACATGTACACGCAAACACACACACACATATACACACGTAAATGCAATAATTAACATATTACCAATTATTTCTGGATGCGAGAAGCCGAGAATCAAACTAAGCGGCGATAGGCTGATTATATGATAAAATAATGTTATTAAGATTTTAAATTGCACAAATAGTTTAAAAAATATTTTACCCCTAAACAGTCAGGTATTAAAACTCATAAGTCAACATTAATGAATAACATTCTATTGATTTATCAACTGTCACTAAGAGCTCGTGGCAACTTGGATTGATGCCATTAATTGCTTTCCTAGGTACGGAGTTACGAGACTTTTATTAATCAGTAAACCAAATACGGACTGGATAGTTCCAACGTAACCTGGCGGTCAACCAATATCGATATCTGGTATGCTTTCAAATATGGAATTCCTATTTAGTTATAAATTCAATTATTTATCTCTTTATAACTCGTATTGGACGACCCCCAGCTGGGTCTCGCCAATACGGTAGTTGACAGTGAATTCAAATCGTTTACTCTCAATCAAATGTCAAAACGGTGGGTAACTTTTTAGAGAAACAAATATGTGTACATAATAAAAGTAAATATTACGTTACAACATTATTGGCGTTGTAATTTTTTGTCGCGATGTAAAATACAGGTACCTATATACCTTTTTAATTTTTTTTATTTTAATAAGACTATACACGCTTTAGAAATTTATTCTAGGTCGTGGGAGACTTTACAAACATACCATGAAACGGACACAAAGAACACCCAAACTCAGAACAAGAATTTGTGTATTACATAAAGTATTATCCCGTGTAGAGTTAGAATCCACATCACTCAATGCAGTAAAACCCCATAAAGCACTAAGCCATCCGTGCAGTAGAGTTTTCATTAAATGCTTGGAATTCTTCAAATTACCTAAATTTCTATTTTAAATGGCTGGGGCCAGATTACAGATAGCAAAACCTCTCCAGTTTTTATGTTTTAATTTAGTGGTGTCCCCTGCCGCCACCGGAACGTGCTATGCTTAAGGTCAAAACGTCACTATCAACCTTTTGTCATGTTTGTCAAAATGAATGTCGCTCAAAGGAAAGAAATAGCAAAAAGAAAATTTGACATCAAATTAACCAATTAATGTTACGATGAAATATGATAGCCAATGTGTCAACACTACAAAAAATATAACCATTAAGAAAATAAACGAACACCTATTGATTTTAAATTTAAATAAACGCAAAACAAGCTTATTTTATTTCAGGTAGATTAAAAAACAAAGTAGAATTAGCCTGTCAATGACCAGTTATGTTACCAATACCGAGATTTGAAATCCTAAACATCAGCAACTAATTTAAATAGAGAACAAAATATATATTTGAATTGAAATATTATCACTGACATTTCTGTCGAAATATATCACGTATGCACTTAAATCTCGAATGCGAGACGCGCTAACTTCTCGGAAATGTGCCGAAGCACCTTGACATTCGCATGTCAAATGTCAACCGGGCGTTGACCTACACGCGTGATAGTTTGACGCATACTTCTACCCGGTTTATATTGTTTTTTTTGACGTTAAGGGCTACCTTACCTACCTTATATACTAACATAATATATTTGTTTTGGTCTGAGATGTAAATGTAAAAGTATAATGCAAATGTATATTAATACACTAATAATGTTATTTTTAGAATGGGGAAGTCAAGGCCTTCTAATAAGTATATTAGTCAGTAGACAACTAATGCAATCTTAGAATTTAGTTCGCCCTCAGGGTTGCGGAGATTCGATGCCAGTCGCCCCGTTTGAAAAATTGATATTTAAGCAAAACCGGTTGAAATAGTGGCTGACCTCAAATACTCTTGGGAATAAAGGCTAGGAAAAAGACTGTAATTTATAGAATACATTTATTTTTAACGTCATATTTATCTTATTAAAAATATTTAAATAACTTGTGATTTTATTTTCTTTATTGGCTCATCACCAATTATTTACACTGAGTGGGTACATATTAAAAACGGTTTTAAAGAAATCTTAGTCTAGTGTAACAATTACTTACAGATAAACACTGCATGCCCATAATACAGTGAACAACAGATAAGTAAATAAACTATTTATGTACATACAAATGCACATGGTCGTTGAGTACTCCTGATGTTTCAATGCTACAAGTATACACATCATCATCATCATCAACAGCCTTTAACAGTCCACTGCTGGACATAGGCCTCTCCTAAGAAAGGAGGTTTTGGCCTACTATACCACGCTGGCCAGACGGGTTGTTAAAGGGTTGGTTTCAAGTTTTCCTTCTTTTTGCAATGATGTTGTCTTGCGTAGTTTATCCCTTAGTCGCCTTTTACGACACCCGCAGGATGAATAGGGGTGGTGACACTCTGTATTCTTAATCCGTCACCACACGGACAGTATACACATATTTAGAAAATATTAAATAAAATGTTGTTTAGTTTTTTTATCTTCAAACATTGTCTATACCTGACAAAACTGTAAATAACTCATCAAAAATTGTAATTCAGTTAGTGTTAGACACATTCAAAAATGGAAACAATTTTTTTATAGTTAATTTAAAAGTTTTTGGGAAGATCCTTCATGAAAGACTTAGTCAATTTAAATATTATTAAAATAAATTATCTATATATATTAAAATGAATCCCTATTTCCTTTGGTCACGCCATCACGCGTGAACGGCTGGACCGATTTCGCCAATTCTTTTTTTATAATATCTTGCAGTACGAGGATGGTTCTTAGGCACAAAAAAAATATTTGATCAGCTTTATTGGTATAGTATTAAAACAATTGAGTGACGTTGAATCGACTGTTAGGCGGTGCGAAGTTCGCGGGGTCAGCTAGTACAATTATAAGAATTATGGAAAAAGACAAGAATTATAAAAAAATTGAGTTCAGAAGTAAGTCCTCGTAAGTCTACTTTGGGACATCTTTAGGTACATAATCCAATACGAACTCAACTGGTTCGAGTAAAAAAGGGATCAAAAAACGAACCAGTTTCAAAAGCCATAAATATAGAGTGTCCATTAATTTTTATGATATGATTTTGTTTGGTAGCGGAGAAGGTCAAAGGTTCGTAATAATATTTGTCCGATGATGATAAATGAGTTCCTGGTGCCAAAGAAAAAAATGTAATATTCTTATATGGGTAATTACTTTTTATCTCTCGCCTAAACTGGTTCGATGTATTTGTATGCCTACAGTTGAGTGCCTATTATGTAATGACTATCATAATAAAAACATGATTTATTTATTGAAAGCAATTTAAAACTAGTGCAAAATTAGGTGGCCACAAAGTAATCTTGCTAATACCCAACCCGCACTCGGTCAGCGTGGGGATGTATGGCCTTAACCCTTTCCTGAGAGGTGACTTTAACATTAAGGGTTGTTGATTGATTGATAGAAAATGGTACGTGGATATTTCTCATATTATAAAATATGTCAACCTTTTAGCGCTAACAAACAATTTTTTAATAAACCATTACCCAAAATCAAAAAGTTTCTCTTCTACACAATCTTTACTAAAATAAATTTACTTTGTTATTAGCTATAATGTCTACATTTGAACGTTCCTTCGACTTCTTTTTATCTCATATTGATACATGTAGATTAGTAATTACATACATTTTGGATACAGTTACACCTTTTCAATTTGTAATTGAATCTAAGAGGAAAACATTCAAACTTTAAAAGTAACGCCCGACAAATTGTCACTTATGTAAATGTTGAACTATTTAAGATAAAGCACTATTACTTTTCCCGAACAGATAGTAAATTACTTATAAATTATTTAGGAAGTCCAATTGAACTTCTCTTAAAAGGTAAACCAGTTTTTACAATATTGATATTTGAATGTAAAATCATTATGAGTCATTTACAGTACGTGATACGGCAGCGATTCGATTTTGTTCCTAACCATGTATTTTTTTTATATTTAATCCTACCAAGGTAATTTAACTCTGCGTGATGAAAAGCATGAGTTGAATCTAGGAGTAGGAGAATGCAGTCAAAGCAGCATGGTGACCCAAACTATGACCGCCTAGCTAGATGCTTCTGCATCAGTGGGCCTCTGGTGTCACACTCACCAACGAAATACGACAGCACGAATGCTATAATTTTAGGTTAGTTTTCTTCGTGACGTTTACTAACCTCACGCAGAAATCATCAGTACTGAAATCAACGTGGCTCTACTAACCTGAGAATTGCTGGATTGTTCACCCAAGGCACAACACAGAGCAATGTATCACGTTTAATGAGAACAAGAGAAGTTACCGTCTAAATTAACGTAATTAAAAACTTCTGTGTTTTGATGACGATGACTGACAGGAACGGGATAGGAGAAGCCCAAAATTGATAAGAGTGCAATGGCAGAGGCTGTCAATATCAAAATCAATAAGCTGATGACGATTATGATGAAGTATTTTACTTGGATATGAAATTTACTAATAGTTTTATCAATCACACAATGCCGGCTCCATATCGTGTCGTGTAGCTCTAAATCATATCACGTCGTCGGTCAATTTATTGTAACAGGAAGCAGTTACGTAACGCGTTAGCACTTTTGCTTTTAGCTACTCTAGAATTATTCTAATGTCTGTAATCTCCGTCCTTGTTTCTTCAAGTGTAATAACGTTGCGGTAGCCGGCCTTTAAGTGGTGTAAGTCACTGTTATCATGGCAGCGGCTTTCTTCGAGTATCACTACCTGTTTTAGTTGAAGTCATGTCGCGAGAGTACGAGGCTTATAACACAGGTGTGAATTACAGTAGATTGGTTTACAGATGACAGGTTATATGTAAAGAATGTAATGTCAGATATTGTGTAGTTACTTTTTTACACGTATAATACTTATAATAATAAATAATATTATAATAAACTATGAAATGATGAAGTATTACAGAGGGTTATTATCAAATTTTTGAGCTCATATCTAGTAGATTTCATGGATTATAAAGAATCTATTCATCATCATTCATCAAGATAATTCTATTGCAACAAAAACATGTATTCTCGAGTATTTCTTTTTTTGCAATAATCTTGCTAATTGAAATGATTTGAATTGTTTATAATGCACATAAATATAAATAATAAGTGTAAACAACGACATCAAGTATTATAGACCTAATTTACAATAAATTTGATTAATAACCATGGCTTCATATCCGGTGTTAAATTGAAATTATAACATACCGTAATAAAATAGCATCATCATCTCTCCACCCTCTTCCCAAATTTATTTGGGGTAAGTGCAAGGAATTTTCTTCTTCCATTCATCTCTAGTACTCGTTGGTTGACGGTTTATTCCTTTCCTGGCCATATCCTCTTTCAGACATTCCATACATTTTTTCTTTGGTCGTACTTTATTCTTATATACGTCAACTTACATAATAAAAAACTTTCTTCACTACCTTTTGCTCGTCTCTACGCATCACATGTTGTCATTTTTCAACTTTTCATCTAATGGTACTACTTTCAAGTTTCCTCTAATATACTCAATCTTCACCTTATCCATTCTAGTCACACCACACATCATGCAATACGAGCCGTAATAGATTTTACTGCAAAATAGTAAGTTTTTGTGAGAATTTCACCCATACATTCCACTCGATGAGCTCAACGTGGTAGACAAAGAAGTGCAGTCAATTTCATATAAGTAAGTGGTATATCCAACTCCGAATAAAACGAATTCTACATACAGTTTAATATAAAATGAAAATTTACGATCTGTTCATGGCAACAAGTACAGGTGTATTGCTGTATTCAATAAGCCCATTGTAAATTAGTCTTTACTTGAGGTTACGCCTGCATGCGAACAGCGGGCGATATATGGCCAGGAACCATTTACAGACACCATTCTTCTGAGGTATAACAGGACAAGTTATTTTCCTTGTTAATAATATTTAAAAGACAATAGTACATCAAAGCTTTACATTATTTTAAATTGAGCATCTTTGTGATATTAAAAAAAAAATATATATATGTCCCTGCCAAAGTGATTCTACGGCGCCTTTTTTTTCTCTATTCTCTTTGCATGAGTAAATCTAAGAGTAGTGTTCGTGATACACATTGCAATGCAGAGAATACTCCATGGTGACCGAATCTGCATCATTGTTATAATATCTTTATTGACAACAAAGAAAACCTCTTTACATATTGGGCTATTGATGGACCTCAGAGACGTTTTTCCTAACTGCATCATCATCATCAGCCCATGGTAGTCACAACTTTTCCTATCCTTAGTAACATAATCATGGTCACCATACATGAAGTAACATCAGTTCCTAGTGCGTTTCGATTGTTTCATAACACAATGTGTGGTTACAAAGCGCGTACAGTTAGCAAGTTAACCGCACTACCACTCTGTTTGCATTAAGTTATCACATGTATAAGTGTAAGGTACATTTAGTTACCCGTTGTAAATCTTATTCAAAATAAAAACAACTAAATTCGTTTATATATTACAGTATATAATAATATTATATTAGGTAATCCCATAAACCGAGGGTGATATTATAATCTGTTTAACTGACATTTCAAATCAGAAATCTATAATCTGAGAAAAACCTTAAAATTAAAAAAATAGATTGTCAAAACAGGCATTCTGAAACATCGCTGACTTTAGTCAATTCCTAGATCACAGATGTAAAAATAATGCTATTTGCCATTATTTGAAATTGGATACGAGTATATCCTACTATTTTTATCAGTTTTGATTTCAATCAAATGACTTGTAATTCAAATTATAGAACAAAGGTATGTGTATTATATGTATTAATGTGATAACAATAATAAATCAGAGTGTTTACTTTGATTTAGAAACTCGCTTGTGCACTTAGCTTGTACTTGTAACACTGCCCACTTGACTACCATAACATCTATTGATATTTGCATGTTTTGGTTTCTGTTACCTCCACAGTTTGTAGATACAGCCGAAATATCTTCATGATTCAAATAGGAATTTGTGTGTAAACAATTTTCATCAGTTGTTTTACAAAACATATTGACATAATTGTTACCGAGTGCGGCCGAGATGCCAAAACAAGTTACCAAATAAGACAACAAGCATGAGGTAATATCTGCATCAATGATCCAATGTTATGGCCAAACTTGTTTAGTAAATATTGGAAACGTCACGGCAATTGATGTAATTGAACATGAGGTCAATGTTGAGGAAGAAATATGATTTAAAGTGCGAAATGCCATAAGCGAACTTACAAAGATCTCTTATAAGTATTATATTATCTTCTAAAAAGAGAAGCACTCTACGGTTTTATTTAAAGGAAAGAGAAAGTTTAAAATTAAAGCAGCTTCAGAGCAATTTTAAGTAGTTTAAAATTGCTCTGAAGCTGCTTTAATTTTAGCTTTAAAACGAGTTTGTTAAACTTTTACTAGAATAATGATTTTGCTAAACATTACTATTATTATACTTTGAAAGTTATAATTTCAATCAATTTTTCCAAATTAACTTCAGCATCGCACAAAAACAAGTACTGCTGCTTGATTTAGTAAGCATTCTGTATATTCAAATCCAACTTAGTAGGTTCGAAATCAAATGTATTATTGCTTCAGCCATAAATATTACGATCTAGTCTGATTGATTATCTCAATTGATTTTTATCCCTCCTAATATAACACAAAGGCATGATTAACTGAAGCCAATTAGAGTTAACTTTATAACTAACCTTCCATTCATATTTTATCTAAGAATCAGTCAAATTAAATCCTAACTATCCATACTAATATAATAATATTGTATTAGGTATGAATGCTATTTGCCATTATTTTCATAGTCTTTGTTACTAAAAAAACTTGGATACGAGTATATCCTACTATTTTTATCAGTAAATATTGATTGATGATATCCCAATATCTAATAATAATTCATATTATTTTAACAACGACTCTGTCTTTCTGTCTGTTACGGTTTCACGGCTAAACTCCTGAGCCTACTTCGATAAAATTTGGTACGGAGATACTATGATTCTTAGGAAAAGACATAGTACTACCCCGATAATCGACATACACGCAGGTGGAGCCGCGAGCAAAAGCTTGTAACTAATATGCTCACACATAAGGTGACAATTCCGGTACTTGTCACACCTAGTTTCCCACGCCAAAATTGTAATATCGATCATTTACTACAGCTTCTCACCACACGGATAAACGTCTACATCTAATGTTATAAGAGTAATGAATCAAAGGAGAACGACCTCGATGGTGACAAGCGTTCGATCATTGCTCCACGCATTGTTCAGATATAGGTGTAACCTTTGGGGTGCGTGGGCGCATGCCCGCCCTGGGCGTGACCTGGACATAGATCAATGGATCCTGTTTATGCCTATTGCATTATGTGCATACATCATTGTAGTGGTGTCGGCTGAGTGTTTATTATTCAAAAAATATTTAAGTTACTTGTACCATTAAAGTTAAAAAGATTTGTACCTACTTATAACTAAAGTTAACCTGTATGTCAGGTTCAGGTAATTCTGTGACATTTAATCGTATTCAAAATTTAAGAACATAAAAAAGGTTAATAGCTATTTAAACGCTTGCTAATCTTCTATATTTTAAATAAAAATAAAATACTTGTGCCAAAAATTGCAGGTTTTTTTTTGTATTAAACAATAAAAGTACTTTCAAAAGATATTTGTGTTTAGTGTGTCTCTGTGATACTACTTTAACATGAAAAATAACATAAGTATTGCTGTCTAAGTTAATTACCAAATTAACACTACTTAGCTTATCATATTACCACCTACAAGCTAATGTATATCACAATAAATTCTATTGTCGTATCTGCAGTAATAAAGTCACTCTTTGGTAATAAGCTAAGCTTAGATGCGCGTGGGCAGAATAATGAAGACATTTGTCGCGCGCGCATACTTGTATTATCCCTCTTGTATTCGGATTAGTATCGTATTAAAATCTTAAAAGTCTGATTTTCAATTGAATTAGGAAATTTTGCTCCAGCTTAACAGTGAAATTTATATTTCACTTCGAAGTTGAAACGGCAGTTTTTGAAAAGGGACCTAGGTCAAGCCAAGGAGTGTGCTGGGCTTATAATGAAATTTGACCTGAATTTCATATACATAAATATATTTCATGTAAGGTTTACAAATCTATTTCAAACTAATGACACATTTCAAAACATAAATAATGCAGCGACAAAAATGAGATAAAATACTTTTATCAAATTGGTATTTTTTATATTATATTTTTTATATTATATTATATATTTAGTATATTTTATTATATATTTAGTATATAATATATTTTTTATATTATATATTTAGTATATTTTATCTTTTTTTTTTTGAGATTTATATGTATAAGTTGTCATTAGATCCGATTCGCAATATTTAAAATATTTGAAATTCATTTTGTTTTCACAAAGTCTCTACGATTGATGTACATAAATAATAAATTTATTTAATACATTAATTATTAACTAATAGCTCTTACATCACTATAAAAACAAGTTAAATTTCTAATCCGTAATTTAACTGTAGGTACCACAAATAAAACAGATAGTACTTATTTAGCACAGTTACAATCTTCAAGTGATAAAAGTACTGTACAATTTACGCAAAACGCCCCCGGAAGTAATAATACCCATTGATTTTTAACATGAGTTACGTAAATACAGTTTTTACGTCATATAGAGAGGTAGGTATCAACTTTAATGCGACATAATCGAGATTTCACTTATTTGGAGCAGAATCGAGCGATTGTAAACGGTGAAAGGTGGCGATAGTATCGACTTGTTACTTTCAATGGTCTTTGTCTTGACTGTAAATATTACTGTAAGTTATAGTTGTTCAACTTTATTGAAATTGTAGTTTACTGTTAAGCTTTTCTATTGCAATATTCGTCGATAGCGCTAAAAAATATATTTGACTAATAAACTAAGAAGATTGCATTCACTCCTTGATATACATTTTCTATCGAGCCAGAAATTAGTCGAGTATTTCTACAGACACACACACATTCTACACTAAATGTTAACATTTAATTTATTTACAAATATTTCAAATTCACTCAAATTTCTCGGCAATGTAAGATTTGTTTATGACAATGTGACTTATTTTTAGTCGAATAGTTAATATTTAGTCATTATCGATTTCTTAAACTTCTAACGCTCAGTGTTCTAAGGCCGTGCTCGTCGGTTATCCTTATAGACCAGATTGTATTAAAATCAAAAAACTTTTATTTCGAAACGTAACATTATTAACTCTAGTTGCTCATTTCGAAAATTACAATAAAATATATTGTTAAGAGTGCTCCCCCGTCACAATTGTTAGTTTCTCAAACTGTGCTATTACACTCCTGAGCTGAACCTTGTTACATACGGAACCCCAAAGGATATAGTCAATGCAGCGCATTATGAATCAACACCACACTCGTCCAATATGCCGACGCTGCAGTTTCCACGGAACCGAACCGACGGTGGGAACCTTCGTCGAAGTTAACGATGACACAAGGCGCCGACGCAGCATTATTCTACTTAGTTAATAAGAGTACTTTTAATACCATTCTATGTTCATACTTCGAACAGGTTTCATCTTATTGTAAATTAGTTTGTAATTTCTTTTATTAAATTAACTTAAGTAAATTTGGTTTTTTTTGGAACCTTCGGCTGCAGTGTACGTAATTGGCGCAGTCGGTAGGATCCTCGCGGGCCGGTTCGCGAGCATTAGAAGCATCTCATATCGATATTCGCGTTCGCGAGTCGCCCGGGCGGCTATTAAGCTCCAACCAGAGGATCCAGAATCTACGGGACAACTGCGTAGCCGGACGGAGAATCCAGACATCGATTCACCGGAAAAAACCAGAGATGAAATATTTGTAAGTACACTTGAATCTTTCTCGTGTTGCTTCCTACCTTATCCTAGTTATTTTTACCTCCAACATTTTTCGACACGAAAAGCCGTGTAACCGGGAACCTGCATCGCGACAGGCTCGCCGGCATATTTTAGACAGTAATAGAGATATAGATAGTGAATTAGATTTAGATTTAAATAGCTTATTTAGAGTAAAGATGCCGTACGACCCAGATGTTATCTTCAAGGCCTTGCGCGTAGTTCCAGAGTTCGACGGGAACGCGAATGTTTTAACTAGATTTATTCATATTTGTGATAGGATAGTAGCCCAGTACGCGAGCCCCGAGCCAGGCAGCGAGTTAGGAAATTTGTGTCTTTTAAATGGTATATTAAATAAAATAACAGGAACTGCAGCATCCACTATAAACTCGAATGGCATTCCCGAGACGTGGGCAGGGATAAGATCAGCGCTTATAAATAATTTTTCAGATCAGCGAGACGAGACCGCGTTGTACAACGACCTCTCTTTAGCTACTCAAGGTAACAAATCTCCCCAAGAATTTTATGACCAATGCCAAACTTTGTTCAGTACCATCATGACATACGTGACATTACATGAAAGTATACCGACGACCATAGAAGCCAAAAGAACACTTTACAAAAAGGTTACCATGCAGGCGTTCGTCCGCGGATTGAAAGAACCCTTAGGATCGCGAATTCGTTGTATGCGACCAGAAACAATAGAAAAAGCTCTCGAATACGTACAGGAAGAATTAAATATAATATATTTACAAAATCGTAATGATTCCCCGAGGAACCACAATAGTTCTAAAGTCCCTATACCGTACAATATACCATTAAACGCGCTGAGCGGCCCGCGACCTCAAATGTCAAACTGGCCAGCCCCAATAGGACTACGGAGTCACCAACCACAACCCGCCTTTAAATTTAATAGTAACGTACCCAATGTTCATCAGAACTCACATCCACACCAAAACCGGTTCCCTACGCGTACACAGCAAATGTTCCGCGCACCACCGCCAAACTATCGCCCACAAAGTAACGTTTTTCGTTTGCCCCCTAGGAATAATCCCCCACAGAATTCTAACCCAAAACCGATGAGCGGAGTCCAACATTTTATTCCAAAACCTATGGTGTCAGGTCATGATTGGCACAGATCGGGTAATCCACCACCGAATAATTACTTTAAATCACGAGAACTTAACTTCAATGAATTTGCAGACAACCCCTACTACTCTGACTTTTACTATGAACCAGAACATGACGCTAACTTCGACTCTAACGACTATTATCAAACCTACGATTATAACTATGACAATACCATGACTTATAGAGACGAGACATATGACCAATATAACGAAATGCACCAGCAACCAGGGCCTAGCCATACAAACCAAGAACAGGATTTTCAATTGGAAAAGACGTCAAAAGAGCAAGGATAGATATTAACTTACAGACTCAGAGACAGCTACCATATATCGAAATCACTAAACCTCCTTTAAAAATTTTAATCGATACCGGTGCGAACCAATCGT
Organism: Phragmatobia fuliginosa; assembly: GCA_932526445.1. NCBI lineage: Eukaryota > Metazoa > Arthropoda > Insecta > Lepidoptera > Erebidae > Phragmatobia > Phragmatobia fuliginosa. Next base: position 16,291,572 of record OW052067.1, read on the forward strand.
TTATAAGCCCCGAGGCTGTACGAAAATTTTACGCAGATTACTCTTTAAACTATGACCCATTTGAAGTCACAAACGTACATGGAGTCAGTAGGAATGACTACTCCATAACGTTACCCTGTTTTTCAGAATTCAAGGAAAATGATAGTATTAAATTATTTGTATATCGATTTCATAACTATTTTGATGGACTGATAGGATTGGATTTATTATCGAAATGGCAAGCTAAAATAGATTTAAAAGACTTTAAATTAATTACACGAACCGCCACTAATGACATAAAAATATATAACTCGCGAAACGTGAATTTATACGAAGAAATGATCCCCGGAAATAAATCAAAAGTAATTAGGATACCCATAAACGCCCCAGACGGAGAAGTTTTAATAACCGAGCAACATTTTTGTAACTGCATTATACACGAATGCGTTACTAACGTAGTCAATAATAGAGGATATGTAGAGATAGAAAACCCAACGCCCAATGACATTATTTTTTCGTTAGACCAACCAGCCCGTGCAGAGGTATTTAATATTAAATGTACACCAACCATAAAGTCAAACCGAGTATCCGAAATATTATCACGTTTGCGTACAGACCATTTAAACGAGGAAGAGAAAGCTAACCTCTTAACACTTTGCGCTCGTTATGCAGACGTTTTCTACTTGGAAGGAGAGACCTTGGCTTTTACCAACAAAGTTAAACACAAGATTCGAACTACAGACGAAGTCCCCGTATACACTAAAAGTTATAGATACCCGTTCATTCACAGAGAAGAAGTTAGAGACCAAATTTCAAAAATGTTAAAACAAGGCATTATAAGACCATCTGAATCCGCATGGAGCTCACCTATTTGGGTTGTACCCAAGAAGAAAGATGCCTCCGGTAAACAAAAATGGCGTATAGTAGTAGATTTTCGCAAGGTAAATGAGAAAACCATAGACGACAAGTATCCCATACCAAATATAAATGATGTTCTTGATAAATTAGGAAAGTGTCAGTACTTTACAACCTTAGATTTGGCTAGCGGATTCTATCAGGTAGAAATGGACGAACATGACATACCTAAAACCGCGTTCAACGTAGAACATGGGCACTTTGAATTTCTTCGAATGCCCATGGGTTTGAAGAACTCACCATCCACCTTCCAACGAGTTATGGACAATGTATTAAGAGGCCTCCAAAACAGTATTTGTCTGGTCTACTTAGATGACATAATTGTCTTCAGTACATCACTTCAGGAGCACATGGAGAACCTGGAGAAGGTCTTCCAAAGACTGCAGGAATCTAACTTTAAAATACAGTTGGATAAATCCGAATTTTTAAAACTTGAAACTGGTTATCTAGGACATATAATTAGTAGAGACGGTATTAAACCCAATCCCGACAAAATTAATGCTATAGAGAAGTATCCGATACCAAGAACACCCAAAGAAATAAAACAGTTTTTAGGTCTTCTTGGATATTACCGAAAATTCATCCCAGATTTCGCACGTATTACAAAACCTCTCACCCTTTGTCTAAAGAAAGGTAACAAAGTAGTTCATAGTCCGGAATTTGTTAACGCCTTTGATAAATGTAAAACCCTACTCACTAATGATCCAATCTTACAATACCCAGACTTCACCAAAGAATTTAACCTCACTACAGACGCTTCAAATGTCGCTATAGGAGCAGTATTATCTCAGGGACCCATCGGTTCTGACAGACCTATAAGCTACGCCTCACGTACACTTAACGAAAGCGAACTAAATTACAGCACAATAGAGAAAGAACTTCTAGCCATCGTTTGGGCCACTAAATATTTCAGACCATATCTATTTGGAAGAAAATTTAAAATACTGACCGACCACAAACCTTTGCAGTGGATGATGAACCTAAAAGAACCAAACTCTCGTCTAACCAGATGGAGACTAAGACTCAGTGAATATGATTTTACCGTAATTTACAAAAAAGGAAAATGTAACACCAACGCTGATGCCTTATCTCGTGTAGAAATTCATAACGATGAAATAGACGAAATTAACTCATTAATCGGCAGCATCAAGGAACTTAGTTCGATGATTAACAACCCTTCAGAGACACCAGCCCAACAGTTAAACTCTTCAACTGATACTGTACACACTAGCAACGAACACCCCATACTAGAAGTCCCTATTACTGATGACCCCCTTAACAAATTCAACAGACAAATTCACTTGACTATTGTTGGCGACGTGAAAAGAAAACCGACGGTAACTAAACCATTCGAAAACCACACGCGAACGGCAATCCAACTTTCCGAATCAAGCTTAGAGAACGATGTAATCAACGCGATTAAAGAATACGTTAACCCCAAAGTCAAAACAGGCATACTAATAAATCCACCCCTAGGCATGTATTCAATTATACCCATAATCCAGGAAAAATTTAAAAGCTCGTCCCTCAATCTAGTACTTTGTAAAATAGAACTTGAAAACGTTAAAGAGTATCTTCAGCAACAAGACATCATTCGGCATTATCATGACGGTAAGACAAACCACCGTGGTATAAACGAATGTTACTTAGCTCTCTCTCAGAAATATTACTGGCCAAAAATGAAAGAACAAATCGCTAAATTCATCAATGAGTGTACTATTTGTGGTCAAGCGAAATACGATAGAAATCCCATAAGGCCCCAGTTCAACATAGTACCCCCAGCTACCAAGCCTCTTGAAATAGTTCATATGGACCTACTCACAATACAAAACGAAAAGTATGTGACCTTCATCGACGTTTTCACGAAATACGGTCAAGCTTACCACCTACGCGATGGTACCGCTATTAGCATATTGCAAGCATTATTACAATTCTGCACTCACCACGGATTACCACTGACAATCATCACAGATAACGGAACAGAGTTCACCAACCAGCTATTTGCCGAATTTACACGTCTTCACAATATAGTTCACCACAAAACTTTACCACATAGCCCAAATGACAACGGTAACATAGAGCGTTTTCACTCAACGTTATTGGAACATATAAGAATCCTTAACCTGCAACAGAAAACCGAACCAGTAGTTAATCTTGTACCATACGCAATTATAGCTTACAATAGCTCCATTCATAGCTTCACGAAATGTAGACCCTTTGACTTACTTAACGGACACTTCGACCCACGAGACCCTGTAAATATAGACCTTACGAAACACATCTTACAGCAATACGCAGAAAACCATAGGCAACAGATGAAACAAGTCTATGATTTAATTAACGAATCGTCACTTAGCAATCGAGCAGCCTTAATCGAAAATAGAAACAAAACTCGTGAGCCAGAAGTAGAATACACCCCCCAACAACAGGTCTTTATTAAGAATCCTCTTGCTAGCCGCCAGAAAACAGCACCGCGATATACGCAAGACACCGTCCTAGCCGACTTACCTATTCACATCTATACGTCAAAGAAACGCGGCCCAATAGCGAAGTCTCGATTAAAGCGAATGCCTAAAACGACGACATTGTTACAGGATTCTGACGTTGCTGACAGTCCAAGCGACTCAACCCCAGGACATAAGACTTGAATCGTTAGCTGATGGACCAGGACTACTACCATACAAACTAGGACCGACTAGACTAACCACCCACTATCATTCCTTTATACAATACGTACAGTTAGATGACATCGAAAACAAGATAAACTTAGTAAAGAATCAGCTTAAGATTTTCAAAATCAGACTTAGTAACGATACTTACATACTTTACGAATATCAGATCGACTATCTTACTAACAAGCTTGGCAAGGTTTTAAACCAAGTAAAATCTTTGGAACCCAGTAGAGTTAAAAGAGGTCTAGTAGATGGTCTAGGATCAGTGATCAAAAGTATTACGGGCAACTTAGATTACTCAGATGCAATGAAATATGATGAAGCAATTAAGACTTTACAAAATAACGAAAATAAGATCGCTTCAGAAGTCAACAACCACATCAGCCTTAATAAAGAGTGGATGTTTAAACATAGCGTAGTCCTAGAACAGTTAGCATCTAATCAGCAGAAAATTAACGACACAGTAGAATTAATGTTAAAGAGAGAAACCTATAGAGATTACAGTCTCATCAAATCTGCACAGTTTGCCCAAATGCTAGGAATAATTAGTAATAATGTAGAAGACTTAATGTTAGAGATAATTAGAATAGAAAATATATTAGCTTTTATTCGCGCTTCTAGTACACACCATTCTATGATAGATATCGAAGTTTTGAAATCTATGATAGATGAATTAAAGATAGTTTACAGTAGAGATCGCATCCCCGACTTAGAATTAAGAGAATATTATAACCTTATAAAACCTGGCTCTTACTTTGTTAGGAATAGAATAGTTATAGTTTATAGATTTCCTATAATTTCAGAAGATGTATACGAACTATACAGACTATCTATAGTACCCAACGGCAACCAACTTGCCCTTATCCCTTCCGCTCCTTACATAGCAACAAATGAGAAATCATTCGTGTACATAGAGGCAGAATGCCCGAAGTATAGTAGCACATATCTCTGTGAGAAGAACGTAGCCCAGCAAATCCGAACAGATCCTGATTGCACTCAAGAACTCATCATAAATCAAGCCTTGGATGACACCTGCCACTTTACAAAAATCTCACTCGCCAAAGAAGCAGTAGAAAAACTAGATGACCAGCACTTTGTACTCTCGCTACCTCGACCCACTAAGGTACAGTTAGCCTGCGACAGAAAAGATTTCAACACCCTGCAAGGAAGCTACCTCATTACCATACCCAAAAATTGTTACATTAGAACTGCAGAACTCACCATCATTAACGATAACAATGAGATAAAAGGTCAACCGTTGAAGATATCGAAGATCCCTTTCCGCAAAATCAATCAGACAGCTGCATACAATCATATTAGCTCAAGATCAATAAACCTTAAAGATCTTCACAGCATCCAGAACAAAGTATCCCAGGAAACACCAATAGAAATAGACAACGTCCAGTCGACCACCCTGTACCATACGACCATTCCATTTTATTTATTGGTCACAGCTGCAGCTGCAATGATCACCTACGCAGTAGGCCGTAACTACAAGATCTGGCACTTTAAACGAGATAGTTCAAAAGAGAACTCAACACTCCAGATGCACACTTTGGAAGATACAGACAGCTCTAAACGAGAGGAGTTTCCAGCAACATTTTCCATTAACATGACAAAATAGTTGCTGAACTGAGGGTGGAGATGTTACATACGGAACCCCAAAGGATATAGTCAATGCAGCGCATTATGAATCAACACCACACTCGTCCAATATGCCGACGCTGCAGTTTCCACGGAACCGAACCGACGGTGGGAACCTTCGTCGAAGTTAACGATGACACAAGGCGCCGACGCAGCATTATTCTACTTAGTTAATAAGAGTACTTTTAATACCATTCTATGTTCATACTTCGAACAGGTTTCATCTTATTGTAAATTAGTTTGTAATTTCTTTTATTAAATTAACTTAAGTAAATTTGGTTTTTTTTGGAACCTTCGGCTGCAGTGTACGTAATTACCTCCACAACAAATCAATATTATCAAACACAATAAAATACAACACTCTTACACAGTTTCCACAACTTATGCCCATATAACTGATGATGTTAAACCCCGAACTAGTTCCTGGCTATCTCTGAACGACAAATGGAATGTTCGAACGACTTATATCATCAAACAATGGCCTGTAGGCGAACTGGAAAGGTTGGAGTACTTTGTTGTACCTACACGATGTTTCAGAGGATGGAACCGGATAAAAGATGATAAGTACTGGTAACATATTGGAATTGAAACCATTCTTATATTACCATAGTATCTACTGTCTGGCTTCGTATTTCAGGATGAATAAGAAGCAAACCTTTACATACGAGTATGAATATTACTTAGACAATTATTAGCTGCTTGAACAATAGCTGTGGCTCCTGTAAATGAGTATATCTTTCCTTCTATATCTGTATAGATTCTTCTGATCTGGTCTTTAGTACCGATTGTCGTAATCAGACGTAGGTTTTCCTCCCCTAAATTAACGCAACCTACACTATTCTTCTATCAAAACTATTAATAACAAAATTACCAATTGAAATTAAGCCGTCTTAATGAAGCCCCTGCAAGTAATCTCGCTTTCAATAAACTTCCAAATTGATATAAAACCAGATTGATTGATTAATCTAAGTTACATCTGAAGTGTTCTTGCATGCACTTGCACTTTACTTGAGCAACAATAGTAACGATTAACGCTACTCTATGATGGTAGTATGCTTAAGAAAGTAAACAAACATAATGTAAAATAAATAGAGCCGTCACACTATTGAGACATCCACCATTATCCCACGCCCAAAAATAAATTAATCTCTAATTGGTCCGACTGTATCTCGCGACCTATCAATCTAGCCGATATAAAAATGTCACTGCTTCTGACATTTGGATAGTAATCCGAGTTGGGAAAGTGATCGGCTCAGACCTTTAGATGACGGACGGACTGTTTGCTCTGCTTACCTTGGTGCGATAGATCACAGATAAAATACCCGTATTGTTGTCAAATGTCTGTGGCTCTGAGTAATAAGGTGGTTTCGTAAAGGTGGCAAGTGATGATTGTTGCGGAATATTGTTGTGCTCATAGATATCATATTTACATTCATAAATAGCTGTTTGCACAAGGCTGCTGTAGGTATAGTTAGACGATGTATAGATAAGAAGTTAATATACAGTTAGTTCAAAAATAGGGGTGTGTAACATTAAGACCTTACAGTTAGAGCAAAGTAACTATAAATAAAAAAGGTTCAAGAATATACCAAATAAAAACCAGCTTTAAAAATAGCGAGAAGAAAACATCAAATGGTACTAAGAAAAGTTGATGTCGTTAAAAATAATCACTAATGATGAATATTAAGTATTTTATTCCGCCTTTAATGAATATGTTGATACTTCTTTGAAAAATCACTATAGCATAAATCACTTTGAAATATATAGGTGATAAATTCGTCGGCCACGTTTCTATGGCATCAATGTCATCGCTTTCGAGAGTATAAGCAAAGATGCCGAGGGATATTTTATTGCTTCATAAATGACATTATAAATGATTTTTTTCTCTCGTAAATCAAATTCATTATAAAAAGCTACAAAAGAAAGTATATTACTGATTTGATGGTTTTTTATCAATTTGGAAGTATAATGAAAGCAAGATTGCTTCAATAAGATGGCTTAATTTCAATTGGTAATTTTGTTATTAATAGTTTTGATAGAAGAATAGTGTAGATTTAAAATAACTATCTTTATAAAATTTATTTTAATGTTTGAACAACAAAAACAGCAACTTGTTACATAAATACACGTTTAATTTCATAAAAAACTACAAAGTAAACACCGCACCGTTTTCTATTGATCATACCGTAATGTTATTACCGCGGAAACATATTTTGTTTCCCAAAATAATTGTTATAGTGAGCTAACCTTAAAAGAGAAAAATACCTCATCTTTTTTTAGAATCTTTTAAGAGGAACAATTCTTTTATATATTATTTTCACGTATCTTTCACCATTTACGCAGCGCACGCAATAGAAACTCTCAAAATAATTAATTTTCCCCCGTTTTTTCAAAATTTTTCATTAACACTACTCTTTATTGGTCATAGCATGATAACTGGGCTATCTAATACTGTTTTTTTTTTAATTGAACCAGAACTTATTGAGATTAAAGATAAAGAAACAAAGAAACTCATCAGTTTAATAATGTTGGTTTCGATAAAGAATGTAGTGTTAGCAAATTCGGTCTGATAATAATATTTATTTATTCGTACATAACAAACATATTACACATTTTATATACCAAAACACTGGTCAGTAAAGTTATTATATTTAAATGATATTATTGTTCTTTTATAGCAACCGAATGAGAACATTGAATATTTCAAACGACCAGATGTCACGTCCTTTATAACACCAACTAAACGATTATTAAGTCTGGTCTCGAATCGATAAAGTTATTCGATTATGTCCATTGTTCTGAATCGATGAATATCTAAATCAATAATTCAATTGCACTTTATAGATATATAAAACTGATATTTAGAATTGTTTAAATGTATAACTGGTATTGTGAATGCGTTAATGTGCAGGTTTCATTATTACTTTCGGCAAAATAAATTCCGATAAATTATATGCGAAGCTTTTTAAGAAAAACCTATAAGTATCTTCATAGTAAAGTAAAGCTTTTTACTGTAAACACGACATAACATAAAAATGACATACTGCAAAATTTACATACCTATTCTAAAAATGACATACCATAAACATGACATACTTTAAAAATATTCCTCTGTATTAATAACATTCTATATAGAAATAATAATGACAAAATAAACTTAAAACGTATGTACTTACACTATAAACGTGAATAATAAAAGAACAATAATGTAGTTCTGGCGTATCTGGATAATGGATGTGCTTCTTTGATAGTGGATGTTTCGTCTTCTCTTCCAGTTGCCGTGCCCAACGGGGTTCATAATTGTTTCCTCTAATATGTTGTTAACACCTTTATATACATTATGGAGTGCAATAAACGATTTGAATTAGTCAGTTGTCATAGATTTAATTTTCGAGGAAAACTTTGCAAGTTTCTCCAGACCACAACACAAATTACTGTCGGACAAAGTCCCGTATACTGTCAGGTAGAGAATTGTATGCAGCCACGCCTACGTACCGTTCGCACAAGGTGTAGGGCCTCCGGTCAGCACATTACTTACGTAACATAACATGTGGTCTTCGATCCCGACCTAGAAGTACACCCGACCTCGGGGTAATATGTTTAACAATAAAATTGTCCGCGGAAATTGACGACGTTTGACGACGTCGAAATTATTCTGAGTATAGTAACTAAAATTGTAGTTGTTTCTATATTATATCTCATAGTGAATATATAAAACTGCCTCGTTGATCTAGTGGATAGCTAATCAAAGAGGTCTCGGGTTCAAATTTTGGGTGGCGCCAAAAAGTGTTTTTTGGTTTTTCTTACGAAATTCCTAATAGCAGCCCGGAGTTTGGTTGTTTGGCGGTGATTCACGCCCGTGCTTTGAAGAGCACATGAAGCCGTCGATCCCGGTTGTCATAAACATCTATGGGAATCGTCATTGGGAAGTCAGTGCCCTCAAAATTTTAGTTTTAGTAGAATTTTAGTTCTCCCTTAGGGTTGCGGAGGTCCGATGCCAGTCGCTCCGTGGAAAAACAGATATTTAGGTAAAACCGGTTGAACTAGTAGCCAATCCTGAATAATATTTGGAATAAGGCTGAGAATAAGCAGTGAATATATAAAATACTAATTATATCAAGCTTATTTCTATCAATTTGTATGTAGGAGCATATTTATTCTAAATGTATAGGCTTTCGACAGATACTGTTTGTTATACTTTAAGGTCTTTGTTTTTTTATTGAGTTGTAAAGTTATTGTTATTTTTGTCTGTTTTAGGTTATTTTACCTTTAGAGTACTTTAGAATTGGTTGTGCAAAAACTAGGTAATAGGTTAGAAACAATGATGTACATCCGTTTGACACTAAGATTTATTTTGTATACTGATGTAAATTTAACACACTAACATTACGATTAATACCATATCGATATCTTATTTTATGTTGGTGTTTATAATGAATTGCAAGGATGGCTCAGTTTTTAAAGCACACAATAAGTATTTGATTTAATATGAATACTGTTCAGTATTTAGAGGTCATCAAATCAATATAGGTAAATACGTACCTATGCGCTATTTAATTTGCAAGTCAACTTACTGACTGATTTGTCGGACCAAATGTTTATGTGGTCCGCAAATATTTTTTTCGGAGTTTGGATGTTTTCCATGTATAATATGTATGTATTTACAAAAAAAAGCATGTTTATGTATTTATATCAGATGTCCAGTTACCCATAATACAAGCTATGCTTAGTTTGGGGACTAGATGATGTTGTGTGTAAAATGTCCGAAATATTTATTTATTTAATTTGTGAGTCAACTCTACATACAAGAGTGACAGTAATAAAGTACAGTAATAACATAATTCATATGCCCTATACGATTTTAAACGCTTCAACATGGCATTAAGTAGGTCACATCCTATATTTAAGGAATTTCTACCAAATCTTATACAATCTTACAAATAGTCCTAAGAATCTGTAAGATTGAAAGTTAAAAGTAGTAAAGTTACCCGCGGTCATTGCTTTAAATCGCTAGTAACGCCGCGGATTAAGGCTAGTCCAAAATAAATTAGCATAAGTTACTCCTTAAGTCGTCAACCAACTGATAGTAGATGTTCTTAAAATCAGTCCAGCCATTTCAGCCTTCAGCCATTTGACATTAGCCGGAATAATTAGACAGCCAAATATTTATAAGTTGTTTTTTTAAGTTAGGTATTATTTAGTAAAAAGCCGAAATGTTGAAGTTACAAACAGACACCTAAAATTTATTTCTTTGTACGTGTAAATATGTTTAAAAAACAATTTTTTTAACACGTAGCTAAATAAAATTACCAGTGAGTTTCCTTTAAAGAATGTAATTTAACAAATTCCACCAAGTGCCGACAGTCGAGAGTATATATTATATAGACTGCTAGCTGATGCCCGCGGCTCCGCTCGCGTCCTAGGGGTAAGAAAAATAGATGTTGACCGATTCTCAGACCTACTCGATATGCACACAAAATTTCAGATAAATCGGTCAAGCCGTTTCGGAGGAGTTTGGTAACTAAAATTGTGACACGAGAATTTTATATATAAGAAGGACTCGCTGATGCCCGCGGCTCCGCTCGCGTCCTAGGGGTGTGAAAAATAGACGTTAGCCGATTCTCAGACCTACTGAATATGCATATAAAGTTTCATAAAGATCGGTCAAGTTGTTTCGGAGGAGTATGGCAACGAAAACTGTGACACGAGAATTTTATATATTAGATAAATATAATCCTGAAATTAACCATATTATATTGTAGATGAAAATAATTGCCAATTGGTTCAAAGATCAGTGCACGAAATATAGCTTTGATACTCCAAAAACAAACCCATAGTGAAATAATAGAAACTAATTGCGTAACAGCTACGGGCACTTCTCCAGTTGTTGTAATTGCAACAATATCACTTGTAACCCATAAATTCGCCATGCAATTCCACTTATTGTACTAGGAATACAGGTATCGAACAGAAGCTGTGATTTGTATCGCTAAGTATCCAACTGATAACAAGTACGATAGCGATACACATCGATAGCTCGATGGATTTATGTTTACAGGCTGTGGGGCTGATATATGAGCTACAAGTAAAGATTTGTGGAGCAAACTTTTATAGCAGCCTATTGTATTTTAGTTTAAAGAATGATTTGCTTCAAGCGCTTTTAGATAATGACATTGTTGGTGGTTAAAGTGCTCAAAAAGCTATATTTAGTGGTTGCTTTTGTTTTCATCACATCTCTTTTGTGCAAGAATATTTAAGTTAGTGGAGTGATGATTTGCGCAACACGGCTATCAAGAGCTTAATGGAAGAAGCCGAGGAGTTTGTTAAGAAAATAAGTTCTCATTAAATAAAAAAATGTGAGCCGTCACGGGACGCCTGGCAGATGTGAAACATCGCCATTATTTTGTAAAAGTAATATGCAAAAAAGAACATATTGTAATAGGAACTAAATATGTCATAATGATAAAATAAAATATTACTAATTATTAAAATAGTAGTCTATATGCAGTAGTGTGTACACCGTACACACTACTGCATATAGACTGTATATATATACCATCGTATAGCGTGGCGTGGTGACGCGTCGCCAGGCCAGAAATCTGTTTTACGTGCGGCTATAGATGTTTCACATCAAAAAAAAAAAGAGGCCAAGTTTGAGTAGAAGTAAGAAATCAATGTTTACCAGTAAATAAGAAAAAACTTCAATCACTAAAGCTAAAAAGACCAGCACCTAAAGTAAACCGAAATGGCAGAATTACGTTTCCTCAGTTTACGTAATCTCAATACTGTAACAGGTACCTAGGTAAGCAGCAGATATGTATTTTGCACCCAACTCAAACGGCAATTTTGAATTTCAAATCGAAGTATTTATAATCATTTTGATCTCTATCATTGAAGCGAAAGTAAGAAAATGATCTTCCCCGTGAAATCTAAGTTGGTTCCATCATAATTTACTACTCGATTCTACAATAGCAAGTCCTGTCTGCTAGATAAAAGCTAGAAATAGTACAGATTAATGCCCTAAACAGAGTAGAGAGACTGGATTTATTTGGTCAATTCCACAGCTGTCGCTGCGAAGATTTCTTGTCGATAATTCATCCATGCACTTTAATGGATAAAGAGTTCGATCATTTGAATCTAATACTTCTACATTGTGTAGGCGACTTACTTGAAACATAAATTTTCATGCTAGTACTTCGTCATTAGTTGCAAAGTTCCATGGGAAAACTCAAAAACTATTTCAGTCTAATTGGGCTTACTAAGGCAAATCATAAAAGTACTTCTAATAAACAATAGGCATAAGAACTTTTTTAATTAAATTAAATATTGTAATAAAATTCAAATTTCTAAGATAAAATGTAATAAGTTATCAAAACTATTCATTCAATCATTCATTTAAACATATTGTGTGGTTAGTTTGTAAAATTATTGAAATATATTAAATATGTAGATTAGCTCAGACTCAAAAATCTATGTTTTAAATTTTTACGTTTTAATTTATAATAAAGCGTAAAAATTACTGAGATAATTGGCGATAGTGAAACAATTAACATGTAAATTAACTAATTTATATATTAGTTGAACAAATTAATGTCTTGTATAACCATAATTTTGTGAAATTATTTCATTGGAAGGTCACATTCGAATAACATTTAAGTGCAACTGTTTGCTTACTCTGCGGTGTCACCGCCCACGCTTGTCGCCTTGTGCCACGTAAATATAGTGCAGAATTAGAACTACCCGCGGTTATTTATCGCCTGCGCTCGCGCAAGAGAAATCGACGCACAGAACGTTCGATGTCACTTCCTGCTCGGACACCGTCGCAGACGCACGCGTGCCGTAACATTCATGTAATAGTCCTTTATTTGATACCATAAAACTATATCAACTTGGTAATCGTTTATCTGATTGTTACTTAATGTTCCTTATTTATTTCGCAGTGAATCTCGTTGCGTACAGTGAAGCGAATTTGTAACTATTATTTTCTACGTCGATGGTAAAATGATTTCACATTACGGGTTAATTTATAGTAATGGCTAATGAAATCACGACATGCATAGTTCGTGTTTCACGCATTAATAAATGACAAGTATGGGTAGCTGATAACTAAGGTTTTGATGTCAGACATCATATAAACCATTTTATTAACGATGACATTCAACATTCCCTACATTTTCTTAAGACATACTGTGACTTAAAGTCTATAAAAACTCAATACAGGTTGGTGATAAATCTATTGAAATTGTCACACTGTGTTCAAATTACGGAAGTAGGTTGCGCGTACGCATGACCGATGACTTTTTATGTGTTGGCATTTACTCGACATTTGACATTACCGGCCGCCATATTTCTAATTATTTTAGTGGGTGTAGCTGTTTGAGCACTCTTCTAACTAGGTTACTAGGGTTCCGTCTGACATTGAAAGCCGTGGCGTATATATACGTACGTAATTAAAAAATGTTTTGTTTTTTTGATCAAAAAGAAAAGACTTAGAAAGTAGATATATTCGAGACGCTGTAACAACAAATCTAATTAAGATGTCCTGCAATACTTATTTAGTAACAATACATTTTAACTTACACATAAAAATGAAAAAGTTCCACCCTAATTTTTGTAAATTAAACTCGTAATTTGCAAGTTAATTTTATATAAAAATAAGAAACTAATCGTCAAATATTTTCAAAGTTTCAATTGAATATGGTAAACAATACGAGAGATCACACTCACGTATGTTTAATCAATCTCTCATAAGAATGTATTAAATCAAAATGATTGTGTACTATGTAAATATTAATATTAAATCTAATCCTTATATAGAAAACGAAAACAAGTTCTCATAGGATTAATGCGCGTAATCGTTACGGACGCAAATGTCAATTAACGTACGGAACCTGATTCCCGCTCCACATCTCTAGCTCAATGCCTTTTATGACATATGGAGTTGTCGCACAAACCTGTTTTAGTGATTAATGCACAACTGTGAATGTCAAGCGTGTATTGTGGTCTAATTAAACCTCTTCCTCTGTATCAATTGCTTATTATATAATGTATTCTGGTTAAAGAATATATATTATTGAGTATACTTATCGTTTAGGTAGTAGAGTTATGCAGACTCCTCTACATTCATATACATAAAGACTCTACATATAATAGATTAGTAGCTGATGCCTGCGGCCCCGCTTGCTTCCTCAAGGTATGAAAAACAGATGAAAACGGTTCTCAGATCTGCCCGATACGCACACAAAATTTCATATAAATCGGTCGAGCCATTTCAGGGGAGTTTGGTAAAAAACACCGCGACGCGAGTATTTTATATATTAGATAGATAAATATCACTTAGCGGTCGCTTTTTGATACGGGGTGGGAGTCAACCTCAAAACCACTGGCTAATCAGTCTAATAAAATCCTACTTCAAATATTTTAAAAGATCAAGGTCCATAACTAATATACATAATATCTAAAGCTACTCCTAGTTAATAGATTAATTGAATTCTATGTTAATGTTTTAGAATATACTAAAGGTTGGCAATTGTTATTGATATGTGAACTGTAACAAAAAATAACTGACCATCGTCCACTGTGTAGGCACGCCTAGTGCTCGATAAAAACTATATGTAATATGAGCATGACTAATACTGTCTTGTGACCATGTAAACACTACAATTTAGGACACATTATTATTACATGACAGTTACGAATACTCAGAAAAGAAATAAATAATGTATATTTAAATTAATGTTCCATAACATTTTTAATTTTACATGTGAAGTAGCGTGTGTTCTAAAGTAGGTGCGCATTTTGGTTTCTAAATTTGGTTTACATTTTTTGGAGTTTAGTTGATTTCAAGTCGTTTAATACTATTGAATTGCGTAGTACACCAAAACCGGGCAATGGGCGTCACTCGTAACTTACAGGGTGCATATGCAGGGTACAAAACAGCGCTGCATGGTCACCGCGCAGCTTTCAGTCAGCGGAAAGCTGCGTGGTGACCAGAATAAGTTGCCATTTCAGAATTTTACCTAACCTTTATTTGTGTCTATTATTTAACTGTGTGTGTTGATCATGAATAAATAATTAGATAGACCTAGAATAATAAATTCCTTCTTTCTTAGACAATAAATTCAAGTTATCGCCACAGAATTTATAGAGAAACGAACTCCACTGAAGAGAAATTCAAATACCGACCTCATTCAAAAATAATTTATTTAATAAATAAATTCATTTATTAATAATTTATTTACCGATAATTTCAATTCATGGTATACGTAGCACCTTTAAATAAAATGATCTGTTGTTTTTTGCTCAACACCTCTGCGACACAGCCGAGGTCGACATAACTCAGTAGGTGATAAAAACAATCTCTTCGCTCCCGTTGCTGTCAGCGCGGTAAGCGAGCAGAATGGCGACTTTTTGCCACCGGACCCACGATATAATAAATTTATTGCTACTAACTTCACTTTTCTTTCAATAATTATTTATATGTATTCAGTTATCTTTTATGTATTTTGATGTCTCCGTAGCGCAATGGCAGCGTATGCGTATGTGGCCAAAAAGTGTTGTTTGTTTTTTTTATTACAGGAAATTATTAATAACAGCCCGGAGAATGGAAGTTTGTCGGGCCCGGTTGTAATGAACATCTAGGGCAAACGTTATTGGGAAGTTATTGGCCTCAAATTACTGCCAATTTGTTCAACCTATGAATTTTAGTTCACCGGTCCGATGCCAGTCGCTCCGTGGAAAAACTTAAATCCAGGTTAAACTGGTGAAACACTCTTTTTCTTTAAAAAAGTATTGTAATAATATTTGTATTATCGAGTACCCATAGTTGTGGGTCAGATGTCTGAAATATTTAATAATTTATTTTCACTACAAAAAAATCTATAACACTTCTTGCTGATCAGCCTGTTGGTCTAGTGGTTAATGACTACTATGCTGAAGGTCTTAGGTTCGATAACCGTCTTGCCCCCTTAGCTAAGATGCAAGTGCAAATCAAGCAAGCTCAAATCTCTTGTTTCTAATAATATAAACGGTCATTTGTTACGGGTTTACTTTATCTATAGCTAGGTTTTTATTTTTTTGTAAATATATACACCTTATTTTTAGGTCATACAAACATTTTGGTCTAACCCGAGAACGAAACCCAAAGCCTCAATACAGCAGTTGCATACGCTACCACTGCTCCACTAAGATAGACAAGTAATACCAAATTTAATATTAATAACGATTACATACATATGTATATCTTACTAAAAGTCGTCTTCGTAATGTTTATTTTTAAATTTACGAAATAACTTCCGGATATCATTTCATAAAATTGTACTAATCGAAAACATAAATATGTAAACCGCTATTCATCATAATTATGCAACAAAAAGGAGATCGTCGAGTAACTCTCATTAATTAAACATTTATAAGCATTGATTAACAGCACGCAAGTGATCTAGATGTTAAAACATTAATCGTTGATTGATGTTCAACTTAACGATCATAGCTATCCAATGTTATAATGACGCAACGGTTAAACTTTCAACTGTTTTAACATATTTTATATACAATTCTATAAGTAATAAAATGATCTGGAACAAATCATATCGTATTGAAGGAATGATTTCGATGACTTTTTCGTTTCTTATATAGATTGACATGACACATAACAGTTCTGAGTTGAAGAGGTCGCCGTGGTCGAAACCGGTCGAGGAAGTTGCATTCCATTACAACAGTTCTGGCTAGAATAGTACATAGTAGGCCGAAACCTACTATGTACTATTCTAGACAGACTACTCGTGATTATTTATGATAATCATTGACGATTACTAAGAATGAATATAAAAAATGATTACATAAGATAATAATTATGAAGTACATAAGAATAAGGTAACATATTACAGTTTTTCATAGTCAAAAATTCTCTAATTACAGGAATTAAAGAATTATGTTTTTGTACATTATTCGTGGCTTAGCACGGGATCATAGAGTATTGATTTTTCGGGTTAATATATAGCCTCACTCACAAATAACGTAACCGTCTATTGGTTTTCGAAATCGTTTCAGTAGATCCAGAGATTACCCATTACAATGTCACAAACTTTACCTCTTTAGATATTAGTACTAGCTTTCGCCCGCGGCTCCACCCGCGTCTATGTTGGCTATCGTGGTAAAAAGTAGACAATTTACTTTCCTAGGCTTTAGACTATCTGGGTACAAAATTTAATTTAAATCGGTGCAGTGGTTTTTGAGTTTATTGTGAACAGACAGACAGTCGCAGCATAGGCTTTATTTTATAATATGTAGTGATAGACTACTTTTCTCACTAAGAGAAGTAACAAACTTGACGAAAGCGTTTGTTATAAAATACATATTTTGAGAGATTTGTTGTTACAGATTTTAGTCGACCTCAAAAGTGAATTTAATCTAAAAATCATTTAGATATTTAGATCTCAGATAGAATTGATCGATTCTTATCGATAACATCAAAATGAAGGGGTGAAAGGTATACCGATACATTTTATGGTTATCAATGGCTATAGAAATACTAAATCAGGGCAGAAAAATATTAAATGAGTTTAGATTACCACATACACAAACTCTATACTTATAACTCAGATTATAGTTCAGGATAAGAAGAAACAACAGCCCACAGCTTGATTTTATCTTAACACTGTCATTATACCATTCGTATAAGCGTATGTTAAAAGATGTACTAAGTACTTGTTCTTTTCCTCTTCTTTGAAGCTCTTATTAATGTGTTTTGGGATCAGCCCTTTCAATTTTTGGATAGTATTTTGGGTATATGCATTATTTTCCAATTTTTACATAATATAACTATTTAAAATCAAAATAAATGCACTTATATACGTGTACGTATACGTATATTGCTCTAGTTTGCAACAGTGATATCGCTTGCATATATCTCGGTTATCGTGACAAAAAGTATCTAAAAATCAAATTGTGTTCATGCTTAATCTCATTAAAACGATGAAGCGATTAAGCCGTGAAACCGTAATAGACAGAGTTACTTTCGGATTAATAATATCAGTAAGTATGGATTTATTACATAAAAAACAAACTACGTCAGCATGATTGTTTGTTCAGTTTATATTGATACTAACAAGTGTCAAGGTGAAACAAATATATGTGTATAATAATAGAGCCCTTACAAAATGAAATATGTCCAATGTGTTGTGAGCATATAAGACTATGCTGTATTGTGTACATAACCTTGTTTAGATATATAGTCCTTGAGTGGTAGCAATGTACCTTTAGATACTATATATCGATAAAGGGCCTTTATTATTGATTATTAGTCAGAGATGTCGGCAGATTATATCGATAAATAAATGAATAATAATAACATATCGCTTTATTGTACACTACATAGATTAATTACAGGGGTAACTTAAAACTTGAAGCTACAACTAGCGGCCTTATCGCTCGAAAGCAATCTCTTACAGGCAACGCTGGGATGCAAATAAAGGCAGTGAAAGAAAGTATATGTAGGTAGTGTATTAAAATGTGTATAGGAAAAAGAAATTATGTAAACATCCACATTATATGAAGCAGCAGTAACACATAGAATTGTTAGTTAAGTAAATACTGCATATAATTTTTAATATATAAATGGAATTAATAGATACTCTGTACATATTTAAGTAGATTAGTTGTTAAAATGATTTTGTAAGAACAATTAAATTTAGTCTCCTCTGATTTATAATCTAAGCTTATATTACCATTAAAAAAATAAGATAAGATAACATTCTTCTTAACTCAGCTCCTCATTCAAATAAAACCTTACATGATCCGAAGGCTTCGAATGAGGTATCCATTTCCACTTCTAGTTCAATGAAGTGTAATTACCACTGTTACAAAACTCACCCGCTCCAGTTTCCAGCTTGTGTTTGTGTACGTAAGTTAGGCTGTGTGTGTGCGGGGACAGTGACCTGGGCTATCTTGAGATCGCAGCCTCCGACCGGCCAGATGCCGAAAGATCAACCAGGCACGGATTAGAAGTGGTTAATTTATTAATTATTCGGTTTAGTTCAAATAAACGTACAAGTAATACTAAGGCTTTAGCTAATTAGGGCAACCAACATTTAAATAAAAAATATGAATTTGCTAATAAATCTAATATTTTACGAGTATATGTACCGATTAATGATGTGCTCTTAACCGATTTCTAGCACAGCGGTCTCACAGTATGTCTCCTCACTCTAATAATCCGATGGACGACTGGAGAGAGATCAGGCGTAGGACTGACGGCACGTATAAGTAGGTATAACATATCTTACAGCTAGCCGTGGATGCACAAGTTTGTCAGTTCGAAAATTTTAGAACCGATTGGTGGTAGAAACCATTTAGAACTAATAATGTAGCCCGAAAAGATCCCGTGGAGCATTACACTCAAATTCAAATCATAATTCAATTCAATCGGTTCGCTTTTAATTTTCTAAATTAAAATTAATTTATAAAACGTTGACACTTCAGTTTTTTTGTGTAACCACATAGAAAAGATTCACTCTATAATTAGCATAAATATTTGAGAATCATTAATTCTCGAAAAAGCGTTCGACCGAGTTCCAAGAAGACTCGTGTGGCAAGCAATGCGAGAGCAAGTAATCCCTGAAGACTACATACGCCTGGTCCAAGACATGTATCACAATATCCGCACGAAAGTCAGAAGTCCGGCCGGCCTTGGTGAGGAGTTCGTGGTGGAAGTGGGAGTACATCAAGGCTCAGCACTCAGTCCCTGGCTATTTAATATAGTTATGGATTATATCACAAAGAATATTCAACATGCCCTACCCTGGAATCTCTTGTATGCCGACGATGTTGCGATTGTCTCGGAATCTGCTGAAAAACTGCAAATCTCATTAAACGAGTGGATCACGGCATTGGAAAACTCAGGACTTCGAGTAAGCAGATCCAAAACGGAACACCTCGAATGCAAATTCAGCAACACAGCAAACAGCGCCAACGTCTTCTACCCAGACGGCACGCAAGTGGCGAAGGTCGACCAATTCCGATACCTGGGCTCAATAGTAACGCGAGACGGAAGTGTCGAAGCAGATGTGTCACACAGAATTAATGTCGCTTGGCAAAAATGGCGTACACTCACTGGAGTTCTCTGCGACCAGCACATGCCCATACGCACTAAAGGGAAAGTGTACAAGACAGCAGTAAGACCAGCGATGTTATACGGGGCCGAATGCTGGACAGTGAAGGAGACACATGCTCAGAAGCTACACGTGGCCGAAATGAAAATGCTTAGATGGTCGGGTGGAGTCACGAGGCTAGACAAAATTCGAAACGAATATGTCCGAGGTAGCTTCAAAGTGACTCCAATCCCGGAAAAACTCACTGAGACTCGCCTAAGGTGGTACGGGCACGTCATGCGTAGAGACAGCGAGCATGTCGTTCAGAAGGCACTGGCACTTCCGGAGGGCAAGAAAGGAAGAGGACGACCACCCTTGACCTGGTGGACTAGTATGGCCAATCTCGTAAGGAAGACCCAATTACCTGACCCGACAACCCAGGACAGACTATCCTGGCGCAGAAAGATAAGGAGAGCCGACCCCACCTAACGTGGGAAGGGGCAAAGGAAAAGAAGAGATTTGAGAATCATTAATTCAAAAAATCATCGCTTGCAAAAATATATTTACTCACAAAATCTATGACAATTATGAAATTATTCAAACTTTGATGTATTCGGAAATATACAAATTTATAACGTTATTTATTGTAAGTCATTAGCATGCAAATAAATATTTAGTTTTTTTTAATAACATCTGGTGTAAATGCTGAGGTCAATGCATGGATCTGGTTTTGTTATTCTAGTAGCTTTTAATTATTTTTTATAGTTATGAGCCTGGCTAAGTGACTTTACTCTGAATGATGGAAAGTGTGAATAGAATCTAAGAATTGTGGTCACCATACTCATGACACCATACACATACACACAGACAATGCAGCATGGCGGCCCACACTATGGCGGCTTATTGAGATACTTTTGGATCATTGGGCCTCCATCCAGGCTCGCAATCACCAACTGGTTCGTTGGTGAGTGCGATGCTGGTGAATGCATCACGAAAGCTCTATTTTAGGTTAGTCTTCTGTGAGAGGATAGTGCCGCCCAAACCGAGCAAGAACGTTCGTGCTGAAGTCAGCGTGGCTTTTCTTATTTGTGGAAATAGTGATAAATTGTATTTAAGTAATTAGTTGGTAATTATCGTCAATAATAATTATCAGAATTATGCGAGTAAACTTCTTCTTCTTCCTTTTACTGACAACACGTACACACAGTATGTATCTTTAAGAATACTTCAATTAATAAGAGTAATTAGTTAAATTAATTAGGTTCTTATATTTAAAATTATGCATTTTAAAAATAAATTTCTTTCTCATATTTTTTTTTTATTGAGGTATTATAAAAGGATAAAATTTAATAACATAAATAATTTTAGCGAAGATGAATATCAGGTAAAAAGAACAGTTTTAGATAAAATTCACATAGTTCTGTAAATAACTAAAAAAATAACGCTATATTCTTTATTTGAAAATAGAATAGTGTATAAAATATGTTGGCAAATTCCGTCACCGATTTGGACTATAAATAACCTTACTCATTATTTTTAACTAAAGATATGATACAAGTATCGATATTATACTATACACACATACACGTATATATATGTATGTGTGCACAACAAGAGCCGGGTCAAAGGATATATAATTAACTCAGTATAAGACCACAGGTCGTGTGGTATCGAAGTACACAAATGCTATGTTACAACGTATGATATTATTGCATTGGCAAGAATAATTGCAATGTTACACCATAATCTACTAATAAAAAGTGGAACAAGAAGAATTGTGTTAAGTTATTTGATCTTCTATACTGCCTCGTTGGTCTAGTGGTTAGCGTAAGAGACTGCTAATCAAGGGGTCTCGGGTTCAAATCCCGCCAAAAAATAAAGCTGCCCGGAGTTTGGAAGTTTGGCGGTGATTCACGCCCGTGCCTCGGAGAGCACGTAAAGCCGTCGATCCCGGTTGTCATGAACATCTATGGCAATCGTTATTGGGAAGTCAGTGCCCTCAAATATACTGACAACTAGTTCAATTTTCGAATTTCAGTTCTCCGTTAGGGTTTCGGAGGTCCGATGCCAGTCGCTTCATGTAAAAACTGATATTCAGGTAAAACCGGTTGAACTAGTAGCCGACCCCAAATAAACTTGGGAATAATGGCTAGGAGGATGATTTCATCTTCTATACAAATCAATAAAATGGAAGAGGCTGTTTGTAATATCAAAGGAACAGCATTTTGCTAGTGTATTTGAAAGTACATATAAAGAAAGTAAGTATACATCAAAGAAGCAAATTAAAGTTTTTCGTCTGTCTGACCGATTTTGATGCAACTTTCACTAACAGATAGCTGATGATATAAGGGGTAACTAAGGTCAATTTGTTTTAGACTAGCTTCATCCCGCTAGTACTCCGCTGGTAACACCGAGACATAAAACAATGAAAAGTGAATTTGGCAATGTTAAAGTTAAGGTTATAAAGTTTGGTAGGTACTCTAGTTGCGATTGCAAATGAGTAATACCATTACAAAACTTAAATCAAGTAATAAACATTTATAACAATTTCAGAATGCTCACTTTTGTAAACTTTGACTATCCTAATAAACTGTTGAAGTTTTGATTTCAAAAATTTGAACTCGGTATTTGACTTAAAGTTCGGCCCTGTCATAACCTTTAGCTCGCGGCTATCGCATATAAAAATAAAAGTAGCCGCGTTAATAACGTATTTTTAGTGCGGCGTTTGTAGGAGCTACCGCAGGTGCGTTGGCCTGCCCCGCCCCGCCCTGCGCGGACGCATTCAAATGATTTGTATGTCATTAATTTGTTTTTGCCGATATTGATTAATAACGTGATTCCAATTTCGCTCTTTTGTAAAATTAATTAAATGAAATGGTTGCGCTAAACACTTAATTTTATTGACTAATTATCTTTTTACATACAGTTGCTAAACTTGTTATTATTTTATTTGGTATGGTTTACTGATTAACTTATGATTTTTTAAGGTAAATAGACAAAGCTTGGTCATCTCATGGAAAGTGACTACTGTTACAATTTTGGAGTCGCAAGCACTTTGCGCATTTATGATAAGAATCACTTTGATTTTTTTAACGCCGTTTTGTCGTCTTTATTACTATTTTACCTATCATCGATACTAATATTATAAATTTGATAGTAACTCTACTTGTGTGTTACATTTTCAAAGTTAAGCCGCTGAACCGATTTGAATGTATTTCGGTTTAGAGGTAGCTTGAAGCCTGACCAAAAATATGGGCGGTTTCGGACACGCCCAAAAGTTTGTTCTTGCTATAATAGAGCACCCCAATTTCTATTACTATAGATCTTCTTCGTCCTGGCCTTTATTCTTTTTATTTGGGGTTTACCAGTTTTTCCACGGAGCAACTGGCACCGGTCACCCGTAACCCTCAGGGAGAACTGAAATTCGAAGGTTGAACTAATTGTCAGTATATTTGAGGTCACTGACTTCCCAATAATGATTGCCATAAATGTTCATGACAACTAGGATCGACGGCTGAACGTGCTCTACAAGGCGCGGACGTAAATCATCGCCAAACTTCCATACTACGGGTTGTTTTTAAGAAATTCCAGTAAAAAAACCTACAACACTTCTGACTCGACACGGTATTTGAACCCGAGACCTCTTGATCGGCAGTAGCATACGCTAACCACTGGACCAATGAGGCAGTCAACTATTATAAAACAATTTAAATAAATTATAATGCGGTAAAATTATCAAAATAATCTATTAATATAATTTAACTTTGGTCTACGACGTAAACGGAAACAGTGACCACAAAAATATTAATTTGGTCGACTGCACGGATGGTGCAGTGATTTAAGTGATGGTCCTATTTTGAAGATACGATTCCAACATTAATTGACATAATTGTTCTTAATATAGGTATATTTTATGTCTATTAACTTAAAAGTTATCGTATCTTGCGAGGGAATAAAACTTGTTTATAAAAAATGGTGACCCAGCCCGGCTTCGCACGGGAATCTTTGAAATTCTCGGATTTTCTCTACAATGACATGCATGTATTGCACATGTTATTCTCTTGAATCACTACATCTTTTGCGGAAAACTGCATTAAAATTCGAGGAGTAGTCCAAAAGATCTAAGTAAACAGACAACGGAATCGACTTCATTTTGTAATATGTAATAATATGTAAAGATAAAGAAGGAAATGACGCTATCTTTATAAAAAAATAAACAGAGACCGTGAATTTCTTAAGTATACATCGTCATCTTTTAATCGTTATCCTCATTGCTGAAGGTCGCGATTCCTTAGTTGTGGAATAAAATTCTTTCATACAGCTCGTTTCCTTGTTCCTCTTCTAGGCTAATCTCCAAAAATAATCTGGTGTTTTGCCCTTTGTACATATCCATGCTATAATATTATGAATTCAAAGATAGCTCTGTCTGTCTGTTGTGTTTTCAAGACTAAACCGATGAAACAATTTCAATTAATTTCGGTATATAGATTGGACCTTGGAGGACGACATAGGCTACTTTTGTAGAGAAAAAGAAGGAAACACTGCTTTCTTTTTTTTTAAGTAGAGACGTAAATCTCTAAATCATAGATCGTTTTACTAGCGTCGTCTCCTCTTGATTTAATATAATATATGACACATACATACGTGATCGGAAACGGGCAGAAGCTAGTTACTGAATATTTAGTTGAATTTACAAAGTAAACGAATGCTTTATTTATTTTTTACATAAAATTTTATAATAATTAAATGAATGCCGCTAATAGACGTGTCTAGTGTTCAATTTCAGCCATTAAATTCACAGCATGAAATTAAAAGCTTTCGTAAAAGTATATAAAATCTTATACTAAAAGTCATCACCACCGTATTTTATTCGACGTCTTAGTTACGAATGCAAATAATATGCATATTTAACATATTGATATTTTATTTCTTTCATAATGGTGTTGGATAAATGTTTTAATTTTATATATTTTAAAATATTTTTATATTATACATTTATTGGTAAAAAAATTACTTGTCCATATTTTTAGTACACAAACTAACATGGAAAACTACTACTTGTTTGACTTCATTTATACAATCTAAACATGAGAACGGTTCGGCTTCCAATAAAATGCTATAGTACTCCTATGCTATGTGGCAGATGTCCAAAATATTTATTTATTTAATTAAACAACTCAAATAGTTGTAACGATATTTTACTAATTTGACGAACTACTCGTATAATATTAAGCTAGTAAAATATGTTTAGTATTTAAGTAATCACTTTTTTACATAGAATTTATTACATATGAAAAACTTATTCAGCGGGGATATTTAGAATAGCAGTAGTATTTTTTTTATTTTGTGAAGATATTACTTTTTATTGAATCAAATCAGCATAAAAAACATACGTTTGAAGCAGGTTATCTTGAAGCAGATAAACATAACAAATTATAATTAGAGTGCTGATTATTTAAATTCTATACAAATAAATAAATTTGAATCATATGTTTGTTAATTCAAATAACAGCTTTTCACGAGATGGAAGTATGTACCAATGGGATCAATTCTGATGGGGCTTTCACTGGAGTAGCAATGTTTAAGAAGTAACTTACGTTTTTTTATTTAAGAAAACAATCGAGTTACTTGAAAACAAATTAAAAGCAATTAAAATAGTGAACAATCAACAATTCGGTTCAAAACCAATAAAAGCCGTGAGTGATACGGCAATGCCGGCAGCTTTTAAGTTTTAATTTCAGGAACACATACAAGTAAATATATATTTGCTGAAACAATATAGTATTTAACGATGTAATTAGTAATGTGTATGGAAAGCAAGTTCGTTAGGCCCAAATTTAAAAATGTAGCAAATAACAGGCGACGAGGTAATTTTGTTTTTTGGACACCAGGTTTTAGTTTAGTTTAGTTTCCCTGGACGGTTTTCGCACTTAGTCCTAGCTATTGGACCATTGGAGCACCAGATTTTATTAGTATTATTTTAAAAAGAGTTTGAAATAATTGCTACGTATTTTAGATACTTGATGTCTACCGTGTGGTGAACACTGAAAAAACTTCCCATTTGTCCACGTAATTGTAATACATAAATATACTAAAATTATTATTATAAAGCTGAACAGTGTCTTTGTTTGGTTGTATGCGCTAATCTCATGAAGTACTGGTCCGATTTTTTTTTCAGTGTTACATATCCTAGTTATCGAGAAAGGCTTTAAGCTATTTATCATTACGATACGACCAAAATGCACGGAGTGAAAATTAAAAGGATTTCAAGAACGGTGGGGAAATTATTTACATTGTGTTTCCATTGCGTGCTGCTTATACGGTTAAATTTTCACATAAATAATTATTTCAAACTTGAAGCACAGCAGCAGTAGCCCTACCATTGTGCCACCGAGGCTATAAAGGTTGACTAGCGAGTGCTGTTGTATATCCTTTTTTTACGCGGGGAATGCTTTTGGCACCATACCCTTCGTGGGGCAAGCGAAGGGCGTGTGTGGGACTTCCGGGCAACCGGTTTACCCACTAAACCCAGCGGCCGCCTACCTCGGCAGTCGGGAGGAACACAAGGATCGCATCAGCGGCTTCTGGTGTCCCCCTGCCTTACCCCTAATCTGGGGTACATCTCGGGGTGACTGGACTCACCCCCGAGGCAGGATGCTGCTGCGCCTCTCACCACTCTGTATAGAAAGAGGCGGAACATCAACCCGCCTTAGACGACTGTTGTATATCCTACGCGAATCCGCATGCCACAGGAAAACTGACATAGGAAATTACCCTTAGCACCGTAATTAGGAAAGGATCGTTAGGAGGTATTATTTTATCTGGATGTGCATCCTAATACATAATGTAAATAAGTAGGTGTCTTCATGATCATAACACAATAATTTGGATGCATACATTATATATTAAATATTTAAAAATAGACATTCAATTTTAAATTTATGATATAAATAATATTGTAATTGTACAAAGTTTTTGTCTAATATTTTCTTCATTTAGTTTTCATATAGTCATTACTAATTATATTATGCAAGTAAAATTCTACGCAGATCTGTAACCATTAATGCAAGCACATTGCAATCATAATAAATCTGTACTCTTCAAGTGGTGCAGTATCGTTATAACGTTGCTATTAGTTACATAACGTTATTTCCGTCTGTGTAACTGTAAAATTGTTATACATTTACATAACAGTAAATTGATTTGTTACATATTTCTGTTAAACGAACGTTATGACACATATGACAAGATGTGGAATTAAAAAAAAAAGTTGTTTGAATCTTGGACTGATATCATGACAAAATCAGTTCCCTGATAATTTATATTATAGGATCAAAGTAGGCCATGTGGTTTCTGTTGATTTGCTTTCAATACACTGGCCCTACACAAATCCCAGTAAAGTGAAGGAGCCAAAAAAGTCAGTTTGTTTTAATATTTTCAAACCAATAAGACCTTTAACATTCGCCGACTAAATTCTGGTATGAGGCTCATAACAAAGGCGTTTGTATGTCTTATTGCACACTTTATATTTAGCAGTCTAGTCAGAAATTCCTTGCACTTCTAGCGGATAATTTATGATGATCAGAAATGAAGAACATTACTGACGTGAAGCTTTTTTCGTCTTCGTGTCAAAATTTGAATTGAATAGGCGCAGAACTGATTGTTAGAGCTCTCTGACTTTTATTTGTAATGAAAATTTTATGGTGTCTTAAATGCGTATGCCACATTCACACAGCCGTCTTGATGCACGGTAAATCTCTAATGGGATTGTGAGTGCATCTACTTTAAAAACTTTTGTAACTCTTTCAATAAATGAAAACATACTAAAAAGTCTGAGCGTATGCACAGTGGACTTTATACTTTTATTCCTTCTTAAATCTTACGATAAAATGTATAGGACTCTTAATATAAAGTAGAAGACAAAGTAGTTACATTACAATTTAAAGAATTTTCCCTTACATTGTATGTCTGGGTCGCAACTTCCGCCGCAAACTAATCGCACTTCATACCGATCTTGCGTATTCTAAATATGTATATTGTATTATATTAATCGTTCCATTCATTTGCAGGTCACGGAAAGTCACATTAACAACAAATCTTAATGTATTTAACAAAGAAACTGTTGCAATTTTATTCAGTATCTCTGGCAACTAAGTATTCCCGCGGTGTTTGGTGTGACTAGGGACTAAATAATGTGAATGCTTGTTTAGATTATTGCATGTGCACCCTGTGCGGTCGGTTTTAAATTTATTTTATTGTGTCCTATGAGGTGGGAAAAAGTGCTACGTGGTTGTGTTAGTGGCAAGCTGGAAAATTCTATGACCTTTTTTAAATTGACCTCCACTGACGAGTGTTTATTTAAAAGTATATCAAATCATTTGTTCTTAAGCTTACCAAAGCTTTTAAAAACAACTTTCGCATTAGTACTATTCCACTTTGGGGTGGGGTCCTTTTGTAACATAAATGTATCGGACACAAGGAACACCCAGACTCGGAATGACCATTTATAATCACACAAAATGATGTCTTATATAATACGTATTGAACCCACAACATATAGCGCAGTAGAAACGGCATGGCAACCACTAGGCCAATCGTGCAGTCAGAGTCACCAAAATCATAAAATATACTCTACTAAATATATAATTTTGTGATAGAACGAATGCTGACATGTCATGTCATTTTAATTTGGTCTTCTGTGTGAGGGCAGTACCTGTTCTGTCGAGTCGGTTCATTAGTTGTAGAATCAGCGTGTCTCTATTACCTTTAATTTTTAAGAATAGTCTTTTTCCAGCAATCTAAGTACTAGTAGAAGCTGTCAATGATCATGATGTCATATAAGTTCCAATATGAGAAGAAAGAAGTTTAAAAGTATATTCGGCACAGTTTTACTTTCTTCTTCTATGTTTGATAATAAATCAAATAAAAAGTCGTGTGTATGATTGTAAAGTTATAACAATAAAATAAAATTTAAGACACATTTTAGTATTATTATTGTAAGTACTTAATGAACAAAACTGCTAATGAAATTTCCTAATGTTTACGTATCTTGAAATCGGTTTTCCTTATTTGGAAAGTTTCATTACAAACGATATTATGTGGTCACGCGCAATCCTGAATTTATACTTACATAGTAAGGTTCAATGGAAGTTCAAGCGAGCTGCATGAGTCCAACACAATTAGTAGTATTAATACCAATATATTGTAAAATTAATTGGCACCAGATAATATGTAAATGGACGCGGTACTTTGTTCTGTAATCTGCATAAACATATGATAATGGGAACAAGGCTTCTACTCTGAAATTTCTATGCATATTGTATGATTACGTTAATTTAAAGGCACAATCTTGTTTGGAACGAGCTTTTATATCTTATTAAATTAAGTCTTATTTTCAGTCTATAGTTCTAAGTCAATATAGTGCACTTTTTTTTACTAAATGTGTCTTTTAAATAGACTACATGCTTGAAGAGTACTATTAAAATCTTAATATATATAAATCTCGTGTCACAATGTTTGTCTTCAATGGACTTCTAAACCACTTAACCGATTATAATAAAATTCGCACACCATGTGCAGTTCGATCTAACTTGAGAGATAGGATAGTTTAGAAGAAGGTTCTTACTGAAAAAAATATTAAGAAAATCTCTCAGAAATATTGAAAAATAAACATTTAATTTTGCATATTTAAAAACAGGCGCGTAACGAATGTCAATGTCATTCACAGCCATTGAGTGACGTTGAATTGGCGGTACGAAGTTCGCGGGGTCAGCTAGTAATATATATTCCTTAAAGAAACTACTTGAAATAAATTTTGATGTTATTTACAATTGCAAAGTCTATTTCTAGAATCATTGTGAACAAAATTTGCAGTCAGCAAAAAGCAAGGCATTAATTTATTAATTTGTAGTTTGAACATATTCTGTTATAACATGATGAGAAAGTCAGACCAGCACGTCGTCGAAAAGAAGCCTAGAAAGCGCTTGAAAAGGAGAACTCACCGAACCCGATAACCCTCGACAGAATATCTTGACCATTGACTCAAACAAACAGAGTCGACTCCACCTAAAAGTCGACTCCACCTAAAAGTCGACTCCACCTAAAAGTCGACTCCACCTAAAAGTCGACTCCACCTAAAAGTCGACTCCACCTAAAAGTCGACTCCACCTAAAAGTCGACTCCACCTAAAAGTCGACTCCACCTAAAAGTCGACTACACCTAGAAGTCGACTCCACCTAAAAGTCGACTCCACTTAAAGTGGCAAAAGGCTAAGAAGAAATAAAAAAAATTGATGGTTTCAACATTTAAATCTATTCAAGGGATAGACTTCATATGTTCAGTAGAAACTTTGACTTTCAATAATACTATTAGCAATTCAATTGATTAATATTTATAAGCAACTTGCAGTCTATTAAGTCATATAATAATTTATATAACTTTAATGTACTGCCGAGACATTTCAATCTCAATGGTTAATATATTTCTAATGTAATAAATCTAGTTTTTAATTTAATAATATATATATTTTATATTACAACTAATGTAATAGATGGAAATTGTTATTTATTATTAGACTTATATTAACACTAGTTGAACTATGCAATCTCATCTGTGTCTCTTATTGCCCGTGGCGTGATGTCATAACAGAGTGAACTTGTTTGATATTAGAGAGGTTATGGTGAGCCAACCTTAAGAATAATAATCGTGGAATACAATATTTTTGTGAAACATTAACCGTTAAAAAGCCTACCCAGAGAGAAGTTCCCAAAAGGAACAATATTCCCATGTTTTTGCAACATTTTTTATTTATAATCCGCTCCTTTTGGTAGTAGCGTGGTCTATCTAACAATGCAAGCATTTTTCATTCGACTCGTACTAATTTCCGATAAGCTTTATATATTAGTATAGATTAAAATGTTATACAGAGTTACAGAACAGAAGATTAACACTTACCATGATTGTTTAAAAAAGAACTGTACGAAAAAAAAGAGAACGACCATTTGTTAGTGCTTCAAAAGTAGTAAATTCAATAATAAACTTATAAAAAGAAGAACCACCGACTTCAATGCAACTACTTCCATAATAAAGTATGAGGATTCATCAATTGGGGTTACTTTTATTTATAATAAGCCGCCATGTTTTTCAAATATATTACAAATGAATCCGACTTCAATACGCGTATGCAAAACCTGTCATTAAATTATATAATTACCAAAAAAGCTTTATTTATATGTGCGTGTATATCAACATAGTTTCAATACACAACTTGCCACTGTTTTACTTACAACAGCGCCCACATATCCCCCAAGAATTTACCTGCAAACAAAACAAAAGTATGTATATTAATAATCATCAGTTAGATATTCGATAACAGCAAATTACTTTATATAAAGTAGTTACTTTTATTACTCTTAACAATGTTGCAACCTTGTTATTTCTTACCCGTAACGGTAGTAAGCGTAAAGTAATTAAGTTATTGTGTATGGCTGGCCGCATTTTGATTGGATGATGATGGTAGCGTTTTCATGTACAGCTCAGCTTTTACTAGAAATATGTAGCTCAAATAATCGTTGACGACTAGAAACGTATTTTTTTTTCTTTTACGGAAGCATGTAGAAATGATTTGAAACGAAGTATTTCAAATAATTTCTATATCAACGAGACTTTTTTCCCTAATTTTTTTATTTTACAATGAAATAAAGCATCTGTCTTTAACAGTCTACTGCTAGACATGGTCTCTCCTTAGAAGGTTTCCAAGGAAGTCTTTAGTAAATAGGTTATGACCTACAAGTATACAACGCTGGCCAGACGAGTTGGTATAAACCTTTTTCAAGTTTACATTGTACATTGCCATCTTAGTCGCCGTTAACCAAACCAATAATTTAACAAGAAACATATCAACAAATAAAAGAAATCCCAATATGTAGATTGCGTGTTTCAATCGTACACTTATTGAGACCTTTATTTATGAGCGACTGACATACCCAAATTATTTAAACGAAATGAAATCCATAATATTCGATAGTACATATTTTGGGAACGCTACCAGTAAGCGATGATGCGGGGGATTTTTTTGATGCCTGTATGTAACTATTACTACTATTATGTTAATATTGTAAATAAATAATTATTAAGTTATATTTTGAAATTAACTTTTTAATTTAAGATTTAAGATAAATTTAAGATAAGTAAATATGATAGTAACTTTACATCTAGGATAAGTATGGGATTACGAGCACGATTAATAGACAATGTGCACTAAAAAATTGACTTGATAACTAACTAAATAACTTATTACAACTATAAAAACAACATTTTGGGATTTACAAAGTTTAAGGCCTGGGTAGTATAATAGGTTAATCACTCTAATATTACCATCTTCAGTGCAATTAACATACACGTGAGGCTCTGAACAGTGCCGAAGATATGTAATCACAAATTAGAACCGACTATATTACTTTTATTTTTAAATTGATAAATATTATAGAAGAAGGTTTGTAGGCACATTTGCTATTAGTAGGGCAAATCGTCTTGTCTTTACAAGTTTAACATATTCACATTGATTAATGGAGGCAGGAACTGTGCCATTTAGAAATCTCACTAACTTCTATACTATAAATATTATCAGAGGTCTTTATATGCAACATGACCGACGTATCAATTTATCTTGAAATAAACACATTAACAAGAGAAACGAACAAATTTTTATTAACCTCAGAAATAATTTGGCAGATCTTTTAAATCAAACATTAAAATCATTTTATCTGCATCGTGCACTTTCGAAAAACTTTTAGTGCACTTTCTAGAACATATATGTCATTTATTTTCGTTCTCGGTCACGATGCTCGTGTTAAAGTTATAAATGTACAAATTATTTGTGATTATGTTTTTCTTACAAGAAATTCCTAATCCTATCCTCCCTCCTAACATCCAAACTGCGGGCTGATGGAGTTTGTAAGTTGGGGGAGTTTCACGTCCGTGCCTCGGAGAAAATAATATTATGCCATGGCTCCGGTTGTCATAACCATTTATAGCAATTTTTACTGGAAAATTAGTTCAGTTCATCCTCAGGGTTGCGGAGATCCGATGGCAGACGCTCCTTGGAAAAGCTGATATTCAGGTGAAACCGGTTGAACTAGTAGTCGAACCCAAGTGATATTAGGAGGGCTAGAAAGCAGAGGTTTGCGGTTGGGTTGTTACTTGAACCAGTTAAGACGTTCTTGGAAAAAAATATTTCCCTTTAAGGTGTCATACATTTTTAAGAACATTAATCCTTTTTACTATCTACTTTGAATGCCTTTAATAACATGTGAGATGTATCTATTTATTTTTACCATGACTGTTTTACATATTATTTTAGTGTGGTAACATTTAAATCGCAAAAAAATTGCATACGGAATTAAGAATGAAATACTAGTATTGTGACACATATACTTATCTCTTATGTAAACTGTTATTTAGTCTGCTTGAAAATTAAAATATATTCACGCTGTTATGTTTGTTTGATTAAATTGAATTTGATCATTCACACGACTCTTTGTAGCCAGAAAGGCGATTTGATAGTAGTATGGCTGAAATCTAACCTATGCCACAGGAGCAATAATTCAATCAGAGCTAGAGATTACTTGTCATACAAGACAGCATAGAAAAGCCAGCGCGTTGAACTACGAATAATCACCGCCTCAGGCCACGACGTTTGTTGAAAACAATTGACAGTGTCGAAAGTAGCGACACCACACCGGGTGGCAGCGGGAGCAATTAGATAATTACAGTAATATTGTAAAGTATAGTACACAATGGTAAATAATAACTAACATTATAAAACAGAACAGAAAACTAAATTAGTATAAACACGATATATTTCTTATCCAATTACTGCTTCAAGTCTAAGGCTGCACACCTGCAGGTGAAATCAAATCGTACATCAATTTTAGAATATCGACCTTAATATCACATAAAACTAGAGCCAAAAATCGTATGCAATTAATAAAATATCTAGTGATCAAAGGCACAATAATTCTTGTTTATAACTTCATTGTGTGAGAACAGACGTTTGTGATGAATACTCATGTTCTTCTCCTGTAAGTTTAATTTCTGTTACAAAGAATATTTCCACGGAAAGACCAACAATTACTTGACTTAACTGGTCTAGTATTTGTTCGTTTGTCTCAATAGATATCGATACTCTTTGTTCATATTAGCAGAGTAAAAAATTAAAAAAAAAACTTAAAATATCAATTGCCGATTGACACAAAAAAATTGTTTTGTATGCATTTCTTTTAACTGTACATCTTTAATTTCTTTATATTTTGTTGGTGAGTGTGAGACCGGAGCCCCAATGGTGTAGAAACATCTCACTAGGCCGCCATGGTGTAGGTCACCAATTCACCATGTTGTATTATTTGTACTCGTACTGACAATGAGAATACTATCTACTGGTTTATGTCACTTTGAGTAAGTAAGCTTAAATATAAAAATTCAATACAAAATCTAGAATGACTGTGTTGTCAAGGCAACGGATAACGGCCGGTGGCGGCAACACGCATATGCGCTAATCTGCCTATAGAGCACTCACGGGGCGGCGCGCACAACCTACCCGCGCACCCGTCCAGGGCCCCGCATCGCCACGGAGCACATCCTTGTCGCACTGCAGTTAGAATCACATTCTCTATCCTTTTTTAGGTTGTTAGGTTTTTTCATTACGGAATTTCTTGAATTGGTCCCCGCGCTCAAAGCCCGCGATAAAATATATAACTTTATTTTATTTATTTTTCAAAGTAATGTACAATGCACAAATGGATGACTTAACTACTAAGACATTTTAACACTAATTTTTCCAAAGAACACCATCCTAAACTAGGCAGGTGGAAACCTGTCTGTATCTTAGGAAAGAGTGTCCAAATTCTTTCAATCATAAGTCTTTCATGTTAGAGTACGTGCAAAGGGTACACATGAACAAATAACAATTATATACTGAGAAAAGAAGAACGAGATAAAATTGTGTTTGCGTGGTGTGTGGTGTGTGTGTGTGTGGTGTGTGTGTGTGTGTGTGGTGTGTGTGTGTGTGTCGTGTATGTTGTGTGTGTGTGTGTATGTTGTGTGTGTGTGTGTGTGTGTATGTTTGTTTGTGTATAAATAATCAATCTATATGACAGTGGCTAGTAGTGCTTCGGTATCATTATAGGACAGAGTTTACAGCCATGAGTTGAGCTTGCGTTTTACCTCATATATACTTAGAGCGTAGATGTTTAACCGTTTATGTGCCCTATTATATAATCTAACACTTAATGCATTAAATTGCCGTTTTGCAAATGCGGTCTTGCAAAGTATAGTTGGACACAAGGGAAAAACGGTGCGTCGCTGAGCGACTAGCTCTTTTTTGAAAGGTATCATGGAGTGTCTTCGAAGGATAGCACGTAGAATGTATAGTTTTCTGACTGATAGGACCCCGCACTCTGCGTATAACTTGTGTGTAGGGTAATCTCGTCGCTTGAAATTTATTACCTTTAAGATAGCCCTTTGTGCTCTTTCTATCTTCAGAAACTCGACTTTATGAGTCCCTCCCCACACTGAGATACAGTAAGATAGCACCGATTGACACAATGCAAGGTACACCATTTTCAGAGTAGTCCTATCAGCAGAAAACCTAAGATTCTTAAAAATGTATATAAGCCTCCTGGTACGAGAGACTAAATACTGTAATTGTTTGCTCCAGTCCAGTTTATTATCCACAATCACTCCAAGATATTTAACGGAGTCTACTATCGTCAAAGTTATGCAGTTACAGTCCAGGGTGTTAGGTAAACAGATATGTGCTTTAAGGTGTCCTGTTTCTAAAGGAGGTTTTTTAGTATGTGGTAGTGAAAAACGTAGGAATTTTGTTTTGTTGACATTAAGGGTTAGTAGATTGGATGCCAGCCAGGACATAACTGTTTTAAGTGCATTTTCAGAGTGCATTTTAGCATCATCCCAACTACTACCATAGGCAATTAAAGCAGTGTCGTCTGCATATGAGAAAATGTCACAGTTTACAAGTGGTAGTTTGCACAGGTCATTTATGTATATTTGGAAGAGGGTAGGGCCGAGGATACTTCCTTGAGGTACCCCAAAGGTTATCCGCTCCTCTGTACTAATTTCACTACCTATCTTTACCGATTGACTTCTGTCAAAAAGATAGTCTTTGTAAATATCCAGAGCCAATCCTCGAATGCCGATATTTTCCAATTTGCCAATCAGTTGTGAAATACACACGGTGTCAAATGCTTTGCTAAGATCCAGGAAGATGCCGTAGCACTTGAGCTTATTGTCTAACTTTTCAGCAACAGACTGTGTTAGGGCAATAACAGCATCTTCAGTGGATACACCATTTCGGAATCCGTATTGATTATCAGCTATGAGGTGAAACTTATTTAGGAAGTCCGTTAAGCAGTTGTTAAGGATACGTTCCATTATTTTTGATAGAGCACTTAAAACGGAGATAGGGCGATAGTTAGATATCAGATCATGATCTCCACTTTTGTGGACTGGAGTGACCAAAGCTTTCTTAAAAGCACTCGGGAATACACCCAGAGATATGGCTAGATTGCAGATATGTGTTATGGGTGGTACAAGTACTTTTCGAGACATCTTGATTATTTTGGATGGTATATTGTCCCACCCTGTTGCACAATCGTCCCGCAGATTTTTTATAATAATCTCGATGTCAGCTTCAGCAACCGAAAGGAGCACCATAGAATTAGGCGTGGTTATTTTTGATTCCAAATATGTTGTCGTAGATGGGGTTCTTATTTTTGATGCTAATGTCTTACCGATATTTGCGAAATATTTGTTTATCATATTAGTAGAATATAGATATTCTTGAATATTATTCATGTATATTACTATATTAATTACTAGTATTGAAGAATATATAAGAGTAAAACTTTTGAATTAATAAATAAAACATCACTGCAAAGATTTGACATTTAGCCTGCCTTATTAGTAGAAACCACATTCTGGTTGACGATTCCTAATCTTAACAGAATATCTGAATGAAACAAATTAATTATTGGAATATTAATTTTCTTGAATATCTGTTTAAGTTATGGTCCTAATTAAACCTGTGTTATTTAGCGTAAATTAATTAACATAATTAAGAGTATAATTTATATCTTATTCTGTATTTGATGGCCTATTTAATTATAAAAACATAATAATACTGGCGACCGCTCGCTACATCGTGCGCGTGGGGTATTGGTACACGCTAAAATACTTTTTATTATTTTTAAGAAACATCCCTCCTTAAAATAGTAAGGTTTTTTTCAAAATTCTTATAATTAAATAAAATTTTAATTTCTTCTGCCATAACTACTTCTTCTGACTTCAATAATATTCAAACTACCATCCCCCGTTTTAGCCTCAAAAGGGGGTTGATTTCTAAAGATATGTTATTAGTATACACAACAGCACCTATAGAGCAGACATTTTAAATTTCAAATCTCTTACTTCAGAAACCTATGACTTTAATTAAACTTCCAACCCCCGTTTTACCCCCTTAGGGGTAGAGTTTCGTAAAATCCGTTCTTAGCCACATGTCCTAAAAGGAACCTACCTGCTAAATTTCAAATTTGTAGGTATTAAAGTTTCTGAGATTTCATGATTAATAAGTGAGTGCTATTTCGCTTTTATATTATACTAGTTGACCCAGCGAACTTCGTACCGCCCAACTTTAAAATTCCAGAACTTGATCGCAGCGCCACCTACCGGGTCCAATTGCGAATCTAAACCATTCCCAGATCCCCTTGAACACACACAAAAAATTTCATCAAAATCGGTCCAGTCGTTTGAGAGAAGTTCAGTGACATACACACTCACACAAGAATTATATATATAAAGACTAGTTGACCCAGCGAACTTCGTACCGCCCAACTTTAAAATTCCAGAACTTGATCGCAGCGCCACCTACCGGGTCCAATTGCGAATCTAAACCATTCCCAGATCCCCTTGAACACACACAAAAAAATTCATCAAAATCGGTCCAGTCGTTTGAGAGAAGTTCAGTGACATACACACTCACACAAGAATTATATATATTAAGATATCCCACACTCGGCCAGCGCGGGGACATATGGCCTTATGGACGTTGTGGGTGATTGATGAAATGATGATGAGACCTAAAAAACTTATAATATTTGTTTCTCTTCACACAAACACATCATAACCAACAACCAACATAAGTCTACTACTGGACATATGAAACACTATTATTGATTTGATATAACTGACAAAAGTATTCATGGGGGTTGCGTAAAGAAAACGTAATCGATTACACACATGCTTATTCACACTAAACATAACCAAAGTAGGCAGAGATGATAGAACAACAATTTTCAAAACCCCTACATAGCTTATGTGTCTTGCACCTCAAGCCTTCATTCACTCTCGCTCGTTACAGGTGCATTAAAGAGTCTTTCATCAGTATACTGCAGATTATCAGCGTGTGTCCTTCAAGGCCAAACAGCATCAGCTACTCCAATCACAGATGTCTTCACTCGCTGATTATCCTTAAAAAGATTTACACCTTTATCCTTTTTCGAATGTTGTTTCCTTTCGAATAATATTGAAATTAAATATTCGAGTAGAGACGTGTCGCATAAAATCGATTATCGACTACTTGATTGCTCTACAACACTACTTCATTCCTAAAGGTATGGTATATAATTTACCAACCATGTGTACCTAGCCTTACAAGAGTAAAAACACGAGCATCTAACAAGAGGCACACGTACAGAACGAATGATTATCACTAATGATAGTGATTTGAAGACTACCGAGGGTTGCCGACACCTGACTCAACTAGGTCAATTGCATTAGATATTTTAAAACTGTATCACGAGTGGATTGATTTCATTTTTTAGGTTACAATTTTGTTAAATTATTTGGTAATTTCTTTGTAGTCTAGACGTCACGTCTTAAAATGCTACCATTTTTATTTTCTGAATTACTTCTGATATTTTGCATTGATGACAAACAACATTATAGTAACGATGTTCTAAACCACAATTCTCAGTACTTTCAACTCTTTCTAGGTACAAACCGACAGTATTTTTCCCCAAGGTATTTGACTCCATGCATACAAATATTTACTGAGGTTCATACAATCGGCTGTCCAATGTAAGATACATTGGACAGCCGAGTATTGAGGGTACATCGCAAAAAAATGGCCGTTGGCTTGAAACAGCTGATGGTGCCGGACAAGTGGGCTAATAATAACCTAGTGTAGACCTAAAAGACGGAGTCCAAAGCGCTGAACGGATTGGATATCCGACCTCCTGGATAAACCCATCAGAGCGACACAATATTAAACAGCTGATAGTGACAGGTGGAGACGATGGGCGACAAGCAATGAGGGAATGACTAGGAAGACGACACAATCATGCCACATTGAGTATTAGGATTAATGATAACGATTTAAAAAGGTCGGCAATCAGGACAACTCTGGTGTTACTTCATTTATCATACTACTATATTTATGCAAAACAAATCTAAATCCGTTACATAACTGAAGCGATAATTGACATAACATAAAAAGCGTTGTCATTATAACCTATGAATATTGGCTAGTAAAAAATAAATATACAGTTAAAGGAAACTTACATGAATTATTTTAAGTGCTATTAAGTATTACATCTATAAAAATTAATAAAATTGTAGCGTCTGTTTATAATATTAAAGTAACCGCTTTTTACTAAATGCATATGTATGTGTACACGGTACACGTGCCAAAATAATATTTTTTACAATTCTGTTTATTCCGTGTAATTTCTGGATCGGCTGGACCGATTTCAACGGGACTTTCACTGGCAAATAGCTGATGATATAAGGAATAACTGAGGCTACTTTTTTAGACTAGACTAGAGTTGCCCGCGGTTACAACAAAAAACGCTGGTAACACCACGGGGTTCAGCTTGTAGGAAATAAAATAACTGGGTTAAGAGGCTAATGTTTATAGAAATACTAAAATAGCCACAAAGGTCAAAACATTAACAAAAGTCTCATTATGATATCTTCATCAAACATACTCTTGATTACCTAGATAGTAGTGTAGTTATTCTATTAAGGATGGAGGCTAATAGCTAGATTCCATTATTATTAAATTTATTGACAATCAAACTTTCGTAAAAGTTGTTAAATTAAATTTTGAGACGTATCAAATGTCGTCAATATTAATTGTAAACATAAAAACTACCTGTTTCTTGCAAATGGGCAATCCCTTTTATTAAATTTGCTATGAGGCATAAACAATTTAATAATGCATCCTTTCTAAGGAGAGGCCTATGTCCAGCAGTGGACTGTTAGAGGCTGTTGATGATGATTGATGAATGCATATAAGCAGCGAATGATTCTCTGTTCACAAAATAAGTTTATTCTATTTTATGTGTGTATTTGTAGATACTATGAAAATACACAGCGAATGAAATGTATATAATTTATTTTAATTGTAAATAAATTCAGACGTTCGTTTCTTTATTGACTATCACACTAAACTGTAATTATTTTATCTGTAATTTTTAATCATTATTATTGAATTATTATTGCAAAGTAAACAAAAATGTTTTTGTAGAAAATACTTTTACTTTGACGATATAATATGTACGATATATATGTACTGGATGCGAGAAGCCCAAAATCGATCAATGTGGTGTGCAATGGGAGAGTCCTATGTCCAGCAGTGGACTGAGATAGGTTGATGATGATGTACTATAATATATAGTCGATATTTAGTTTATAAGTGACGGCAGAAGTAACGATATTTAAAATTATATTTAAAACTCGGGCTTTACTTTTAAGTAGACAGCACTGGCTAAGACAAACTCTGCGAAAATATTCTGAAACAAACCACAGAGGAGTCTTATTTTTGTTTTTAAGTCGGCAAACAAGGATTAAATAATAAACTATGCGAATACACAATTACAGTTTAGGGTCTAAGTGTAGCCGTTCCTAGTTCAATGAGGTAACAAGCAAATAAAAAACTCAATGGAGTTGAGAACCTCATCTTGTTGACACTTTGGATTCGATTCAAATGAATACCATATGAAGCGATGGTAGGTAAGTTTCTGTGATGTGTGATAAAATAATAGAATACAATAAAAGTGTATCCATAATGGTGTGCGTCGGTGGTCGATTCGTTACATGAATTGGCCACGGCTCTCCGCAGAAACTAACTTATATTCTGCGAGCGCTGTAAACTACACTACTACTGCAGTAGTACAGTTTAGTGAAAGTTTCGCTCTTTTTTATATTATATATTAATTGTCTTTAAATAGCATGAATGCGGAAGACGACTTTGAAATGGTGTTCTGAAAAACATAAAAGGCAAATATGACATTAAGATTGTGCTATAATATACTCATGTTTTTTGCTGTAAACAGGACTTATTCGGGATAAAATTAATAAGGTTACAATACCTTCTACTTTCCGACGTATCACGGGTAGATTACCCGTCTACCCGTGACCACAAGTGGTATAACCCGTTCGAACCCGTCTACACGTAACCACGAGCGGTGTAACCCGTTCGAAACGTCGGAAAGTATTGTAACCTTTTTAATTTTGTCGCTAATAAGTCTCATTCTCAGCAAAAAACATGGGTATGTGTAAAAGTTGCGAAAATATAAAAAACAGTGGTGTGATAAAATATATTTAAAAATAACTACTAAAGTTTTATTGTTAAATATTTTTTTGGTATCGCTTGTTGCCTTTTTTTTATTTAACACATGCATAAAACTAGTTTACAACGTTGGCATGAACCAAAAGGCTTTCACGCTTTCCTAAATAACGAAATAATAGTACAAGATGTAAATGTTGGTGGATATAGGACTGAACGAATTGGTTATAAGGGACGATTCTTCACACGTGCCGCTCGTAGTAATCATCTGTGACAAATCGGACGTGATCGCATAAAACAAAATGTACCTTTACCGTGTGTTATCAGCCAGTTCTGTTTTATTAGTTTCGCTAATGGATGACCCGTTCAAGGCGTTTACATTCATATATCCTATTTTAGTATTAACCAAGTATTGTAACAAAAGTAAGTTATTTTGTCGAGTTATTTTTTATCTTGGTTGGTGCTGAGGTAACCAATAACATTTAAAACAAATGACGATTAATAGGGTAGTATCTCTAACTTTTTTCAGATCGGACTCTATTATTAAGCGAAATATGTATTTTAATAACCTCATTAAATCAAATTTTTCCTTTCCAATTAAGTTGTAACAATGTGATGGATAACTTCCGTATCAGCCTGTCATTAATCCATCATATCACAAACCGAGACCTTAAGCTTAATCGATTACAAACCAATATCTCTCCACTCTAGTATTTTATCGTCTATTTTCTTCACACAAGTTAACCCGTGAATGATGTATCGTCAATGACCACATCAATCTGATGTGTTACGAATGGACAATTTTGAACGAATCGCGCGAACGACCGCAAATACGCTTCAAAGATTGTCGCGCGTGCCGTCTTATAATCACGCGTGAACGATGCGATGAATGCATAAAACAAAATTACCCCCTATTATATGTCTAATGATAATGTTTTTTCTTTGTAATATTTTGAACCGAATTTATATTTACAGATTTACACTGATGCAGATACTTTTATACCACTCTTTGGTTATTGCCAGTCCCCAACCCGCACTCGTTGGGACGTATGTCTTTAACCCTCTTCTGAGAGGAGATTCGAGCCCAGCAGCGGGACGCTATGGTTGAAGACGAAAATATGAAAAAAAAACATTAAGGCGGCATCGCGGAAGTTGGGCGTACTGAACTGGTTGAGACGTTTCTTCGCGCCCGGGCATTTGTGTCTTCTCTACAAGACCCAGGTTCGTTCGTGCGTGGAGTACTGCTCTCACCTTTGCGATGGATCCGCCCAGTATTTGTTTGACGCTCTCGATGCGTTGCAGCGGCGAGCAATCCGCATTATCGACAGTAACGAAGTCACCGAGTCCCTTGAGCCCCTGCAGCTGCGATGTATTGTCGCCTCCATGGCATTCCTCTATCGCTTACATCATGGAGAGTGATCTGAAGAGTTGTTCCAACTGGTCCCCCCTTCCCCTTTCCTATACAGGACAGCACGTGCTGGCCTCGGAAGCCACCGCTTAAGAGTGGTTGACATACGCTCTCGAACTAAACGGTTCGGCTCTTCCTTTCTGTGCCGAGCACTTAAAACCTGGAACTCTCTACCAGCGCATGT
Source organism: Phragmatobia fuliginosa (assembly GCA_932526445.1). Classification (NCBI taxonomy): domain Eukaryota; kingdom Metazoa; phylum Arthropoda; class Insecta; order Lepidoptera; family Erebidae; genus Phragmatobia; species Phragmatobia fuliginosa. Next base: position 16,335,106 of record OW052067.1, read on the forward strand.
GTTTCCTCCCTTCTATAACCCCGGGTCCTTCAAGCGGAGGGTGAAAAAGCATCTTACTAGGCCCCCATAGTGTGGGTTATCGTGCTTCACTGTACGTTGTGGCAGTGAGAATGGTGGTCTTCACTTCTGGATTCTGTTCATGCCTTCCATCAGGCAGGGCAGAGTCATTTTGGCAGCTAATATAAAAAAAAACCCTTTTCCAGCACTACCTATATTTTTAGGGACTGATCATGTTTATGTGTAGTGTGTACAAACAGTAGTGCAATTTAGTTGCTGGTGGCCTGCTTGGTCACATGACCATACCTGAGAAGTTACTCACTTCAGGTATTTAATTGACATTTTTAAATGGCAGTCATAAAACAATACGTTATCGTAAAATTTTGATATCTAAACAGTCAAAATAAAGTAATTATTGAAGAAACAGAAAAGTCGACTGCTTAAAAGTAATGAACTGAAAAGAGAAAAACAAGTATCACAAATCATAATATTCATATAAAATTGCTCTGACTAATGCATTGTTTTGTAAGCTTACTAAATATCTTTACATGTAAAAAAACGTAAGAAGTCGATGTTTGATGTAATTAAAATATAGAGGAAAAACTGCATAGTTAATGAGGCCTCTTTTTAAGGCAACAGAAGGAATTGTAGAATACGCACTATATATTCCTAGATCGTCATTACACGAACTTCTGTTACATCAAATATGTATTTAGATCTATATGACATTAGTTACGTTATAACAAAGAGTTCTAAGGAGGAACTGGAGGCGATCGGTCATATATGAATCTTTTTTTTTCTATTTAAGCCTACCAAAGTGACTCTACTCTGCCTGATGGAAAGCATGAGTAGAATCAAGGAGTAGGGGTCCTTATGCTCATTGTGAGGGTAGGCAATGTAGCATAGTGACATACCATGACGGCCTGGTTAGATAATTTATGATGGTTAGATTATATATTAGATAATATAGAATGATGCAGAATGATTGGGCCTCCGGTCTCACACTCACCAACGAAATACGACAGTAAGAATGCTGTCATTATTAGGATGGTCTTCTGTGTGAGGGTAGTACTGCCCGGTTGAGCCGGCCCATTCGTGCTGAAAGTGAGTGACTCTACTACCTACTAAAATCTCTCTGCAATGTTGTGAGCTGTGATGAGTACAAAAAACAACTCATATTTGGAGACATTGATTATTTTAATAATCACGTAATAAATAAGAATTTCATTGGTATTTATGAATATACACTAAAATAATATAATATACACTACAGTGTATGTAAAAAAATTACATACACTGTAAAAAAAATTCTGACAAAAGTAGAAAAATAATAATGATTGTAATGATGATTTTCAAATATTGTACAATGTTTAAAAACAACATTATTTATTTATATTTAGATTTATGTGAAGGATAAAATTGCATCGCCGCGCAGACTTGACTGGCAATTTATAATTTAAATTTTATACGAAGATATACTGTTTTTCACTCTCGTAAATATTCTTCGAAGCTATCGTTTCTTTAATGTATTTAAGCTTCAAACACGATCAACGCCATCAAAAAAGAATGGCTATTATTATAACAGTTTGTTGAGATGAGCGATGGCTTTTGTTTTCAATTTTAAATCCATTTTACTAGACAAACAAATCATAGTTATCTCCGTCTCATAGCATATCAAACTCATTGTTGTGATTAAATTACTATTTTGTGGGCAGATATTGCATTTCTTATTCTAAATATGATAAGAAACAGATTTATAGTCAAGAAAAACAACTGTCAACTCAGTGTTATTAATAGGTAATATTATGTTTCATTTAGAAGATATGTTATAAATTTAGTGACCTGAGTAAAATGTCCTCTATATTAAATCAAAAGATAATGTCAAGACATTTAAAATTCAACCTCTACATATTTTACAAAATCGTTGACTTAGTAACGAAGAATAAAAGAACTCAACTGTAAAGGCAAAGTTACAATTTGTACCAAACAAAGGCAACCTACACAAAGGTATCAATTTCAACACTTTATTTGTTTCACAAAGCTCTAAAGTCACAAGTGACATGACCTGCCATTTTGTCATAAAAAAGATATCACCTTAATACAAGCTCAATTTGCATAAACATCAACGATCTGCAAATCGAGAAATAGAGCAGCGAATTTAGTTATGTGACACAACTATAGCAGACTATCGATGTCAACAGATCCGATTCAAGGGTCAATTAATCGATCCAAGTCTCGAACAGTTTAATAGACACTAGAAATAGCTTAGTATGGTCAATAATCCTGACACAGCTTAGTACATCGTAAAATAATTCACTTATACTATGGTTAATTGCATGTAAACTCTGCTGCGTTACTGTCCTCTCTAATTTTATACATCCGCAATTGTAAACTTCATTTATGTTAACATTCTATAAAACTTTATGGTAACATTTAGTCGTTAAAACATACATGCACTGTCCTATAAGAGTTAACGGTTCGCGTTTCAAGAGAATACGGAACAATCACTATAGTTTAACAAAATTTACGTGGACAAGATGTCGCGCTGTGTTACGTGTAAGCGTTACCCGAGACGATAATGGATATAATCGTAACTGTGTAAACAAAGTACTTCACTATGCATTATTAAAGCTATACACACGTGACGGGGGTCATAATGTATCGAATTTATTGACCGTTAGGGCTTGGCATAAAAGTCGATATACAGACGTTTTATCGATACTCGCAATCCGCGGCTCGTTATTGAGCTGATAATTTCTTCATTTTCATAATATGAGAATCGAGTTGTGTGTCTGTACAAAATTGAACCAGTTTGTTTTTATTGTTGCATAAAGCTGCTTGGACCATTACGATGGTGGTAATTAACTAAAATCTTTCGTTAATGATGAAAATAAACAGCATATTAATATCGATTAACGGTTTCATAATTAAGTAATATGTGGGAATTTTTTACTTTCGATGTTCAATCCAGTTTCTTGAATTTTTAACAATTTGCCTTTAGCAAAATGGCGACTGCATATATAATTAGCCTATAGAAATTTTATTATTTGTTAGGAAATGATAGATAGTTTGTACTTATTTTTTGATACAAATAAAGAAAAAACAAGGATGACGAAGAAATTCGAGTATATTATAGTTTATCTACTAACCTAAAACGACAGCACTCGTACTATTGTATTTTGTGAGTGTGGTAGTGATTGTGTGTGGTAGAGTTAGCGAAAACCTCCTTCCTAAGGAGTGTGATACACAAATACTTGTTCTGAGCCTTTTTATACTTTTTGTATGTAAAATACAGGACACTTTCCTAGTACAGGAATTTTCCTTATAAATTATGAATGGGGTCGGCTACTAGTTCAACCAGTTATACATGAATATCAGTTTTTCCACGGAGCGACTGGCATGGGACCTCCGCAACCCTACGGGAGAACTGAAGTTCGAAGGTTGAACTAGTTGTCAGTAAATTTGAGGGCACTGACTTCCCAATAACGATGCCCATAGATGTTCATGACAACCGGGACCGACGGCTTTACGTGCTCTCCGAGGCACGGGCTTGAATCACCGCCAAACTCCCAAACTCCGGGCTGCTATTAGTAATTTTCTAAGAAAAACCCAAAAACACGTTTGGTCCGACCCGGGATTTGAACCCAAGTCCTCTTGATTAGCAGTTTCATACGCTATCCAATAGACCAACGAGGCAGTTCATCTATGATAATTAATATTATTATGAGGTAGCTTGTGAGTTTATAGGAAATAATCTTTGTATGTGCTGAAACTATTTTAATATTTTTTTCAGTAGAAAGGCATATTATAAGAAATAAATATTGCAAAACATTCTTTCGATGCAGTAGATATTATCTTATTGTTTTCTCTACAATTACATAGCACATTATCAATTCGCTTGCATAAGAAATAAAATGTTCGGCATATCAATTAAAAGATATTTCGATGGTAGATACATATTAAAATAATGTAATAATTGTTGCCACTCAAGTGAAGATTGGTCGTTCCCTGAGAGAACGGAAATCAAGATTTTGATCTAATGATATATGTATTCGATATTAATTGCACATTTTATCGTCATCATCGTGACCTCGACAGAATTTAATAGTCAACTGTACATAGGCCTCTCCTTCAAAAGAAGATATTGTCCTACACTGTCAGTTTTCTTGACAGGTTTTTTTTCTTTAAATCATCATCATCGATAACCCATTACGTCCCACTACTGAGCTCGGATTACCTCTCAGGAGAGGATTAAGATCGAATGCGGGTTGGGGACTGGTAGGAAACGTTGTGGCTACGTAGTCTTGCTGTTGGATGTTTTTAAGCCACCCCAAGGCCTCCAACTAAGCTTCATGACTTTTATCTCCTGATTACAGCCGGGACCAACTGCCTAGAGTGTCCGGGGGTCACGAAAATGCAGCGGGGTCATACTGCGAAGCGAGAGCGCGCGGAACTCCACGGTTTCGTTCTGCGAGCAAGTTATGCTTGCAAAGGAGACGGCAGAGTGGGATCGGGAGAGGTTTAGATCTCTCCCGGTCCTTCAGGCCCGGGAACGGGCCCGGTAACGCAGACGACTCAGGCGCCGGAGGTCGCAGAACGATCTCCGTCCTCCATAAGCGCTAGCCTGGGGATGACAGGTGAGGACATCTGTCATCCCAGAAGAAGTAGGCCGGGGTGGATGCGCCATGCACTATTATTATGACGAGGGACGTCTACAAGCCGTAGGTAGATGGCCCGAGGTACGTCGGGGTTCCAGGGATTTCCTTTCTAGAGTACACCTGGTTCCCCGGCTATTGGTACCTTGAGACGGCGAGCGGCTTTGGTCGGTTCGAGTCTGACATAACCACCTGGTGGTATCCGAGGGGATTTCCGCAGATAGTAAAAAAAAAAGGGGGTCACGAAAATGTTCCTAATTATCATGCCACAAGCGGTTACACATCCAGTTACAGACAGTGCCGTCGTTGTTTAACCTCGGTAATTGTTTCCAATCACCTAAGGCCAAATGGCTATGAGTGCTTCTTTATATTATTATTAGATATTTCATAAGTTAGGATATAAAAGGCGGCGCGCGCCTGTGCTTAACACATTTCTTGTTCGGCGCTCGTCGTGGTAACTCTGAAGGAATGTTATTGTGATCTTTGCTATATAAGCTATATTGTTACATTGTTATTATCAAATTGTAAAGTAAGGACTGCGAGTATTGTAAGTAATTAACTTGTTAGAATTGAAAATCTAATGTAACTATTTCTATTCAAATACTAATAAAAAATAGTTTAGTGTGTAAGTACTGTAATGATTATTAATTGTAAAAACAATGTTGGAAAAGAGTGTCCATGGAGTTTCTTGTCTGTTCTTCTCCATCGGATCTACACCTTGGAACAGACAATTAGGTTCTGCCCAATTTGGGCGGGGCCAGTGTCCCCACTAGGCAGCTGTACACGGGGGTTGTCCGGTCGATGGCACTTTACGGTGTGGGCGGCGGCTCTGTCCGCCCAGAACAGGGCGCGCCTCTGGCGCCCCCAGCGGATACTGGCGGTCAGAGCCATACGTGGATACCGCACGGTGTCCACAGAGGCGGCGTGTGCCTTGGCCGGAACACCCCCGTGGGATTTGGAGGCGGAGGTGCTCGCCGAAGTTTATCGGCGAGTGGCTGACTTCCGGGCGGAGAGCGGATTTCGCCCTCCGCCCGAGGACGTGCGCGAGTGGCGCGAAGCCGCTCGCCGAGCCACCATGCTGAGATGGTCGCTCCGGCTGGAGACCCAACGCGCTGGCTTCGCCGCCGTGGAGGCTCTTCAGCCGGTCATCGAGGAGTGGGCAGGGCGGCAGCACGGGATCCTTTCTTTCCGGCTGACGCAGGTACTTTCCGGGCACGGTTGCTTCTGAAAGTACCTGCACTCGGTCGCTAGGAGGGAACCGAGTCCCGCCTGCCACCACTGCGACTGCAGTGAGGACACGGCCCAGCACACGCTGGCGGTCTGCCCCGCTTGGGCGGCGCAGCGCCGGGTCCTCACTGCAGTCATCGGAGGGGATCTCTCGCTGCCGGCCGTCATAAGATCGATGGCCGGCAGCGACAGTTCTTTTACCGCGGTCGCAACCTTCTGCGAGGACGTAATCTTACAGAAGGAGGTGGCGGAGAAGGCCCGGGAGGACGATATCCACTCGGACCCGATCCGCCGCCGGCGCCCTGGGCGGCGGAGGCGCGCATACCTGCGTCTCATGCCGCCCTGAGAGTGGCCGCGGATGGGCGGGACGGGTTTCCCGTCCGTCCGCAGTAGTGGCCGACCGCGAGGGGGCGACGTCCGCGTGTGACCGGACGTTGCCTAATTAGAGAGTAAATTTTGAGATGGTGCCCGCAACAGTGCAGGCAGGCGCCGGTTGGAGTCCAGAAGGAAATCCCCTCCCTGGACTCCTTCCAATACAAAGGCGCAGAGAGGGTCACACCGTGTGGTTTTAGTCGGTTCGAGTCCGACACACCACCCCGCCGTAACCCCCGACGGGGTGACGGTCCGCGGGGATTTCCACACGTAAAAAAAAAAAAAAAAAAGACAATTAGCTTATTAAAAACAGTTTGATTTAATTTAATTATATTTTTGTTTCTATTTCACTTTCGACCCATAAAATTATAATAAATAAAATTGTCACGAAGCGAGAGGTTGGTAGTTTTTTTTTTGCATTTGAGTATGTGTTATTTTGAGGTTATTAATATATTAAACCTGTTTATTACCACTTTACCTTGTATATTTTATAAATAACTTCCTTTGGTCTTTTAATATTAGATATCGCGTCAAAAAAAATCGCATACGTTTTTACGACCATAAAGTTTCATATAATAATAGTTTAATAGTTTTAAATTTTACTACTATAAAGTTTTTTGGGGATATATGAGGCGGCTTTCCCCGAGCCGAATCAAACTCCGGTTAGCGTTGTACGGCGTGTATTGATGGTAATAGTAGCAGGTACATATAATATTTTGCAAGGTGGTCACATGCAAGTGACTCTTCAGTGTTGACGTTAATATACTAAACGTATGCACAAGTGCTATACAAATGATTTTTGTGAATTCTGGTATTCACAATCAAAAAAGACTACCAGAAGTGTTGTTGGTTCTGAATGGCGCCAAAAAGAGTGTCAAAGTAAGCTGTCAGTCAGATTATGACAGCTATGTTTTGTGGTGCGTTCGGAGATCAAATTCTCCGAACGCCACAGTTTCATCTGACCCATTCAGTCGGTTTAGCCTAAAAGAGTAAGAAACATCTAAATATCAGTTATCATAAAAATGTGTATCTTTATATATAATTATAATTCTTCTGTGAGTGTGTATGTCACTGAACTTCTCTCAAACGACTGGACCGATTTTGATGAAATTTTTTGTGTGTGTTTAAGGGGATCTGGGAATGGTTTAGATTCGCAATTGGACCCGGTAGGTGGCGCTGCGATCAAGTTCTGGAATTTTAAAGTTGGGCGGTACGAAGTTCGCTGGGTCAACTAGTATAATATAATAAAGTATCCATTTTTCGCCAATCAGTCATTAATATTCCAACTGTAGTGGCCTATTCGCCAACAGGCATTTCCAGTAACACATATGTGTTACTTGTATATTATTTTTACCTGCCTTTTTTTATTCAAATTTTGGTGACTTCCACATACAGTGGATCGCGTTATAGAAATTTTCATGCAGATTAGTATGTATACATCAAGCATTGGGCCGTGGCCCGCCAGGATGATCACTTCACCTCGACACGAAACCCGCTCCCATCACTCAAATAAAAAAACCCTCATCTAAGTTAAGAAATACCCGGTTGAAGGGTTGCAGAAATAAATGTATAATTGTATATTATTTGTATTTAGCATTGAAAAGTCACAGAGAGACAATTACAGATCACAAAATCAGTTTACAAAAAAGGGTAGGTACATAATTTGATAAATACTTAATTACTTGATGTACACAGGTGTACTATCTGTAAGACGGATATTTGTCAAGGAAATACTCCGAAGATACCACAAACATAACGTCCCTTTGCTACCTTTAACGCATAGGCGTAGGGAGCGATGCCCAGTGCCTCGTGTTAAATCAGCATTTGCTCAGAGGCATTACAATTTTCTGGCTCCTAATATATATAATAAATGTGACAAAATTTGTAAGGTACGGAAATTAAACAACAGGAAATTCAAAATGGTTGTGACCGATTGGCTAAAATCAATGGACTATGACACTACAGAAAATCTTCTTATAGTGCTGTAACACCACTCTGTAGTACCCAGACGCAAACTCACACACACACACACACACGCACACGCGCACACACACACGCACACGCTTCTTAAGTTTAATTTAGAATTAATTGTTAATTTTCAGTATTTTCAATATATATCATCTGAAATGTTCAATTGATAAAACGCTATTGTCACTTTCCTATTGGGGAAGACAATAACGCCTGCAACACAGTCTTTACTAGCACGGGTGTTAGATAATCCTATAATGTATTGTACATTTAATTTATATCAATAAAGAATATTAATATTATTATTATTATTGATCTGTTCTATATAAATCCAAAATTATAAGTGCTGGATCATTCATAAAACAGATAAAATATTCTAATTGATAAAGCGTCTAGTCGGAAGCAATTTACGATTACTGTAATTTTTCGAGACTTAATCTGTGCTTTTTGCGTTTGGAAACTCCCTCGGGTTATACAAACGAGTGCTTATCGACCAGGCCATTTGAGATACAAGAATCTTTAGGTACAGTCATTACCTATGAAAGTCATCTGTGACCGAAGAAAGCTCGCGGCGTTCAATTACCTATAAGTTCTAGGGTAATTTACGAATATGCAATGAGCATAAACATATTTTAGGCGGATGTCGCAGTAAAAAGATTATATGTATTATTCTGATATATGATCTTTGTAACTGTAAACTATGGTATACAACCAGTCGTGTGAGATAGTAAAAAACATCCATACATACACATTCATAAACTTTGGCATTTATAATTTCAGTAGGGTGGTCCCTAAACTGTTTTGAAATACTTTCTTCTATTGTTTAATTACAGCTGGTTCAGAAGTGTTCAGGTACAATAACCGGACTCTTGTCATATATTGTGAAAGAAAGAATCTGCTCCATCGCCAGAGCTAACAAAGTTGAAACTCTCCTGATTTGCATCCTTATGATGCTTTAGTGACTGCTTTTTTGGAAGTTTAAAATAAGTCTAATGTTGCTGGGGTGGGTGATAGATTGATTTGAATGGAAGTCCCCAACTTTATGATACTCTTTAAGCGAGAGAATATATTAAAACAACTTCTAACTCGAAATTATTTTTATATCGAAAATATTTTTCGTTTTTTAAATTGTTACTTAAATTATACAGTTACTTACAATGATGAATGATTTACTAATTAGTACCAATATCACCGTGATCCTAAGATAGTATAGTTACATAGTTATTTGCATTTGTTAAAACATTCCAACATTCCAATAAGTCCTCTGATTAATTATTAAGCGACAAATTTACCAGCATTGAATATAAATAAATTGATAAATATAGTCAGGTGTAAATTTCTTGCATCTTTAATTATCAATGCGACAGATATGGTGGCTAACACTTGTTGATATTATCTAAGTAAAAAACTACAGAATTCCCTTCTTTTAGGACCGTGAGGTTTTATTTTACAGAGTAAAAGGAATGCCCCCAGACTTCGCATCCATGTTTTTCAAAAAAAATTCCAACCGTGAAATTGTGTAAAAGGAGATACCCTCCTTATAAACTCAAGGTTATGCTTTGGTTTGTTGTTGATCTGATGTATGAAAGCAACATTAATGAAATTGATGACCAGGTCCCGTAAATATGATTTACTGATCGCTAATTTAATACCGAATTGTATTTTTTTTTTTTTAATTTATTTAATTCACACAAAACACGTTTTACAATCATAAAGTCTGCCAAACTGTAAAACAGTTTGTCGGCAGGCAAAAAAAAGCTAGATTACAATTTCGAATTTACGAGGAAAGTAATACCGCTATTCAAATATATATGAAGATACCTTGTTGGTCTTTGAGATCTTCAGAACGGTTGTCAATTTTAGTGAATGGTATTAATTTGATGTGTGAGCAATTTCTCAGTAGTAATAAGCAAGACCATACTTAGGAAACATAAGTAGCTGAAAAAAACATTGACATAATCATTTGCATACCTAGTCTGCCCATCTAGAGCTATTCTGTCTTAATATTAACATAATAAAACATTCATTTTTTTATATTAGCTACCAAAATGACTCTGCCCTGCCTGATGGAAAGCATCCATAACAGAATCCAGAAGTGGAGGCCACCATCCTCACTGCCACAACGTACAGTGCAGCACGGTGACTCACACTATGGCGGCCTAATAAGATGCTTTTTCACGCCTCGCTTGAAGGACCCGGGATCATCGAAGGGAGGAAACACATGCGCTGGTAGAGACTTCCAGCTTTTAACTGCTCGGCATAGAAAGGGAGAGCCGAACCGTTTAGTTCGAGTGCGTATGTCAACCAATCTGAAGCGGTGGCTTCCGAGACATGCACGTGTTGTCCTGTATAGGAAAGGTGGGGTGAATTTAACTACAATAGTTAATTAAAGTGTAGATGTTCGGGTTCGACTCTACCTTCCTATGACGAGCGGTCAAAAGCTGGAACTCACTACCAGCTCAAGATTTTCTTTTCCACTACGCCCCGGGTCCTTTATAATGGGGCGTGAAAAATCATCTCACTAAACCGTCATAGTGTAGATCGAATTACTTCATTTTATGCATTCGCAGTAAGTGTGGTGTGGATTCTACCCCTGCTTTCCATCAGGCGGGGTAGCTTCACTTCGGTAGGCGGCTATATATAAAAAAGGTAAAACAATAATAGTATAATTAGATATATAAATATATTGTAGTAGTATTGTGTAAAAATAGTCCTGATTAGAATTTTTTTTCACAAGCCGACCGGTACTGCGAAAAGTAACTGAAGTCGAAGAATTAATTAACGATATTTTAAACTTAAAGGTCGCAAACTCAGTTATTGCCAATTTGGCGGGTTGGAATTTCAATTTAAGATCCAAATTGTATCAAACATTTAAAATAAAAGATATAAAAAAGGGTACTGTTCCAAAAAACTTTAATTGTGTCGTAATTTTTACTGCCCAAAATATTTAAAACGAAGCATTGGGCAAAAACGGTAATATATTGAATTTTTCAATTTTCTCTTAAGTATCGACCGTTTGGTGTGTTATCGTTGTACCAGAATGACCTCGATTAACCTTATCGGGTAGTTGCAAGAACAGTTACATTTTTATTATTGTGTTTGTTATTGATTTTCGTTAAACTCGTATTTTTTATACAATGTCGAGCAGCGCTGCACATTCGTGCCTTGAGTACTTAAGTAATATAAACGAGTTCGCCATAATTATTAAGACGTAAATTATTTTTGATGGCACAGCCGTTCAAATGATCTCTTGCCAAATATCACTTCGTCAAGTGTCATCAGTTCGATACCCAAATGAGATGAGATATATGTGATTAAAACATTAAAGATATTGAAATATTTTCACTTTTAATTTACAATTAAATAAACAAAGAAAAAAACCAAAAAAGGAATATAATAAAAAAAATACAGTATTTAAATTTTAAGCATAAAATAAACGTATATTACATTTTTCATAAGGGAATCACAGGTACTTTGATGAAATAGCAATCCTATACTATGGTAGTGCATCACGCCGCGTAAAACCCGGATTCTCTTGAGAAGGTGACCCTTCTGATGCCATTAATTTAGGTATCAAGAAGTACGAATGAGTCAAAGCGATTTATTTATATATATGGATAATTTGTCACTCTTATTATATTTATACATTTTTTTTTATGTAAGCCTACCATAGTGACTCTGCCTGATGGAAAGCATCATCAACAACCCATAACGTCCCACTGCTGGGCTCGGGTCTCCTCTCAAGAGAGGGTTAAGGCCTTACGTCCCCACGCTGGCCGAGTGCGGGTTGGGGACCGGCAAGACACGTTGTGGCTACGTAATCTTACCGTTGGATGTTTTTAAGCCGCCCGAAGGCCTCCAACTAAGCTTCACGACTGTTACCTTATGACAACAACCGGGACCGACTGCTTAACGTGACCTCCGAATCACGGAAACGCTCATAACATATCGTGCCACATACGGTCACCCATCTAGGTCTGACCGCGCCGTAGGTGCTTACCCTCGGTGATTGTTTCCAATCACCTAAGGCCACTCGGCTATGAGCGCTTCGATGGAAAGCATGAGATATATATAAAGATAAGCATGAGTAGAATCCAGGAGTAGGGGGCTCCATCCTCATTGTGAGTGTATGCAATGCAGCATGGTGACCCATAAAATGGCGGCCTGGTCAGAAAATTTTGCATCATTCTCCCGGCCTAAGTCCTAAGGCCGGTTGTATGATGCAGAATTATTGGGCCTCCGGTTTCACAATCACCAACGAAATACGACAGCAAGAATACTGTCATTATAAGGATGGTCTTCTGTGTGAGGGTAGTACTGCCGCGGTCGAGCCGACTCATTCGTGCTGAAATCAGCGTGACTCTACTACCTAATAAACTTAATTGTCACTTTATTTTCAAGAAACTTTTACCCTAAATTAAAAAGTATCAATTTATCTATGATATGCTACATTGTACAACTTAACACCTTTCTTAGATGTGGGTATAGCCAAGCCAAGCCTACACTATCGCCTGAGTTGTCTAGAAAATGTTTAATTGCAAGCATTAAGTATACAAAATCTTTTGAGCAGACTAGAGTGGGTTCTTAAGAGTAGATCACGTCTCGTCAAACGTAGTATAGGACGTCCACAAGTCAGTTGGAGTGATTATTTACGCAAGACGCTTGAGAGGAGTTGGATTCGAAAAGCTAATATCGAAATGAGTTATGTGCGATTGGAGAGGCCAATGTCAGCAGTGAACTGCTATAGGCTCACGATGATGATGATTAAAACAAAAAGATGTAAAAGGGAAACAATAGACGGGCATGAACTCGTTATAGAAAGCTATATCAAAATAAAAAATGTTTTATTGCTTCTGAACGTCTCTTTCCACCGAAAATACGTTTTAATTATATCTCTTCTAGTTCAAGTAGTTTGAGCCAAATATGTCAACCTGAGCTGTAATAATTCACTTCTTCGTTCGTTGATGTTTTAGTGTCAATAACAATGTCAACATTGTGGTGAGTTAATAATGGGCGTGGGTTCTGCATGCATTTTATTGATATTTTAATTTGCATGTTGGCCTAGTGCTTCGTTATCTTTTCTGCTAAAGCAAAGGCTATGAGTTCCCACTCAAAAAAATAATAGTATTATGAGTTGTAACATTTGTTTTCTTCATATGACAGATACATTACAATCAGATAGGTTGTGATTTACTTTTTAACTAATATTACAATCTCGCAAAGGTTATGATTTGTAGATTTAGATGAAATGATCTCTAGATTTACTGAACAGATTTTTAAAATTATTTGAGTCAGGTTAACAGTAACAGACTAAATGTTGTGGGAAAACTGTTATTGAGCTCGAATGCACAAAGTAAATAATTTATATTCCAATTTCAAAATAAAACGTCGTTTTTTGTCACAGTTATTATTCCGATTTTGCGGCACGGATCTCTAAAATTCTTGACCGCTATGAACTAGGAGTATTTGGCTTTTCCATTGACACTGCCACTCCATAAAAAAGACTCAGGTGTGGCGCGTGCGCAGCCCACGCAACATTAACTATGTAAATAATACGCGGATTCGAATCCAGTTTAGGCATTATATGGCGGTATTAAAAAAAGATATAAAAACGCTTTGCTAGACTAACCTAAATTGACAAAATGAAAGTCTTGACAGGTGAATTAAAGTGAATTTCGTCCATTCTTATACGTTGGTGATTTGATTTTTGAGAACCAACTGAGATACGAAGCGTTACCCGCGGTTATCGCTGTGGCTTTACAGCAGCCGTGAGTTTTGCCGCTGGAAGTCTAGAAAAAGTAGCCTAGAAAAAGTTCTGTCAAAATCCGTTCAGTCGATCCAGAGATAACCCAGAAACAATTGTTGTGATTCTGACAGGCACTATGTTATCTTATTACTACATTGTATAGAACTCAAAAGTCATTGACATTTACAGAGCTATTAGCTAACTAATCGACTGTTATATTAGATCGTTTATAAATTTGCTACATAATTTTAGTTGGCGCAATTTAATCCGTTTTTCGGCGGGTTTTTCCCTTAAATATTTAAATATTTTTTATATTTAAGTCTATCAAAGTCATTTAACTCTGCATGACGTAAGGCATGAGTAGAACCTAGGAGTGGGGGTCACCATCCTCATGGTGAGTGCAGGCAATGCAACGTGGTTACCTTCACTATGGCAGCCTAGTGAGATGCTTCTTCATCATTCTCTCGGCCTCCGAAGGCAGGACTGGGCCTCCGGTCTCACATTCACCAACGACACCACGAATGCTGTCATGTTTAGGTTGGTTGTCATTTTACTGTGAGTACTGATCTGGTTGAGCTGGCCTATTTGTGGTGAAATAAGCTTATCTTTACCACTTATAGAATAAGCTAATCAATCTATATAATCTTTAATAAGAGCTCATCAAGACATAGCGTCTTCTCTTTGTGCTTCTCAAATTCAGTAATTCTTGTAGCTCATTCACGGACCACATTATCTTTAATAAACAAATAGATTTCTAGATTGAAATTACTGATATAAGGAGAATCATATAAGAAGGTTAAAAATATATATTACCACTATTAAAGTTAAAAATATATATACATATTACCACTATTGACTGCCCAGTGCCCTATTTCAGAGGCTTACTTTTGTTAAGCACCAGTTAATGTACACTTTGTTTTTGTAATTTTTGGCATTCGATTCGATTTATGTAATATGCATTAACTTTACGTGTGAATTTCATTGTGATGCTAATTTACACACTAAAAATCAATGCCACGACAGTAATGTCAATTGACAATGACAAGTGTTACAAGCCTCAAAAAATACTTCTACTTTGTATAGTGTTTAAAAATATCGCATTAAACCTTGTATGCTGTGTTTATCAAATAAAGTTCTTATTATTATTATTATTATTATAAAAAGATATCATGAAAAAACCGCGAACTCTAACATCTAACATAACGTAAAAAAATTTGCTAAATTTGAAATACCCTTTATCATTCACGCCTTTATTACCAATCTATATTATTAACAAATCATCAATTAAAATCGATTCAGTAATTTAGGAACTATGGTAGATTATACAAACAAACATAGACTACCAATAACCCTTCGCATTTTGGCCTCGCTTATAGTGTACTCGTAAAAACAGCTAACGAGATTACCTTACTCATGAGTGCATATAAATTCAAATATACTCCTATTAAGTTAATGTTCTCAACATGAAATTCAGACAAGTACTAATTTATAGTACCAGAGGTGAATGTAAATCAACTTAATAGTACTAGTATAGTGAGAGAAGTGTCTCATTTTAGTGAAATCGAGTAAAGTGCACTATACAGCTGATTCTGTTGTTGAAATCACTAAACTAAAATTTGTTGTTGGATAAACTTGACAAATTTGATTCCTTGTAGGATTCCTTCCTTGCAATGCTATTTGTAAGGTAATTTTTAAAGTAGCAATGGATTATTTAATGGGAAATGGATAGGTATTTGCACTGCCTCGATGGTCTAGTGGATAGCGTATGCGACTGCTAATCTAGAGGACTCGGGTTCAAATCCCGGGTCGGGTTAAAAGGTGTTTTTGGGTTTTTCTTAGGTAATTCTTAATTTCAATGGTAGAATTTGTTACGTAATACGAAAAGCATAATTATGTATATTTCTCTATACGAGTATAGTTACTATTAGGTTAAATAAATACATAATATAGTTCAATAGCGATCTTTTTACTTCCTGTTTAATTTTGGCCACATTAATGATTAATATGATGGTCATGTTCATACTGTAACAGTGTGCTACGAGAAACTACAATGACTTGTAGTAGAATTGTTACAACAAGCGTGATAGCACTGAACTGGAATAATGTTTGATAATATTTTTGGAGTAGGACTGTCAGAAGTGAAATCAAATTTTGATTGGAGTTAAATCTAAATATAGTTAACAAACATGTTACCGAAAACATTGATAACTAGAGCTCTACTACTTCGCGGTGTAACTTTAATATTAATTTATTTATAGTTTATTTTTCAATAAATAAACTAACTAAACTGAAACGTTCATGGCCGAGTGGCCTTAGGCGATTGAAAACATTCACAGATGGTAAGCAACGACGGTGCGGTCAGTACTTAGATGGGTGACCGCTTGTGGCATGATATGTTATGAGCGTTTCCGTGATTCGGTGGTCACATTAAGCGGTCATACCCGGATCCTACGATAGCAGTCGTGAAGCATAGTTGGAGGCCTTCGGGCGGCTTGTCCGTGTGGTGAAGGATTAAGAATACAGAGTGTCACTTCCCATATTCATCACACGCGGGTGTCATAAAAGGCGACTAAGGGATAAACTTCGCAAGACAATATCAATGCAAAGAGAAGGAAAACTTGAAACCAACCCTATACCCAACCCGTCTCGCCAGCGTGATATAGTAGGCCAATACCTCCTTTTCAAGGAGAGGCCTATGTCCAGCAGTGGACTGTTAAAGGCTGTTGATGATGATGATGGGCGGCTTAAAAACATCCAACGCCACAATGTGTCTTGCCAGTTATCTCATTGCACTTAACGTGTCCCTTCACTAACTAAGCTACAGATCATCTTATTATGCAGATTTTTATTCACTGTTAACGGCAGATGTTAATTAAAACTCAATATAACCGACCACGACCATTATGTTTAGTCTATCATAATATTAAGTCTAATGCCATCAATCATCGTCAACCACTAATGTTTCACTGCTGGGTTCGGTTCTCCTTTCAAGACAGGGTTAAGGCCACGCTAGCCGATTGCGAGTTGGGGACTGGCAAGACAACGTTGTGGCTAAGTAATCTTATCGTTGGATGTTTTTAGGCTGCCTGATTTTCTCCAACTAACCTTAAAAACTGTTATTCTACGATAACAACCGGGACCGACTGTTTAACGTCACATATCCTGGTACTGACCGTGACATCGTTGTTTTTCACCTAGGGTAATTTGGGTTTGAGCGCCTCTTTCTCTTGGCTATAAGTCTTATGTGTTCGATTTAATTTGAGTGTATACCAGAGGCGTTAGTTAATAAATGGTAATGATCGCCATAAATACAATTCCAATAATATTTATAACGTAAAGTTATCAAGTTATAACTTAATTGGTTTGTAATCCAATATTGTCTTTCATTAGAGGTTCATTAAGATATTTATTCTGTATCTTTACACATCATGAAAATTTAGTGCGCGCTGTTAACTTAACTCGTTAAAATGGTTGCGTAATCGTTCAGTATTAGAACTTATTGAAGTTCATTTATTTAAGGGCTAGTTAGTCTTTCTGGTTAATACTTATAGCAAGGACTGTAACCCTTTGTCGAAAGATCATCATACGTTGTATCATAATCATACATTTTCTTTCTTTGTTCATGTACTCTGACTCTGACCGAAGGCTACACCTAAAAGCACCAACTATAACCAGTCTTGGCCAGTCATCCATCTGCCATGCATCCATTCTAATCATGCTTTACTGGAGTTAAGAATGTACATGTATAAAAATATACACATTATATTATAATGTGTATATTTTAGTTTGTATTAATATAAGTAGATAAATTAATAATTTATACAAAAAGGGATCAAAAAATTTCAACTGAAGCCATATTAATGGCTGGTACTGAAATGATTAATTCTCTTCATTTACAACAGACAAGCTTTTGAAAGTAATCGGTGAAAATTAGATGTTTAAGAGAAAGCTAACGGTTAAAGCAGCAACAATCGCAATGAAAATAAATCTATAATACATGAACATGTATTTAACAAGAGATGGTCAAGCACTGAAAGAGATTTCGATAGAATTGAAAAGTCTATCTCTTTGAAGAACCGCTTGCGTAAATATGTATGTTTTTTGTTACATACTTGGTACACAGTTAACTGTAAAACTGGACTTTTATCTAAAGCCGACTGTTTTGTGATTCGGATATATTTGAAACTAGTGTGTTATGCATTCACTAGACGTTCACAAAATGTGTCCGTGTGGTGACGAATTAAGAATACCGAGTTACCCCTCTAGTCATCGTGGTATAGTAAACTAAAATATCATTTCGAACTAAAGGAAAAGGAGACATAATTAAAAGTTGTTGATGAGAGGTTCATACGAAATTTAATAATTATAGTAAATCGAACTTGACAACTTGATAGTTCATAATCGACTAAAATTCTTAGAAGATAAAAATATATATATTTTTTTATTTTTTTTATAAGAGTTTATACGGCACAGGAAACAATCCAGACGGCTATATTTTAATATTACCTTGGCCATGAATGAATGACATCAGACACAGTTACTCTACTTGATATTAAACTCACTACAACTATAAATTGGAAGTTATAAATCAATACAAAACCGTTTTATATTATTTTATTAATATGTTGCAAACTGGTTTTATGCCGTTCAAAAAATTGACATTTAATCTTATGATTAAAGTCAATCTATACAAAATCTAATTTTAAAATTTGATTTCATTACTGCGATTTCGTTTTTTTAATCTCATTGTCTTTGAAATCTAGTCCTTCACTATCCATCCTTTTGATATGTAAGTCATAATGAGTGAGACCGTGTGGTGACGGATTAAGAATACAAAGTGTCACCACCCCTATTCATTCCATGGGTGTCGTAAGAGGCGACTAAAGGAACAAAATAAGCAGCTAACATCACTGCCAAGAGAAGGAAAACTTAAAACAAACCCTTTACCAACCTGATTGGCCAGCGTGGTATAGTAGGACAAAACCTCCTTTCAAAGGAGAGGCCTATGTCCAGCAGTGGAATGTTAAAGGCTGTTGATGAATGAGTGAGTTGATGAATTATGAGAAGTTGAATTTTACAAAACAAAAATATGAAAATGTTGCGTAAGAAAATAAAAGTATGTCAAATGTTCCAGGGCAAGGGCAAATGAACAAGAGAAACGTTTTCTAACAACGTAGGTAACTCACCATATAATATTACTCACTAAAGTCACGACTACTTTCTTTAAATTGTGTGAAAAGTCATTTTGGGCCATTACCAATAATAGTTGGCTTATTAAAGTCAATATGGATTCTGTCTAATTGAAGAAAGAATTTCTTATTGCTAAGTAACCTAAGAACTTAATAGAAAATCCCACGGTTTTACGGTAAAATATAGTAATTTTTACCTAAGTGACCGATGGTTACAAAGTCTTTTATTTTCTTTTATTTTTAACCGACTTCATTAAAGGAGGTTTTCAATTCGTCGTGACTTTTTATGCTGCGAATTTTTTGTCGTATATAAACCAATTTATATTTTAAAAATTGTTTTTCTTATGTTTGTTATAGCTCCCAGGTGTCACCATATCGGGATCGCTTTGTAGTCGTTCTTAGCAGTAAGTTTTCGTTTGATTCTTTTATGGAGTCGACTTATTGCTTAGTGCAACTTTATAAGAAGACTTGTGAAAGTTATTTGAAAAAGGATTACAATTAAATATATGTATAAACTGAGTAGATAACTGCACTAAACATAAAACCATATAATTAGAAATTCATATTCAATAATGCTAGCTAGGCGAGCGTAAAAAGCCAAGCGGAAAGGTCGGTCATGATCGGAAGACGTATGGAAATGCGCAAGAGCACCTGTCGAACCACCCACTGCGCGGAGATAAACGGCTGCTTAGGCTAGCTAACTACCTGTTCCCACTGATTGCCTACCATTTTTTCACAGCTACTGTTTTCATGAATCATTCAAATATGGTAGAGGTATATATTAAAATGTACCACAAATAATATTTTTGTCAGTATTTCTGCAACGATTTTACGTTTTGTGGAATAATAAACACTAATATTATAAATTAAAAAATAACTGTGGCTGTCTGTTTGTCTAAACGAATTTCGGTATACAGATAGATTGGACCTTGAGGAAGGACATAGGTAACTTTTGTCGTAATTACCGACATACACGCAGGCAGAAACATGGCCAAAAATTTGAATCAAAAACTGTAACTAATACGAAAATTAATGAAAATTCTTTTCTTATTTACTAATTTACTTATCTTCATAATTAGTCAGGTTATAGTTTTTTGTACAATACTAAACCTTTCTGAACCTAAAACTAGCGTAAGAGATTGGCGCTTGATGTAATTGAGGGCTAATTGAATATTGGAACCTGAGTGTTACTGTGTTACTATAATCGTACGTCATTTATAAGTACTTTTTATGGGTTATCAGATTTCCTATGTGTTTATATGTGTAGTAAGTGTTTGTGTACATCGTTAACACATGAGAACCTGCAACTTACTAGCATAATTTACTCCTATAGGTATGAATGCTGTCGCGACTTTTGCATTAAAACAAAATAAAACTACTCAAGAACTATATAAGTACCTACGTAAAGTGAGGGGACGTTTGAGTAAATTTTCCCTTCTTTCAGCAAACTCAAGAGTAAGTTCAGTTTCGTATTTTGTTTAACATGTTGTATATAGATTGTGCCAAGATTTCAAAAAATAAATATCAAAGATATCATTACTGCTTCAATTTAAATGCAGTACCCTAAATTTTAGAAAAGAAATTCTGTACCTAATAATTCACTTCAGTTATAAAGAATATGGTCCTAGAAAAAAAGAAGAAACAAAATACTACGAGGTTTTTACAAATCTAATAACTAATTTACAGAAGTAGAGCAACTTAAAATTCATTACAAATTACCCTTAAACAATAAACTAGATACGTCGGTACTTTCACAATCCTGTATATATTCAAACCGTAACATAGAAAGTTCTCTTTAATAATTCTGCATTGTATCTTGAATTTCTTCGTTGATTTAATATGTCATATTTATTTAAGTATCGTCTTTGAAGCAGGTGTACAAAACAAGTTCTAATAACAAACAGGGCTCCTTCCTATTTCATAGAGTATCTTGAATTAGTTATGACCCAGAAACGAAGTTTACGATAGCTTCTTGTAGCTCAGTTGCAGCATGTCCTGGAGATACGATAGCATCTCTGACTGTCAGAAAGTGTAAATTTAAATTGTGTATACGACTACTGATATAACAAAATAGTATAAAGTTTGTTGAATGTACGGTAGCTTAGCAGTTCGTGGTATTGTAAGCTCGCAGTAAAAGTGTTCTTAGTGAATTTGAAGTGTCTTAGTAATATGGTTTGTTAGAACATCTGGTTTGATTTTGGGATCAATTAAATGAATAAAAAGTTTGTTTTATTTCTATCGAGTTTAAGGATAACGATTAGTTTTTATGGGTTTAGTCTTGAAATGTTTTACAAATAATACTGTTCTAAGCAGCAACATTTTAATAATATTTGTAACATTATATATTGTCTACAGTTTTCTATCTAAATTTTAGCTCTATTACCTAAGACCCTGTGCTTAAATCCCCTGCTTTGATTAATTTGATTTTTTAGAAACAATCCTGTAAATTGAAAATTAACTTCTAAGGGAAAAGACAGAAAAACTTTTAATATAATTTTGGTAATAAAAATATTTATTGAAGTTTATCTTCAGAAAGCTTTGATAAAAGCTATAGAATTTACAAAAAAAAAAAAATATACAACGCTAAACATATAGTGTTATTAAAAAAAAATACTTATTGTCCGCCAAGGTATTTTTGATAAGAGAATTGGTGTGTCTAAAGACTTTAACACAGGGTCTCAGTAAACGAAGCCTACATTTTCCTACAGTGTTCAGTACCTGAGTAGCACCATGCGGGCCAGACGACCGGCGTCTCTGCGTCCAGGTCGCGGCGGGTAGTCAGGGAGGCAAGCATCAGTACGTCATCTGATTGGCAGCCACGCCCCGTCCCATCGCAATTCCCTACAAATTGATATCATACACTTGACAGGTCACACGAGCAGGGTTTATATTGACCCTTTGTGTTAAATCGTATTAAACACAAGGTAAAATTAATTGCTATGTTATTGACAATCTTATGGCCGTTTTCACCGACGTCCCCTACATTTGAAGGCCACTTAGAGAGAGTTACATGGATTACCTAACTCTCTAAGTGATATTTTCGTTTTCACTGACCTTTAAAGGAGACCTAAGTTCTTAAATGCATTTTAAAATTCAAGGACTACCTACGCTAGGGGGGTTCCTAGTCAGGAGACGGTTTAAACATAGTTGGTGTAAACAGACTTTAATCTAATGGACCATGTCAAATGAAATCCGAAAAGTTATACTATTGGAGTTAAATAATAACAGAAAACAAATACCTACATTCTAAAACTACTCAAGAACCTACAAAGGAGAAAATAAATACACAAATCATTATAACTAGTTAGAACAAGTTCTTCAAGTCACTGACAAAAGTATCAAATTTATTATCATAATGCCGAGCTATACAAAAACTGGTGCAATAGAAATGCTTAGCACGCCAGTAATACATTAAAAACTACTTATGTCGAATTCGGTTCAAGTTCATTTAAGTATATTCTGACATGCGCATGCGCAGGTTACCGTAGAACTAATACGTAGAATGTAATTGCAGGGTTACGTGTGAATTAATTTCGTGTTTACTTTATGAATGTTTGATTTTAATAATGAATTATAACTAGACATCGGATTATATGTACCATCAAAATGCCCAAAGATAAACAAATATTTCGGCCATCTTACACAGAACGCCATCTAGTCCCAAACTAAGCAGAGCTTGTATTATGGGTACTGAACAACTGATATAAATACATAAATATAGTTTTTTTTATGTAAATCCGTATGTATTATAGATAGGAATCATCCAAACTGCCGAAACAAATAATTGTGAAACACACAAACATTTGATCAGACCCGGGAATCGAATCCGAGACCTAAAGCAACAAGACTAATAGTTATATCAGAACTAAAAAATATCTTTAAACAAGTAATTTATGTACATTTAATTATATATATATTGAGGAGATTCACAAATATACAAAATTTGGTGTATGGGGGTTTCCGGGGGTCAATAATCGATCTAGATAAGTCGTATGATTGGGAAACACGAGTTTTTATGCATTTTTCTTTATTACTCTTCTTCTTACTCTTAGCATTGCTTGCGCCGTGTATACTACTATTTCCACAACACTTTTATATCTTGGATTATAATAACTGTGAATATAATCCAATATTAAGGTACCTTGGATCTAAGCTTTTTTATAGATTCATCATCATCATCAACAGCCTTCAACAGTCCACTGCTGGACATAAGCCTCTCCTTAGAACGGAGGTTTTCGCCAACTACACCACGCTGGCCATACGGGTTAGTATAGGGTTGGTTTCAAGTTTTCCTTCTCTTTGCATTGATGTTGTCTTGCGTAGTTTATCCCTTAGTCGCCTTTTACGACACCCGCAGGATGAATAGGGATGGTGACACTCTGTATTCTTAATCCGTCACGGTGACGGATTAAGCAATCCGTTTATAGATTAAATCCTTCCAAAATGACTGCTCTCTACTTTGTCCGAAGGAAAGCATGAGCAGAATCCAAGAGTAGTAGACACATACATACTCATAGCGAATGTGAGATGGTGCAGAATGGTAACTTACGCTATGGCGGCCTAGTGAGATGCTTTTTTTAGGCACAGATATGACCAAGTTTTTACGTGTTTTTTTTTTATATTTTGTAATTGGACTGGCTTTCGGCCATGGCTGCGCACGCTGCTATGTCGGCTATCGCGGTGAAAAGTAGCCTTATGTCCTTTCTTAGCGTCTATACTATCTATGTACCAAACATACAAATCAGAATAGTAGTTTTGGTGTTAGAGACTATAGAGTGACGCTTATAATATTAGTAAGGATAATTAACCTTTAGTTTTTTTCATATTTAAACCTTAAATTTAGTTCCACTACGCGTGAAGCAACGATTCGCTAGTTTTTGATAAATATTGTCCTAAAGCAGGTTGAATTTTTTACGTAAAAGCTTAGGTATTGGTGTGTTTTTCGGTTTTTTGTCACACGGTAAACCGTAATCGGTGAAATAAAAATGCCTTAAATCAATTACCCTCGGTTCAGATATTTTAGCAGCACCGTTGACATTTGCCGAGTTTGTTACACTATTACTTAAGATCAGAAAGTGTCGATGGATCAAACATAGAGATGGTCTTAGACGTCAAGTAATGAAATTACTTCACGCTCAAATCGATTAAGTGCTACCAAATAGGGTATCGACCTTAAGCACCTTTAGATTAAAACATTTGCTAACTCATAAACTTAATTGTTAATTTATCTGAACACTGTTCGCGAATTAATCACAAGAATTAGTGTTAGGTATTGAACTGAAGATTGCACTCATCAAACCTTTAATTAAATGTGCCTTGAACATTGGAAGATTTCATCCGACAATTATTATGAACTAAGAGTGCCTCTATTAAGCGTAGACAAATAAATATTTCGATTTAATACATTATATTTAAGTAACACAAAATCGATTAGAAGCCACACCTAATAATTATCACTTTATTAATAATATCTTGATACAAAAAACAACAAACCAAGTTATTGGAAATACTAAACATTAATTCACTAGCTTTTGCCCGCGGTTCCGCTCGCGTATTGGTTCGTCATGGCAGGAAATAGTAACCTATGTGTTATTCCTATATGTAAGCTATATTATTGTGAAGTTTTTTCAAAATCCATTCAGTAGTTTTTGCGTGAAAGAGCAACATACTCACAATCTTACGAGTTTATAGCATTAGCAGAATTAAACCATTTGAATAAAGTAGACATACATTTTTTATAAACCAAAACTATCCAAAATTAAACTTTCATCGGTTATCTAATGGTATGTAGCCTCCGTTTCCGTGACAATGGTCAAATTTAAATGGCGGGCCATTCGTTCTAGTTTAGCATAGACCTGGGCGTGTACGGCGCACGCGCCGGACCCGCGCCTCGTCTATGCCCGCAAGCTGTTTGTGATAGGGTTGACAGAAGCAATCTATTCGTTATTTGATAATAAACTGCAAAGCTTTTTAAGGAACAATGAGACTGGTACTTGTGATTCTTGTTTAAATATCTGCGAAAGAACAGGCATCTTAAGTTCCTTCAAAACACAAGGTATGTTTTTTATACGTATTTAATTAAAACTCTTGTAAATAATTATAATAATGTTAAATACCTATTCACCTGTATGTTTTTTTTTATGAGCCTGCCAAAGTGAGTAACGGTGAGTATGAATAGAATCCATAAGTAGTGGTCGGTCACCGCATCCATTGGGAATGCAGAAAATGGCAACATGGTGAACCTAAGCTTGTTTAGCGTTTAAATAAACTTATTCATTTGAACAACTTGTTTAGATTTTGTAAATACATAGGTACATATTATACATAGGAAACACTCAAACTCCGAAAAAACATTTGTAGATCATGCAAACATTTGGCGAATAGAACCCGAGACCTCTTGATCGGTAGCCTCATGCGTGAACCACTAGACCAACAGGACAGACAATGTTCTATAGCGTAGAAGGGATAGCACCGATACCAGAAATTTTAAGATAAATAAATAAAATAAATAAATATTTCGGACATCTTACACACAACGTCATCTAGTCCCAAACTAAGCAGAGCTTGGGTACTAAACAATTGATTTAAACACATAAATAAGTCAAGTATTTCTCCATGGCACAATAGGTGCAGCTAAAGATCCGTTATATTCGACTGACAGCCCTATCAGCACCAGGTGCGAGTGTCGTGTCGTGCGCAGATCGCTGGTAACTCGTTGTCCATCAATTGCGCTCAATTGAGGCTTTTTTCCGAACAGTCATTAGAGAAAACACGCGAAGTAGGGTGACATAGAATATACAGTGTGATTTGTTTTTGTAAATCATAAACTTGTTTGATGAGATTTTGGATGAGAATTACTGAATAAGAAGTGGTCAAAATTCCTTCGTTCACACGGGTATTCCTGACCCTCAGATATAAGGGCCTAGAGAGACTTAAAACAGAAAATCAAGTAGTCAGTAGGTAGGTAGTATTTTTTTAAATTTTGGTGTAAAACAAAACCCACTTTAAAAATATTCTTAACAAAATTGATAAAAATGAGAGAAATTTAATAAAAGATCAAGTTAAAAATACACCAATAGACAGACTAACAAACGAGATAGACGAGTACAGATAGTTCTCTCTGCCAACAACCACTTTAAATATATATTAACAACAAAGTAACAGGTATAGATTGCAAATAGAGAGCAGTTCACGACTAAATCAGACGGTCGACAGTCGATATCTGCTTGGGATGTAACGGTGTTGTTCAAGACGAAGAGATTTATGAATGAGACCCCCAACGCGGTAGGTTTGAGTAACATTCAGATCTGTAGAGCTGGGACGTGGTGATATCGATATTCTAAATGTTAGGATCTCGTGTGCACGATTGTATGAGAGCCGTGCATGGTGACTTGTCTGCAGCTTCACTGTTGGTAAATAGATTTTACCCAACTATTAAATTTTTAGGGGAAGATATCTATGATATCCTTGCATATTCCTAAACAACTTAATGATTAATATTGTTAATGCAAAAAATTGTGAGGATATTTGGGTTTAATATATTTAATTCAAAAACTATTGACATACCTACCTACATCAGAATAACCCATAAGGTACTTAGTGTACTATTTTCACGATAAGCAATATACATATAATAGAGCGGAGTCAGGCAGAGTCCTGTATACGTATTTAAAAAAAATGTATATGATGCTAATATCTTGATTAAAATTTGTCATTCTTGCTAAAATTCTAAGTATTGTGAAAGTGACGTTGAGGATGGATGATTTTATTTATATGAATAATATTGCCATTAAAATCTATTTAGCAGCGAGTCATAAACAAAATAAATTTTAATCATATATAAAATATTGTTATGTTCATGTGTTTTAATTTGACAATTTATTACATATTCTAATATGATATAAGCAACTGAGTTAAAAAAGGAATTAAATTTCTTACAAACGAGATATTTTTTGGAATTCTGTTTATTTTAAAAGAAATATCTCCGACTTGGAAGATTTATCTGAATAACAATGTATAAATATATTTTTGTATATTGTTGTAATATATTACATTTCAAGGATATTAAATATCTTTTCAACAAATTAAAAGATAACATCGTTTGAATTTATACCATTTTATGGAGAAGTGAGTTCATCCATCGACAAATATTGTAATGTATTCTAGTATTTGCATATGTCGCATCACTGTTGGCCCTCACAAGCGGTTGCAACTATTGCAGATTGTTAGAAAACATGGCGCTGTATTTCATTACCTCTTTTCCTTCTTTGAAAAAAATATTTATATATAAAATATTTTCTTTATGAAAAAAGAATCCTATTGCATAAAATTTAGTTGTACTACATAAAACTTTATGGTCTTAATAGTTTGCTTTCGCTTATTTTACATACTAGCTTTCCGCCCGCGGCTTCGCCCGCGTGGAATTCGTTTATATCGCGCCACAAGGTAAGGGTAGATTAAACAATCTTACATGATTTTATGTTTGATAATAAGGAACTTCGACACAAACTTTCGTCCCCTATTTCAAACCCTTCTACCTTTATTTTTGCGATAAAAAGTATCCCATGTACAGTTCTTTCCCATGTACAGTTCTATCTTCATACCAAATTTCATCAAAATCGGTTCAGTGGTTTAGGCGTGAAAGCGTAACAGACAGACAGACAGACAGAGTTACTTTCACATTTATAATAATAGTAGGGATTAAGGTGATATTTATAGCTTTTTTGTTTTAACGATAAATACATCTTCCACATCAAAATCTTAACAATATTTTATTGCCAGTACGAACAAGGGTTTTATGAATAAACACCATTAAATTTTTAGTGTTGGAAAACAACGATAGTAGTCTGTGAACAAACCATTTCTTTTTTATATCTTTGTAAAATTGTTTTTTATATTTGAATAGTAACCAATGGATTAGCAAACTTATCTCAATTTACACCAACTATATTTAAGCCGTCACCTTACTAGGTGCTCCCTTCTTCTAAAAGAAATCTAAGAACTTAGGTGTCTTCTTAAGGTTGTGTCTCTCTAAGTAGCCCCTTAAATTTAGGGGACGTTGGTGAAAACAGCCACTAACATATATAGTCAGGCCAAAATCGGAATGGAATAATATATTTAAATAAATAGATATATACATTTAAGGCTCAAAATCGTTTCAATCCCTTACAATATAGTGCTAAACAAAACCACCTGATGTACTCTCAGTGTGGTCTACAATATTCATCTATCAAAGCTAACATAAAGGTTGATAGTAATTCATTAACTATGTAATATTGCTACAGGTCGAAGGTAGGCGCCTAAGCGGTGAGATCAAAGCAGGTCAGTCGGCAGGGGGCCGAACATGTTTGATTGAGTAACGAGATAGAAGCATGAATAACGCGAGATGACCGAACATTAATAGATTGCTAATTATCGAGAAAGGTGACATTTCCTTGTTTACTCCAGAGGTTTGAAGTTTAAAAATATTCTTGTACAGTCACTAACAAAAATCGATAAACATAATGTAATTTATTTATAAACGAGACATGAAAACAAGTTTTAATAAAGTTACACCAAAGTAATAAATCTTGTAAAAAGCACAAAACATTATATTTATTTTATTTAATATTAAATTTGGCGTAGAGATAAACAGTAAAACAACGTATACAACAACGTATACTAATTAGTGTATACAAATAAATAAAATTTTAGTGTCTGTAACACATTAATGAACAGTTTTTTTACTAAATGCAATATGAAAGTATTTACGGTTAATAAATTTTTGTCCGTCGGTTTGTCTGTCTGTCTATTTGTTTGTTCCGGATAATCTCTGGCTGGCTGAAATAATTTTGACGGAACTTTCACTGGCTTAGTATCTGATGACATGAGAAGTAACTTAGGATATTTCTTAGACTAGCTGTGCTCCGCGGTGTCACTTGCGATATACAACAATAACCGCGGATAGCAGCATTACTTGGCTATTATTATATTTATATGAAATTACAGCATTGGATATAAGTTCTGTCGCTAAAATGTTGGACTTGCAATCATCCAAGCGACAAATTTAATGTATCCTAACACAATCATTAAACTCGATAAAGATTAGCAAATTAATGTTAAGAAAGAAAACAATAATTCAGCAACAAACTATTTCTGGCAATGACTGTACTGATTCGTAGATTTACTAACACAAGTCAGAGAACTACCAGTACTTTAGCAATGGTAGCACGAATCATGAATATTTAATTTGATTAATATATACAGCGTTGAAAGTTGTACAAATCTCTAAAGATAAAATCGTTATGTAGGTGTTTATACTTGTCTATGGCCAAAGTAGTTTCTTCGATAATACATACTATAATTATATTTTTTAAGTTCTTATTTATTTTTTAAAAATTAAATTTCTGACCTGTTTCCTAATGACTGTGAAGAAAACCGGTTTGATGCGATATGTTATTAAATATATTTCGGACATTTTACACACAACGCCATCTAGTCCCAAACTAAGCAGAGCTTGTATTATGGGTACTAGACAACTGATATAAATACATAATCAGACTTTTTTGTTGTAAATACATACACATTATACATAAAAAACACCCAAACTGCAAAACAAATATTTGCGGATCACACAAACATTTGGTCCGACCCGGGAATCGAACCCGAGACCTCTTGATCAGCAGTCACATACGTTAACCACTAGACCAACGAAGCAGTCTATGTTATGATTGTGTAGAAATTATTCACATTTCTATTTTGATTATATCTAATCTAACAGGATTAAATTGCACATAAATTATTTTTATTTCTTATAAGATAATCTCTCTATTTATATATTTCTGAACATAAAAAGTACACATAGAACATCCAGACTTAGAGCAACAATTTGTGAATCACACAGTGTCTGTTTTCACTACTACGTTTTCACACAACAGGCAAACGTTTTCACTACTACGTTTTCACACAACAGGCAAACGTTTTCACTACTACGCCACACATGCACTCAATATTAGGTGTTATGCTTCGTTAAAATAGAATTACACGAAAAAAAAACTTAAAGCAAACCCAATAATCCGTCTGGCCAGTGTGAATCATCGTCTAAGGAAAGGCCCAGCCAGTAATCTGCTAAAGATTGTTGATTCAAATTCAACAAGGGGAAAACTAAACTAAAACTAACTAAACTAACCGTAAAAAAAAAACAACAAGTAGTTTAACCAGAGTTTATGCATACACATAATATATTGTAACACACAATAAAAGATAAACACAATCAAAGATAAATAATACCAATGAAAGTTTTGATAACGTTTTTTAACAATTAGGTTTTGTCATGACCATTGACATAAAAATTACCTTCTTATTAGTTCTAATCAACAATTTATGTAATAACCGGGCGTAACGTGCATTGGCCGAAGAAAACAACTGTCATTAGTGTGATTGATGCTGGTTGTAGTATAAAACGGACGTACAGACGGACAGACGTACTTTAATCATATTTCTTAACCCAATTAATAATGATATCTCTGATATATCATTAATTTGAAGAAAGTGTTCATCATTCATTGTGTTAAGGCGAAGTTATATTACGCTGCACTGAAGTATTTTCTAGTATCATAATATTTGGATTTTATATATATATATAAATATGTAAATAAAATTTAGAGATCTGTTTAAATATTCAATTTAAATTTTTTTTACTAAATTCATATGAACTGTGTAGAACATCCACATCTATGAACTATATATGTGACGTACATAAATAATTTTAACAAAAAAGAACCGACTTCAATGAAAACTATTCCGAGTACCCAAATCGCGACATTGTGCCTATGAAATTTGAGGAGTTCCCTCGATTTCCTTGGGATCCCATCATTAGATCCCGATATGGTGACGATGGGACTACCTGTAAGCTACGCCCATTCCAATGCAAAAAGAATTTTTGAAATCGGTTCGTAAATGCGAAAATTATCGCTGAACAGACATAAAAAAAAAAGAATCCGACGAACCTCCTCCTTTTTTTTGAAGTCGGTTAAAAAAGATTAATACCACATAATAAGTTAGTCTAGGCGGGAAGCAGTTGACTCAATAATTGCTGAAATGGTCTTTTTTATTTTCTATATTGACTACTCTGTGTGGTAAAAAGCATGAGTAGAATTCAAAAAGACTGCGTCTTAAAAAAAATCCTGATATTTTGATAGACACAAAATATATAATGATTTCTATGCGGTCGCAATAGGACTTTTTTTACAAAAGAAACAGTCGTAATAGACGCTTTTAGTTCAAAGTTGTAATTAAGATATAGTTGGTCATTCCACGATGTAACAAGTTAATTTAGACAGATGAAATATTATTCGAGCCTTGGTTTAATGGTAACAAAGGATTGCTTAACAACAACGCTTCTTAGGTGGCAGTTTTTATCATTAGATTTGACCTGGATAGGATTTTTATAAGATTACGACTATAATAGAAAGTATAGTTTGTAGAGATAGTACCTCCACTCTTTGAAAGACTGACTCACTAACAGTTGTATACAAAAGTTTTTTTGAACGAGATGGAACATTCCTTCAGGTCTCTGGTTATTTTTCCTTAGTCACTCAACTCGTGGAAGGACCCGTATGACGACATTTCAGCTAACTGAATTGTTAATACATCAAACCAACGCAGCTACTTTGTTATATCGTATTAATAAATATTTACAAACAAAATATAAGTTTGTAATTGCGACATACTATTCCATAGTGTCATATATTAAAGTACTCTAGATGATGAATCTATAGCTTAATCCCTGAACTCATCAGTGATTGCTGATAAAATTAATTGGTGTAGCTAAGTCCATCATATATAACTTTGTTAGAAGACTTTATCAAAATCGTGGATAATAAACCTTTTTCATTTTTAGGCAATGAAAAACATCTTGAATTTTGCTTGTTATATTCTGAAAATAAGTAAATTTTATGGCAAAGGTCGGACTAACAGTAATTGTATACGCTGACCGCTGAGATTACGCATAATTATTATCTATTAATTATGACCTATATCAAATTCCATTATCACATAAATCCGTTTACATGTAGATTCATAATATTATTGATTTTAAATGCGATAGTTTAGGTAGATGATGCAGTACGGTATATAACATTCGATAATACCACTTTTTATCTCACTATAAGATGTTATATAACAAAACAAATTAATTTATAAAATTGAAATTAACACAAGCGAAGACCCGAGTGAAGGTTAGTGCTAAAAGTGGAATTAACTGCGTGCCTTCTTCTTTTTCACTACTTTTACTTCTTTTATTACTTAGAATTTACTAAATAACAGAAGTTACTCATAATAAGAATTACTTATTGATTTATAAAAGAGAATGAATAATATGGAATGTATGAATTTCCCCTACGCTTGTGAAAACTGGTAACTATTTAGTTATAACTATTGATTCCTCCAAGAATGAAAAAAAATATTGCAATAAATATATGAACGAGTATAAGGATTCCCAAGTTGAAACGGTGTCTCTTCCATCTATGAT
Organism: Phragmatobia fuliginosa; assembly: GCA_932526445.1. NCBI lineage: Eukaryota > Metazoa > Arthropoda > Insecta > Lepidoptera > Erebidae > Phragmatobia > Phragmatobia fuliginosa. Next base: position 16,367,770 of record OW052067.1, read on the forward strand.
CACCTGGTCTGGTCGATACAGTCTTCTTAGTAGGTATTTTTTTTATATCTCCTTATAAAGATCTGAAATGTAGATTTATAGATACATTATTTAAATTTGTGATCTAGGAAACGGCTCTAACGATTTCGCAGAAATTTTATATTTGAGGATTTTGGGGGTGAAAAATCGATGCAAATTAGTCTTATGTTTAGGAAAACGCGAATTTTAATCCGTTTTTCTTTCGCATTTATCATTACTCTTTGCATTGTTAGTGAAATCTATACTACTCTTTCAGTAACATTTAGTTGTTGGTTGGTACTCAACCACAGCAACACTACAATTACTTGAGAGATTTGCTGACGTTGTTATACAAAAAATAGAACTAACCGAGCTAAACTCGGTCGCCCAGCTACTCGGTCTATAACACGGAACATATGTCTGTCCTAAGAAAGGAGCTTTTGGTTTTGCTTTATTTTAACTTTTGCTTCTATTTATTATTGCGCAATTGTTTGTTGTCCTGAATAAAATACAAACAAATATTCACTCGAACTTGTATATTCTTAATCCGTCACCATACGAACTATGCATCTTGTAAAGATTGAATATTCCTTTTTTATTCTTAAAATGAATGCGCGACAACACAAGGCACTTGAATGTATTTAAAACATCTAGAACTGTACATGTTATTAATGATTATCAGGAGTATATTATTAATGCAAGCATCACCTACACAGCACCGGAACAATGCATGTAGAGCGAGGATGCGCGTTGAGGCCAAGGTTCGATGCTGCCCGATGCCTTTTGTTCCTTAGAACGCTATGTAGGTTAGACATTAAAACACTTAATAGCATTGTTTTTCAACTCATCTTGTAAATATGGTAGAAGACAAAATTGTTTCCTGACTTATGCTTTTAGTGCATCACGATATATTAACATAAAATACAAGTTTTATTTATGACATATATCCCTCCTACTAAGACATCAAATACAACCATTGACGTGTAATGATACAACAGCAAGCGTACACAAGGCATCTATTCCTCTGCACATTACGTCACGTTTTACTTACGATCCTTCGCGCGTCGTCTGTGGCATGCGTCCTACATTCGACCTTCGGTCTTGACAGGTCGCGACGGTGACCGGCCATCCACCATTAGCATATGGACAAAGCCTTACAATGAATAAGAACACTTGACGCACGACACATGAGAGGTATTAAAATGTTGCTAAATTTATTTTCATTCAGATTTCCTTTCAATAATAAATAATGTATTATTATGTATTAAAAATAATGATTATTGGATATTAGTTATTAAGAGATGCAGATCACGGTTGAGATCAAACTTTTTTCAATGAAGGCATGGGTTATCTAATGGTAAGTGATTACCATCCCCATGGAAACCTTCAGCTCAAGAGTTACAAGTATGTTGCCTTGCCACCCTTTAGGTTCTTCCCCTATAATCAAAGGGAAGGGGATTAGTGCTACGGTAATTCAATTCGTATTTATAACCAGTCCAGTCAATCCCATTTAGCGAAAGCACGAGACTCCCACATATAAAAATAACCATTTTCTGATTTTTTTTCATTTTATATGAATGTGTATTATAGAGTTTTTTGCCGGTTTTTCTTCATAGGACCTTTTGGAATCGAGCAGCTAGATCTAACGTTTTTGAAGTGTCGGAAAAAGGTCTAAATATAACAAAAGCTACTTGATTTTGATTTAAAAAAAATGTGATAAATAATTAGAAACAGATATCAACAAACACTCATCTTGATGACTTCTGCAAAAATTATAATTTATTAAAAAAATATTCTGAAAGCAACGTTTTAGCGGCGCTATTGTGAATCGGTCGCCTTTATCATGCAAACACACTTTTGGTTCAGTTCGGATTTCTCGGGACGAAACAATGTTATGGTTACGACAACCTTGCGAAAAATTGCTACGTAATTCTAGAAAATAATATTTCATAATTTTTGGTATTAAGTAATATTACTTTTCAGTATTTTTAAAAGTAAGTTACATTACAAGGTAGCATGACACAAAAAGTATCCAGACCACAATTTTACTTGTACTACGAAATTATGACTTTCTAAATATTCTATCCGTCCGGCTTATATCCACATGCGATTCCACCCAGGGGTTTTATTCAAGCGATTTGCTTTTTATCAACACATAGTTTGGTCATTTAGCATTGGGATTCACTTAACTTTCATCCTTCTCAAGTTATACTCAAACGTGGTTTCCCTCTGTATATTTGCAGTTTCTATATCTCAGGTGCTATGTTGTGCAGATCAGTTTAGTATTTAATACACTCGTTGAAACATTCTGATATAGTGAAAAATTGCTCACCTGATTTGGAGTACAGCTACTAGATGTATATACATTCAACATGACATTCAGACAAATCTTCAATTTGGCAGAAAATCGTTATTATTGTGTTTTTATAAGGCTGCAGAAACAGCTCGCAATATTAATATTGCGTTTGGAGAGGGGACTGCTAAGTTCCATCGAATCTATTGAACTTATATTTGAATAAATTTATATTTTAGTCTAAATTAATCATCATAGTATAGCTATATTTTAATGGCATCTATTCTTTAAATCATTGGAGTATACTTGACATTTTTGACCTGACACAATCTAATAATTTTACGATTAACTTATTCTATTTCAATTATGAAAATAATTGGAATAATTGGTTTAGCTAATTGAAATAAACCAATTTGATTTTGATACAACTAGCTAGCATACATTTAAAAATAAAATTAGATTCAATTTTAGGACTGATTTTATAGTGAGAATTGATTATGTTTATCTATTATATTGAGGTAGCAATGGGTAAATTACATCACATAGACCTTTTGTCTTCGACATCTTCGGAATTTATTGAAGAGACGGAAATATTCTGACATAATAAAGCATTGTTTAACCTCTACCGGACATCGAAAGTTGTAGTTTATCGTTATTTGTGTTGTAATGGTTAGGCTTTAATTACGATATATAATATATGTAATGTAATTACAGGCGATGTGAGTCTAGTGGCTTGTAAGTATATTAGGTACACTTGAGTGTTGATAGTCTAGTGTTTGACCTTTGACGTCGCATCAGGCAGTTCGAGGTCGAATGCTTCTCGTACAATTTTATTTTAAATCCTTCCGGAGACCACCTGGAGGTTATCTTGGACTTAAATCGACTACAAACCGCATGCAGTCTCAAAGCACTTATCTTCGGGGAACCAGGTGTACCCTAGAAAGGAAAGCCCTGCTTGCAAAATTTCCTGTCCTGAGTGGGAACTTCGTACATTCAAGAACGCCTGCGCTACCGCCTCAGCCTGTTTCTAAGAGGGTGACAAATAGCTTCACCCCCATTACCCCCTGGCTTACGCTTATGGAGGATGGAAATCGTTCTACAATCTTTGGCAACAAGTCCTATTCTAAAAGATGTTTTTATGTGTTGTCCAATACTGAGATAATATTTATTTTGGCACTTGATCCATGCCGTCGAAATCAATTTCAGGTGGTTTTCTACATATATACAAAATACTGAAATGTTAGTTGAAAATAAAAGGATAGTTTCTTAACATAAACTATTTATAAATATAAACTAATCCAACATAAAACCAATGTTCATGAGAAACTATATATGTGCAATAATAAACTAAATATGTTTACGAGTTTTCTGTTAAGTCAATGACCCGTATTTTCCTGTGAGTTCTCTAGGGAACTTGCAAGGTCAGGATGCTTGGAAATAAGTGCGTGTAGCGGTTCTGTCCTGAAAGTTAACCTAAACCACAGAGCTGTGTAGATTTGTGATTTTTTTACTTTTAATTAAATGATAACTACCTACATTCATTGCACATAGATTTTAAAAGGCTTGAAAATTTGTTTATTGACATTTTTTTTTTTTAAACCCGATTTCACCATCAAGACTTAAATACATCCTGTGATCGAGAGACTTTATAAACCTACATGAAATGGATACAAAGAATACCCTGACTCAGAGCACCAATTTTTGTCTCAGATAGGATTTGAACTGACTTGTCACAATTAATCGGTAAGCCAACGCAGTGCAGTCGAATTAATTCCTATATTATTTTAATCTAGAAAATCTAAATATCTGCTCGAATAAAAACTTAAAAAAATTACACAACACTTTCATTTATGAATGGCTAAGATAATAGTTAATTAATAAAAATATCTATAATACCCTAAGCCGTCTAACTCGAAAGCAATACAAAGCAGCTGCCTAAGGGCAATTGACATCAAAGTGCTAAGTATTACTCCCACAGGTGTTCATTCATGGAAAATAAAATATCTTGAAACAAATATTTTGTTTAAATTGACTTTTGTATAAGAAGAGTCAAGAAAAACTGAGAAAACTATGGAAATAATATTCAACTAGTATAATGAAAAGCATGTATTTTGACAAAAAAATAGATACATTTTCTACTTGCGCGCTACCAATGCGCACAGCAAACACAATGAAAAGTGAATTTTCTTATTTGAACTTTTATAGTCACTTACACATCTTTAATACATACCTGTATATATATCTCATAATATTATAAAGCTGAAGAGATTGTTTGAGTGTTCGTGTCCGATTTGAAAAAAAAACTTTCAGTAATAAATAGCCCGTTTATCGTAGCCGGCTATATATCAGCATGCTTTAACCAATAGGATCTGTATTTGATATCTGTCTTTTATAGTAAATAAATTTGTTTCCGCATCATACTACGTGGAATAGAAGACGTGGCCGGGGCTGGGACAACTTGTATATCTATATAGATATACATTATACAAGCAGCTACGCAGATCAACCGATAACACGTAACATGATATTGACACGCACACATACAAAACATCGTGACGTTTCATTTGTCCGAGGCGTTAAATAGGGCCTCTTAAGTACTTGTTCACGATCGTCCATGAACTGTGGCTGTGCTGGTTTTATTAGTACACAGGAGGAAAATGCGCGACCTAACGACCCGCACACGAAGGTCGTGGCGACGCGGTCTGTTGATATCGGCCAAGTCAAGAGCGAGCAGCGAAGATTATACATCTAAATATAAAAAGAAAATGTTGAATGTTTTAATGAACGTAAAACTATGGAAAACTTATCTGTTATTCAAACTGTTTTATCTAGTACTCTCCATATTATATATTTTCATGTTATACTTTCAAGGTAGTACAGCCACGCCGATATCAGCAAGAACGGGTTCAGCCGGGGTGGTGCTACCCTCTCACAGAAGATGAACCCCAAATACTTAAAGTTACATGAATGATTCACACATGAACTTTGATACATATTAAAAAGTATCTCAATTAATATGTGTAGACCTTGACCTTATAGCAATTACAGTGATTGCCAAGGTTTTTTCCAATCACTAAAGTGACCAAGATTAAACGATATGTGACTAATCATTCTAATCAAATAGAATGCAACTACCGCTGTAATTAAATATTTGTACTAATATTAATGCATCGATGGCTTTTTAAGAACTTATGAGAAAAGTTTTTGTGCTGATAAGCAAGTATTAAAGTTCCCAACAGCAATCATCAATTGAGTTACTGTTATAGGGGACGAGGATAGAATGCCATTTCTCCTTCATTCAATAACTTAAAAATTTGATGTATTCATTACTATTTTCTATGTTTTACTTAAAGTTCAGTTTATCGCTTATATCTTAAAACTGCAGTCATTTACTACGGATGCGCTTATGATGCACCTTGCTATTATGTAACCAGGTAAAATATGTCAATGGTAGTTACTTGTGGCGTGGCCTTAACCCGCCAATTGACACTTACATACTTTACTAAACTTGTTGTGTTTATACAGATATTATACCTTGAAGATATTTAATTTTATAATCGTAAGGCGTTATTTAATCTGACGTAAAGACGAGTTGCCGATTTTGTTGATTGTAATATCTGTACTGTAACCTAAATACAAAAATTACTTTAGTAAACATTCTAATTAAATTAACTATGAAATAGGGAAATACAATTACGATTAAAAACTGTTTGTGCACCACAAACAGCAGATTATTGTATAAATATTTTCCTTAATGGCTTGCGACCATGGTTGACCTTAACTGATCAATAAATAAAGATAAAATTGCTTCGAATACTCGTGTTTTAATATTATCTTTAGAAGTTTGTTGTAAAATTGTAGAACATAAGAAAAACCGTATCATTTTATGTTAGTGTGTATGCATTGCATTCGGGGTTGCATTTATTTCCCGTTCACGTAGTTCTATAAGCCATCGTTCATAATAAATTACAGCAGGTATGACTTATGCAGACTTAATTTTGCGTATTAAAACAAAACACAAAATAAGACGATAAAATAAAAACCTATAACTTAAAATAAATTAAAAAAAAAACTATTAAATTAAACCTACATAAACGTGAAATGGAAATAAGTACTGTATATAGTTTTAAATTTTCCAAACTCTAATCAAATCAAATTAACAAATATTAGATCTTCTAATTACCATAGTAATTTAGAAAAATAAACTCCTTTTTTGTATTGTGCCGAGGTAAAATAGGTTTAGCTATTATTATTCATACTTTACACATGGTGCCACGTAAACGCTTGACCTTTGCTGTTGAAATGGTCACCACACCCGAATAATTCTAACATTCATTTACATTGCTCAATTATAAAACAATTACTTATAAACATTGACGCCTTAAAAGGTCTTATTCTGCATATTGGCTATTTCCACAATAATTTGGAAATCCTTAAAAAACTGTGGAGACACCATCTTGTTGACTCAACCGATTGGATTAAAAACTTTTTAAAATTTTAACGTTTTTTCGGTATGATATTTTTTTCAATTTTTGAATTTGTCTGATTTTATTATGTTTAAGCCTACTGAAGTGACCACAGATCATAGAAATACAGGAGATTAGCTTTGTATACAAATTTGTTCGTGTTCAGATGTCTCCGCGTTTCTCCCACTTACTTCACTAACACAAAACCAAAAATTGTAAGCACGGCACACACGCTCGTATTTCTCCCGCAAACAAAGTAACTTACAGAGACACCAATAAACCCACTAATAAAACACATGCGAAAAGAGGGCGGCGCTTCTACCTGTAGCTACGTATTCCGAATGTGTGTTTACACATGTGCAAGTAATGCAGCTAGTGATGTCAAGTGATAATCATAGAAAAATATCGAATGAAATTCAGTTAGCTGTATTATCTGCTCTTTCTCCTAAAGATTTAATTGACTGTGAAAAGAAAACTAAACAGGAGTTTCCTTCGAATATACTCTATACAAGCGATGTTTTATCATAATTGGAATATTTACTAATTAACTACCAAAAACTGGATATCATCTTCTCGAATCTAGATTAGAACACATGTAAAACTGCAAGAATTTTATTGTTAAGGATTTTATAGACCAGTAAAATGTAAATATTTATTTAAAACTTGCCGCCGGTAAAGTTCGAGAGTACCACTATACTCATTGTAAACACATAAAATATATTAAAATTAAATGTCATTCATTTGTTTCCAAAACGAGAATACCTTCATTAGGTTTACTTACGCAGTAAACGATTACAAGTAGCTTTTTAGCGCTCCATTTGAAAAGTAGATAAAGTGTAAATGAGAAGATTAAAAAATTAGTTTTTACTGTTTTCACTTCTGACTCTCAAATTTTCATTCATGATTTTTTACTCTTATAATATCTTTTCGTCCTTTGAAACTTTTAGAGATCATCTTTTCTTTACTTTTTTATAAGCCTACCAAAGTCACTCTATTCTGCCTGATGGCAAGCATCAGTAGAATCCAGGAGTAGGGGTCACCATCCTCATAGTTACTGCACACACGTATATACTGCCTCACAAGCGTTTTAGGTCTTATACTATAAATACACCTAGATGTATGGCGATAATACCAGTCGCAGTTGAATGTCGATGCGACAGTAACATTATGCACTGATTATACGCGCACGCGACAAAACCTGCGACATTTTTCGTTGTTATCGTCATATTGTCGCCAGAATAGACGGTCGCAGTCAGTGGGATAGAGACGATAGGCTGGGTCAGTTTACGAGCCGCTCGTTTCATAGACATGTTTATTTGGACGCCCACACGATGCCCCACGCATGGCTCGTGCCTGGATGTGGCCTATGTTAGAAGCGGTCGCGGTTTTTTATATAAGCTTACCAAAGTTGCTCTACTCTGCCTGATGGAAAGCGTCCATGAGTAGAGTAGAATCCAAGAGTTGGGGTCATCATCCTCATTGTGTGTATAGACAATTTGGTGGCTTAGTGGGATGGGATGCTTCTGCATCATTGGGTCTCCAGTCTCATACTCTTCTGTATCATTGGTCTCCAGTCTCATACTCTTCTGCATCATTGGTCTCCAGTCTCATACTCTTCTGCATCATTGGGTCTCCAGTCTCATACCCTTCTGCATCATTGGGTCTCCAGTCTCATATTCTTCTGTATCATTGGGTCTCCAGTCTCATACTCTTCTGCATCATTGGGTCTTCAGTCTCATACTCACTAACGAAACACGACAACATCCTGTCATTTTAGGTTGGCTTTCCGTGTGAGGATAGTACCACCCTGGTCGAACCGGCCCATTTAGCTGAAATCAGCGAGGCTCTACTACCTATGTATATATTTTAAATTGCCTTTTAAATTATCTACATATTCTTAGTCTTCATCGGTCTCAAGATTTTTTGTCGACTACTAAACCAACTAGTGGTAACTAGTGAAAATTAACAAAAAAAAGTTACGGCGAAAATGTCTAAAACAATTGTTAAAAATTCATATAAACTAAGTATAACTTTCAGTTTTATACTTGAGAACCAAATAAATTATGATAAGTTAAAATATTACATTCTTACAGTTTATTTTTCGTTATTGGAAATATTTACAAAGTCTATTCTAGCGTTACGTTTATGTTCTGAAAGTAATGACATATCAATTCACAGCATTGTTGTGAGCATAACTGAAAAAAATCAGCACTTTGTCCCTGTGTATGTGTAGCTATCCAGGAACAATGTATTTTTGTGTCCGGAAATTCTGACACAACACAATGTAAAAAACGTGTAATATTTATCACTATTATCATCTTACATGCAACACAATAACAATAACTAGGATTATTGAGCCGTCATACACCCACCTCTAAAAAATCATTTGAGGTGTCAAATTTTAAAGATTACGTTATCTCAGCTTGCTCTTGGACCACCAAAGGTACGAGTAATACCATAAACAATGCTAATATAGTAATCTAAATTCACCCTTACACTATGAACGTATTCTTATTTATAAACTTGACATAAAACTGTCTAAATACAACTTAATACAGAGAAATCTATTGTACTTCGTGTATTTACGGATAACTTCGTGTGGGTTCGGATTTGGTATGTTTATTACTCAATTGTAAGACAACTTAGGCGTTTTATGTATTACGGTAAAGGTTACCAAATATTCGGATTAAATTTGAGGTTTACATAAATTTTAATACACGAGATATGTCACTGTCATGTCGGTTTGTATTTCACTGATTTTTAACGATATCTAATTTATCAGTTTTAGACGCAATTTCAAATAGTGTCAGGTTGATTGATGCGGTGTGCAGTAACTGATTAAAATGAAATGCGACATGGAATTAATGCAATTTTAACTTTAAGCCCTAACTCGAATTATATTTAAATAAGTCTTTATTTCTTGAGGCAATTTTGGAATCATGAGAGACGGGTGTGGTAGTCCTACTTAGTTTTAAATGGATCTTAGGTGCTTGAGTAAATTCAAAACTAAGCATTTTATTGCCTATAATGTAATAATAATTATAATAACATACATTAGGCAAATGCCTTAGTATAGTGAAAAGCTATTTATTTGAAATTACAAGCAGGTACTTCAGTTTTATTTATTTCATCTTTATATATAATTCTTATGTGAGTGTGTATGTCACTAAACGGTAAATCGGATCTCATATTGAACAAGAGAAACTTTGTGCGGAGCAGCAAATAGTATTAACATTACGTTACCCAATTTTCGATACAACATAACCTTTTATTTTTATTTTCAAACGACAAAAAATTTGTTGTTAACAGCACGTTCAAACAACACAAGCAACCATGTAAAAAGTTTTAAAAGTATTACGTGAGCAATTTACAATTGAAATAGCTAAGAAGCTATAGAGAAAGCTAAGAAATAACAACTTATTAGATTTTTTAGATTAATTTGCAGTTTCGATAAAAATGATAATCATCAGAAAATCAGTATGTACACTCTTGCATTGAATATTTATTACACCAATCGAGAGGAAAACGAGATTCGATCCGATACGATAAAATCGGTGATTATCTTAGTTAATAACTGAATAAGATCGTTCGTAAGATTGATGACTGCCTTGTAGTCTAGTGGTTAGCGTATGCGGCTGCTGATTAAGAGGTCTCGGGTTCGATTCCTGTGGCAGACTTAATATTTGTGTGATCCACAAATATTTGTTTCGGAGTCTCGGTGATTACTGTGTATAATTACAAAAAAAATATGTTCATGTATATATATCAGTTTTCTAATACCCATAATACAAGCTCTGTTAATCTGCTTAGTTTGAGAATAGATGACGCTGTGTGTCAGATGTCAAAAAAAAGAAAAAATATGTTATGCTATCTACAAACTCCATTTTACCTTTTTAAGCTACCCTTTTACCATAACAATTCAAATTTAGTAACATTTTATCTTATACATGATTTCGTCGAGTCTTAGTACATTTTCAGATTTTCTAATTGAACTGTAAACTAATTATAGCTTTGACAAAAACATCTTATGCATATTATGTCGTAAACCAACAACGCACAATGCTATATACTTTATCTTAAGTGCAAACATTAAAATACAACACGAACAATTGAAACGGCTTACAAACATTTAACTTGACACGTCTTATATGAAACACGATAAGTATGGAAAACAATACGATTAGTAGACAACCGAATTCAAATTTTAAGTGTCTAGAGTTTAAAGTCTGTATTCAAATGAGGCACTGCTGTAGTTAAGTCATTACAATTCGGAAGTCAGAGGTTGGTAAGGGGGTCATATGATAAGAGTGCGTCGTAGAGGTCAAAGCGGAAAAACTTGTGTGTTGTTTTTTTATTTTGTGAATTTTAATGTTTGTTTAATGACATTGGCTTATGTGTGAGACTTTATACATTTATAAACCATGTAATTATCTTTGAAATATCATGTAAAAACATGTTTTTGTAACAGCTAACCTTAGTAATAAAATGAAATAAGCGCCAAAATTGTTGAAGATGCTATGGTAAACAAAATAATATTTCGGTCTTCTGACACAAGACGACATCAAAGTACTAGAAACTGATTGAAAGTATAGACAGATTCAGGTTCATCCATGGCCTTAAATGCTATGATTACTTTTAGTAAAAACTGATTTAAATTTGTTTGATTTTCAAAGTCTACTTTTAATTTGCTAGTTCTAACTATCTTCATAGTAAACTTAAAAAGAAAAATAACTGATTGATTCGCTAGAAATACTGACGCTAAGGTATTCGGATCGGTACAATTATTAGTATTTAACCTTTCTCCTCTACCCTTTTCTTCTTCAATCAAGTATCGCACTAAGCTTTATTTCTATGCCGTGAGAACTGTATTACAATACTACATGAAACAGGATAAATATTCATTCCATATAAGGATCAATCTTAAAACATTCCACAAATGTTGGTTAGCTAACTATGTACCAATGAAGTATTTGAAGCAATTTAACACATGCAAATTTTGTGTTTTCCCTCCAACTAATATGTTCTTTGAAATTAAAATAATTGACATATTTTTGACATAGTCTTAATTAATGTTTATGCTATAAATTTCTGTAATGCGTTTCAGGTTAAAATTATATATTTTATTAGTTTAATAAATACGGGCTGCAAGAGCGCAGCTACAGATGTTTTGCTGATTAAAATTTGTAAATTATACGAAAAAATGTGTAGGTATTTCCTAATTTTTTATTTTATTATTATATTTTTATATGAAAAAATTGCTTAATTTGTTTGAACGTTGCCATCGAATTTTTAGCATTTGAGTTTAAAATAGGGATAAAGTAATAATATTTTCTGTTCCGCTCATTCTCTCCTACTAATGTTATAAATGCGAAAGTTTGTGAGGATGTACGCATATTTGTTAACCTTTCACGCAAAAACTACAGACCCAATTTCTATGAAACTTTACAGTATGTAGCTTACATATCACCAAGAATAACACATAGACTTCTATTTATCGCGATAATTACAGGCCTATAATCGAATGAAGCCATGAGACAAGGCTAATAGTTCATTTTATTATGTATCAAAAATATAAATCACGGTATTTGTAAACAAAGAAAAACGCATAATATTTCAAATGTAAGTAAAATTCTCACGCTGTTATCGGAAATATCTCATCGATCACTTTGCTGACAGACGCTAAAATATTATTTGCACAACGTCACGTCATCTTTCTGCATAATATTGCATAGCTATGAGACATATATTTACTGTAATGTCAACATCGAAAGTACTAACTTTTAGTTGGGTATTTTAGAATAAAAATGTGAGAATTTAGTCTAGGTAAAGGATTTAGTCACATTCTTAAAATAGATAGATTAAGGACTAGCTCTGAGTTTATTGACAAGTAACTACAGTATTTTGTTTCACAATTCTTCGATAGAGACATTTAATAAATAAAAAAAAGTCGTGTGGCACTCGGAGACTGCCGTGGCAAAGCTATTGCATAGCATTTTTTATCAACTTAAGCAATTATATTTATTTATTATATATGCAGTATTTTTTTTTCTTTGATATTAATTAAAGTTTACAAAACAATATTCTTTTAACCAACATAATTTCTAACACTATTATTGCCAAACAATATAATCATCCTATTAAATAACCGAAAGACAGTGACAACTAAACAAAGAACATAATAGTAATATGAGCATATCTATGGAATAAAAAATCACTAATTCAATTCGATGGTACAGGAGGACGCGGACGCTATGTATTGTGCCTACGATATCCCTTCTATTTGATTAATGTATGTCACTTGCCAGGCGCCCGTTATTTGTCCTTGTCGCACTGCAATTACAATCACATTCTCTATCCTTTTTTAACACAGGGCGTTAGATTTTTTCGTTACGGATTTGGTTGATTTGGTCGCCACGCTCAAAGCCCGCGATAAAAGCTATGCAATAGCTTAATATTTAGGATATCTTATACACAACGCCAACTAAGCATAGTTTTATAGACACTAAACAACTGGTATAAATACATAAAAATATGTGTTTTGTAAATACATACAAATTATATAAAGAAAATAGGTTTATTATTACTTTGGCAAGCTTCAGTATAAAAAATTGGCCAAGTGCGTGTCAAGCCACGCATAGAACAGGGCCCCGTAATCACTCAGGTAGATTTCAAATCGTGTCCAAGAGATAATTGTTATGTTTACTTATTATTTGTTTATTTTTTTACGATGTTTTCCAATTAAGTGCATTTTACCAGTTAGGCCCCTATAACTCCTGAAATATAAAAGTTATCAAAACCGCTATAGTTTTTCTTGAAAGTTCAATATATGGGTATATATTATTAAATAGAACTTTTTGACCCTGAATTCGTTCAGATTTTTTGAGCGAGCCGTATGGCTTTTAGAGTGGGTGGGGGGGGGCATGCCCTGATTTACTGAAAAATGCGCTTTAAAGTTGAATAACTCCCAAACGGATACCTAAATTAAAAAATGGTTTCTGTAAACATGCAATGTTTTTAAAATACCTATCTAATGATACCCCACACTAGGGGGTAGAAGCGAGAAAAAAATCATCCCCACCTATCCAATAAAACAAAAATGGTAGCACTTTGTGGACGTAATTACAACACCTATTCATGCAAAGTTTCATCTTTCTAGCACCAACTGTTTGGGCGGTAGGTTGAGGACGGACGGACATGGCGAATCTACATGGGTTCCGAGTCATGAACTACGGACCCTAAAGAGTATTTACGTTATTTTATGGATTTATGTTTTAAAGATAACAAGGACAACCCAAAAGAAAATTAAAATAGAAGAAATACTGTCACTGACATAATGATGATTTACTCTGGCTTTTGATTGATACACATACTTCAAAATTAAATTTAAGATCTGTCTCATCACTACAAAGAATCCTTTAAATGTATAAGCTACATTGTTGCATGCGCCCACACATCTACCCGTTGAAAATTCGTACAAAACACGAACATATTTTATTTAAATAAGAACAATAATATCACGGCAATTACTTCTAAAAGGTCGTACGGACAAGCGTTGGCCTCTGCCAATGTCAATTATCACAATAGCGTACTCGTATTTGACAAAAGACTAACGTGTTGAGTTAAAACTACAAGTGTTTGTGTTGTAAATATATCGGGTGTTATATGTATAAGGATTATTTTGTATCTCTATTTGCTTCCTAACGTTAAGTTTTAAATAATCACTTGGTAGACTATTCTGAACTTTTCTGCCCAATAGCTACAGATTTAGGTTAATGAGTCTTGGGACACAATACCTGAAATTTGATTTGGTGAAATTTATTAGGAACCGGTAAAAATCGTCCTACAAAATTGGGGTTGGCTACTAGAATAATAGATTTGACAAGATCTGGAACTCCTGGATTGATTTTGACGGGACTTTCATTGGTAGAAAGGTGATGACCTAAGGAGTAACTTAGGCTAAATTTTTCAGACTAGCTTTGCTCGTCGGCGTTACTCGTGAAATATAACAATAAGCGAGGGTAGCATCGAAAGGCTCAGCTAGTAACAAATAATTGGCAATAAAATAATTGTCGATAATGGCCGATCACGCGTAATGCCGTCATCATCATCAACAGCCTTCATCAGTCCACTGCTGGACATAGGCCTCTCCTTAGAAAGGAGGTTTTGACCTACTATACCACGCTGGCCAGACGGGTTGGTATAGGGTTGGTTTCAAGTTTTCTATTGCATTGATGTTGTCTTGCGTAGTTTATGACACCCGTGGGATGAATAGGGGTGGTGACATTTTAATATGATAATAATGTATTCCTAACCGAACATGGCCAATCTCAACATAGACCAGCCCAGACACAGGAGATATTATAGTGCACAAGTATGTCTATGATCTTAACTCCTGGAATATACCGATCATTTTCATTAGGCAGGTAAGAGTTACTTTGGTAAATTTAAACATAAAAAAAACTGTGTCCTGTCTTTGGAATGTTTGCTAAAAGAGGTAGAGGTTTATATGTAAAACACACAATAATGCAATACTTACTCTATAATATTTATAATCTACTGCATACTATGTCACAAATATGTAGGTACGAGCCGCGTCATAGTTGCAATACACGTATTTATAATACAATTTATTTATGTAAATACAAAAACTAGAGCGTTCTCTATATTCACTTCGGATACAAATATCAACAAGGCAAACGTAATTAAGACAAATATTAACTTAGATGAGGCGTGCAGCCTTCGGCTCGGGAGCAAGGTCGCGGTACAAAGCACGAATGTCACAATTCTATTGTGTACTACCCATAACTGTTAATGGCTATGGTATTATATTGAGTACGTGAAACTGAATACTCCTTTAACATTTGAAGCAGTTGATTGATAAGTACCTTATGTAGGTACTTGTTTTTGTACACAAGTTGAAAAAAATAAGCTAGCAGTATTACTTACGGATAATCTTCACTTTTATAAGTAATAGAATTGCATTTAATCATTCATTTCATAAATTTTAATCTGCTAATTAATTATTTGAAAAAATAATACACACAAATACAACACAAATCACAGGACGTGGTACTTTTAAGGTGGTGCCAATACAGAGCAAGTTAACAGGACGCAGATTAAGTTGTCATGGACATATTACAAGAAAGTCTGAGAACCGCGTCATATGAACCGTTCAAACTGGATCACAATTCAAAATTGAAAAAAAAAAGACGGGGACGTTCCTTGTTGACATGGAAGGTCCACCATGTCATAAGAAATCGTCCCCGGGGGGACACATTTTAAAACTTTGGAAGCGTCTCTCGGGCAAACTATTCAGTTTAGAAAAAAATGATATTAGAAACCTCAATATCATTTTTGAAGAACTATCCATAGTTACTAGACACGTATGGGTTTGATGAAAAAAATTTTTTTGAGTTTCAGTTCTAAGTATTGGGAACCCACAAAATTTATTGTTTTTTATATATTTTTGTTTGAAAATCTTAATGCGCTTTACAGACGGACATGATGAATCCATAAGGGTTCCGTTTTTTTCCATTTGGCTACGAAACCCTAACTAGTATAGTTATTTTTAGGTAACGAATAAATAAGTAGATATGTCAGAGTACTCGTATAGCAACGTATAATGTTATCAATATTATGTACATATGTATGTTAACAGTATTAGTGTGGATACAGACTTAAAAGGTGGTCAAGGTGAATCGAACAGCGATAATTATTATACCACACCTTTATTTTCATGTGTAAACTGAAGTCATTCTAACCTTAGTGCAATATTAAACATACTGTTCTTCCTATCCATATATAGTTCTTAAAAGTTTAATGCATTCATATTAAAGTATCTCATTCAAGATGAGTCTTTACTTAGTCAATAAATAAATATTTTGGACATCTGACACACAACATCATCTAGTCCCAGGCTAAGCAGAGCTTGTGTTATGGTACTAGACAACTGATATAAATACATAAACATACTTTTTTTTTGTAAATACATACATATTATACATAGAAAACACCCAGACTCCGAAACAAATATTTGTGAATCACACAAATAATATTTGGTCCGACCCGGGAATCGAACCCGAGACGTCTTGATCAATGTTCAAAGACTTAAAAAGACACCTTTATGGTTTTCTTTCCAGAGTGTATTTTAGAAAATGTCGTACATATAAATATCTGTAAAAGATGTACTTACAAAAATAAACTAAATTTATTATTTTTCAAACGAATTTTTGTTATATAGGTTGTGTATAGGTTTTATCTTAGGAAAGATGTTTTGTTCTACGATACCACGCTGGCCAGACGAGTTGGCACAGTTTTCCCTTGTCGCCTCTTAAGATGGGGTGAATAGGGGTGACATTATGTATTTTTAATCCATCACCTCCAGACAGTCCTATATACCTTTAGGCAAACAGATATTTGAACATTAAGCGAGGTCAACATCTTCCTTGTCTAAGATAATGATTAAGATTATTTAAGCAACTTTGTCACGCATTGTATTCTCTGGGAAAAACATACAAAACAAGTAAAATAATGAACGGATACCTGTTTCCGATTACAAAATACATGTTATTAATTACGTTTCAAAATATTTTTGTGAATTAGATTGACATTTGCCATAAAAAGTATTTTATTCAACGTAAAATGTCGGACGGAAGTTACGACATAACGATTGGCTCAAGTATTGCATATCAATTGATGCGGTAGTATTTCTTAAACTGATAATATCGTCTACAGTGACCGACTAGACCTATGAGAGTAGCAATGAGGGCATGTAACTCCTGAGATGTATATTATAACTTTTGATAAAATCAGAAGCCTGAATAGACGCAAATAAAAAAGAAAAAACAGCTTTTATGCGTGATGAAGTGCTGTCTTGATCAGTGAAGGCAATATACTCGTAATATTTGTAACTAGCCTTTTCACCTAGAATCATTGTCGAGTCTCGGAGGGTTGTAATAATAAAAACCTTTATTTAACCTTAACGTAATCTAAATCAATTATTGTTACTGACTGACTGACAGATAACGCACAGCTGAAACTACTGTGAACATTAAGCTAAAATTTTCACGTGTGTTCCTTGAAAAGCGTAGACAAGCACTGTAAGAGGATTTTGGAAAATTCCACTTCTAAGGGGGTGAAAAAGACAATCAAAGTTATCCATCACATAAACCGGTAGGCGAAGTTATCAATAAGTATTTTTCAAATTTAAATAGGAACTTCAGATATTACTGCATAAATCTATCCTTCAACATCATTTTGTAATACTTTCACCTCATTATCACTCTATCTCTGTCTGCCCATAGTTCTCATAACTATTATCAGAATGGCAATTAACAGCTATTCGTTCAAGGTTCAATTAATCCAGAGAATTATTAGCAGAAAAATTAAATGTATTCTTCTTCTTCTTCTTTTGGTGAAATGGCAACCAGCCGAATATCAGCTATTTCTGCCAATGTCAATAAGTTACGGTCTTCAATTATAAAGTCTTCTAGTCTTCAAGTCTTCGTCGTAATAAATTTAATGAAAAAAATATGGATGAGATGAAATGGGGACCCGAAAAAACAAAAAAAAATATGTATAATCCTTACCTTTTTAATTATTTGTTGATTATTAAGTATAATTTAATTTTTAATTAATTGTTTGACATTCCGTAACTGTCAGACTGATTCTATTAGGGTTAAAGTAAACAATCTTTTTTAGGGTTCCGTAGCCAAATGGCAAAAAACGGAACCCTTATAGATTCGTCATGTCTGTCTGTCTGTCTGTTCGTCCGTATGTCACAGCCACTTTTTTTTCAATATGAGTAATTAAATCTATCTGTCTTTGCGGCAAATTTTCTGATATATACCTAAAGTAAAAGAAAGGGCTAAAAGATTTTATACCAAACTAGCTTCATAATAACTAGTTTAAATATATCCTTTATCCTATATCCTTTCTCAGGCTTTGGACTATCTATATACCGAATTCCATTGAAATCGTATCGGTAGTTTTGGCGTACAAGCGCGATAAAAATAGACAGACAAACAGATAGAGTTACTTTCACATTCACAATATTAGTAAATAAGTGAGAATATATTTCAGGTGTTCTATAGAAATCTATATCATTTATTTATCTATTACCAGCTTTTGCCCGCGACTCTGCCCGCGAGTGTGTCGATTTTCGCGGTAAAAGTAACCTATGTCTTTTCCCGAGGTTCCCATATATCTCTATACAAAATCTATATAAAAAAACGTAACAGACAGACAGACAGAGTTAATTTCGCATTTATAATATTAGTAGGGATTAATGTACCAACACGAAGGCAAGAGAAAGTGCACTAAATACATCAGTACTAACTCATTCAACACCAAGATCGTAAAGTTGTAATTGATTCGCCGCTCTGCAGCCAGTCACATTAATAGGCAAAATAATTTCCACTAAATGGTGATATACTCAGCTTGTAAATACGCTCATAAGAGAAGCTGTATAGATTTAAAGTGATTGGTATTTTAATAGAGGCTATAATAATAATGAAAATAATGTAATAATAATAAATATTTCGGACTTCTTACACACAACGCCATCTAGTCCCAAAATAAGTAGAACTTGTAATATGGGTACTGGACAACTAATATAAATATAATACATAAACATACTTTTTTTTTAAATACAAACATACATATTATACATAGAAAACACCCAAAATCTGAAACAAATATTCGCGGATCACATAAACATTTGATTTTTTCACAATTTCACGCCTGAACTTGAACCTTAAAGACGTAATCGGATAAAGACGGAAACAAACAGTCTAAGCCGTATGAACATTTTTACTTTTAAAATTTATATTTAAATCCATGTGGTATTTGAACCCACAACCAACACTAAGCACGGTAGAAATTGGCGTTGCGATCGCTTAAACCACTATGTAAAACATTCAGTTTATACAAAAGATATATCAATTTATAACGGTCAAAATTGATCGTGAATTCCTACATCAATTTAATTTGTAAAGTAAGGTATGTTTCGGTTTAGCCGGCATTTGGTTCCGAATTGCACTATTCTTAATTATTATATTGCAATTAAACTGGTCAGGTATGATTGCACGAATTTGTTACAATTTAAATACGACGAAAGTATTTATCAGTAATTTGAGGCATTTATAAATCTATACTGGACTGGTATTTTTATTGCCAAGATAAATTTAGAGCCTCTAGCAAGTTATAATAATAAAAAATATTTAGACTAACTTCTAAACTATCACTATTTTTTTTTATTTATGTATATAACTTGGTTGAATTTAAAAATTAACTTTTGCCTATAACATACTCGTACAGTACTGATTAATGAATGCTACAAAGTCAAACTGCAGCAAGGATGCAATGTTTATACAAATGCAGATTGTAAAGAAATCTTAGTTTAAACTGTTTTGAAACTACCGTAACAAAAACTGATTAGGAAAGTGAACAAAAGTAAATCAATTATAGTTTTCAATCATAGAAGATTGTTGCCAATTTATTGATTTCAAAATAAATTAGTTCACACAAGTCATGCTATTAAATACGGCTGTTATTTAGGTAAATTTTTGGTTGTTTGAATAGCGAATTTTGATAGTATTCGAATTGGAACATACTAATGTACCGTACCATAATAATAGCACCATCTAGCGATGAACCACAAACGAACGAATTATACGGAGTAACTACTAATTCTGAATCGCGATATAGAAATATTTACGTCGATTAGCGTATACCCTAACATCAACCGCTGGACCATCGCCCACCAGGCATGATGTCCTCGCCTGGTCGAAGGATCCTCCCCTTGCGTTGGAGGATCCTTCGACCAGAAATCGTAATTATAAATCTGTTACATATATTTTCCTTTTCCCCGTCTAAGTTTTTAAACTGCATATAAAAGTTAACAGTAGATACCAAAACGTAAGCACAACATAAAAGTGTAAGAAGGAAATAAATAAAATAATATAAAAATAAAATTAAATATAACAATTCAATACTCTGAAATGTAAAAATTTTATTCCCCTGTACTTAATCATTATTCATCTACTATAGCCTACCTACCTACAGCCAGGATATGGCTAAGGTTTTACATATTTCGTGACGTTTCATTTCTTCAACATATTCATAGAGGTGCACCAATATTACCTATACTTTATTTTATTGTGATAATAGTCAGCACATTTGACCTGTAGAGAGCAAGGTTACGTTGACAAGATCACCGCACAAAGGTATGCTGTCATTTATCTAAGCACACCGATCGATAATTACCTGTCATGGGAACATGATGGTGAATTAATGAGTGTGATTATATGACTTATTAAACTTTGACTTTCTCTTTACTGTTTGAATTTTTAATTATAATAGAGATATACAGGTGCGATAAATAGAGCATTCGACACTGCTTCGACTATTGAACTAACTCGTTATAATATGTTGGCGTAATTAGATTGAGGAGCTCATAGTCAAGTTGCCCTATGTGAATAGCACCTGGATAGTTGACCGTTAGTGGTATGATACCATGAGTGGCTCCGTGATTCGGAGGTCACGTTAAGCAGTCGGTCTTGGTTGTCATCATAAGATAACAGTCGTGTAGCTTAGTTGTTCGGCTTAAAAACATTCAAATGCAAGATTTCGTAGTCACAACATTGTCTTGCCAGCCTCCAACCCGCACACGACCAACGGCCCTCTCCTGAGAGGGGACTCGAGCCAATATGTTAATAATCTTAATAAGATATAGGAAATTTCATTCGAAGATTAAGGTGTTAAAACTACGCAATCATAGCTTCAAATGACCGAAACTGGAATTTGACTTAGAAGATTAAACAAAGGTTGTTATAATGTAGGTTATTTATCAATTCAAAAAAAACCGTTGTCTTTAAGATTAACACCAGTATTAATAAGATTCTTATAGTCGGAGTATAAAGATCTAGTTGGTTTTTATCTCCAACTGGCATTAAACCAGAGTAGATGCGCTAACAGCTTGCATACCATCGAATAAAAAGAGCGTAAAGATTCATTCAAGACAAGTAGTCAATAAATTATCGTCTCAGCAGAACGCACTTCGTAATGAAGTACGTGCTTCATTGAAAGCAGGTTGTTATTCGCTCAACTTAACACTCACTGAGTTGAGAGAAGTTAAGTTAAAATCAACACATTTATCAGTCCTACACCTACTCTGAATTATTAAATGAAATACTAGTACAAACAATTTTTAAAAACTAGTATTATAAATAAATGAGAAAAAAGCAAAGAGAACCAAAACTTGAAACAACTCTTTACTGGAATGTGTGGTCAGTGTGGTACAATAGATCAAACCCAAGGTTTTGGCCTATGGTACCATACTAACCCACTGACACACTATTAAGGGTAGCGTATATCCGCTGCCCGTTGCGCTGGACAGCCCAAGTTAGCTCCTCCGCCATTCACAAAACTTTAATAAGTTGGGGTCACAACCCTCAGAACTGAGGAAAGCGATGCAAGGAGGAGGAGGAGGATATCCAGCAGTAGACTATTAAGGGCTTTTGATGATGATGACGTACATAGCCTTGTAAATCTTTTAGAAAAACGGCAGAAATCACCAAATCTACTTTTTTCTCGTAGATGATGAAGGAATAAAAAAAATCACCATCGAACTAAAAGTAAATTAAGATCATTTGTTTTAATTATGGCCATTTGTTATCCGAGTGATCGATATATTTCTTTGATATTATGTCTGTGTGTGGTATATGATAATTTGATTCATGTTATGAACATCACGTGGGTAGCTTTTTTATTATTGCCAAAAGAATATTTCATAATATGCAAATGTTCATTTTTAACATTCATTATTTTTATTTTATGTAACGGCTATTAAGAAGTATTTCAATTTTTTAAATAATCTGTTAACGATAATACTTCCAGAATTAAGATAACAGGCGCGGATAGTACAGTATAGGATAGTATAACAACGTTGACAGTTTGTTGCTGTCATAGTGATCGTTTTAATAGTTGTGAAGGTACAGCATGAGAAACGAAATGATCTTCGCATTTATGATGATATTAAGTTTAAATACAAATGCATGATTCCATTACTGTATAATTCGCGTCTCTCATATCTCTGCTTGTTGTAATTACCTCGCCTTTCGGCAGCTTTAGTGTCTATCTATTAGAAGCAATAGCCCTTTTCCCTAGCAATATAACTTAGACTTAAATACTTGTAAAGGTCATTCGAGTATTCAGTATATTTGACAAACAGGGCACGCACAGTCTGACTGTGGAATGTTAAGTTTTCACTGCGTAAGCGAGCTGCGAATATGGATGTGAGACATTACACAGAATCAAACTTCAATGTTCTGTTTTAAATAAAGGTCTGGAATATTCTAGAACATATTACCACCTAGAAAAACCAACAAAGTAGAGTTACTTTAATTTGGATATCAACTTATATTGATGTAACTTAATACTTTTTTTGATAAAACATATAAATATATTTTACACAAGAATATTCTTGTTGATGCGTAATTATATTTACTGCAATATAAATGAAACATGTAAGGCATCCATTTCTCACATTTTTGTGGGATTAAACCCTCCCACATGGTAAGTCTAACAGAACAGCACACTCGGAGAGTCTCCGGGAAAATTTAACTATGTATCTTGGAAACCTTACGAAATTGTAGGAGTTGGAAGTATGATAAATCTTATCTAAAGTTTCTCACACAACTTCCATCGAAGCAGCATAAATTTATAATAGGTTAACAACAATGGTATATTGATGCGTGATAAAATTGACCGTCTAAAAGATATCAATACTGATATTCGAAATGTATTGCATCTGCAATTGAATTTCGATGTTAGTTGACAAAAATTCAGAGATATATTATAAACGAATTCGACATTTATCCTATATCAATCTAAATGTGGTCACATTTAGATTCAAATATTTTTTAAGGAAGATTTAAACTAGGGTAAGATAAGTTGAGAATGATAAAATAAAAAACACTTACAATAAAATAAATGAAACCTCGGATGATATGATTCATAATGATGATATTGACAGAAAGAAATGGTATGAATACGGATGGGCCGGTTCGACCGAGGCAATACTACCTTCACACATAAGACCAACTTAAAAATGTCAGCATTCGTGAGGTTGAGGTATTTCGTTGGTGAGTGTGAGACCGGAGGCCCAATTATGTACTAGCATCTCACTAGGCCGCCATGATGTGGGTCACCATGCTGCGTTGTGTGCTTTCATGACGAGGAAGGTGACCCCTACTCCTAGATTCTACCCATGCTTTCTAACAGGCAGAGTAGAATCACCTTGGTGGGTAAGAAAAAATACCATATTTTAAGCTAACAAAATTCAATTTTTAAAAACATGTACATCTGTCAGATAAGTCTTGAAGTTCATTATTGTGCCCTCAAATATACTGACAACTAGTTCAATCTTGGAATTTCAGTTCTCCCTTAGGGTTGCGGAAGTCCGATGCCAGTCGCTCCGTGGAAAAACTGAAATTCAGGTAAAACCGGTTAAACTAGTAGTCGACCTCAAATAAACTTGGGAATAAGGCTAGGAGGATGAACTCTTGAAGTTCATTGTAAGCGCTGTTCATAGATCTATCTGTCTCATCGCTTGTACAACAATCATTACATTCATTACAATTATCATGTTATACATTTAATGTTTTGAAGTAATTTCATCACTGTTCCCGACAGCATTTATACACTATTACGACAGATCTGTTGTTCACTAAATATAATTATTGTACAAACTAGTTTGTTCTGATACACACAGATGTCAAACAGCCAATAAACTATTTATTTATGTGTCCTGTACATAATGATTTCCTTTAAATTGATTCGTTAAATGTAGAAAATATCCCGTCTTTGACTTTTTAATAGATTTACAAAGATATTGTAATATTTATAGAAGTTTGTAATCTCACTACTATTTGAGGTAGTAGAGCCATGCTGATTTCAACACGAATGGGTGGTACTTCACCGGGTTGGTACTATCCTCTTACAGAAGACTAAAATGATAGCATTCGTGTTGTTGTATTTCGTTGGTGCTATTTTGCTCATGCTTTCCATCAAGCAGACCATAGTGACTTTGACAAGCTTATATAAAATTATAATTTCTATTAATATAGAAAATAAAAATACAGTTAATTTTGCATAGATGAGTCATTTAATGTCTAAGCATGGTCAGCTACTGAGTGCATTCACAGAAAGCCTTTACATTATCACACGTTGAATGGCAATGCAAATTCTCTGTACTAAAAAAGTCCTGCCATCTGGTCACAAGAAGTTACCATCAGTCGCTTGGCTAGTCAGTTCTTGATAAACGTAACGAGGAAGCGGACTCTGGAACCCACCATCTCTATCTCAAACGACCCAGAAACTTAATTAAGGTATTACGTTATGTTAAATAATTATTAAAATTTATATGTATTTATTAATCTTTGCACGCTGCTCCACAATCATTCACAAAGTTAATTGGAACCGGTGCAGACAGTGAGACAATCTGAGTTAGGACTTTTGAATATATATTACTTTATTATTTTGATCTCTATTTTGTTCTAGTAATATATATGTTATAAAAAACAAAAGCAAAAAAATCTTATCAACTGTCTAACTTTTTGTCTGTCTATTATACCAAAAACAAATCTAATAATATTAAATCGACTACATGCTATACATAAATTTAAGCAGAACTTAAGCAAATTCAAGCCATCCAAGTTGCCCTCCGCATCCAGTTGACACGACCGGTCTCTTTGGTACCGCAGCCATCGCGATTAAACGTCAATTAGACCCATTGTCGCACGTAGTCTCGTAAATAAGCTAGCAGTCAATCCGGTTCAATCCAGCGACATCTAGTTTAACCCAATCTACTCGAGTTCGCGGTAACGATTTCGTATCCGACACCACTGACACTTGTGTCCTTAAATGACGTGCGCTGTCTCATTTACTTCACGTTCGTAAAATAAATTGTGATGTTGGTTTTTGGGTTGAATGTGAGGCCTTAAAGAGAAGAAGATGGATTGCAGCTTCAGTGTCAGAGTTGATATTGACGAATTGTTTAATGAGTTGAGTTGTTACTGCTTTAAGTACTTATGAGTTTTATGAGTGTTCCAGTAGACTAGAAGTAGCAAATGATCGTAATAAAAACGAGTATTTATTAAAAATAGCCTGGATTCTAATTTTTTTCTGTATTTATTGACCTTTCCTGAAGTGCGTAATGAGGTATTGAATGAAAAATGTCTAATTGATTACTCATACTGATTTGTTGTCAATATTTAGTAGTCACTAACAATATTTGGTGCTGTAACCCTAAGTATACTTATAACAGGTTTTTACCAGAAAATTATGTGTGAATAAAAATGATAATAAAACCACTGTAATATAAATAAAACAAAATAAAAATAATAGTAAAAACACTGTTTTTGTGATAACAATCACATTGACAGTACACCTAAGATGAAGGCACACCGAACCGGTATTTTTTTTTAAATCATATCGGCAGCCATCAATGTCTGATTGTATAGCAATTTATTTACTTTGATGCGTCAGTTCTCCTAAAATACTTTCATAAAACGATTGTATTGTGTCAATAAAGAGTTTATATAATATTTTGTTTACTATATTATCTTTATATGTGATACTTTAGGCAAACTAAAATAGCTATAAAAGTTATAGGCTATAAATTTGAACGGAATGAATGAGTACGTCTCATTTACGAAATCGAAAGCTTTGTCATGTAAAATTAAGAACTTTCAACTTTTTCGCTATTAGAATTATATTAGGTATATTTAAATGACTAATAAAATTAGAAAAATTAGAAAAATATATCAGGTTTTGGAATATTTTGAGGTAAAAGTAATAAAACGCGATACTAATTCTTAACTTATTTTAGGTACTAAAGTCACCTGTTGTTTTCTTTTAACTAAATGTGCCAATATTATTTTATTTTAGTCCTATTTTACATAAAAATTTATATAATAATTATAATTCGTATTATAATAGTTATAATTAAAAATTAAAATAAATATTATAATTAGATAGATTTTATGTTTTTGTGATCTTAGGGTAGTGTGAGCTTCGGTAACTATTAAAGTAACAAAAAATTTATATCACAACATATAGTTTAACACTAAGCAATAATATAATACTTAAACCACAAACAGTTTAAATGGGTTATAATATTTTAAGTAGGTATAATATTTTAAATAATTTCCTTAAGATCAATAGGAAATCACCCTTATATAGCATTTCAAAGGTGAACAATAAATTAATACCTAAATTACATTCTCTTACGAAGACTCAAGAGAAACTACACTAGTTCAATGACCGTACGCAGTTTTGTGCAATGCGAGCAAAAGTTGCTTAGGTATTCTGGTCAGTTGCGTTGAGTCGCTGACACGGCGACCTCGATCTGACCTGTAGGTAAACGACCGAACTATATAGAGCAGTGCAATAAGGACATTCTTAACTTCACTTAATTTAACTAGATTATCATAGGTTTCACTTTCTAAGAAACCACCAAAGTTTGTGTTCAAGGCATCCTTACCATACCGCTAGCGAATTGACTGATTTTTTGACTGCGAAGTTAACTCCACTTACATTAATGGTAATAAAACATATTAACGACTTTGACGAACATCATTAACTCCATAAAAATAACCAAAAAAAAAAAAAAAAAACGTCCTTGCTAAGGAGAGGTTGTGTCCAGCAGTGGACTGTTAGGCTGTTGATGTAAAATAAAAATAAATGAGTTCGTTAGACAATAGAACGATGTCTTATTATATACTAGATTCTTCTGAACAACTCATTCAATAATAAAGTTATTCTAAATTGTTATGATTTTAACTTTTGTTTTAAAAGCATCCCTATTTAACTAAAATTTAATT
This sequence comes from Phragmatobia fuliginosa, assembly GCA_932526445.1. Classification (NCBI taxonomy): domain Eukaryota; kingdom Metazoa; phylum Arthropoda; class Insecta; order Lepidoptera; family Erebidae; genus Phragmatobia; species Phragmatobia fuliginosa. The sequence continues at coordinate 16,395,411 of OW052067.1, forward strand.
TAATCATTTCAATTTTAATTTCGAATAACTAACAAAAAAAATTATTTCTTTGTTTTCGATTCGAAAATAGCAAACCACAACCAAAAATTCAATTGATAGCTTATTTTGCGTAGCACCAAAAAGTTCAAACATACTAAAATCTTAGTAGCACATAAATTTTATAGAGATCTTCATAGTAATCGGATTAATGATGAAAAAAAACCACAAATGTTTGTGACATTATATATTTTATGTTCTTAATAGAAAACAAACGTAGTATATGTAAGTTAGTTGAATGACTTCATTATTATGGATGTATAAATAGAGATGTTTATACAGGCTGTAGTGCTGATAAAAATAAAATAATTTAATAGTAAATAAAAATAATTATTTCAGGTGCTCTAATGTTAATTTATGTAGATTCTTTACAGGTATTCTCGTATACATAAATATCTACTAGTGATCTGAAAGTCAAGACAAAAATAAAAAAAAACTTTGCGGCTTCATGGTTCAAGTGGCACTTTTATCCATCTACAAAAAGCTTTAAAACGATAATGTAATGAAGCCTAAGCTAATATTTTTTTCTTAGAGAAGTTTGTCAAACATTCCCAACCTGTAACGTAGACTTATTTGTTAGAAAAAAAAATGAAAGAAGCTGAATTACCTTAGTTTAAAAAATCAAAAGGTGAATTGCAATACCTACCGTACTTGGGCTAATTTTATATGATACTTAATCTTTTCAACTACAACAACACACATTAACCATAAACAATGCAATCACGGTTTCTAGTTTTACTGAATTGCAAGGTTTCAAACGATTACCTTCATAAAACGAAGCGTCCAATTCTGCTAGTCCATCAAACATAACTGTCTCGGCAGACGGCGACATGGGCCATGTGTGGATAATTGTCTGCCATTACGGACTGACAATAGAATTGGGCGGTCTCCATGCAACTCCCCGTGAAATTGCGTTCTTCTTTTAAATACTTTCTACCAAGCACGCGACGTCTATACTGTTTGTCGAGTTGACAACGTTTTTATGTTGTTTCAAATTTAGTTGTCCATATTGCGTAATTATTAAAACCTTTTTACGACAAAACTGTGTACCATAGACATTTATTATTATTTTAAAAAAAAACTCTTCATTCGTAAATACTTTTAATAACCTTATTTAAATCTAATCAAACATTGTAAACATACTCGTAAATTTAATTCACAACATTTACAAAGTAGCCAATAGAAAACTAATAAACAATCGCTCTTTATTTATGCTACCGTAGCCTTTAAAGCTTATCGTTCATCTAAGCGTGATCCGAACTAAGAATATATTAAAACCAACGACAAATAACCCCAGATAATTGGAACACTGATTTTTAAAATCGCAATTATCTTATGACGTAGTTGTATGACGTAATCAGGCCACAAATTGGTTCATTTCTCATCCATTTTTGGAATTATTTCGATGGGGCCTTCGATCAAACTCGCCTGGGCCGTGTGCTCGAGTTCCGCCAGTCACTTTACACTACTTTCGCTCTGATTTTTCCCGACCTCTATACGTCTTGTAATCTCATAATGCTCTTGTTTTGACTGCGGTAACTTTCAAAAACAAACCGTTTCGTGTAGACGACCAGTTTCCGTCGATATTTTAATTTATGTAACGACCTCAGATCATGTTCGTTTAAACCCAGAAGTAAGTGGTCTTAATGCTCACATTCCCATTCTATCTTGAGATCCAAACATGCGCTTTAGATGCTTATTGGGTCAAAAATAACTATCTAAGGGTCCGGTGAATGGTTTGACGATCATTCTCAGAAATCCAATCAAAGTGCAATTGTTTTAATGAAGAAGAAATCTATCCTTCACAATTTTTTTATTGAGGTCTTTGCTTTAGCATTATTTATAAAAATTGATGTCTTAGGTAGATTTCGTAATAGAAGATATAAATACATTGTCAAAATAAATTTTATTAAGTATTCATGAGGTTAGGAAAGTTTCAGGAAATTTTAAAATGTCTTTATTACTTTATCAGTTCATTCTTTTCTCTACGGATTTTTCTCATTTTAGAGTTGTATATATATTCTTGCATACTTATGTATCTCTATATCATTTAATCGTTACTTCGAAAGATCAACGCTCAGCATTTTGCATCCAAGGCATGATTTCAAGCAACAATTTCAAAAGCATTCAACTGTGAACTCAGAATCCTATCTCTATTTATTTAACCATCAAATATTCTCTCACAGTGTTTCGTGTAATCGAAGTGTAATAAAATGAAATAGAGCGCGAACCATTGATCCGAGACACGCGATAGGACCGTAGGTATGTCTTAGACGCTTTTTATTAAGTTTCAATCGAACCAGTTCAAAGAGCACACGAAATCTAAGAGACTATAAAAAGTATTCGACTAATTTTATCTGTACCGTGGGTTCTGTACAAGTGATAATTTTCATTTATGGATTAGGTATTTTTGGCTATGTTTTACGGCTATGTTTTTCAATGTCGTAAAGATCTTTCTAAGGGCAGACATGTGGGTACGGTACATCAGACCTCTTTTCAGTTATGGCAGGCTCTATCCTCTCCCTACACAACAGCATCAGCATAGTTTCAGTTAGGAGACGTCCACTGATTTCTCTTCTTTAATTCATCTTCATCTTTTGTCTTGTTTCAGAAACAATCACATTCCCGACGGGATTCCGGGGTGCACAGCTATGTAGTAACTAATGACATAAGTCTTAAAACGCGTTGATTCTTAAGGGTTTTATTCATTTTTTACAGACTCACAAGGGTTTGCTATACTTGTAGCTTTGAATTCTACTCATGCTTTCCATCAGGCAGAGTAGGGTGTTTATGGCAAGCTCAAATTTCCTATATTGAAAATAATTTTACAATCAACTACATGTCTACAGAAACTGCATCTTTAAAAAATAACTACTACCGAGTTTACCGAAAACATCTAAGAACCCCAAACTAAAGAATCAAACTGATGAGGTTAAAATTGGAATCCTATTCTGGTTCCAAATCGATTATTCTGAACAACCCTAACGCAGCGTTACCGGCACATCAGCGATTCGTCGCTCGTGACTTAGAGCACTTGTCGCGACCTCCACCTATACCCGCGGCTAATCGCATAAAAATGTCTTTTCACTGCATAAAAACGCGATGCCACTTGTCCGTGATGACAAAGCTCTTCGTGACAGCAGAACGTGACCCACACCTGTTTAAGTCTCACAAATATGTCGCAGAGGATAAAAAGTTGAAAGGATACCAATGTTCCAATTGTGATTTTGTCACGTTTCAGATAAAAATTGAGAAAAAGAAACACGAGAACCAGGTTATTTCAACTTTCGAGATAGTTTATTTTCTAAAGTTCATTAGATAGAAAATTGTGTAGCCTTAAAAGCTACGGTAAAATTAGAACATAATTGACCTTCTAGCTAGTAATGATCTTTACAATCAGAGATATAAAGACAACTTCAATAACAATTGTTATAGCTGTAGAAGTCAGCAATAATTTGTATGTTTACAAACTTTTTTCAAAATGTCTCCACTCAACTAGAGCTCAGACTTCATGGAATAATTTCACGCAATTACAGTGCAAAAACTAAAAATATTCTCAACAAAAAAGTATCGAATTTTATTTCTTTTGTATGTAGAGGTTGCGCAACGGCACAACCAGGAAGCTATCATCAGGTGCACCATTCCCATCGGGCGGTCACGTCGTGCGGTCGGCCGACGTCGCAGCCGCGGTCGCGACCTCCGCTGCCCGGCGTCCGACCGGGCGGAACGACTCGTAAAAAACAGATCGTATTACCACCACAGCACCAATATTTTTGCTCTTATTTCGAGACAGTTCATCAAGTCTAACTTTTTTCTCGATGAATAAAAAGTAACGTTCATCTCAATATCTTGTTTATTGACTATTAGAAAAACAGGGAATAAGACATTTGATGGGATTCTGAAAGATATTTTGTGATGTTAAAAAAATTGCGGTAATAAACGGGACTTGCATTATAATAAATGAAAAACCTTAAAATATTACCCGTCAACAGATGAATGTCAATGACTGCCTTACATAATACCTACCCACTATTGATAAATCTATTTGTAACGGTGTTTTATATTATGTAGAGACTTTGTATGCCTGTTGTGCTAACGGAGTCGCTGAGATCTAACATTAAATTTTAGGACGGAATTTTTCTTGAAACATCGATAAGATTAATATTTTGCAATACTGCATAAAAAGCATACTGCTAGAACAACTGATACAGCAGCAAAATTCACCACAATGTTACATTACTCATATTAAATTTATACGATCCAGGATATCTTTCTTACGACTTATTATATAATGAAAATTATTTGTATTCCATCAATGAATTTCGTATCGTATACGACTTTGGTATGACTTCGAGTTTATCGAATACGGTAACAATCAATTATTCAATATTTCGTTCGACACATTCCAGTAAGGTCATTCTAATACTAGCCACAGTAGTGCATGTCGTCTAAGGTTATGCGGATGCCAACGTGCGTGTGTAGCATGCTGAAGCGACGCGCGAGGTCGAACCTTCCCGAGGAATGTTTCACTTTACATTCGTTATCGGAGGAGCATAGTCTTACATGATTTTTTATTATTGTTCTCTATTGATTTATAGAAGTGTGAAGAATATATCAGCTACAGCAATAAAAGTAGGATAAGTCCTTTCTCAGGCTCTAGACATATGTGCACTAAATTTCATTTAAGTCGGATCAGAAGTTTGGCGTGAAAGCGGGACAGACAGACAAACAGATCAAGTTACTTTCACATTTATAATATTAGTAAGGAATACGATGACAACATTTATCTATATTTATAAACTTCATCCAATGCATACGGTGGAGATTTTTAAGGTTTATCCATAACCTTTTTGATTGGAACCATTTTACTATATAATACATATAATTCTTAATTTATAAAATATATATATGATCAAACAGACCAATCAATAATTTTTTTTAAAGGTTTATTTATTTAAGTTACAATCTTGAAAATACATAGGTATATTTCTCTCCATTGGCCATTCAGAGGAAAACTCAAGGAGTGCCTTATTTATCCTTCACGTGTATATGTTACACACACACATTTTTATACACCCGGTAAATACATACATAAACATCAAGTGATTGCATACCTGCCTCGAAGAGTTCAAACCACGAAGTATCAAGTTCCACCGCACGTTTGTAGAGACAGCTTTATTAATATTTAAGTTTTGCTACTGTACTGCGAAACACGTCATTTGAGCCTTTTGCAGTAAAAATCTTGTAAAGAATATCTTGAGGTTATGGAATGAACCGCAACAGAAATATCGTAGAATAAAAATTTTGTAAGTTGTTTGTTCTCCCCGGAAATAGTAGATTAAGTCCTTCCTCAATAAATAGAGTATCTACATGCCAAATATAATTGAAATCGGTGCAGGCGGTTTAACTATGAAAGCGTAACAGATAGACAGCGTTATTGTCGAATTTAAAATATTAGAAAATAACGAGGTATGGACTTAACACATAAAAATTGCTGATAAATATAACATATTATCTGATATATTCCTCCCTATCACAAACTTGTAAAACATAAATAAAATCTTTAGTTATATGACAGATAAGTTCGAAGAAATATTATTTTTTATTTTTAAAGTCAATGAAGTGTTGAAGACTGTTGATGTTGATGATGACTACTTAAGTACATATTAAATTTCGTCTCCTACAGATTACATTCCCAAAATTACACCTACCTCATAATTTATTTGTATCAACCAATCACTCGATTAGTAAAGAATGCATTAGGAATTACGCCTGAACTTGTGTTTATTTGTAGATAAAATAGTAAGAACATGTTTTATATAAATATGTGTTATTTATTTTGATGGTATCTAGGTGTATTTAGATCCTTGATTCCTTAATAAATCCCATATACTTACTTGCTATTACTGGTTATTCAGAATGATTCTGGAAAAATAACTGTAGTAACTCTCCGTTTATTGCTTCTTATAATAGTAGTGGATAGTCACTCATAGTTGAAAAGATCAATCTATATAAATAAATAAAATTGAAACATCTGTGGTCTGTCTGTATGTTCCGGGTAATCTGTGAAACAGCTAGACCGCCTTTGACGGGACTCTCACTAGTACAAAGCTTAGTGCCTAAAGAGTAACTTAGATAATTTTTAGACCAGCTTTTCTCCGCGGCATTACTCACGATTTATAAGAGTGACCGCGGGTAGCACTGTGGGTCATTGCTAGTAAATAATATAAAAGATAGATTCTTATAAAACTAGTTTTTATTACAAAACAAGATCATAAAATTGTTTTCTGTTGGCGTCTCACATCCGACCCGACATTTATCATTGTTCTAGCTTCGATATTTAAGGGTAGGTTCTAGTGTACTCATATTTCCAGGAATGTTTTATTATTTACTTTTAATTAAATTAATTACTTATGTAACTTACACTATTACAAGTCTAACTAAGAAAATTAAGAAAGGCACTGATTTCTAATATATCTTATATTTATTAAAATTATAAACGCGTGAAAGTTTGTGGGTATGTATGTATGTGTGTGTGTATGTTTGTTGCTCTTTCACGCAACAACTACTGAACGGATTTGGATGAAACTTTCCAGTAATATAGCTTATATACCGGAATAACACAGGCTACTTTTTACTGCAATAATCGAGATACACGGGCGAAAACTAGGTGATGAACGTAGATGTCAAAATGTATCACTGTTTATCTCCTGTCAAAACTTCACAGGCTGCTATGCATAATACACATAGCAACCAAAATGATAGTTTGTAAATGGCAAATTTAAAAATGAGTTCCGGATAATCACATCTACTTCTATCCCGAAAATAGCTAGGCGCAGCTATCTCTGTAAATGACAAAACTCCAAATTATAACTAAATGAGATTTAGATCAGATTTTAATAAAATAATAATAAATATATTAATTTAATTAAATGTTGCAATCAGCCGGAAAAAAATCACTATGCGTTCATCATACATGTTGTTGCAGGTTGTTGCATATAGAGATATTTGTAAACACCTTTGATATTTTAGATTTGTTGATAAACATGTGACAACGAAAACATAATGAGTAAGACTCTTGGCCGAACCATCTGTGCGCTGGTTCTAAATGATTTATAATCTTTATTAATATAAAATCTGATTCATTTATGTAATCTTCCCTATTTGAAAATCTTCGTGCACATTTTATAAAATGTCTTTAAAAATTATAAATACGATTCCTAAATATTTTTTTTGTGATTGATTATTATAAAGAGTCAACTTTGAACACATGACTTTGAAATGACAAATAGAAATTTCAATTAATATTTATTTATATAGATGTTATTAGGAAACCACATAATAATATATATGCAATTTAGCTTTTATGGTTCAATTGGTTGATCGCACAGTTGGCCTAGTGGTTTAAGCAGTCGCCACGCCGCTTTCTACTGCGCCAATTGTCGTGGGTTCAAATCTCACGTGGTATAACACTTTGTGTGATTCACAAATTCTGAGTCTGCGTGCTCTTTATGTACGTTGCATGTATATTTGTGAAGTCCCCCACGACACAAGATTTACATTCTTAAAGCGGGAGTAGTATTTTTAAAACAAAATGAAAATTTCTCTGTGATCAGGAATTTTCTATTTCAATACTAAAGAGAAACTAGAACCGACCCTTAAGGCTTGAATATTAAAGGCGAGCTGCGGAGGTGACGCTCGTGTCAGTCCCGCGTACGGTTTGTCAATGAGTTGTTTGTTGTTTCCGGGATGGAGCGTGACCGGCCATGATGGTAATAGGCAGTAAGAACAGCCTGTTAATGGCTTGTAAGTGTTTGTTACGATGGGTTTTCCATGAACTGTAAATATAAAAACTAATGATGTTAGAGAAAACCGAAAACCACGTGCTTGTACCCTAGCGTTTGCCGGCTATCCTCTATTCACTAAGACTTTGCTGCAAGAAAACTCAATTTTGATTTAATCTCGTCTTTGTATATAACATATACTCATATTTATAATGTATGTTTAGTATGTACAAAACGAATACGTAAGAAAATAAAAATCTACTTTATTAAAGATTGTTTATACATAACTGTTTATTAATCTATTTACATAATATTATACATTAAAATTCATATTTTTATTCCTTCCCTAGTTATCTTCTCAATATTATCTTGATAACCAAACAGGTTCATAATAAACTAGGCAATGTCTGTACTATAGTAATGAGAGCGCTGGTAAACATATTTATATAAATATAAATACACACATACTTATATAGATAATTAACATATGATTCGTGCTCATCAAACAAAGATTTATGACTGTTATGTTGCCAACAACCAAACCAACAGCCCCGTAATGATGAAGAATGATTAAATCTTCTTCTTATAATGGCTGTCCACCAATGGACTGATGATGTGGAACCATCTCAATATGTCACCATGCTACTTTGTCTACTAGTGGTAACTATTCTCAATAAGAATAGTTACCACTAGTCTTGGATTCTCCTCATGCTTTCCATCAGGCAGAGAGTGCTTAAGCCTGCGGAAGCGATTTTCTTTGCCGACGCTGCGTTTGCCGGATATTTTTTCTATCATAATTAACTCGATGAAGCGGTTTAGTGGATGATGGAGAATATGACTCTTCACTAGATCTTACCCTCTTTGCTAATCGGTAGTAAGCATTCGTCGGTAAAATATATTTTTAGAGCTTTAAACCTTTGTCTCGCATGAATAAATACACGCACACAGCGGCTACAAATAAAATAAATGTTACTACGACAAAAACCTTGACTTTTCACCTTATTTTAACACTTAAAAGTATAATTAATAGAATTGTTACAAGCAAAATACAAAATTATCAGTGTTCTCACGCTGACGTCCAACTCGACATACTTCCAATAATTGTAATAGTTGTAATACGGTTGTAATTACAGTCAATTATGATTGTAATCGTTAGATGACGTAAATATCTACTTGGGGCGCTATGACTAAGGAAAAAGTAAGAAAACATTATAGACAACGACATTTTAATAAAATTGGTGGTGTATATTTCGGTTCATGTAATATTATTATAAATACCGAAAAGAACTCCGCATCGTTGTTACACTTTTCGGCTAAACTGCTTAACTAATTAGGGACAAATTTACAATGGAGTTTCTTTGATTCTTGAGAAAGGATATAGTCTACTAATTACCGCGGTAACTGACATATGTGCGAATGAAGTCGCGAATAAAAGCTAGTGATTAATATTGTTTATATGCTGAAAAATTAAGTATACGGTGTAAATAATTATTCCTTTTCTATTTATCTCTTGGGTTTTTTTAACAGGCGACTAATTTAGTAAAACTGAACAGGGCACCAGAATTGAAAAGATAAGAAATTTCTTGTCTAAGCTCTTAATCAATCTATTTGGCATGCGTGATATAATAGGCCAAAAACTCCTTTCTAAGGTAAACCTTTATACAAGAGTGTTCTTTTTTTGAAGGCTTTTGAAGAAATGAATACATTTCTTTTTTACATATATATCTGTCAAAGTCACTTTACTCAGTTTAATGGAAAGCATGAAAGCATGAGTAGAATGGAAGAGTATATTATAAGTATATTGAAAACTAATAAATATCTAAATAACAAATATTTTGCATGGACCTGGCTCTGTGGTGGACAATGGGAGAATCACATGTCCAGCAATGAATCTCAACGAACTGACGATGATGATAATAAAAGAAGACTTGTACTTAGACAGGAAGTAGTACTTAACTGATACATACATAAATTTCATCTCAAATTAGTTAAATATATTTCAGATCATACAAACATTTGGTCCAACTCGGGAATCGAACACGAGACCTCAAGCATAATAGTGGTATAGGAGTCACGTAAGGCATCGAGGCAGTTAATAACTGCCTAACTGCCACATATTAAATTATATCAAGGGAATGTCGACTCCGTACTATATAGAGGAGGAAACTAAGAGCTTTAATAATATATTTATTTTAAACGAATCGAGATAACCCACCAACAATTTAACCCAGTACCATGAATCTGTACTAACTTATCCTTGTTTTAAACGGTGCTGATAACAGGCAGGATATTTTTGATGCCATTATCATTGAGTTGGTAATTTATTTCTGGGTTTTTTTCTCGTGTTAGGAATAATTTAAGTGTTTAGTTGATAAAAACAATTATTAAATATAAAAATCTTGTCATCGCATACTTTTAGGGTTGTGTAGATCTGATGGCAGTCGTTATGAGAAAAAATAAGAGTTCAGCGTATTATAGTAAACTTAAAGTTAAATACAAGTCAGATAAAAAGGCTTCTTCGTACTTTGTGTGATTCTAATTATTTCTTACCAGCTATTAGTAAAACTTGTCTACTAACTAAGACAATAAATATAAAATTCTGGACTCCATAAAAAAATTATTGCATTGTATTTTTATGATAGAAAAAGTAGAAGCCAAAACTCATAAGGTTACGTTCTATTTCTTAACTCTGCGTGTGTGTGTGCATACTTGTGTTTGTTTTAATCTAAAGCAAGGGTATGAGTACAAATTAACGTAAAATACTTAATTCAAGTTGTTTTTTTTTTCATGATCGTAAAGATAGCCAGTATCCTAGTGCCACTAAGTTTTTGTTATTTTTTAATTACTTGTTAAGGTTTGTATAACCGGTTTGGTTGTTTGTTTTTTAATGCTGGACCTGGAAGCCCAATCATGCATTGTCAGCTTTCCCAATGAGGATGGTGACCACTAGCCTTGGATTCATACTTTCCACCAGCAAGGTTTAAATAAAGAAATTATTTACAAGTATTAAAATATATACTTTAAAGCTATGATTTATTTAATCTAAAATATACCTAAGTCTACCAAATGGTTTAACTAGATTTTGAGCTCATCGTCATCATCAGCCTATCGCAGTCCACAGCTGGACATAGGCCTCTCCAATTGAACTCCATCGGGCCATATTGCCGAAAGGGAGATTAAGACCATTATAACATAAGATTTAGTTCCAGTTATGCAATAGCGCTGGTGCCGTAAATGGGACCAAACTTGGTATTCTCAAAAAAATCAAATCTGTTTGAGTTACTGGTATGCAACCTTGACCTGTTAGGGCAAAACGTACCCTTGTCCATATGGATTAGTTTATGGAATATTCATGTCCTTCCATTGCCTTACCTTCCTATCCCCTATTTTTTATTACATATTAGCCTGCCAAAGTGGCTATACTCTGCCTGATGGAAAGCATGAGTACATTGAGTAAAACTCCTGAGTGGTGTGTCTGTGCTTACCTACAATATTTCTATACTTATTTCTAAAAAATAACTAATATAGCTTAGAGAAATGTATGTATATATAGATATATATATACGTACAATGTATACATTTTATAATATATTAACAGCTTTATATACAAAATTGACTGATGGTGTAGACCTTTATTATAGACGTTGTTTTTTTAATTACTTGACGTCAATCTATCAAAATCATTATTGTACATATATTATGTACTGAATGTGAAAATTAACATATAATTTATCATACTAACTGAAGTAGGGGTTTCAGTAGAGAATCATGTATTAGAAAGATAAGTTAGAACCCATTGAAGTATTAATAAATATCGTCCTTGTGATAGTGACTTTGACATAAATTGCATGTTAACTATTATGAGAATACGGTTATTGAATAACACACGCCATTTACATGTTTTTGTAATATATTAATGTTTTTGTAATATTTTATTATATTTTGCATCAAAACCTAAATTACATTATAATTACTACTACTTAAATCTTAATGTCACCGCGCTTATATAACCGTAATATATCATTAAAATATTAAACTTATACGATAGATATTTACCTAAATATTTTGAACTTGAACCAAATTCTCTAGAAAGAAAAACAAGAACTAAATTTATAACTATCAAAACAAAAACATACCTTTGATGTATTTCCAAATGTATTCTTCGGTCGAAATATTCCTCAGTTTGGATAACGAAACGTCCAAAGCCACTGTAAACACTTTCTATCACTGTCCACTTTAAGAAAAATCTGCAGCCAATAAGACCAAAAAAATATTAGTTTAACAATGGTTTCACCAGGACATAGGCACAATGTTATCGGCAGTCAAATGTCAGCGCGCACTTATCAGCACAGTCAATTAGCATTCAGCGCACACACGTGGGTACGAAATGCGGTATGTACGAAGCGAGACGATACGACCAAAGCGCGCCGAACAGACCGCCCGACTGAAACACTATTCACTAACACACGCACAGCGCTCAACAGGTGAAAACGCAACAGTGTGCCACAAATGAACTCGTACGCGACCCTTGTGTGGAGGTTACTCAGGTGAACCGCACTCACATGTGTGTGTGAACCATTTTGTTCGTGTTATTCAGATTTATTACTGCTAACACATATGTGTGCGTCTTTTCTACAGGTGATACACCTTTATATTTGTTAGTAATCACTCTTGGACACATGACATGTGCGTATGTATGCTACCTACCTGTAATGCCCCCGCAATTTATCAGTTTTGCTCTTTTAGGGCTCCTCAGAAACTGTGATAACCTTTAATACGTGCATCTTCGCCAACGTCCTGACACTAATACATAATTTAATCCCTTTTAGGACCTTCAAGTATTAATCTTACGCATGCAATCTGATGTGCACACATTTGCATTTTAAATTCATAAATGATAAGACGCGTTTCAAATTTCCCGCCTTTGCCGATGATTTAATTCGGTAGTGTAATAATGTTTACCTGTGTGGGTAAATCGTGCCTTCTGCACTTAGTGAACTTTGTACATCGTAAGGTCACGGATGTTTAGCACTAATACAATAGGTATTAACATCACATGTCACCTTGACGTAAACGCAAAGACACTGTTGTTACCTGATGTAAACAAGCACAAAATCTAAATTTTGAAAAGAATATTTAAACTCTATGTGTAAGCTCTTAGATTAGAAAATCGTAGAAACACATAAAAGTGTTAAGTTGTTTTAAGCCGAACAAATCATTCGCAAACAAAACGTTAGAACACAATTTTTAGTTCAAAATAAAGTGGTTCCTATGACCATGATTCTAGGTTAATTTTTGACTGACGTTTATTGAATAGATAAGTCCATTTTTGCGGCGAACTTAACGATCGTGACTGGTCTATTTGTATTGTAATTTGCACCTAATCAGATGTAAAACTAGATTGATTGTAGCAGTGCCAGCACTTAAAGCTTATTGTAGTTCTTTTTATTATTTTCGGTAACAATTCGGTACATTGTTGACAAGCTACATTACCATTACGGTTGAGTACCGATTCGTTTTAATAGGTCTACTTATGACTTTTTTATTTTAGAAAATTAATTGTGACTTCTAAATTTAAAGGTTATGTTTGAGTAGTTGATGTTTATTTTTATTTCTTTAGTGCTAAGATTACTTTATATTGACATTTAAAATGCTAATTTTAGATAGAAAAACGCGATTCCCTCTTTAGAAATTTTTTAGAGAGGGGCTCTAAAAAATTTAATTATTATCTTTAAAAAGATGATGGTATTATACCTACCCAATGAATTAACCGCTAAGTTATTTAAAGGGTGATAGAGGTGATGAAAATGAAGAGAGTGCACTGGAGCCATTATATATGGTGCACAAGACAAGTGTGTGTGCACATTAAAACATCATAAGCCTATCCAGTTTATTTAAATAGTCTCCATTGAGACTGTGGACTAGACCTGTGCATTATCAATAATCTTGTAATTACATTAATTGCATAAGACTAATTTATGAGCTCCGTTTAAAATAGAGTCTTCTACACCTCCTACTCCTTCTGAGTCTACTTATTACAACAAGTGGCATGCATTTTGTCAGATTTTAAAAGACTGAGACGGTCTAGAATATAATGACATAATAACATAAAATATTTCTTAAATAAATTTAATTATAAATTACACTTGTGGAAGGTTCTTAATAGAACCTAGTACTTGAACACTAGAACTGTGTGTCATCATAAGAAGACTGAGTATGAGACTTCTATCATAGTTTTCCAAGTAGTAAATTAAAAAATCCACAATTTATCACGAGATGAACTGCTGAAATACCTAAATAAACTAATAGAACTTCAGCATAATCATTTGACTTATTTTACTTTCATAGATGTAACTAAAATTTTTACCAATACGATGTTATTTGAATAAATACATTACCATTATTATAAAATAAAAAATTTCTCTACTTACGAGTAAATGATGATTTGTTAGGTGTATATTAAAGCAATGAATAGATTACCTGAAACAAATGAAATACAATCGTATTAAATGACTTAAACTCATTACTGGTTTCGGACACTAGAACGAACGACACTTGTCAAATTTTATTTATTTTGGATAAGTGCCCAGAAACACTTGTGTTAGAAACTTGAACAAGCCTTTAGATTGCGTGCATTAGTCTCTTCACGAACTGCACAATAATACCTTTATATCGAACTGCAACCGACGAAAACTACATAGCTTATGTGACAATAGCCTAAGATCAGAATCCAAGGTGTGTTCTAGAAAGCTTTAACCCTCAATAGGCTTTCCTGCCTATTATGACCTCAGACCACTTGAAATATAGACCTGTCTGGTCTGGCCCCGCCGATGTGTAGAGGAGTGGGTAAGATGCATCGTGCCTGCATTCCTGGTTACCATTAACACTGTAAGTATGAGATTATTCTGCAGCTTGCAATATATTTATTTTATTTCAAATTTTGAGACCTGATTTTGAGACCTAATCTCTGGAACTAGGTGAATATCTGTATCTTAAGAGATAGCGCCCACCTTTACCTTACATTTGAAGGCAAGACTAAGGATAAAGCTTGTGCAATAAATATAAAATAGTTTAGGCACAAAAATAAAGAAACTCTAAAAAAAGTTAAATCAGCAATTCACTTATAAAAGTAAAAAAATAATATAGTCGTTAGTTATTACTTTCTTTTTTATAGTACAACAGTATAATATTCAGTGCTGTATTATACGCTCTATATTCTATGCGGTACAATGCTTTACGCTCCAAGAATATAGAATTGTACTCAAATATGTACCACAAACCATACTCATTAAATGAACACAGTCTTGAGAACCGACAGAGCCTTAATAAGGCTGTTTCATAACCTCTACCTACCTTTGGCGAACGCCACAAATATTTACACGCTTTTCAATTAAACAACAAGTTGAACAACAGGCTTTATATCTGCGCGAGCGCAGGATTTGTGGCCGAGCTACGAACGTGTATAGTCCCACTCCACTTCATAGATATAATTTATTGGATTAATCCGGTAAGCTCACGTATTCAATACTTCATAATTAAATAAATTTCTACTACTACATACTCAGCTCAAAAGGAGATGTATCTTTACATCAAATATTCTTTAATTTTTTATGGCAATTATTTTTGTCATTGCATTATATCTATTAAAACGTACAAATTTTGTGTGTAGCTAGCTTTTGCTCATACACCTCTGCGTATGCGACTGCTCTGCTTCAAGTCTTGGGTTCGATTCCGGGGTCAGACCAAATTTTTGTGTGATCCGCCAATATTTATTTCGAAATTTGTGTTTTTATCTATAATTAGTATGTATTTATAAAAAAAGTAAGTTTATGTAGCTGATTCGCTATTGCATTCTTCCGCCACCCCCGACAGGTCTCGATCCGTCTGCACCAAGACAGATGTCTAGTACGCATAATACAATCCCTGATTAGATGGCGTTGTGTGTAAGATGTCCGAAATGATTATTATTATTTTATATTTTTAATATTATTATAGAATATGGATATTTTAAACTTCAGGATAAAGGAAGATAAATACAACATTTTAAGTCTTTTCTTGTTTTTGTTTCTCGAAATTTCTTTAAAAGTTAAAATACTATCAAAGCGACACAAATTAAATAACATCGTATTTTTTTTTAGCAATATATGTACTTCAGAAATACGTACCTCGTAATCAAGTTCCTTTCCATGATGTTCTCAATAAACATTAGTCTACCCGCTACAATACGAACGATAGCATTCTCCTTTTAATTTATTCGCTGTGGCAATTAAGGCTATGTCCGCGGACAATAGGTTGCGATGCGACAATTGTGCTAAAGGAAGCTATCTGTATCAGTACAAGCAGCGATATACTGCTTGTTTTGGCCGGATTAAAATGTGTGTGCGCTGTGTGTAAGAAGCTTTAGATAGCACTTAAGGATAGTTATGGCTCAGAAGTGAAGTTGGTTTGTAGGCGATCTAAATTAGGTGAGCTTAAAAGGTAGGTTGTTCGAGTACATTAAATATTCTTGTTGGCTCTAGTAGCCATTGTAGTAGTTGGCTTTGGTATCAGTTGCTTAGGAAATTAGTTAACAAATTAAAAAAAATATTTTTTCAGTTTCACTAAATCATATATATAACTTGCACTGTAATTTTATAAGTTTTCTTTAACTGAAACTTTCTGTGAATATGTGAAAGTATGTATTTTATGAGCTGGATGCGAGTAGCCGAGGATCGAACTAAGTGGCGTGCAATTGGAGAGGCGTATGTCCAGCAGTGGACTGCGATAGGCTGATGATGATGTATTTTATACTAGTATTTATAAATTTTTGTCTAAAATATTTTTGTGTGTATGTAAATAAGAAAATTGTACGTAATGACAGAGAAAAACTCTGTCTTTTTAGGTGAAAAGTGCATTTAATGAAACACTTGGTTTTATATCTTAAAAAAATAATTATTATAATTGAATAGAAATTTCTTTACGGTCTCAACTGCGGAGTGCATTGAATATTGAATCACACTACATTTGAGAGTGCTCTGATTCTAGGAACTTTAGTTCAACTTGGTTCAAATGCTCAATTTTTTTACTGCATACTATTACTACACTGGCTCAGAAGTGAAGTTGGTTTGTAGGCGATCTAAATTAGGTGATCTTAAAAGGTAGGTTGTTCGAGTACATTAAATGTTCTTGTTAGCTACTAGGCTTAATATCAGTTGCTTAGGAAATGGTTAACAATTTTTTTAAAACAATAATTTAAAACAACAACAATATTATATATACAAATTGCACTGTAATTTTATAAGTTTTGTTTAATGAATAATGAATTAAACATTTCGTGTTAGAGGATATTTCAGTCTCTTATAAAAATTATACATGCTGTCGTATTTCGTTGCTGAGTGTGAGACCGGAGATCCAATGATGCAATAACATGTCTCTAGGCAACCATAGTGTTTGATATCATGGTGCATTGCCTGCAACCACAAAGAGGAACGTTACCTCTGCTCCTGGATTCTACTCAAGCTTTCAATTCCGCATGCTAAAGTCACTTTGGTAGGCTTTAATATACAAAATAAACTAAAACATATTTGTTTAAAACAAAAATAGATACAAACAACAGGCTCTAAGCGGCTGCAATAGCTTAGTAAAAGATTGGCCTTATCTGACTACCAGTAAATCAACATGTCGGAAGCATGGTACAGATGAAAAATACCATGCCACGGCCGCGTGATGATACGTGTGCTCGGTTTCGGGCGATTTATTGCACACCAGAGCTTAGCTATTTGAACTGAGCTACTGTTAAAAGTCCTTTAAAAATTGCATAGGTTTGATTTTATGAGGCTTTGATTTTAGCTGTTCCCCGCGGTTTCACCCACCATTGTTATGTTAAACATACTAAAATAGCCTAAATTACTCACAACATTAACAAGGTATCTGCCAGTGAAAGTTTCAACAAAATCGGTATAGTCGTTCGAGAAATTAACAGCACCAAAAACACGGCAAAAAGCTTAGATATTTATTTTTATGCATTTAGCAAGAAGCTATTAATTTTAAATTACAGACACACTTAATTTTTTTTATATTTGTACCGATGTACTTAGAAAAAAAACCATGAAATTAACAAGACACCTGTACAACAACAAAGTCTACAAACTGTACAGCTTATCATAACATTAACTTCGTATTAATCATAAATTAAATTGTTCATAACACTAAATACCTGACGGTACTAAACAAGAATTGCAATTATAACGTAGTACTACACATTATGAACTGATTATAATAAATGCAACCAAGAATCACTAAAATATAAATCTACCTGCTATAAATTTATAGGCCCGGAGCTAAAATTTAAGTCCTGCCCTAGTATGTTTCACACAAAACATGGACCTGGGGCGTGTACAAAACGATATAACCACCAAACAGACATTTAAACAGCTATGACGCTTAATATCATTGTATTATGAATATAATATGGTCGATTATACAGTGTAGGCGTGTATAGTTCGTTAGAACGGTCGGAGAGCGAAGGTC
The DNA here is from genome assembly GCA_932526445.1 of Phragmatobia fuliginosa. Lineage (NCBI taxonomy): Eukaryota > Metazoa > Arthropoda > Insecta > Lepidoptera > Erebidae > Phragmatobia > Phragmatobia fuliginosa. The sequence continues at coordinate 16,413,740 of OW052067.1, forward strand.
GTTGAAGGTTGGCGCGCTTTTCCGCGATCAACGGCACTAGATTAAACAAGATGGCGGGACCGGCGCGTGCGCAGTGGCCGCACTAACTCAGATGGGCGGCTAAAATGTTACAAGTAATCATTTATTCGTTGGACCATAAATTTTGTTATAAATTACCACGACGGTGGTGATAAATATCTGATAATAATTTTGCCTTAAAATGTATAAATCCGTTTATTGTAATAAGAAATCAATGGCCTCATACATGAATATTTAATATAACTAAGAAATTATTCATGATAGCTAACGAATTAGATAACGAGTTTTAACGCTAAAAGTACTATGTACTTTGACGTCCTGTATATTTAATTAATGCTGAAGATATCTAATCTTCCTTAAATGACAATGCTTATTCTTTAGGATTATCTTTTTTTCGTTTCTTTTAGATGAAAAATGATTTTGATTGTTCAGGTTGGTTACTTACGTTACAATTTTTTATTTGCCTCAAAGGCCTTTAGGCAATGAATCTAATTCAGGTATTATGAGGTAGGTATCTCCAGCAAAGACACAAGTCGGTCAGGATTCGGTAAATGGGTCTAACAACATTATCTGAATCAGGTGTTCCATTTACCTGAAACGCCAATACATTTGTAACTACAAAAGTCAAAAACCAATCAGCCATTTTACCTACTGCTTCAAAAACTAGTCTGAGATTACCTTTATAAAAATAGGTTTTAAGTCATCGCCTTCTTTAATAGGTACAGCGTCATTTTAGCACTGCTGATTTAGTTCTAAGTCCCGGTAATAAATGTGCTTTTAATGTTACGATACTTCGGCACGAGTGGCTGTGATAGCATTATGAATTTCGACCAATCTACATTCAACGTGCACATAATATTTATTAAAGGCATTTTGTTCAGTTCGATTTACTTTTATGTTGTGTCCTGTTTCTTGTAAAATGTATGTTCTGTCTTTACAGTCACTTTCAAAGTATTCAGGTATGCTTGTATCTTTCTAGATTTTATCTACTTGGCACACTTGTTCTATGTAAATGAAATGTCAATTAACTAAAAAAGTAATTATTAGGATTGTTTATTAATTATATTTTATTTATACTTTATGCACATAAACAGTGACAAAGGCGGACTTAATGTCGCAGGTATTTTCTGCCAGTCAACCTTAGGGTGATGCAGAGCAAAAAACATTTTTGTGCATAATTATATTGACTAACTAACTCACTTGAAGAACTTCGTTTGCGTCTGTTAAAACTAGTATCATTATCATAGTATTTTATTTTTTTTCTTCAGTTTATAGGACAACTTTCGCATACAAGAAAACGGACGGACACAACCAGACTCAGAACAACAATTTGTGGATCACACAGTATTGTCCCTTCCGAGATTTGAACTCACAACACTTGGCAAAGTAGAAAGCTGTGTGCAGTCAAATTTTATTTACGCTAATGGTCATTATGTACAGTTTACCACGATAAATGGGCTGCATAATATTTTTTTTATATATACATACTTAGAGACTGAGATACTCCGCTTAACGAAATAAACAGAATCTTGAGTTTTATTATCCATACAATGCTATGCTTTTTTCCAAAGCATCCCGCTTACTAATTCAAAAGCCTTTCAATAAATATTTTAATTATATTATTATCATCAGCCTATCGCAATCCATATTTGAACATAGATCACACCTATTCCATGTCACTTTTAGGCTTCTCATATCCAGCTACTACCAATCGTCATGCGCAAATCGTAACTCCTAACTACGTTTGCCGAGACGCGGTGTCTAAGCTATAACTCGAGAGGAGTTAGCGTCTCGCAAAGTGTGTTCTATGTATAATATGTATGTATTTACAAAAAAAATATGTTTATGTATTTATATCAGTTGTTTATTACAAGCTTAATACAAGCTCTGCTTAGTTTGGGACTAGATGATGTTTTGTGAAAGATGTCCGAAATATTTATTATTATTATTTGTGCATTACTTTCACTCAAAATTAAAATTTCGGTATAATGAAAACCACGGGCCTAGACCAAGTTTATTATTAGATATTATTATACATAATACTAAAAATATAACAAATCTTAAGTGTATCAATATTAAGTCCAATCAATATAATATATTAATTTGTGCTATAAAATGTCAGTTGACATAGATCACATGTAATATAAAATGTCGCTCTACATTTGTCGTAATTGCATATAATGGAGGAAAATGAGGTAATAAAATGTCACCTGTCCCCGGTACCGGTTACAGATATATAACGGTCGATATATTTTCAATAAATAGCTAGTAACAGTTCCTGCCACATACATTAAAGGTTTCCTTACTGACTAAATGATTAAAATATTTAGGAATAGGTCATATTTGAGACTAGGTTCTGACCGGGCTAAATATTTCGGACGAATGACACTCAATATCATCTAGTCCCAAACTAAGCAGAGCTTGTATTATGGGTACTAGGACAACTGATATAAATACGTAAACATTTTTTTTTTGTAATACATAGTTAAACACAGAAAAACACCCAAACGCTGAAACAAATATTGGTCATAGAAACATTTGCTCCGACCCGGGAATCGAGCCCGAGACATCTTCATCCCGAGATCAGCAGTCGCATACGCTAACCACCACTAACTGGTATAAATACGTAAACATACTTTTTTTGTAAATACATATGTAATTATACACAGAAAAACACCCAAACTTCGAAACAAATATTGGTCATAGAAACATTTGTTCCGACCCGGGAATCGAGCCCGAAACCTCTTCATCCCGAGATCAGCAGTCGCACACGCAAACCACTACACCAACAAGGCAGCCAATTGTATGCTGGTTGTTGCGGTTAAGAGTAGTATGTGTATTCCAAAGCAGTCGGAGCAGTGGTTTAGTCGTGAAAGAATAACAGACAGAGTTAGTTTTGAATTTATAAGATCAGTATAGATTTTCGATCCACAAAAGAAAAAGTATAATCTTAAATAGTTCTTTTGTTTTTGGTTGAGTAATATAGTCTAATATAATATGTAAGACTGCACGTTAGGCCTAGTGGTTAAGTGGCCGCCACGCAACTTTCTACTGCGCCAAAATGTTGTTAGTTAAAATCCCATTTGGGATAAAACTTTGTGTGATCCACAAATCGTTGTCTTGTCTGAATGTTCTGTATATATTCGTGTATGTTTTTAAAGTTCTACATGACACAGGATGTATATTTCTAGTTCAGGAGTTGTCTTTTTAAAAAAAAAAAAAAGTTGCTTAAAATAATGTTTATTCATTCTCAAAGTGATACAAAGTAAATAATATTAGGCAGTATCTGATGAGGTTATTGCGTAAATGTGACATAGTATTATAAAACAATGACGTTACGCTACAACATATTATAAACACATCGAGCTGTGGTCCACTAACATACTTGGTTACGTGTTACAATGATTGTTAGAAAAATAAACAATGTTAGGTTACGTTATATGATGACAGATTTCATGATCAAAGAGAACACTAACATGTAAGCATAATTATTGTTATATTTTGGCAATAAGGTTTATCCCTATGCGAAGTTAAAAAGTTTAAATTGAAACAAAAACATGAAAACGTTTATTGAAACGTTTGTAAAATACTTTTTTTGTTTATTTATTTATAGACCCGCCAAGAATTGTATGTTCAGAATATTTAGAATATATTGAATTGCATATTATGAATCGTAATATAATAATTACCTAAAGTTAGGTAAAGCATGGCCACAAACAAAATAAATAAAAAAATTAAATTCAGTCAACAATACAAAGTGTGCAATATATCAGACATAGTTATTGGTATTAGATATTCTTATTATTAACATAGTTAACCAATTGAGAAATTAAAAATAAGGTGTGACAAGGAACTCAAAATCGATTGTAAAGTATTTGTATATTATTTTTTAGCTGTGTATCACACTTTAAAAAGGAGGGCTAATCCTTACCCACAATTCAAGGGCGTAGCTACTACCGTAGCAATTATACGGGTCTCCAGGCCACGGGGGCCCCCGACGTGCGTAAGCCAAACTAAAAAAAACTTCAAAGAAATTACCTTAGAACTTCGATGGGACATTAATGCCTGTCAGAACTTTTAGTAGCAGGCCATAGAGGCAGAAACTTTAGAAAAACTAAAGTCATCATCAGCTATAAATGATTTAATAAATCAGTTTGCCGAAATAAAGTCAAGAGGTATATATTTAATTTGAATTATTTGTTAATATGTTGGACAGTGACATTAGTGACGAAATGATAAATATGATGAATAAATATTTCTTATAATTTTGTGCAAACATTCCTTCACTTTTGTGAGAAATCTTAACGATTCATAAAGGTCCCCAAAAAACTTTTGAAACAAGGCTCCGCCAAGGCACTGCCACAATCAGTGACCTCCTGATCTTTAGTTCTCTCTTGCCAATGGAACGAGGTCCTAAGGCTGCTGCCTAGGTGGTCTGGAGTTGTACAGGCCTAAGGAAATGGAATAATATCTATAATTTCTAGCTTTTACTCGTAGCTCTTGTAGCTTTTATGCCATTTGACAGTAGAAAGTAGTCTGATTCTTCGTCCTTTCTTACCAAAACTGCATTTAGCCGCGAAAGATAAAGCAGCTTTGCAGCATTAAGAATAGTAGTAGGAGAATATTTAGTTGGCGCTCATAAAGCCGGTGACCGTGGTTGTAAAACGTAGGATAAGTGTGACATAGTATGATACTAAACGTATTCATTTCCTTTTTTGCACCGTTCCATACGCTTATTGCTTTCACTGCGGGTCATGGATAATAAACATGATCTACACCGGGAGCCACACCGACAGTAGTCTATGAAAACGGCTTTCATTCACCCACGCTTTTCCTTACCATATAAAGTGCAGCTTCCTTCCGATAGCCTCAATAGGGGACTGTATCAACAAGTATTTATATATATTTTTATTTATTTAATGCACATGTAGTACGAAGGTGGTCTTAGTGCTATGTAACATTCTCTACCAGTCAACCTTCAGCCTTCAAATTTAAGGATCTGGAGGGAGTGGAAGGGAAACACGTGCACGGGCACACTTAGTAGTAAGTAAGGAGGTACCGTTTCAGTCGAGAGCGTATGTCTGCCACGCCTAAAACTGTGACTGAAGACCAGCACCTATGTCATGTAGGGGAAGGAGAAGGCCGTGGGTTTAAAAGAACTCGTAAGAACACTGCAGTAAAAAAAATCGATAGAGAACTGCCATAGGGACAGGATTAAGAAACTGTTTATGATAATAATATATTAACATAAATCATCTTAAGATTTAACACAAGAAATAAATACATACAAACTTGACACGAGTAAAATGATACCCACAAAATTAATTGAAATTAATGTACATAATTGTCGACAAATTACGAGTACATCTCGTATTGTCTAGAGGTTTAAATTAACTAAATGTATGTACAGTTTTCTACAAAACATTGTACATGAATGATTAGATTCTAAAACAATGTTATATCTAACCAAATGCGTAATTTGTTTACGCATTTCATTAGATATGACATTGTTTCCGGAGACTTATTTTATTGAACATTTTAAAATGAGCTTAAAACACAATAAAATAATGTTTATTAACTATTGTGCCCAAACACTGTTCTTAAATATTACAGTATATGTCTTACTTAAAATATATTACAGTGATTACTAATGTTAATATCAAGCCTAATGTCTTTCTTTGTCATTACATAAATAAATTGCAACGAAATGTAGTTGAAATGAAAATGATTTATTCATGACATACAAAATACAATACAAAACACCAAAATAGAACAATAAATACAACATTATATTAGAGACAGAATAATTGTATACAAAATAACAGCCACAACCGGTCACCATCAAAGTTAAATGTTTATTATATACTAGCTTTCCGCCCGCGGCTTCACCCGCGTGGAATTCGTTTATATCGCGCGACATGGTAAGGGTAGATTAAACAATCTGACATGATTTTATGTTTGTTAATAAGGAACTTCGACAACAAACTTTCGTCCCCTATTTCAAACCTTTATTTTCGCGATTAAAAGTCTCCTATGTCCTTTCCCAAGTTCAGTTCTATCTGCATACCAAATTTCATCAAAGTCGGTTCAGTGGTTTAGGCGTGAAAGCGTAACAGACAGACAGAGTTACTTTCGCATTTATAATATTAGTAGGGATTTAAATGAGTTATTTTGGTAGTTAAAGCAAGGGGCCTTAGATGATTGGAAACAATCACCAACAAAAAGAAACGAAGTCGCGGTCAGTGATGGGTGACCGTTTGTGGCATGATAAAGTTATATCCCGGTTGTGATCATAAGATAACAGTCGTGAAGCTTAGATGAAGACCTTCGGGCGGTTTAACATCATCCAACGGCAATATTACGTAGCCCCGACGTGTCTTGGCAGCCCCCAACCTTAACACTTCACCCTCTCCTGAAAGGAGATCCGAACCCACCAGTGGGACGTTATGGGTTGTTGATTTTTTTGTTTTGTATTTAAAAATAATACTAATATATCGCCTATTAAATTTAGGCAGAGTCTGTTACAAGGTAACGAGACTGCTGACAAACATATTTTTGGATTTCTAAATTCACAAATCAATAAAGTTTTGTTTTAAGGTACTTACATATAATTGATTCCGGTAAGTATTTAGTATATGTATAGTAAGGTGCAGAGAGCACCTTTCTTCTGAGGATCATTACGTATTAACGTATGTATGTACATATATGTAAGTATGATACAACTACATCGGCTCCCAAAGTAAACATAGTTTGTACCCATTACCAAACAACTCCAATAAATACAATAAAAAGCAATTGTGGGTCTGATCCTACACCAATTATTTGCAGATCATACAAACATTTGCACTGACCCGAGAATTGAACCCGAAACCCTAAAAAGGCAGACATCAGACACTCAAGTTTTTAGATAATTTAAAATATTGTAAGACAAAAGTGTAGAGTGGCGTATACTGAGTCTGTTGTAATAAAATACGTGGTTTGTCACTTTAAAGTAATTTCATGAAATTGGCGTCTGATTTCTCCGCACTCTTCCGTATTAGTTACACTCATTTATTAATAAATAAGCACAACGGGATATAAAAAGAGAAATATTACACAGAAAACCAGATTTTATTTTATTCATAACTATATGCTATGTCCAGAAAGTTTATGATGAAACAAGATAAAACTTATTTCTTTATTGAGAACTGTTCATCACGCGTTCATTTTGTGTTTTTCTTTTATTTACTGTAAAATTTTACATTATGATTTTGAAGAGTTTTACTTTTGTATTTCTATCACTTATCAGTCAGTCCGTTTGTTCCCGTTAATCTCTGGAACAACTGAACTGATTTTGACGGGATTTTTACTGGTAGATAGCTGATGACATAGAGAGTAAATTTGGTTATTTTTTTGTACACTAGCTTCGCTCCGCGGCGTAACTCGCGATTTACAACAATAACCGCAGGTAACGCCAGTTTACTCAGTTAATTTGTAAGTAAAACCAAAACTTTTAAAATAGTACAACTTTAATTGGACCCCGGTTCATAGGAAATAAAACAACTTCATTTTGACAGCACTTAAAACGGCTTTACCTACATCGAATGCCATTGCTTAATATACCTGTAGTTACCTGATCAAATAAATAAATCTATTTTATCTGGTCCACAGCTGTTAGGTTATCAATGATCAATAACAATCATTCAAATCATCGAGACATACGGCCTTAAGTTACCTTCAACTCTCACGTAACAAAGCTCGCATTCCTGACGAAGCAAATGCTAATTAAATGGTAATCAGCTGTTTTGAATGGTATTGTATTAACATTAGTAATCAAAGTCTCGAATTCCTTGTGTGTCTGAAGGTTTTAGTAATTATCTAAAACGTTGAAATAATTTTAAAAAGCACCAATTCAACCAAAGAAATACTTTTCTGTAAGTATTTTTTTTTTTTTTATCTATTTATATAACTGCACGTTTGGCCTAGTGGCTTAAGCGGTCGCCACACCGCTTCCTACTGCGCCAAGTGTCGTGGGTTCAAATCCCACGTAGGATAACACTTTCTGTGATTCACAATTTGACGTTCTGAGTCTGGGTGTTCTTTGTGTCCGTTTCATGTATGTTTGTAAAGTCCCTCGCGACACAAGAATTTATATTATATATAAAATATATATATATATAAAAATATATAAAAAAGTATGTATTTTTAAACCTACCAAAGTAACTCTGAAGCGCTAGCGTAGCTAGCGTAGAAAGCGCTTATAGCTTAAAGAATTAATTGCGTTCTTAAAAGTGTTTTTTTTTTTCAGTATAGTTTATGTTCATACTGAGACCGTGCGGTTGTGGTGTGTCTGCAAGTAACACCGCGGCTCCAAGTTAGCCTAAAAGCAGTAGCCTAAGGTAGACCTTATATCGTCAGTTATCTGCCAGTGAGAGTACCATCAAATTTGGTTCAGTTGGTCCAGAGATTAACCGGAACAAAGAAACAGAGACAAAAAGAAAAACAATAAAAAAAATGATTTTCACGTAGGTATCGTATATATACGTTCAAGTGCATTAAGTGAAAAGTTTATAATATAAAATAACAAAACAGATATTTATTTATTTGTAGAGATGTATAAATTAATTAATATAAAAATATAAATTAAAGAAACTTAATCCTGGGTTCAGACTGCGTTAAAACATGATCGTACCTTCATTAAACCTACGCACATAGTCAAAAACAACTGATAATACGAAACCTCATCATATCTTTTCTAAATAAATCCCAATCTTCACATCCAATTAATAGCTAGACAAGAGAAGACCGTTCATCTCGCTCGTAAACATCTATCGATACCTGATTGTAATTACCGATAGCACAGCACTAATTGTGGATAGTATCTAGTGACGATGATGAGTGATGTTTTGTCGATATAGTCTCTATAGAATAGGGTATGATTGTTAGTTATTTGTTAGACTCCAAGTGTTGTATTGTTGTAATAAATCGTTGTTAAAAAATTTACATTGAAATGCGAAGTTATCTATAGAGTAAAATTATGTTACCAAATTTGTTGGTGAAAAGGAAAAAAATATATTATTATGAATAACTGAAAGTTCAGAAGTAACTTGTATACTCTGTATGATATTAACTCTTTTGAAATAATGAATTTGAATGTATAATAAAAAAATATTTATTAAAAGTGTACAAACATACAAATGATGGCAATAAAAAATAGGAACTGATGAAATTACCAATGATGGACATGAGCTTTCGCCACTTAAAATGTTATTTGATGAAGTGCTTATTTTGCTCGAGTACGCGTTAAAAACGAATTAGAGTTGGAGCAGAAAAATGTTTTCACAACGCATACATTTATTTGATGTACTTTGCGACTTGATGTTACAACAGTAGCAAAGTAGTGATGTTACTTGATATAATATAGTTTTAATTAGTATTTGTAATATAGCGATATAATAAATTGATTTGGTGACAAAACTATTAGAAAATTAAATAATCAGTTTTTTGATGGTTAAATTGATACATCCGTTGTTTAGATCCTAGCACTATCAAAGAAGTATATCACTATCATCCTATATTTTCATATTACAAAAGTTATAACTTGATTCGCATACACATCAAAAACAGCAAAAGTTCCGCTCTCATGGAGCTCGTAATTTGCTCGCTTTTTGCTGAATCGATTTTTATCTAACTTTTATAACTAAACTGTGCCACAGAAATGCATTACAGTATACAGCTAGTATTTAATAAATCTATATCCTGATACTATTAGATTGATATGTTTACATCATTACGTAATTTTTACCTGAGTATACCCTGCTTACAGACAGGTACACAAATGGGCATGTCTCATTGTTATAGAAGTCTTAAAAATAGAAACCAGTCCATGCTTCAATAAATGTCGCCTCTTAATGATGATGGGACTATCGACAAGTAATATCGACACGGTTCATCCCTATGCATTGTTTAGCTCTCGCGCGGCTACTGCAGGAAATTGTGCACGGCTTTTTTTTCTAGTGACGAAAGGTCTTTAATGCTCTATGAAATAGTTTTATTGTTTACCCGTCATTACCGGTTGTAGTAAAAATGAAAGCTGTCATTAAGATGTAAAGTTTATGTTACACATAATTGTTTGTAACACATATCTAGTGAATGTAAAGACCTTAAGTTTTCATTGGCAGTGTGTATGTGATGGTGATGATTGTTTCTTTATCGACCAACGACAATGACTTAAGCCTATTCTTCTAAGAATTATGTTAATTAAAACCTCAAATAACAGTATCTAAAAATAAATTATTTTGTTAAACAACACCTAGGTATCAGCCTGCATGTTTCACATAATCTACGACCCTTGATATTGCAGTGTGATCACAGAGCAATGTTACCATATCTGTCATAATACCTTTTCAAACAAGATCATTTAGTAAGGCTTTCATTAGCGGGGGCCAATCAAAATTATAAATTAAAACATTACAAGAATAAAACGACAATCTCATCCGTTTCCGACCAACACAACTAATTATAATGCTTAGAGATTTATATTTAATAAGACATAATCATGTAACGAAATCAATATTATGGTTACAATATTCTTATTAGGGCCGGAACTACACAAGCCTAACGTCCGCCGTCCGGTCAAAGTATCGCAACTTCTTGTTGAAATTTTTCTACATCGGTCCATATATAAAAAATCGGCCAAGTGCGAGTCGGACTCGCCCATGAAGGGTTCCGTATCAACAAGTAACATTATATAAAAGTTCTTGTAGTTCGTTGATTAAATGAAAGGTAAATTGCTGTTTACGCTTTTTGACATGTTAAAAAAAAACTACTTACTAGATCTCGTTCAAACCAATTTTCGTTGGTAGTTTACATGGTAATGTACAACATATATTTTTTTTAGTTTTATCACTCTCTTATTTTAGAAGTTAGAGGGGGGGGGACACACATTTTTCCACTTTGGAAGTGTCTCTCGCGCAAACTATTCAGTTTAGAAAAAAATGATATTAGAAACCTCAACATCATTTTTGAACACCTATCCATAGATACCCCACACGTATGAGTTTGATGAAAAATTTTTTTTTGAGTTTCAGTTCCAAGTATGGGGACCCCCAAAATGTATTGTTTTTTGTTCATGTTTATATGAAAATCTTAATGCGGTTCACAGAATACATCGACTGACCAAATTTCAACAGTATAGCTCTTATAGTTTCTGAAATAATTGGCTGTGACATACGGACGGACAGACAGACAGACAGACAGACAGACAGACAGACAGACAGACTTGACGAATCTATAAGGGTTCCGTTTTTTGCCATTTGGCTACGGAACCCTAAAAAGCACGTCACATCCGTGAAATAATTGGGGTAAGCAATGTGTGGGAACCTGATTTTACGCAAGGCTATGTAAGATTTATAATTAAAGAATTTATTGATTAAAAATTAAACGAACTTTTGGTCCAACCTGTACATTCATCACACAGGTTTCTCTATCGTGGCTCTTATAGCATTCATATTTGGGTAAACTCCTTAATCTTATCACATTACTATTCTATAAATAGGAGGCTAAACCTCTTCGCTAGGGAATAGACTATCTCAAGCAGTCGATTACTAAAAAACTATTATTGTGATGTGAATGGTGTTTCTACAGCAAGCTAAGTAGTAACATTTAATCATCGTTTATCATCATCATCATCTGCCTGTCCTTAGCCTATTTTTATTTAAGGTCGGTCTAGTGCTGAGCCCAGGAGTAAGACATTATGGGTTGTTTATAGTGATTACAAATAATTTTATTTTATACTTGACTTAAAAGAGATCTAAATTCCACTTACGCTTCAAAAATAGATAGGTAAGTTAGTAACAACCATTTTAAAAAGTATCCCATATTATATCCTAAACACGTACTTTAGTTAGTTTCCTAGTGAAATACAAAACAGTCCTTTCCGATTTCCTTTCTGACACCATGATAATAAAGCTAAAGAAAGCTGGCTGCATTAATTCGATCAACCTACGAAGTAAGGTGTGTAAACCAACTAATTGCGGAAGCTCGCTGTCCGGTAGTCATGTGGGCGATAAGTGTACATCTGGAACAGGTCGGGTATGACGACCCGAGAGCGCTGAACTTGGCTGACCATTAGAAAATCTAATCTCATGCCGCTTCTGTGTGGGTCGAAGGTACGTATAAACGAAAGTACGGGACTACAGTTAATTGAAATATTAATACTTATTTTTGTAGTCTTAAAATGTATCGTAATTATACAGTACTAAGTTTTAACTACAGCTAACTATATGGTGTTGGTACGCTGATTAACACTACTATAAACTCAAATTGTAAGTAATAAAGTATAATTTCAGTACCATTTCCCGCATTTTCACCCATCGTAAATAATTTTACCACTTGACTACCGTATCCTGAGGGTATACACTCTATAATTTTCCTCAATAAACAGTACAAATATCTAAGTTAAACAGTTTTTCACAACTGATTGTTAGAGACTCATTAAAATATTAAAACAAGTACAAGGTAATCAGGTTTATATATATTTTTATGTGTAAAGAAAATTACAATCTGGTTTCTATTCGGGACAATCTTACATAGTAAACACATATATATATAATAACTTTATTTGATTCTGACTACATATTTACACAGGCATAAATGAATACAACTATTTTCTATTTACGTTCCTAAATATTACTTTAAAAAATGGTGTAGGTAAGCCTCTATCAAAATGAACTTTAAGTACAACTGTAAAAATATGTTTTTTTTTAACTTCAAATGAGTTAGGCAGAAAAACTCTTCACAGTCATCATGGTCAACCATCATTAAAATCATTTGCCTGCTCCTTTTCCAATTTCAGGGTCAGAGTAGTGATTAACTACCTCGTTGGTCTAGCGGTTGGCGTATGCGACTGCTAATCAAGAGGTCTCGGGTTCAAATCCCGGGTCGGGCCAAAAAAGTGTTTTTGGGTGTTTCTTAGGAAATTTCTAATAGCAGCCCGGAGTTTGGAAGTTTGGCGGTGATTTACGCCCGTGCCTCGGAGAGCACGTAAAGCCGTCGGTCACGGTTGTCATGAACATCTATGGCAATCGTTATTGGGAAGTCAGTGCCCTCAAGTATACTGACAACTAGTTCAATCTTCGAATTTTAGTTCTCCCTTAGGGTTGCGGAGGTTCGATGCCAGTCGCTCCGTGGAAAAACTGAAATTCAGGTAAAACCGGTTGAACTAGTAGCCGACCCCAAATAAACTTGGGAATAATGGTTAGGAGGATGATGATATTATTCTTTTCTAACTACTAAGATGTATGTATTTGTCACGTACTTATGTCCCCCAGTACCACGAGCAGTCGCACCTAAAGCCGCCCAATCGCTGCTGCCCAACACTCACCCTGATTGAAACTATTAAAATAGGCGAGGTGAAAATGTTATACTTATTGCACTAGATACAGTTAACTGCACTTATACTATTATAGACACTGCTGCTTTTAAATACACGTAAGTATTAACTGTTTAGTTTACAGCAAAATAATTATAGTTTCTAAGAAAGTTAGCATTAGTGCTAAAGTTATAAGTTAATCTAAAGCCATAACTTATAGAGAGTTTAAAATTAAGTATTTTAGTCATAAAACTAAATATGTATGATTTATTTCAAGAAATAAATTAGATAGGCGATACTATCTGTAAGCTTATAGCCAAACAAATCATAAAGTAAAGAGCACGAATTGAAAAAAAACACTTCTTAATTTGTCTAATCTTCGTCAGTGCTTTAGGCACCCTGCATCATTTTGACTAAATATCTAAGGTAATTAAATAGCTAGTTGTAATGAACATAAAACCAAAGAGATTGAATTGAATCTTTTTTTTTAATTATTTTACTATGCTTTTCATTATTATCGTCATCATCAGCTCGTTGCAGCCCACTGATGATAGTTTTCTCCCAAAGCACACCATGAAGCCCTGTTGCTTTCTGCATCCAGTCGCCGGCCCTCTTACGCAAGTTGTCTCGTCATTTGGCCAGAGGGCACCTCCACTACACACACTATAATACTTTTATCACAACATATTTAATCAAAAACAATAATCATGGTTCTATTTAGATTTTCGATCAAATTTTGAATATTTTATTTTATTGTTGAAATTTTATTAAGAACTATCTTTATTTATGATTAAGTTTAAATAAAAGTGTTAAGAGACGTTTCAAAAAACATTGCTAAGTTTAATTCTAAATATCCCTTATCATAGTTGGAACGTCGAGTCCAGTGACAGTTGAACCGACACGTAGATATAACACGGACAGCGCCGGGGTGGCGGAGTGGGTGGCTGGTTCGAGTTATTGCTTGTTCCACCGACTAAACCGTTAGATACACCTTTATATTATAAGCTTATATATTGAACTAGCGGCTTCACCTACGTGTTATTCTGATGTATTATAACTTCGATTGACTTTTTCACCCCTTTATTGATAACATTTTTCAAAAATCCTCTCTTAATGCTCGTTTACACTGTTCAAGGAACATAAATGCTAAATTTTTAGCTTACGATAACCTGAAGTTTCAGTTGTGCGTTGTCTGTCAGTCAGTCAGTAACGGAGTAAAAATTTTGCTGTGATACAGGCCAACAACTAGTTCGGCTACAGATGCTTGTTCTGATGACATTTTTCTGCTTTACTGCAACTGGTTATACTGAATTTCTTTTTCTATGTATCTAAAGAGTTTTTTGTGACATCTCTACTAAGTGATTAAATTATTTGTGTTCGAATATTTTTAATAAACTCACATTTACAGGATTTGGAAATAATATAAGCCGCGCAGAAGAAGAACAGTTATAAATTAATATAAAACACACACATAAAACAGTTATAAAAAGTTATAAATTATTTAAACTATATAGTTTAAAGTAAATACTGTAAGCGCATAATATGTATTTTCATCTGTTACGGCACAAAAATTGAAGTATATTTTGTCAATTCAAGCTATACTAGAATAAAAACTGTAATTCAAAAAATCACCATATATAGTCAACAGCTATAAAGATTACTAACGATAGTCCAAATACTAGATGCCTTTCCTATTTTAGATAATAAAACCCAAATCTCGAAAGACCAGCACGAAATCTTAATCCATAAAAACAGTAAAATAGTACCATTCTACTGATATATCTGCCACTTTCGGCCAAAGTTAAATCTGATTCTCTTTCTCATGCGCCTATATTCCTATTGAATCATCTCTTTAAACATCTACACGGCTTCCTGAAGTCGCACATTCCAACGAGACTCAAGTTTGAAATCTTTACTATTGTTACAGGAGCGAATCTCATACATCGTAGATATACTGAACCCACGACACAGAGACTTTACAATACCGACGACACGACATCAACACTGTATCGACATAAGATAAGTTTTTAACTTGTTTTCTTTACTGTGATATGCGATATTTTCAAAAATTAATTATTAAGGTAACTAACTTTACATTCAGACCTAACTACAAACATTTCAGTTTTCAAAAACTGTTTCAAAAGAAACATTAGCTTATGCTTATTTCAAGTGTAACAGTGTCAAAATTCGTTCTCATTTACCAACAGCATGCTGTTCTCTATAACCCAAGAAAAAAACGTCTCTAGCGATTACTAATTAAATACCAGAGAAATTATTGAATTTAGAACTGAGAACTGGGTTATCATGCTTTACTGTATAGATTTTTATATTATATCATTCTTCATTAGGGCTTCAATTTATTTTCTAACATTTATTCTCTAACATATTTTAGGTAAAAATATGTTTCCGTATTTTTTAAAAAACACTAGTATTTCTTTTAATTAAGACGATATCGAGCTAAACATTAATGTACTAAAGTCGTTTACTATAAATGTTGTGTAAGCCCAGGTATTTTGACCTCAGTGTTGCCCGCAAGTAAATCCCATTGTTTCGACCAGATAAATATTATTTAATATGTAAGCTGGCTATATTATAAAGTTACCTGGCTCGACTTGGCTTTTCACACCTGCTATGTTTATGTCTGTTTTGTTACCGGCCTGTTAAGGGTTAAATCGGACTTTGTATTGTCACTGAAATAAACGAACGGTTATATTGTTTCAGTAAACTTATTATCGTTTCTATTTTTATTTTAGTGATTGATAGTTGATTGTGATATGACAGCTGATAACGACTTCTAGTTAATATGTATATAACTCAAAGAAAAATAACAAGAAAATGAATTTGTCATACATTGTCTTATTATAAATTAACTTTCAATTAAAACCATAAAACAGCAACTACAACATCTTAAGTAGACTGGTGGTGGTTTTGTTTTAATGTATTATAATTTAAATAGGTGTACTTAAATTATAAAATAGAATAGTTTAATTAATTTGTCAAGAAGATCTCATACTTTAAATTAAATATTTTTAACATTATCAATTACAGAACGAGATTGAAAACTGCTGACTGAAACCGTTAGTATAGAAGATATTTTAGATATAATTCGAATTTATTTGAAATAATCCCTTAATTTATTTGTTACAGTCTATATGTGTAACATATTATAAACAACTTTCAAAGCTG
Organism: Phragmatobia fuliginosa; assembly: GCA_932526445.1. Classification (NCBI taxonomy): domain Eukaryota; kingdom Metazoa; phylum Arthropoda; class Insecta; order Lepidoptera; family Erebidae; genus Phragmatobia; species Phragmatobia fuliginosa. The sequence continues at coordinate 16,430,295 of OW052067.1, forward strand.
AAATAGGGGAACCGAAATTAGTTCATTAGAAAAGGTGTTTTACTTGCAATTAATTTTGATTACGAGTAAAGGTATGATGAACATACATACAACAAAAAAAAAAGATATAAAACTATCACCAACTCCAAATAAAGTTGAGAAAAAGGTAGGGAGACGATGATGACGATCCCAATAAAGTTGAAAGTAGCAGTAGTAGAAATTCAGGTGTTTATTCAAAACCGCCTGGATTTTACTAAACTCCAGAGTTTTTATTCAGGTATATTTAAATAATAATATAAAATGTTAAATATTGAAGTTGAAAAAAGAAACTTAATATCAATTTAGTTCATTCTACGGCCGTGGTTTTCACAGAATCGACTGTTATTTCTTAAGTGGTGCGGGTACATTTATTCAGTCTGGATGTCGGCCTTAATTAACGAATACGAATGTAATTGATAAGTTCAAAGTTACGTGCAATTAATTCAAGATTTAGCTCGAATTTATTCAGACCCTTAGCGGCTCGGCCAAAATGTAACTAAATTGAAATTTACGATTTGAGAACTGTTTTCTACTGTCAATATTAAAAAAGATTTTATATGTTGATAAATTTTAAATTGGCTTTTTCAAGTAAAATAAGTGTTCTGTTCTTGGGAACGGTATCATTTTCTGTCCAAAATATATCTAAGCTTCTTTACTAATGTTATAAAGAGGTAAAGTTTGTGAGGTTATATAGGGTAATCTCTGGATCAACTGATCCGATTTTAAAAATTCTTTCACCAATAAAAAGCCACATAATTTGTGAGTGTTCTGGCTATAAATTAACCTGTGTCTTTTATAGTGATTTCAGATAGCGTGTTTGTAAGTCACTACTGTTGATCCTCGTGAACATGAGTTACAGTTCCTATGGGAACAATTAGATAGGTACCTGATTGAAATACTGTACCACATATTACTTTGAAGTTAGATACTACTAATCCATGTCGTTTTTATCGTCATATTAAGCTTGCAATATTGGCTTAGGAATAAATCCTGTTAAGATATTGTAGGGGTTTTTAAATCAATAAATGTTTTGAAAAAATATTTAAATCATAACAATCAAAGACACCAAGTCGTATTCGCGTGATATTAGTTAGGTCTTTTGACGTGTGTGTATATTTAGATATACTTTACATATACATGTATAATAGTATTATGACTGAATTACTAGTTTCCGTAATATTTTAATTATCGAATATTATTTTCGGACGAACTGTTTTATCAAAAAGTTATTATTGAAGTTACTGTAATGGTACTGTCACCGTTACGGAATTGTAGAATAACAATTCTCTGATTGATTTACAATGATTAATTGATTTTTTTTTTTTTTTTTTTTTTTTTTTTTTTTTCACGTGGGTACTTGATCAGTAAACATTGAAAAAGTTTGTCTAGTAATTAATATTTCATATAAATTAAATTTCATACTCAAGTAAACTTTTAATGTGTAATAATTGTAACTAACGGTACCTTCTGCCGGTATAAGTATTATCTCCTCTCCATATCTTTCAAATCTCACTATCATCATAAGCAGCAGTATGGAGGCACTCGGAAGGGCTATTGCAGACATGAACGCAATGTTCAATAGCCGTATGGCAGAATTTGAAGCCAGGGAAACTCTGCATAAAGATACTGGCACTTCGGCATCACTTCAAGAGGATTTTAAAACTTTTAAGAAGTTTGTTTTACAAGCACTAAATAATCTACAAAACCAAGTGCAAATGCTGGCCCAGTCTATTGACACCATGGAGATGCGGAGTAGACGGAAAATGTTATTGTTCCATGGTATAACCGAAGACAGAAATGAGGATGCTGCATCGCTTGTCACTAAAATCATCACTGAAGACCTTAAAGTGAGTAACTTTTCAATAAATAATGTCAAGAGAGGCCACAGGATGGGTCGGGCCTCAGAAACTAAGCCTAGACCTATTATAGTTAAATTTAACCAGACTACTACCCGAGACTCAGTATGGTTTGCTAAAACCAAACTGAAGGGTACCGGCGTTACCATATCTGAATTTCTGACGAAACCTAGGCACGATGTGTTTATGTCCGCACGCGAGAGGTTCGGTGTAAGTAAGTGCTGGACCCGGGAGGGCAATGTCTATGTTATGGGGCCTGGCGGTGAGCGACATCGGGTCACGACGCTGATGGAACTTGACGCTATTTCCGAGGATACAGTGAAGCCCGTTACAGTACCTAAGGCAACAGCGACTAAGCCTAGACGTGCCGCAAAAAAGTAATTCACGTTATCCTAAAGCAGTGCTGAATGAATTTATTTTTACATTTCACTGTAGGGCAGCATGTATGAACAGGGTAATCTTAAATGATAACTCATATTTCATTTTTACTACCGTCTTACCTTAGTTTTTCACTTGATTGCTAAACATACCTTTATATTATTATTATTTATATTACCCTGTTTCAAGTAAATCATGTAGTTCATGTACAACATGGGTTTGGCAATAATCCAGATGACAACTTGTCATAAATGTCATTTACGAGCTGTCAATGTTGCGTTTCATTTCACTTTGAGCAATTTACTAAAATTTGAGTACTAGTCTTTTTACACTATATTGACACTGTAGTTCATGCATGCTGTTAACTGCCTTTTGTTTGTTTGTTTAGTGTTGTTTGCTTTTATTTTTTTGTTTTTATTGTTTTTTTTACTCTAAGACATACAACCGGCAGACGGGTAAATGATTAGAAGTGTTTACAAAAAGGGTTATAATTTTTATTATCTTTCTACATATTTTACCTTAACACTAAAATTTTACCTTTGTTACTGTTATATATTTATACATTATACATTTATATTGCAATTGTGGTTGCACATATTTTCACACAGCATACACTACTATTATTGTTGTCTAAATATACTTTATCTTTATCAGAAACACCAATGATTAATTTTGCGGGGAACAGTGACACTGAAGACAATCTTTCAGTATCTGGTTGTGACGACAGTCTCATAAGTGAGCCTTCTCTGGCAGATACAATCTCGGCACAGTTTTCTGATGTTCCCAGGAACTTCAATGTCATTCACTTAAATGCCCAAAGCATTCCGGCACACTTCAATGATATGCTAACTAGTCTAGACTGTGCGAACATACACGCCATTCTTGTATCAGAATCCTGGTTAAAACCATGCCTAAATACCGCCACGTACTCGTTACCGGGTTATCACTTGATACGAAATGATCGTGTATGTGGACGAGGGGGTGGTGTTGCCATATACATACGTACGCATATTCCCTTCTCCGTTGTCAGTATGTCATCTCAACCTCCCCCCGCGGATGCCGGGGAGCATATTTTTATAGAAGTTGAACTCCAACACTCGAAATTGCTTCTCGGAGTCTATTACAGTCCCTCCTTGCGAATAGATTATTTCTCTTCATTTGAAATAATCTTAGAAAATTTAGCACCTTCGTACAGTCACACTGTAGTCATGGGTGACTTTAACACCTGTTTACTTAGGAACGATACTCGATCCTCTTCCCTTCGTTCTGTTTTGGAATCCAACAATCTTTCTATCCTCCCACTCAATCCCACACATAATATGCCAAACCGCAACTGTTCTCTCCTTGACCTTATCATCGTGTCTTCAATGGAGCACGTGGCTAAACATGGTCAGTGCTCTGCCGATTCTTTCTCTTATCATGACCTTCTCTTTCTATCCTATCAAATTCGCACTCCTAAACCGAAATCTAAAGTACTTTCGTGTCGAAATTTTCGTGCTATGAATCTCGATGATCTTCGCAGGGATGCCGAAAGCATTGACTGGAGTGTGCTGTACGACTACCAATGCATTGACGAAAAGATCTCTTACTTCTCGAAAGAGATAATTGCCTTGTACGACAAACATGCACCAATACGACAAATTAGAGTTAAACATCTGCCAGCACCGTGGTTAACTGATGAAATAAAGGAACTACAGGCAAAGAAACAGAAGGCTCATTCTAGGTATAAAAATCACCCTAGTGCCTTAAATTGGGATAAATTTGTACATATTAGAAATCGCTGCAATAAGGTGTGTAGGAATGCACAACGCCGGCACATTCACAAATCCGTCGAAAACGGTGATCCAGTTAAGGTATGGAAATTTCTAAAGTCACTAGGGGTCGGTAAAACAAATTCAAAAACTGTTTCAAGAAATTTTGACATCAATTCCTTAAATACACACTTTTCTGCTTCCCCCAGTTTTGGGGGGGCTACTAAAACTACTACACTAAATAATCTTTCATCTCTACCGACTCCTAACTGTCCTTCGTTTACTTTTAGTCAATTTTCTGCTTGTGATGTCAGGAAGAGCGTAATATCTATAACTTCTAACGCTGTAGGAACTGATAATATCAGCCGCAACATGGTACTCCCAATACTGGATATAATTCTACCTGTAATATGCCATATCCTTAATTTTTCTGTATCCAACAGTGTTTTTCCATCCGCATGGAAAATGGCTCAAATAATTCCTCTCCCAAAACAATGTAACCCTTCTTCCACTTCAGGCTACCGCCCAATATCCATACTCCCCTTCTTCTCTAAAGTACTCGAACGCCTTATCTACATGCAGTTCAGCTCTTTTCTCTCAAGAAATTGCCTCCTAAATCCTCTCCAATCGGGTTTTCGTCCCGGCCACAGTACTACCACTGCACTCCTTCATGTTGCGGAGGATATCAGATTCAGCATGGAGGAGGGAAAATTGACGATCCTCGCTCTGCTCGATTTTAGCAACGCCTTCAATACTGTTGACTTTGATATCTTGCTCGGACTATTGCGCTCTCTTATCATATCTCCATCAGCAATTGACTGGTTTCGTAGCTACCTGTATGGCCGCCAGCAGCGCTCCTGTATTGAAAACAACTATTCCTCTTGGTGCACTATAGCTGCGGGCGTACCTCAGGGCGGCGTGCTCTCTCCATTACTCTTCGCAGTTTTTATCAACTCCATCACAGATCGATTATCTTCTTCCTACCACCTTTATGCAGACGACCTCCAGATCTACACCAAAGCTTCTCCGGCTAAATTGGGTGCAGCTATCACCGATATAAATAATGATTTAGTGCACATTTGTAATTGGAGTAGGGAGTATGGCTTGAATGTAAATCCAGCAAAAACACAGGTGATAATTATAGGTAGTCCTAAGATGAACTCCTTAATTAATTTGGAACAGCTGCCTGCTATCTCTTGCGATGGGACCAAAATTCCATATAGTGACAAAGTTAAAAACCTTGGAATCTGTATGGACAAGTACATGTCCTGGGCTCCCCAGATTGGTGCGGTTAGTCAAAAATTATTTGCTGCAGCGGGGTCACTGCGAAGACTTCGTAACTTTCTTCCAATAAACACGAAAATCGCCCTAGCACAATCCCTTCTCCTTCCGATCCTTGACTATGGTGATGTTAGCTATCTAGATCTTACCGAAGAACAATTAAATAAACTTGAGCGTCTCCAAAATGTCTGCATAAGATTCATATTCGGTTTACGTAAATATGATCACATCTCTGAATATCGTGTTAAGCTCAAATGGTTACCTATACGCCTTCGCCGGAATGTTCATATTCTCTCCACTCTATACAGTATTCTGTTCCTTCCACATACGCCATCCTATCTCAAAAAACGTTTTGAGTTCCTTGACAATTCACATTGTAGACACCTGAGATCATCGGAAAATTTAAAGTTAAAAATGCCCATGCACAAAACAAAATTTACAGACAAGTCTTTCTCGGTACAAGCCGTTAGACTCTGGAACAATCTGCCTGAGACAATAAGAAAAGCCAAGTCTCTGCAAATATTTAAAAAAAATCTCACCGATTATTACTTGGCTGTGTAGGGACTGCCAAGGAACTGATTACTGTAGTGAATGTGTCATTGTTTTGTGTGTAGGTATTCTAAGTATTTATTGTGTGTAAATGTTTGTGAGTCTAATTGATTTTGTAATTGTAGTAGTAATATGATTGATTTATTCCTCTTTTATTATTATTGTTATTTTTTATTTTATTTTTGTTTTTGTTTTAGTACTTGTGTATATTAGTGAAATGTAAACTGTGATGAAATATGTTAGTAACCTTAAGTATTATTCTATCACAAATTATGTTTAAAGTACGTCACTGACAACCCAAAATTTTATTACAAAAGTGTCCTTACTTAAAGGTTGTCTGGAAGAGATCGCCGTGAGCGATAAGACCGCCTTTTGTAAGACCAGATATTGATCTCTGTACCTATATGATATTTTTATATATATTATTTTGTATATTATGTGTATATTCTGTATATTATTTTGTACTGTAAAGTGGTTTACAATAAAGTTAATAATAAATAAATAAATAAATAAATTTAGAAATATTTTACACACGCTTTAGCCCGCGACTCCACCCGCGTGTATGTCGGTTTTCGCGTTAAAAAGTATGTCCTCCCTAGACTATTTGTGTACCAAATTTCATTCAAATCAGTACTTTTTCAGACAGTTACTTTAGCATTTATCAAAATCCAAAAATATATAACATTGAATATTGTATTACATTCAACTCAACCTTGTATTCAGCTCTTCAGATTGTTACAAATAAAATATAAAATTTATGATCATGTCACTTATCTGCAAAGGAAATATCATACTTAACCTATATGCTTGAACATTACTAAATGTACATATGACCATATTTCTCTCATGTGAACTCGTATCTTAAAAACGTGTAGTTTAAAAAATTTACTGTAAACGTATAATTATTATTATTGCATAAAGCGTAATTACATCGAGAGATATTTATTGATAAAAACGCATAAAATATTTTTTTTTTTTTTTTTTTTTTTTTTTTTTTTTTTTTTTTTTTTTTTTTTTATTGTAAATCTGCAATCAGTGCGTTCACTTTTAGCAAATGTGCTGTATGATTTTCGCATTCTGAGTGTGTCCCCCAGCGAGAACATCTACTCATAATTAATTCATAATAAAATATGACAGTGAAGTTTGTACCGCAAGAGATAAAAGAGGATCTGCACTTACGCGACCCTTATGTGTAGTCGAGTCTTTGTTTTTTATTAATTCTGCGAGTTTAATATCTGTTAATTGAATTGCATAAGATCAATAAACAACACCCTGTAATACTTACTAGAAATAGGTTTACTTCTTTGTCGTGTGATTAAATATTATAATTAGTATTTAAGATTATCGTAAAATGCAGCGATTAAGTAAATTAATAATGTTGTGTAAGTCGAATTCAATACTACTCGTACAACGATACTAGAATATCCTTTATTAAATACTTGAAAAGGACTCAGTGAGTAGTTTGCAAGAGGTTAGGAAAGATCCACGATGTGACTATTACGACGCATGGTGATATATTCACTTTGTTAAAAGGAGTTCATATCGGTCAGTACCTAGATGGGTAACCCATAACGTCCCACTATTAGGTTCCAGCCTCCTCTCAGGAGAGGGTTAAGGCCATACGTCCCCACGCTGGCCGAGTTGGTTTTTTAAACCGCCCAAAGGCCTCCAACTAATCTTCACGGCTGTTATCTTAAAATAATAACCGGGGCCAACTGCTTAACGTGACCTCCGAATCACGGGAACGCTCATAGCATGATATGCTGGGGACGTATGGCCTTAACCCTCTCCTGAAAGGAGGCTGGAGCCTAATAGTGGGACGTTATGAGTTGTAGATGAAAACATATAGGTAATAATGTTTACTGGGATTAACTGATTTACAACAGTTATTACATACTTACTTACATTTGCACTTTATACCTGAAGTTTCAAACAAGATGCGTATATTGGCTCCATTCAATAAGCCCTCACCTTATTTACTATGTTTCCAATCAACAACAATCTGACCAATCTTATTTCATTTTATCCCACAGTCTTCAAAAACCCATAAACAAATAATTATAAGAATTTATAGTCAGAACTATAGATACGAGTTAAGTAAAGGAATGTGCTACAGTTTAAATGAGGTTGCGCGGGAGTAACCGGTCGGGGGCAATCGGCCGCCTCCGCGCAACTTCGGGGAAAGGCGACCATGATTTATCGCTAAAATTAAACTTCGAGACTTGGAGTGCAGGTCTCCGCAACAAGGTAAGGGAACGAGACACAGTAGGTTCGATTATATTATAATGATAATAATTTGACGTGGTTCGCTGTGAAATATCTCAATCGTGACATGTTTGCGTGTTAAAATAAACATGATAAAACACGCTACTTTTTATGCTGATATCGAATAACAGTTTTGATTTACTTTTTTCTTGTCGGTTGTTTTTATATCAAAACGATATCTCAAACAAAAAGTTGTGATATATTTTCTATTTGATGTTTAACTTCAAAAACATCTCGTGATCTCTCAAATGAATGCAGGAGACACAAAACAGTCTCAACAGCTTATCAGGTTAGTCAGGTTAATTGGTTTAAGTTAAGTTTAAATTGGTGGTAAGTTCTTCAGCTACTAGGTAACTACTAAACTTCAAATAGGCAGAATTTCTTACAATATCAGACACATAAGACTACCGATATTATTACCACACTTTGCCTCCACCGTAATCTAGTTACAATAAACTGCTACGACGAAATTTATATTTTGACTTATTTGAATGTTATATCAAAGTCTCATCGCTGAACTAAACTTAAACTCAAACTTTCTCTGAACATAATGAATGAAAGATATTCATAATGGTAGATATATGTTTTTGTACCTGAACTACTTTCAAAGTTCCTAATTAACTGAGTTGTTTAAAAGAAAAGAAAATGTAGTTACCTTTTACTAGAAAACATCTGAGAAATTAGACACGGGAGTAAGTGAATGGAAGAAGAAAACGTTATACATCGAATAGAAAACACAAGGAATAGTTTAAATTGAATTGGCTTTCAAGAAAACACTGAACCACGACTACAGACGTTTAAGGCTTATATTTTTACTAGCTTTCGCCTGCGGCTTCGCCCGCGTGTATCTCGTTTATTGCAGTTAAAAGTAGCATATGTGTTATTCTGAAATATAAGCTAAATTTACGAGTTATATGCGCATATGTATTTATATTCCAATACCTATCTATTAAAATACATTCATTGCTGCTTATTACACATTATACAATATTACAAAAAAATTAACTATACTATTTATTACAAGCCCGAATATAATATAGTCAATAAAATCCTATAAATGGCTAACAGAGCATATAGGTATTCTTTGCATCGAGTATCAATTTGGTTAAACTTCTATCAGACGTTTGATCGTGTAATAAGATCTCTGAATAGTCGCGCACTATCGTATAATTCCCTAATTCGCATTGTTCTTATTGGTCCATCAATCGCGCATGCGCTGTTGTGTCTAAAGTAGGGTATATATTGCGCGCAAAGATAAAATCGCACCAGTCGAGGTACGGCAGCGGTCGAATTATCTTGATCTGGGAGCTAGTAACTGCGGCCTGCGGGTCGTTCCATACAAATTGTATGGCATATCTACTGCTACTTTTGGGCATAGTTAACCTTATAGTTTTCTTGTAGCATGTTCTCGGTTGCTAATGGGAGCGATTCCTTGTATCAATGGTGTGAGAAACGCTTAAATAGCAGAAGATGGCAACTCCTGATACTAGTGGGACTGTATCCCTGAATTTTTTAATCACGTGACTGAGTGACATTAGCCAATAAAACAAGAGAATAGAAAAATAGAATAGAAAACGCAAAACTTAGCAGTTTGGCTAGGGTGACTGCTCGTAACGTATGACCCTGCACTGTACGCAGGCGTAACATCGTGTTATCAAGAATTTTGAAAATAGAATTGTACCAACTATCCAGGACCTTCATACTTGTGATGAAAGAAAACATTTTCTAATCCCCATAACTTTAAATACAATCAGAGACAAATGGATTTAGTCTCTCCTATCCTTAGCCAAATGTTTATGCAAAGTCATTTTCAAACCAACAACGTTATTACGACGTTTGACCCTGATTTTGTATGACAAATAAGGTAAACAATTATTATAAGATCCACTTTGTGATACATGGTTACCGTGGTCTAACTGACTAACGTCGACCATATCGGAGACTACTATATTCATAATCAGAATTTCTAAACATCTTTTTCTTTCCACCACGCACGAACTCCTGTAAGACAACAGTTCCAAGTGTATTGATGCCCCTTAAATCCCAACCAACATAATTAAGAGAATCAGGAGTGGGTTTGGACTCCAATAATCTCTTTCAATCGATGAAAACAACAAAAAATCTGTTAAATTATTTTTGAAAATAAAATAAATATATCGGACATCTTACACACAAAGCAGAGCTTGTATTATGCGCACTAGACAACTGTTAATACAGATACATAAACATACATTTTTTTCTTCTAAATACATACATATTATATTATATATAGAAAACACCCAAACTCCGAAACAAATATCTGGGACCCGGGATTAATGAAACCGGGAATCGAACCCGAACCACCAGACCAACTGTTAACTAATTTCTATCCTATCCTACTTCCCACCAATACTAGAAATTCGAAAGATTGTGAGGTTGGATGGATGGATGTTACTTATTCTTTCACGCAAAAACTACTAAACTGATTTAGATAAAACTTTACACTAATATAGCTCATACATCAGAATAACTCACCAGATACTGGTGTCTAACAAAAAATCAAAACATATAAATTTCAAACTTAGAAGAAAAGTAATGGGATTTTCATTAAAGTAAGTCCAACGATTCCTAGCGGACGCAACTTACATATAAATGCGTGATGGACTAGATATGAGAATCAACCGTATTATGAAGCCATTTAAACGCAAGAGGCATGACAGATGCAGTGTTATTATGTTAGTTTATGAGCTTTTTACTGTCATGTAAATATTGTGTGTGAGGACTGCGAATTTCGGGGTCAAGTGTTGGTACGGACCAGTAGTAGTTACACGGTCGTGAGACACCATCAAGTGGAATTCCAACAGCTTAGTTTCTGAAAATACTTTTAATCTAATCTTACATCTTATAGGCCATACATCTCGCAATCACATAGGCTTAGCAGTTTGTAGTGATAATTTATTTGCGTATCACAGTTTGATTTTGAAGATTTTTGCACAAATAATAGTATTAATCTTAAGTATTAACAAATAAAAAAAAATCAATAATAATGTCCAGATCAATGCTAATTTCATGGGAGTTTGATAGTATGTAAAATCCTTCTACGAACCCTATTTTTTATAGCTGTAAAATAACTCTACTCTGCCTGATGGACGCATGAGTAGAATCCAAGAGTGCTGATCAGTGTCCTCATCGCAAACGTGTACATGTTGCAGCAAGATAATTCACACTATAGCACGTATTGGGTTACTTCATCACGATCCGGTTCAAATACCCAGGTTCATAGTTGCAGGGAAATACATGCGCTAATGCATGCATAGTGAGTGTCAGGTTTTGATCGCTCGGCAGAGCCGAATAGCTGTACGTGTACGTAGAGTTCCAAGGCCAGTACGTGTTGTCGTATCGAGGAAGGGAGAAGCTGGAAATAGTTGATAGAAGTCGTTAAAACACTCTTCATGATGAAAGCCATAAGGGACTACCGTAGAGGCGACATCTCTTCGCAACTGCAGACTCAAGGAATTTTTAAAGGAGCTCCGGGCTGTTGATAATGCGGACTGTACGCCACGGCAACCGATTGAGACCGTCAAGCAAATATTGCTCGTATCGTAAGAACAGTATTCCACTCAGAAACAAATCCGGGTCTTATAAGGAAGATAAAGAATCGTCTGACTTTGTTCCTTTGTTCAGTATAGGATATAACCTGAATTCCGCGAGGCCGCCTTTGTGACGTTTTAAATGTACTCACGTGGTTAGTGCAGTTGAGTATTCCGAAATTTTTGGTAGATAGTCCGCAAACCAGCCTTTATTTGGGGCTTATCATAAGCGCACTTAAAATATCATTGTATAAACTATGTACCATGTCAGGTCCTATATTAGCCGTGTTAACAATATTTCAACAAGATATATTTCTAAGCATTCTTTTAAATAGGAACTGTCATTTAGATGAACTAAAAATATGATAACTGCCTCGTTGGTCTAGTGGTTAGCGTATGCATCTGCTGACCAAGATCTCGGGTTCGATTCCCAGGTCGGACCAAAATGTTTGTGTGATCCGCAAATATTTGTTTCGTAGTAGGATGTTTTCTATGTATAGTATGTATGTATTTACAAAAATTTACAATTTTTTTTTATGTATTTATATCAGTTGTCTAGTTACCCATGCTACAAGCTCTGCTTAGTTTGGCGACTAGATGGCGTTGTGTGTAAAATGTCCGAAATATTTATTTATTTATATTATATAGGGTTAAAATTTCACTATTAACTCAAAAGAAAAGAGTATTCTGATGTAATGTGAAACAATATATAAAAACAGGAACTATAACAAAAGCTTAGTAACTTTACAGAGCTAGTCAAAATATCCAAGAACTTTATAATATGTGTGCTTTCGTGTTAAAAACGGTGCTTTTAAATTTCACATTGAGATAACCAATGAAGATAGCGCTGAAGAATTAATTCCGACACTGGGAGCAACCTCTAACTCGTAAAAAATACAAGAAGATACACCAAGTTCAGCTTGCGAGAATTGACGTTTCTACGAAACTGCAACAAGGCAGCTTGGCATGTTGTACTTTTTAGCGTTTAGAGAATGAAAAGCTTTCTACTTACAAAAAAAAATCTTTTATTTAATATCTGGGAAAAGTTTAACACCTATTCCTATTTGTTACCGTAATATTTTTTTGTATACCTATTTATTAATACAAGCTTTGTGCCTCTTATGACGAAATTATGCAAACAGAGGCGTATTAAATTTAGCATAGTTAAAGTTTATATGGAAAAGAAATGTAGAAAGCTATGAAATTAAAAATTAATAATGAATTAAAAGTCAAATTTCGACTAGCAAGCGACCACTCACTTATAAATACGTCTTCATTAGCTTTACTTTCAAGAAACTAACTAACTTGCATAAAGTTTTGGTCGGTTCGATTCCGAGATAACCACCAATTGCTGATACAAAAAAATAGAACCTGGAACACTCTTTCACTATGAATTTCGATGCAAATTAATTTAAATACTGCAAAATGTGGATAATGACGCATTTCTCAATTATGCATGTTATTTATAATAGTTAGTAAATCTTTTACATATATTTTACGTTACGTCAGGCGTTACCGCTAAACTTCACTTTAAAATGCAAGTGAATAGCAAAAGTACATGGGTCCCAAAAGATTTCACATTTATCTTAAGGTATAAAACCGGTTGAAGCCCCGACCATACACGCAGCCGAAACAATGTCTCGAGATGAGACGGTAGATTACCAGTAATTACTCTCAAACGGCTACTTGTTAACACACCATGTTTAAAATAAATAAAAAATACACTTGGTGAGTTCTACCTACTTTAATATGTATAATATATGTATAGAGTGAGTTGGAATTTGTATAATTTCTGTTATCGTTATCATCAAGTAGTTGTAGTGAAGTAAGTGAAGATATATGCTGCAATTATAAGATGTTTTGTATGGGTTAAAATATATGAGTTTGTTTGAGTTACGTACGTTTCTATAGGAGTAGACAATTAGACCTTACGTGGAGTATTATTAATACTAGCTTGTAAATGAAAATTTAAACCTTTGACGTTCCGATATTTCGAACGAGTTATACCGCTCGTGGTCAATACGGGTAGACGGGTAAATTTATCGCGAAAAACTCAAGCAAGCGAAGTTTACAGCAAAAAACATGAGTATGTGTGAAAGTCGCGAAAGTCTAAATACAGTTAAACCTTTGATTCGAAGAATATCCTTAGGCGCAGTTATACACTTTCTTAAACCTACCTCTAAACAGACGATGAGACTATGAGATTAATACATACTAATAAAATTTCATCAAAATATGTTTTACATGGCTATGAATAATCTGTGAATGAGCACTTGAATGTTTATACGGCGTTTAAATCAAACAAATCAATTTTTTTTTTGTTTATCTAGTTGTTCCATTTAATATCCGGAACGAGCCGATCGCTCTCCACTATACCTCTATGTTAATGTAACTAATTTAATGCGGAGTAAATGAGAGTATTTAGAGTTCTGTGCAAAATATATAAATAAATAAATATTTGGGAGATGTTTCGCACAACGTCATCTAGTCCCAAACTAAGCAGAGCTTGTGTGTATCTATGGGTACTAGACAACTAATATAAATACATATATATATATATATATATATATATATATATATATATATATATATATGTAAATATTTGATCCTATAACAAATCCATAAAACACACTCATTTTGAGTTATATTTTCATACATCATCAGTTGGATGGTTTATGTTGTTTGGCTTAGGATGTTTTCTATTTAATATGTATGTATTTACAAAAAAAAAATGTTTATGTATTTATATCAGTTGTCTAGTACCCTTAATACAAACTCTGCTTAGTTTGGGACTAGTTGGCGTTGTGTGTTAGATGTCCGAAAAATATTTATTATCATCTTTATCATTTTACATGATTCTCATAACTTACATAGTTGGGATCGCGTCGGTGCCTGTCACACAGTTTTTACTAGCTCACACACCTTCGTTTTCACTCTATCTGTCTATGTCAAATATCTAATAATGTTAATTTCATAATTAAACTAAGATAGATAGATATTATACATAGAAAACACCCAGACTCCGGAACAAATATTTGCGGATCACACAAACATTTGGACCCCAAGCACAGCAGTCACATACGCCACCGATGCGCCACCAAAGCAGTCAACTTTTACATTTTTTGTTTATCTGGTAAAGGGAACACCTTTAATATACGGAACGTGTCGATCGCTCTCCAATAGACCTCTACGTAAATTTAACTTATTTTAATGAGGAGTAAATCAGAGTACTTTGAGTTCTGTGCAAAATATATACCTGTATATATTTTGCACAGAACTCAAAGTACTCTAAATATATCTAAATATATAAAATAATTCTCAGGCTGGCACATTTTGTATTAAAATAAAATTGATCATGAATAACAAAGAGACTATTGCCCGCAGCAAAATAATACAATCTAGTTTCTTACAGTAGCTGCCATAGATAAAATCGGAAACGGTCATATTTAGATCGACTCGGTATCTATAAGGAAGGCAGTAATGTGAATATATTGTATAAGGTATCAAAAGATATATAGTTTGTGGTATAACTGGCTCCAAGTGGCGGGTGAAAGGTTTCATTGTGGTGTCACGCGAATAGGACGTACAATGCCCCTGGATTCTGATCCCCATAAACTTTACGTTTTACCAAAAAGTTCTACTACATCTATACATAAAAAAAAAATTTAAGTATCTGTATGTAATATCAAATTAACAGATTTTTTTCAATGCATATGAAAGTATATACCTTGCTTACACCAAGTTCTGTGTTTGGGGTAATCTCTCGAATAGTTGGACCGATTTTGACGGAAAAACTGATGACCTAAAGAATAACTTAGACTAATACTTTTTTTGGAATAGCTTCGGGGCGGAAATCGCGATTTACAATTATAACCGCGGGTAACGCCGCGTGATTCAGCTAGAAGAAAATATAATATAACCAGCCCGCGGGTACAATGAAATCTGATCTAATAACTAAGTTGCCTTTACACAATGGGTTTGATTTACTTCGATTAAGTTTACAAGATATTTAATTGCAGGTTGTCGAGCAGGTGGTGAGAAAATTATTCGCAGGTGACACCTCTGGTACCTACGGCACTTAAGTTGCTCAAACTTAAAACTAAATCAGGTAGGCCTATGTAAATCTTAGAAATGTTAAAGTTAATTAGCATAAATGTTATAGTTTATTTATTCGCTTTTAAACTGTTTGTTATATTGAAACAAGCTTGGTTCAATTCAAAATGGAAGTCAATATTCCTCCTCACCCTCGTAGCTTTTTTGTATTCCTAAAACTATATGGGGTCGGTTACTAGTTCAACCAGTTTGACTTAAATTTCACTTTTTCCGTGGAATAAAAAGCATCGGATCTCTGCAACCCCGAGGGAGAATTGAATTCAAAGTTTGAAGTAGTTGTCAGTAAATTTGAGGGCATCGACTTGCCAATAGCAATTGCAATAGATGTTTATGACAACCGGGACAGAGGCTTCGTGTGCTTTACGTGGCACCGACGTATAACACCGCCGAATTTCAAAATTAAGGTGCTATTAGTAAGAATATCTTGATTCTTTTTTAGGAATTGAACTCGAGTACACTTACTCCGCCGTAGCATACTTTAACCCCAAAATCATTTAATACTCTTCCTTGATGGATACAAATTTATGATAAAGAATACAAACACTAGTAACTACAATTTCCAAAGTTTTAGGACTATTAAATATATTTTCTTTATAAAATCTAGAATGTAAGTATTACACACTAATAATAATACAAATATCACAGTATGTAAATATTAAAATTACATAGTTTCTTACCGTTATTAGTAGACGTGCTGAAGGGGTCACGTTGTAGGTTTCCTGAAAATAAAATCAAACGACATTATTGTACTTTTCTTGGTAATAATTAAAACAAAAAATTTCACACACAAATAAACATGTTCGGTGTCATACTGGACATGCATATATGCATATGCCCATTTGGACCTTACCTTCCTAACTACCCTTATGCTTTGACTGGTGGGAATGTACTCGTATAGCTATTCTCTACCGTTTGCATCAAATTTTCATTTAATTCAAAAGCTTTTAGTATCTATAGAAAAACTAAATAATTTTGTTCATTCTATTAGCAATAACATGATGCTGAAAATTGAGATATTTTAATGATAATTATTTTTAATAAAATAAAATAAAAATAACAATACATGAGTTGTTCTGGTATGTACCTGATATCTAGTAAAACTCATAAAAAACTGTTTAGAACGAGTTTATTACCGATTGCGTTTGATACGTAAAAATCTAGAGATCAAATCTTAAGTACTTGGCCTTGTAATGATTTTAATAGTTCGTAGTCAATTTAGATTTCAATATAAGAGCATACAAGAGGCATACATTTAGAAGTGGACTACGAAATACTGAAAAGAAAAAGAAGTAGTCATTTCACCTACCCACAAAGGAAATCTCTTTTTGTACGATTTTTCGAGTTGTAATTAAGTTCGAAAGACATTATATAAGAAAAAAAATAGTGCAATAAATTCGCATCCGAAAATTTTTAATGTTTGGAATTGATACTGACGTCATTATTTTATTTTATTTAAATTCTCTGAATGTAAATGACAGAATTAAAAAATAGTACATTGTTCACCGAGGGAGGAAAGGAACCGATTACTAGCGAGGGAGCAGTTTGTGGCCCGAAGGCGCAGCCTAGGGCCACAATACTCCCGAGGTAGGAATGGGACTTTCACCCGAGTGCTACACAGTGCTTTATACTACACCTGTGAGGAACATTTAAAGTATTTATAAAATAAAATCAAAACGTAAGACACCATGTAAAACACAATTTAGCTTAGAATTTGACATATTATTTATAAATATTTCGCGCTTCTTTTGTTTTTTTTTATTCTTCACAAAAGGATGTCAGTGGCACGGAGATTCCATATTTAAATTATATGAAAACTCCTTGACAGGCGAGCGCAATAGATAAGATTAATAATAGATAAGATTAATTATGATTTTAGATCTTACGATCTAAAATCATAATAGGCATACAATTTGACTTTAATACACTGCTGTCCACCGTTTGAAGAAAAAAAATAGATGTTAAGTATTTAAAAACTAAATAACTAGAGTGTTGTTACATACCTCTTGTCAATAAGTCCAGTAGTTTACTTGAAAAATGAAACTCAGGTCTAAACATTTCGTTACACATAAAATATCTTTGAAAAACACTAGTATACACACTATTATAATATTTAAGTATACACACTTCATAAAACAGTTAACACATAACAATAAATACTATAGCACAAAATACTACCTTAACATATATTTCAAATTACCAAAACAGATACTTAAAAGTAGGAAATTCCTACTGATTTTGATTTCACCACTTTTATATAACTTCCAAATTCAAAAACCACTACACTATATTTTAAATTAATATCTCCTTAACTGTTTCTAAAATTGAACCAAAGTAACTGTACTATTTAAAAAAAATCTTTGACCATCTATGGTATTTCAATAAAACAATTTCATGAAGTTTGACGTGACGTCACAAGTGTGTTATTGTGTCACACACAACTGTCACACAAAATATTTGTACATCATCGACACGGGCGATTGTCGCCAACTGTTTAATTATGCCGACTGTCCCGATTTATTAGTGCACTATGTAAATTCAGGGACGGCTTTGGCGAACATATTATATTTTTCATGAATATTTTTATCAGAACAAAAAAAACTTTTAGATTACCAGAAACCTGTCGTTGGTCTCCAGCTATTCATGTTCAAATTATTTTTTATATAATAACTAGCTCATGCCCGCGACTCCGCTCACGTCTGTTTCATTATTTATTACCTAGGGTATAAAAATAGTTAACGTCCTATTCCCAGACCTATTGAATGACCTTGTTGGTCTAGTGGCTAGCGTATGCGGCTGCTGATCAACAGGTCTTGGGTTCGATTCCCGGGTCGTACCAAATATTTGTTTCGGAGTCTGGGTGTTTTCTATGTAAAATATGTATGTATTTACAAAAAAAAAGTATGTTTATGTATATATATCAGTTGTTTAGTACCCATAATAGAAGCTCTGCTTGTCCGAAATATTTGAATAAACACACAAAATTTCATAAGAATCGATCAAACTCAATTCCGTCTGCGTCTTCTATTCAACAAACAAATTTGATTCCCATAAAAAAGAATACGTCAAACCATTTTACGGATAAGTCAAAATTACCGAAACTAATCATAACTTAGTTCGTTTGCTCGTATTCACATTGTCTTATACAGAATTTGTAAATTTATGGAGCCAACAACAATTTTTGTAAAATCCAAGTACGGCCCAGAATCCGTCTGGAGAGGTCAGGGTTGCTCGTCTTTTGACCCTCCGACACCTATCCTTCACCAACGCCCTGTTAATATATATTTCCGTCCCGTCTACACAGGCCACGACACTTTGCTTGACATTTAACCCTTCACGTCATTGTCATCATATCTTTGTCTTACACATTACGTTCGGTATATTACTGTTTCATTCAAACAGGTTATGACATATCGGTCGACACATGACCCGAGCATCGACGGTACTCTATCCTTTTTTTTCTTAAGCTGTAAACATATTAGCGTCCCCTTCGCTCATGTCGCGACCCTTACTACCAGCCACTTGAATAGATTAGGTGTTTTCGTACGAATACGGGTTCAATATTCATTGATAATCGGTTCGTTGGCATTTAAATGCAAGAAATGTATGATTGTTTCCTTTTAACGTTCCTCAACTTACATAGGTTTCATTCATTACGAAAATTCATATGTCTAGAGTTTTATGAGTTATAATACTTTATATTGCTATACACGAGTTAAGGCGGGAAAATAGTGGTAATTACCAATAGCACAACAGTGGGGCTCCATACTGTTAACACCTTAAATTTCTAGTTTACTTTTCAAGTGTTAACGTTCTATGAGGCCTATGTCTAGCAGTGGACTGCGATGGGCCGATTATGATGATGATGATGATGATGATGACACACAACGCCGTCTAGTCCCCAAACTAAACAGTGCTTGTATTATGGGAACTAGACAACTGATATAAACACATAAACATAGTTTTATAAATACATACATACATATTATACATAGAAAACACCCAAACTACGAAACGGATCACACAAACATTTGTCTCAAATGTTTAATTTTATTGACTTCACTAAAAAAACAAATAAGTCCCCGGAATGGGAACAGGGTTTTCTTTTAAGTCTATAGGTAAATTCATTACTAACCCTAACTTGTAGTAATACTTTTAAGGAAGGAACTGAAGAATGATTTAAAGTTCCAATTTCAATTGATCCTTTTAATATCCCTTTTTTATCGTATTACAATTACAATGTAAGAGGTTTCAACTTACACACTTTTATTATGGAGTCTGCGAGAAAAACCGAGTAGAAAATACCAGTAGTATTTGATATTTTTTCCATCGTGCTCTGAAGCATTATAGAACGCATACAAGTAACGGAGTCATGTGTTAGGACGCGTAGAGGTGCACTGTGTACGGTGTATCGACTCAGTTTTTTCTTCCACTGACCTGCAGTGATCGAGAGCATACCAAGTTAGCTGTCGAGTGGATGTACGTACATGTGGATGCGTCTAAATTTTAAAAGCGAAGTTCTTTGAAATTCTGTTGTGTACTGTTTGTGTAAAGTACATTTAAAATTCGTTTGTTCACATTTTAACTAGACATAAAAAGACTATTAATATTATTTTTACGGGAATTAACGCGATCACTTAGGTATTAAATACCTTCTACTTCACGGATTCGACGAAGGAGGGCGTGCACCGATGAGCCAGTCAGCCTGTGACCACGGCCAGTGCAACCTGGTCGAAACGTCAGGCAAATCAGAGGTATGTAATACCTTTAATTTGTGATCGCGTTAATTCCCGTTAAATAATATTCATTATCATGGAACGCGAAAGTTTAAAAGTTAGCATAAAAAGACTGTGCAAAGGCTTTGGATATCTATCGTTGAACGCTAAACTGAACGAACCTAATAGTCGCAGACGATGTGTACATCTAACTAGGTAATTAACGAACACCTCTAAAACTTAATCTAAGTGCTCATCGTGCAAATCACGTCTAGTGCCTTTCTTCATTCTCACGGGTTACAAAAGAAAAATGACACACATCGAGAATAACCACGTGCACACTATCTTAAGATCTTGCCCTATAAAAGTTTTATTGAAGATATATTACATAGAATTGAAATAGAAAATTTATACCAAATAAAAACCCGACTAAGAAACCAACTCTTTCTATTCGTAGATCGTTGAGAAGAAAGCGCTGGCCGTTAGCCGTGGTCGGCGCGTGCGCAGAGTTTTTGCCGTGATGAATATTTATTGCTGGTTGCAGCCATTAGCGCGCGATAGACTTTCAGACTGATTGGTGTTGTCTTACTACTTAGTTATCTATACTATAATTGTAAGGTATTTAGTTCCTACTAATATTATAAATGCGAAAGTGACTCTGTCTGTCTGTTACGTTTTCACGCCTAAACTACTGAACTGATTTGGAAGAATTTTGGTATAGAGATAGATATAACGTTGGAAAAAGACATAGACTACTTTTTACCACGATGACCGACATACACGCGGGCGGAGCCGCGGGCAAAAGCTAGTTTACCTACTATATAGTTTATTAAGATAGCATTTATGTGGTGTTTATATTGTAGTGAATCATCACAACTTTTGCAGGTGAACCTAAGCCGCCTTAGTGTGAATTGCATTCGCAGTGATTGTGGTGACCTTCACTTTAAGATTCTACTTATTCATACTTTCCATCAGGCCGAGTAGAGCCACCTTAGCACGCGTTAAATAATAAAAAAATAAAGTGTCTCTAGTTAACCATTTTTTAAATGCTAACTTTTGTATGGAGCTTAATGTTTTAGGTTTTCAGGGTAAGGTTGACATACACTTTCTTTTTAGAGTTCATGACTCGGAACCCTCATAGATTCGTCATGTACGTCCGTCTGTCCTCGACTTACCGCCCAAACGGTCAGTACTAGAAAGATGAATTTTGCATAAATATTATGTTTTAATCATGTCGACAAAGTGCTAGAATAAATTATACATTTTATTTTTTCGCTGTAGCTCCCCTACAAGTGGGGATGTTTTTTTTTATAAGGTGGATCTTCTTTATCTTGGTTTACATTGGAAATGGAGAAATAGTTTTATTTCTTCTGCTGTTGCTTACAAAACATTTTAACTGAAATTAAAAAAATACAGAACTCAATCATTGAAGACTAAAAATATTACATTTTAGAGGGTTGACTCGTTAATAGCCTACCATGCCTGCCCTTAGAAGGCCAAATGAATTATGATTAGCCCGTCACAGTGACGATTTGACTCGAGGAAATTTCGTCTAAGACCGTAGTGGCTTCATTCAAGTATTGCATCTATTGAGGCACTTTTCATCTCAATTCATAAAACATTAGGTGTGTTCATCATCACTATTTTGTAGACAAAGTAACGAAGGCAGTTTATCTTAAATTATTTACTTCCATTACTTGTAAATACGCTATTTAATCGCCTAATAAAACTTTCTATTCGTACTGAGCCGTTTATCCCACTGGTAATCGATCTAAATCAGTCTAAACAACGTATTAAAGTTTTATGTTCTCTCTAGCCCGTGCTAGCAATTATACGACTACCTTCGGAAGCTCCACTTTCATACCAACGTATTAACCAGTTAGCATCAATAATTTTTTGTCGCTTTATCCTGTGGGTATAGTCATCAAAGGTGTATGTATTGATAGACATTTCCTGTGATGAGGTTCCTTATTTAAGCATCATCGCTTAGATGTCTAGATGTTTGATGATACGAAGGCCATGCTTTTTACCATGAAGAAGTATTAAATTAAAATATTCCTTGGACATCAATGAATATACGTGAGATTTACGAAAGTTATAGTTACATATAAAATTGTCGATTTTGATACACAATATCGTATTGATGCTTCATGTAGATAAATCTACTATTAAAAATACAAGATCAACGTCAAAGCCAACGTCAATACACATACTACTAAGGGAGGCATCATTATGGGCAGCATGAACACGTCAAGGCAATGTGATACCTAAATAATTGTGATAGCGTTGATCCCAATCAAAGAGGTGAAAGATAATGAAACATGCAGGTTTTAGACTTAATTTAAACTCACGAAGTTATCTTAATTGTTTTCACCCCTCTTTTTTCAACTTGTATATACTTGTATATACCCAAGTTCGAGGTAATAAAATTAGTAAATCAAACTAATGAAATCTGCAAAACACCACTGCGTTTAAATTTCCAAGTATAGTACATACATTATTACATCAGGCTATTTACTGTAAAATAATCTAGTCCCAAAAATCCTATGGCGAAATATTATGTCTAATAACATAAATTTATTCAAAATATACATATATTGTTAGGCAATAACAGTACGTTTGTAGGTAATTGTCCTCATCGTGTGACGAACTAGCATTTTTTTCGTGACCTTTCCGTGGTTCGGAGAACACGTTAAATGGCTGTAACCGGGCGACACTTTAACCTAAGAGTATGTGTGTGATAATAAATCTTATTACTATTACTAGAGTAGTATCATCGTATTTGAAAGATTGAGTGAACGTGAAAGTCAATAGAAATTAACTACCGTAATGCAGTACCTAGAAGACTGTGATTTAGACAATTGAAGTACGTAGGTTTAATATGAATTATTTCAAGTATATTTGAAAGGGATTATAAATATACAAAAAAGGGTATTTTAGATAGATGTAGTCTTTTGGTGCTAGCTATAGACGGAGCTTTACGTACAAATTTTATTATTAGAACAGATTTAGTTAAATCTCTTCCCTTGACAAGAAATTGTTTATAAATTTCGCACATTAGTAAAAATGCATTTATCGATTCTTTCTTTGAGGAAAAAAGTTTATCAATTTTCGTTTTAATTGTACTACTGTGAGAGATTACGTACTGTAGGTACATACTAAGAAGTTAAAGGTGAAAAGTTAAAACATGTATGGTATAACATTAGTCGAGTACTTAATAGTGATGTAGAAACGGTATTGTGACAGTAAGCACGATCGTGGATTGACAGCAGGCGGTTCGCCGTTCGTCACGGGTCGCGTGCGGCGGGCGTGACACTGTATTGCTACGTACCGTACGTCATTTTCTCTTCTATTGCTTTAAACGATTCCATTATATAACGACACGAGATTGGTAAAATTATTCGTTCAAATTTTCGTAAAAATGACGTGAGTAAAATGTAATGGTTATAAATTATTATATTTGCGAAAGAAACTCTGTCCGCCGATCGAGCCTTTACTTGAATCAATTTAAAATAAATTTGGTATACAGATAGATAGATAGATAGCCGGAGAATCTTTTTGCATCATTCTCCCGGCTTCCGAAGGAGAGTGATGCAGAAACATCTCACTAAGCTGCCATGGTCCTCATCATGCTACATTATATGCACTCGCAATATGGATAGTGGCCCCTACTTCTGGATTCTACTCATGCTTTTCTTCAGATAGAGTAGAGTCACTTTGGTAGGCTTAAATATGAAAAAATAGCCTGATAGAATGAACCCATACAATTTTAATTACCTTCAAGCCCTTTATGACTTACCATGGAATATACAATGGATACTTCCTAAGTAGCAGTTACATCGTTCACCCTGCGTAAACAAGGCGCAAAGGAAGTGCGAGAGATAGGGGGCGGGTCACCGTGCACGAACAATACTGCTGCACCTAACCTATCATTTCGCACGGTCTTTGCTCAACACAATTGAATCGGTGTGACATATGAGTACCCTGATTCTAGTTTAAAGCAGCCACATGGGTGGTTTCGAACGTGTATACATTGAAATGACAATTTTCAAATATTCAATCTCCGTCTTCCATGGTTTAGAAGAAAGTTTGATTTGAGTACTTGATTTTCTAAGCATTATACGGAGAGATCTTTTTATTGGGAAACCCTCGTGTTACAGTGTCTTACGCTTTCAAACCGTTTCTACGCGATTCGTACGTTTATCTTTACGGGTTCAAAATAAATTCAGTTTTTGGTTTTGTACACTTAGATTTTACAAAGTACTTAACGAACATAACGCAGTTTCCATCAGTAGAAAGAGTAATTCAAGACGGACGTTTCTATGTATACAGTAAAATAAAACAACTGAAAATTTCAAAGATTGCAATTCAAAGCCTGGACGGGTCGCTTATACGTAATATATTATATGTATACTTACTATTCATATAATTCTCGCATTAGTATTATAATTTCGAAAGTAAAGCTGTCAATCTGTCTGTCTATTACGCTTTCACAGCTGATACACCGATTTTAATGAAATTTAGCTGGCAGATACTTTTATTCTTGAGGAAGGACATAGTCTACACTCTATAACGATAACCGACACACACTCGGGAGGAGCATTAGGCAAATCTAGTACTGTATAAGTATGAGATTAGAATACAACAAGATACAAACTTGGAAAGACTAACTTTGAGTATTGAAGTTATGGAACATATGACAAGTCGCATAATCACATCTGTAGGTAGTAGAGCCACGCTGATTTCAGCACCAAGAGCCAGCTCGAGTGGGACAGTATTACACATAAGACCAGCCTAAAATTACAGCATTCGTGTTGTCCTCTTTCGTTGGTGAGTTTGAGTTCAGAGCCCCAATAAACATCTCACTATGCCGCTATTGTATTGGTCACCATTGTATAAAATCACAATGAAGATGGTGTCCCTTACTCCTGGATTCTACACATGCTTTCCTTCAGGTTGAGTAGAGTCACTTTGGTATTATATTAAAAAAAAACATATTACAAATACGTACAAGCATACGCAAATTGAATATAAAACAATGTCTACTAAGAATACTCGGAATATACTACCTGATGAAAGTCCTCATTTCTAAACAGTCTATTATGTAATTACAATTTCCCGCCCAAAAGACCAAGATGGCGTCATGGGAAATGCACATGCGCTGAAGCACGGGAGCATAAACCACAACTGGCAATAATGCACATAAACGCAGTCGCTGACAATCCAAATTGATAGTGATAACATTTTAAATGATTCCAATTTCAAACAGTATCTTTCTGAAGTTTGTAGTTTATCTTGCAGATAGGTTTAGTATAATTTATCAGGAACCTTATTAGAGGGTGGTGAAATAGGCCTTAATCTTTACAAATAAAGATTAAGGCCAAAGGCCAAAGAAATAGGCCTTAATCTTTACAAATAAATTTACATTTCTATTTATATTTTCAAGATTTTAGAACGGCTGTACCCATTATATTGGGATCTTCACTGGCACATAGCAAGTTCGATTTCACGGTTTAGTTTACTTTTTAGGGTTCCGAAGTTTATGACTCGGAACCCTAGATTCGTCATGACGATCTGTCCATCCGTCCGTCCGTCCTCGACTTACCGTCCAAACGATAAGTGCTCTAAAGATGAAACTTTGCATGAATATGTATTGTAATTACGTCGATAAAGTGCTACAAAAGAATAAAACACGTAAAGTGGGGATGTTTTTTTTCGTCTCGCGGCTACCCCAACGTGTAGAGTATCATTAGATAGGTCTTTTAAAAACAATAAACGATTTCTAAGACGATTTTTTGATTTAGGTATCCGTTTGCGAGAAATTCCCCTCAAAAAGGCACTTTTTTGTAAAAATAGGGCGTCCTCCCCCCCTCTAAAAGCTAAATGGTTGGCTCAAAAATCTGGAAAAATTCATGACGGTGGTCCATATAAAGATCTTTAAAGGGAAACTATAACGGATTAGATGAATTTGTTAGTTCAGGAGTTATTGATGCTTGACTTAAACAATGCGCTTACTTGGAAAACGTCATACAAAATTAACGCATTAATACGTAAACATAAAAATTATCTATTGGATACGATTTTAAATCCACGTACCACTATGGGTGACTGAGGAACCCTTTCCTGTGCGTGGCCCACAAGCACTTGTCCTATTTTTTTTGAATAGCTTTGCCCCGGTTATTGTGGTAAAGGTACAACAATAACCACGGGTGACGCCGGGGGTCTAAGCTAGTATGATATAATCTACTAACTTATACTCACAGATTCACTTACGTATTATTCTGATGTAGTAGTATAACTTTAATTGCCATTTTCATTCTTAGAAGTGCAATTTTCCAAAATCCTTTCTTAGTGCTCGCCTACGCTCCTCAAGAAAGACACACTACAATTTTCAGCTTCCTGCGCTAAGAAGTGTCTGTCAGTCAGTAACGGAACAGTATATATCTATATTTATTGATTTACCACTATAACTGAGTTTTCTCATAAAAAAACTAATACGTAAAAGATAGATCATAACAACATTTTTTTTAATTAAAACAAAAATAATGTTTTAATTTTCATGCTTATCTTTTTAATTTTTATCTTTGTTATTACGATCTGGCACTTTTATATATTCTGTGGATCAGGTCAACAATGTAATCAGTGTAGACAAGGTCAATAATTGACAAAATAACCTCAAATATATTTTGTTTACATATACCCTGTCGAAATTTTCTATGGTGCACAACAATTTTATTAAAATAGATGAAGCTAACAGGGTAGTTTGAATATGGACACTATGACACGGAAACTCATACTATCCAAGTAACTCTGTCTGTCTGTAACGTTTTCACGCCTAACCCGCTGCCCCGGTTTTAATACAATAAAGTAAATTTGGCATGGAGATACTTTGATTCTTGAAGAAAAATATAGGCCACTGTTTAGTTTAAAACATACAGAGACAAACACGTGGAGACGAAGGCAAAATGCTAGTTTAAGGAACGTATATAGATAACATTTATAAGGTTCTAGTTGCAATTATTTTAGAAATAGTTCAAACTAACAGTGCTCAGTGGTACAAGATAGTGCTTACACTATCTTAGCCCCAACTTATTCAAATAAATTACAACTGTCTAAGCTATGTTTATTTATACGCAATGTAATTATATCATTGAGTTCACTGTAATTTTAGTCTAGACGTTTACACATCAAATATTATGCAACACGGAATTTAACAGCGTTTTCTTAACATATGTCGAAGAGATGTCGCCTCTATGGCAGTCCTCTACCGCCTTTACCATGGAGAGTGTTCTGAAAAGCTCTTCCAACTCATCCCACTCTCTCCCTTCCTTTACAGAACAACACGATCTGGCCAAGGAAGTCACCCCTTCAGAGTGGAAGACATACGTTCCAGAACTAAGTGGTTCGGGTCTTCCTTCTTGTGCCGAGCAGTTAAACACTGGAACTCACTACCAGCTCATGGTTTTCCTCCTTACTATCCCGGGTCCTTTAAGCGGGACGTGAAAAAGTATCTCACTAGACCGCCATAGTGTGGTTCGACATATTGCTTGCATTTGCAGTGAGTATGGCGACCCCCACTTCTGGATTTTACTCATGCTTTCCGTCAGGCATAGTAAAGTCACCTTGGCAGGCGTTATATATATAAAAAAAAGGTATCGTTACCCCTATTAAATACATTTGTTCAAAAACCCAATGAACTGATTCTGATGATAGACGATTACAAACGCTCATAGAGATTTGCAACTCTAGAGACACAAAATTGTCCTGTGATCTACCTCTCCCCGGCATATATTCAGCCATATTCATATTTCAGCCCAAGTCCGCAAACTCTCTCGGAGTTTGCGGACTTGGGCTCTAATTCTTGTGGTTATGGATTAAGGTTACGAAGTGTCACCACCTCTATTCATCCCATTCGGATCGTAACATCAGAGTGGTGTGTAAAGGGAGAGGCCTATTTCCAGTAGTGATAGGCTGATGATGATGATACGACCCGCAAGAACTGACTAAAGTCGCAAACTACACAGTTTATATATGTATATTTATTGTAAGTATTGCATTGTTAGAAGTATGTTTTAAATGTAGGTATAACAAATGAAATTGTTTGTAATTATATTCATTAGCAAAGTTTAATAGTAGGTTCAAATACCATGCATATTCAACTACTACTGCCTCTCTATAACATTTTGATCCATCCTTAGGTTGCCTGAAAGAGATTGCTTATTATGTTCTTTCATGTAACTCTGTAATATGGTGTGCAAATAAAGAGTTATCTATCTATCTATCCAACTACACAGCTACAATAGAAGCAATACAATAAAACTAAGCACTATAAAGAGAACAAAAACTTAAAACAAACCATATACGGTTGGTATGGTTGGTACGTCTGACCAGGGTGGTATAGTAATCTAAACCTCCCTTTCGAAGAAGCGGTCTATCTTCTGCAATGGACTATAAAGGCTATTTGATGTAAACCTTACTTACTCGTCAAAAAATTCCATAAGAATTACTTGACGCAGTGGTCTTCTACCTTTTATTCCAATAAGCCTGTTCTTTAATGGTGAAGTAACGTTGACTAAGCAAGTTATAGAAAGATCAACACACTCAATAAAGTCATAAATGACACAATTGAGTACATAAATATTCACTTATCTCGGTTCCATTCACAAAACGATCAACTTTGTTTTCAAAAATAATGCTGCAGACGTTATATTTGCAAACACACGGTAATCAGTGTGTTCTTGTTGTCCGCTTGAGAAAACCGGACAACCGAGCGTTCTCACGAGTGAGTTCTCCATAGCTGTCGACACATTACGATTAAATATTAAATTACATGCTCATGACTGAAAATTTCTAAAAAAGAAATTGTATCTTCATTTTTATGTTAAATTGTCGTAGTCCTATTTCATAGTTAGATTAAACTCGGGGACTGGAGCATCGCACTAGGCCACCATGCAGCATTGTTTACATTCACAATGATAAAGGTGATTACTACCCTCTACTCTCTCCCTCCCTACTCAATGGAGCAGAGCAGAGTAATTTTGGCAGGCTCAAACATAAATAAAAGTAAAGAGTTTGAGTTCAGAAGCAAATCTACTGTCAAGCCTACTTTTAAACTATTTTTTTTAAATCAGCTTAATTCGCGATTACTATTCCGTCACTATTAATATAAGTTATAAAACATTAAACCAATTTTTCAAGAATTGGATTGAATGTAAGTTATTTTTACATACTCCTGGGGTAACCAAATGAAATCTTTAGTTTATTGAGTAAATAATCTTCAGTTGTTCAGGAACCAATAAATAATTATCAATGCACCTATGATATAAGGAACAAGGTACTTTTTCACATGTTTAATCACCTGGCAGCATCACACTAGTTGCTTTGAATTCAAATATTGGTTTACAATTCAAAGTAGATAGTATATTGCATCACCTTAATTATTAATGCAAGTGCATGTATAAAAGGGAAATCGTAATCATTAAAATATACGGTAAGAAAAACGTTGAGGTCTTCAAAAAAGAATTTAATGAATTGAAGAAAGCTTACAAACCGCGTCTATTAAACTGGTTAATATAAACACACATATACGAGTCGGACACGATGGAACACGTATATTTTTCTGTCCCCCGTGATATATGCATTTATGGTGTAATTGCTCGGCAGGACTGTGTTTTGTAAAAATAACCGTCTTCCCGGGGAACTGCGCTACTTTTCATTTCACAGCACCCGGTGATTTGGAAAATTATACATCGCTAAGGTAATATTGCCACGGTTTATCTATTTAAAGTAACCGATTTACAGGTTTTTGCCTAGAATGGGTTTGTGTGGTTTATTCCTGTGTAGTGTTGTTTACTGATATCCTTCGTGGTAGTAAATATGTTCCACTAAATGTTTCTCAACATTCATAATAACCCTAATGATCTCAATCGCACCGTGTTGGAGGACATTACAGTCAACTATAATTCGAATACACACGTGGAAAGAGATCAATGCTATACATTTTGAGACCGAATGCCCATACTTCAATTGCATTTCAGCACTACACTTAAACAACATTCGGAATTAATCAAACAATCAAATCCTACGTTTTATGAAGCACATACTCTTTAATATACAACGATCATAATATCTTAAGGCTGCCTACAGAAAATTGCGATCGTTGAAAAGATTGTCGCTTGATTATTTGTTTCGAAAATTTACTCGTAACCAACGTACTCTAAAGTTAACTATCGTTCTATTGCATTATTTGATCCTTATTTAGGCCGCTATAGGGTGGGTACCCATACCGCCTGCATACACAGTGAGTGTCGTATTCCCTACTCTTGAATCCTACTTATATTTTCCATCAGGCTGAGAAAAGTCACCTTGGCAGACGTTATTAAATAGGTATTAAATTAACGTATAAAATCTTACTCTGGTCATAATTGTCTGACGGAGATAACCTGCGACATTTTAAGATCGCAGCTAAAAATAACGTCACGTATTTTAGAAACTATTATTTACAATCGTATTTTAAGAGAATTCAGCTTCAAACGAACTGAGTTTTCACTGTAATCATGTAAAAACGCTGTAATAATTCATATCATATAATATCATTACAGTTAGTTGTTCCGGCGCGTGGTTCACTAATAAAGTGAACCTGTGCACACGACGACCGCTAGAACATCACTCATGACTTAACAATGATTGCCCAAATTGCTGACTAACTACCGTACACAATAAGAACAATGTAGTTTGGTGATAGGTGTTTTGACAAATGCTGATGATGACGTTCTTGTAAGGCTTACAACACAGACCAAACATTGACTAGTTACATGACAAGTGCAATCACACAGTAACGAACTCAGGCCTACTAATGAAAATTTATTCTAAGAGAGCAAAGTAAATCATCTCTCATTTACACAACCTAAAGAACTTTGATAAATTCAGTACATTTTTGTATATGTGCACCTACTACATCATATTACTGCATCACCTGAAGATTGACAGGGATTGTAGATTACAACATGTGCAATAAGTTTTAAATTAAATTAAATAAATGAACAAGTAGTACGCAAAAGGTTACAGATAGTACATGTAGTACAGCATGCGTACCCACAGATCTGTTAAGCTACATGGGATATAATGAATTTGCTTCCGGTGTCTATTCGCTTAGATGTTTTAAACTTTACTCAATGGCTAATCCATTGAGTGCAGTTTTCAGTAATATATGGTAAGATTCAACAAATAGGTTTATATGCATGTTTTAGTAGAAGAAATCCGAGAATTGGAAATAACACGTGCGAAGCCGGGCCAAGACCGACTAGTTTAAAATAAACAGTGTTTCTTCAGACTAACTTGTCCAACATATGTATCTACATACCCGAAAGTAAGCATGACCTAAACAGTCTCAAAAATGAACAACAACAATCCCGGAAGCAGTACCATCTTGTTCAGCAATTCTCAATTCGGCCTGAGTTATCAAGAAATGGCAAATAAGTATAAGTATGTATTTATAACAGTTGTTAAGTAGCTATCGTACAAGCCCTGCTTAATATAAAACTAGGTAGTGTTGTGCGTTAAAAAATAAGTTGTTTGTAAACTCATTCATTGATTCGCTTGGTTAAACAGAACTAAAAATGTCTCAATTCAAAAATGGACTACCATACACTTTTCTTGTCTTGTCATTTAAACGGTAAAATAAAATTACTTACACATACCACACAATGCATCATTTTCTGTCAAAATAAATGGTCCGCGATTTTGTCAAGACATGACGTTGTAAATCAGTAGATATCGTTTTTATACAAGTTGATTCATAATGTCCGTGTGGTGACGGATTAAGAATACATAGTGTCACCACCCCTATTCATTCAATGGGTGTCGTAAGAGGCGACTAAAGGAACAAAATAGGCAGGTAACATCACTGCCAAGAGAAGGAAAACTTGAAACAAACCTTTTACCAACCCGTCTGGCCAGCGTGGTATAGTAGGCCAAAACCTCCATTTAAAGGAGAGGCCTATGTCCAGCAGTGGACAGTTAAAGGCTGTTGATGATGATGATGATTGATAATTTTCTGTCAAAAATTAATTAAAGATTACTTTGTTTTAATTACAAAAATATTTTTTCGGCATGGATAGAAGTTTTCACTTTAGATAATTACTAAACTGAACCGTGCGACCGCTTCAGACAGGAATAATTGTATTTTGTAGACATTGCAACATGATGATCAGCACTATGGCCTATTGGGATGCTTCGGCATCATTTGGCCTCCAGTTTCACAATCACCAACGAAACCCGACAGCACGAATCCTGTAATTTGAGGTTGATTTTCTACGTGGATAGTATCTCTCCTATCGAGCCGGCCCAAATAAGCATGACTGAACAATGAGCTGAAAGTAGAATGGCTCTTCTTCTTCTTATTGTGTCGATGGCAACACTTTACACTATTTCGGCCCAGTGCTCGGCGACGCGGATTGCGTTTGGTCTTGCATGGTGCAGGTCTTCAAGCGTACATGAATCTGGGCTCGTGGGGCATGTCAACAAATGGTCCATTGTCTTTGATGACGCGCCACAGTCGCATTTATTTGCGCTTGGGTGTATAAATCCCCACTTTGCCAGATTGTCCCCAGATCTGCCAACCTGGGTACGCTGCCTATTAAGCGCCTTCCAGGTTGGCCAGGGAAGTTTATATCCTGGAGGTAGTTTTTCGACTAAGGGGACGAAATTGCAGAGAGGGAACCTTTTACGCCAGATGTTTTCTCTGGCTTTGGGAGGGGTGTTGGTATACACAGGAATTATATTTAGGAAACTGTTTCGACTTTCTCTGCTTGTGCGAGCTGCGAATGGCTCTGCATCCTTCTTAATAAAGTAAAAACACTTTTTTAAGCTAGTGTACAACAACGTTAAGTAGAAGTTTGTTAGATAATACCATTAACAAATTGCTCCATAATTAGGGTTACAGTACACTACCCTTTTCTTAGTCACGGCGGATGCTTGTACCCTCGAGCACTATTTAAGTTCGGGTCGCTGCACACCGCACTTGTAATTTTTGTCAACTACCAATCATAGTAACGAAACCACCATGTCGTATGTACCATTCATATGTTTAAAGATGTACGTTTGTCCAACTGTCTTTAATTCTCTTACATATTTTATTAAAGCTTTTGATTTAACTTAATTTTGTCTAGGTACTCTAATCAGAACCCCAGTTTTAATAGAAATGAATGCAGAAAAAAACAGCTGAAGATGTATGGAGTAATTTCAAGAAACAGTACTTGTGGTGAAGCGCTCTATCTATAACTATCAGATTGAAAAAAAAACGCGAGTGAGACCGTTAGGCGCGCTTAGTTCGCGAGTAAAAAGCAACCGTGTTGACCTGGCAGGTGATACACTTGGGTGCGCATACTCAATCGTAAACTCGGAACGAACAAACCAAATGGATATGGCAAATTGAACCATTTTCAGTATTACGACATTCTTGGGAGAGAAATATTTTAGTAATTAGAAAATCAAACAATATTTAAAATATTTAGATATTTTTTTATTTACTACGTAAATAAATTAGTCAACGATGTGTACCTACTTTGAACATTATAATAAACAGTTTTATAATATGAGGAGGTTTTATAATTAAATCTAATACATATCCTAATGTTAGTTAATACTTTAAAAATTAAAAACATGAGCTTGCTTACCAAAATATCGCTACGGTAGGTATACAATAAATTTATTAATGTGTGTAAAAATATCGATCGAAATTTGAATTTTGCTTATCTTTAAACGATCTTCATTCTTATCAATAAATTAAATCAATGTTGAATATGTAACATCTTTATAAATATCAATCACACTCGATGAAAGAACATGACAACTCTACCAGTTTAGAATTACTTTTTACTCGCATAATAAATTAATCGAATGACCATCGAGTGCATGCCACATCCAATAAATTAGCATATCTCAGTCTACATCTAATGAGCGGTCTTGTAATAAAGGCAAAGATGTGTAATTGGTTAGCTGGCACGCGCGCGCCACGCGCTGCGCTTGCGCCGACGCGCCTCACCTATCGCGATCCCACTTTTTATTCCCACTTCTTATTCTATGCGCTTTTTCTCTCAATCTCAACAGAATACATATTCCATCGATGTAAAAGTTCATTTCCTTATGGAACTTTTTTCTAAACTGGGAAATCATTTCAATGTTTAATTTTTATTAATGACTGGTTGAGTCCGCGGTGTTGCCAGTGGTTATTGTTGTAAATCGCGACCAACGCCGCGAAGTGTAGCTAGTCTCAAAAAAATAGCCTGAGTTAAAATGTTAATAATAAATATTTCGGACATATTACACACAACGCTATCCAGTCACAAACTAAGCTGAGCTTGAGGTTTGGGTACTAGGCAACTGATATAAGTACATAAACATACTTTGTTTTGGAAATACATACATATGTCATCAGCTTTCTGCCAGTGAAAGTCCCTTCAAAATAGGTTCGTTCCCGAGATTACCCGGAACAAACAGACAGACAAAAATTAAAAAAAAAAAACTTTTTGGATGTAAGTACCATATGAATGCTTCCATATTAATTTAGTAAAAAACTGTTTAATTGGTACAAACAGATAATCCAACTTCATTTATTTGTAGAGGCGAACAATGAAAGAAAAAGTTCACGTGTATTTAACAAATGTGTACTTGTTATATACAAGTAAACTGTTACTGTTACGTATTAAATACAAGTAAATGTTGAAAATTATTTAAAAAAGAAAATACATTTTACCAGCGCCTGACATTTTCCCAAGGCAATGTGGAGCTGATTGACATTTAAGGTAAAATGACACGACACCAATTAAAGAAACAAACTGAAGATAGATATGAACGCAGATATCTCTAACTTAGGTAACCTCTTTATGTAAATATTTAAGTTATAGAGAGCAGTATTATACTTTAATAAAAATTCGAAAGTCTTTTACGCGTAACACCTTTTCTGTCGTAAGACAAGCTATTGTTACGACTATCATTGTGGTCATCTCTTAAGGTCCTCCTATTCTCGACAATGTGAGCTCTTTTATCAAAGACTGACTTTGATATCAAACAGATTGTATCTATGAAAGCACACCACGGCAATCAAATAGTAATTTTAGTATGTGCCAGTTGAGTATAGCTTCTGTTTGTTTGATACGCCTTTATGCTTGAACTGCATAACCGATTATAATCATAAAATTAACATATTGCTAAGAGTATAGAAAATGACATTGCGTTTATTTTATGCAAAAAAGGAAGATTTCTCAAGGAGATGAATAACATGTATCGAAGAAGTTTTTGGAGAGGGAATAGAAGACTTCTCGACTGCACGGTTGGACTAGCGGTTTAAGCGGTGGTCACGCCGCTTTCTACTGTCCCAATTGTGGGTTCAAATCCCACATAGGACAATACTTAGGGTGATCCATAAATTATTGTCGGACCCTCGCGACACAGGTATGTCTTGCTTCCTATTCCTGTCTTGTATTCCTAAAGTGGGAGTTATTTCATGAGAATGAGAAATGAGAAAAATGATGACGGCAGGTTAAAGGTAAATAACAAAATTCTTGTATGTATTTTTAAGTATGTATTCTCACAGGCGCTAAGGTGATATAAAAAAATATTTTTAGAGTAAGCCAGCTAAATACAAGAGCTAAAGCCAGGAAGAAAACAGAGTACCACTTCGGCATTCATCCCATGAATGTCGTGAAAGTCGTCTAAGAAAATCACTGCAAAAAGAAGGAAATCATGAAACAAACCGTATACCGACCTGTCTAGCCGGCGTGGTATAGTAAGCCAAAACCTCCATGAAATTAAAATTATATTATTGAAATAATGAAACTAAATAGTAGGCAGTATTAGAAAAAAAGATGTTAAGGTACATGTATCGTGAAGGTACTCAACAAGGTGTAAGGTACTGATTTACATAAAGTTGATTCATATAAATTGAATTCCCTGGCCCGCGGACAGTAAGTGAACTGTAAAATATAATCAAACTATGTAATTATATGCTATATAATTAACCTATTCATATATTTTGCAGGAAAATTCATCAGTTTTCTATTTCACAAATCTATTTTCATTTGTCAAATTGTCTGAGAAGAACCACCAACCTTCAGAGACAAATAATGTATTCAAAAATATGAAAAGGTTTACTTCTTCACACACTGTTCTGCATATAATACTTATGTTCATATTTTATTATTACCTTTATAAAGGTATGGAAGCGTAAAAAAGGCTATCTCGCAACATATAAATCAGTTGAACTAACAAAGGAGGTAACAAAATAATATTATAATAAAACGATGATGCCATAATATACTTCGGTGCAAAGGTTGTTAGAGTGTGTTCGTTGAGCACGCGCCGCGCCGCTGGTTTTACATTCAATGTGCTGTTTTATTGGACTTATTTATTATTTTAACGGTTTGGTTTAATTTATAAGTTAAGGACGTTTTATTGCATGTTGTTAGGGCTTAAGAAGGTAAGTAAGTAACTGTTTATTGATATACTTACCCTGCTTACCCATCCGTATCAAATTGCTTTATTGTTTAAAAGACATAAGTAGATATGATTTTAAGTATTCCTTACGAATTTAGGTGGCACACACTTCACATGGCTTTTTATGATCAATTGCATGGTGTTACTTATTGAGTATTTCATTTTATTTATGGACCCACCAAAAAGCTGGTTTCTCATAGTTACTTGGACGCATTTTCTAAGTGTTAAGGCACAAGAAAATGTTCAGACTTTAAAACAGATTGATGTAACTCGTAGTGTTGTATCACCAAAAAATAAAGTGTACATACATATTTTTCCTTAATGTGTAATAGCAACATCTTTCTTAAATGTTAAGTAACAGTAACTTTTAGTGAACCAACCATGAACATTGTAATTAAATGTAATTGAAAAAGACTGCCTGTGACCTCTTTTTTTGCCAGTGTTCATGCAAGCTTAAATACGGAAACTTTTATTTTTAGAAACAGGGTCTAAATTAATTCATATTTATTTTTCTCTTAATTAAGCATTACATAAAGATAGAAGTGTTCGATAAAAATGATTTCATCTTCGTAAGTAATATTATTATTGTGGATACGGTTATGTCTATTAAATTTACAGGCTTTAATTACTTAAGCCGTCAATTTAATTATCAGTATACACGTGTGGAGGGACGGGTAGTGTTCCTCCAATACAAAGGGAAAATCCTCCTACAAGGCGAGGTGATCCTGTATAATATACTAGTCGGCGCAAACATTTCTATTTTGCTATTCAGGATTAGTAGTTACTCCGTATATTATGGTTTAAGCAGGGGATCCAAGTGGACGTTGTACTTATAAACACTCCTGAAATCCAAAAAGCTTCCGCAGGGTATTATTGTGGACGAAAATTCCAAATGAATCCCCAAAGGGATCTAAGCAGGGGATCCAAAGTCCAAGGAGTTCAGTGGACAAAGCCGATTTGTTTAACGAGAATGTCTAGGTCCAAGAAGACAGTTAACAAGAGGAGGAATACAACAAAAGTGATAAACCAATACCTTCCATATAAGGTACAAAAGCAGTAGGCGTAGTCACAGCAAGCAATGTGTTGGACCATAAACCATATATTCAATTATCATGAGCATACCCTTCAAACCCGGTAATTGGTGGACGTTTCAACACTTACGATATGGACAGGGTGAATATAATTTCGGAAATTATACACAGATCTAGTTTATAGTTATTATATATCCTAGCTGAGCCCCGTGGCCCCACGCTGTAACGCGTGGTTATTGTTGTAACTCTAGCATATGGGGTATATGGCTCCAGAGGTAAAAAATATAACATTACAGTAGAAACTCGATTATCCGGACCTCAGTTATACGGATTCGCGATTATCTGGACTACCAGTCGCGACCAATTACATTATACCTACAAGTAGAATTATGCAAGCATGAACGTGTTGGAACTGGCGTCTCATTATGAAACCTTCAGGCCCTGGAAACAGCTCTAATGTGGTTAAAAAAACAAACAGAGAGTAACATTGTGTGGTTACTGCAATTTGTGATATAGCAGCAATGAAGAGAAAACGTGGCTTACGCTAAATGACAAATAACAAATATTTGAAACCAAATTAAACTTGTTACTTTATTTCATGATTACTAAACACAAATTACCTAATACATATTGTAAACAAGTTACATTACGTACCTAAATATTTTTTTAATAATTACGGCTGCAGTATGTAATTAAGTCCATACATCGTTTGTTGAAAAATGTGTCTATTATTATTTAATTAACATTGAGAGAAATTTTGAAAAATGTACCTAAAATTTTTCGAAATTTGGAAATTCGATAAACATTGATTTTCATTGTGTATTTATTACATTGTGTATTTGTTGTTGTAATATCTTATGTTATGTGTTTAATATACATACACATTACTTTTTCACAAAACCTGCTTTTTTCATACATTCGATTATCCGGATCCCTAACGATAACAATTACTGCGGTTATTTGAGTTTCTACTATATAATAATAAAATTACTGCGTCGGAGGTAAAGTCGTTAATATGGTCACTCTACAGGGAACACACTTGAATTAAACAACCAATGGTCTCTCGAAATCCTTGCACCCTTATACTATCAGTATTTATTATCATAGGTCAGAATTAACTTGGTATCAAACTAAGATAATGAAATAAATAAATTTTAATAAATAATAAAATAAAGCCAATCTTTTATATTTATTGAGTCAAAAAATGAATTCATATTTCTCGTCCGTCTTCAAATCAGATCTCCATTACTCATTAATTACTGTGAACTCTAGTCCACAGTAATTAACATGACATTTCTTTCCAAACTGTACATAAAATCTCTTTTTTGTAGTCGATGTCAGCTGTCAAACTTTACAACCTTCAGTTAGACTGTAGGGTTGGCAATAAAAATATTTTTTTCGAAATGTTATATGGTGTTATGACTATTAAAAAACGAAAAGACTAATTTACTAAATTAACTAATCCAACAATTATTTTATATTATTATACTAACTGACCCACGCAGATCCGTCTGCGTCTTTTATTGCCTGTAGCGATAAACGGATTATTTTAAGCTGACCTTAAAAGACAGACATGTGCTGTTTCGGACTTTTTTTAGAACTTTTCAAAAGAAACAACTCGTCTATACTTTACTTTCACGAATCTTAAAACATATATGCAGCGCACTCTATAGAAGCTTTAAAAAAATACGCTATTTTTAAAATATTTTGCTTTGATACTCTTCTGCCACTGGTCTTATAGCCTGTAGCCTTTTTCAACAACTGGGCGATCTAACACTAAAATAATTTGTCAAATCGGACAAAAGTTTTTGAGATTAACGCGCTCAAATAAACAAACTCTTTTGCTGTATATATTTTTTTTTTGGACATCTGACAGAACATCATCTCGTCCCAAGCTAAGCAGAGCTTGTATTATGGGTACCTACTAGACAACTGATATATATACATAAATATATACATAAATATACTTTGTTTTTTTGTAAATACATATATATTATACAAAGAAAACACCCAGCCACACCCAGGCTCCGAAACAAATATTTGTGAATCACACAAATAATATTTGGTCCGACCCGGGAATCGAACTCGAGACCTCTTGATGACTAGACCAACGAGGCAGTAATATGAACATATATTATAATATTAGTCAAGATTTCATTATTTGTTTTATATATTATATATATTTATATATGTTAAATATTTTTTTAGAAGAACGCATTATTTCAGATTCCCAACGCTTACATTTTAGCCATAGAACTGTTCTATAACCTATTTCAAAGATGTCTAAAAAGTAGCAGATTGCATTAATAACCAGCCTTTTATCTTTATAAGATCATCTACCTACTACCTCGCCTCCACTATAGAAACCCGATCTCTTTGACATACCGTTATTATTTCGCAACTATGTAACTTGAAACTATATTCCAATGAAAACAAAAATATTTTTTTACATTATATATCTTCTAGCATCCGTGTGGTGACGAATTAAGAATACAGAGTGTCACCACCCCTATTCATCACACGTGGGTGTCGTAAAAGGTGACTAAGGGATAAACTACGCAAGACAACATCAATGTAAAGAGAAGGAAAACTTGAAACCAACCCTATACCAACCCGTCTGGTCAGCGTGGTATAGTAGGTCAAAACCTCATTTTCAAGGAGAGGCCTATGTCCAGCAGTGGACTGTTGAAGGCTGTTGATGATGATGATGATCTTCTAGGGGACACGGATACCCCAGTTTATACAGAACTATTATTTTACCATACCGCGTCACTTGTGATGAAAAATATTCCATGAGTAGCAAAAAGGAGAAATCAATGATGTCATTTAAGGTAAGGATATATAGGAAATCCAGTACAATTTAAAATTATTTGTAAGGATAGTAGTAATAGTAGAGCCTATCTGATTTCAGCACTAGCCACTTGGTGGTCAACGGTGGACAAGAACTTAGAGCTTGCCCAAATAATTAGTGTTTCGACAACCCAGGACAGATTGACCTGGCGCCACAGAACGAGGAGAGCTGACCCCAAATAATGGGAAATGGCTAGGACAAAGACAGATCTGATTTTAGCACGAACGGGCTGGTACTACCTATTTATAGAAGACCAACCTAAAAAGGCAGTCTTGGTATGTTATGGTGAGGACCAAAAATTAAGAAGCATCTCAATAAGCCGTCATAGTGTGGGTCGCCACGCTTCATTGTCTTCATTCACAAATAGTACGGTAACACACACACTACTCTTGGATTCTATTCATGCATCCCATCAGACAGGTAAGTGTCACTTTGGCAAGCTAATAAATTAATAATTTCAACAAAAAGGAACCGACTTCAAAGAAAAACTATTCCGATTACCCAAATCGCAAAAATTGTGCCTATGATATTTGAGGAGTTCCCTCGATTTCCTTGGGATCCCATAATCAGATCCCGATATGGTGACGATGGGACCACCTGTAAGCTACGCCCATTCCAATGCAAAAAAAAATTAAAATCGGTTCATAAATGACGAAATTATCGCTGAACATAAATAAAAAAAAGATTCCGACGAATTAAGAACCTTCTCCTTTTTGAAGTCGGTTAAAAACAAATAGATGGTATGGTCTGTCATTATAAATATCAACCAATATTTTATGTACATGACAATTAGACACCCGCAATTATGTAAAATAAATTACATTAATATTATTATATTTCAGTTTCTTGACAAATTCACACATTTTTTTTATGTCTTAGATTAATCTTCGTAGCGATTCTTTCAATAGAAATGTCGTAGCCGCATGACAATATTAATATTACATCAATTTATAAATTTAAGTTGCAGACTATTTAAAACTGACAATGTGTGAAAAAGTACACCTAAATATTTAATCCAATTAGCCTTACAATAATATGTTTACATAAAAGTATAAAATGTAACCCAAATGAACCCTGAATTTAATAGTATTGCATCACATATTTTCCAAGGATGCAATACACACCTAAATTCTTGATTAATTTACTCCAGAACCTTGTCCTCGGCAACCTTATACACGACCGGACGCGGCAGGTGCTACTGAGGGTTCACTCGGGTTCACGCTCTCCTCCCGCAGCCCGCTCAGCATCCGTGCAAACCCGTTCCTCTAATAATATAAAGTAGAAATGAAAGATTAATGAGAGCAACCAGTGCACGCCTCTTTCACTCGACCTCTAAGGAAGTCGAGTGAAGTATCGATAGTCTAATCGATTTTATCGAGACTTTACAAAAAACAAAAATATGGGTAGATATGTGGTACATTTTTACTACCTGTCGTCAATTGTCTTTATTATTTAAAAATACATTAACATGCAATTCCCAACTATATTTTAAATTACATTTGTGCATTCAAAAGGGCTTAATTTCCTTTTATATATACTAATAAAATTTCTAAAAGCAAATAATTCTACCTTGAAACTTAACTTCTAACGAAAATAAAAAATATACATAAAATTAAAAACTATTAATATAAAACACTTCTACA
This sequence comes from Phragmatobia fuliginosa, assembly GCA_932526445.1. Taxonomy (NCBI): domain Eukaryota; kingdom Metazoa; phylum Arthropoda; class Insecta; order Lepidoptera; family Erebidae; genus Phragmatobia; species Phragmatobia fuliginosa. The sequence goes on from OW052067.1 coordinate 16,472,806, forward strand.
GTTAGTATTAAATACATTTTGATTGTTACTAAAGGCTACTAATTCCCTAAGTGTGTTTAAGGTGGTAAAATTGGAAATAAATAGAAAAGTATATAGCGCAACACATGCCTGTAAATGATTTGAACTAATGACGAGCCGTCTGAACCTTGTAATTTACGTGACAATTGAAACCCACCTCTCCTAACTACTGATTTAAGAAAATCTATTATAACTATCGATAAACCCAATGTAACATCACTAACAACAGGTCCAGATCGCAATGAAGACCGCCCATATAAAATATTAGCCGCGTGCCGGGCCGGTAGCGAGTGTAATATATCGACCGATGACAGTCGCATTGTCCTCCACACAACTATCTAAGAATGTAACCTTTATGTATGTCTATCATACTACTACAGTGAGTATACATACAGGAACTAAATAAAGAAATAATAGAGTATTGTTATCTAAGGACTCTGTAAAAGAAGTTTGAAATTACTTAAACTACAACTTTTCTTCTTTCTTTCTTCGGTGCTGTGTTATGTTAACATGTTTATCTGCGAACTTCTAACTTTTATTAAGTTATCTAAGGACTCTGTAAAAGAAGTTTGAAATTACTTAAACTACAACTTTTCTTCTTTCTTTCTTCGGTGCTGTGTTATGATAACATGTTTATCTGCGAACTTCTAACTTTTATTTAGTAATCTTCTTTTTCCTAGCCTTTATTCCCAAGTTTATTTGGGGTCGGCTACTAGTTCAACCGGTTTTACCTGAATTTCAGTTTTTCCACGGAGCGACTGGCATCGGACCTCCGCAACCCTAAAGGAGAACTGAAATTCGAAGATTGAACTAGTTGTCAGTATATTTGAGGGCACTGAGTTCCCAATAACGATTGCCTTAGATGTTCATGACAACCGGGACCGACGGCTTTGCGTGCTCTCCGAGGCACAAGCGTGAATCACCGCCAATCTTCGAAACTCCGGGCTGCTATTAGGAATTTCCTAAGAAAAACCCAAAAACACTTTATAAAATATTAAGTCTATAAATCTAGAAAATAAAGTACCCAATGATAAGATGAAATGTTTATTTTAAATTTAAGACACTCTTCTACACTTTTCATTTACAACATAAAATTATAAATAAATAAATATGTCAGACATGTAACACACAACGCCAAATAGTTTCAAACTAAGAATAGCTTATATTATGACAGCTAGATTGACTAGAATCCTTAATTATTATTTTTTAAATTAAAACATATTATACATAAAAAGAAAGAAAATTATTAATTCAGTTTCTTTTATACATAGAAACACCCAAACTCCGAAACAAATATGTGTAGATAATACAAACATTTGGTCCGGGACAACACCCAGGATTTGAACTCGAGACCTCTCCGAGTAGTCGATTTTTATAAAATAAAGAGCTACATTAGTTTTTTTTTTATAAATTCATGGCGTTCTGAAAATATAGATCTTACCTAGTTCGATAATAGATGCTTTTCGTAGTTCTCATGTCCATAGATGTGAAGCAATCTTGTAAAAAATATTTTCCTAACAATAAAGTCACTCTTATAATCAGAGACGCCTATGTAATAATGAGTGATTTTAATTATTTAAAGCAGCGTTAAGGTAACGGTTAAGGTTCAGACTCTCCAATAAAGCGTCAGCCAGTTTGCGTGCTTCCAACTAGTAAACTATCAATGAGAATCCACATCTTACAAAGGTACTACCTACCTACTTCGATTAGCTGGAGGGGTTAGCAAGAATACTCGTTAATTATATACATAAACTATGGTAATGATATTGCTACTCGTAGCTTTGCTCGAGATTTAGCACTCTACACTATGTTGTCAATAAATTTAGGATTCCTGAGGAATAGTTTCTAATGTTTATCAGCTAGTATTTGTGGAGGGAATGGGAATAGTGTCCCTCCAACACAAAAAGAGGATCCTTCGACCAGGCGAGGTGAGGTGATCATGCCTAGCGAGCCACTGCCCAACAGTTGATGTTGGGATGTTCTATATATACTAATCGGCGCCAGAATTTCTCTATCGCGATTCAGGATTAGTAGTTACTCCGTATAGTTCATTCCGTGTTTTATTTATGCTCGACGGCGATGTTGTATGTTCCGCTTGCGCTGTATGTGGAAGTTGCCAAAGTGTTATCGTAACTACTTATGTGTTACTGATGATTAATTTTTTATCAAATTAGGTTTCTTTCTGAAAAAAAGTTCTAAGCTGCATCCTAGTTGCTAAGAAAGCAACTAAGATGCATATTTTAATGATTGCTTATTTGTTAACTGTGTCTTGACTTTGTTCAGAATACACATAAAATATAATAAAATGTAAAGATTTGTTTCTTACAAGTAGTTCATAATATGAAATTAAATGTGTTTTAATCAATTAAAAGTTTTTGAGTCTTACCTAAATACGAAACATACGAGAACACAATGTAACAACTTGAAACAAATGACTAGCTATTTTTCTACCGTTTTCGTCAACCTTAAGCACTAAGATTGACCAACAATCATAATTTTGTCAGAGTAAAATCAATCATAGAATAGAGACATAAGACACATATTGCTTTACATTACGAATGCTTTGTTATTTTTAATCATAATTTTGAGTAACACGAGCAAAAAGAGCGCTCATCATTATACAGTAAAACTATGTTTAAATAATTGCCTATCATCGTAGAATGCACACAAAGAACAGGCATCCAAATAAAAAAAAAGTTGTTTCACCATGCTCTCATTCACCAACACTACGACTAGAACAGTACGTCAAGATATAGAGTAACAATATATCAGTACATAGTGGATAATTACGGACGGTCCGCAAAAACAAGATGCACACGATCGAACAATTCATCTTGAGCGGCTCACCGGAACTGCGTTAAATAACACTACTGCTCTTCTATACGATTGAATAAACTTGAACTTTCTGTATGTAATATAAAAATAACAGTTTTAGTAAACAAATTAATATTTCGGACATTTGACACATCATCTAGTTCCAAAGTAAGAGCTTGTACTATGCGTACTAGACAACTGATATAAATACATATTAAATACTTTTTTGTAAATACATGCATATTACACATCCGAAACAAATATTTGTAGATCAAATAAATATTTGATCCGACCCGGGAATCGAACCTGAGACCTCTTGATCAGCAGTCGCATAAGCTATGCACTAGACCAACAAGGCAGTCAGTCAAGGCAGTTTGTGAAAACGGGCTAAATGGCAGAATACTCGTATAATAGATTGCTATTTCAGTATCATCATTAGCCTATCGCAGTCCACTACTGGACATGGGATTTTTTTTGGAACTGCCCGCCACTTGGTTCGATCCTCGGCTTCTCGCATCCAGCTCCTGCCAGCCGTCTTGTGCAAATCATCACTCCACCTGGCCTGTGGACGTCCTACACTACGTTTGTTAGACTTTCTACTTTTTCCATTTCAGTATACCGTTAGTTTATTTTGTTTATTAAACATTCGTTTAATAAATACTTCGCGGCAACCATATATAATATAATCCGTGCACTTAACCTTCTATTAACATGCCACCACTGAGGTAGCAGCTACCTTCTCCTGGACTATTAAAGAATGTGCCGTGGATATATCTTACAGCCAACTGATAAAGTAACATAAGAGGCAGATAATGTGTTCGTCGTTTCGGTGCACTCACCGCCGTAACTGAACTAACTGAGCTAGACAATAAACAAAGTGATTCAGATAAGAAAATCTCTAGTGGCTGTTTAGGGTTTGAACACACTTGAACGCATAATTAAAAAATAATTTGAAATAGAAAATAGTTGTCAGACCGAATGTCGATTCTTGGCCCAAGCCGAAGTTATCTATCGGCCATCGCCACAACCTTAGACTACGGCCAAAATGAAGCCTTGGTTGGACACTAGATACAATAACAATCTATCTTTTTGTAAGTGCCTATACATTTTGACCGTTCATCATTTCAATAACTAATTATATATAACGAAGATTCACTTTTATTTAAAGGAAAGTATCCACTTCTATATATTTACCAGACAAATAATTTTTTCAAATTCAAAATAAATTCAAATATCGCATTCGAAATGAAGCACTTCTCGTCCTTGTTATAGAAATTTGATGCATTTAAGCATAAAATAGTATGTTTGAAATACTCAAAGTGATATTTTCTGTATAAATGTAAAAAGTGCAGAGATAGAGATTTGAACAAAAATTTGTTAAACTATAGAGTATGTCTTCTGATCAATGGAAGAAAAAAGATTTTCCTGGCGGTCAAAATAAGTCGGCAAGTCGATCGTAGGTATTTCTAAATCCTCAGTACAATGTTCGCACCTTTAGTGTATTGTGTGCAATAGAAACGATAGCATTTCACCTAAGCTATCTCGATGCCGGCAGACACTCGGCGCGAGATATGGCTAATTGTAACAAGTGGTAACGCTTTCACGTACGCATGTCACCTGCTACAGACCGTATATTATGTGTGTTCTACTGTCTTACACGACATAAGAGAAATACTTGCTGTTATTTCATGGCAATGTACATTAACTAAATTCAAAGCGCCTAAGAGAGGGATAATGGTTACAGAAAACCTAACGAAATGAAAGAAATGAAAATGATATCGGCCTCAAACTATAATTGTGTTAGAATGTTAGAATATAAAAAACATAGCAGAAAATATAAGATACAAGTTTAAATAAATAAATGTTTCGGACATCTTTCACAACGCCATCTAGTCCCAAACTAAGCAAAGCTTGTATTATGGGTACTAGACAACTAATATAAATATACAATCATAATTTTCTTATTATTACCCATTATACATAGAAAACACCCAAACTCCGAAACAAATATTATACGCTACAAAGGAAGTCAAATATATAATATTTAAATCTGGTTTTATTATTTATTTCAACTTTAAGAAATTTATTTTGGATATTTCGGACATCTGACACACAAACGTCATCTAGTCCCAAGCTAAGCAGAGCTTGTATTATGAGTACTAGACAACTGATATAAATACATCAACATACTTTATACATAGAAATACATACATGGAAATACATACATATTATACATAGAAAACACCGAGATTCCGAAACAAATATTTGTGAATCATACAAATAATATTTGATCCGACCTGGGAATCGAACCCGAGACCTCTTGATCAGCAGCCGCATACACTAACCACTAGACCCACAAGTTATAAATAAACATATCTATAAAATTATTTATATACAATAATTATAATTAATCATTAACCAAAAACATTGCATTACCAACTTTCAAGTTTTCTACACACGAATCAACGGTTTCATAGAGCCATATCTTGTTCTAAATAAGGTCAATAATTATCATACGTATGTCAGGTACGCCGAATTCTTTCATAGTGACTATTCATTGATAAAAATAGATAAAACATACTCTACACATGCGTAGTTTAAAAAACTTGATTGATATTGATTGCTATAATTTTATATAAACCGTAGTAAAACGTAATAATGGGTTGGGACTTCGAGTTTCAAGAATGTAAATTCCACCCTGACCCGATTGGCATATTCTAAGTGGTCCGAGATATAATACCCGCAAGGTATGTGGTTTGAAGATTAAGGAGAATTTGTGCTTCATCGCGAACATTTTATAACTTAATCTGTAGAGAAAACATTGTTTTACAGATCGTAAAGGGTATCCAAGGACGAAATAAATAGGTCACAAGTATTATTATCTATAAGAAAAATAAGTATGTTTATTTATGTATATCAGTTATCTAGTATTCATAATACAAGCTCTGCTTAGTTTGGGAATAGATGGCGTTATGTGTAAGATGTCTAATAAATAAATAAAAAATTATTAAGTATCAACATAGATAATTAACTTAAACATTTCGCCATAATAACTTGATGGTTCATAATAATGTAATTGTTATCTACTGATCTCTCCCCATATGAGGTAATTAATTTACTTTAGCAGAAGATCATTCGAGATAGCATAAATTGGCAGGGTTGTCCCTGAATAATAAACGTATCAAAATTCGTTAGTGACTGAGTTCCACAGTGTTACCCGCCGGTATTATTCTAAATCGCGAGTGGAGCAAAGTCAGTCTTAAAAAATTGGCCAAGTGCGTGTCAGGCGAAGCATAGAATAGGGTTATTCAGTCACCCATCATTGTAGGTAGATTTAAAATCGTGTTCAATTGTTAAGTTTACTTTTTATTTATTTATTTTTGTACGAAGATTTCTAAGTAAGTTCATTTTACAAGTTAGGTCCCTATAACTCTTGAAATAAAAAAGTTATCAAAACCGCTATAGTTTTCCTGATAAATTCATTATAGGTTTATACTACTAAATTAATACTAATTTTTTTCTACAAAAAACGCGGGTAACACCGCTGAACTCGGCTAGTATTATATAAATTAGAACAACGATTACGATTTTGAGGAAGCCCTAGGGTCAATTACTTAGATCATCTCGAAAGGATTGCCTCGCACTGATTCACACATAAGAACGTATAATATAATAATGTTTCGATTCGTTACCAGTATATCTCGTTTTATACTACGTTTTGTTGATGTTGTATACTTGTGTAATAACGTTATTATCATCTTATGAAATTTTCAGGTCAGACACAGTAATATGTTGAACAAACAAAATCCAAATAAGTGTGTACAAAATCGAGCAGAGTGGCGTGTAATTGAAGAGGTCTAAATCCAGCTGGGAAGTGCAATAGTCTGACTAAATGTGATACATCTATACGAAAATAACTCTGTCTGTCTGTTACGCTTTCACGGCTAAAGCACTGCACTAATTTAAATAAAATAACACATGAAGATACTTTGATTCTTGAGGAAGAATGTAGTGACTTGTACGGAATAACCGACATACACATGAGAAGACAGGTGTAAAGCTTGTTATTCGTACAAATTACATCAGACAATATTATAATAGAATATCGGTTCATTAAAAACTTATGAAAAATTGTTAATGTTAGGTACTTTAAATAGTACCTCTTTTTTTATAAAACCTTAACTCAACGGATGTTAATTTTGAATCTATAATTATGAAATCTATAACTTAATCTTTAAATGAACTAAAACGAACTGTTATTAACGATGCAACAGTATTTCATGATAAAGGATAGTAGTAGGTAATTATTTCAATTTATGGCGAACCTTGAACGAGATTTCAATCATTATAATTAAAACTTCGCCCGATTTCAATTCAGTTATAAATTTCATAATATTATTTGTCTTTAGTAGTAAACAGAGCTCTATAAAAAAGTAGAAGAAAATGAAAGCACTGAGTTATACACCAACCAGAGATTATCCAGTATTTACATCTTACTGGTAATATACATGAAATGTTGAACAAGATGCATGGCAACGTTCAAAAATAAAGAGGAAGTATTACAATGAGATAAAGAATAAAACAGCAAAGTACCCAATTAGAAGAAAGAAGAAACTGAGCTGACTTCAATATTACTAGTACGGCTTATCAAAATATAAGAAGTGACGTAATTTAAACTGTTGTACATAGTTTTGAACAACAACCAAAGAAACAAAGGAATGAACCGCTTAATCATTATTAGCGGTTTATTATTAAACATGCTTAAGTTAATAACATGCTAAACTTTCTCTAATAAGGAGAAGAAGTAAGAAATAAATCATTTATTATTCTTCTAATACTCTTTCCGCAGAGAAGAGTCTATTATACTCTTATAAGAACAATGAATTGCTGTGTTTCACGTTTAATGTGTTCAACATTGACCGCGACCCGCGTAACCAGAGCAAGGTCCATCGCCTGGCGAATATCGATCATTATAAATTTGCGGGCGATGCTTTAACGGCGTCTGCGCACGCGACCCTACGTCAAAGATTAATTAATTATTTTGTCCAGACACTGTATCTTTAAAACGTAACATATACTAGTCTAAAATAAATAACATGGGTATTTATACGACAAATTACTGATTCACAAATAGATTAACCTAATTTATTTCGTAGTAGAACGAGAATTCGGAACAAAAATAAAATATATAATGTTAGGTAAAAATAGAAAAGTATTTGTGACAAATAAACTCTAAATTTAAATTGTAATCGGTTGGCAGTGTTATTTTCTATCACTAGATTATAATTTTCAAGATTGTAGCCAAGCTTATTTCGACAAAATGCCAGGACAGTACTACCCTTTCACAGAAAACCAACCTAAATTGGAAGCGGATGCAAAAGCCACCCTACGAAGACTCGAGCTTAGTAGAAATCAGGTAGCATATAAATTAGAACTATCAAAAGAATTTTATATATGGCTCAATTTAGCTTTATCATCTCAGCCAAAAGAAGTTGACTACTAGACATAAGCCACCCCCTTATTTCTCTAAATGTAGCTAAGAAATAGGTGTTTCTACTTTCAAATTAGATATTTTTTGTAGGAACAGTTTCATGATCTGTATTCGATGGAACTGAAACTTGAAATAATGAAATGAAATCCTTATTAATATTATAACGTGAAATTTTATGAGTAGGTATGTATGTATGTTTGTTTCTCTTTCACGCAAAAACTACTAGACGGGTTTGGATGAAACTTTACAGTAATATAGCTTATATATCAAAATAACACATAGGCTACACATTACTGCAATAAGACATACGCGGGCGGAGCCGCGAGCGAAAGCTAGTGTGTATGAAATTCTAAAATTTCGTTGAAGTTAGACAATCTGTTATCTATCAAGATTGCTCATACTAAACACTAAGACGCGACAGGCGCCAAGAATAAAAATGTTTGATGTCTTTTTCGCTTCCTGCATTAATCTAAAGAAAATATTCTATGACACGAGTTCTAAATATTTCAGACGTTGTATTACAATAGTCAGACATTTATAATCGAGCGAGGAATATAAGTGTAGTATATTTAATTCATCAAAGTTAATTGTTTTCGGTTCATAGTTTCATAATTTATTTATATGTAACATGCATATGATATGACAACCCCAGGCCGCAATACACAATTGCATTCCACAATACACAATTGCATTCCACAAAAACAATTTTGGAGTACTTCAATTATTTATAGTTAACCATACGAAGGTTGATGAACCATTCCCAGTACGACCTTAAGGGATTAAATAAACGATAATTGAAAGGTTAAATAACAATTTCATTAATTGTTTGATTACGGATTAATCAGTTATCAGTGTTTCCAAATCGATAGATTCAATATAATAATAATTTCAGCTTAAAATAAAAATCATCAATTTAGGTTTTGCATTCCATGACCGTGTGGTGTCAGAATGAGAAGACGAAGTGTCACCATGCAAGGCCTTTTTTTAATATTTTAGCCTACCAAAGTAATTCAACTTTGTCTAATGGAAAGCATGAGTAGAATCCAGGATCAGTGATCACCATCCTAATTGTAAATACAGATAATGCAGCATGGTGACCATTACCTTGACAGCTCAGTGATACTTGTGCAACATTGGGCCTCCGGACTCACACACACAAAGAAATACGTTATCAACAATGCAGTCGTTTCTATGTAGGTTGGTCTTCTGTGTCCCTACTACCTACCGATGTGATTATGAGACTTGTCATATGTTCCATGACTACCATACGCTTTGTTATCGTTGCTAAGAAATGACGCAAGTGTCTGATTGGAAGTTTCAAAATTGCACTGAAAGACTGAAAACAGTGATAACCAATTGTTACATACGTCAAAGTATTGATAAGAACAGTCACGGAATAGACATTATTGTTATCATGTTCCACCATCGCACATATAATTGATACTGATTTGTTCGACCTGATGCACTGACTACAATATGTCCAAGTGTTATTGTAAAGGGCGTTAATGATAACAATATACCTTGTTCTTGTATGCAATATACAAATTACTATATATTAAATTACTCACTGCGTATATATCAGCTATCGCGGTAAACAGTATAGACTACTATTGAAAATACTTTCATTCTTGAGGGAGGATATAGATCCTCCCTCAAGAATCAAAGTATTGCTTCCCATTTAAAATTTAAAATAATTTAGGCTTGGAAGCGTAATAGACAAAAAGGCAGACAGACAGTGTTACTTTGTAATTTTATATTAAGTATGAATAGAACACAATATTATTATATGCATGATCAAACAATGTAAAATCGTTTCCTCATTTGAAAAATGCAAACACGCCAAAAAACAGTATAAATATCAGTTGCAACCCGAAAAGTTCTTTAACTTAACAGATATTGAATATCTCCGAAATAATAATATACTTAATTTAAATAAATTACATTAGCTTACTTAATCAACTTTGCTCACGATAGGTAGTTACGTGCCTTTGAATCATCTTAAAGATTTATAAAAGTATTAATATTATTTCATATAACATTTCCTGGTAAGAAAGCTAGTCTATGGCCTATCTCATCTATGACTGCATTACGCCGGCGATAGCTGCGCGTGCGCCGCGGTGCCTATACATCACTGCGCTTGCTCTCTATATTTGCTCACGACCGATAGAAATTATCGGCAGATTGCAGCACAATAAAATTTCAGATATAGAAGCATACGATAAGGTTCAATTTACTTTGAAGAATCGTGAAGAATATTTTTTCCAGATGTGGTCGTAGTTGACTTCCATTTGCCGTATTTCAGCACGGAAGGTATATAAATTGAGAGCACCGATTAACGTTATCTGCCTGAGGGGGTTGCGAGGCATAGAGGGAGGGAGGATGACGTCGATTTATTCATTCATTAACTAAACGACCCTTAACCGATGGATTAATTAGACTGCTTCTACCGCTTCTGTGCAAAGCACTTAAATGTGTAACTTTACGGGATTTTAAGGAGTATCATCAGTTACTTTAAATTATTAAATACTGAATATTCAATGCTAGTATATAGGTGTTATAGGTCTAGATTGAGCAATTGTCTCTGTTTAATAAATCTCTTACAAGTGATAGCACTTAAAACAGATAAATCTCTTTTATGTACTTTCACTTTTACAAGTGATAGCACTTACTAAAGAAAACTCTCTTATACTCGTAAGTATGAGTCCTTGGAATTTGAATCCCCTCGAGTTCATTGAATGTTGGTAGATTATTTGCTTAACAGAAAAAGAAAGACCTTATAGAGAATGTAATGAAACCACCGAGTTCCTTGAGCCTCTGCAGTTACAGCGTCTATGGCGGCCCACTATCGCCTTTACCGTGGAGAGTGAATGTGTGTTCTGAAGAGCTCCTCCAACTGATCCCTCCTTCTCCCTTCCTTTACAGAACAACACGTGCTGAACTTAGAAGTCACCGCTTTAGAGTAGAAGAATTACGCACCAAAACTTCTTTCCTATGCCGAGCAGTCAAGGCTGAAACTCACTACCAGCTCACGTGTTTCCTTCCCACTATGATCCCAGATCATTTAAACGGGGCGTGAAAAAGCATCTCACCAAGCCGCCATAGTGTGGCCGCCATACATTAATGTCTGCATTCGCAGTGTGGTGGCCCCCACTTTTGGAATCTGCTCATGCTTTCTATCAGTCAGGGTAGAGTCAGAGTATAATAATAAAAAAAAACATTTATTCCGCAATAGATATTGATTACACTGATTAATTTAACGAAATTGCATTGTTTGAATATATAAAAATGAATTGCATTTTTTTAGTCATTATGGATTACTTTCGTTTGTTTTAAGTTTATTTTATACAAAACTTTAGGCCTTCTATTTATTGATTGAGGCAGTACGAAGTCTGCCGGGTCAGCTAGTCTCTTATATATATAACTCTCGTGTCAAAATGTTCGTTCCCATACTCCAAAACGGCTTGATCGAATTTTATAAAATTTTATATGCATATACAGTAGGTCTGAGAATCGGATACTATCTAGTTTTCTTGCCTCAGACCGCGAGCGAAGTAGTGTTCGTCAGCTAGTATTATACACTAATAAGGGTCGCATTTGCTTAAGAAGGAACTTGCCTGTCTTATTATCTTTAAGCTAAAGACATTTATACTGCAATATAAATTGAAAATATTTGAAACCAAACTAACATGAAATAAAATCTTTACCACACACAAATATTTATAAGTAAAAAGAGAATAAGAAAGAGGCCATTGTGTCCGACTTGTCGTAGTAAGAGTTCAGAATATAATTTCGTTTTGCTTCTTAACTAGCGAATAGTTAATGGAAACAGATTACAAAGACCTACACTATTCCACACTGTAGGTACGTATCCAATTTGATCAGTTGTCATAAAGTCTGTCAACACCTAATCAACGATCTTGTCAAAACCCCGATCTCTTTAAAAATCAACCCGAACCCCAAACAAAATTCCGCAAACACTAAGCCTTAAACAAACTAATTCAGAGCAGTTTCCAGCAGAGATACGCTGATAACCTATCTCCCATCAACGCCATTGTTACCGCGATTTAAGGCGCACACCGCCGATGCCTTTAATTGTGATGCCTCGACTACACGTGCCCTTTGTGTCTTTGTAATTACTTTTATAAATCTACTAAGCGATTTACATGCTGATAACGATCGGGTTAAGGTGGAGGAGTCATGCATGAGGTGCAGTAGTGGTTTATGTGGCATGGTTTCGTTTATAGCGGTGCTTGAAACGGTATACGCAAATTTTAAAATATGGATATAATTTTTATATTGTATTTTTCACACATTAAATAAAGAACTTTAAGACAAGACATGACAGAATCATATTATTTGAGCAAAACTGTCTTCTTGATAATTGTATGAATGCTTATTTTTTTATACATTTTGACTGATAACCGTAAACCGTAACTTACAAATCAATCTTGCTGTCGTATTTCGTTGGGGAATTCGTTCTCACGACCAGATGCCTAATCATTCTGCATTATTCGGCCCTTCGGAGGCCGGAGGAATGATGCAGAATTATCAAGCCAGGCCGCCATGCTATGGGTCAAAATGCTCCATTGCCTCCTCTCACAATGAGCATAGTGACCCCAACTCCTGGATTGTACTCTTGCTTTCAATCAGGCAGAGTAGAGTCACTTTCGTAGGCTTAAATATATAAAAAAAGTGCAGCCAATTTTATACCTTATGAAATAAAAATAAAATAGTAGTTACTATGATCATTGCAAATTTTTTTTATTTTCCTTGTTTGACGGTTTTTACAGCAGCTTAAGGAAGTTCATTAGGGTGCAAGTAATTTCTTCCATGTGTTCGTTAAGGTCTGAACAAAAGTTTTAATTTGAATGACTTTCTTTGCGGTAAGTGTCTTATCACTCTCAACATCATAACATCACTAAAGAAACCGTACTTTTAAGTAAACATCGGTAGTTACGGTCCTTAAAATATAGCTGCCCCCCTAGTCAAGTTGCAAACGTTTATCGTTTTCCGTTCTATTCTCTTATCAATTACTATACTGTCATGTTTATTTAGCTAATGTCACTAAGTCAAGTGATAAAAACAAAATATTAGCCAATGAAAATAAAATAAAGAATAGAAAACGATAAACCTTTGGCAGGGAAGGCTGATCACTATGATCTTTCATCTGGCTACGAAACCGACAAATTAACTGTGAACGAGCGATTTTATTTTGTTTCACCTAATAGGTACCTTCATTTTGAACGTATTAGTTTTATCACAAATGAAGTGCAATACATGATAATAGGAAATGTAAAAATGTACACCTATTTAGGTAAGTCTTAAAATGATTGATGATTATAGTGACAACTTTTTTTATATAATATTTTATATGCTTAACAACACAATAGCTGTCATTTTAGGTTGGTCTTCTAGCACCGCCTAAGTCGATCCAGCCCATTCATACTTAGATCACCGTGGCTCTACTCATAGATCTCAATCTATGTTTTATGATTTATACCATTATTTTAATTTATTTAAAGCAAATCGTGATACCAAGCGGACACTTCGCTTTTGAAAGTAACATATATGAAATTCAGCGGTTAAGTGACCAGCCAGATCATGTGATTTAACACCACTGCATTATTTTTTGTGGGGCTATGTTAAGGACAGAGTTTATACGGAGCCAATTGAATCGATTGTAGCCCTTAAACTCAAAATCCTTGATGTGATTATTGAAATAGACCCGCTATTTCGTAAAAAAGTAATTTAAAAAGAACCGACATCTGTCAACGTGCTCGTGGTGGACATTTATCGGATATCGTTTTTCATTCATTATTTCAGAACTCTTCGTAATACAATAAAAATTTGAATAATCTTATTATGAATTCTTTGTTTTATATTGTTTTAGAAAACAAAGTTCTTGATTAAACCCCATTATAAAGTGTTTTTCCTATGTGGGATTTGAACCCGCAACACTTGAAGACCGTAGAAAGCGACGTGGCGACAGCTTAAACCATAGGCCAAACCGCATGGGCACTCTAAGAGCGGTAATCCGCTTGTGTCTTGAGATTCAGGTGTGTGCTTACCATCAGTTCGCTGATGCTCGTCAGCTAGTTTCCTCATACATAATTTTGTAAAATGAATAGTAACTTAGTACAAGTAAAGTCTGCTCATTCTAACATCGTGTAAAAAGTTATCTCATTCTTACCTTTCATCTTACTCTGGCACCTCAACTGGTCAATAATACTGGTCAGCCTGTTCTCCCGGTGGTTTCCCTTGCCCATCACTTCATCACAATCCTCCTCCACCTTCACTGACACATCACTTTTCACTTCACTCACGTCATCACTACACTGCATTTTAGATGTCGGCAATTTAGATTGGACGGTTTCCATGTTGTGTTTTCACTTATTTTTTAAAAACTTCCTGGTAAATAGTTTAGAATCTCGAGTTTTTAGTAGGAAGAACCTGGAAAAGAAAAAGAAAATAAGATTCTGCAATGTGCTATTACGCGCCTAAATAATCTAATAATCTCACAGGCGTTTTTTAACTCACTTAAAAGTGTATAAATGTTGATATCAGTCGTGTAAGATGTCTGAAATATTAATTTATTACAAATCAATTCTTCCTCTTTATTCATCTATTTTTAACCGACTTCAAAAAAAGGAGGAGGTTCTCAATTCGTCGGAATCATTTTTTTTTTTTATGTCTGTTCAGCGATAATTTCGTCGTTTATGAATCGATTTCAAAAATTATTTTTGTATTGGAATGGGCGTAGCTTACAGGTGGTTCCATCGTTACCTTATCGGGATCTGATGATGGGATCCCAAAGAAATCGAGGGAACTCCTTAAATATCATAGGCACAATGTCGCGATTTGGGTACTCGGAATAGTATTTCATTGAAGTGGGTTCCTTTTTGTTAAAATTATTATTCCCTCTATGATGTTACTTATAAAGTTATCGTTACTATAAAATACCTTAATATTTTACTTTGAAATATTATCAATGATACTGCCGTTATATAAATTTATAATGCATAATATCAACCTTGACCTACAATGCATCATACGAGTCTGATGCGGGTTTTTGCATTAGAAATACGGAAACCTTCCACAGCAAATACACTTGCTGGTCGTTATGTTACGTATTTTATACTGTATATTGCAAATTAAATGAAGAAAGAAAAAAGAAAAGAAGGAAAGAGTCCGAAAGAGCAAGAATATAATCTGATCCAGAATCGAGCTGTTCTGCACATTGTGACAGACTTCAGACCTAAGTTGGGTAATAAGTGCAAACAGTCCGCTCCAAATTGCACTCTATTCTGTATGCATTATAGATGATTATTGTTTTTCATTAATGAGTGATCCCTATGTATTCTTAGTTTTACCATTTAGCAAAAATTCGTAAAAGCTTGAATTTGAATATGTACAAATTTCATCAATCTAATCTTACTACCTTACCTTACCTTACCTTACCGTGTGGTGATTAAGAATACAAAGTGTCACCAACCCTATTCATTCCATGGGTGTCTTCAGAGACGACTAAAGGAACATAATAAGCAGCTAACATCACTGCCAAGAGAAGGAAAACTTGAAACAAATCCTTTACCAACCCGTCTGGCCAGCGTGGTATAGTAGGCCAAAACCTCCTTTCAAAGGAGAGGTCTATGTCTAGCAGTGGACTGTTAAAGGCTGATGATGATGATGAATCTTACTGGAAATTTAAATGTAATTTTATTGTATGTTAATGAGACAAAACTGGGGTAAGAAAAGCATCCGTTTAGGTTACAGACCAAAATAATATAGCTAAATACAGACATACACTCGACAAACATAACCTTTCTAGCACCAACTGGTAAATATAATAATTACATCAGAATGAATGTTGAACCAAAGTCCAAAACCCGCACTCGGCCAGCAAGGGGACGTATATCCTTGACCCTCTCATGACAGGAGAACCGAACCCAGCAGTGGGACATTATGGGTTGTTGATGATGATGAAATGTTGTAAGGTAAAAAGGGTTATCTTCTTTACTTTCTGTGGTTTAAAAGGGTTTCAAGGTGACGCATTTTTAAGCCACATATTTACAGCAATACACGTGACCCTTTTTTTTAAAATTTGCCTTTAAGTAAAGTCTACAGAAATTATCAGGTAATTTATATTCAAGTTGGTAAATGTGTAGGATAATCTTTACCTATTTGAATTTGCAAAATGACAATTATATGTATATGAAGGAGTTATCTGTTTACTCCAAGTGTATTAAGGTCGTTGACATTCCAAGTGTTCAAATATATTGTATATTTCTTTCTTTAGTTTCTTTTTTAGCGATATACTATTTCAGTAAACTAATCTCCTTGGCTTCTATTCCCGGGTAGGACTAAAGAGTATTACAAGTTTTCTCATCATCGTCAACTGTCCAGGGTTCGGAAGTTAGAGTTTAAAGTCCAGTGCCTCGGAGAGTCCTGCCTCTCATCTTAGCTAGTATGGAATCATTCATTCATATTGGAATCAATAAGAAAGGAAAAATGATAGCTTAGTCCGTTGTTCAAGACGTCACTAATAATTACCCTAATGGAAGTATTAAACGACGTTATCAAAAAAGGAATTTATTGTCTGTTTATATGTCCCCTGTGGTTTTTAATTATATATGTAGCAAGTCCGACTCATCATCATCATCAGCCTATCGCAGTCCACTGCTGGACATAGGCCTCTCCCATTGCACACCACTCTGATAGATTTTAGGCTTCTCGCATCCAGCTCTTGTCAGTGATCTGCGCAAGTCGTCACTCCACATGGCCTGTAGGCATCCTACGTCTACATTCCTTAGACTATTGGTATTAAATTCCTAGAATTGTTGTTTAACTAGAAGAAAATGCCACGTCTAAGTACTTAACGTTTGTATAAATGTTACGAATCTTATAATACTCAGAGTGACTAGAGTATTCCTATAATGTCAGACAACGTACTTGTTTAATTAATTTAATCATGAAGGTTGTCTTTTAAACTAATGCTCAAAATGTGTTTCTTTAATTTAAGTTTATTCGAAAATAAATACTTAGATTTATATAAGAATACTTTAATTTTCTAACTAGGGAAAGAATAAAACGATTCTAATAATTTAATTCGTAATTAGGTATTAAACTCATTTATAAAAACTAAAAGCTACTTTTCAGATAGTTTTATATACATATTCCTACTTAGATAACATACGGAAGTAGATATACCCACCAAAATGTCGAAAATTTGTCATTGAATAACCCACATCAGTTCCACCACGCATTCAGACCGTATTCACTTGTCACTTCACAGAACAATTAAAAATTCAAAGACCTTCACGACCTTTGCCGTCATAGAAATACCATAAACATAAGACGACCGGCACTAAAACAATTCTAATTTTAAAATTTAAAGAAAACAACAGAGTTTTCGTGAAAATTATTTAAAATAACAGTTGAAAAGGTGTAAACAGGTAGACTATGACGCGCCGGTTATCGCAGAACACTGATAACTGTATGTCAGGTCAAACGAGCAAATGGGGCGTCACCAAGGTACGCCTGATAACACTTGATAAGGGGCTCTTAACCTTCCAACTGTACTCCACTGGAAATGGTGTCATCGGTGTAAATTAGACATATATGTATGTGGTTGCGGTTTTTTTATAGATAGGTATGTCATGTAGTTTTGAAGTGATTGGTAATAACTAATAATTTATATTTGAGTAATGTTAATTTTATTTACTCGAGGTTGATCATCGACTACCTCAGTGTCCAACGTGTTTAAAAATTTGAGAACGAGTCCCAGGTAGGATCAAATGTTATGAAGGATCTGCAAATATTTGTTTTCCAGTTTGGGTGTTTTCTATAAGCTCTACTTTAAGAAGAGAATGCGTTGTGTGTCAGATATCTTAAATATTAAATTATATTATTATTATAAATAAAATATTAGCATTATTCATTCTTACTAATACAACTGAAGGCTTAACTAATACTCAAACAGAAACAATTATTGGTTAGTTAACTTCGTATAAGGCAGCTGACAAACTTAACCTTAAACCCTGGACCACTCCTATTTTACACACAGAGTGGCACACCGTGTGGTTTTAACCCCGTCCGCAAACCCCGGTGGGATGACGGGCAGAGGGGGTTTCCACACGTTAAAAAAAACTGTGTGAGATGAGGGTACTACCTCGGTCAAACCAGCACATTCTCACTGAAATTTTCGTGTAAAACCGTTACATCGATTTCAATAAAATTTATTATAGAGATATTTCGTTTCTTCAAGGAGGAAAGGACATAAGCTGCTTTTGCTCTC
Organism: Phragmatobia fuliginosa; assembly: GCA_932526445.1. Classification (NCBI taxonomy): domain Eukaryota; kingdom Metazoa; phylum Arthropoda; class Insecta; order Lepidoptera; family Erebidae; genus Phragmatobia; species Phragmatobia fuliginosa. The sequence goes on from OW052067.1 coordinate 16,491,423, forward strand.
GATAACCGACATACACAAGGGTAGAGCTGCAAGCAAAAAGTTTAACCTATGATAATTATAATGTACTGACGTATTTAGAAATGTTTCAGTATATTTGTATCAGTATGTGGTTCTGCTTAGCCTGGACTCCAAAAAGACTAGACTAGACTAGAAAAACACCCAGACTCCGAATCGAATATTTGTGAATCACACAAATATTTGGTCTGACCCGGAAATCGAACCCGAGACCACTTGATCAGCAGCCGCATACGCTAACCACTAGACCAACAAGGCAGTCTATTATCTAAGCTGTATTGCATTTCTTGTCACGATACTTTACAACTAAATCCCTTTCACCCCTCTCCCCTTTACCCACCTCCTCTCTAACTCTAGGAAGGGTGTAAACATTATTGACTCTTAAGTTGCTGTAATTATTAACCTTCAGGTCAGAATTCTGCTGTTTCGTGCCATGACACGATAAAAAATTGCTAAAAAATATAATTGTAACGTTTTGAATTTAGAATCAATAGTTTTTCACGAAATTTTTATCTGTCAGTCAATTTCATTAAGTTAATCCCTAGAACAGCTGTACTGAATTTGACGGGTCCTTTATTGGCTGATGCTGATTATATAAGGAGTAACTTGGGCTACAACAACGACCGCGGCTTAACTACTAATAATCAATTCTCTGTCAGAATCATCATCATCATCAACAGCCTTTAACAGTCCACTGCTGGACATAGGCCTCTCCTTGAAAATGAGGTATTGGCCTACTATACCACGCTGGCCAGACGGGTTGGTATAGGGATGGTTTCAAGTTTTCCTTCTCTTTGCATTGATGTTGTCTTGCGTAGTTTATCCCTTAGTCGCCTTTTACGACACCCGCGGGATGAAAAGGGGTGGTGACATTCTGTATTCTTAATCCGTCACCACACGGACAATATTAATTGTAAAGACCAATAATATAACTAGATCAGTTTAACATTCGTCTGTATAAGTAAAGCAAATGACATATGCAGTTGAACCGTACAAACATTACCGAGACTCGACTGGTCATATAGACAAGATAAGGATAACGATACGAACGGACAAAGGAAACTCATATCACTTCTGAAGAAAATCAACCGATAACGGTGTTTGTAGCAGTCGAGTGTTATGATTGCTTCGAGCTAATCAGCTCTTGGAGTACAAGGACGGAGTCACTCACGGAGGTAAATTAAAGGTTAAACGACATTGATTGCAGATATTTTTCAAATGGCAAGCGAGAAATAGGTAGACGGGTTACCTTTTTAGGGTTCCGTAGCCAAATGGCAAAAAACGTAACCCTTATAGATTCGTCATGTCTGTCTGTCTGTCCGTCCGTATGTCATAGCCACTTTTTTCCGAAACTATAAGAACTATACTGTTGAAACTTGGTTAGTAGATGTATTCTGTGAACCGCATTAATATTTTCACACAAAAATAAAAATACAATACATTTTGGGGATTCCCATACTTACAACTGAAACTCAAAAAAAAATATTTCATCTAACCCATACGTCTATGGATAAGTCTGTAACTGTAACTTCCAAAAGCGAAGCTTCCGAAGGAAGCGCCCGGGAGCCAGGCTAGCGTCTAACACTCCCCTGAGGCGGTCCGACATATGATCGAGGGCTCGGGCCAGCACTCGGGCAGGTACCCCGTCTGGCCCGGGGGCGGTGTTCTTGGATCGAATCCTTAGAACAGCCGCCCCTACCTCTGATTCCCTGACGGGCGACACATCAGCCTCGCTTTCGTCGTCGCCTCCGGCCATGACGGCCATCGACGGGGGCGTGTGCTCTGCCTGCTGTGGGAATAGGCCCTCGACCACTTCCTGCAGGGAGCTAAAATGACTCTGCCCTGCCTGATGGAAAACATGAACAGAATTAAGAAGTGGAGGCCACCATCCTCACTGCCACAACGTACAGTGCAGCACGGTGACCCACACTATGGCGGACTAGTAAGATGCTTTTTCACGCCCCGCTTGAAGGACCCGGGGTCATAGAAGGGAGGAAACACATGCGCTGGTAGAGAGTTCCAGGTTTTAACTGCTCGGCATAGAAAGGAAGAGCCGAACCGTTTAGTTCGAGAGCGAATGTCAACCACTCTGAAGCGGTGGCTTTCGAGACCAGCACGTGTTGTCCTGTATAGGAAAGGGGAAGGGGGGATTTTATCAATTACTTATGCTACATGACATTTGCATATGCTATATGCTCAAAGCCAAATTTTATAATTCTAGGTCTACGGAAAGTACCTTATACATTTTGATTCCCTGCAAGTGTCAAAATATGCAGCAAAGTTTGAGCATTAAAGGTCGTGTCGTTTGATCGTGTCTCCTTAGGAAATAGAATTCTTTACTGCTGTTCTCGAGAAAAAAATCTGATGAACCCAGATGAACATTAAAGTGATCCTGTATCCGTATTAAAAACAGAACCCTATAATTCGTTGAAGTTGTTCCATTCAGTAACTTACTTATACAATATGAAATAGTCTTTCCAAGTTTATCGATTATCGAGAACATTTTTTAGTCCTAACGTCATCCAACGGCTAGTAAACGCCCAAAACACTCGCCCAAGTCAATCTTGTATATTATTGGAGATGTCATCTCCGTATGTGAACAGAGTTGGCAGTTGGCAGGCACCTGGTACGGTGACGTCACAAGCTAATTTCGTCGAGACGAGGTCGTGACCCGACGCCCTGTGCCCGCGCATTCACACACAAACTGAACGTAATCCGAATAAAAAAAGCTTTGTATCAATTTTTTTAGACTTTGAGATAAATGTAGAAATTTGAAAATATTTAGTATGAATAATGTAAGATATTGTTCCAAGGATAGGCCTAGGTCCAGCAGTGGACTGTTAAGGCTGTCGATCATGATGATAATTGTTGAAATTATGTCTAAAAAGTATATTATAAGGTCAATATGGCGTATCACACTACATTTCGGTCTAGTAGATCTAGGACCTTTTAATATCACAACCAAATAGAGAACTATTTATATTGTCAATTGATAAAGGTACCATTGATTTAAATAAAATTTATGTGTGCATGTATATTATTACGATCCTTTATCAAACTCTAGGCTATATGTGTACCCAATTTCATTTAAATCGTTGAATAGTTTTAGCGTGAAAGTGCCACAGATGTACATAAATAAATTATTATTATTTCGGACATTTTACACACTAAACAGAGCTTGTATTATGGGTAACTAGACAACTGATATAAATACATAAACATTCTTTTTTTTTAAATAAATACATACATATCATACATAGAAAACACCCAAACTCCGAAACAAATCTTGCAGATCACACAAACATTTGGTCCGACCCGGGAGTCGAACCGGAGACCTCTTGATCGGCAGTCGCATACGCTACCCACTGGACCAACGAGGGATAGTCACTTTCGTATTTATAATATTAGTATGGATTGTGTTAGTGTGGATTAAACGTTAAAGTTTTCCTTCTCTTTGCAGTCCTGCGTAATTTGCTCATGAAAAAAAATGAATAAAGATGACAATCTTTATTTTTAAGCCATCACCACACGGAATAAAAGTAATAAAATAACACTAACAGAAGCGCTCATAGTCAAGTGGCCTGAGGTGATTGGAAACAATCACCGAGGATAAGCAAGTCGGTCTCGATTGTCATCTTAAGATAACACTTGTAAAAGCTAAGTTGGAGGACTTCGGGCGGTTTAAAAACGTCCAACGGCAAGATTACGTAGCCACAACATGTCTTCTCAGTCCCCAACCAAACGTTCATAGTATTAAATATATTTTCGGACTTTTTGCACATCTCATACACAACACTATCTAGTTCCAAACTAAGCATAGCTTGTATTATGGGTACTAGATAACTGAAATAAATACATAAACATCCTTTTTTTTGTAAATACATACATACATATTATACATAGAAAATACCCGGACTCCGAAACAAATATTTGCGGATCACACAAACATTTGGATCGACCCAGGAATCGAACCCTAGACCTCTTGATCAGCAGTCGTATACGCTAACCACTGGACCAACAAGGCAGTCGAAATATTAAGTTAGTAAGGTTAACCAGCAACGACTGAGAGCACTTGTTTGCCGCTTGTTTACTAACTCTGTCTTGACCGCGATCAGACGTACGAGTTAGAAGAATTGCAGGTTATTTTGTGGCTATGTAAAAATATTTGACCAAATTATCCACCTTTATTTTTTACTTGAATACAATTTTGATAACCTACTCATAACTGAAGTCGCTGGCACGAGTCCATATTACGACGATATGCTCTAATCTAGGAATAGCTGAACTAAGGTTATGACCTGCCACCTTGATTCTTCTTGAACATAACGAAACACTATTTCTTTATATATCACCAAGGAAACATTAGTTTAGAGTAGCTAAACTAATTTTGTAAATGGACGCAAAAATAAAAAAAATCTGCAAAATTTGAGTTCAATCACTGCTGAACTTTCTGACACAGGCCTCTCTTAAGGAACACCACAGAAGCCGTTCTTTAACTTTTTGAACTGAATGACGAGGGCATAAATAATTTCTCGTGTGGTGAAGGTAAAAATTAAGAATAGAACCAGTATAATCCTATGTAAGTCGTAAGTGTCGATAAAGGAGCGAAACACACAGAACAGCACCAGTATAAGGGAATGGAATGAGAAACTTTGACACAAACCCTATGCTTCATAGGGCTGGGTCGGCTCGACTGGAGCGGCCTACTACCCTCTCACAGTAAGCCCTTTGTTTCCCTTGAAAAGTTTGAAATCATGAAAAATATTCACGCATTATATCCTTTTAACTAGATAGGTCCTATAAATACATTAAGATGTTGCTGAGACGATTTTTTGATTTAGCTTTCCGTTTGCGAATTATTTAACTTTAAATCGCATTATTTTGATAAAGAAAAGGGTATTGTTGTGAATCCTAAAATCATTATTAGTGTCTAAGGAGGACAGGCATATTAGGAATTTGTTCTAGAATTAATCTGGTCAACATAACAATTACTCTAATAGTAAAGGCAGTCTCTACTTTTACAAGTTTTTAGAAGTCTCCGTGGTTTAACGTGGATAACAAATGGCTAAAAACTAAAAAGTTAAAATCATTAAGCGTTCTAATCAAGAGGTTTCGGATTCAAAACCCGTCGAGCCAAATGTGCTGTTGGATTTTCGTTACAGAATATTCTTAATAATAGCACAGAATACATAATAGTACAAGTACAAAAGACTCACTCCGAAATGTAAATTAAAGAAATAGGGACCCTTGGTGTCACTACATTAAGTTCAATTCAGATTGCACAGCTCCGAAGCACCTACGATTATATTTACCTACAATTGTGTCTCTTTCTATCGTGTCACTCTTATCTGTTCTGACGTATTCAGGTATGTGGTCTTTTAAAAATAATTTTAATATAGGTATAGTGACTACTTTTTCTCTAGCACTTTACTTTTGTGAAAAACTGTAGGTACTTTTGTCAACAAATGACGTTTAAAATAATATCACATCGAAATATCTGTTTTCATCGTATTTATTTACGTACGACACGAACAGATTAGTACCTACCTTACACCTAAAATCTTTTATTCAGACATTCGTAAACAAAACTATATCTTTAAAATTTACATGGATTAGAAGATCGAGGTTTGTCATTAGAAGCCATTGTGGGTATCGAAAAGTATAAAAAATTTCAATAATGCGCGAGAGTGACGTGGCGACGAACGTGACACAACGTCGTGCGTAAGCGACAACTCACCGGAATGGCCTGCGCTGGCAGGCAAGCGGCCGAATCTACCTAAACTGCGGAATGACACCCCCCTGATAATAACCCCGAATATGGAAGTATAGCGCCCGTGCCTCGGAGAAGACGTTAAGCCGTTGGTCCCGATTGTCATTGACATCTATGGCAATCGTTATTGGGAAGTCAGTGCCGTCAAATATTATGACAACTAGTACAGCCTTAGAATTTCAGTTCTCCCTCAAGGTTTGATGGTTCCTTGGAATAAACTGATATTCAGGTAAAAGAGGTTGAACTAGTAGCCGACCCCAAATAATCTTGGAAATAAAGACTAAGAAGAAGAATTCGATAATTGCTTAAATAATATGATATGAGAAAACACACAAAACAATTCTGTACTTTGTTTTATATGCATAAAATACATATTATGTGTGTGCTCAGATATGTCACTTATTACAATATACTAATTCAAATTCAAAATCTTTATTGCTGACTAAGTGTAGGTACATTTTGTGATCTTATTTAACATGGTTTGTCTCAACTTGTAGCCTTTTACAGGCATTGCAAATTTGATGAGATGACGAAGTTACACAATTGTTACAATGTTAGAAATTTATAAAGAGATCTAAATTAATAACTATAACTAAAAATAAAGTAATTAAGTGAACAATTTAAAAACCTCCCAAAAATCAAATAAAACTAAAATAAAAAGATCATTGATATAAGCAATGGGTATATGTATGGCTGCTTTAACATAAGCCTAAAACTAACTATTATTTATATATTATTTATTTATTTGTATCTAGTCATTTTTGAGATTTATTGTTTATGTAGGATTTGTTAGTGTGTGTTCATTAATGTGTGTGTGTGTGCGTTTTTTTTGTGGTATATTTTATATATTGTTTTCAGTTTTTTTGTGAATACTGTAAGTTTGGTTTCATTACTACATTTTTTTATAAAGTAAACAGTTTAATCATATCGTAAAATTAGCTAAGCAGGTGTATGTACGTACTTCACAATAAACAACAATCTCTATAATCATGTTCTCCAAACTTCATAATGAACAAAAAACCTTCGCTGAATCAGTACCATCTAACGTAACGATACGATTGTTCAATACACCAGATGGTTTCTGTTTCCAATTTTTTCATACATAACATTGCGACTCAGTACTGCTGAAGAACTAACAAAATGAACATAGTGCTCGACTTTAAATCGGTTGGTTGACATTTTTAATAAAATTTCAGAAAAAAACCTTGACAATCTTAAGATTGAATATGTGATCATAAATTGAAAAGTTAAAGATAACAATATTTTAAATAAATTAATATGAGTGATTAGAAATATACACCATTGTATACTGTTTGTATTGTGAAAGTGTATAAATAATATACAAGTATATTTAAACAATTGTATATTCATCAAACAGAGTGTCCACACCCCTATTCATCCCACAGGTGTTTTAAAAGGCGACTAAGGGATAAACTACGCAAGACAACGTCAATGCAAAGAGAAGGAAAACTTGAAACCAACCCTATACCAACCCGTCTGGCCAGCGTGGTATAGTAGGCCAAAAACTCCATTGGAGAGGCCTATATCCAGCAGTGGACTGTTGAAGGCTGTTTGTTGGTGATGATGTATCATCATAAATAACATATTATTATATTTTTGTTAGACTTTTATAGTAAAATCGTAGTGATATTAATCCATTTGTTTTCTTCAGGTTTTGCTGTTTCAACTGTTTTATCAAATTCCAAATATCGGGTGTGGTTACCATAAATCCTTTGATCAACACTTAGACAGTCAATCTCAAGACAATGATTCTGACGGGGAGGAAGGAGAAGAGTATCATCACTATAAGACATCAAATCAATATCTCAATTATGATTTTGAAAAAGATAACAAAATTATTTATAACTATGATGAGTGTAATTCGTGTTCTTGCCAAAAATGTGATAACCCGCCGGATTGTTGTAAAGAAGTGTGTAAAAGTTGTTTGAAACCTTCGGAACAGTTATCACAAATACAGATGATGACAATGTCCCAAATGCCACAGTTATCAATGGCATTATCCCCGGAGTCACCAATGACATTACCTCAAATTCTTCAAATTTTATTACGACAAAATTCCATGACAGAAATGCATATGCCTCAAATGCAGATGCCACAGATGCAAATATCGCAGATGCGGTTACCTCAGATGCAAATACCACAAATGCAATTATCTGAGATACAGATGCCGTTGATGCAGATGTCACAAATGCCTGTACCAAAACACCAATTTTCACATTCTGACCAAGGCCTGATATATTTTCCGTTAACGCCAAACATGTTGAATTTTTTTAAAAACTATTCACTACCAGAGCCAACAGAATCTACAACACAGCAAAATAATAATGTTTCAAATATAGCTACAGATGCTGCGTCAAAAACTGTTACAACTATTTCAATTCCTGAAAGTGAAACCACAACCACGACCCAGACTGCTGCCAGAGCTACAACTAAAGAAGAAATAGAGATTCACAAGTCACGCCTAAAGCAGATTGAAAATAAGAGTATATTAGAAGTAGCGATTAGAAACGCTCTGCGTGCTTTGTCAAAGAATGTGAGAAAAAGTGAAGATGAATCGAATAGCCACTACAACCGATACATGATGGCATCGACGTTAAGAAAAACTAAACCAGTTATCTCAAAGATAGACTCATCAAGATTGGGAAATTTTCCCATAACAAACAGTATGGCTGAGAGCTTGATCCTTGAAACTCGTAATGCAAAAGGAATCAGGCCTTGAAAATAATTCTGATATTTACATCTAATCGAACGATTTTCTCCGGCTTCAAATGCCCATTATTGTTAGCCTTTGTTACTTTTATATTTTTTTAGATGCTAATGAAAGTACTATAAGTTATTTGAAATGTTTTTAATTGTTGCATTTATTTACATATTCCTCATACTAAATATAATGTACTAAATATAATATACTATGATGCCATAGTAAGGTTTGTTCCTAATTTCTTACACATATCGTACATCGGCCGGCACGCCTGTTGGGGGACGTCCTGTTTTAACAAAAAAAATTAATTTAAAGTTGAATAACTTTCAAAACGGGTACCTGAATCCCAAAAATATCTTGGCAACCTGTTATTATTCATAATAGACCTATCTAATAATACCTAATACCTACCACACAGGATGAGGTGGACACGAGAAAAAAAAGTTTTTTTCATATTTACATAACCTCCTTTCAATAGAGAGGCCTATGTCCAGCACTGGACTGCTAAAGGCTGTTGATGATGATGATGATGATTATTTCATAATTATGTATAATTTCACAATAATAACTTTGTCAACGTGACCAACACTTACACATCCATACAAAGTTTCATCTTTTTAGCCTAACTGTTTGATGGTAAGTCGAGGGAGGAGGACGGACATGACAAATCTATAAGGGTTCCGAGTCATGAACTACGAAGCCCTAAAAAAGCTGAAGAGTTTGTTCGTTCGTTTGGTTAAACGAGCTAATCTCTGGAAATACTAGTTCCATTTAACCATAAGCTACCACTGTGCCTCGTGTGTGTGCGTATGCGGTTGAGGTCTCAGGGTCGATTTCCGGATCCTTGGTAGGACCTTGGTCTGATATGTCAATATGAAAAAAAAAACTATGTATGTGTTTAATTGTAAATTGTCTAGCACTCATAGTACAAGCTCTGCTTAGCTTGGAACTGAATGGTGTTATGTGTCTAATGTCCAAAATATTTTGTTATTCTAATTTAGTAAGTTATTTCAGTGCTTGCAGAAAAACAATGTATGAAAGAATAGTTTTCCTTGCAAATTAAAAAAAAATCAGAGAGTAGGTATCTTTTAAGGTTGTCTCACTATATTTTTGTTGTCTCAATATTGTTAGGGTAAACAATTTGTTCATCTTGTTATAACATCACGATGCAAGCAATAAAGCGACCCAGACAAGAAATTTTACCATATAATTTACTAGCTTTCGCCCGCGGCTCCCCCCGCGTTTATATCGGTTATTGCGGTAAAAAAGTAGCCTATGTCCTTTCCCAAGTTCAGTTCTATCTTCATACCAAATTATATCTAAATCGGTTCAGTGGTTTAGGCGTGAAAGCGTAACAGACAGACAGAGTTACTTTCGCATTTATAATATTAGTAGGGATTTAATTAATTATAGTCGGTAAAACATCTTTCTATATCTTTGACAATTTTGACGCAAGTATATGTACGAGTACATATGTATTTAATAAGTTTTTCATGATGAAACAACACATTGTTCTAGAATTTTATCCGCTCTACGTAAAGTCATACCAACAAAGGTTTTTTTGACCAGTTATTTTATATAATACTGTTATTTTAACAAATGAAACATCGTGAATTCTTTACATTGTTTTGTTTTTGAGGTGTGATAAGCAATAGTTCTTCAACATAACAAGTTCAAACAAGTTCATAACAAGGTAAGTTGCTGAATATTACATGTATATTAAAACTTAACAGTATTAAAAAAGTCCTAGAACTCTATTGGCAAGGTCAAGGCAAGGCATCGCCAGGTTTACAAGTTTATAAGCCACACTGTGTATTGACTACAGCTCTGTTGCATTTCCCTCGTTTGTTATCGTATAGCAAAGACTCAAATATGAGAACATAAAATGCCAAGAACACAACAATGTAAATTGCGTAAAACGGTGTTTTTTATTATTTTTCTAGTAGTGTAATTGAACAATTGTTCGATGGTGTGGTTTTTTTATTCATATTCTTGTGACTCTTAGTATTGTGGTAATGTATGCAGCGGGTGCATCGAAATGAAGACTGAACTGGATTTCAAATCGGTTAGTTCATTTGACATACACTCGTAAGTTATTTAATACAGAAGGAAATGTTTAATGATATGTTCCCTACACATTTCAAACACTTTTAATATTGACATTTTTTAAACATAAATACAATCAAAAGTTACTTTTTTCTTGTGGAGGGCTACGCCTTTTTCTTAAATATGCCGTTATGTGTGCCGACCCTACGTTATCGATAGCTGCAGTACTTACTAATAAACAAAATTGGCCTTTAATAGAATAGGGTTCCGTGGTCACCCCTAATGTTAGGAGAATTTAAAATCGTGTTCAATAGAAAATTGTTACGTTTACTTTTATTCGTTATTTTTGTCCGAAGTTTGCGCTTGAAAGTGATTGTACATTAGCCTTAATTTTAGAACATGTAATCTAAACTAAGTATTAATGTTTTGACTGTAAGCAAATTATAAATAAATAAATAACTAGCAAACAGATGTCTAAATAAAAAATTGCCTTAGCAACCTCTCAATGTTTTTTAAAGAACTTTCTAATGATACCCCGTAGACTGCAATAGACACGAGAAAAAATAACATCCCCAATTTACGTATAGGGGAGGTACCTCAAATAAAGTATATTTCTTAAGTTTATAGTAGCACTAATAGTAGTTTTATAGTCATAGTTTTATAGTAGCACGTAACACGTTGTCGGTATAATCACAATACATATTCATGCAAAGTTTCATCTTTCTAGCTCCAACCGTTTGGGCCATAACGGATGGACATGACGAATCTATAAGGGTTCCGAGTCATGGACTTCGGAAGCCTAAAAATAAAGTTTCTAGTTATAAAGCGTTTCAACATACTTGTCTTAAATTTGTTAACTTTTAGATTGAAATATTTACTTGAGTAGTAACCACTAGATATTAAAAACAAATAGAAAAGACCGGTAAAGCAACGTCAATTTTTTTTTCCACAGGTTTTACTGCTACAGCTGTTTTACTTACTGCAGAATGTGCGGTCAAAACATCACTGTTCTACCTGCCGGCATTCTGATGAGGATAGTCAATCTCAAGAAAGTAGCGCTGATTTAGATGAGATCCCAGTAATGAGCATTGAGGCGCCAGTACCATTAAACATTCCTCAAATGAACCAAATACAAATGACATTACCACAATTGATGTTTCCACAGATGTCGATGCCATCAATGACAATGACTGCAGGCTCATATCCAACATCTCTGTTTCCAAGTCAAAGACTGGTATTTTTTCGAGTTCCGTCTTCTTATGTGAATATCCTAAAAGCCATGCTCCCGTCAGATCATACGACAACTTCAACTAAAAGTCCGACCACAACAACTCCTAGTACTACCAAACCAGAAGAATTAAGTACGACTACTTCTACTGTAACTACAATGACTACCGAAGAAATAACTACAACAATCACCCCCACACCATCAACTTTGGAACCAGAATCAGATCCAGAAACCTCGACGGACGCTCCTAGTCTTAGATTTAAAAACGACAGCAGCGATTTATCGGCTAAAACTGGAAAGGAAGATGAAAAATTAGACTTAGTACTCCAAAATATAATGAATGAATTTTCTGAACGTCTTATAAATACGACTTTAAATGAAGATAATAATCAAGATTTTAACGGACGTCGGCATTTAGTACCAACTTCAATAAGAAGAACTAAACCAATATCAATCATATCTCAGGTTAAAATACTTCCAATCCCTGATAAAATGGCAAAAGCACTTTTGTCGCACTTACGAACAATGAAGAATATCCCTACAACCAGAAAAAGAAGAGCTGCTATATTTAATTTAAAATAGTTTTTATTTTTTATACATTAAAAAGGAAATGTTTTTTGCTCATGAAACTTGATCTTGATTAGGTAATAATAATGGTTGTATACTATCTGACTTTTAGGCTAAGTACACACGAAGCGTTTTTCTCCCGTGCCCGCTGCGGTGGTGGAACTGCGGTTTTTTTTTCTATACTCACGAAACCGGTTATTTGCGCGGTTACGCGGCCGTGCGGTTGCGATCTTCTCCCACCCCGTTTGCGGGCAATGATCGCAAGACAGGCGGTTGCAAGATGCGGTAATGTTCAGTTGAGGTTCAGACCGCCATGGACACACACCAGAAACGAGCTGTTGCATTATATTTACTTCACAGAAGAATTAAAAAAAGAAAGACAAGAAGGTTTTGGGTGCATCCACCAATTCAAGATAGACATCGTACCCGCCAAGCGAACGAAGAGCGCGCGGGCGCAACCCGCCGAGGGCGCGGGCGACCGCGACTCGCACGGTTCTACAGGTTGCCCGCCGTTGCAGCGGGAGCCGCAAACAACCGCGCACGCCGCGGGCGTAAAACGCGTCGTGAGTTGTGCTTTGTTTTTTTTAATATAAATCTGCATTCTACGGAAGCTGCGGGCCCGCAACCGCAGCGGGCACGGGAGAAAAACGCTTCGTGTGTACTTAGCCTTAAATAATTTGAAAAGATTTGTTTTTTTTTATTGTTTTTAATTTTTGAGATTAGCGCATTCAAACAATTAAACTCTACATAATAAGCTTCATAATATTACTAAAGATTTACTTACTTATAAGGTATGTTAAGAATTAGATTTATAAATCTTATCTTAAAGCCTGCGTTTGCACCCAACAATATCTTATAACTAAATCTAAAAGTTATTAAAATCGACAGTGTTACTGCCAAAAATAAACCTTATTGTCAGAAAAAAACTCTAAATTGGTCCACAATATTAGAACAGTTAACATTCTTTCTTTTCATTTTACTTCAACAACTACTAGCCTTCACTAAACAATAATTTTCAATATCATCATTAGCCTATCAAATCCAAAACTGCTGGACATATGCCTCTCCCATTGCACGCCACCCTGGTTGGTTTTGAACTTTAAAATAAAAGATTTAAGAGTCATCTTAAAAATATCCGCAGTTCTTTTGCCACGTGATGCTTAAAAAATATGTATTAAGTTTTACTCCTTACAGCTCCAGCACTTAAATATTAGCTACCGTTTGTTTTATTCGATAACAAAAATGTATTAATCTAACATTTTTTATTGATTCAACATAAATATATTCACAATTCACAGTCTCCATAGTCTCGATTATTCATATTAAAAGTAAAACATTTTATAAATTTATTAAAACTGTAAAATGCAGTTGGTGTGTACTTACTAAATGTTAGTGATATAAATATGTCAATCTCCCATAGTATCCTACAGTATTTCAACATACTAGTATTATGTCATGTCATAACAAATAGTCTAGCATATTACATGTACCAGAATTTGCATCCCTATTTACAAGAAAATTTGCTAGAACGTAACAGCTTATCATATTCTGAAGATGTAAATTCACGGAGTGAGAGTGAACCTTTTATTCGAACCTTTGAAGAAACAGGTAATCACAATCACAAACGCAAGAAAAAAACACATTTGCGCAATCGAGCATCGCATTTGCTGCGCAGAGATCCTAAAGATGGTTGCAGCTGCAGTAAATGTAGTGCATACTCTGAATATTGCATGACATTCTGCGACGAAATGTGCCCTCAAAATTTCGTTCAATATTCTTTTATTCAACAGACCCCAGAGGTAGTCCCATTACCATATCCGGTACCAATTATGATTCTGACTCAACGGACTCCAGAGATGTCAAGAACCTCAAGTTCTACAATTTCTACTACAACTATACACTACACTACTACAACAACTAATTCAAAAGCGCCAAGTGCAATGTTAAAATTACTGCAACCTGCTACTACCAAGAAAAAAACTGTAAAAACAACGACAAAAACAACAAAAGCACTTTCATGCGAAACGGCATGGGATAGTTTGCAAAATTCTCTAGAGAACAACCCGATAAACTACGAAGAAATTGTACGTGTTAATCCTGAATTGTTAAAATTTAAAAAATCGGGTCCAAAGTTGTTGAGAGAAGCTTACGACACGTATCGGTTAGGAAGTTCTAAACCTGAACCCTACATCTTGAAAACATATCGACCTGACTTGATTAGAAAAATGGTAAGCTATGAAAAGAGACCAGTAATTCCACTTAGATCGAGCCTAAACTACCGTGCGACAAAATCAACTTATAGGGGAATTCCATTATACGGAATAATTTCTATCCCAGAAGGTTTGGCACAAAATAATCAAGAATTGTTCCAGAAAAACTACAATGTATAATTTTAGTCAAATAAAGACAGTTTTTTAAAGTTCCCTGTATATTGCTTAGTATTTACCTTCCGAAACTAACAGCACTTACTATTGAAATGAAGTTTAGTTTCGATTGATATTTTATATATTAAATCGATCTCTCGATAAAATACATCATATCAAATTGTAATTACCTTTTATTGTGGTTAATGTATCTACAAAAAAGTAAGTAACTTTCAAAATGTGATGTGAACTTACCAAAAATATAAGTTATTACATATTCAGTATAGCGTTATCTCAAGTTCATTCTCGTCTGGTATAAACAAACGTACAAAACTGTTTACTAAGGCACCTGTTTATTAATCCTAAAGGTTGTGTCAAATGCACATTTATTTCATTTTTTTTATTTGCAAGTTACAAAATTTTTTAGTAGGCCGATTTCGAATTTAAATGGTAGTTACAATATTTTCTTGAATTAGTTTCTTTTTACTCTAACTGACCCACACAGCCCGTGGGAGCAAATTAAACTGTACAAGTGAAACTAACCGTTTACGCAGCGCGGAAGCTTTAAGACGAAAGGAACCCTCGCTTATTGAACATTCTTCGTTGGATCTCCACTCCTATCAGTTCTAGCGTTTAAATGAGCTATCTAACACTGAAAGAATTTTCCAAATCAGACCAGTAGTTACTGAGATTAGAGCATTCAACGAAAGAAACTCTAGAGACAGAAGTTTATTGTCATCCTTAGATTCATTAACATCATCAACAGTGTTTTAAAGTCTCCCTCTGAAACCTCAGAACGATGACGACACTACTTTAAAACTTGCAGAAAAGGAAGAAAAATCATAATATAGTGACAAGAAGGTATATCCACATTATGTTATTACGATGCATGTGTATAGAAACACTGCATATTCCGATCATTACATATGAGCATTTCTTTAAGATAGTAGAGCCATGCTGACTTAAGTTTGAACGACCTAACTCGACTTATGCGGTACCTACTCACCTAGGCACTACAACGGAGACCCAATGATGCAGAAGCATCTTAATATTTACGGCAATCTTAGAGTTGGTCACCATGCTGCATTGCCTGAATTCACAATGAGTATGGTGACCGCTACTCTTAGATTCTGCTCATGCTTCTCATCAGGGAGAGTAGAGTCACTTTGATAAACTCACTAATAAATAAAAGATCTATATAAGTGATATAAAATCATAAAATACAATCAACAAAAGTAAGTATTTTATTGTATTAACTACAGCAAAGACAAACTGAAGGATCATAAGGGTTTTAACAGTGTAAATACCTAATATCCGTAACTGGAACGGTTCGAAAACATCGGTTAATCTGAAATTCTGGCCGGACCTAACATCGAATCAAGGCATCAACATAGAGTGACAAAATATAGTAAAATGCAGGATAGGAAATCTATTTATTTTAATATTTATTTGAGCTCATAAAATCAAACATACTTCAGTTTTATAACTTTATATGTTCTAGCCAATTATATTTTTCAGAATGAAAACTATACACACATATTATATTGACTAATATTAATTTAATAAAAACAAATTTTTTGCCTATATTTTTATCAAAATTTTGTAAAATGAGGTCGGTATGTACCCAGGTAAATATATCTCATGCAAACACACCTAGATTTTGTTCCTCGCATCCAAAAGTGGTTTAAAGTTAGTCATAGTAATAGGTTAGGTTAAAGTATGAAATTACCGTTTTATTGTAATAGTTACTACAAATTGACATAGAACCTTCATGGTTTGCAATTTTTGAGTGAAACTTTTTTCAAATCGTACCTGTGAGGTTCTTCTTTTAAAAAATGTGCAACATTTGATTATCAACTTTCAGTTGTTTTTTATCCAGCTTGGACAAGAAAGATGGATACTTTGAAATTCGAATATTTTGTGCATACGAGTTCCGACGCGGAACTAACGCTGCAGACCGCAATATCAATGATGCGTTTAAAGAGGGGACTGCTAATGAACACACGGTGCGATTTTGGTTTAAACGCTTTCGTGATGGATATTTTGATTTGAAGAATGAACCACTTGGAAGACCGCCCACACATGTGAATAACAATGAATTGAAAGATATAGTGGAAGCCGATCGGAGCGAAACTACCCAGGAATTAGCGGCATGGTTTAACGTTACCTTACCAATAATATTGACTCACGTGCATCAAATTAATAAAATAAAAAAAATAAAAAAAGGATGCCTCAGGATTTGACTGATCTGCAGAAAGAAAAGCTTGTTGAAACTTGTGTTGCCTTGTTGAAACGATACAGAAATAAAGGAATATTGGATGAAAAGTGGATTCTTTGTGATAGTTAGTTAGTTTTCCAGGGCGGTTTCCGCACTTAGTCATAGCTATTGGACCATTGATTCTTTGTGATAAGCGTAAGCGAAATATGCAATGGCTGACCCAGTTCAAACGCCGCAACAGTGTGCTAAAGCAAAGCTTACCAATAAAAAGGTAATGGTAACTGTTTGGTGCTAAATAGCGGCGGATGTCTACTGTGCCTAAATTCGAATAATGATAGCAAAAGTTGCAGTGTAACAGCCCCCACTCATTCATCCATCTTCACCATTATTGCTCCATGATAACGCGAGACCTCATACAGCACGAGAAACCGTTTTAACTCTACAGGAACTGCAATTAGAAACCATTCGTCACCCTCCGTATTCGCCAGACCTTGTTTCAACGCACTACCATTTTTTCGTGATTAGGAAAATTTTCTACCTGATAAAAAGTTTTTTTCCCAGGAGGCAGTACAAAATGCTTTCACACAGTTTCTAGAATCTAGATCACTAGAGTTCTGTCGCAAATACATAAATGACCTTTCTATTAGATGTTAGCAATGTATAGATAATAATGGTAGATATTTTGATTAAATAAATATGTTATATGAAAAAAAAAATTCAATTTTTTAGTACAAAGCGACAATTTCATACTTTAGCTCCTAATATTTACTATGTAGCCTTTTATTTTATATTGTTTGTGTTTTATTTATTGTAAGTACTAGAAACCATTTAACAGTGTTTTGTTAAACTCCACTACATTATTCAAATTTTACATCATTATCTATTCTCAGGGTGTACATAATGTTAATAGTTTGTGGAAGAAGTTGGTGAATTTTACTTTCTACCCATGGCACCATATATATTTGTGTAACAGTTAGTTTTCAACGATCGATTAAGAAGTTAAAAACGTAATGGAATAATTGACATTCTTGTTTACGTTAGGATACCAATTATTTTCACTTGCAAATATAAAAATATTATATAAATACTTTTTGGTAACTGTTTTCAGATTTTTAATATTTTACTACTGTGTCATGTACTGGAGATTAGCATATCTTATAAGATGTTTGGTAACATGGATGACAGTTCTTCAAGTTACAGTAACGAGCAGAAATATTATTTTAAAAGTGTTACGCAATTAAATAATATTAAAAAAAATAAGTACAATCATCATCATATGAAAAAATACAAATTTGGATCTTGCAGCAGATCTAGGAACCATTGCCGCTGCGACGAATGCGGTACCAAAAACTATTGTTGTGAATCTTTTTGTGATAAAAGTTGTTCGTCAACCGATTTATCTTCCGATACATCTTTGCAATTGACACCAGATGTTGTCGTCATGCCATATCCAGTACCAGTTTTAGTGTTGATGAAAAATTCGTCAGCAACTGCGACAACAACAAGTACAACGTCAACAACAACTAAAACTACAACCACAACTGAATCAACAACAACAACTGAATCTACAACAACTAAAACTACAACAACAACAGAATCTACAACTGAATCTACTACAACTGAAACTACCACAGAAACAGAAACTGATACAACACCAGAAACTATTACAAATCCCCCCATGATAAAATTCCACGTTGATTCTAGCAATCCTAAGCTCTTTAAAAGATTTAACATTGTAACAGGAAAACCATACAGGAGGTCATTTAATCAGGTACCGAAATCAAAAATGAAATCTCTTCCAAAATATGGCTTAGTGAAGATCCCAGAAGCTTTAGCAAATATGTTAGTGCATCGATTAAACGCTAAAAGAAGAGCTCTTCTGAAAGAGAAGAGAAAATTATTGGTACCTTAAATACATAGAGAATGCCAGGCAATTTTCAAGGTATTTGGTGTATGTGTAAGAGATCCATAATATTAATAAGTATTATTGAGTCATTATCTCGTTACAAAAAAAGTGTAATGTGTGTGTTATTAACCAGTAAGGCTTTAGTAAAACAAATAATTGAAGTGCATAAAAGTAAATAATAGTAATATAATAAAATTTATTGTTTTCAAATAAAACATATTTCCTTTGGATCACTATAAGTTACCGGCAATCTGTATGATTCAGGTATTCTATACAATACCTAGGTAACATGTCTCTCTGTTTGTTCCGGATAATCTCCACTAATCTCACTGACAGAAAGCATGTGATATAACTTATCCTAATTTTTTTTGGGCTAGCTTCGCTCCGCGGCATGACTCGCGATTTACAAAAATAACAGTGGGTCACACCGCGGAACTCAGGTAGTTTGAAATTAGTAGGTATTTACATAGCAAAATAATATAATTTTGTTTACCTTCTTTGTAAAAGATTTTAAAACAAACTGAAAAATGGCAGATTATTAATTGTATATTAATTTACAAATTTCTTTTTTTAATTCTCACAAAAATAATACTAATAATAATACTATTGTTTATTTCTTCTCTTTCGGGCTTTGATCCTAGTCACAAATATCTTGTAATTATGTATTATTAACAAAAATATCGTATTTATTACAATTAAAAAATGATTTTACATAAATACTTACATTTAATATCTACACAAAGAAAATGTTACAAAAAGTAACCGTTACAAAAACATTGGAGAAACACACTTTCAAACACTTTATGATCAAAATCAATTCCAATCCAAACACACACTGTATCAAAACTTTACACCTTCAAATTATTAAGATTGATCACAAGATAAAAGAAAACTAAAACGATATCAACAATTTCAGTATACATAATGAATTAATTGATTTACTATTGTTTAGACAATATCCCGCGACACATACAGCGTGCCCTGACCTTTCAGAAGTCGACAAGACTGCGCCAGAGTCGTGCGGGGTCACCACAGATGTATTTTTAGAGTTTAAAGTTCAAAATACGACTGTTTCAAGACGAGATGACCGCCCGCAGCTTCCGCACGTGATCGTATTATGTTATTGAAAATAGATTACTGAAAGATATCTCTGAAATTGTACAATGCAATTGCATCGTCAAAAAACTTGTAAATACTATTGAGTTTGATAAACTCACTCTGCACTAGCTTAACATGCATAGCAAAATTAGGTTGTCTCTAACTTTAGTTTTAAAGCTCGCATTTTGCTTATACTCGTAGTTCTGAGAATCCAGATAGTTTATATCAGAAATATTAATCTATAATACCTTTTAAGTAGCTTTACTTTTAAATATCTGTAGTGATTTACTCTCTTACTTTTATAAATTCATTTTACTATTAATTACTAATAACAAACAAAAGTATTAACAGCTACTCTTTTCTAATTTAAAAAAAATAAGAAAAAATAACAAAAATAACTTTTCCATTTCCACCATGTAACCTCTTTTGTTAGAAGGGTCACTCACCGGACAGCCCGCGGTAGTTCGCACAAGAATCAGGGCGCCTTTGTCTGCAGAGAATTGATATGTGTGTGTACCCTGCCGATGCCCCAGGAAATCAAGAAAACTCTTTCTCAGTTTCACAGATATGTATTTTACACAAAAAGATAATACTTAATACACATAGGCCCTAATACAGAATTGTACTTAATTCTACTAGTTATAAATTAGGTGGGTTAACAAACAAAATGTATGTTCTTGATCTTCTAGTCACCGTCGTGTGGACCGGAACCAGTGGTAGATCCCTGGGTGCACACTTCTCTCCCGGATGTGTAGGATCCTCAAGGACCGTCCTTCGGGGACCCACACCAGAGAAAAAAAAGTATAAAAAGATGGTATTATTATCAAATGAAAACTCAGTCACCCTCCTTGTGACCCAGCAACTGCTCAAGAAATGATCGGCGCTGTATGACCACCACCGCTGGCACTCGCCTGTATCTGGCAGTGGAGTCTCAAATGAGAAGAGGGGCTTTTCTTGCAATCTCCAGGTATTCCTGGCGAGGGTTATAGAAAACTATACCAAGCGAAGCGACCCTGTGAAAAAGATTATATTCTAAGATACACGTCCAGAACACACGATAAGGCCGAGATACAGTTTACAGATATAATATATTAACTCACCACAAATTGCGGGCACGGTATATAAAGATTAATCTTCACAAGTAACTAACAACAGCAAAACTTAGTTCAAGATATAACCACAGAATACATAATAGTACCAGTACAGAAGACTCACTCCGAAAAGTAAATTACAGTTATAGATACCCTCGGTGTCAAAAGATTAAGTTCAATTCAGATCGCACAGCGCCGAATCACTACGATTATATTTACCTAATATTGCGTCTCTTTCTATCATGTAACTCTTAACTGTTCTGACGATGTCTGTTCGACCGGCGTGTTTGACCCGGCAGGCAGCCTTCCGACTATACCTAAACTGCGGAGTGACACCCCCCTGATATAACACAATAAGGAAAATGAAATTTCTATGAGTGAGACCGGCTTTATATATCCTATTTCACGGTCTATAGGATATAACTAACCTACCCCCTTACAAAATAAGATAAACATCACGCCATTTTCAGAGAAACAACTAGAATTAAAAAACTATTTAATACCTAGTCTATGATTAAAATCGATTTGAACCCGACATGAGCGCCACCCAGTGCCTAGTTGGAGAAAACAGGACTCTTTGCGGAAGATAATAGGCGATGGAGTAGTCAATGTTGCCCAAAGATGGCGCTAATAGCAAGATCGCTTCTGTGAGATTAATTAATTTTGTGTTATTCTAAAAAAGCAAAAAAAGAGTGTTACAACCATATTGTAAGTTCCCGCCAAAGAATAACCGAAAGAGAAGAAAATAAGTTTCGTTTCTGTGTTTAGGTAAATGTGTAGGTAACGGTGGTCAATGAAGCGACATGTCAGCTCTGAGTTATTTTCGTACGAACGAGCACATCGCCGTATTAAAAATAAATTTCATAATTATAATTAAAGCAAAGCAATTAAAAATGTAGTCCAATATAAAATTTACAAATTACTATGAGTAAGCCGGTGAGTTGAGTTTGTCCTGTCTTTTAAGATTAACCAAAATATTAGGCCAAAATCTCCTCTCTAAGGAGGGGCCTATGTCCAGCAGTGGACTGTTAAAAGCTGTCGATGAAATTACGGTAGGGTCCTCGTGAAAGGTTTGCCTGTACACAAGGTAGTAGGGGAAGGTGGGGACCCTTCGTACGCGGGGCACATTCATACAGTTAAAATAAAACTTGAACGAAACAACGTACGGTCTTGCTTTTGTATTTGTGCGTGAGTCGAGGTACCAACTTTAAGTCAACGTAGTATCGCGCCATTCGCACCAGTGAGAGTGAAGTGACAGACACGAACGTGTTTTCACGCTAAGTAAGTAATTTTTTGATCAATGTTTTGTCTATTGTTACCGTAGATAAAATAAGTTTTCGTGTAGAGTATTCTATTAGTAAGTAACAAAATATACTTATGATACGTTTTCAATACTTAATTTATGACGTTTTCCTATTAATATTAAAAGAGGTTATATTTTGTTATTTTTCAGTTAGTGGGGTACTTTCGGACAAAACTAGATGGGGCACATTTGAACGCGTACGAATGTGCCCCAACTGGTAGGTAGGTATGATTTAGTGTGTTAGTGTTGTAGCAATCCGCGCTAATTTTTGCATTAACTTTGTCCTGT
The DNA here is from genome assembly GCA_932526445.1 of Phragmatobia fuliginosa. NCBI lineage: Eukaryota > Metazoa > Arthropoda > Insecta > Lepidoptera > Erebidae > Phragmatobia > Phragmatobia fuliginosa. The sequence goes on from OW052067.1 coordinate 16,514,038, forward strand.
ATGTATATATTTTTTGATACCTATTTCTTATTATTTTTTCACAGAAACATGGTGCGGACTTATAAACCAATAAAGACAAGTAGATAAGCTGTGGATGAAAAATGCATGCAGTCAGCAATACAGGATGTTATGCAAGGAGTATTATCATATAGAAAAGCTGCTGCAAGTACAATTTGAAATTGTCAACATTAGAAAGCCGTGTAAAAAAATACAAGAATAGCAATGATGCGAAGGGTCAAGCAACCGTACATTTGACTCTAAATATACAAGTTTCCAAGTGTTTTCCATGAAAGAAGAAAAACTGCTAATTGAATATATCATCAAATGTTGTAAAATGCATTATGAGCTTACGACAATTCAAGTAAGAAAGTTAGCATACGAGTATGCCAAATCTTTGAGTTTGAAATATCCAGCAAAGTGGGAAGAAGATAAGATGACTGGGAAAGAATGGATGTATGGTTTTCGCAGAAAAAACCCTCAAAACTCAGTTTACGCAAACCCGAAAACACAAGCGCTGCCAGATCTTTTGCGTTTAACAAAACTTCGGTTACCGAGTTTTATACCCACTTGAAGACAGTGTTGGAGCGACATCGATTAACTGCTGACAGAATCTTTAATTTCGACGAATCAGGTGTATCTACCGTTCAAGCTACTCCTAAAGTCTTGGCTCCAAGATCTCGTGAACTTTATTTTTGTGTTTAATTTCATTTCTAATAAAAGAATTTTAATTTATATGTGTTGTTTTAATCGCACGTACGAACTACCCCACAGCGTACGAAGGTACCCCTAACACTGTACATAGGTGCCCCGTTGTTGGGGCAGATTCGTACAAATTCCAGATTTTCTTTAAATCATAATTATGGTTGAAACATCAGATGAAATCATCTGTAATTTTTTTATATGAATCTCAGATAGTTAGACTATAAATTTAAGCTGTCAGGTGATTGATTCATGAAAAAATAAAAAAAATAAAAAATAAAACGTAAAAACCGTACGAAGGGTCTCCACCTTCACCTACAGACCGGAGCGGTATTACCTTCTCACTGAAGTCCAACCTAAAATGACCGTCGGTGACAGTGCAAGATTGGAAGGCCGATGATACAGAAGCATCTCAATAAAGTTGGTACTTTAATACAATAAAGCAGAGAATGTAGCATGGTTGCTAGATTCTCTGCATTCGCGATGAATATGAAGACTATTAATCTCAGATCCTTCTCATACTCATTATAAAAGAAAACAGTAGAATTATTCAGATCTTTATCTGAGTAGTAGCGGAGTGTATGTTGTTTCAGAACTTGCTTCATCTGGTTAGGTAACCGACAAACTGTATTGCATTTTTTTAAAGACGATTCCCGCATTCGTGACTTCACAAACACACATGAAAGTTGAAACTGATACAATGTGTAGTTCACACAAATTTTTGTCCTATGTTGGATTTGAACACACAACACTTCGTGCAGTAAAATGTGGCCGATTAAACGGATTAAACCACTAGGCCAACGATTTGGTCAACTACAAAATTGAGTTTTTACAGATTTATCGCTACGTATTCGGTTCCGAGACACGAATGAAAACTATACACACATATATTGGATTATATTAATTTCATAAAAACAAACTTTTTGCCTATATTGTTATCAAAATATTGTAAAATGAGGTCGGTATGTATTAAGTACCCAAGTAAATATATCTCATGCATACACTCGTAGGTTTTGTTCCTAGCATAAAAAAGTGGTCTAAGGTCAGTCATAGTATTTACTATGTAGCCTTTTATTTCATATTGTTTGTGTTTTTATTTCTTGTAAGTAGTAGAAAGCATATAACAGTGTTTTGTTAAACTCCACTACATTATTCAAAATTTACTTATCTATTCTCAGGTTATACCTACTGTTAAGAAGTTGATGGATAGAAAGCACTCTATGTTCTTTTCTACCCATGGCACCATATTTCACCTTAATTTGGTAACAGTTAGTTTTTAACGATCGCTTCAGAAGTTAAGAACTGAAAGAATAATTCACATTCTTATGTATTATAGTATTAAAGTAGGTACGTTAGGGTACCAATTATTTTCACTTGCAAATATAAATATTATGTAAATACGTTTTGGTGACTTTTTCAGATTTTAAATGTTTTACTACCACAGTAGTAGTACATATAAGATATACTAATCTCTAGTGCGTGACACATCATGCACTAGAGATTAGTATAATCTTATACGATGTTTGGAAACATGTATGACAGTTCCTCTAGTTACAGTAATGAGCAGAAATATTATTTAAAAGGTGTTTCACAATTACATAAAATTAATAAAAATAATAAAAATCATCACAATCAACATGAAAATAAATAAATTTTGATCTTGCAGTAGATCTAGGAAGCATTGCCGCTGCGACGAATGGAGTACCAAAAACTATTGCTGTAAATCTGTTTGTAAAAAAAGTTGGTCGTCAACAGATTTATCTTCCGATACATCTTGGCAATTGACATCAGACGTTGTCGCCATGCCGCATCCAGTACCAGTTTTAGTGTTAGTGAAAAATTCGTCACCAATAACGACAACATCAACGTCCATGACAACTTATACTATTACAACAACTGAAGCTACAACAACTGAATCTACAACAACAAAATCTAAAACAACTGAATCCCCAATAACTGAATCTACAACAACTAAATCTACAACAACTGAATCTACCACAACTGAATCTACATTGGTAGATTCAATTGTGGTAGACTCAGTATTGTCGCGGGGCTCAGCTTGTCTTAAATATTAGTAAGTCCTACCTCCTTCCTACATCAACTATCTGTCAGTTTAAGTCCCTTCAAAATCGGTCAAGTCGTTCCAAAGATTGGACGGAACAAACGGACAGAAAAAAATGATTTCTTGCTGTTAGTACCTTATAAACTTTAATATTTGTTTATTTATTTATTTAAAAACTCTTACAATATTTTAACAGGATTTGCATGCATTTGGTTAAAAGCTTTAGTTACAAATAGACACTTCATTTTTATTTATTTGTGTAGATTTATAATACGTCATTATGATAGTACAGTCCCGCCATCTGTGATGATTGTTAGGTACTTTTTCAACGATGGCTGACATAATGACAATAACTAATTTTGACTTGATGGATAGATGGATGCATGCTCAAGATCGGCAGTAAGGTTTCGTCAACATCGGTCTAGCTATTCAAGAGATTACCCGGAACAAACAGACAGACAATTATCTAGGTATTGTTTGGAAAAAAAAAATCGTACATCTTACACACAACGTCATCTAGTCCTGAACTATGCAGAGCTTGCATTATGGGTACTACACAACTGATATAAATACATAAACATACTTTTTTTTGTAAATACATACATATGATACATAGAAAACACCCAGACCACCACCACCCAAATATTTGTGGATCACACAAACATTTGGTCCGACCCGGGAATCAAACGCATACGCTAACCACTAGACTAACAAGGCAATCATTAAACTTGAATTAAACAGATTGCCGGTTACATTATATAAAAAAAATTGGCCAAGTGCGTGTCAGGCCACGCATATAATAGGGTTCCGTAGTCAGCCATAATGGTAGATAGATTTAAAATCGTGTCCAATAGACAATTGTTACATTTACTTATTATTTCTTTATTTTTGTACGAGGTTTTCCAAGTGCATTTTACAATGGCAAATTTGGCAATGGGCTGGCCATATTAGCCGCAGGACCGACAACCGTTGGGGTAAACGTGTTCTTGACTGAAGACCGCGTCTCGGCAAACGTAGTGTAGGACGTCCACAGGCCAGGTGGAGTGATGATTCGCGCAAGACGGCTGGCAGGAGCTGGATGCGAGTAGCCGAGGATCGAACTAAGTGGCGTGCAATTGGAAAGGCCTATGTCCAGCAGTGGATTGCGATAGGCTGATGATGATGATGAGCCCCGCTGTGTTGTCGATGATTTTGTTGTACTCTTCAACAAATTGCAAATTACATCTTCTTTCTAGCCTTATTCCCAATATTATTTGGGGTCGGCTACTAGTTCAACAGGTTTTACCAAATCAATCAGTTTTTCCAAGCGACTGGTATCAGACCTCCACAACCCATAAGGAAAACTGAAAGTACAAGTATATTTGAGGGCACTGACTTCCCAATAACGATTGCCGTAGATGTTCATGACAACCGGGACCGACGGATTTACGTGCTCTCTGAGGCACGGACGTGAATTATAGCCAAACCTTGGGCTGGTAAAAGTTTCCTGTAAGAAACACCCAACAACACTTTTTTCCCGACCCGGGATTTGAACCCAAGACCTTGATTAGCAGTCGCATACGCTATCCACTAAACTATAGACCAACGAGACAGTTAACAAATGGCAGATAGCATCATCAATCTGATTCCCCCACTACCATAATCACATTCAAGATCTGCATTTCTAGTAAAAAATAAAACAAAAATTGTAAACTTAAAAAATACTTTTATTAACTATTCATAAGAAGTACACAGCCGTTTTGTTAATTTAATTATGAACTTTCGATTTAAGAGAATTTTACCTGAGACGGTAGCTAATTAAATAAATAACTATCAACAATGTTAAAATTATTTATAACTCATATTTCGCATAAAGTAAAAAATAAACTATCGATATAGCACCTATAATAATCTGACGACATCATGTATTTATAAAAAAGGATTGTTCCAATTTTAAATTCTGAGCCGTTAAAATTACAGCACTAACAAATTTAAAATTCGAAGCTACATTATTAACTATCCTACATTTAACAAGTACCTTATAATTCTATTAAATATAGCTGCTATATGCTTATAATTCTGTCTACCTATAATTATACAAAAAAATGAAAAATAATTATAATGCTTCATGGCATTTTTATAATTAACTAATATAGGTGTCACACCTCTAGTTAAAATAATTGACTACTTATCTATATACTAAAGTTCTCTTATAAATACCTTAAAATCAACTTAAATTTGTCGCGTCTCAAGATCAAATACAAAATGGAACTTAGTCCTATAAATACTCAAAAAATATTCATTTATTTAGTACCTACTCAAAGTACAATCAGCGATATTAAAACTCCTCATTGACTTATTGTTCAATAAAGAGTTTGGTGCCTTAAATTTCAAATTATCACAATTTAGGTAGATCTAAGTTATATTTGTCTCTAGCGGCCGAAATGGGCCTAAATGTACATTAGTAAAATTAAACTCACCTTAATATTTTTACGTTTTTTTTTTGTTTTTTTTTTTAATATTTAAGCCCAAAGTGATACTTTGCCTGATGGCAAACATAAGTAATGTCCAAGAGTAGGGGTCACAATCCTGATTCTGAGTGCAGGGCGATGCAGCATGCACACTATGGAGGGCTAGTGCTAGCTTCTGCATCATTTGGCCCTTGGTCTCACACTCACCAACGAAAGACCGGTTTCGCCTTATGGCATTATCAAATGTTACTGATTACCTCGAATGAGTGAGTTTTATTTCAAAAATATATTTTAACAAGTTCCACTAAGTGCCGAAAATCGAGAGCATAAAATAAATATGTGAAACTAATGAATATACCAATAACAATTAACTATTTAAACTTTTAACGGTTTCGAAGTTTGTGTTGACGTTTAAAATTAGATTTTACAAAAGTCTTAGTGTGTATTTATCTACGTTCACGTACTAGGATTTAAACAATTGTGTAAATTGATCCCATCAATCTGGGAATAGGTTCACTTGGTTTGGAGCGTCAAGGAGTTAATGAGCTCTTGGAAATCCGTGACGTACCACGTAGCCCGTTTTCTTACTTCTTCGCGAACAACATTCCCTCCAAAACCTTTAACAAATAAACCACTCTTATTAATAAAAAGTAAATGTATAAAAATATAAAATTTACAATTGCTAAAAACAAAACTATTTACAGTAGATGGCGTACGGCGTAAAATCTCAGTCAAATTTACGACCTCCAAATTTTATTTGAAACGTGCATGAATCTAAAATGGTTGTTAGGTTGGTGTAATGTCATTTTTAGGAAGTAGCTCTGGTATTGTGCTTACACCATTGGTGATTGTCAAGACAAAATCAAAATCTGTTCTCTATCACCACCCAGAGGGGATATTTGGAGTTGGCGTGTAGACTAACCATCTAGGACGTCTCTTATGCATAGGCCTCACTCAGCAAAATAGCGCGAGTAGCGTTATTTAAATTTTAGTATCTGAGCGACCGAGCTTTGCTCGGTTAGTAACGAATTTATTGTTTAACAACGCCATCTAATCTATCAAGTAACTGTAGTGTTGCTGTGTTGGAGTACCAACCAACCAACCAAGAGAGTAGTAAGCACTGCAAAGAATAATGATAAAGGCGAAACATATTTTTAAATTTGGCAATTTTAGTTTTGGAGGTATGTACAAACACCACTAGTAAGTTATAGAAAATTTGGTCAACCAAAGTTACTAACTAATACTAAAAATACAGAAAGTTCTGTTCAAATCGATATCAAACCTATCTTCTCGAACGAGTGAAGCGGAAACTGAAAGATAAACCTATGGCAGATGTTCGCTAATTTAAGCGAGCTATTCACTCGAGTATTTGTGTAAACAAGCTCGTCTTTTTAGGCAAGTAATCAAACTTGACATTGTAATAACAGTTCTCTTGTAAATTTTGGATAAAAAACCAATGGACATTCACCACAACGCACCATTAAACCATAAACGAAATTGATCTACAATGAACATGAGCAAGGTTATGAAGACATAATAAATAAGCATATTCACCAATAAATCCATCAGCAGGGGGACAGGCTTCTGCATCTGTGGCACCATCGCCTATGACGATTAAGCGCTGGTACCCTTGCTGTTCCTTCAGTCTTCTGACCACTAAACCCTTGCCACCGGATCGTGAGGTAGGCTCGTTTTCGTCAAATCCAGCATATTCACCTGAAAAGAAGAGAGATACACATTAGTTCAAGCAGATTCAAAATTTAGTATAGAAACAAAAATAATTTCATATAACACTCAAAACTAGTTCAATTCGTGTATATTTTAATAACATGGTCTGCCGGGCATGACTTTGTTTGTTCTTACTGTACACCCAACCCGGACGTTATTGAGTATTGAGGGACGAACATAACGAATATTTAAGGGTTCCGAGTCAAACTTTGGAACCCTAAAAAGGGAAGAATTCAGATATGTAGATATGTAATATTAGGTCCTATGAGGACTATTTGAAATTGGCGTTTTGTACGGGAGGAATATAAAATCTTTTTTTTGGTTAATATATTTAATTAATTAAAACATACACCGTTGTTCCCTATGCATTTTTACCATCTCATAGGTAGTTCATTGACCCCTTTGCTAAAAAAAACCATAGGTGGCGACAATCAATAAACTCTTTGAAGGCGGTTTGGATCGCTGCATCAGAGTTCAATTTTTTCCTTGTAAGAAGTTGTCCAAATTCCGAAATAATTGGTAATCTATTGGAGCAAAGTCTGGGGAGAAAGTTGGATGTCGCAGAGATTCCAATTGTAGCTCAACAAACTTATTACATAGTTGTTTGTTGTGCAGTGTGTGGTCTTGCGTTATCGTGAAGCAGCAGTGGCCTAGGCGATTGACCAATTTCGGTTGTTAAACAGTTCTTCCTTCATGTTTTGCGTTGCCGACAATAGATATCTGCCGTAATCACTTAACCAAAGAGAAGATATTTCAGATCAAAGTAGTCAGTAAGACGAAACGCTAATTTCATTTGTAAATACCTAATATTAATACTTTACCCATTTTTTTTCAGTAATATTATATTTTATACCATTAATATTTCATTCGGTTAGTGTTGAACTATGAACTTGAAACTATAATTTAACTTTAAGAGTATAACATTTAAAGAGTAAGTTTGCTACACACTCATTTCAAAAATATGTGGCAGATGATATTTTATGATATCACAAATTATAACTACTTTCTACAACTATATATAGTTGGACTTTACGATAAAGGTGGACTACAGATCAACGGTCCATTCAAGTAGATAAAACTTACCTACATAAGTATATGGAAATTAAGTATAAGTAACGTGTTATAAAAATTGTATTAATCTTTGACCTACCCAAGAATACACAAATAGAAATAGTCGATCATTCGATTTAAAGCTATGTCCAATCATATTGTTTTTCATTGTATTATTTGACGCAAAGTTTGACGCACAATAACAAAATAATTAATTTAAAAACAAACTATTCTTTACTTTTGTACTAAATGCAGTCAAATCTAATTTAGTCAGAAATTGAATACCGTCATGTACCTCGACACAATGATAATTAAGGTTTATGGAACAGTAGATAATATAATATGGACGATATTGCATTTCTGAAAGTAAATATTTGCTAAGCTTTGTTTACCCAACCACGAAAAGGAAGGGAAAACATGGCTGTGAGGAGTGGCCTTTATTAGAGCGACACAAGCAGGAACTGCATGTCACGGAGATGAACATGTTGCGGTGGACGTGTGGAGTCACGCGGATAGACCGTGTGAAGAACTCTCGCATACGCGGTAGCCTTCGTGTCCGTGACATTGCGGACAAGTCGCAAGAGTGTCGCCTTCGCAGGTATGGTCACGTGTTGCGGCAACCACCCAGCTACGTGGGCAACAAATGTTTGGCCATGCCACCTCCGCCAGGCCCCGTCAAAAGGGGTAGATCCAAGAGGTGCTGGCTTGACGTTGTAAGGGATGATATGCGTGCCAATGGTTTCACAACGCGGGATGCCGAAGACCGTGCGAAGTGGAGGAAGTATAGTCGGAAAGCGGACCCCGGGTGTCCCAGACGCAACCGGGATTAACGCTCGGATGATAGGTATTTAGTAAGCTTAGAAAACAATGCATTAGTCACTGTTTGTTGTTCTTTTGTTTTTCTCTCTTGTTTTTCTTTCTCTTTTCAGTTGTTGTTTTTCTCTTTTCAGTTCATTACTTTTATTAAGTCGGGGATTTGTTTAAGGAGAGGCTAAGCTTGTGTCCAGCAATAAAATGTTAAAGGTTATTAATATGATGGCATTAAGCGGTTTCCGGCAAAGCGCTTATGGTCGCAAGTCACTGAGAGCACTAGACTAGTCATTTGAAGGAATTATATATTTCCTTATGTAGCGATTACTCTACGCGTGACCTTAAAAAGCATCCAAGTGATATCTATAATACTGAGACGGAAATAATAATACATTACATTTTAGCTGCGCCTATATTGAATCAATAATTAATATTCACAAGTGCATACTTATCTATTGAGCAGTACCGAAAACTACCGTTTACCTTCAGATTAAAGATAAGAAACATATTTACATACTTCCGTATTGTATGATTGACTGGTATATAGGTCGGTTTAAAATAATCTCTCATATAAAAGTTGTTTTGATAAAAAATTGCACTATACCGGTTCTTTATCTGATATTATTTGCCAAGGCAAAATTTAGGTATATTTTACCTGTATACAATTGAATAGTATAAACGTTGGAAATAGCTATGCTATAAGCATTTATGTACATATGTAAATTTTGAACAAAAATCTAAACTCAAAAGCGAGTTTGTTTTTGTTTCAACTGAACTGGATGAATCTTTTACAAGGTGTTATTGAAATGGTAGGGCAAAAAGGCTAAAACTCTTCATTACAAGAACAAATTATGTTTTGGTATAGGTACAAAATAGAGAAGCCTCAAACAAAAGTTATTACAATATATTATAATCATGTCCCATTTGACATGACAAACACAAAACGCAATACCCGACGCGTATTGATCAGCTTGCACGCATCCAATGCGTGTGCGCCGCACACTCTGCGCATGAATCACTTACATCATTATAGATAGTTTATATAAAAAAAAAACAGAAACAAAAGTATTGCGTATTTAAGCGATATTAAGTTCATTAAGATAATGCCTACTTTGTTTTTAAACGCTTAATATTATATGATGAAAATATTTAGGTGTCTTATTTGTGACCCGTGGGTGTTAATTAATTATGTATATATAACTCTATCAATTCCATTTACAGTTCAACTTTTTTAGGAAAATATACATTAATATTCGTTTACGCATAAGTAGTTAATGGGTAAAAATAATCGCTAAAGGGAATTAAAGTAGTGTCAATCTCTTTAGATTTTGTCTGTCAGTGTTCTATCTCTTAGTTCAATCGATTCTGTGTTCGATCAAGGTATAATTAAAACGCATATAGGTATGATTATACACCATTAACCCCTATAAATACTTTATATACTTTCATCCATCTTTCACGCCAAGAATTATAAAGAAAATAAAAATTTGCAGCCAGATTATCTAGCAAAACAGACGCTGACACAGATGACCTGTGAAACTGACCTGAGGCCGGGTAGCATTACGTCAGAAAACTTGTTTATAAATAATATATTGTTACGAACTCTGCTTGGGGTATAAGATAAGGATACTTTTATCGTAATAATTTAATGTAATGAGTTTTTAAGAGTTTTTTCTTTCAAAAATTCAAGGCTGCAGAGGCACACTTATTTCACATTTGTACCTTAAGTACCTAAATACCGACTTGTCGCAGGAGTAAACAGGTATTAAACTATAAACGAAGAAGAAAATGGAAGGTTATTGTAAATAGATAGTGGTAGTTATTGAACAACGGCAACGTATACCGTATACATTAAAATATGGCATGTGAATCAAAGAAAATATATCTATTGTAGTTACTCGGAACAAATCTCATATTAATTGGTATATAGTCGCAAATGTATTAAATGAGTAGGTAGGTACTTTTTTAATCATTTCATAAGTAATTTTAAATCTTAATTATATTTTTATTCAAATCACGTACCTATTCGTTTTCTTGTTAATTAAAGTTTGCACGCTCGTGTTCGTGATTGTTACTGATTTTCGACGCGTAGTAATTAATGCAAATAAATAACTTATCTCTTTGATAATGGTTTTAGTTTCAGGAAACCCCACATACCGTGCTATGTACATAACGATACCGGGATTTTTACTAAGAAAATATTTGACCTATTTATCACACTTACATAAAATGATAAATAATTTTTGAATCAACTTTGAGTGTATAACATCACACTTTACACTATTTTCCTTAGCAATAAACATGTTTAAGATTAAATCACGATTCAAGATTAGATCATAGTTGATAGTAAATTTTTATCAAAGGCAAACTTTTCATTCGACAAGACAAATTCTATTTCATGTCACTATGCAGTTTTAAACATATTTTTTCCCTTTTATATTATCGATTGTAAAACCTTGGTGATTATTTCAAGTCAAGTATTTCAGAATTTGCTCCTTCAATATCTAAATGAACTCGCTAACGAGCCAATTTATAACATTATTTGAAAAGCAAGAGTTTGCAATACGTCTAGATTTATTTTACCATTATTACATATGAGCCCCAATGATTGTTGGTCAATTGGATGATTGACGCTCTCGATTAATGCTCCAATTGAACGAGGAATATTCTAGACAAACTGAATAGTTCACGTTCTGCTGACAACAGCTCTGCAAACGAACCTTAAACCACCCAACTTACATTTAACTAGAGACTTTCATACATAAATATCACCAGCTCAGTTCTGCAACGCGGTGCCATCACACAAGTTACAGCCAATAATCAACTTATTGATAAATTTGTGTTTACATTTAGATTTATCAATGACATGCCCTTTACGACACAAAGAGTTGATACAATTATTTGTTATCATTAGAAAGGCATTTTTTTTCGACGTGTAAAATCGCTCCCGTGTGACCACATCTGAGTTAGCGGCAGGGGTGGTATGTAGGAATCGGATCGACTGACCCACGGTAAGCCACTCTGTGCTTTAAACGGCCCTCCCGTTTCCGGAAACTATTGATATTGAAAAGACAGAAGTATGACAATGAAAAGACAGTAACTGTTTTTAGACTTTCGCGACTTTTACATATAGTTTTTATTGTATAGCGAGTTATACTTGCTAGCTGGTGGTAGCCGTATAACCCGTTCGAAACGTCGGATTATTTATGGTACCGTAACCTTTTAAATAATTTTATAGCGAATAGGTCCCGTTATCTAACAAAAACTAACTGGGTATTACATACCTCTGACTTGCCTGACGTTTCGACCAGGTTGCACCGGCCGTGGTCACAGGCTGACCGAGTCAGCCTGTGACCGTCGAAACGTCAGGCAAATCAGAGTTATGTAATACCCTAAATAAGTGATCGCGTTAATTCCCGTAAAAATAATGTTAATTATCATGGAAGTGCGTGCAAATTATCGAAATGTCGAGAAGCATCTTAAATACAACAATTATTTGAATGGTTTACTTAGAAAAAAAGGAAAGAGATAAGGAGTGAACTTATATGATAAACTTCTTTCAATGCGCGTCATAACACAAGAAGGTTATTTTGTTAGGTCGTTTAGCGGTTAAAAAAAGTTGGAGTATTATGCGATTTATGGCTCGTCTTTTCCATATATCCAGCTAGTCACGTGAACGAAGGCGAAACCAACTGTAAGGAGTACAAGGATTATCATAATCCTTATCTACAGTTGGTCTATATATCTATTTAGGCAATCATTAAAGTCTCATTGAGATCAAGGTACATTGATCATTACTTTCTTGTTTTCTAATACATTTCGAACTTAAAAAAAATCAAATTACCCACATTTAATGTTTTTGTAATCATTTTATTGTTTCTTGGTACACAAAACACGTCAGTATTGCGCTTTACTGATATGATAATGCAGTAGTGACCCAATTACTTCAGGGACAAGTGAGCATACATGGCGTCATTTTAATCACTTCGTCTGATTGCGAGAAATTTATATACAACATTCATAAAAGGACAGGTTCTCCAACCGGGATTCTTGCCATCTCTCTTTGATTTAAAGAACTAATAGAGACAGATATATCGATGGGATTTTTCTGTAATGCCTTAAAAAGAAACACAACGGGTAATGCAGATGCATTGAACATTAATTAAGAAATAAATGATAAATATGAAACAATATGATGCTTGTATTGGCAGTGAGCGATAATTCTTATGACTCTGTCCTAATTTGAGAGTTATCTTGTATTTTTTGTTTATTTAAGTATCTCTACGACACTAAATTCTGATGAAGGACGCTTTATAAAGCATAAAACATTTATTGAGTGTGCTTATATTTGCAATCGGCAACATTACATTTTAAGCTAAACCATGGTAGTAGTATTATGGCATCTTTGGTTTCCGAACAGAACGATTCTATTTTCAAATTTAATCCCAGGCTCATCAATAAATTGTAGTGAATAGATTGAATGTAAACAAACATTTCTATATAATACAGATATCTAAATTGGAATGTTACATTTTACACTCACTTTACTGGGTAAAACTAGTATGTGCGACCTCTATCCGTGATTGTCATAGAGATATTGTCTATGTACTAACTATACTATACTATGTAATGTTATATATGATTTACTTCAGCGCACGTGTTGAGGAAATCAATGTTACTATGTTGCTCTGATAACTCTTTATTTTCTTTAAACATAGCAGGGTTTTAAGACTCTTACACATTTATTTATTTTTTATTAACATTAGGCAAGGCGCTAATGTTAAATTTAATTAAATGTTATTACTAAATCATAGACATAAAAAAGGCTTTATCCATAAGTTTTTATAAGTTCGAAAAAAGGTTTCTCACTGATCTTAGTAATTTTAAGTGATAATTTATAATATGCTTTCTATCTTTATATATTTAATTCTTGTGTGAGTGTGTATGTCACTGAACTTCTCTCAAACGACTGGACCGATTTTGATGAAATTTTTTGTGTGTGTTTAATTTTAAAGTTGGGCGGTACGAAGTTCGCTGGGTCAACTAGTATAATATAAAAATGTAGTTTGGGTCGTAAATATTAGGTTTTATACTACACTGGCGGCTCGCTGGAATATAATCATACATATATATAGATATAAACCTTCCTCCTGAATCATTCTATCTATCGCTGAAGCTGCATTTAAATTCATTCAGTACTTTTAAAATATCTAAGCGAATAGACAGCGACTACATTTTATCCTATGTATGTAATGATATGCACGACTTAATCATCCTGATTGTGTGCTACACTTCAATATCCTTAATCTCTTAATTGTCATTTACATATACTTTTATGAATTCACCATCGTTTTGCTTTCAATAATTGTTATAGTGTCTCAGAACACAACATTTCAGATAAATATGATTTATTTAAGTGACACAGTCAAAAGAAACGAATGGAAAAAACAGTAGATATAGCATTAACAGCTATCGAGGAACCTGCCAAAAAATATATAATGGGACATATCAGGAAGTGGTTGCTGAAATGCTGTAGGAAAATGGAGGAGATTGTCCCATTGGAGCCTGCTCAGACACCGGCTCAAAATGAAACTACTACTTCTTCGAAAACATAGAAAAATATAACAAAATTGCATTGTAACTAATATGAATCAGTAAATAAAAAACTGCTTGTATTGGTTTACTGCCTGCCTTGTTGGTCTAGTGGTTAGCGTATGCGGCTGCTAATCAAGAGGTTTCGGGTTCCCGGGTCGGACCAAATATTTGTGTGATCCACAAATATTCGTTTCGGAGTCTAGGTGTTTTTTACAAAAAAAAAGTATGTTTATGTATTTATATCAGTTGTTTAGTACCCATAACACAAGCTCTGCTTACTTTGGGACTAGATGATGTTGTGAGTAAGATATCCAAAAATGTTTGCTTCAAACTTTTAATATTAATGAATTTCGACCAGTCTCAAAAGGGTAAAACCAATTACGCCTAAGATGTTATAGTGCACGAGTGAGCACATAAACGCAAGTGCATTCACTTTTACACTTATACTACTCCTTCTCTTTTCTCCCTTACTCTCACAATCCAATAGGATAGAAATCCGAAATGAACATGAAGAAGTTTATATTAAAATGTTGGAAGATTCTAGATTTCAGTTCTCCCTCAGGCTTGCGGAGGTCCGGAGGTGCTTCGTGGAAAAACTGATATTCAGGTAAAACCGGCTGAACAAGTAGCCGACCTCAAATAACCTTCGGAATAAAGATTAGGAAGAAGAGTTGGAAGATTCTAGTCACCCGTTCCATATTTTACATGTTACAAATACTCATAAAATATTTATATTTATAATATGCACATCGATATGGTCTCTTTTAGGCCGAGTTATAAATACCTAGAGTAAAGCTTACAGATATCATATCGCAATTGTAGTACTATTACCAACAGGAAAAACATTCAACTATGTATCTTCTTCTCATCCATGTGAAAGAGATTTGAGTGTCATATTCTTATCTCTTTGAACAAACAACTTTGAATAAAATCACTTTATCATATGCTTTTGCACTCTAATCTTTGTTAAGTTGCTTAAATGTAATCCAATGTCAAGTGCCAAGGAGATATTTACGTCTTTTGAATATTTTCATTTCCAGAAATAATAAAAGTTGAGAGTAATATTGTTTGTGTAAACTGTCTTTGGGGGTGATTTGCCGAACTTGATAAAATTTGTCATTTTCATTAACATACTTTAACAGTCCACAGCTTGACAAAGACCTCTCCTTAGAAAGAAGATTCTGGCCTACCTTATTGTGGCATCGACAGTGTAAATCTATATGTAAATACATGAATCAAAAACTTTGAACCCCTTTTTACGAAAATTGCGTGGATTGAGTATGAAATTTTGCACACTTAATGTTGCCACTTATAATTCAAATTACTTATGGTCGAATTTGGACACCTTGGCGACCAATAGTAAATTTAAATTCGCGCTGTTATTTTCGAATAAAGGTGTTTAATCATCATCAGTCATAAACAGCGCTTAACAAACTGCCGAGGCTATTTTTTAGAATGAAGATTTTGACTTACTATACCACGCTGGCCAAACGTTTTGGTATAGGGTTTGTTTCAAGTTTTCTTCTTCTGCAGTATTGTCCTGCGTAATTTGGTACCTTAGGACATACACGGAATGAACAGGGTCGGCGACACTTTCTTTTACTGATAAGTTTGTTAACTAGATAAGGAACATTGTTTTGAAAATGACTCACACACTCAACCTCGTGGAGCGCACGGATGTGAAATCGTTTTTTTATTATTTTCTATATCACTTATCATTTATATTTATTATGAAGTGTAAACAGGCCATAGGACTTAAGCGATTAGATAAAATCAGGCGATATTTAGGTCTTTAGCTTAAGATAATTCTGTCTGACTAGTACATCTGTTATACAAGACACTTATTACAACGAAATGAAGTTCAAATTTAAACTCACCATTAAAATAAAATTTGAGCCTATTAGCGTAGATGTTGGTAAGCGGGATGCCTAATTTCTCTGCTACAGGTTCAATTAGGCTTCGGAAACCACCGGATACGAGGTATATGGCGACGCCGCGTTCTTGCAGTGATTTTACTAATTGTCTGAAATATTAACATGGAGTTAGATTATGCAATTAAATTAGATACATTTTAAGCTAAAAACTTTTTGGTAAAGTTACAAATGTTAAGAAACCGTTAACTAATGGCAAAGATATTTAAACTTAAATAGGTTTTTCATATTGAGTAGAAAGACGTCAATTGTATAGAATTGATAATTAAATTAAAAAAAAAACAGTAGCCACTTAGATCAACTGAAATTAAATTCTCCTGATAACGTAGAGTTAGTGATATTGTGTGTGTGTGTGTTAGTGAGTCACGTTGATATATGTATGTGCCTATAGGAAGGCTTAATATAGACGAGTATACATACACCAGACGGGCTTACAACGAAAGGTATTGATATGCTATTTATAAACGTTTTATTAGAACATTTATTCCAAAAAAACTTTAAAAAGTTAACTCTAAATTATTAGTAGGCATTTTTAATTTCTGCTTCTCTCTTTCTTTAAAACTCACAGTTTGCGATGCATTTTAATGAAGACTGTTAGAATGATTCAAGAAATCAAATCAATTAGCTCTTAAGGTGGGCTTTTAATGTAGTTCTTATCATTAATTTGTTTTCTAGTATACAGTATACTGTTTATAAATGGGGTTTAATAATAAATTATATTTTCAATTCGACACTATTAAACACTGTAAACATTTCTAGACTAATAAGTTTCATTAAGTACCTAATGAAGTAACCAGAATTAGAAAAAAGACAGTAAATAAAAATATTATGTAATCATCGTAAGAAATTACAACAGATTATAGGTACATACAAGATGAAACGCTAATATAATAACGTCACGAATCTCTCATACGACCGACTAAACAAGACACAGCTATAGTAACTACATTGCTGATAAACACATTTATATAGTTACCTATATAATATCATTATTTCTGTTTTTAGACTTTCGCCTCGACATTTACACATTCACATGTTCTGTAGTACAGCGGGGTTTATAACAGAAATAAATATATTTTGGAGTTGCGACTAGACGGTAAAAATTAAGACAAAAAGTTGTAACGACATTTTTTGCTATAGTTGTAAGCCGTGCGCGTGTTTCTCTGTCTGTCTCTCTCTCGCTCTCTAGAAAGCAAGCCAGTTATTTTCGTTTCGTCTTTCTAAATAATAAATTAATCAAACAATAAACATAATAATAAATAATTGTTAATTATTTAAATTTATATATTTATCGTTCCATCCGGGTGTCCCTTGACACCTCTCAAGTTTTTTTGTGTCCGTTTGTAATATAAAATGAACAGTTTACTAAATGCATTTCAAAGTGTTTATAGTACTAACATCTAAATGATTTCTTTTTTAAATTTTTGTCTGTCTGTCTATTGCGGCTAATCTCTGGAACGGTTGGACCGATTTTGACGGGACTTCCACTGGCAGAAAGCTGATAACGCAAGGAGTAATTTTTTTTTTGACTAGCTTCGCTCTGCGGTGTTACTCGCTATTTAAAACCGTAACCACGGGTATTTTAACACCGCGGGACTCGAATTTTTTAAAAAAAAATACGATTTCTTCTATTTTCCGACGTTTCGAACGGATTATACCGCTCGTGGTCACCGATTGACTGTATAATACGTTCGAAATGTCGGGAATTAAAAGGTATCATAACCTTTTCAATATTTTTTATCCGAATAAATTCCGCTATACTCATATACGTATTATAGATAATTTACATTCACAAACAGAACGAATGATAAAGCTCACCATACAATATTTCACTAACGACTACTAGACGAACAGGCCCCCCCCATAAACAAAATATTAATTGACTGCCTCGTTGGTCTAGTGGTTAGCGTATGCGACTGCTGATCAAGAGGTCTCGGGTTCGATTCCCGGGTCGGACCAAATGTTTGTGTGATCCACGAATATTTGTTTCGGAGTTTGGGTGTTTTCTATGTATAATATGTATGTATTTACAAAAAAAAAGTATGTTTATGTATTTATATCAGTTGTCTAGTTACCCATAATACAAGCTCTGCTTAGTTTGGGGACTAGATGGCGTTGTGTGTAAAAATGTCCGAAATATTTATTTATATTTATTTATTTATTTATTTATTAATCTATATTCCAAAGTCAAATATTAAAAGCTTACTACAAAAAAAATATGGCAATTAAATTATGTAATATTATTTGTAGAGACATAACAACAGATTATAAATACAAAAACAAACGTTAATGACGGGGATCACTTGCAAACGCCAAAATTATCGCGAAACGGTCAAGAGATGTCGATTCAGGTCAACACATGACTGATAACTTGGAGAAAAACTGGTTTAACTAGTTTCTCATGTATCATTTTACCGGATGGGTGAACCAGTTATTTATATATGTATGTAACTATTACAAGATATCGGTCGTTTGAAACAAAAAATACTTACAATTTGTTGTAAATTAAAGTACCCTCACTTAAGACGCGAATGATTCAAATGCTTTTTTTAGTAAGATAGGGCTGTTTTAGAACTGCTATTGGGTTTTTCTAATAAGAAATTCTAAACAAAGCCTGGAGTATGGAAGTTTATTGATAACTAGTTCAAAATTCGGTTCGATCTCAGGGTTGCGCAAGTCTGAGGCCAGTCGCTCCGTGAAAAAACTAATAATTAGATAACATCGCCAGTAGCGACCCTAAATTATCTTGGGAAGAATAAAGACTACCATTGGTGTAATTTATTAATAAAATTTCAGTATTTACTAATATATAGGTATATTTATCTGCAGTCTGGTATTGTAATAGCTGTGCCTGGTTTGAGATTTAACAGCTGTGTAATATATTGTATGTCAGTTATTGATGTTATTTGTTGGTACTTGAATAGTTTGCTAAACAAAATTGAATAGAATATTTACCAACTAATGTGTGCATAATGTTAATAGTAGAGTCATGCTAATTTCAACGCGAAAGGGCCGGCTCGACGAGGCGATGCTACCAACCTAAACTCCATTTTATTTTTATGTGTGGAAAATCATCATGGACCGTCACCCTACCGAGGGTTACGGCTGTCGGACTTGAACCGACTAAAAACCACACAGTGTGCCCTCTCCGCGCTTCTCCGTTTAGGAGGAGGTGAAGTCCATGGTCAGATACCAACCTAAACTCCAAGACTAACCTAAAATGACAGCATTCGTTCTGTCGTATTTCATTGATGTACGACCGGATGCCCAATGATGCATAAGCACTAGGCCGTCATGGTGTGCATTCACAATAAGGATGGTCATCAATATTCTTGGATTCTACTCATACTTTCCATCAGGCTAGTACAGCCATTTCGGCAACCTAAAATATTTATATCATCATCATCATCAACAGCCTTTAACAGTCCACTGCTGGACATAGGCCTCTCTTTAGAAAGGAGGTTTTGGCCTACTATACCACGCTGGCCAGACGGGTTGGTATAGGGTTGGTTTCAAGTTTTCCTTCTCTTTGCATTGATGTTATCTTGCGTAGTTTATCCCTTAGTCGCCTTTTACGACACCCACGGGATGAATAGGGGTGGTGACACTCTGTATTCTTAATCCGTCACCTATATTTATAATTTATATTTATATAAAAAAAATGAAACATTAATAGTATACTTACGAAATTCCAGGTGTGAGATGAATGGGGAATGTGTCTAGAAATTCTCTAATTTGGCTAACACTTGGTCGGATTATGTCCAATCTCTTTTTTAAAGCTTCTTGGAAAGTCATGTTACCACCCATCGCTTCGGCCGTCCTATCAACAAAATATTTCGCAATTAGATAAACCGAATAAACATTTCTTATTAATTCCTGCTACATGTAAACAAAAAACAACTCCGATTACGCAGATACCTTAGATAAACAAGTTAACGCCTTCCCATTCAGATATGTTTACAACATATCAACAGATTCGTTATCTAAGCAAAAACTTTATAAATATGTATAAATTACCACAATGATAATAAAGCCTTTAATACCTTAATCTTTTATTTTTATTTGCGTCAATATTTTTTTTTATATTTCTTCTGCATTTATTTCCTGTAAATTATTGCAATTTTTGTCCTCGGCTTCGCCTAATGCCTTTTTTTGAGTGAAATACGTCCTTTTCTGTATCTTTGATGTCGTGTAATACAAAATGTATGAGAAATTGATTTTTATACAGTACTTGGGGCCCGCCCCGACTTTGGACGGGTAGATATAGGTATTTAAAAACATTTTAAACTTGACAAATTATATACTAAAACCTTCCTCGAGAATAAATTCATTCATTGCTGGAAACAGCATGAAAATCAGTGCACTAGTTTTTAAGTTTATTGCGAACAGAACGACGCGGCAGAAGACTTTTTAATATTAAGAAGTGATAGTGATATAAGAAGAATAAGTGATAGGTTTGCCAGATAAATAGAGATCTAGTTTGTTTAAAGCTATTATAATAACTTCCTAAATGTTCATTCTTGCTCAAATCAAGAGATGAAGTAATCTTTGCATACTATAAAATGAAGTCGTTCCGCTATCTGTATAGATTTCGGTTTTACCACCTCGAAGTACAATATTGAGTGCAATAAATGATTTGAATTTGAATAAGAGTATCTATTATATCATCTATCTGCATAGAGTAATTCAAGAAGAAGATTATAGGAGAGGAAAGCTAAGAATTACAAAGACTTCAAAAAGAAGCCATTTTGTTAGTTTACTTAAAAATATTTAAAATAAGACAATTACAATTACCAAAATGAAAACTAGTGAAAAGAATAGAACTGAAAATAAACACAATTAATCGATTGTTCGATTAAAATTGGGGCTATAGTCACATTCAATTTATATTCGTCGCCGTATTCCATTTAAATTATATTTAGGACGCTGTCAATGAACTCTACTTTTAATAACAAGTCAATCAAAAATTACGTTTCAATACTGAAAATAAATGAAGCAAAAATCGGACCTCATTTAAAATGAATTTATTCGGTCTTCATATTTATATGTACATATTTATAATAAGCTAACATATTTAATGTAAATACACTTTGTGTTTATTGCTTGCTACTGATTGTAAACAACTTGATATTATATAGCGACACAAGGTGAGTAACAACTACAAGGAGAAAGAGCTGAGGGCATCGTGCGAGTTTATTTCACAACTCTCCTGTCACGGTGACCACATTCAGCGTTGTGATTGGCTATCAATGAAATTTTCACCAATCGCAATCCCAAACGCATTCGTAATCGTTGATTCCAAATAAACACACACTAGACTTTGATTCTCTAAACATTCTTGTACTAACTTTTGCCAGAGGCTCCGTTTGCATGTTTAGCCATGTCCACGTCAAATTTTATGCAAGAGTATTAGATAGGCAGGCAGAGTTCTTTCGACTTTATAACATTGGTAATACTAGTACGGTAGTAATGTATGAATTAAGTAGTGTTTATGCAATCATCATTATCATCAGCCTATCGCAGTCCTATCCAGTCCTAAGTTTATGCAATACTTTTTTTTATTTTAAACACTCGGTTTTACTTTTTTTGGTATTGTTTATGAATACTCACAGCCTTTTTACTTCATCTCCTTTGCCGCAGAACTTTGCTAACTCATCGATGCCCTCATCTTGAATGACTGTGGAGTCCACATCGAAACACACGCAGTCAGCGGTCCGGAACAATTCTTTGACAGACTGCTGTTGAGACATCACGCTTATGGAGACCAGAGACAAAGTCTTCAGGGTCGCGTACTGCAGGTTGCTCTTTAAGCTGTAGAATGAAGTGTATTTATCAGTACTGTATATTTAAATCTACATTGATAGCTATGGTCATTAGAATTGCTAATAACTGTGTTCCATTTGTTTATTACAATGTTTTTTCCTGTTGTTAAATCAGACAAGTAATATTGTTCCAGTTCCAGTGCTTGTACTTTGCGAGATAGCATCTGTTGTTATCTGTGAATTCATAGTGACTGGAGACTGTTTTTATGAGTCTAAAATGTGTATTTCACTAAAATACACTGTGGCTAGTCCTCTCCACTGGCTTCTGTTACTCTATTTTTAGGAATTATAAATTCTAATTAAACTTTTAAATGTTATAAATCTAATGGCATTTCTCTAAAAACATGATGGTACATTTATTCATTCACTGTTCGGTGTTTATTTCCTTTGCTATCGCTGTTTCTGTGGCCATTGATAAATCAATATACGCAATATAAGTTATTTATAGTCCCTACTTCTATACTGAGAGAATATATGAATATATGAATCACACAAATCATTTTTGTTTAAAGATAATTTGAAAGGGATAAAATTACTTGGCTTTAAAAAGACCTACTACACATAGCACACCTTTACGCCAACCGTGCAATCAAAGTAATGCATCAGTTATTTTAAATTAGAGGAGCCTTTAACGTAAATGATAAACGATTGTGACTCATTTCAAATTGGATAGATAACACGTAATTTACGTTTTAACTTAGTAAACAACGGCTAAATCACGTCGAAGCGCGTTAACTTAAACTATTCAATATGCAAATGAAGAGATCGTATTGTTGTATCGCTCATTAAGTGTTAAATAAAAAGTATGGCGCCATAGTATGGGTCACCATGCTGCATTATCTGAATAACCTCTCTTGGATTCTAGTCATACGTTCCATCAGGCATAGTAGACTCATTGTTGCAGGTTCTACCATAAAAATGTTTAAAAATAAATGGTTGGACAAGAGCTGTAAAATAAAGTCGAAGGAAACTGATTGTGTGAGGAAGCTAGGTATAATGTTACCCCCTAGTAACAAAATTTTATGACATATTTTTGAATTTGCAATAATAAGAAAATATTGTCAATGTCAAATATCAGATCATATTACGAGTATCATAGTGTTTTTTTTTGTTTTTCGGAAGACGGTCCCCATTTTATCTCATCCACATTTTTTTATCATTAAAGTCACTAGAAGACTAGTGTTGAAGTCGTTATTTACTTTATTCAGCTGGTTGCCATCTCATCTAAAGAAGAAGAAAAGTATCATTGTACGAATTTTACAAACACTTCCGAAATCTATTTGGATTCTTACAAAAATTCGAATATTATGGGTTATGAGGTTTTAGTCATACGAGAAACTGAAACTAACAATTACAAATCTGGTAATTAATTACACATGTTAGAATTTAATAGGAACAGTTATGTACTGGAAATGGTAAGGCGATTAACACACGGCACCGCTCACCGCCGGGGTAAGGTCGGCGAGAGTCCTCACCGACTCTCGCCGACCTTACCCTGACCCGCTCGACCGCGCGGTCGGTCGGTGTACGTGTGTTAAGCTTCAACGGATTTAGTAGATCCCAATATGACATGAGATCCGCTTCACCGCCTACCGCGGCGGTGCGCGGTGCCGTGTGTTAATCGCATAAGAAATGACAATTTCAAGTAGGTAGCACACGGCGCGGCCTTGCGGTGTGAAAATGTAAAACTAGTTCCGTGTGCTAAAACCTAAACTTGAGAATAGTGACCTTGCCTTATTATTACTTCACTAATTTATGATAGCCATCTAAAAATAAATATGTAGTTACCATACAACATTATTTAGGCGCGACGGCATGTTTATGGAAGGTTTCTGTGATTTGAAAAACAATTAATATCATAGTTATTTGTCATTAATATCACAAAAAATAACCACTCGAATAAAACCACAAATGACACGATTTAAGGAAGTTATGAATATTGAGTAATCACTATCTATTAACTGCAAATAGAAATATTTTATGCCCACATTCAATAAAATTGTAACAGATATTAAATATAAGGAAGTGACAAGATTAACTTTTTTTTTAAATCTACTCAAGCAGAAGTATTTTGTATGATGGTCTAAAATGCGAGAATAGATTTGTCGTTTTACATTCAATATAGAATATGTATATAATTTAAAAGAAAATTATGATTGCAGTATACTGCTATACAAATAATTAAAATTAATTAATTACAAAAATTATTTCATTTCATTAATTATTTTAGACATTTATAGTAACGGTTACCATGTATTAATTTTAAAATTGCTTTGCAAAAAAGCAGTACCTACTTCCGTACTAAAAAGTCTGAACTAAAAAGTTGCCAGCTGTTATTAAACTTGAACACAGTGGGTAGAATGAGACCTTTAGAAATCTGTATAAATAGAAGATATAAACATGGTAATACATATGGACAAATTTTGCAATCATGAAGCTTCAGGTAGGATCGAAGGATTCGAATTTTTAGAAGAAAAAGATATTTAGATATCTTATTTTTAAATAGTAATCGAAAATAATCTGGTATTATCTTATTTTTTATCGTTTAATTGACATACTTTCGTAAATTATTTATGTCAATAAATTACCGAATATACATATCGACCTCTATGGATCTAGCAATTAAAGTAAAAGTAGCTCTCACACATGTCCTTATTTTGTGTGCCTTTCGTAGCAAATATTATGCATAAATTATATTAGTGATGTGTAAATGGACTCTGTGTAGTCTATTGACAACTCGTTGTGAAGACTGATATAATTGTTCGATAAAAATAAAGAAAAGATCGAGTGTTTACTATTCACACAGTTATTGACCTCAATATTAAAAAAGTTATATGTAGTAGTAACACTATAGTAGTAATATGAATAGATTTAGCAATACGTCTGAATAATTGAATTACAAATTTATCACTTGTTAAGAAAAAAATATTTATATTTAATTATACTTTATTTTATTACACATTTACGACTTCCCATTCAAAATTAATAAAATATCAGTTACTTTACCTGTAGAGCGCCATTGTAATACGTTGAATTTTCTTGTTAATTGACGTTGATTTTTCTAATTATAAAATTGAGCAGTAAGTCTATGCACTAAAAGATCAATTGGTGCGAGTCGTTCTAACTTATCTTCCGATAAAGGTTAATAGTGCAACAACGAGCGATCCACTTGAAGGGTTACACCGAGCACACGCCTCCGTTGAATGTGATATCACAGAATACAGAACACTGACGCGTTTATCGACTTATATCCACAAGACTCTCAAAGATAAACCGTGATGCGAGCTACAGCACTACCATCTGAGAGCTACGTACTATGATCGACGTCACAACATTGTCTCCGTTCAAAGACATATGGCCAGACGTGCAAAACACTCCGAGTAGGGGCGAGCAAACGACACCCATCCCGCTCACACGCGATAGAAGCGCATGGAATATTTTGTGGGACCACTTGTTTTGCGAATTGCGTCAAGTGCAAAAGATAACAAACAGCCTATAAAAATATATTGTCTTATTTTTCATAACAAGAATGAAAAGCGGCGTGCAAAAATTAAAGTAAGCCAACTGTTGAGAGAGCAATTTTAGTGCTAATTTCATTGGTTTCATCATTCCTTCCTACTAACTTCGCCTTCGTAGCTATGTCAATAAACATAAAGTCAATGAATGAATATGAAACAGTGTAATAAAGTAATAATTTAAAGAAAATTAACTATTTGGGCTACATTTTAAACTCTTAAACAGATACATAAATGGACATAGGTACATAGTGAAAGTATAACAGACTAACTTTCAGATTATTTACAGTGCAACAACTCGTTACTTGGTATGGTATATATTATGATATAGTATATATTATGACTGCACAGTTGGCCTAGTGGTTTAAGCGGTCGCCACGCCGCTCTCTACTGCGCCAAGTGTCGTGGGTTCGAATCCCACGTGGGATAATACTTTGTGTGATTCACAAATTGTTGTTCTGAGTCTGGGTGTTCTTTGTGTCCGTTTCATGTATGTTTGTAAAGTCCCCCGCGACACAGGAATTCATATTCCTAATACGGGAGTTGTCTTTTAAAAAAAAAATTAAAAAAAATATATAATACATAGCAACAACAAAATAATTTGAAGAAACTGTACTCTAAAAAATCAGGTAAGTGCGTGTCAGGCCACGCATAGAATAGGGTTCCGTAGTCATACACAATGCCAAGTGATGTCCAATAGATATTGTTATGTTTACTTATTATTTCGTTATTTTTGTACGAAGTTTTCCAAGTATGCGTATTTCATAAGTTATATTCTCTATAACGCCAAAACTAAAAAAGACAGCTATCTAAGACGTTATAGTTTTCCTTTATAGTTTATCACATGGACTACCACCGCATTTATTTTTAAGAGAGCTTTTAGAGAGGGGGGACGCCCTGGTTTTACAAAAAAAATGTGCTTTAAAATTAAATAACTCGCAAAGGATACTTAATCGAAAAATCGTTTTACCACCAACCTCGCAATGCTTTCAAAAAAAGCATCCCCACTTTACGTGTGTGTAAAAATATTTTTCATACACTTGGAACACTTGGAAATATTTTATTAATAAAGTTGAATAGAGCTCAGAACTGCTGTTTATAGTTAATAATATATAATTAAAGGTTAATAAATAAATAAATAAAGTTTATTTACTCAACATAATTTTAATGTAGGACTTTGTCGACGTAAATATCACACATATTCAAGCAAAGTTACTTCTTTCTAGCACCAACCGTTTGGACGGTAGGTCAAGGACGGACAGACAGACGGACAAACGGACAGACATGCCGAATCTATAAGGGTTCCGAGTTATGAACTACGGAACCCTAATAAAGACATCCAACTTGCCCATATTTGCCTTTTCCTAATTAACTTAAAGATTCAAATTACTTATATTTATTTTTTAGATATAATACTCTATTCCAAATTATATTAATTTGCAAATAATATTGAGAAGGTATCAAACGGAAACTAACATTTACGATGGATATGTGGATTATCCTTAGATTACATGAAATAAATATAATCTAAGACATTATCATTGAAAAGTATCTATTTGGTTACTACGATGAACACAAAAAACAATACAGCAATATTTTATTGCAAATCTGATAAATTTATTTTTTTGATGAGATTAAATAGTTATTTAATGTACAAATACATATTTACATAACATATTTTACACAGTACAATATGTTATAAAGTGTGCAATAATTAAACTGAAGAAAACAGTAAAAAGAGAGTGACGCTTAATTTTATAAAACTAACATGTCGAACATCTTTTATAAAATCGGCCAAGTGCGTGTCAGGCCACGCACAGGAAAGGGTTGCTCAGTCACCCATAATGGTGCGTGGTTTTAAAATCGTATCAAATAGATAATTGTTATGTTTACGTATTAATACGTTAATTTTGTATGACGTTTTCCAAGTGAGCGCATTTTACAAGTTAAGCCTCTAGAACTCCTGAACTAACAAAGTCATCTAATCTGTTATAGTTTTCCTTCAAAGTTCATTATATGGACCACCATCACGAATTTTTCCAGATTTTTTGAGCCCGCCGTTTAGCTTTTATAGGGGGGGGACGCCCGGTTTTTACAAAAAAAGTGCCCTTTAAAGTGGAATATCTCGCAAACGGATACCTAAATCAAAAAATCACCTTAGAAACCTCTTATTGATTTTAAAAGACCTATCTAATTATACCCCACACGAAGGGATAGCCACGAGAAAAAAAAATCATCCCCATTACGTGTAGGGGAGGTACCCAAAATAAAAATATTTTTCATAATTTTATTGTAGCACTGTCGACGTAATTACAAAACATATTCATGCAAAGTTTCATCTTTCTAGCACTTACCGTTTGGACGGTAAGTCGAGGACGGACGGACGGACAGACGGACATGACGAATCTATAAGGATCTAGATGTCATAATATCGTAGACTATCAACTGCTTCTCCGCATGATGATGAGAAATACAAAGAGCTCCTAAGCAAAGGCTAGGAGAAATGAAGTATCTTAAAACAAAGTGGCCGATGAAAGTGCCTGAATCTATAGGCCTGATTCTCATCTTCTCATAGTCAAAAAACGAAGCGAGAACTGTTTGATTTTTCGATGTATAAAATTGGGAATAATTCAATTCTGTTTTGAAATACATATTTATAAAGCAGGGAGTCCTGTTGTCTCTGAGAGAATGGAATAACGTAATACTATATCGGGACAAGCGACCTGCCAAGCATTTACGTCAGCGGTTTAGCAAGTTCTGTGAAATATTGACTTTAAGAAGAACTTTTTTATATAAATAAAGCATCTGGTTATTTTCATTAAATCATGCGACTTGAGGTTATCAAACCACGCAATATATGCATGACTGCTAATAGATAATATTTAGCCTACAATTGTTTTGAAATAGTGATAATGATTTTTTTGTACCTAATTAAAAATGTCTAGACCGTAGTAATATCTTTAAATTATTTTAACTACACCTACAAATCGATCCAGGTATAAAGCTTCTTCTGGTTTCCCATCCTGAGAAACCAACTCAGTTATGAGACCCAATATGCATATTTTTCATGATACCGTCGTCCGAATGTCTAAAGTAAATGCTTTGGAGCGTTTAAGGGTCAATGACTGTACCATTCAATTTCTCGAAGGTGTGTCTTTGTCTTAATACAATCTGCAAGTATTATCAAGCCACGGACACTTAAGGTTAAGTTATCTATATCTACTGTTAGACAGTCACATGACTTAACATTTCAGTGCAAGGTTTTGGATGATCTGTCGTGTGGTTACGATTTTTCCGTTCATGCTAAAATCAGCTTGGCTCTACTACCTTTAACTACCCTTATTCATCCCCTGGGTGTCGTAAGAGTCGATTTAGGTAACAAACTCTGTAGGATAACCGCACTGTCAAGAAAAGCAACACTTGATACAAACTCTATACCAGCCCGTCTGACCCTTTTTAGGGTTCCGTAGCCAAATGGCAAAAAACGGAACCCTTATAGATTCGTCATGTCTGTCTGTCTGTCCGTCCGTATGTCACAGCCACTTTTTTCCGAAACCATTAGAACTATACTGTTGAAACTTGGTAAGTAGATGTAATCTGTGAACCGCATTAAGATTTTCACATAAAAATAGAAAAAAAACAACATGTTTTGGGGGTCCCCATACTTGGAACTGAAACTCGAAAATAAATTTTTTCATCAAACCAATACGGGGTATCTATGGATAGGTCCTCAAAAATGATGTTGAGGTTTAATATATCATTTTTTTCTAAATTGAATAGTTTGCGCGAGAGACACTTCCAAAGTGGATAAATGTGTGTCCCCCCCTCTGTAACTTCTAAAATAAGAAAGTGATAAACCGAAAAAAATATATGTTGTACATTACCATGTAAACTACCACTGAAAATTGGTTTGAACGAGATCTAGTAAGTAGTTTTTTTTTTTAATACGTCATAAAACGTAAACCGCAATTTACCTTTCATTCAATCAATACACTATTATAAGAACTTATAAATAATGTTACTTGCTGCTACGGAACCCTTCATGGACGAGTCCGACTCGCACTTGGCAGCTTTTTTTGCATAGTAGGACCAAATACCCTTTCTAAGTATGAATGTATATTATTATAAGCCTAAGTCCAGTAGTACACTTATAAAGAATGTTGTGAAACCTTTAAAGCACAACTTTCTAGAGGCAACATAACAATCAGAGATCGGAATTGGGTGTGTGAAAATACCTAAAGTTTGCAGTAAGTTTGCAATAATAATATGGAGCTGTTACAACCACTGTTCTTGCAATTGAAATAAATGTTTTTAATTTATTTTTTTATGCAGTGCAGGTTTAATAATTAAAAAAAAGCCGACTTCAAAACTATGTAAAGACGCGAAAATGTTCGTTTTCCTTGCATCAACCTGTAGCAAAACTTTTTAACATAAGATACAGATCAAAAAAAGAAATTAAAACCGCATTAGCATTTTGCAGATATATAAAATTCTGTGTTTGACCGACAAAGAACAATTGGGACTAAAAGACCGAATTTTAACCGGAAAAGTACAAAACAAAAATTTATTTAGAACTGTATTAGCAGAAAATTTATTTAGAACTGTATTAGCAGCTTGTAATGTTTATAGTTCGGTGTTTCAAAGGTAAGGAACATGTAAAAAAAAACTAAACTAAACCAGTAAAATTCAAACCCGGTTTATCTTTAGTGGTTGTAACAGCTCCATATTATGTCCCGCTGCAAACTTTAGGTATTTTCACACACCCAATTCCGATCTCTGATAATAATTCTTGTTGCGTTATTTTTAAAAGATTTGTCAAGGGATTAAAACTGTTGATTTTCAACAAATTTACAAGTTACAATTGCTACAAACTTTCAAATGTCAGCTATAAATCTTTAACCTTTTTGGACTAATACTTATCATATAAAATTAACTCATATAAGTATAACTTATGTCTGGGCGTTCTTGGTTTCCGTTTCATGTATGTGTATTAAATTCCCTGTGACCCAGGATTGGTCCCTGCCAGAGGCGACGTTTTTTATTATATAGTGCTGCCAAAAGGACTTTGCTGATGGAAAACATAAGCAAAATCTAAGAGTGGTGGCCACCGTCCTCATCGCCAATGTGAACAATGCAGCACGGTGACCCACACTATGGCGCCTAGTCAGATGCTTCTTCACGCCTCGCTTGAAGGACCTGGGATCAAGTCGCAAGTCATTGTATATGGCAAACATGTCTTGACTATGTTTAACCTCTTCTCACTTGCATGCTATAATTTATTGTATGTACACATGTGTTTGAGTGAATAAATCTTATCTTATCTTATCATAGTAGGAAGGAAACACATGAGCTGGCAGAGAGTTCTACTTTTTAACTGCTCGGCACAGGAAGGAAGAGCCGAACCTCTTAGTTCTGGTGCATATTTCTTCCACTCTAAAGCGGTGTTTTTTTGCCAATATACACTTGTTGCGAGGTTTAAGAAATCCTTATTAAATATTGTGAGAATAGGTAAAGCATATTCTTAGTTATGCTCTTTCATTAAACCTATTAAAGATGATATGTGGAAAATGAGGCAAAAGTAATAACATGGGTCTTTATAATGGGTCTAACAGTAATAGAATTTCGGTAGGAGTGTTTGTGTGCTAATCTCAGAAGTGGTTGCAAAAAAGTATATATTTAAATCAGTTGTCTAATAGTGAGTACCCATAGATAAATCTCTCCTTCTTTTGGGACTAAATGGCGTTGAGTATCAGATGTCTGAAATATTATTATTATCTTGACATGTGTCAATAATGCATAAGCTCAAATATATGTCTTTGAAGCAATATCCTTTTTTTAACAATCTCTTGCCTTCTTAATCTATATTTCTATTATATGTTCATCATTTTAAAAAAATTATGATGGTAGTCCATGTGATATCTCTTCTGGGTATAAAAAAATATTGTTCGGTTCGTTAGAAATTTCACAAGTGGCTTTTTATTAATAACTCGCTGACCCTAGCAGTGCTACCCACAATTCCTATTGTACTTTTACAAAACCGAAGATAAAATTGTAAGGCAAAGCTAGTATGCCAATGAAAATAGTGTCAAAATTGGTCCAATCATTCAAGATATCAGTCGGAACAGACAGACAGACACAGATGCAAAATCTTTTTTTTTTTTGGTGTAAGTACTTAACATTATACTTTCACATGCATTTCAGAGAAAAGCTATTAATTTGATATTACAAACAGACACTACAATTTCATTTTGATATGTATAGACAAAGTAGCTCTGAATATTAGGATAGGTAAGTTCCATGATTTGCTCGGCTACTATCAAATTATAAATATATTACAGCAGCATAATCTTTTTGTTATTTACTATATATTGTGCAACATCAGTTACTAGGTACTTTATCAAAACAATTTTATCATATCATCACTGTTACCAGTTACCATGTAAATATTAATTACCGCATTATTTTTATTACAAAATGACCTTGTTAACCAATAAAGATTAGGACAATGTACTTTGTGTACTTACCTGAAAACTGGCCTAGGGCTTGACGCAGTAATTTTCGCAGGGTCGAATAAACATACAAATATCACAACATTCAATGAATACAAAATATTATTAACTGCCATGATTATAAATTGATAAGACACATTCTTCAAGGTTATGAATTACTAGTTTACACAGTATTATCATTTTGTTAAAAACATGAGGTCTGGAATGAAACTTATGAATATAAAATCACTGAATAAAAAGATTTTCAAAATTACAGTACCGGGGATCTCTCGAACTTTGACGTTTTGGATTTTTGAACTATTTTGAAGTTTGAGTCTTAGTGCTGCCAACTGTCACTGTGCTAACTCTTGAATGAATCGTCCCTTTCAAAGAATTTCAAACATCACAAAGACATTTTTCGATTTGTAACAATAATTAATTATCTTATGATTTTATATTAAACAAATACATAATAAGATCGATCCACGGGCGAAAGATATTATATGATAAACATATCTCTATATGAAACTTTTTTGATGTTATTTTAGGGTGAAGTCCACTTTGTTTATGATTATTAATTTTTTACTAGTTTTGTGATTGATACTACCATTCTAAAGCTATAATCGTTTACTATAGAACTATGATACATACATAACTGTTACGTTATTTATCTATTAATTTACTTTATAGTAAAAATAAACTTCATATTTTGCACTCTTTAATATCCTATCCTTAGTAGTGATTCTTCTTCTTCAAATCGAAATGAAACTAAGCAGGGATAATTAAAATAATCAATGATCTATAACTTCCCACTGCTGGGTTCGGGTGCCCTCTGAGTAAAGGGCTAAGGCAATTCGTTCCAACGTGGGCCCAGTGCGGTTTGGAGACTGGCAAGTAAATACATGTTGTGGCTTGTGGCTACTTAAATATTTCCGTTGGATGCTTTTAAGCCGTCCTAAAGCTCGTAACATATCATGCCACAAACGGTAATCCATATCATTGCTTACCCTCGGTGATTGTTTCCAATCACTTGGCTATGAGCGATTCTCAATAATCTCAATAATAAACGCATTTTTTTATTTGAATAGATTTAAAATGTCAAATTACGAAAGAAGTTTTGTTTTAGCGATGCCATATACCTATTATTAAAAAAAAAACAATTGTTTTTCATGGTTATTTTCTTAAATAGCATACATACAAAAAAAATAGCTATACTTATTTATGGCACTTGGCTAATGCTTGGCGATTTTATCGAAGCCTTAACAAAAAAAATTTGATACGTCTTGTCAATCAAAGACAAAGGCGGGAAAAGTTTTAAATATTTGTAGAGACCATTACCTCAAATTTCCTGAAATATATTATCATCTGTATTACTTAGTTTAAAAATTAAATAAAATGAATGTCGTTGCCAATGAAAAACGAAAGATTGCTAAAACACAGACGAAGTTTACTAACAAATTCGTAAGAAAAGATTTGTCAACTGGTAAATAAAATTATTTTGTGTATAAGAATAGTTTTGACTAATATTTAAATTTAGTTTAACAGTAATCAAGTTTATGTTATAGGTATAAGAGGTGCAATGTTGTTACCGCCTAACCCTTATGGCTCAAAAAATGTGTTAGCGCCAAATAAAGCGCCACGATATGAATTTAACAAAGCTGAAGAATCGGTGAAAAAATCAAGAAAATGCCCTATGGGTCCTCCCGTGGGACTGCCACTAAATATGAAACGAAGGTTGGTACGTACTTGGTACGATATACAGAATGGGTACCATTAAGTTTTTACATATGACCGTTACGATAACGTTGCTGAGGTCACGGTTTCGATTCCCGGATAGAATCAAATGTACAAACATTTGATCTGATCTGGTGTTTTAGGTCTGTTGTGTGTGTACATAAAAGCATTCATTATTTCAAGGATAATAAACTCAACATCTTCGAGACCTGACTCGTCACCCAATGGGCTACGGCTAAAGGTATTGGCGAGTGATTCTGCAGTTGAAACGTCACACGATTTTAGTACGCCGAAAAATAGACCTCCTCTTCGGTACATTAGTAGTAGCAGTAGAGGTATGTAATTATTTTTTTAACTTACAAGTTTTAGGAAAGATTCTTCTTTCCTAAAACTTGTAACTATAAACGAATCCACGTCCATGACGAGTCCACGTCCATACATTCCCGTATAAAAAAAAACATAACCAATTATAGTTACTGACGTAATAGTTTTCGTCTTTACTCATTATGATTTACCCAATTACCACTTTATGTAATTCCCTTTTGTCGTTTTTATTTGCAGTTAAATTTATGATGAACTTTACCGTTTTAATGTAGCCTGCCTTGTTGGTTTAGTTGTTAGCGTATGCGACTGCTGATCAAGAGGTCTCGGGTTTGATTCCCTGGTTGGACCAAAAATTTTTGTGATCCACAAATATTTTTTTCGGAGTCTGGGTGTTTTCTATGTAGAATAATATATGTAGGTATCTATTTACATGTTTATGTATTTATATCAGTTGTTCAGTACCCATATTAAAAGCTCTGCTTAGTTTGGGTCTATCTGACGTTGTGTGTCAGATGTCCGAATATTTATAACGAGCCTATATTTACCCGACTACGGCAAGGCCAAAGGAGGGTTATGATTTTGACAGGCTATGTATCCTCAACTACTTATTATAACTCGTAATAAGGTATCGTTAGAAGCGGCTTCATTGTCCACCGGTTATAGGCTATACGACGTGTCATTGAATCTAATATGGCGCCTTCTAGCGATCATAAAGTACTGTGTTAAATAAAATTAGATAAATGCCGTGTTGGTATCGAACGCATCTTGGTAGAGTCTATGTGTGAATTACCTTGCTTCTTCAGTAGCGTTGTTCATCCAGTAACCTGAAAATCTTGCTTCATACTTTTTCAGCTTCGTTTTTTGTCGTAGTTTGGTTTTAAATAGAAACTGCTTATATTGTTAAAGTAGGAACCCATTGTTTAATGTAGGCATCAAAGATAGATGCCAGAAAACATTGCAATTTTGAATTCTGCCACTGATATTAGCTCTATCCCATCCATGATCAAGTTTTATAAAAGTCCCTTGAACCACTTTGATTGTAATGTTAAAAGTGAAAAAAAATCAATGATAAAGTCGAACGTTATTTACAGGAGGGTACAGTGGGGCTCGTTCAGCTAGATCTGCTAGTGTTTCAGCGGCCGAAGCGAGTGTCATACTTGGTAAATTATAATGACATGTTTTTTGCTAAAACAATAGTTGCACAGCAAAATATACATGAAACAAAAACATTTTCCAGCTATATCTGAAGGCAGAGGCATGGCCCGTGGCGAAATAGGAATGGCAGCAATAGACTTGAAGCATCCTCATCTAGTTCTTTGTCAATTCAGCGATACTTTACTGTACACACACACGCTAACGAAAATAAACTATTTCAATCCTATAGAGGTGTGTCAATAGCATATTATGTTATACTTGATATGTTCTCAAGGAAATTACTATCACTAATTGGATGTTTCATTTTATTACAGATTATTGTGCCTCATACATTTTGCGAAGGAGTACAGCCAAATAAACTTTATCAGTTAATAAAAGATAAATATCCATTAATTAACGTAGTTACTGTTCAGCGGAGGCACTTCAACGACTCAACAGGTCGTCAAAATATACAAACATTATGTGCCCCTCAATACAATGGTGTTTATGTTCAAGTATTGCAGAAGTGTGTGACATTCAAGTATTTTATCATCAACAACCCATAACGTCCCACTGCTGGGCTCAGGTCTCCTCTCAAGAGAGGGTTAAGGCCATACGTCCTTTTGGCCTTAACCCCAAGTATTTTATAAATCTGAAATTTGACTCATATTTATATGGTTTATTGGCATGTTTAGCCACTATGCGATATTTGTTTCAATGAAATCCCGGTCTTAACTTGAATGAATAGCGAGAATATTTTTTTCCTAACAGGTTCTACGCCGTGACTGCAGCCGCAGCCGTTCTGAAATATGTTGAATACATCCAGTGCATAGTATTTGCAAGAGAATCACTAAAGATCGAATATCATTCTTCCGAAAACACTATGATTATAGGTTAGGATGCAATTATTTCAACTTTCTTAATGTTTTGTGCAATTTAATATCACAACTAATAAAATTTCATGAGTTGTCTTTATTGTAGATGTCGGGACTGCGTCGCAATTAGAACTTGTAGCACCTCTAGTACCATCTGCTGGACCTACTTGCTGTCTTCTAGGTGTTCTTGGACCGACTTACACTGTAGGTGGCATAAGGTCCTTACGTGCCGCAATACTACAACCTTCGTATAACAAAGAATTTATTGAATATAGGTTGGACGCTGTACAAGATTTGATCGAAAATGACACTGGGCTTATGGTCGCTCTACAGGTATTTTAGTAACTCTAAAGTTCTGAAATATTAATTCCATAAAAGCAAACAAATTGAGATTTTCTTGTACGCACGTTAAATTGAACTAATTGTTAAAATAACCGAAAACGCAAAATAGAATAAATTTCGCCAAGTTAAATTAACTCTTCACATTATTTGTCTTGTAAAATAATTTGATTAATATCATAAAAATATTTAAACAGGATGTGATAAAGAAATTATCAGAAATAGACAAAATTCTCTTCCTTTGCATGGATTCTGCGAATCAAAACATGGATAAAATTGGAGAAGCACAACTCAATCAAATACTATTGCTAAAAGTTACAATGGAGCTCGTCCCAAAATTAACAGAAGCTCTTAACGGTGCAGATAGTGGTAAATTAAAGAAAATGAAATTGGTACCTCATACAGTTTTCTTAAATCTACATAATTTTTGTATATCTATATAGTTTACGCAGTATTTCACTAAAATTTTATTGTATTTATTTCAACGAAGGATTTCGAAAACCCAAACTATAACGAGATAGCGAATCGTATAAAAAGAATCATCCAAGACGATGCTCATTTAGAAAAAGGAGCAATGGGAAGTCTCCAAAGATGTTTTGCAGTAAAACCAGATATTAACGGGCTTCTAGATGTAGCCAGAAGAACATATTCAGAGCTCATAGATGACATACAAAAGATTGTTGAACAGCTTAGTGAAACGTATGACTTGCCTTTAAGACTCAACCAGAATTTATTAAAAGGCTTCCATATAGTGCTAGCATTAGCTCCTAAGAACCGAAGGACTTTTAATGAAGAAGATTTGCCTCCTATATTTATTCAGGTAGTTGTACGTTCTATGAAATTTAAACGAATTAGTAAAATATTTTTATGCATTTATTTTGTATAGCAAAACGTGTCATACCCATTTTATCTCTGTAGAACCACTCTTTTCTTTTTAAAGATTTGTTACCGAGTGTTGGAGATACCTCACTTTATAAAGGAAACTAGGGCTTAGCTGGTCCAAGAAAATTTTTATTAATGATTGATTCATCAACGTACCCACATTTTTGTCCCAGCTAATTGGAAATTTGTAGTGTTTTTGCCTTTTACCTTGTAAGTAGAGATTATGTTATATTTGTGAATTTACTTCTATAAATTTTAATTATCTACTAGGAATTTTACGGCTTTTTTTATTTAATATTAGGTCAACAACAGTGGAGCGAGTGTTACAATGACCACAGAGGAACTCGTGGTGTTGAATCAACAGGCGAAGGAATCATTGAACGAGATACAGAAAATGAGTAATATGTGGGTATTCATCAATAACCTTTTTATTGTTGTTCTCACATTAGTATTTTATTAGATGACTTTTTTATTTCGGCTTTAAAAAAAATGTCCGTTGTAACCTGGTTTAAAATTGGAAAATATTACAAAAGAATGATTTATCGACTGAAACTAGGTCATCATCATCTCTGCTGAAAAATGACCACGATTGGACATAGGCCTCACTCAAGGCTCCCATCGATTTCAGAATTAACCTTCCGTAACCAGGTCGTGGGACTACCTATTACGAAGTTGGCCTAAACCTGTACGTGGTTGTCACTCTAGGACTTTCTGGCCCTAACATCTATCCTATCTGCGAACATGGACTGCCCACTGCCATTTAACTCCGGCAACTTTCCGGGCAATGTCGATGACCTTCGTTGGTCTGCGGATTTATGGTTCGATCACACAGTTAAACGCCGAGCATAGATCTCTCCATTCTCCATTGCTCCTTGCGTGATTTTAAGCCTTCTTATAAAGCCTATTATCAGTAATCACGTCTCCGTACCATAAGTCATCACTGGCAACACACGCTTGTTAAAGACTTTCGTTTTGAGACACTGCGGTGTTTGGGATGAGAAAATATAACGCAGCTTACCGAACGACGCCCAGCCGAGACGGATTCGACGACTGATCTCTCTCTCAAAGTTGGTACTTAGCTGGATGATCTGTCCTAGATATATGGGCACATTCGTCAACTACTTCAAGACTAGTCTCTTGGAGCGTACGATTACAAACTACAGGTATTAAATCTAGGCCATAATACAGATTTATCGTTATCACTATTCTTATCAGGTAGGTAAGAGTCACTTAAGCAGGATCATATATTTAAAAAATATGCAGATATACCTATGCCTACTTGAATTTTATTGTTACAGAGTTATATCAACTTTACTAAAAGATTTACGACCTTTTATGCCAAGTTTATACACCCTATGCGAAAATGTCGCTGAATTAGATGTCTTACTGGCCATGGCCCAAGTAAGCACCTACCTACTATTAATGTCAAAGTATTCTATTTTACTATGTGTACACAACTAAAATTTTTGTATTGAATGGTTCAGGCTAGTTCAATTGGATCCTATATAAGGCCGGAATTCAATAGTTATATGGATATAAGGAATAGTGTTCATCCACTGTTAGATTACAACACCCAAGTAATGCCAGTTCCAAACGATATTGTAAGATCGATTGCTTATTTTTAATACATACCTAATCGATTTATTCGATATATAATAATTGTATATTTATTGTTACATATTTCAGTTCGCGAGTCCTG
Source organism: Phragmatobia fuliginosa (assembly GCA_932526445.1). Classification (NCBI taxonomy): domain Eukaryota; kingdom Metazoa; phylum Arthropoda; class Insecta; order Lepidoptera; family Erebidae; genus Phragmatobia; species Phragmatobia fuliginosa. The sequence goes on from OW052067.1 coordinate 16,553,175, forward strand.
AACACAATTTCACGTTGATAACAGGACCCAATATGGGTGGTAAAAGTATTTACATAAAACAAATTGCTATTATGCAAGTAATGGCACAGGTAATATCTTAAAAAAATACATTTAAAAATCGTTTCAAGGAAAATATTATGGTAAAAAGAAAACGTTTCTTTTTCATTTCAGTTAGGCTGTTTTGTTCCTGCCACGAATGCAGTCTTTAGACTTAGTGATAGAATTTTCTCTAGGATAGGTTTCAACGACAGTGTGGAGTTAAATGCATCAACCTTTGTCTTTGAGGTAAAACTATGACAAACATTCAGTAACAACAAATTTACTCGTACCTATAGGTACATTATAAATTATTATTATTTTAGATGAAAGAGACTCAACACATTCTCAAAGGGTTAACTTCATCGAGTTTGGTTATAATAGACGAGCTATGCAGGTATATGCAACAAATTGTTTTTTTCATCACCACAAGCATTATATTCTTGAAGCATAAAGCGCCTAATAAAATTTTCAGAGGAACTTCCGTGGAAGAAGGTACTGCGGTGGCTTGGGCAGTTTGCGAAGAACTTATTTTGAGTAGTGCATTTACTTTCTTTACCACACATTTTATGTATTTGACTAGATTACAGGAGTTATATTTTAATGTATTGAAGTGAGTATTCTTACTATAACAGAGCAAATATTAACTATTATTTTATAGGTAGAAATACACTCTTCCAAATTTTTATTATCATCTATGCAGAGATGTTTGAATTGCTATGATGTGATGTGACTTAAAGTACAGAGACTATTCGGGACTTCAGTGCTCCTGTCATATTCCAGGAGATAAAAACCTTTGCATATCATCCAAAAACAGAGAAAGTGGAACTCTCGTTAGGACGTTTGTATGTTTTTTTTATACTGCCCAAATAGCCAAATAGTATTTAGGTATTATCTGTATTCGAATCCATTTGTTTTTTTTTAAATCAATTATTTCACCGTACTAATGTCTCTTCTGTTTTATTCATTTAATCCTAGTCGCCATACAGCTGTTTCTGAAGAAGATGTTGGTACAACACAAAATCCTCAGAAAAGATTAGTATATCAATATAAATTAGAACCAGGCAGCACTAGAGTTGAACATTATGGACTTGCTTTAGCTGCCAAAACTAATCTACCGAAAGATACAGTAAACCTTGCAATAGAATTAGCTGAATATATCGGAAAAGAAACACGCGTAAATAATTTTCTATATTATGTACTTATCGAGGTATATATATCGAATTTCAACATGTTGTCAACAACTGATTATGATATGTTTTTAAGGCTTTAGAAATTGCGACACCTCTAAAAACCGATGAAGCAGCCCTTTATACGCTTAACGCAAATATACAGCAGGATTTAAGAAAATACGGTATCACAAATAATAGCACAAAGGAAATACTCCAACAATTTAAAGAAACCCATCAAGAAATAATAGGACGATTAGAATCACTAAGAAGCAAAAGTGATAATCGAACTGATTCCAGTTTTAGTTATTACAGAATCGGTAATTCTGTACAGCAAACCTCTACGGACAATAACAGTAAAGATTGTATATTTAAGAATACTGGCGGAAATAATCATTCTCCATTTTCGAATGGAGCAAACATTACAGCGCCTGAGCAAGAAAGATCAAATGCTGAAGATGTGGATATGGTAGATGCAAATTATACTTCAGTGCAATCTTCGGAACAATTACTTAACAGCGTTCTGAACCAAAATGTACATACAATTAAGAATATTATTCAAACTGCATCTGCAACTGATATTGAAATGATAGAAGACAGTAATTCTCCAAATGCAGACCTTCAAAACAAAAACAAAGTAGAATCAATGGAGTCCCCTGAAAGTCAAAATGATAGTATTGTTAACTTAGCTGATCGTAGTGACATTGACTTAGAGAAAAATTATGAAGAAAACGACTACATTAACTCAAATGATAACCATATAAATGATATAGATAACTTATCTCTCGATTCCGAAATAGCAGAAGCATTAACACAGATAGTTGATGAATATTCTATTCAAACAGACTCTAAAGACAGTGGAAAACGAAATAGTGACGACGAATTGATGTCTATTGATGAGGAACTGGCGAAGGAAACTATTAATGAGATCAACGAAGAGCTATCAAATGAAATGTATTCTGTGGAAAATATTGTTCTAACTCCACCATTATGTTTTAGAGATATGTAATTAAAGTTATGCCGATAGGAGAACTTGAAGCTTTTGAGGGTGCATATTTGTTTATGGTCAGTAAATAGTGTAAAAATACCCTGGATGTATATTTTTTTGTTTTGTTATTTTAATCTACCTAAATGTCTCAATTCTGCCTGATGGAAGACATGAGTAGAATACAAGAGTAAGGGTGTGAACAACGCAGGATATTTTCTTGTTGTGAGTACAAACAATGCAGCATGGTGACTCACACTATGGCGGCTTAGTGAAATGCTTCTGCTAATGCAGAAGCATATCACCTTCGTGGCCTTCGGTCTCACAATTACCAACGAAATACGACAACACAATTTTAGGTTGGTATTCTGTGTTAGCCATCGGGACCGCGCGGTTGAACTGCCGCACTCTAGCTGAAATTAGCCTTGTTGTACCATCTTTATATTTTATCTAGTGAATTTTCAGCCTGATGTGCCGCACAGGCCTACCTCCAGCAGTAGACTGTTAGAGGCTGTAGATGATGATATCATACATAAAAAACAATAAGTCGTCGTGATTACATGTTATATTTAAAATGTCCTGAATTTCGAATTGTATAGAGCTTATAATTTGAGTATGCTTAGAATCGTTATTAGCTACCTAATAGTCACCGGTCAAATCGGTTGATATTCCGTTTGTTTCAATTTTTTTTGGCCGTGAAGTCTTGCGTTTTATTCCCATAATCACCTTTTACGACACCTGTGGATGCACTACAGCGTGCTTTGAAAAATTCAAATTTTCACAAATATATAGGGAATTTAATAACTATGTCATACATTATCTCATTAAATTATATATTATATTATATATAATTATATATTAAATTATATTGAAAGTATGTAGCTCTGTCTGTTTGGTTAAACCACTGCACCAATTTGACTGAAATTGAGCTAATTTGGTAGAAGTGTGGAAATGGAGATACTGTGTTTGTTGTGTAAGGAATATACTACATTTTAGCGCAATAACTGATATACACGTTCATATTTTAACTTTTTGATAATTAAAAAAAAGGATTTCTCCTCTAAAAATCCCTAATTAAGTTATTCTACTTGCTTCTACCGCCTGCTAATGTTGAATAAGTAATCTCACGTTAAGCAACCTCTTTGTATTTTGTTACTGGCAGGTTTTTTATAAAGTTTGAATTATTCTTTAAGAACGATATGTATTTTAAATTAGAAAATTGTGTAGTGAAATATATTATTCCGTTGATTTTTCTAGAAGCAAAAACATGTATCTGTAAATTCTAATACTGTATTAAAATTCTGAAATATGGATTCTATTCATCAAAGTTTTATTATTTCTTGAAAGTATCCTTCTAATAACCAAATAATGATTTAGCCACATCGACCGTTTCCAAGAGGTTATGGGCCCAGCACGATACCAGAACGATACCAGGAAAAAGAATTTTTATTAAGGATGTAGAAAAGTGAAAAGCCCCCGGAAGAAAATTGTAACATGAAATTACGAAATTGAAAAATGAACAAAGTGAAGAAACTATGTGAGTAATGAATATTTTATTGAAGATATAGAAAAGAAAGGACGAATTATTTTAAAAAATAAAAACAATTGAAAAATGAGACCAAGAGGAGGAGACGGAGGTTGATGTTCTTCGTGAAGCTGATGAGAAATGAGAAGGAGACGGAGGTTGTTGTTTTTTTGGTGAAGCTCATGAGATAAATGAGGAGGAGACGGAGTTTGTTGATGCTTTTGGTAAAGCTGGTGTTTTTTAATGATCATGATGGAGGTGATCATGAAGATGTAGAAAGTGATGATGGATGTCACGATAGCGATGGTGGAGGTGATGGAGTTGAAAACGAAGATGAGATGGATATATTGTTGTCACGATGGAGATGAAGATAAGTGATGATGGAGGTCACGATGGTGTTGATGGAGGTGATGAAGATTAAGTTAGTTGGTGTTATTCTCTCGTCATAATATATATGTATGTCATTAGGTCTTTTTAGGTATTTTTATTCTAAATATTTGTGTAAGTATGCTAGTTTAAGGGGGTGTGAGATAATAGCAGAGTCGCGCAGTGGAAGCGTGTGTGTGAAATTGGTGTAAAGGGAAAAATAATTTAATTTTGTTATTCAATTAATTTAAAAAAACGGAATATTTTAGATACATTTTTCACAGAATTTTTTGAAAGAATTTTTGACATTTAATTTTTTCCTTTATAGTGTATTTTTGTATTTTAAGGTTTGTTATATTAAAAAGGTAAATCTGTTGAAAGAGTATAGTACTGTTTGGTGTTTAATAATTTTAATTGTGGTTGGTTATTATAAAAAGTTTTGGTTTTTGTTGAAAGGGTTTGAGATGATATGATGAATGTTAATGTTATGAATGATTGATTTGATTTGCTGTTTGTTGTTGTTGGAGCTGTTGTTGGAGCTGTTGTTGGAGCTGTTGTTGGAGCTGTTGTTGGAGCTGTTGTTGGAGCTGTTGGTGTTGGAGCTGATGTTGAAGTAGGTGTTGGAGCTGGTGTTGAAGTAGGTGTTGGAGCTGGTGTTGAAGTAGGTGTTGGAGCTGATGTCGAAGTTGGTGTTGGAGTTATTGTTGTAGGAGTTATTGGAGTTATTGTTGTAGGAGTTATTGGAGTTATTGTTGTAGGAGTTATTGGAGTTATTGTTGTAGGAGTTATTGGAGTTATTGTTGTAGGAGTTATTGGAGTTATTGTTGAAGGAGTTATTGGAGTTGGTGTTGTAGTTTTGTTGGAGTTGGTGTTGTAGTTTTGTTGGAGTTGGTGTTGTAGTTTTGTTGGAGTTGGTGTTGTAGTTTTGTTGGAGTTGGTGTTGTAGTTTTGTTGGAGTTGGTGTTGTAGTTTTGTTGGAGTTGGTGTTGTAGTTTTGTTGGAGTTGGTGTTGTAGTTTTGTTGGAGTTGGTGTTGTAGTTTTGTTGGAGTTGGTGTTGTAGTTTTGTTGGAGTTGGTGTTGTAGTTTTGTTGGAGTTGTCGAAGTATTTATTGGAGTTGTTGGTGTTTGAGTTTGTTGATGTGGTTATTGGAGCTTGTAAGAGTTTGTTGTTATAATTTCTAAATTGTTGTTGTCAGGATATAGGTGTTTGTAGTTGTGGAAGTAAGAATGTGTAAGAATGTTTGAAATCTTTTTTTTTTTGTTGCTTAACTGAGATTAAGGGGGTGTGTTGAATAAGTAATCTCACGTTAAGCAACCTCTTTGTATTTTGTTACTGGCAGGTTTTTTATAAAGTTTGAATTATTCTTTAAGAACGATATGTATTTTAAATTAGAAAATTGTGTAGTGAAATATATTATTCCGTTGATTTTTCTAGAAGCAAAAACATGTATCTGTAAATTCTAATACTGTATTAAAATTCTGAAATATGGATTCTATTCATCAAAGTTTTATTATTTCTTGAAAGTATCCTTCTAATAACCAAATAATGATTTAGCCACATCGACCGTTTCCAAGAGCTAATAGCTGTGAATAGCTTCAATAGTTCAAAGTTCAATACACTATAGGTACACCTTACTTAATTATTTGAGTATTGCTATTTTACTAGACGTTTACAATAATTAATACATACATCGATCTATTATCTATGAGTGAATATGCCTAAAGGTCGTGTGTTTTTTTTATAATGTATCTGAATAAACTTCCTTTTTATGTCTCTCCCATAGAGTATAAATACACAAACACTAAATGCCAACAAGGCCCTAAAAAATGCGGTGGCATAATCTGTGACATTGACATGAACTAAATTAATTGCAAATGGCTTCTAGCTGTGAATTAGATGTTTTCTTTTATTTGTGGAGTTAATTCATCAAATTGTGTTTCTAATGGTGTTGAGTGAGTGATATACATCATTTGAGGATATAGTAATAAAGGTAAGTGTCTAAGTAGTTTTTAAAACATGGTCTTTTCATATAACCGGCGTCTGTTTACCATGCTTCCGTACCCATTTAATATTGTATCGAATAATTGCAGTATTCAAGTAGATTATTTATAAGAAAGTTTATTTGTGTCGTAGACGGCGGTCAGCCATGTCGCTACCGCCGTACTTGCTGGGGCCCAACCCCTGGGCCACCATGATGGCGCAACAGCAGTTGGCGGCGGCTCAGCAAGCTGCGCTGCAAGCCCATGCTGCAGCCGCTGCAGCTGCACCACCTGTGCCACCAGCACAGCCTCCAAAACCACATCACATACCCGAGGAGAAGATCAAGGAAAAAGGTAAGCTTGAATCTTGTAGTGGATATTTATAGGTTATTTTTGAGTTAACAGTGATTGATGAACAGTAATTAATTTAAAATGGTCATTAATATGCAAGTACGATATATAGCTTTGGCAGGACACATGTCTAATGCTTATGAAAAAGTCTTTATAAAATAAGTTTAAAATGTTTTATCTAACATACTTACTTTGTTGGTAATGCTACAAAGTCATGTTTAAAGTATGGAAAATGAGAAGCAATACTAAATGTAAACAAGACTAATGGAAGGCATTTAGGAACAGCAGGGTTGCATATCTTTTTGATAGGTTTCATATTTTAGTAGCCAAATAGTTTTAAAAGTATTTGGCCAACCAAAAAAGTAGACTTTTTATGGAATGGGGATCATTACCTCCCAACTCAAAGGGCCAGGTGAGATGATCATGCCTGGCAGGCCACTGCCCAATGGTTGATGTTGTGATGTTGATTATCAATATGAGAATTTTTCTCTATTGTGATTCAGGATTAGTACTTATTCCATATAGTTCAATCCGTGGTTCAGTGTTCTTTTGGTAGATTTTGTATGATTTTCGCTTGCACTGTATATGGAAGTCGCCACATTATTTATTTTGTTATAATCCAAATTAATTGTTTTTCATAACACTGTGTGCTAAAAATTGTATAACAACAGGCTTGACCTTAATTGCATAGAGACCTAAGAATTTTTTTAAATTAATTACTTAGTTAAGTTTATGGAAATTAGTAAAAAAAAAATTATTTTTATTTTCACAATGTGTCAGGTAGAAATACTTGGTCTGAATATGCTCTGAAGGATTTCTACTGAAGACAGATAACAATTTATTTGGACACCAAACTTACAATAAATATACACAGTTTCAGGTAGATCATTTTAAAAGCGTGTCCTAAGTGCAAAATGCAATCTCGAAAAGATAGGATCTCTCTGAGCACAAGAGCAATTAAAAATACTGAAATGAATTTTTCGTCCAAAAAAAAAACGAAACTACATGTTTTAATACTTTTTGGCAAGAAGTCCTTGTAAAAGTTTGCTATCTTCATTAGTATCCGAAAGTATCCTACTATCAACTACTATAGTATTCTACTTTGTTTAATGTAGGAATTTCGCCTTTAATAAAAAAAGCATGTACATACTTTCTTGCGAATGGCTGATTTAGTAAAATCATCAGTTTTGTCACTAAATGTAGGTCTAGGTTTGGTGGATATAGGAAAAGAAATTTCACCTTTTGCTTTATAGTTTTTGAGGATTCTATACACAGATGCAATGCTAATACCTATAATATAAGCTGTTTTCTGCGCCAACCCTTCTTTGGAAGGGTATTTGTCAGAAGGCCAAGTATTTTTTAATATATGTCAATTTAGAAAAACTTAATTATTACAGTTGTTGTTTTTTGAATAATTTTATAATAATAAGAAGTTTTAATTAAAACTACTGAACCAAATTTATACCTATCTGCAAAAATCCAAATATCAATGCAAACAGTAATACTGGTAATACATTTGGTATACTATATACCTTTGAAATGTCGTTTTTGGAGAAGTAAAATCTGTTTATTTAGCACTCGGCGTACTTGGTTGTGGCTCCATAATTAACCACTTTTAATGAAAAACAATGTATAACAAAACAAAATAGCAATATTTAAACAAAAAACAAACACTAAATTTTTTTTTAACAAATATTTAACTTATATAAATAAATAAATAAATATTTTGGACATCTTACACACAACATCATCTATAGTCGGATTTTTAATTAGACGAAGCTACCTGACAGTAGCTAATGTCACTTAGTAAAATAATGCTGCCATATTTAAAGTAATAGTGATGCGTTCAGTTCTCATTCAATCAGATGAATGAACAATGAGTGTGAATAGTCAATCATTTCAAACTATAAAAGAATATTATATCTATTTAAGAATGAAATTGTATAAAAGTGCTCTGATATAAGATACTAGTAGTACGTAACAACAATCAGTTTTTTGACGGCTCAACGCCGCGCATTATGTTTTTTGACCCAAAAAACAACCATCCTCTTATTATATTTTTATTAAATAGATAAATTTATTTAAAAAGAAAGACGAGAATTCCTGATGTTCAAATGTGCTTTGATCAAAAGATTTTTTTAGTAAATACTTAAAAAAATTTTTTTTATTAAAATCTTAGATCCCATATGAGTTTCTGTAAATCTACTAATGTCCTTCTTTGCGGCTTTAACATACACAAATAACACAAAAATATAAACCATAACATGAAAAATACCGGAGAGAAATACAAACAATGTTATTTCAGGATATAATTTTTTACAGCTATATCTTGTCTTAGTTGGATTCAAAACCATGATAATTAACTAGCCTGCAATAGTACCAGTAATACAAAAAAAACAAATCCTAATCATCCAGGATCTTTAAGTTACAAGCTTCTCGATTTTTGTACTTTTTTCTTTGGTTTTAGGGTTGATAATAGAGATATTACTCGTCTGTGGGGAGAGGCAAAGCAAACAGGAAGGGTATTGGCAGTATACATGTCAATAAATTTCACTCTAGTGTTTAAATTACTGAACATCAATAGATTTGCTCTATTGTTTTGGTTTCTTTTGTTTGTTGTACTTTCTTGCACTTGTGTTAAAAATAAACGAATCGAATTGAGTGACAGACAGACAGAAAATTTTGCCTATTTATACAATTTTTTAAAAAGAATCAATTGTGAAAGTCGGATGTAAAAATTAAATCCTCACAATCTTCAAAGAGATCATTTACATAGTCTGGTTCATTTAAATCTGATGTTGGTATTTGATATGGTTGGATCAGTTCTAAAGCCCTCACTGGTAGTGGCTTACGGCTTAATTTTTGTAGCCTCTTCTTCACTCTTACATAAGAAATGTAGGGGTCAGACGACACAAGTGCCCTGTTAAATAGATCTGTCATGTATTATTCGCGGCCTGACTTTCTAACATGGTGTTCCTGGTCATATCTCTAAAATTTATTTCTAGATTCACCAGTCTGTCCGGATAGCATGCCTATTGGAAGCGCCGAATTTCTTATGAACTCTTTACCTCAAACCAATATTTTATGTAGAGTTACTGTCATCGGATACCAAGGATATTCTGTTACGTATCTGATGGCTGAGGCGCTATGCACAGCTTCATAATTTGCCACTCACATACCAACAAGGAGGTTGGCACCCTCTTGTCCTCCTTGCATTAAGTCAGCTGGTCGGAGCCCAGACTGACATCCCTCAACAGGTTGGGTTAATTGCTGTTGAGGCAAAGTGGCAACATGGGTCTTTGACGGCTCCATGGTGCTTCACCCCCGTTCCTCCAAAAGAAATGTTTAGGTATGCGGTTTTAACCAAAGTCTTACGAGGGCGGACCCCTTCCCCATACCACATTTTTTCTTTCATTGGAAAATTCCGGCTTTGATGTATGTCAATGAAAACATGACATATAAGTTTGTATTGATAGAAAATACAAAAGAGTTCAAAAACAACAAAAAATACTATTTTATAATAAATAATTATAAATAAAAAAGTATTTTTTGTTGTTTATGATCAGAAATGTTTGTTTTTAGAATAGAGGTTCTAGTGTTGGTAGACTGAGTTATAGCAGACGTTCTTCATAGGACATGTTTTTCAAAGAGAAGACCATTTTAGTTACCCTTTGTTGTACTCTTTCCAACATTACAATATCTTTTTTTAAATATGGATTCCATATTTAAAAGGCGAATTCCAGCAAGGGTCTAATGTACGTTAAATAGATGCTGAGAAATAATTCTTTATTGATAACATAGAATGCCTTTCTAATTATATATAATAATGAGTTTGCCTTCTTTGTTATCATTGTAATATGCTCATCCCACTTCAGTTTATGTGTTATGATAACTCCGAGGTCTCTTTGGGAGTCCACTGGTTGTAATGGCACAGAATTAATTGTGTACTTGTGTTTAGGATTGTTTTTTAATTTTATTAATGAATTTTAATTTTATTAATTTTATTCATTCAGGAGTTTTTTCAATCATTCACTTTGTCACAACACTATTTTTATTTCATCAAAAACTGACAACACAGTAAACGTCAGTGGATATCGTCTAATTAAAAATCCGACTATAGTCCCAAAGTAAGCAGAGCTTGTGTTATGGGTACTAAACAACTGATATAAATACATAAACATACTTTTTTTTTTGTAAATACATACATAATATACATAGAAAAACATAAAAAAATAACTTATATCAAGAAAGGGAAAATGATTCACTATTATTACCAACTGAAATTATGCTTCTTGTTGGCCGTACATAAAAACAACAAATCAAAAATATAATATTTCTATATAAAACAATCATAAATATTATAGGTGTATTTCTAGTTATAATTTTAATTAATTATCTTATTTTCATAAACTATTACAGTAAATTAAACTTATAATAACCCCTTATTTACTACAAAATTATATATATTTTGTTTTCGTTTTGAAGCTAAATATATAATTGTATAATATATACATGGGGTGATATAAAATTGCAATAGTATTATAATTTGCCAGTTTGAGATTCACTGGTAAATGCTGATGTTGCAGACATACACAAATGTTATTACGATAAAAAGTACATTTATTCAAATATTTCTGTGAATAGAAGTTATATGTTATTAGGATTCCTAACAAAAAAAATCCACAATGTAGATGGCTGACTCAATATGAGTATTTTATGTGTAAATTTCATAATTATGTCCTTAACTATATCCATAGTTAAGTACATAATAATTTATACATTTAAAAATAAATTTCAATATCTATTCTTTCTTTTGTCCACACAATTGCAACTAGTTACTAAATTAAGAGTTTTTATACAGCTCAAAAATGGATGCAGCTTCAATCCAAACGCTTTGCCGAAAAACGAAAATTCGGCTTTGTGGATGCGCAGAAAGAAGATATGCCGCCAGAGCACATTCGAAAAATCATCAGAGACCATGGAGACATGACCAGTCGCAAATACAGACACGACAAACGAGTCTACCTAGGCGCGTTGAAATACATGCCTCATGCAGTCATGAAGCTTCTAGAAAACATGCCGATGCCCTGGGAACAGATACGTGATGTCAAAGTCCTGTATCATATCACTGGAGCTATCACTTTCGTCAACGAAATCCCATGGGTGATAGAACCTGTTTACATAGCTCAGTGGGGCACTATGTGGATTATGATGCGTAGAGAAAAACGTGATCGTAGACACTTCAAACGAATGAGGTTTCCTCCATTTGACGATGAAGAACCTCCCCTAGATTATGCTGACAATATTCTTGATGTGGAACCCCTGGAGCCTATACAGATTGAGTTGGATCCTGAAGAAGATGGAGCTGTTGCTTCATGGTTTTATGATCACAAGCCTCTGTTAGGTACCAAGCACGTCAATGGGTCTACTTATAGGAAGTGGAATTTGACACTACCACAAATGGCCACTCTATACCGTCTTGGAAATCAGTTATTGACAGATTTAGTTGATGATAACTACTTCTACTTATTTGATTCAAAGAGTTTCTTCACGGCAAAGGCTTTGAATATGGCGATTCCTGGTGGACCGAAATTTGAGCCACTAGTCAAAGACAACTCTGCTGGTGATGAAGACTGGAATGAGTTTAATGATATTAACAAGATCATTATTCGACAGCCGATCAGAACTGAGTACAGAATTGCTTTCCCATATCTGTACAACAATTTACCACATTTCGTGCAATTGTCTTGGTAAGTCATAGAATATCGTTTTTCCATACTTATGTGTGAATAAGTAATCAAATGATTCGTAAATAATTTATTTTTAAACTTGTAGCTATTCAAATTTCGAAAAGTTTTCAAAAATTGTATTTTATAAAAAAAATTTTTTTCTTTAGGTACCACACACCCAACGTTGTTTACATTAAAACAGAGGATCCTGATCTGCCAGCATTTTACTTTGATCCGTTAATCAATCCCATATCTCACCGTCATTCAGTCAAGTCTTTAGATCCATTACCTGATGAGGAAGAATTTTTATTGCCTGAAGAAGTCAGTCCGTTCCTGCAAGAGACTGCACTGTATACAGACAACACAGCTAATGGAATTGCATTGCTTTGGGCACCAAGGCCTTTTAACATGAGATCAGGTAAATTCTTAACTAAATTTTCTACTTACCATAAGTCCCTTGATTTTAAAGCATGCTTTTAAATGTTGTATCAAAATCATTTGGCATTTCAATACTAAACATAAATTAAACAAAAATTCATTGTATGACAATATTAAAAAATCATTTACTTCCTGTAGGTCGCACAAGGCGTGCTATCGATGTACCCCTGGTGAAGACGTGGTACAAAGAGCATTGCCCTCCCGGCCAACCTGTAAAAGTAAGAGTATCATACCAGAAACTCCTTAAGTACTATGTACTTAATGCTCTCAAACATAGGCCTCCGAAACCACAGAAAAAGAGGTAAGTTTAATATTTGTTCTCTAATTCTATAATCAATCAGAATGTTTAAAAAAGTTATAGTTCAAATTCCACTTTGAAATACCTAAACACAGTTTTTTGTAATAATCTTCTTAAAAACATGCTTGCTCTTTATACTGATAAAAAATATTTTGAATTCAGCATCCACAATTTTAAAATTCAGTCTTATTAATGAAACTGGTTTTTCCTCAAACCACCAAGTTTTTTAGAATATTCTTCTTAAAAACATGCTTGCTCTTTATACTGATAAAAAATATTTTGAATTCAGCATCCACAATTTTAAAATTCAGTCTTATTAATGAAACTGGTTTTTCCTCAAACCACCACCATATAACAAGTATATAGTGGTCTAAGGAACAGTTACCTCACCAAAATATTTTACGAAAAGTAAAAGTTCTACAATCCTTTTACATATTACTTTAGACCTTTTTAGTACATATTTATTTGCCATGTTACTTATATATTCGTAAATCCATGCATATACCAACTTTTACAAAATGCATAATGCATATTATGTTTTTTTAGGTACTTATTCCGCTCATTCAAATCAACGAAGTTCTTCCAAACTACAACTCTTGACTGGGTAGAAGCTGGTCTACAGGTCTGTCGTCAAGGCTATAACATGTTGAATCTGCTCATTCATCGCAAGAACTTGAACTATCTACATTTGGACTACAACTTTAATTTGAAACCTGTAAAAACGTTAACTACTAAAGAAAGAAAGAAGTCTCGGTTTGGTAATGGTAAGTACAGTGTCCGTGTGGTGACGGATTAAGAATACAGAGTGTCACCACCCCTATTCATCCCGCGGGTGTCGTAAAAAGCGACTAAGGGATAAACTATGCAAGACAAAATACCAACCCGTATGGCCAGCGAGGTATAGTAAGCCAAAACCTCCTTTCTAAGGAGAGGCCTATGTCCAGCAGTGCTCTGTTGAAGGCTGTTGATGATGATGATGAAGTATAGTGTATTACTTTTAGCATAACATGACCTGGATACTGTTCAAACTCTCTTTGAATGTATTCAATCAACTTTTAATAAAATTTTATGTATGCCACGTGGTGACAGATTATGAATATCTAGTTTTTTTTTATTTGATGCATACCAATGTGACCCCACTCTGCCTGATGGTAAGCATGAATAGAATCCAAGAGTGGGGGCCACCAAAAAATAATTTCATAATTTATATTCATCCTGTGGGTTTTCTAAGAAGGCAAAGCTCTGCAAAGAGTAAAAAACTTGACAGAACTATATAGCAACCAGTCTGGCCGGCATAGTATAAAGAGCCTTCTCTCTATAAATGTTGCACAGACATAATTTATAATAACTACAATCTTTTTCAGCTTTCCACTTATGTCGTGAAATCCTGCGTCTAACCAAGCTGATCGTCGACTCCCATGTCCAATACCGCCTGAACAACGTAGATTCGTTCCAACTTGCCGACGGTCTTCAGTACATATTCGCGCACGTGGGACAATTGACTGGAATGTACCGATACAAGTACAAACTTATGAGGCAAATACGAATGTGCAAAGATCTCAAGCATTTGATTTATTATAGATTTAATACGGTAAGTAATGTGTATTCTTAAAATTCATTATTGTAAAGTTTGTAGTTGATTAGTTAACATTGATACTAGTGTAAAAATACAAAAAGAAGGAATATTTTATTTTCTATCTATATATGTAGACTACATACATATATTTATTTGTCATTATCTATAGGATTCACGACCCCCTTCAACATTGACTTGCTAGGGACTGGTTTTCTTTACAGAGATGAAATTTATGCCATATTTTTATACTAACTTCGCTTTGCGGCATTACTTGCTATAACAATAACCGTGGATAACACAGCGTGACTCAGTTAGTTCATAATAAAAACTTTGTATAATTGGAATACTGTAAACTCTAGGGTCCAGTATCGAAAGGTCCCGGTTGCGGTATCTGGGCGCCAGGATGGCGAGTATGGTTGTTCTTCATGAGAGGTATTACCCCGTTGTTGGAGCGTTGGCTGGGCAATTTACTGTCGAGGCAGTTCGAAGGCAGACATTCAAAAGGTAAGAGAAGCTTGAAATTATAATTTTACTCCAGCTTTAATTCTACAAACTTTGTAGATTTTTAGAACAAAAAAAATTCTTTGTAGTACAAAGATATTTTTTTTGTAGTACAAAAAGATATTTTTTTTGTAGTACACAAAGATATTTTTTTTGTAGTACAAAGATATTTTTTTTGTAGTACAAAGATATTTTTTTTGTAGTACAAAGATATTTTTTTTGTAGTACAAAGATATTTTTTTTGTTCTATAAAATAATAAATAAGGTGTCGGACACATTCAAGTCGCGATCAAAACTTATAAAATATTTTTATATTCATTGTAGAGATTAACGAAAATGCTACTAATATCACAGTTACAAAATAATGTTTAGCATGTACTGATGAAGTTGTATTAAAACTCATAATAATTTGCCTAAGACAGCTATTTTTAGAAAGGGAATTCTGTTATCTTTTTAGTAAACGAATGAATATTATTCATGTTTATATTTTTTTCAAATAGGTGTCGCTAAAACGGTGACGAAACAGCGTGTGGAGTCTCACTTCGACTTGGAGTTACGAGCTTCCGTCATGCACGATATTGTAGATATGATGCCTGAAGGTATCAAACAGAACAAGGCTAGAACTATCTTGCAGCATTTGTCTGAAGCTTGGAGGTGTTGGAAAGCAAATATTCCTTGGAAGGTAAGTCATGCTTGTCAAATTGTTCTCGAATCAACATTTTACTGAATTAAAATTGTAGTGAAATCAACGGGTACTCTGTTTATAATATGTTCTATTTTAAAGAGGTATTTATTGATTTTGACATTTATAGCAGAAATAAAATGTAATAATCGACAAATGTATAAAGAAGTCATTTAGCATTTTCGTGATAGATTTATTTAAAATTAGAACCGAACTAACCAACTATACAGTATGAAAACAATCTAAGTACCCCATCATTAAAATCACACATGATATCGAAATTTTACTCAAGAATCTTATTTGCCCAATATTTAATTATAACTAAATCTATTCTGAAACGTTTCTAAAATTTTTACTGTTTTTTTTTTCATTACCCAGGTGCCAGGTCTTCCAACTCCTATAGAAAACATGATACTCCGCTACGTCAAAATGAAGGCTGATTGGTGGACAAACACAGCTCACTATAATCGTGAGCGTATACGTCGCGGTGCTACAGTAGATAAGACTGTTTGTAAGAAGAACTTGGGTCGTCTAACACGATTGTATCTAAAGGCAGAACAGGAGAGGCAACACAACTATTTAAAGGTGAGCAATTACAAAGACAAAATACTTTAACAGTTTGCTAAAACCTCCTACAGAGCAGACCTACTTATTTTTATTATAAATTCAATATATATGTATTTTTTCTAATTAGGAACCTAAAAAATAATTCTAATTCCGATTTACTTTCCTAGGATGGTCCATACATCTCGCCTGAAGAAGCTGTAGCTATCTACACAACGACGGTTCACTGGCTAGAATCTCGTCGGTTCGCTCCCATACCATTCCCGCCTCTTTCCTATAAACACGACACTAAACTGCTAATTTTAGCCCTGGAGAGATTGAAAGAAGCCTATAGTGTCAAATCTAGACTTAACCAGAGTCAGAGAGAAGAGTTAGGACTTATAGAACAAGCTTACGACAATCCTCACGAAGCCCTTTCTAGAATTAAGCGTCATTTACTGACGCAGAGGACGTTTAGAGAGGTGGGTTTAGATTCCATATCAATATTTTTAACTCTTTTTTAAGTGTAAAGTAAATAATCCTGTGTTTGTTTCATGTATAACTGACTGTCACCATGCCAGTTTTTACTGCAAGACTTCGTGTGATTTGTTGTCTGGGTGTTCTTTGTGCCCGTTTCATATATGTTTGTAAACAATATCATCCTGTGTCGCGGCATAGGATGATATTCTTGCCTTTTTCAGAAAAGAAAAGTAAAAACAAGTGTGATTATGCTTTGAAAGAAAAAAGTTTGCCTTACAATCATATAAATTATTATGTCACACTTCTTTTGTTACCTCGCATTCAATCAACCTATATTTCCCCTCACTGGTGAACGAAGGTCTCCCACAAGAAGCCCCAACTATTCCGGTTTTGGGCAATCCGCATCTATCTACTGCTAACCACTTAAAAGCGTCGGTCCATCGTACCGCAGTGTGTCCTACTCTACCTTGTATTAATCAAAACTTTTTTTTGTGATTCTAATTAGGTTGGAATAGAGTTCATGGATCTCTACTCGCACTTAGTCCCCGTTTACGACGTAGAGCCACTGGAGAAAATTACAGATGCTTACTTAGATCAATATCTGTGGTATGAAGCTGACAAACGTAGATTACTACCTCCATGGGTGAAACCAGCTGATACAGAACCATCACCTCTCTTGGTGTACAAGTGGTGTCAAGGTAATACTTATATTTTAATTATTATATTATTGACTATATTATGTGCATTATGTATTAGAATAGCCTAGAATGATATTGTCAAAGTTAAACTCTCTGTATGTAAAAATATTGAGTACTTATCTATAAAATATTTTTTACTAATCATGCTCAAACACTCGTGTTTGTATAAATTGAATATGATATCTAAAAGAACTATACTGTAGGTATATGAAGAATGTAAATATTGTAATAATTATTTAATAATATTGTAATTAATACCACTTCCGGACACCAGAAAACATAGAAAACCGAAGCTTTGTGCGTTGTATCCCTGTCGATCATCCCCTTGATATAAATTTCACTTTGGTTGGTTGCTCTACCATCACATTAAGATACAACACAGCGTCAGCTGGAGCTCTAAGACTTACTAATGCTCAGTGTTTCACAGCAATCCAGGAACACTCACAATTGAAGTTGGGTGAGACTGCCTGCGGGACGAGATAACAACTGCTACGTCTCTACAATACTACCCAACTACTGTCTACCCCTGCCTTTATCTCTTTAGATTATTCTAGTTACAAATAAGTCTTTTGTAACGATATGTTTTAATTAAGAGTATTATTACAGGTATAAACAATCTACAAGACGTGTGGGATGTGGGTGAAGGAGAATGCAATGTATTGCTCGAGTCTCGTTTCGAAAAACTCTATGAGAAAATTGATCTGACATTGCTCAATCGACTCCTGCGTCTTATTGTCGACCACAATATTGCTGATTACATGACTGCGAAGAACAATGTAATCATTAACTATAAGGTAAATATAACAAGCATTATTTGATAATTATTTAATAATTTTATAACAATAAGTATGTTATTCCTATTAGACTACCTTTATTTTAAGACAAATGTTCAATAAAGAAATAATAAAAATACAGTTTAAAAAAAACTATAGCCTCACTTAAACAATTACTAATTTTAATGATGACAAGTTATCTACGTATTTCATCAACTAAATAATAATATTGCATTTTTTTAAATTAATCTACATTTATTTTCACAGGATATGAACCACACAAACTCCTATGGTATAATTCGAGGTTTACAATTCGCCTCTTTCATTGTCCAATACTACGGTTTAGTGCTAGATCTATTGGTACTCGGTCTGCAACGTGCCAGTGAAATGGCAGGTCCACCGCAGCTGCCCAACGACTTCTTGTCTTACCAGGACAGGCAAACGGAGATCGCTCACCCGATCAGATTGTACTGCCGTTACGTGGACAGGATTCATATCTTTTTCAGGTTTGTCTTGTTTAGTTTGTTTTACAATATTTCTTATCTTGTAATAAATCATATATGACTGCTGTGCCCTACCATATTAGGCGCGGTACACTAAGTATTTTACTATTCTTTGCTCATTCCACTTGAACACGGGTAAAATAGCCTATCAGGTAATCTAAGGTATCCACCTACTTTCAAAGTAAATCTTATTAAAATTGAGTTCACAATTTTCGCCCTTATAATATTAGTGTGACATAATTATATTACTTTACATAGAAATATGCAACTAAAAATTAAATACTTTACAGATTCTCAGCAGAAGAGGCTCGTGATCTGATCCAGCGTTACTTGACTGAACATCCAGATCCTAACAATGAGAACATAGTGGGATACAACAACAAGAAGTGTTGGCCGAGAGACGCCAGGATGCGTCTCATGAAACATGATGTAAATCTGTAAGTATAATAATCATTCACACAAAACCACCATTTGTCTATTTTTTTACTGTGTCAGTAGTATAGTGGTGATATGAAACGGTTCGGGGTCGGGATTTTGTTGTTATTTGTTACAATGTCTGTTTAATAAAACTCTTTTTTCTTGTAGGGGTCGAGCTGTATTCTGGGACATTAAGAACCGTCTTCCGCGATCCGTAACCACTATTCAATGGGAGAACAGCTTTGTATCTGTATATTCCAAGGATAACCCGAACCTACTGTTTAACATGGCTGGATTTGAGTGCCGAATTCTGCCTAAGGTAAGTGAACCTTATGGGATATTCTTTGAAGATGTTTTTTTTTCAATCGAATTATTTTAATAATGCAAATATTGAACAAAACTAAGACAAAGGCTGTGTTCCTAACTTTTATTAACTATTTAATATTATCTTGCAATACAACTGCTTATTATTTTTAACTTTGCGCTTATTTAAGTAGGAGAAATGTTAGACTATATTTACTTAAAATGCCTTGCATAAAACCTTGCAACTTCGTTCTAATCATTCCTACCTACACTCGTATTCATAAAATGCAATTAAAATATATACATATCACCAATATATTATTATGTGTACTTAACCCTTCAAAACTTCAAATAAAAAACATAAAAAATTCAATTAACATATCTTTTTATCATCTCAATTGACAATATATACATCGTCAGTCAAAATGATCGATAACTTATTCTTTATGAAAACTTCTTTCAAATAAAACAATGTATAAATTGCTATAATGAATTAATTAAAATGTTCATCTCTCAGTGTCGCAGTCAGCATGAAGAACTCTGCCACAGAGACGGCGTATGGAACTTACAAAACGAAGTGACGAAAGAACGGACTGCGCAGTGTTACCTGCGGGTAGACGACGAGTCGCTCGCTCGCTTCCACAACCGCGTGCGGCAGATACTCATGGCGTCCGGATCTACCACATTCACCAAGATCGTTAATAAATGGAACACAGCGCTCATTGGTTAGTAAATAAATAAATAACTCGGACATCTTATCATCACCATCATCAACATCAACAGCCTTTAACAGTCCACTGCTGGACATAGGCCTCTCCTTTGAAAGGAGGTTTTGGTCTACTATACCACGCTGGCCAGACGGGTTGGTAAAGGGTTTGTTTCAAGTTTTCGTTCTCTTGGCAGTTATGTTAGCTGCTTATTTTGTTCCTTTCGTCGCCTCTTACGACACCCATGGAATGAATAGGGGTGGTGACACTTTGTATTCTTAATCCGTCACCAAAACTCCGAAACAAATATTTGCGGATCACACAAACATTTGGTTCGACCCGGGAATCGAACCTCTTGATCACCGGCCGCATACGCCAACCACTGCGTCATCTAGGCAGTAGTAAAAATACTCATAGGAGGATGTATAAGATCTTGATATAATTTTCGTATTACTAGTTTGAATATGTGCGTTTTTGTAACTTCCTCACATCTTCGCATGTGTCCTTTGTCAAATTTATATAAAAATAATGTTTTGAATAAAAAGTATTGTAATATTGAAGTGATGAACCGCGTAGGGGTCCTGAAACCAGAGAGTCTCTGTGCTCTGGGGATGTTTGCGGGCGTGACGCTTGCTGATCGCACTGACGTCACACCGCCTGCGTCTGATACTACGCTAGCTGATCATATTACTATATACATATTATAAATAACGTACCGAAATGCCACATTAGGAGTTTGAAATTTTAATATATAAAATACCACACCTTGTGATCTACTGGAATAATTTTGGACTAAATGACATAGGACCTCATTTTGCTCGGCTCTGTGTCAGTAGAATGTATTAGTTAGGTAAAAAATAGTTATTACTGTATTGTTTCATAGGTCTTATGACGTACTTCCGTGAAGCTGTCGTCAATACGCAAGAGCTGCTGGACTTGCTCGTTAAATGTGAGAACAAGATTCAAACCCGTATCAAGATCGGTCTCAACTCAAAAATGCCTTCGCGTTTCCCTCCCGTGGTGTTCTACACGCCTAAGGAACTTGGCGGGCTCGGCATGTTATCTATGGGACATGTTTTAATTCCACAGGTAATAAAAACTATGCCTTCTGAATAATATTAAGAATATACAATAATATACCATTTGTATAAAATAGAAATTGCTTAGTCTAAATTTCTACATCCTATGTTTTAAATGTATGCAATGTTCAAAAAAAAAATGTTCTTTAGCATACTTTTTTGTTTTCAGTCTGATCTTCGCTGGTCGAAACAAACGGACGTAGGCATTACTCACTTCCGCTCAGGTATGTCCCACGACGAGGACCAACTTATCCCCAACTTGTATCGCTACATACAACCATGGGAGGCGGAGTTCGTGGATTCGCAGAGAGTCTGGGCGGAGTACGCTCTCAAGAGGCAGGAAGCCAACGCACAAAACAGGTTAGATATGACATAATATTATGTGTACTTAAAAAGTTGTATTATAAAAAGTAAAAATAAAAAAAAACTCGTTCCGGCACCATCATTTACACTGTCTCTACAAACTTCTTTCTAAGAGAAACATTATGATGATGTCATGAGAAATATTGAAGTGATGAACCGCGTAGGGGTCCTGAAACCAGAGAATCTCTGTGCTCTGGGGATGTTCGCGGTCGTGACGCTTGCTGATCGCACTGACGTCACGGCCCTTGCATCTGATACTACGCTCTCTGATCATATAACATAAAATATTGTACCAAAATTAAGTTTGCAAAAGGTGTTTTGGTAATTCGTCGTTTTTTTTGTTATAGACGTCTTACATTGGAAGATTTGGAAGATTCCTGGGACCGAGGTATTCCTCGTATAAACACGCTGTTCCAGAAAGACAGACATACACTCGCTTACGATAAAGGATGGCGTATCCGTACAGAGTTCAAACAGTATCAGGTATGTTTTAAATTATTTTAAAGAATCCTGTTTTGTTTAAAAACTGAACTTTCTGAAATAAGATGGCACCCATGTTAACAAATAAAATGTCTTCTCTACTAGGTGTTAAAACAAAATCCGTTCTGGTGGACCCATCAACGCCACGACGGCAAGCTGTGGAACTTGAACAACTACCGCACAGATATGATACAAGCACTTGGAGGAGTCGAGGGTATTCTCGAACATACGCTATTCAAGGGCACATACTTCCCTACCTGGGAAGGTCTGTTTTGGTAAGTGTGTTGATGAGAATGTACTAACACTGTTTTGTTTACTGTTGCAGTCTTATAATAAATCGAGAGTGGATTGTTGGTCTGATGGTTGACCCTGATTGTTAAGCTGGAGGTAGTGGGTTCGAGTCCCATTAAAGCCAAATAATGTGTCACGAACATGTTTGTTTGTTCTGTGTCTGACTTTAATTTATGTAGAAAAACTTTAATTTAGAAAAAAAAAACAGCAGTATTATAACCATAGTACAGGCTCAGCCTTATTTGTTATCAGGTTATTGTGTGTGAGATGTGTAAATTATTATTATTATTAATTGTTAGAAACTTGTAATACATAATTAAATTGTACTTGTACAGGGAAAAGGCGTCAGGTTTCGAAGAGTCGATGAAATACAAGAAGCTAACCAACGCCCAAAGATCTGGTTTGAACCAAATCCCGAACCGTCGATTTACCCTCTGGTGGTCACCGACTATCAACAGAGCCAATGTATATGTTGGTTTCCAGGTAAGGAAAAAAAAAACGAAATTTATTAACGAACCAGATACATATTATTAGGACATTCAAATTTTCTATGAACTACCAATCCGTCCATCCATATAGTGAGTTTGTTTCACGCTTGCAACCGATTTTTTAACAATTTTGCAAACATTTGGTTAGGATACAGAAAAAAGACTAAAAAACTTGTACTGAATGATTTTTCTTATTGCAATCATTACTTGATGATACTTGGGAATGTATAGATGAAACTAATTTGATAGGTCTCTGAAGCAATCTTTATTGAAATCATTTTTACTTTTTCAAACAGGTACAACTGGATTTAACGGGAATATTCATGCACGGCAAAATCCCTACACTGAAGATATCTCTTATCCAAATCTTCAGAGCTCACTTGTGGCAAAAGGTTCATGAGTCTATCGTTATGGATTTATGTCAGGTAAAATTTGATTGAATGAATCATTGAATACAATATTTAATTAATAATATTAATGTCCTAAATTAATGACTATTCCAATCACAGGTATTTGATCAAGAACTTGACGCATTGGAAATCGAGACAGTACAGAAAGAAACTATTCATCCCCGTAAATCTTATAAAATGAACTCATCATGCGCAGATATTCTACTCTTCTCTGCGTACAAGTGGAACGTTTCTAGACCTTCATTGTTAGCTGATACCAAGTAAGAATTTCATTTAATATTTTTATTGAGTATCTAGAATACTAAGCCTATAGTTAATGAAAGCAACTGAATTAAATGCTTCTAATGTTTTAATTTTCTTATAATTGAAAGCTAAATGTTTTTGGGTTTTTCTTAGGAAATTCCTAATAGCAGCCCGGAGTTAGGACGTTGGGCGGTGATTCACGCCCGTGTCTCGAAGAGCACGTTAAGCCGTTGGTCCCGGTTGTCATGAAAATCTATGGCAATCGTTATTGGGAATTCAGTGCCCTCTAATTAACTGACAACTAGTTTAAACTTCGAATTTCAGTTCTCCCTAAAAATGATAACAGAGGTCCGAAATTTAGGTAAAACCAGTTGAACTGGTAGCCGACCCCAAATAATATTGGGAATAAGGCTAGGAAAAAGAAGTAGAACAATAATATAATAATTGAAATGTCAACAAAATATAACTGTACCACTATCATCATAAACAGACATTTTATGTAAAAATGTACTTAACGATGAACTGTAGACTTCTGGAAAAGATAATAAGATTTCTTCTTTTTTACAGAGATACAATGGACAACACGACAACACAAAAATACTGGCTGGATATACAACTGCGGTGGGGTGATTATGATTCTCATGATGTGGAACGTTACGCCCGAGCCAAGTTTTTGGACTATACCACTGATAACATGTCCATATACCCCTCACCCACTGGACTGCTTATTGCTATTGATCTTGCTTATAACTTGCACAGGTAGGCAACACTACTGATTCTATTATTTAAAGTTTGTTATTTAAAATACCTTATATGTTTAATAGTAACTACATCATCAACAACCCATAACATCCCACTGCTGGGCTCCCAGAATATTGTTAAGGCTATACGTCCCCACGCCTGCCGAGTGCAGGTTGGGGACTGGCAAGACATGTTCTGGCTACGTAATCTTGCCGTTGGATATTTTGAAGCCGCCAACTAAGCTTCACGACTATTTTCTTATGATAACAACAGAGACCTACAGCGGTAAAGCTCCCAATTTAATTATTCCTCTGAATCGCCCAGTCCGGGTAGAACAGTAGGCCATAATCTCCATTCTAAGAAGAGGACTATGTCCAGCAGTGACAGTTGATGGTGATGAAAGTACTTTAAATAAAATTTGTGGTTTGCTCCAGTAATTTGTTTAAAATATATACATACCTTGATATATGAACTTCTTTTCAGTGCTTACGGGAACTGGTTCCCTGGCTGTAAGCCCCTTATCCAACAAGCTATGGCGAAGATAATGAAAGCAAATCCCGCTTTGTATGTATTGAGGGAGCGTATCCGTAAAGCATTGCAGTTATATTCATCCGAGCCCACTGAACCTTACCTATCAAGTCAGAATTACGGAGAGTTGTTCTCTAATCAAATTATTTGGTGAGTTAAGTTTTCGTGTTTAAAATTTAATAAGGCTGTTATTTTTTATCGGATTATACATATAAATTTCAAATTCAATTAAGATGATTATTACCTGAGATATATGTACTTTTAAGAAATGAAGCTCTTCATACCTAACTGTGAAAACATAAATGGTTTAAATTACTCTTATTAGAAGTTAATTTCTCGTAAGATACTGTGTTTTCCAGATGAAACAATCTAAGACACACCAGTAAGTTGTACCTAAAAAATCGTGAAAATCTTCATTTCGTTTTATTCTGAGTCTGCTTACTTTTGTAGGTTCGTCGATGACACAAACGTATATCGAGTGACAATTCACAAGACTTTTGAAGGCAACTTGACAACCAAACCGATCAACGGCGCAATCTTTATCTTCAATCCTCGCACTGGACAACTGTTCTTGAAGATCATTCATACGAGTGTGTGGGCGGGACAAAAACGTCTCGGCCAGGTAAAAAAGTTGGATTATTTTCGATTAAAAGCTATTTTTGTCACACATCGAAACTATCAAAAGTGTAAAACGCAATTTGAAACCAACTAATTTAGTACCGCGATAAACGACTCGCGGGCCAGATCCAAGAACAAAAATGTTTACTAATAATTTTGTTGCAATTCCTTCTGTGTATGATATGAAGTGATGAACCGCGTAGGGGTCCTGAAACCAGAGAATCTCTGTGCTCTGGGGACGTTTGCGGGCGTGACGCTTGCTGATCGCATTGACGTCACACCGCCTGCGTCTGATACTACGCTAGCTGATCATATTATCCACTTACCAAGGAATGACCCAACAGATTCTTTCAATAAAGTCAAGTCTTGAAGCTTACTAATTTAGATCTAGACCCAAGTACAACAGTATTGAACTTTACACAAGAACCTGACCCAGAGTGGCTTTGTTTGGAAGTCTTTGAACTTCTCGGATTTCCTTCACTATAATAGGCACTTCACTATAATATTATTAAACATATAAACCATCCTCTTAAATCACTATCTATTCCTGAAAACGACAATAATACCAGTTTAGTAGTTAAGATACCTACCTGAGTAAAAATGTGCAATAATTTTATCTTCAAAACTTTTTTGAGGTCATAGTAGATAAATATGAAATTTAAAAAGCAGAAGAAAATATATAGTTTACCATAATTTTTGTTTTTGTTGGTACTCAGCTTGCCAAATGGAAGACTGCTGAAGAAGTAGCCGCATTGATTCGGTCATTGCCAGTGGAAGAACAACCTAAACAGATTATTGTAACGAGAAAAGGAATGTTGGATCCACTTGAGGTGAGTTTCTATCATAATTAGAGAAATAATATAAACATTTTTTATTCTAGTTCTTACTTGGATTTGTTTCAATTTATAAATCCATTCTTTTCTCATTTTTGAAGAGCCTTTTGGTCTAGTGGTTAGTTGGTAGGTCGGGAATGAGATTTTTTGTCTCGGTGTAATTTATCTATAAAAATATAAAAAAGAGGTGAACTTTATGAGTTTGTGACCTAGTAATAGTAGGTAATCTCGGTATCTACTGTATCGATTTTGAAAATTGTTTTACCAATTTTATATTCTTCAATTTTGCGTGTTTCATAGGATAGGATGTATAATAGACTCGAATAATGATTACCGCTATTACCGACATGTTACTGACAAAAGCTAGTCTTATAATATTTATAAAATGTATATTGGTTTTATTATCTTAATTATATAAATTCCTATCTTCTAGGTCCACTTGCTCGACTTCCCGAACATCGTGATCAAGGGTTCAGAGCTGCAGCTGCCGTTCCAGGCGTGTCTTAAAGTGGAGAAGTTCGGTGACCTTATCCTAAAGGCTACCGAACCACAAATGGTCTTGTTCAACTTGTATGATGATTGGCTCAAGACTATTTCGTCCTACACCGTGAGTACTATAAAGTAACCTTCTTTGTTGTGTAAATTGAAATTTTCATAAAATTTATGGCGCCTTCTAGAGAAAGTACGAAGGAATGTATATATATCTATACACACACCTAATATACATATTTGTACCTTGCACAAAAAAATATTAAGTTTAGATGTTAAACTTTTAATGTACTGCAATAAATATTGAAAAAAATCGTTAAGCTTAGCTTAGCTTAAGAATAATGTTTGTCAATGTGTATTCGAGGTGTAAACCTAGCTATTGTAATAACGAATGAAGTGATGAACCGCGTAGGGGTCCTGAAACCAGAGAATCTCTGTGCTCTGGAGACGTTTGCGGTCGTGACGCTTGCTGATCGCATTGACGTCACACCGCCTGCGTTTGATACTACGCTATCTGATCATATACAAATACATAGTTTGACTAAACAGTCAAGTTTAAGAACAAATATCATTCATGTTTTTTTATCCTTCAGGCATTCAGTCGTCTCATCCTTATACTGCGAGCACTCCACGTGAACACAGAACGAACCAAAGTGTTACTTAAACCAGACAAGACCACGTTAACAGAACCTCATCACATTTGGCCGACGTTATCTGATGATGATTGGATCAAGGTTGAAGTGCAACTCAAAGACCTGATTCTCGCTGATTATGGCAAGAAAAACAAGTAAGTAACTTTTAAAAACATGTGATTAGATCTTGTTTTCCTGAGTCAAAGTATTAGAGAAGTATTCAAGCTTCGAATGCAGTTATAACTAGTGAATGTTTGTTATCACTTAAACTTCTGATCATAAAAATATCTATTTACAAATTATGAGAACTTTAACCTCTTTCTTACATTATTTGTGCAAATTTTTTATGCATATTCAGTAAGTCTGAGAATCGGCTAATATCTATTTTTCGTACCCCTAGGACGCGAGCATCAGCTAGTATATATATAAAAATCAATTGCCGTTCGTTAGTTTCGCTAAAACTCGTGAACGGCTGGACCAATTTCGCTAATTTTGGTCTCGAATTATTTGTATAAGTCCAGAGAAGGTTTGAAAGGTGAATAAACATGAAAGTAGTTTAGGTCTCCTATTTATCCATTGAGGCAGTACGAAGTCTGCCGGGTCAACTAGTAAGCAGATAAAATCCAAAGTATCTAATATTCGCTATTTCGGAGTCCACATTTCCATATTTTCCATTAACATAGTAATACCATATTGTCTAATATCGGCATATATTTTTATTCATATTTTATCTATTGATATCGTTTGCAGCGTCAACGTCGCCTCTCTAACACAATCCGAAATCCGTGATATCATCCTTGGTATGGAGATATCGGCGCCTTCCGCTCAACGTCAACAGATCGCCGAGATTGAGAAGCAAAGTAAAGAACAATCCCAACTTACTGCTACTACAACCAGAACGGTGAATAAACATGGTGATGAAATCATCACCTCCACTACCAGCAATTATGAGTCACAGACATTCAGGTGGGCATTTATCATCTATCTATCTGCACTAGGAGTTCTGTTAAAAAGTGAAAAT
The DNA here is from genome assembly GCA_932526445.1 of Phragmatobia fuliginosa. Classification (NCBI taxonomy): domain Eukaryota; kingdom Metazoa; phylum Arthropoda; class Insecta; order Lepidoptera; family Erebidae; genus Phragmatobia; species Phragmatobia fuliginosa. Next base: position 16,581,452 of record OW052067.1, read on the forward strand.
ATGAAGATGGCCAAAAATGCATTTCTAATTTAAAAAAATAAGTTGCAATAAGTATTCAGCAGAAGCTCAAAGTACAGGAAAAATCTTGATAGTTTTTTAATTAATATAATACATTAATTTGTTACAGCTCAAAGACAGAATGGCGTGTGCGTGCTATTTCCGCCACCAATTTACATCTCCGTACAAACCACATCTACGTGAGCTCAGACGACATCAAGGAAAGCGGCTATACTTATATCCTCCCTAAAAACTTGCTCAAGAAGTTTGTCACCATCTCTGACTTACGCGCTCAGGTCAGTTTCTACTTTTTATCAACTAGCTACCTGTTCCGACTTCGAACGGAAGTTTTTGAAACTCGGATTTATTCCAGATATGTATATAAATTCTTCTTGAATCACTATCTATCGCAGAATATAGTTAACCAACAAGGTCTTTTATATACAGATCGCGTGCTACCTGTACGGCACGTCCCCAGCCGACAATCCAATGGTCCGTGAAGTGCAGTGCGCAGTGGTTCCCCCGCAGTGGGGCACCCACCAGCAGGTGCACCTTCCCCGACACTTGCCCAAGCACCCCGCTCTGCAACACCTGCAGCCGCTGGGATGGATGCACACACAACCTAACGAATTGCCTCAACTGTCACCTCAGGTATGGACAAAGTAATATCACTGTGAAATAACCTGATAGGGAATGTTTGATAAATAATGGTTGACTCATTAGCGATGGAGATAGTTTTTTTTTTTTTTTTAAGCCTACCAAAGTGACTCTACTTTGCCTGATGGAAAGCATGAGTAGAATCCAGGAGTAGGGGGTCACCATCCTCATTGTGAGGGTCGGCTATGCAGCATGGCATACCATGGCGTCCTGACTAATTTTAACAGTGCCTGGGGAGAGAATAAGTTCACCAAGAAGTTCCAAAACCATAAAATATTTCTGTTAACAACTTCTAAACAGTTGCTGCTGCTAAATTTATTGGTAATTGGTGAAAAGACAAATAATGAGGAATCTAATTAATGGAGAATTTATAGTTAGAAGTTGGATAAAATTTTACTAATTTTTCCGTCCTACTGATTATACATAAATTTCTCTACAAGGTGATTATTGTATCACTAAGCAAAACATAATTAAACTAAAATTAATAAAAATAAATTAAGTTAACCTAACTTATTTGTACCAGGACATAACAACACATGCGAAGGTAATGGCTGAAAATCCAACGTGGGATGGCGAGAAGACTATCATTATAACATGTTCATTTACACCCGGTTCTTGTTCCCTGACCGCCTACAAACTAACGCCAAGCGGGTACGAGTGGGGCGCTCGCAACACAGACAGGGGCAACAACCCTAAGGGATACTTGCCCAGCCATTACGAAAGGGTACAAATGCTGTTGTCTGACCGATTTTTGGGATACTTCATGGTGCCTTCGCAGGGTAGCTGGAATTACAATTTCATGGGTAAGTTATAATAGCTATAATTTTTTTAGGTTTAGAAGTATTTTATATTCATTCGATTTAGTATGATTTTATGGGTGTTTTCTATGTATAATATATTAAGTATGTATTTACAAAAAAATTGTTTATGTATTTATATAGTACCCATAATACAAGCCCTGCTTAGTTTGGGACTAGATGATGTTGTGTCAGATGTCTCAAATATTTATCTATATTACTATGAATTAACAATACCATAATTGGCTAAATATTCGACATGAATTCTTTCAATGTAGTATCTCGAATACTCCTCTCCACAGTTAAAATATCCGTTATATGAAAGTAACTATGTATGTTGCGTTAAGGTGAAGCAAGGTAATTTAATATAGAGATATTTTGATTTTTGAGAAAGTACTTAGTCTACGTTTTCTCGCCACAATCGACGCACACGATGAGTCAACAAGTCAAGTCAACAACAAAACAGCACACGGGTGGTATCACGACGAAAAGCTTGTTACTAATACGCAAAGACCTACTAATTTTCAATCATCATCATCATCAACAGCCTTTAACAGTCCACTGCTGGACATAGGCCTCTCCTCTCCTCTCAAGTTTTCCTTCTCTTTGCATTGATGTTGTCTTGCGTAGTTTGTCCCTTAGTCGTCTTTTACGACACCCGCGGGATGAATAGGGGTGGTGACACTCTGTATTCTTAAACCGTCACCACACGGAAAGTATGAGTAGAATCCAGGAGTAGGGGTAACCGTCCCCATTTTTGGGTCGGCTATGCAGCATGCAGGAAATTAGTTATAAACTAATTTTCAATGAATGATATCAATTATAAATGCTACGATAATGTAAGGATATATAGCAACGTATGTTTATAGGTGTCCGTCACGATCCGAATATGAAATACGGCGTCCAACTCGGCAACCCGCGCGAGTTCTACCACGAGGTTCACCGGCCGGCTCACTTCATGAACTTCGCCGCCATGGAGGACACCGCAGCACCAACATTAGCTGCCGATAGAGAAGACTTATTTGCATAGTCAAGTTCATTCTTTAATAATTACATAATTTAAGCTGTGTATTCACTGGTTACAGTCTAGACTTTTCCTCAGCAGACTCAAAATTTCTATCAAGATTCGAGCTTATTATTTGAATATTTAATTCACGTTTGAAGGTTCACCGCTTTTTATTGGTGGTAAAACTATTTAGTTTGCTTCCTTGATAATACTCGGGATTTTGATGAATTAATATTATAACATGACCTGTACACGTGTAGTGGTGAATACGTAGCTGCTGTTTGTTCTTAGCTTGTAAGAGTATTGTAAATAAGTGAGAATAAACTTTTAATAATTATGATTTTCTTATTATTTAACATGTTTGTCCAGCAACTTTCTTCTCTGTTTTGTCGTTCATTTTTTAGTTCTTTCTGGTTTAAGAGATGCAATTGAAATTTCGTGGAAATAAAATTTGTGCCGGCCAAAACGAAAATCGTGGATTCAGTTTTAACCCAAGAGGTGAACCCTTGTGTTAGTTGTCTTATAAGTTACAAGTTCTCACTATCAACTTGAATTCGTACAAACACGACCTGAATCTATGTTTTAAGATTTCACATAGGTAAGTTCTTGCCAAAGGACAACTCAAGACGGGTGATGACCCCATGACGGTCATTGAATCCACCTCCTACAGGAAGGTGTGGTCAAATTGCATTTTGTAACTACCACCAAGTTATTTATCTCTGAATCTTACACATTTTAGCTACATAAACTTTGCAGCTCTTTTGACAACTGGAAATTACATCGACATCCGAAATATTACTAGATGTAATTTTGGTTTGGTTCATGTCAGATTGTATGCATACAATTAACAATACTAAACGAACGGATATCAAGATCATACCTTTACGTTATCGCTTTGCATAATGCCTATGCGTATTGGTATACTAGTACTATCGAAAGCGAGCGTTTCTGGTTGCCAAAAGTTTTAGAACTCTTTACTACATGGCCTAATGGTAACAAATACGCTCATGTTTTAAGTTATGATAAACATATTAGGTCATTCTAAATCAGTTACGATTTTTGTTGGTTTATCTTAAGAAATGACATTGTTAGCCAACATGAATGTTATATCTAATGACTTATCTACATAACTAAAAGCCTAAGGAACGACAATTTATTAACTAACAAAACGTTTAAATGCATCATTGGTTAAGTAAGTACTACAGGTATTTATGAACTTATCTAAATCGCTCTGTAACTGAGTAATTAACACAATGATGTTATCAACAAACTTACGTTACCTTATCTAAGGACCTTAGCGATAAGGAAAGTTTTACAAATTAAGTCGTTCAACACAAAAACACACTTTTTTACAATTATTTTATTTTTCAAGATACACTTTTTTAAAATGGAACAACTTCATTATCTTCTATATTAAGGTGTTCGTTGTCTATGGTTGGTATAATTAGACCACATTTTTCTATATTAGTAAATATGTTGAACTTGCATTGACGCATCTTGCATTTACTATCTTGGCATCTGTTATAATAGCAGACTCCGTCTACACAAACTGTGTTCGCATCTATATTTTTTAATAGTTTATTCATAAGTCTCGTTGTATACTGTACGAGCATTGTATGTATAATGTTATTAACAGCGATGTCTAATTCTTCAAAGGATAAAAAAGAAGAATCTAGGTTTAGTAACTCATTTATACCTGAAAAAATAAAACGACACTCTTAGACACACATACTTTAAAATAATGATTAGGATTTTAGTATAAATCTTCCCATATTTATTGCTTTTCCACCGATTGTTCTCGAGATAAGATAGTGCTAAGCCTAAGTAAGTTCTAGGCTGCCAAATGTAAAAGGCTTTCTTTTAAAATAATTGTCGATAAATAAAATCCGTTTTGGCGAGACTGATTCAAAATCTACTTGAAAATAAAGATTACTTTACTAGAAAGATAATTATAGATTAGTAAATATTAGTACATGTATTAATTAAGTATACAAACATGGAACATTCTATGGAAATACTCATAAAATATTATAATTATGCACATAGGTACACGTTATACAAGAGTTGTCAAGTTACCCATAGTTTAAGCTCTTCTTAGTTCGTCGAGTGACTATATTTTGTGTGTTAGACGTCAAAAAATATTAATTTTTGGCCTAGTGGTTTAAGCGGTCGCACGCCGCTTCCTACTGCGCCAAGTGCTGTGGGTTCAAATCCCACGTGGGATAACACTGTGTGATTCACAAATTGTTATTTTAAGTCTGGGTGTTCTTTGTGTCCGTTTCATGTATGTTTGTAAAGTCCCCTGCGACACAGGAATTTATATTTCTAATGCGGGAGTTGTCTTTTTAAAATGAAGAAAAAATGATTAAAAATAATAATAATAGATAGCATTTCTTCCATATTATTAATACTAATGTTATAAATTTGCAGGTCTCTGTCTGTTACGATTTCACCGCTACACTGCTGCACCAATGAGATTTGGCAATCAAATACTTTGATCTTGAGAAAGGGCATAGACTACTTTTCACTGAGATAAACGACATAAGTACACGAGGCTGAAGCCGTGGGCAAAAACTAGTTCTAGTAACATAAAATCAAATTGCCAATAATATCTATAATATTTCTCATGGACATAAAAAGGTGTTAGTAAAGGACTCGTGCACTTACTTTAATATCAGTATTCTTTTGTTCTTCGTGATTTTGAGAATCCTTGATATCCTGATTTACTGTTGAAGATATAATAGCTTCTAACTCCAACGGTTGCTCAACAACATTATCTTTGTCAGTTGAGGGCTTTTCAGAGCTTGCTTGTAGCGTTCCCGTCGTTGTGATGTGCGCAGGCGGTTTTTTTGTAGCATGTATGGGCCGTATAAGGACCGCGTGTTCCTTATCGGGTAGTATGTTATATTCTCTGCACTCTCCTTTCACATTCGTATCATAAATGTTACAAGTAACATTCTTACAACCGGCTTTATCACATCTCGTTGTGGTGCATGTTTGGTCGTTACACATTACACTTTTTTTAGAAATTAAAGTCTCCTCTACATCGTTGGAAGGTGTAGTAAACCCGATTAGTTGGTCGGTTATCGGCTGCTCAGGTTCTGAAGAACTCCACCAAGTGAAGGGATACGTTATCCAATCCCAAATGGTGGAAATTAATCCTCGTCCCTCGCTTAACCCATCTGCAAGCGGTAGGTAAGTATTGTTAGTTATTGGAATTAGTAGCTACAATCTAAAAGAAGTAAGATGCTGATCTACTATGTAACGATATTAAAGTTAATATCCTACCTTCAGTTGTAGGTTTGCTTAAACTCTGATGCGCCAAGCACAAAACGAGAATAAATAAAATCTTTTTTGACACAGCCATAGCGACTGGTTGTGTGGTGTGATGTGTATTATCTCAATGGGGAATAAGTGTTTGGACAGACCCGCTTCTTTTTATATACGCGACTCCGTGAGGTACGTTATTATCTTTTCTGAGATAAGGCCCTTTAGGGAATTTTTACTTTATGAGCTCATGGTATTTAGACGGTAAGTATTTAATTTTTGGTTCAATAGATAACTAACTGCACTCATTATTTTGTATATCGTAGGTGCTTATGGTGTTATGTGTGTGTAATGTAAATTTATATATATACTTTTTTAAATATTTAAGCCTACCGAAATGACTTTACTTCGCCTAATGGAAAACATGAGTAGAATCCAACAGTAGGGGTCATCATCCGCACTGTGAGGGTAAGCAATGTTTCTTGGAATAACGCCCTCACGGCATTGGGTATTAGGTACATACCAATACATACTTTGAAATTGCCTGAAGTTTCAACTACATTACACTGACAATATTCACAGGTCGTCTTTCGAATGGTAATGCGCTGATACTCTGATATCCGTAAACATAACAACCTGCCTATTCATATATTACATTAAAGTATTGATATACAAATATGTACAACGTTCACATATATCAATAGCATTAAACTAATATTAAAAAGTTGATGACTTTGATGAGTTTGTTTGTTCAAGCGTGCTACTCTCAGGAAGTAAAAGCCCGATTTGAAAAAAAAACAAGTTCGATAGCTCAGTTATCGAGGCAGGCTATATAACATCACGTTACGATCAGGAGGAGCGGAGTATCATGGAAAAATGTTGCAAAAGCAGATGCATTTAAAAAAATTCAGAATGTTCGTATGACCGTAAATATGTCTAGGTTTTGAGGTTGGCCCTCCTCGTCATTAATTATACAAAAAGATCAAAAAGTCGGTTTAGGCCGCTGTAAACTACCAACGTGAATGTGCAATTAAGATTACATAAAGTTTATCAATCATATAAATCATAACAAATTTTTAGCTGTAAATTAATAAAATATTTTCAATGTATTTATTCTAAAATATACTAATATTGTTATAGCATTTCAGCATCAGCCTAGAGTTATTAATTAAAGTCAAATCTAAAACACCTATTAGTTTTAAATGAATTAACTTTTCAGTACAATTTAAAGTTATCCACTAGAAAGACATTTTGTATAACAACTACGTTTTTTCAATAGGAAATGCTTTATTCTATCTATTTATTCTATCTAATATAATTTTATAAAGCTGAAGAATTTGTTTGTTTGAACGCGCTAATATCAGGAGCTACTGGTACGATTTGAAAAAAAGAAAACTGTGATATAGCCCATTTATTGTTGGTCAGCCTAGTGGCTTAAGCGCTCTCCGATTCGAGCTCTCCCGGTCCCAGGACGCCAGTAGGGGTCACGCGGCGCGGCGTCCCTCCCGTTTTCCGCGGTGGGCTGTCGCCAAGCTGGACAGGGACCTACTAGAGGAGGCGGCCATTGTTTGCTCTTGGCTGTCTCCGCAGGCCCCGACCGAGGAGGTCGACGTGGGGGCTGGTCGCTTCGCCGATGCGTTAACGCTTATCTGCGATGCGGCCATGCCCCGCGTTCGTGGCCGTCGGCCTCCTCGGAAGGAGGTCTACTGGTGGTCCCAGGAGTTGGCGGACCTCCGTGCGGCCTGCGTACGTGCCCGGAGGTCCCACACCCGGAGTCGGCGACGTCACCGCGGAGGCGGTGAGGAGGTGGACCGGCTTCACGAGGAGTACCGAGCAGCTCGGGAAACTCTGAGGCTGGCCATCTGCCGCGCCAAAGACGCGAGTCGAGTGGAGATGCTGGAGAGTCTGGAGCGTGACCCCTGGGGTCGGCCCTACCGTGCGGTGCGCCAAAAGCTCCGCACACCGGCCCCCCCCCCCTTACGGAGACTCTCCAGCCCAGCTTCCTGCAGGAAGTGGTCGAGGGCCTATTCCCGCAGCGGGCGGAACACACACCCCCGTCGATGGCCCGTCGTGGTCGTCGTCGGGGCAGCGTGGGTGATGTTCCGCCTGTCAGGGAATCGGAGGTAGGGGCGGCTGTTCTACGGATCTGGTCCAAGAACACCGCCCCCGGGCCGGACGGGGTTCCAGCCCGAGTGATGGCCCGAGCCCTCGACTACATGTCGGACCACCTCAGGGGAGTGTTGGACGCTAGCTTGGCGTCCGGACGCTTCCCTGAGCGCTGGAAGTGCGGGAAGCTGGTGCTCATCCAGAAGCATGGCCGGCCTGCTGATTCGGTCGCGGCCTACAGGCCCATCGTGTTGCTGGACGAGGCGGGCAAGTTGTTTGAGAGGGTTCTCTCTGTCCGCATCGTCCGGCACCTCAGCGAGGTGGGGCCCGACCTGTCGGACGCCCAATTCGGCTTCCGAGAAGGGCGTTCGACGGTCGACGCGATCCTGCGCCTGAAGGCCGTGACCGAAGAGGCGGTGAGAGACGGCGGAGTGCTGTTGGCGGTGTCATTGGACATCGCCAACGCCTTCAATAGTCTGCCATTCGGCTGCATCAGGGCCGCACTCCAGTACCACGGAGTGCCAGGGTACCTGAGGCGGCTGGTGGCAGACTACTTAGAGGAGCGTACCGTCGAGTACGAGGACCGAGGTGGCGCCTTGAGACGCAGGGCCATGTCGTGCGGTGTTCCACAGGGGTCTGTCCTAGGACCACTCCTGTGGAACATGGGATACGACTGGGCCCTACGAGGGCGTCTCCCCCCCGGGCTGGGTGTGATCTGTTACGCAGACGACACCCTGGTCACGGCCCGGGGGGCAAACTTTGAGGAGGCGGCGCGCCTGGCCACCACGGGAGTCTCCCGGGTGGTCGGGCGCATCGAGGCGCTGGGTCTGCGGGTGGCCCTGGACAAGACGGAGGCCCTATTATTTCATGGGCCCCGTCGCGGTCCGCCCGCCGGCGCCTCGATCGAGGTCAACTCGGTCCTCGTACCGGTCCGGGCCCAGATGAGGTACCTGGGTCTGGTCCTCGACGGTAGGTGGCTCTTCGACGAGCACTTCCGACAGCTTGGCCCTAAGTTGGTGGGCACTGCCTCCGCCCTAGGGCGACTTCTGCCCAATTTGGGCGGGGCCAGTGTCCCCACTAGGCAGCTGTACACGGGGGTTGTCCGGTCGATGGCACTTTACGGTGCACCGGTGTGGGCGGCGGCTCTGTCCGCCCAGAACAGAGCGCGCCTCTGGCGCCCCCCGGCGGATACTGGCGGTCAGAGCCATACGTGGATACCGCACGGTGTCCACAGAGGCGGCGTGTGCCTTGGCCGGAACACCCCCGTGGGATTTGGAGGCGGAAGTGCTCGCCGAAGTTTATCGGCAAGTGGCTGACTTCCGGGCGGAGAGCGGATTTCGCCCTCCGCCCGAGGACGTGCGCGAGTGGCGCGAAGCCGCTCGCCGAGCCACCATGCTGAGATGGTCGCTCCGGCTGGAGACCCCACACGCTGGCTTCGCCGCCGTGGAGGCTCTTCAGCCGGTCATCGAGGAGTGGGCAGGGCGGCAGCACGGGACCCTTTCCTTCCGGCTGACGCAGGTACTTTCCGGGCACGGTTGCTTCGGAAAGTACCTGCACTCGGTCGCTAGGAGGGAACCGAGTCCCGCCTGCCACCACTGCGACTGCAGTGAGGACACGGCCCAGCACACGCTGGCGGTCTGCCCCGCTTGGGCGGCGCAGCGCCGGGTCCTCACTGCAGTCATCGGAGGGGATCTCTCGCTGCCGGCCGTCATAAGATCGATGACCGGCAGCGACAGTTGTTTTACCGCGGTCGCAACCTTCTGCGAGGATGTAATCTTGCAGAAGGAGGTGGCGGAGAAGGCCCGGGAGGATTCCATCCAATCGGACCCGATCCCCCGCCGGCGCCCCGGGCGGCGGAGGCGCGCATACCTGCGTCTCATGCCGCCCTGAGAGTGGCCGCGGATGGGCGGGACGGGTTTCCCGTCCGTCCGCAGTAGAGGCCAACCGCGAGGGGGCGGCGTCCGCGTGTGACCGGACGTTGCCCAATAGAGAGTCGAAATTGGAGTAGGTGCCCGCAACAGTGCGGGCAGGCGCCGGTTGGAGTCCAGAAGGAAATCCCCTCCCTGGACTCCTTCCAATACAAAGGCGCAGAGAGGGTCACACCGTGTGGTTTTAGTCGGTTCGAGTCCGACACACCACCCCGCCGTAACCCCCGACGGGGTGACGGTCCGCGGGGATTTCCACACGTAAAAAAAAAAAAAAAAAAAGTGGCTTAAGCGCTCGCCACACCGCTTCCTACTGCGCCAAGTGTCGTGGGTTCAAATCCCACGTAGGATAACACTTTGTGTGATTCACAAATTGAAGAAAGCTAGAGGCTATATATATCTTCATGCTACTGTAAACAGTAGCGGAGTATCATTGAAAAATATTACGAAAACGAGGGAAAATAATTTGTTTTGAGAGCATTGAAATGGTTACAGATTCGTGAAAATAATTAATGAAGGAACTGTTCTTCTTGAAATCTTGTAAAAAAAGTCCGCGACAACATGTGTCTATCTTAAAAGGTTAAGTCACTGTAACAAATTTGTTACTATACAACCTATAAAATCACCTTACCGGCAATAGAAAACGTAGACGGGGCTGCGTGTGTTCTAGTTATGTTATGTATAATAACTATAAATCTTTACCTTTTAGTCATGACGAGGCCACTGTAAAATAAAGTTAAGAGTAGGCAACGGAATGAATCGGAAGCTTTAACAACGGATTTAATAAAATTTGATTTAATTTCGTGCATCCTATGCACAACGCCATCTAATCCTAAACCCAGCTGTAATACAGGCTGCATTATGGGTACTGGATAACTGTTTATATACAATAACATATTTTTTTTGTAAATGTATAGATATTGGGCTCTACAGTCATACCAAGACGCAGAGGCGCAGTCTAAATCATCTGAAAAGAAAAAAAGACCTATTATATGTATAATTTTTAAACATAAAAAACACCCAAACTCCGAAACAAATATTTGTAGATCACACAAACATTTGGTCCGACCCGGTAATCGAACCCGAGACCTCAAGCACAGCAATCGCACACTGCGCCACCGAGGCAGTCAAATCATACTAAAATAAATTCAGTAATGCATTACTGTAATAGATTAAAAAACACCTGGAAATGTCGTTTAACTCATCTAAGTTTTTCACTTTTTTTATTTTTTTTGAGTTTATCAATTTTGATTTATTTTTTTAATTTAAAAAGATTTTTATTGGCAATTTTGTTAATAAGTAGACATGTCAGAACAGGAAAATAACAAGCCGTGACATCATGTCAGGGTTCCCAACTTAGGGGATTCCCCCTGAATTTAGGGGGAAAAAAGTGATATGGGGTTTTTTTAGGGGTGTCATATTTGTAGGGATTTTTAGAACGTCATTTTTTTTCAAAATAACCAAAATAAAGGTGTATAGTATAGGCCTTCAGATAATTCAATCTAGCGAATCATATCCATTTTTATACACACCACCTTAGCGACAACTAGTGCGATTTATTGTTACTAAGAGAGCAGAGTTAAATAAAACGCGACGGCATGTTGTCTAACACAATTATGAACATTTTCTTAAGAATTCGTGGTTAAGTCCTTGTGGTTCTTCTCGCAAACCCTAAATAGGGTCTCGGGGTAACTTATCCAGGCGTTAGGCCTGCTAAAGTAGTTTTCCGCGCCGCCTGCAACTACAGACGGGTCACTGGGTTTGGTCCGGCTGGGCCTGATGGTAGTCCCACGATGTTAGTTCGGTGGGGGGGGTGGCGTACCAACGAAATCGTGCTAGTAACGCCGGGGTCTTGTCCAGTATGATGACCTGTGCTTAGCGAGGTCGAGCTCCGAAGGGTGGGGGCCCTGCGGAGCGCCCATCAGCTAGCACCAGGTCGGATGTTGGGGATGATCCGGAAGGGGTTGCCACGGAGACGAGATCTCGCGGCAGTCCATACCTGTCCGGCGGTCGTCGGTGGTAGGGCGCGAGTTCACGCAGGTGACGGGCATGCGAGCCGTCAGCACGCACGAACAGGTTGGTGCTCAGGCGTCTCACGAAGTCATCCAGGTTTTCCACGCGCAGATCCCTGGAGATCGTCCTGTTCCGCACAAAGCGAGGGGCGTTGGCAATTGTGCGCAGTGCGAGTGACTGCTGCGCACGCAGCCGGCGGCGGTTCGTTTCGGACACAAGCGCGAACCAGGCCGGGGCACCGTAGGTCAATCGGGTGCGTATATAAGTCTTGTACACGCCAAGCTTTGCGCGGAGCGGCAATCGGGATGACAATACGGGTCGTAGAAGGGAGCGTGTAGCACGTACCTGAGCAACGACGTGGTTCACGTGAGGCTTCATGGAGAGGGTGCGGTCGATGGTCACGCCGAGGTATTTTACCGTCGCGGACCACTCGATATTCTGCCCCATGAGCTTCAGCTGTGGTAGGGTTACGCTTCCTATTGAGATCGCCTGAGTCTTCGCCACGTTGACCGTCAGTCTCCAGTCCTCAAGCCAGCTGGGAAGTGCGTCTAGTGTGCTCTGCATCTTGGTTACAGCGTTGGTGGCACTTTCGGACATCGTTATGTAGGCCGCGTCATCAGCGTACAGCGCAAGCTTCACGCCTTCGGTGACGGGGATATCATCTGTGTACCAGGAGTAGCACACTGGTGACAGGCAACTTCCCTGCGGCACACCGGCACAGATAGGTCGCTCTGTGGACAGGGCGCTTTCAACCGCCACTTGAAAGCGTCTGTCTTGCAGGAAGGTGGCCACAATCTTCACTACTCGACGAGGAGTAGTAGATGTGGACAGCTTGTACAGCAGGCCGGCGTGCCAGACACGATCGAACGCCTTCTCCATGTCGAGAAAGACTGCGACGACCCGCTCGCGCTTGTTGCGCGCAACCGTTATGTCATGCAATACCCTCGCTAGCTGGTGTGTAGTGGAGTGTTCAGCGCGAAATCCGAACTGTTCGTCGCGTGGCTTAAGGTGCGGCGTCATGTGCAGCAGTAGCAGTTTCTCGAACAACTTCGACGTCGTCGAGAGGAGCGTAATAGGGCGATAGCTTCCCGGTAAGAGGATGTTCTTCCCCGGCTTGGGCAGCATGATGACTCTGCCAAGTCGCCATGTGGTGGGAAAGTGTCCGGTGCGGAGGATACCGTTGAAGAGACGCGTCAGCGTTGCAATTGATCGCGAAGGTAAGTGACGCAAGGCTTCATTGGTAACCCGATCAGGAACGGGCGCTTTACGAAGAGGCATGCGGCGAATCATCCGCTGAATTTGTCCAGGGGAGAAGATGACGGGATCCTCGGTTGGGGCTATCGGCTGCTCGAAGTATAACTTAAGCTTTCTCTCGACTTCTGCCACGTGCTGCACGTTGTTTACAGGATTCGGTCGGAACTGCGCTTCCAGGAAGTCGGCGAACATCTCCGCTCGGTCCTCTGCACGGTAACGTGGGGTTCCGTCGCCGGCCATTAGAGGCCTAATCGGAGCTTGTTTCCCGGAAAGTTGGCGGCACAGACGGTGTATGCCCGACCAGTCTTCACTAGCTCGCTCGATGGTGCGTTGCCAGGACTCTGTCGCATTGGTAGCCAGCGCGGCAGAGATCCTCGCAGCCAGAGCATTGAGCTGAGATTTCATGATCGGACATCGGGCGCTCTGCCACTGCCGACGCAGTTTCCTCTTTCTCTCAATCATCGTCATGATGTGGGCGGGGAGCTGAAAGGGCTTCCTTGTTGTAGTGTCATCGAGTTTCGACATACGAAGTGCGGTCTGTAAAGTATCAATGAGATCTGTCGAAAGCTTCTCGACGTCATCGGATGTCTCTACTGGCAAGGAAGGCGAGTGCTCTGCCATATAATCAGCAAAGACCCGCCAGTCTTGGCATGATCGAGGGGGTAACTGGAACGTTTGCGGGATGTCATCCAGAGTTAAGCACACCGGCTGATGGTCTGAAATGAGGTGGTCGTCCAGGACGTCAAGATATACAGCCGCGTCAACGCCGCGCGTTACGGCTAAATCTATGACATCCGGTGTGTGGGCTGTGCAGTACGGATAATGCGTCGGAACCTCTGGTCCTAGTACCTGGTATTGGTTTCGGTCTGCATCATCGAGAAGGCGGCGGCCTTCTGGGCATGTAAAGTTGGAGTTCCATGCTGTGTGCTTCGCATTAAAGTCACCAGCTATTATAGTGGGCAGCGGTGATTCCAGCAGTGTGTGCATGTCAGCCACTGCGAGGCGCTGCCCCGGTGGCCTATAGAATGCGAAGACACGTGTGGGCTGGCTTCCGATGCAGACCTCTACGCCCAGGGCGTACGCAGACTGCAGTGTCGGTACTGGTAGCGCTTGATGGACGACTTTCCTCTTGACCAAGACTGCTAATCCCCTATAAGCAATCCCTCGTGGTGAGCGTTGGTCCTCCCGGTAGACATGGTATCCACCTATCTTTAATTGGTCTACTGGTCTAAGGTGGGTCTCACTAAGCAGGGCTATGTCAATTTGCCGTCTTGCCAACAGCAACTTCAGTAGCCTGCTCTTCTCTGTTGACATCCCGTCGGCGTTCCAAAAGAGTATACGCAACCTACGCAGATCCAGACTTACATAGCTCTGCTAGGCAGCTGAGGATCAGTGGGACGGGGTCCCGCTTCTCCAGTAGCGCCATCAATACCTTTTGAAGGGTATCGATGACGCTGGTAAGTCTGGGGTCCAAGTATACCGTAGCCGGCTGTGCGGCCAGTTTCGGTTGGACAGTCCGCTTCGCCTTCGTCCCCTCTGGTGGGGCGGCGACCACGGCGTCCTCCTGGACATCGTTGCGAAGCACGTTTGCCTGTTCGGCCTGCGACTTCGCCCTCTTCTTGCGTCGCTTCTTGCGACTACCACGTTCCTCTTGTGATGGGTTCGCAGCTGCCATTAGCGATGTAGGAGCATTGCCATCCTCAACAATAGCGGGTTTCTGTGTGTGCGGTACAGCTGCTGTCGTTCTTGCGACAGTACCGGCCTTCCGGTTCCGAATTTCCTGTTTGAACACAGGACAGGCAGCACTATTTGCAGTGTGCGCTCCACCGCAGTTTGCACACGTAGGCGGCTCTTCTAGAGGGCGAGTGCAGTCGCGAGCGGTATGAGCTCCGCCGCAACGCACACAAGAGAGCGGTCTATGGCAATTGTGGGATGAGTGCCGAAATTGTTGGCACCTGTGACATTGCGCGGGTCCCTTTTTTCCGCGCCATGCTTCTATGTGTACGCCGGGCATACATAGAAGTTCTGTTACTTCATATATACCCGGCGTAAGGTTTGAGGTGCGCGCCAGCTGTGCGAAATATATGCATCCCGGACGACCCTGTCGGGCTCGAATGGGACGCACGAACTCAGGTGTAAAACCGAGTTCGGTGAGTTCTGCCATGATCTCCTCTGGTGAAGTGTTGACTGGGAGGCCACGGATAGCCACTTTGAGGCTGCGTTCCGCGGGAAGGGAGTACGAGAACCACGAAATCTTTTCTTTTGCCTCCAACGAGTATAAGTACCGCTGGATGGTGCGGTACTCTTGGTCCGATTTAGGTATGAACCGTACTCCTTTTCCGAATGGGCGTCCATTGGGTGCGTGCCCGAGCTGATTCTTAAGCTCCCGGAAGTGTGTCGGCCAGTCCGGGAGTGCTTCAACCACTAAGGGCGGATAGCGGGTTGTTGACTGCTTGTTACCAGCGGTGGAGGCAGCGGCAACAGCATTGATGGGTAGAACGGTGGGGGTGGTGGCAGGAGCAATAACAGGGGCAGTAGATGTAGCGGCGGCATGTGCGATGACGGAAGTACCAGCAACAGTGGCGTAAGTGGGCCCCG
The DNA here is from genome assembly GCA_932526445.1 of Phragmatobia fuliginosa. Taxonomy (NCBI): domain Eukaryota; kingdom Metazoa; phylum Arthropoda; class Insecta; order Lepidoptera; family Erebidae; genus Phragmatobia; species Phragmatobia fuliginosa. The sequence continues at coordinate 16,597,072 of OW052067.1, forward strand.
CGACTTCCATGGGTGACCCTGTTGTTGTTATTGATTGGCCAAAAGGCGGCGTCGTGAAAAGCGCCCTCCGTTCCTCCATTTGTGGTGGGGACGGAAAGCGGTCGGGTCCGATTGTAGTTTGCGGACCAGGGAAGCGTGGTGGGGGAGCTAACAACTTTTTCGGCCTTTGTGGTATCAGTTGCGTCCCCTCTGTGCAAGTAGATGAAGGTGGTGTGGCATCAGGGACATTGACAAATGCAGTTGCATGTGCGGTAGTCGGTTCTAACCCGGGTGGGTTGTTAGTGGACGGACCGAGTGTAGGGGGTGTATTAGGTCGCGAGACTGTGGGGAGGGCAAAAAATTCCTCCCCTGCTCCCGGCATCGGCGTCACTGCAGTATTCGGCGGCGTACTTGGACGAGCGCTCAACTCATTGAGCGGGGATCCTGATGGCTGCGAGGGTCGGCGTGTCAGCGAGGCTTGGTCCGCGGCTACTACACGATTCAGCGCGGTTAGCGCCGCGCCGCGGGAGCGGACGTAGATTCGCTTCGCTACCCCGGAATTTTGTTGCGGCGGGCGAGTTGCCCGACGTGCGGATGGAGGTGGCATTCCAGATGACGCCCTTCTTTCTTTATTTTTTGTGAAGTGGCATTGATGATCTAGCGACTTGATGGTGTGCTACACAACCAACACCTTTCGGCACAAGGTACCCACTGAACCGGCCCACCGGGGCTTGCCGCTGGTGGCAGACCGGGGGCCGAGGACGGCAGTGTACCCTGCGATATCCTAAGGCGTCGATGTGTACGCGGTGTTAAAATAATTTGCTTGGCGCGCCAACCGCGGTCGTTCGGCGTTCAATACGCGGGTTTGTTATTGTCGCTTCGCTCGGAACACGAGGCGAATAACGCCTGTACCGAACGAAGTGACGTCACGAACACGAACGGTGAGAAATCAGCGAGACGTGCGTCTTTCTCGGCTGCGCGTAGCGGACTCCCGTGGTTAAGTGAAATTGCGCTTATATTTACTACAAATACGTTGATTGTTATTAGTAATTTCTTTGTTCAATTCGTACGTGAACATCTAATGCATACAGCTTCAATGTACTTTGGATTCGTTTTTTAAAATATATCACAAAAGCTTACAGCCAATGATTTGTTGGATGTGTTTAGTACAGCAAATTTAACAAAGGCTTCCTAAAAAATTATCCATGTTAAAAATTATTTCTGATTTACATCCCAGACTCGCCACATCACAGGTTAAACCCGACCATAAACCGATATTACGCCATATATAACGAACTCACATTTATGGCAATAAAAATGAGTGGAATAAACTAAGTAATAAACAGTGGACAAATATCTCTAGTTCAGCGATTTTTTATTGGTTTACAATGATGTTGATGCAGCTGGGCGGTTTGAAAATGTTACAAAATTTGGACTGGCATTCGTCACAGTGCAAATCTCAAATGCAAGTTTTGAACGTACCTTCCTTAAATAACATTGTAAATAATAAGTTGCGTACTAGTTAGAGTATCACTTGAAATGTTGCAAAATATGATGTGGTTCGATCCACACTGCCACGGAATGGTGGATCATGCACAACATTTCAACCTTCCGCAAAAATGTTGAAATTATTTTAATGTCAATATGTATGATTTCAAAAAGTCAGAATCTGAAGACAATGATTTGTTACTGGAAGTTTTCAATAATATATGAATAAAGAATTTTAAAAAACGATGTTGCTGAATGATATAATTGATTTATTTTTTGAATGAAATTTTATTATTTATTAATTTTAATATATTATTTATTTAAAAATATTTTATTATTTATTTTATATAAATATTAATTTTTATAAATAATATAAAATAAATATATATTTTTTAGGGGGAATACCTAGTAATTGTGGGGATTGTAGGGGTTTTTGATTGGGTTTTAGGGAGATAAAGTTTTGAGAGTTGGCATCACAGCATCATGTCATCATGACTGACAACTGACAAGTGTGAAGTGACAGTTACTTCGGCGGTTTTAGGAAACTTTGCAGGAAATTATTAGTTTGCTTGTTTGTTTTGTAACAAAATTAGTTTTGATAGTCCTTAGAACTCAAACGTAAAACTAATATACAATTTCTGCGTAATGGGAGACCACGACGATTTTGAAGACAACCAATATCCTGATAACGACGTATTCGTTCCATATGTGACGGCCGGTAACTTAGCACAGAAGAATGGCGCGAAAATAACATTATGGGGCAAAGTCACTAAGGTCACTGCGAGTGAAGGATTTTATGTAAAAACCGTGGACGATCAAGAAGTTCTTATTAGACTTAAGAGACCTTTGAATGAGCCTTTGGAAGGCTGGTACGAGATTTACGGTGTATCGCAAGGAAAAAGTGTTTTATGTGATGAATATGTGCCTTTTAATGAAGATATGACCAAAACTATTGATACTGAAGGTCATAAGGGGTTGGCGCGACTGTTAGCAGCGCTGGACGACCCTTGGAACTTAGGAGAAGACGACTCGTCAAATGGTATGGCAGGAGTTGTGCCTATGGAAGAAAACTTTTAGTGTTATATCATATTTCGTTTAAGATCTGAAGCTGTTTATTGTATGTATAATTTATATGTCCCATTCCATTCATCAGATTGTTTAATTTGATACAGTTAAAAAAAAGTGAATGCTGTAATCAGTATAATACTGGGAGCCTTGCAATCAATTAGAATTAAATATTACCTATTTATTGAAGTGCATTAAACCTTAAATACCATTACATATATTTAATGTAGAACATTTATTACTTTATTTACCCCAGTTTTTAGGATTAATTTAGATGTTTTAAGCTCTCTGTTCCAAATTGGTTTTAATGTAAATAGTGTGAATAAATTTGTCTGGCGAAACCATTCCATATTTTCTTCTGTGTCCTCGGTACTAATTTATATCCTATTTTATAATATCTATAGTTTTTATTAATTTAATACTGGACGTAGGCCTCTCCTTGGAAATGAGGTTTTGACCAAATGTACAAATTTGAAAAGAGAATTGTGTAAGTTGTATAACAACTATAAAAACTTGAGTTTTCTTTCTTTTTACAGTGAAGTGTAGGAAACACCTCACACAGCTGTCTTATTCATAATTAGGCAGAGTTTGTGCTTTAGGAATCAAACTGCTGCTAACAATCCCTACTAATATTATTAATGCGAAAGTAACTCTGTCTGTCTGTCTGTTATGCTTTCACGCCTAAACCACTGATGCGATTTTGATGAAAGTTGGTATGAAGATAGAACTGAACTTGGGAAAGGACATAGGCTACTTTTTACTGCGATAACCGACATACACGCGGGCGGAGCCGCGGGCGAAATCTAGTAATACATATTCGACTGCCTCGGTGGCACAGTAGGGGTGTATGCGACTGCTGTGCTTGAGGTCTCGGGTTCGATTCCAGGGTCGGATCAATTGTTTGTGTAATCCACAAATATTTGTTTCGGAGTTTGGGTATTTTTTATGTATATTATGTAGGTATTTACAAAAAAAAGTATTTATATCAGTTGTTTAGCACCCATAGTACCAGCTCTGCTTAGTATGGGACTAGATGGTGCTGTGTGTAAGATGTCCAAAACATAAAATGTTAAATAATAATCATTGTAAATACTCTTTAATGTACATTAAATAAAAAACAAATACACACAAATATAAGTAAACATGGTTAATTATACAACATCCCATTAGTAAGCATTTATTCTTATTCAAGGCACTTCATATTTAGTGCAAAAATATGGGTAGTAGATAGAGCCAGGCTGATTCCAGCACGAATAATGCTTAGTCGAACCTTTCAATCGAGAACCGTCATTTTCAATCGAGGAAACAGTCAAAAATCACAGGGAGCTATATCAGGACTGTATGGAGGTTGGCGGAACGCGCTGCGCTGGAGCGTTGTGATGAAGAAGCCAGTCACCGGTTTCCCAAAGTTCCGGTCGTTTTCTCCTGATTGCATTACATAATCTTGCCTGTAGGGGTATATTTGTGATGCACAACGCCCTCATAATCGAAAAAATCAAGATTGACTTGATGTTGCTTCGACTTTGACGGCCTTTTTTCGGCCAAGGCTCAGATGAATCACGTACAATGGTCCACTTAAAGGACTAAGTGCGGAAACTATCCACATAAGGCGATTAACACACGGCACCGCGCACCGCCGCGGTTGGCGGTGAAGCGGATCTCATGTCGTAATGAGGTATACGAAATTCGTTGAAGCTTTACACACGTACACCGACCGACCGCGCGGTCGAGCTGTGTTTTCACCGCCACCGTCGAACCGCACTGACGACCGCGCGGTTGGGCGGTGCCTCACACACGGGCCGCCGCTTAACCATTTATTTATTTATTTATAGTAGACACGCCAATACACAACACTGATGGCATGCATAATGAACACCAATGAAATTGTGTTCTAAGCGGTTTGAGCAGAACAATGTAGTACATAACTTAACACTGTATTTGTAACTGCGAAGATTGTTGTTTTGTTTTAGGATCATAACCATGCAACATTTCAATAGTTTCCGCACAATTTTTAACGAGATTAAAACAAAATTTTATGCAAATTCGCTGTTCGATGCGTTCTGCCATTTTTAGCAATGAGCAAATGGGACAAACGCAAAAAAATCGTTGTAAACAAATACACGCTACGCGGGAACTAAGGCGTTTCAACGGTTTCTCAGGCTACTGACGAGAAGGTTAAGAGTTGCTGTTGCTGGTGACTTTCGTACCCTCCAGAGATTGCCTGAGTCACTCCGCGCTCCGATATGAATGTAGGTCGGATACTTTTGGGACCGACCTCGTAAATGTTATTGTAATTTATAAAAAAAAAACATTTGTTTTCGCTTGTCATCTATTTTTACGCAATTTCCGGGGATATTTTTATAAAAAGTGACAACATTTCAGTGACTTACACGTAAATAAAAAAAGCAGCCAAGTGCGAGTCGGACTCGCCCATGAAGGGTTCCGTATCAGCAAGTAACAAGTTCTTGTAGTTCCTTGTAACTTTGATCCAAACAGTAGTACCAAATTTCAACAGTATAACTTTTATAGTTTCGGAAAAAATTGGCTGTGACATACGGACGGACAGACAGACAGACAGACTTGACGAATCTGGGTTCCGTTTTTTGCCATTTGGCTACGGAACCCTAAAAAGTGGCTTCACTTTTACAATAAGTGCGGTATCTACCTTTTTAATTTGATTTGAGACATAATGATAATTTCTCGATAAGTTTTAAAGGTAGAGCTTAACCTTGCGTCACTATTTTCTTAACGTGAATATAATTATTATAATGTTATATAATCCCTTATGCCTTGGAACTTCAAATAATAGTGTAGACTACATCCAGCACTGCACTCGCGGGTAAGCTCTGATTTCCATAAGTTTCTGGCGCTTCTCCAGATCCTTTAGTCGTTTTTCATGTTGCACTGCATTGGAGAGCGCGCCCTCTATGCAAGTGACAGGACGCCTGGAAAATTAAATAGGCAGTTTTTATCAGTATAACATCAATCAACATAGACAAAGGGGATAAGGCACTGTTGTACGTTAGATGAATCATTTTAAAAATAGATAAATTTGTTATTTTTTAGATTCTAGTTTACCAAGTGACTCTGGTGAGTGGTGATCCACACTATGGCGGCTTAGTGAGATTCTTCTGCATCTTTAGGCCTCCGGTGTCACGCTCACCAACGAAATACAATAACACATAATAATATGCTGTCATTTTAAGTTTGGTCGTCTGTGTGAGGGTAGTAACCGGGGCGTTACTTTATTTATGTTTATTAACTAAAGTTTTATTAGACAAAATACTATATTTCAAATTTCAATACGTACAAAATCTTAGAATCGATTTTCTGAACTTCGGAGCGTATTTTCATACTGAGAGGGCGGTCTTTGCCTTTGAGAGCTAGTTCCGTCAAATACCGTTTGATGTAGTGCTTAAGCTGAACATTCTCCTTAACCAGTTTAGATTTTTCGGTTTTTAAGCACATCGTTTGCACTTTAGCGCGGTTCACCTTCATCAGGAACTTGTTCATTTTGTTGTACTGTTTGCATTCGTTCTGGGAAATATAACAGAAAAATCGTCCATAACTGAAGTTCAAATCACGAATAATAGTATAACGTCCGGTCGCTATGGTACTTCAAGTCACTTGCCTGGATAAATTTTGTTTGGTCAGTTTCATATCAAGGCATGTTCACTAAATAACAGTTAGAAGATAGTGTTTTATTTAGATCTTAATGTCTAATCGGGAAATTTAAATGCATTCTTCAGGCTGGTTATATTTAATTCATCATGAAAGTAAGACAGAATCCGTTGTACTTTTATGATTAACTTTCATAATTATCACGAGATACCTAAAAGACTAAATCTGTCGTAAATAATATACATATCTCAATATCTAATATATTATTCGAAGTCAAATCTTAAAATATTTTGTTTTTACAAGTAGGTATAATTTTTAACCGACTTCAAAAAAAAGGAGGATTAAAATTTTAACAAAAAGGAACCGACTTCAATGAAAACTATTCCGAGTACCCAAATCGCGACAATTGTGCCTATGATATTTGAGGAGTTCGATTTCCTTGGGATCCCATCATCAGATATGGTGACGATGGGACTATGCTAAGCTACGCCCATTCCAATGCAAAAATAACTTTTGAAATCGGTTCATAAACGACGAAATTATCGCTGAACAAACATAAAAAAAAAAGATTCCGACGAATTGAGAACCTCCTCCTTTTTTTGAAGTCGGTTAAAAATAATCTCAAGTTAGCTTGTCTAAAATAATATATATTACATTTTCTGAAGACTATTAAGAAGGCTGTTAGGTGTATTGCGCTATAATCTATGTGCCAATCATTTAATTCAGCACTGCTTCAGTGACGTTGAATTATAAGAATGGAAAACATACAATCATATCTCCATCGAGGTTTTCGTAGTCCGTCGATTCAATCTCGTTGTCCACATCCTTATGTAAGTCGTCACCTTCGTGTTCGTATTTGCTGCATATTTCCGCCATTTGTAGAACTTTGTTTAACGTTTCATTTGCCACTTCAAGGCACTGAAAGTAATTAAAATATGATATTGATGTTACTTAGTAAGTCTCGATGTTCCAGTCAGAACGTTCGATATTCTGAAGAAAAAAACGGAATTGGTCGCTATGTCACAAGAGTATTTTTTTACTAAAGGAAAAGAAAATAGGTATCACATACTTGAATAGCATCTTGGCTAGCGTTCACCATGACGGTCAGCTGGTGGTTGCGCTTGCATCTCTCAGCTTTGGAGTCCTTCTTCATCTGCATACACTGCCTCGAAAGTTCTTCTTTACGTTTAGCCATGCGTGTTAGCTTCTCGGCTGTGGTGCTTGTTGTGTGTTGCCATTCTTGTTGGAGATTTAACAAGTTTTCCTGCAGGTGACACAAGCAATTTTATTGCTTAACCGATCATCATGAAATTTCATAGAAAAGGGTATAAGACTATTTTAGGAAAATATGAACGCAGGGGCAGTAGAAAAGTTCCCATCTCCAGCTTTCTTAGTTTTTCATTTTAGAAAGTTTATTATATCCTAACTATCTACAATAATACATAATATATCCTATTTATTCATAATATATCTTAATTGATATGACAAACCCATTTGAATTGTGTCCATGTCTATTATTATGTTGTGTAACCTCTATTTTGTATCCAACTATTTAGTACTAATAAGTTGATTGGGTATGAAGGATTGATGGAAGGCGTAGTTCCGGTGCCTTTTATCAAGGTTGACAAGTGTCTCTAAAAACGTACAAATCTACCCAACGATTATTTTGCGTGGTATGACGCGACACTTCAAATAAAATGATTGAAGGAAAATATTCGGAACACGAATCTAGAATTTCTCGTAATATAACCACAACTCTTGGATGTGCCTACTATTGTCATTATCTCTTTGCAATACTGGTTGTTTGAGTTAATATTATAGGTTCTAGAACATATACACATTAAAAAACTCAATAATGTTTGTAAATAAGTTATACCTTTCGGTAAATTGTGTGTGATGATTTAATATCTTCAAATTTAAGCATTTTTATACATTTATGTTTTGAAAAAATATATCTGAGCTCTTCGGAAAATTCCTAGGGTATTTTAATATGCAAGAAAAATTCTATATAGGTACTTTTCGAAACTAGACTGAGTCCTACAGTGCATAATTAATCATAATGTAAAAGGAATGTTATTTTACCGTAGCCAATTGTATTTGCATATCGTTCTTCGCAATTTCTTTCTGATAAAATTCATCTTTTTCCTTCAAGCTTTGATAATGATTCATGATGGGGTTATGCTCTTCTAAATAGGAATTATACACATCTCGGAGCTTATTCCAATACATTTCGACTTCTAGTTTCTTCGGGCGGCAAACACGGCGCAATTCTTCTTCATGCTGTAGAGTAGAATTCTTTCTTAGTGTTATATGTTACCGAACAAACCTCATTCATAGTCTTACCTATTGAGAAATAATCTTTCATACAAAATTATTCACTAATTTCCGGAATACCGAGTTTATTCGAACCTGAAGAAGGTAGGCAAAATCTAGAATTCCATTTATTGGATAACTATATCTATTAATGCTAATATTGAAAAGATAATTTTCAGTGTTCCTTGTTTTTATATATTTGTATGTGATTTAGTGGCCAGTCTTTAATTTAAGTCGAAATCTTCCAAATCGTGTCTAATCCAAATTGGTACCTATGATATTTTTAGATTTCTATATATTACGAGCTGACCCCGCGAACTTCGTACCGCCTAACAGTTGATTCAACATCACTCAATTGTTTTTTCTTCTCGGAACCCCTCCAATAAAACTTAAACTTTATGTTAGGGTATTAAAGTTCAAATTGACTTTTCAGTATTGTTGCGAATCTTTTGCATGTGAATATAGAAAATTGTTGTTTTAAGACTTTTTCAGATAACTTTTTAAATTTTTCTCTCCGTAAGAACCATCCTCGTACTTCAAGGAAAGTTATAAAAATAGAATTAGCGAAATCGGTCCAGCCGTTCACGCGTGATGCCGTGACCAAGGAAAACGGGTTTCATTTTTATTTAAATAGATTACCTGTGTAATTTTACTACTTGTTTTTTTAAGTTGTAAATACTCGATTACTATATCATGTATGACCTTCTAAATACTTATAACAAATTTCGCTAAGTATAAAAAATTGCCAACTCAAACGAGTATATCATGGGGATTTGCAATTTCCGATGAGACACAGTGTTCCTGCAATTATGGGCACTAGCCGTGTTCACGTACTTCCTACCGAGTGATGGACATCTGACATGATGCGCCAGCCGTGACTGATGGCTGATGATCATTGTTTGATATGATTCTGAAACATACACGATAGGATGTTTTGGTACGATCCTAATTTTAATAGGTAGGTAGTTTAAATAGCTATTGTCTGACACAATGTTTTCGTGCGATAGAATGTGAAAGCTTTCGGTGATGGTAAAATAATCGTCATTTTTCTAACTCCTAATTTCTTATTGTGATTAAAGGTTTAGGTACATATAAATACTTCAACTTAAAAATCTTCTCTATTATGTATGTAGTGTACTGCAGGATGAGGGTAGCTGAGTTAGAATGAGAAAACCGGTTGTTGTTGAGATCCTCTAATTGGTCTATGTCCTGGAGTATACGTCTTTCGACTAAGATGATGATAATAATGTTCCTATGTATTTCATAATCGCACCTTTTTAAATGTATTTTCAGAATATTAACGAACTTAACAAAATAGCTTCTAACTCTGACCGGAGTCACGTTGGCATTTATTTAACTGAGTCCGTAAATGTCACTTAATACTGCCAGCAAAAGCTGAGAAATATCAAATATACTAACATAACAATAAAAATAGTTATCTATTTCCAACATAACAAGTTTTAAACTTAATACAGTTTCTTATACGCTCTACGCAACTTACTATACACAACTATTCGTTATAAATTATAAAGGTTCTCTCAGTTATGACAATTATTTTTTATGTCTCAATAAAAACGACTACGATGTGTAGTGACTATCAAGATTAATATAAACTATATACGTTTACATTGAGTTGCGTTTTCACTTTTTGTCACCTGTGCTTTTCGCTTGTCACATAGCAATTAGTCATATTTGATGTGTGGTGCTTTGTGTTGTGAGTATTGAAGCATGGAAGCCGTTATGATATAAAACCATGTGTGCCATGACCACCACACAGTATTGTTGGTCTGCTAGCTGCAATGACAATGTGCCTCATCATTTATTACGTGTTGATATTTTGCCTAATCATGGAATGCTATGTGAGTAGACACAGAGTACAATATTTTAGTCATTACTGTATCTTTCTCGAAATAACGTAGGTAATATCAGTGGACAATCACCTTAAATTGATTATGTCGTTAAAAGTTTCTGATTGGATAATTGGTTTGAGTTCCGTAAATACATTTCTATTCCAAGTAACTCATATTTGTGAGCTTTAGTTAATAGGTAAATTATTACCGACCTCATTCATAAACAAAAGTTAATCATCAATAGGCTTTAAGCTGTCGCTCCGACGGCGGTCCAAAGGAATCTGAGTTGAAGAACATTTACAAAAAATGCTTGAAGATGCAACAAGAGGGCAAGAATTCAACCACAGGAAATTCCGAGCAAGATTGGAAGGAATCTCGAAGTCAACTTCACAGCAATAATTGGGAAAGAGGTCGAAAGGAAAAGGAAAATAGAAATAATAGGGATGACAGAATGAGCAATAGGGGTAAGATGAATACTAGAGACGACATGATGGGTAATAATGGAGATCGAATGGGTGGCAGCAATGATAGGATGGGCAATAAAAATGATAAGATGGGTGGTAACAGTGATAGGTCGGGTAATCCTAGTGATAGAATGGGTAGTAGTAGTGATAGAATAGGTTATAGTAATAGAATGGGGGGACGAAATGACAGACATGACAATGCTGATAGTAGTCGTGACGATAGATATGAACAAAATGATTATTTTAAAAGAAGAGAAGATTTTCCTCAAAGTGGAGAATACGGAACTGTAAGTTTTTTATTGTCGTACCTAACACTGTTAATTTCTAATTTAGGCTAAGCACTTTAGAAATTAACAGTGCTAGACTGTTAATTTCTTATTTAGGCTAAGCACTTTAAATACCTCTATTGATAATTTTTTTTCAACTAGTAGATTATTTCCTGGTTACAACAAGACTGTCATTCTTATCTATATGTACTTATAACTAGGTAGTCTAATTTCAGTATTTTTTTAAATATACTTAATATGATGTATTTCAATCAGGGACTGTCCCAATATAGCAACTATCATTCCACGACATCACCAAAAAGATATAAACGGGATAAGCGGCCAGAAAACTCTGGAAAAAGAAGTCAATATAATCCAATTTCTCATAAGAGTAAGCTTTACGAAGATAATTTTAGAAGTGACGAGAAAAATTCGTCTGAGAATAATTCTAGTAAGGAAATGGACAATAAAGCTTGTGCGCTACATTGTTTTATGGAAAATTTGGATATGGTGAGTATATATTTTTGCACTTTTTCACAAGAGTTATGTTCAATAATGAAGCTTATTCTGATAAAATGAAAAGGAAGAAAAGGATCGTGGTTTTATTTTATGAAAACTAACTTTAACTCTACAATCTGCTTTAAATTAATTTTTAATGCGTGCTTTTATGTTTTTGGTTCTCGGTTTCATATTTAACTCACTTGTTATTATAATTACTTGCTTTTCCTTCTTAAAAGCGGATTGAAGTACACGTAAGATTAATTTAAGAATGTATTTGTGACACCAAGGGCCCACAATTGAGAACATAAATGATACATGTTTTTTTATTTTGAAATGAAAAGGCAGCAATAGAAACAAATAAGCACACAATACACAACAGTTAATAGTTTGGAATGATGACTTTCGCTCTAACTTATATTTAGATAATTTATTAATCATCATATCATAATTAATATGAATAATAACAATGATCGATAAGGGGAACTTTATTCCTAGTAAAGCGAGAGCAATGGTGACTTGTTCAACTGTTTACCTGTTTTATAATCTGATTAGATGAGTCCCGCGGTGTTACCGATGAACTGCTTTTTAACGTAAGTATCGTATATACTGTGAATACTGTGATATATATATATAGTAAATAGCTGTTCAGATAATGTTAAAAATATCAAAATTTAAATAACCCTCGACTGGTTTTACCGATTTCCATCAAACATAGCTAAGAACACTCCCGACTAATTCACCTTTCAAACAGAATCGGTTTATCAGTTCGTTCGTTCGTTCACAGACTGACACACACACAGACACTTCAGACTTATAACACTCCGTCGTTTTTGCGTCCGGGGTTAAAGAGACACTCCAATTTTATTTACATATATGTATAGATGAATGTACTGACCTACATATAATACACACATGATAGTTTTAAAATTATTTGCAGCGCAAAAACACATCTGTGCTCAAGCTTGTTTCTACTAAACTTCACTTTCTTTTTTTAACTTCCTTTTCTTCTACCAGATCAGAGACACCATTGACAGTATAAACTTTACAGACAGGGGAGGACGGCATGCCAGACAGATATCTGGTGAGTCACGCTATCACTAAAGATGTGAAGAATGAAGACCTAAGAGATTTCTTGCAGGAGTCTATTGAGGAATGTTTCCAAATTCTTGATAATGGTGTGTAGTTTTAACCTGTTTATATAAACAGTACTCCATACTAATATTTAATTTCAAAAGTGACTCTGTCTGTCTTTATGTTATGGTTTCACGGCTAAACCGCTGCAACGATTTCAATGATATTTGGTTCGGAGATATTTTGATTCCTGAGGGTAGACTTAAGATACTCTTTACCGCGTTGTGATTTAAATATGATTTTGGGTTTGTCTTAGGAAATTCCAAATAGCAGCCCGGAGTTTTGAAGTTTGGCGGTGATTCACGCCCGTGCCTCGGAGAGCACGTAAAGCCGTCGGTCCCAGTTGTCATGAACATCTATGGCAATCATTATTTGGGAGTCAGTTCCTTCAAATATACTGACAACTAGTTTAACCTTCGAATTTCAGTTCTCCTTCAGGGTTGTCTGATATTAAGGTAAAGCCGGTTGAACTACTCTGGAAATAACGGTTAAATCTACGGTTGAAATAATCTTTGGAATAACGGCTAGGAAGATGATGTATTATACTCGGAGAAAAATGTTTCTAATTCCAGAAAACTCTGACGACAAATGCGAGTTCTCCAAGAATTTGATGTTGTGTCTTTCTGAAAAGGGCCGAGCTAACTGCGACGATTGGAAAGACGACTTGAAATTTTAAGTTCATCAATTTTTGTATTGTATGATTAATACTTTGCATAATTAATAAATAATAAAAGAAAGCAGTATTTGATTCTCGATTTTGACCATATTAATACTTAGTACTTAGGCCATCTGACACACAATAACTCAAACTAAGCAGAGCTTGTACTATGAAAGCTAGACTGACTGACAAAATATTTATATACTTTTATTTATATTTTATATAATTAAATACACAGAAGAGTTGGGGCAGAAGATTTCTGGAGTGGAGACCTCGTCTCGGTAAACGTAGTGTAGGACGCCCACAGGCGAGGTGGAGTGACGACCTGCGTAAGATGGCTGGCAGGAGCTGAATGCGAGAAGCCCAAAATCGATCACAGTGCTGTGCAATGGGAGAGGCCTAAGTCCAGCAGTGGACTGCGATAGACTGATGATGATGATGATGATGAAATAGATGAAATACACATTAAACAAAGAAAACATCGACTAACAAACTCCGATACATAAACACCAAAGCAGGGTTAGACAACAAATCAAAATACTTATAATTCAAGCAATACTTTACCTCTAATCTTGCATCATTCTTTGCTGTAGCTCTTTCTATGTCTTTCTCTTTATTGTAATTTTTAAAGTCTCTATCCTGTATGTAGGTGATTAGTTTCAGTTTGAACTCTGTTCTCTCTTGGTCATCTGTCAGATTAATTTCTTCTTTGTCCCATATTTCAAATAGATTATTCTTCTGCTGATCGAATTCCGTTTGAAGTTTATCTAAGCGCTGATATCCAATGTCTAAGAAAGAATACTTAATTTACTTTTTCCTTATAGCAAGGTAGTGGTAAGACTTACTCATTTTGGTTAGTCAGTAATTAACTATGACAGTGGTATCACTTTCTCACTATCAACAATCGGTTTTGGTCCAAGAGCCTATAGTATATAGGTAGAGCCAGGAATATATTTAAAATTTAGGTTTGCTACTATAACGTAGTTTACCTAATTTTTTCACAACTTTCAAGACGTCTGGCAGAAGTAATGGCCCACGGAAAGTGTCTGACAGTAATGAATTTTTAATTATAAATAATATTCTTAAAAAAATTAAAATATTAGCTTTTCTACTTTAACGTAGGTAAGTAAGATTTTTATCTACCTGTACTTCGCGCTACTTGAGAAACGGCCCCGCTTTCAAGCTAATGGGTACGCATACATCTTAACAAGACATTGTACTAGCAATCCTGAAAATTTCAGCTTTGCAGAAATGACGTAGGTCTGGGGCCTCTGGGATCTTGCTCTATTTTTCTATTAAACCAAAAAACTGCGGTAGACTTGTTTTACGTGTTATTGAACGAACATATTTATTCCTATCCTCAAGCCTTTAAATTGATACCCCGATAGGGTAACCAGAGACGTATTAAATTGTTCTATTTTAGAGAGCACGTTAAGCTGTCCGTAAAGCAGGCACCACACTTCGCTATTCGCTATTCGTTATGCGGGTTATTCGCGCGCAGACGGCGAAGTGTGGAGAGTATATTCGCCAATATTCGCTTTATTCGTTAAGCCGAATAGCGAATACGCATATCCGTCGACTTGTCGGTTTTTTGATACACTTCAAAGGACACGAATAAGGCGAATACGCGCATCGACTGCCCACACTTCGGACGGCTAGTGAAGTGCCCTGTGCATAGCAGTGCTGGATTTACACATTTGCCGCCCCAAAGCTTTAAAATTTTTGCCGCCACTACTGACTCCTAAAGTTAATTCCTTTTGTTTAAGGAAATAATCTAGTTACTAGATTACTTTTACAACTTTTGTTGTTTTTAAGCTAAGCAAAGCTTGGTTTTTACTGCACTACTTATAATGTTTGGTAGGCTAAGGAAGATAGGTAAATAAGGCCGGATACTGCTAACTATGCAACTTTTTTTTTGTTTTCGTGGGGAATGCTTTTCGCACCATACCCTCCGTGGGGGAGACAGAGGGCGTGTGTGGGACTTCCGGCGAACCGATCTACTCACTAAGTCCCGCGGCGGCCTACCTTGGTAGTCGGGAGGAGCTCCAGGAACACATCAGCGACTTCTGGATTCTCCCATGCCTAACCCCATGACTGGGGTACATCTCAGGGTAATCAATAAATTACAATTGGGACAAGACGATATCGTGCCTCTCGCCGTTTTACACAGTAAAAGGTGGGACACCGACCCGCCCCAGACACCCCCCAGCCGCACCGGGGTGTCGCTGCTCAGGTCGCTTGCAGTGGTCACATTTCCCCAAAATGTGTCCGCAACGACCCTTAGACAACGATTGGGGACTATCTGCCTCTACCGCGTCCCCTCCGCCGCCTCCTTCGAACGGGATCGGCCATTTCCCGATCCCGCTCTACGGACTCCTTCTGGAGCATTAAGTTCTCACAGAAGGGGACCTCGGCCTCCCATCCTTTATCACTCGCCTGCATTACCCTGATCAATGCTGGCGGTGACAGGGTTCCTCCGATCTACCGATTAGGTCTCGACGCTCGGACTCCCATGCAGAGCAGTCCACCAGCGTGTGTTGGGCGGAGTCCCGGTTTAACCCGCAGTGGTGGCATCGTGCCGTAACTTCACGTCTGATTTTCACGTCAGTGAGTATCTGAGTAGGTGACACAGTCAGCAGAACGGCTCCAACAGCGCGTTGGCTGGCATAGCCCTGTGTTTCGAGTCGTGTCCTCCAAGCCCGTAGGGCTTGCGTGTGTGCGTTCTGCCGTAGCATTTCAGGCTCATGAGCCGGCGCTGTCCCTTCGCCATTCCGACCGACAGAACGAATTTGGTCGTAGACCATTGCATCCATGTCGGCCAGAATGTCGAAGGGTGGAGATCGCGCCAGGAATCAAATCGCCTCTAATTTCTGGACCGCCAACCTTAGGCCGGCTCGAAGGAGGCGGCGGAGGGGACGCGGTAGAGGCAGATAGTCCCCAATCGTTGTCTTAGGCCTTTCTTAACCGGTGTGGGCGGCGTCTCTGACTGCCCAAAATAAGGCACGCCTCTGGTGACCCCAGAGGATATTGGCGGTTAGAGCCATACACGGTTAAAGCGGTCGCAACCTTCTGCAAAGACATCACGATTTTTTTCCACAACGCAAGCCACTCCCTGCTCGGCGAGCAGAAGCACTTCGTCGAAGCGTGACCCCCTGGCCAGTATTAGGGTATCGTCCGCATAGCAGACGACACTTAGGTCAGAGGGCAGACTGGTGCGAAGGACCGAATTTTATGCGATATTCCATAATAATAAGCCCAATACATAGCACTGAAGAACCCCGCAACACACTTCCCTTCTTCGATTCTCCGCCCCGTTTCAATCCACAAACTTAACCGTCCTGTCGTGCAGATAGGCCTCTATGATCTAAACATGCACCTGTCAACGTCAATATATCCAAGAGATGGCAGTACTTGGCGGAGTGTGGAGGAGGTACGCGAGCGAGTGAATAAAATTTAAGTTTTGAAAATCCAACACGACCTGAACAGCTCCAGGTGCACGTTACCAATGTCGAATTATAGTCTTAAAACTGCTTAATCAAAATATTGCACATTCGATAAACGTTATTAACTGATTTTAATTGAACTCAATTGAAAAAAAAATTTAAAAACAATATTGAGTTGAAGTAAATAATTATAAATAAATATTTCAGAAATCTCACACACAACACCATCTAGTCCCAAACTAAGCAGAATTTGTCACACTGGCCACAACAGAAGTCTGGAGATTGGGCGACTTAAGGCGTTGGGTATACTGGTGGCCCTGGATAAGACGAAGGCCCTTTTGTTCCATGGGCTCCGTCATAGGCCACTCCCCGGCGCTTCCATCGAGGTAAACTCGGTAATTGTACTGGTCCGGGCCCAGATGAATTATCTGGGACTGATCCTTGCCGGGAGGTGGCTCTTCGACAAGCACTTCCGACAGCTTGCTCCGAAGCTGGTCGACATTGCCTCAGCACTTGGATTGAATTTGGGTGGAGCCAATGTCGCGACCAGACAGCTGTACACGGGAGTTGTCTGGTCTATTGCACTGTACGGTGCACCGGTGTGGGCGGCGTCTCTGACTGCCCAAAATAAGGCACGCCTTTGGTGACCCCAGAGGATATTGGCGGTTAGAGCCATACACGGTTAAAGCGGTCGCAACCTTCTGCAAAGACATCATCTATGCCATGGTCATGCTGTCCTGAGTGTGGCCGCAAATGGACGGAATTCGAACGGACGCTACATTCTACTGCGCCAAGTGTCGTAGGTTCCTACGTTGGAAAAGACTTTGTGCGATTCATAAATTGTTGTCCTAAGTCTGGGTGTTTAGGTCTCTCTGTGTTCCTTTAAGTATGTTTGTAAAGCAACACAGGATTTATACTCCTAATGCGAGTATGGTATTTAAAAAAAATAGAACATTTGTGTGTCCGCAACCTTACTTTTTTTCTGTACCAATTTATTTTTTGGGTCATTTTGCCGCCCCCCTAATTCTGCCGCCCCAAGCTTCAGCTTTTTCAGCTTCTATGGTAAATCCGGCCCTGGTGCATAGTGTGCATAACTCACAACCATAGACTATAAAACAGTTTTCGAAATAGATAAATCAATTAAACGATTAAAATAATCTATCATATGATCAAAATAATTAGACTTCATTTAAGTATTGTTTCTCTCAATTTAATAAAATAAAAAGGGAATTAAAATAATATGTTTCGTTCGTTCGTTGACCAATAAAAATGACAATGTCCTGTGCTCATCTAACAACCATAGACTATAAAACAGTTTTTGAAATAGAATAAATCGATTAAACGATTAAAATAATCTATCATATGATTAAATTAATTAGACTTCATTTAAGTATTTTTTCTGTAAATTTAATAAAATAAAAAGGAAATTATAATAATATGTTTCGTTCGTTCGTATGGATTCGTTTCGTTCACCATAAAATGACAATGACACATCTCTACAACACACATATTTGCCTTATTTGACATACCAGTTCGAAGTGTGGTGGCGTGTTTGTTGTTTGCGTGCATACCAAATATTCGGGCGAATACGGCGTAGACACATAACGAATAGCGAATAACGAAGTGTGGTGCCTGCTTTACGGTTGCCATGAACATCTAGTGCGCTAAAATATACTGACAACTAGTTCAACCTTCGAGATACAATGCCAGTCGCTACATGGAAAAACTAATAATCAGGCAAAAACCGGTTGAATAAGTAGCCGTAAAAACAATCCTGGAAATAATAAAGGCTAGGAAGATTTATATATACATAGCACATCGGCACTTAAGTGAAGCAGGCACCACACTTCGCTATGCGCTATTCGTTATGCGGGTTATTCGCGCGCATACGCGAAGTGTGGAGAGTATATTCGTTTCGTTCACCATTAAAATGACAATGACACATCTCTACAACACACATATTTACCTTAATTGATGCTTATTTGACATAACAGTTCGAAGTGTGGATGGCATGTTTGTTGTTTGCGCACATAACTAATATTTGGGCGAATACGGCGCAGACACAACGAATGGCGCATAACAAAGTGTGGTGCCTGCTTAACATACAAAAAACAAGTGTGCTTCTGACCACACGACTAGAGGAAACACAGTATACAGGGAATAGGAATTATTGTAATTGGCTATGAGAGAAAGAGAGAAATAAAATGTGTGTGCAAACTTCTCTCTCTTACTCCTACAATATAAATCTCTCTCTTTCTATCTTCACTAGCCTATATGACCCACTCATCGTCCGTTCGCCCGATCACACTTTTCGTAACGATCGCGTCACGTATGTTGGTGATAGTATGGTCCCCAAGGCAAATGTGCTTAAAAAGTTTTATTGCGAAAGTACTATGAGGTATTTTAGGTAGTAGAGCCAAGCTGATTTCAGCACGAATGGGCCGGCTCGACCGGGACAGTACTACCCTCACACAGAAGACTATCATAATAATGACAGCATTCTTGCTGTCGTATTTTTTTGGTGAGTGTGAGGCCCGAGGCAAAATCATTCTGAATCATTATCCTGGCATCCGAAGGCCGGAATAATGCTATTCTTGCTTTCCATCAGGCAGAGTGAATTCACTTTTGTAGGATATATAAAAAAAAAGATAAGCCATTAAAACATGTGCTTACTTAGAAAATAGCTGACATTCTCTGTGTGCGCCTGAAAAGCGCGTCGGTGTTGTTCATCTGCGTCATTTGTGGCCCGCACCAGTGAAGCAATCAAGCGATCCTTACGTTCCACGAGGAAGTTGAAACTGGTCAACATATTCTGTTAGAGGAAAACAAAAGGAAATATTTTGTAGCATTTAATTATTCGATGTTAATTGATTCAGGATTCAGCATCAGTAGGCAATTGAAGTAATTTTCAATTTTTCCTTTTTATGAATAACCAGCTTTCGTCCGCGGCTCCGCCCGCGTGTGTCTCGATTATTGCAGTAAAAAGTAGCCTATGTGTTATTCTGTCCGTTCAGTAGTTTTCCCGTAAAAGAGCAACAAATAAACATGGAACGGACATAAAGTATACCCAGACTCAGAACACCAATTTGTGGATAACACAAATAATTATTGTTGTTCAATGTTGAATTTGAAACCACGACACTTGACGCTGTAGACAGTGGCGACCGCTTAGGCGATTCACACACTGCACCGCGCTACGACGCGTAGCGCGGAGCGGCAGATTTTAATATTGTATGCAAGTACATCGATTAGTATAGAAAACACGCCAGGTCCAACACACTGAACACGCGCCTAGGCGCGTGAGCGCGTGCGGCTAGCTGCTTCGGGATTGGCTGCCCGCGCATATGCGCGTGTTCGCGTCGCCAGTGTGTGAAGTCCCATAAACCACTAGAACAACCGTCCAGTTAATGATAGCGATATATAACTAGAACTTTTATAACTAGAAATTATATAAATTGTGACAAGAATATAAATTTTATTGTAAATAGAAAATTGAAACATTTCTACCTAATTATTTACGAGTATAGAAAGGTATAAATTGGATTAGATGATAAAATGATAAGAATTGATTTCCATAGTTGTAGCGATAAAAAATATAGGTATATAACCGCATTACTACTATTACTTTATAGAATTCATCTTTGCTGTGAACCAGTGCTGGATTTACACATTTGCCGCCCCAAAGCTTTAAAATTTTTGCCGCCCCTACTGACTCTTTAAAATTAGATACACTGTTCACAATAAAGTTAATTCCTTTCTTTAGGAAATAATCTAGTTACCTGATTACTTTTACAACTTTTGTTGTTTTTTATGGTAAGCAAAGCTTGGTTTTTACTGCACTACTTATAATGTTTGGTAGGCTAAGGAAGACAGGTAAGTAAGGCCCGATGCTGCTAACCATGCACCACTCCAGGCGTGTGTGGGACTACCGGCGAACCGGTCCACGTACTAAGCCCCGCGGCGGCCTACCTTGGCAGTCGGGTGGAGCTCCAGGAAGCATCAGCGACTTCTGGATTCCCCCCTGCCTTACCCCGTGACTGGGGTGCATATTAGGGTAATCAATAAATTACCCTTAGGGCAAGACGATATCGCGCCTCACCGTTTTACACAGTAAAAGGCGGGACACCGACCCGCCCCAGACGACACCCCCCAGCCGCACCGGGGTCTCGCCAGCTCAGGTCGCTTGCAATGGTCACATTTCCCCAAGATATGGACACAACAACCCTTAGGCAACGATATGGGACTAGCTGCCTCTACCGCGTCCCCTTCGGCACCTCAATCGAGCGGGATCGGCCCTTTTCAGATCCCGCTCTGCGGACTCCTTCTGGAGCATTACGTTCTCACAGAATAAGTCCTCGTCTGCCCATCCTTCATCACTCGCCAGCATTGCTGCGATCAATGATGGCGGTGACAAGGTTCTTCCGTTCGCCCGACCAGGTCTCAACGCTCGGTGGTGATCAACGTGTGCTGGGCGGAGTCCCGGTCGGACCCGCAGTAATAGCATTGTGCCGTAACCTTACCTGATTCTATTCAGATACTCACGGAAACAACCATGTCCGGTGAGTATCTGAGTTGGTGACACAGTCCGTCCTTTCTATCCAAGCTTCGAAACTTGGCAGAACGGGTCCAATAGAGCGTTGGCTTTCACAGCCCTGTGTTTCGAGCCTTGTTCTCCAAGCCTGTAGGGCTTGGGTGTGTGCGTTCTACCGCAGCATTTCAGGCTCATGATTCGGCGCTGTCCCCTCGCCATTCATACCGATAAAACGAATTTGGTCGTAGACCTTCGTATCCAAATCGGCCAGCATGTCGAAGGGTGAAGATCACGCAGCGATCGTCCCTTGGTCCCTCGAGGTTGGGCAGCAGACGATGTAACGCCACTGCAACCCCTTGAACCCGGCGGACTAATCGCTCGAAATGCTCTTTGAAGCTCCACCGATTGTCCAGGATGAGGCTAGGTACTTCTACTACTGGCTCACCGAACTTCAGTGTCACCCACTCGGAGGCACGAGCTGGGAGGATCCTGGCGCTTACGTAGGCCATGGAAACAAATCGCCTCAGTTTTCTGAGAGACACCCTTAGGCCCAGCTCATGAATTTTTTCCACAACTAAAGCCACTCTCTGCTCAGCGATCAGAAGCACTTTGTCGAAGCGTGACCCTCTGGCCAGTATTAAGGTATCGTCCGAATAGCAGACGACACTTAGGCCAGAGGGCAGGCTGGTGTGAAGAACCACATCGTATGCAAGGTTCCATAATAATGGGCCCAATACAGAGCCCTGAGGAATCCCGCAACACACTTCCCTTTCCCTAAATCAAAATATTGCACATTCGATAAACGTTATTATCTGATATTAATTGATCTCAATTTAACGAAAAAATTTAAAACAATATTGAATTGAAGTAAATAATATTAAATTAATATTTCCGACATCTCACAAACAACTCCATCAAGTCCCAAACTAAGCAGAATTTTCCGGTCGTCCATAGGTCAGTCAGTCACGGTCAGGTCAGGTCAGACAGGACGGTCTGCCGATTCAGTCACGGCCTATAGGTCCATCGTGGTGCTGGACGAGTTGGGTAAGGTGTTTAAGAGGGTGCTCTCTGCCCGCATCGTCCGGCACCTATGCGAGGTGGGCCCCGATCTGTCGGACACCCAGTTCGGATTTTGGAAAGGGCGTTCGACGGTCGATGCCATATTGCGCCTGAGAACCGTGACAGAAGAGGCAGTAAGCAGTGGTGGCGTGCTGTGTCTATGGACATCGCCAATGCATTTGATAGTCTGCCATTTAGCTGCAACAGGGAAACACTCCTGTAGCACGGAATGCCTGAGTACCTGAGGTGGCTAGTGGTAGACTATTTAGACGAGCGTACCGTCATGTACGAGGGCCAAGATGGTGTTTTAAGATGAATTATTTGGGCTTGATCCTTGACGGTAGGTGGCTCTTCGACGAGCACTTCCGACAGCTTGCTCCGAAGCTGGTCGATACTGCCTCCGCACTTGGACGACACCCAATTTGGGTCGAGCCAATGTCGCGACGAGACAACTGTACACGGGAGTTGTCTGGTCTATGGTACTGTACGGTGTACCGGTGTGGGCGGCGGCTCTGACCCCCCAAAAAAGTGTACGCCTCTGGTGATCCCAGAGGATATTGGTAGTTAGAGTCATTCACAATTACCGCGGTCGCAACCATCTGCGAAGACATCATCTATGCCATGGTCATGCTGCCCTGTGTGGCCGCGAATGGACAGAATGAGTTTTCCCCTCCATCCGCTTTAGTGGCCTTCTGGCTTCAAAGGAAGCGACGTCCGCATGTGTCGTAGGTCGCCATAAAGAGATAAGCAACTGATGGCGCCCGCTTCAGTGAGGGAAGGCACTGCTAGGGGTTAAGAGGGCGTAATAACAGGTTCCTGGGACCCCTGCTATTTCAGTTTTAGTCGGTTCGATGCCGACATACAGCCCCGTTGCAAACTCCGGTAGGGTGACGGCCCGAGGGGGCTTCCACACGTCAAAAAAAAGTGTTTTAAGTGGTCGCCACGCTGCATTCTACTGCGCCTAGTGTCGTGGGTTCCTACGTGGACAAAAGACTTTGTGTGATTCACAAATTGTTGTCCTAAGTCTGGGTGTTCTCTGTGTTTTTTTAAGTATGTTTGTAGCCCCCCGCAACACAGGATTTATACTATACTCCTAATGCGAGTCTGGTCTTTTGAAAAAAATAAAAACAGTTGTGTCCGCAACCTTAATTTTTTTCTGTACCAATTTATTTTTTGGGCCATTTTGCCGCCCCCCTAATTCTGCCGCCCCAAGCTTCAGCTTTCTCAGCTTATATGGTAAATCCGGCCCTGCTGTGAACTTAACTATACCTGAATATCCAAGGTCATTTGCTTGCATTTTATTTTTCGTAATATGAACCTCCATTCTTGATTAATCTTCGACGTGTTCAAACGACTGTAGGCCTCTTCTTTATCGAGTTTATTCTAAAATTATAAGTTTACAAGTAAATCATTCTTACAATTAGTAAAATAATTAATATTTTAAACATGTGCCTACCTAGATTATTACTATTAATTTTAATAAAGTGCTACCTAATTCCGATATTTAGATTCCTAAAATTTAATAATATTTATTATATATAACGTTACCGTGATTCGAAAGGTCACGGTAAGCAGCCGGTCCTGGTTGTTATCATAAGATAACAGTCGTGAAGCAAGTTGGAGGCCTTCGGGCGGTTTAAAAACATCCAACGGTAAGATTACGTAGCCACAATGTGTCCTGCTAGTTCTCAACCCGCACTCGACCAGCGTGGGGACGTATGGCCATAACCCTTTCCTGAGAGAATGGGTATGGGTTGTTGATGATAATGAATAATCTTTATTGCTAATACAGTAATAAAACAATATATTATCGAAGTTAGCCGCTAATAATTCAACTTACTATTAAATATGAAAAAGCTTCTGTCAACAGTTATACACGTTATTGATATATGTACTACATCGTTATTATAACGTTTCTAAAACCCCTGACCTAAATTGTAATCCGTGTGGTGACGGATTAACAATACAAAGTGTCACCACTCCTATTTATCCCGCGGGTGTCGTAAAAGGTATAAACTACGCAAGAAAACATCGAGGCAAAGAGAAGGAAAACTTGAAACCAACCCTATACCAACTCGTCTGGCCAGCGTGGTATAGTAGGCCAAAACCTCCTTTCTAAGGAGAGGCCTATGTCCAGCAGTTTACTGTTAAAGGCTGTTGATGATGATGATAAAACCCGTTGTACCTTTATAAACCTAGATATAAGTTCTTGTTTCCTTCTTCGAGCCTCTTCTTCAATATCGGCGCGATGTTGTAAGTACCGAGCCCGCTCTTCGTCTGACATGCGCGCTAACTTATTTACTTTACCTTTCTTCGTCATTTTGGGGGATTATAAACTGCAACTGTAATTGCAAAGTGAGAATTAATTTACGTTTTTTGACGGTTTAAGAATGTATATTGTCACTATGAATATTCGTTCCGACGGTGACGCAGTAAGGGAGCAAACTAGGGAATATCAGTTGTATAAACTAGCAATGTAAACATAATATGACATCCTCCTAGCCATTATTCCCAATTTTATTTGGGGTCGGCTACGAGTTCAACCGGATTTACCTGAATGGAGAACTGAAATTCGAAGATTGAACTAGTTTTCAGTATATTTGAGGGCACTGACTTCCCAATAACGATTGCCATAGATGTTCATGAAAACCGGGACCGACGGCTTTACGTGCTTTCCGAGGCACGGGCGTTAGTCACCGCCAAACTTCCAAACTCCGGGCAGTTATTAGGAATTTCCTAGGAAAATCCCAAAAACACTTTTTGGCCCGACCCGGGATTTGAACCCGAGACCTCTTGATTAGCAGTCGCATACGCTAACCACTAGACCAACGAGGCAGTTATGTAAACATAATATGTATGGAAGTGAAATAAACTTTAAGATTACTAAGTTAAGATTTAAAATACATATATTATAGTACTGTATCACTAAGACGTGAGCCTGGCGATTGGTCACACAGGTTTCGAACCTGCCAGCCAAGTTACAAACGTTTTCGTTGTCTATTCTATTTCTCTATTCTTTTCATTGGCTAATGTCACTCAGTTACGTTATGAAAACAAAATATTAACCAATCAAACAAGAGAATATTTAACAATGGCTAGGGGGGCTGTTACAAAGTCACAACTTTGACGAGGGTATAATTTATTTTGCACTTGATATAGTAACAAATCAATTTTGTTTAACTGGTTAGTAAGTCGAAACTAACCTTTTAATCACTAGCTGAGCCCCGCGGTGTTGTCGCAGTTGTTGTTATACCTTTACAATATTCCCAGTAACGTCGAGGAACTAAGCTAGTCTAAAATAAAAAAATAGCTTAAGCTACTTCTTAAATCGTTATCTATCTTTCAGTGAAAGTCGTGTTAAAATCAATCCAGCCGTTCCAGAGATAAGCCAGAATAAACAAAACAGATAGACAAATATTTAAAAATTTATTAGAAATTTAATGTAAGTAATCGTACTTATATATTTTCAAATGTAATTGTTACAAACACACACTACAATTATGTTTTGTTCTATATACTTACCACAAGAAGTATTACACGCGACTTATACAGATGTACTTTGTTCTCAATGCAAACACCTCCACGAAATAGATGTTGTTCATTGGATATTTAGATAGTGACAATGTTATTGAACAAACTTATAGATAGTTACGCAGCAACGGAACTTAATATTGATTTATTTTATTACCTAGATGGTAACTACGAGCAAAGGTGCGTGTTATAGTGTTTATCACTTTAGTTGGTATTAAGTTACAATCTAGTGATGTGGCGCTCATAGCCAAGTTATGATAGGTGATTACAAACAATCACCGAGGGTGATAGTTACCAAGAGCGTCTCTGTAATTCGAAGATAACAGTTAACAGTCGGTCCCGATTGTTATCAAAGGATAACAGTAGTGAATGTTAGTTGGAGTCCTTCAGGCGGATTAAAATATATCCAACGGCAAGATTGCGTAGACTAAACGTTGTCATGCCAATCCCCAAACCGCATCTAGCCAGCATGGTGACGTTTGGTCTTAACCCTCTCCTGAGAGGAGACCCAAGCCCAGCAGTGGGACATTATAGGTTGTTGATGATGTATGAATACAGGAATATGACTGCCTCGTTGGTCTAGTGGTTGGCGTATGCGGCTGCTGATCAAGAGGTCTCGGGTTCGATTCCCGGGTCAGACCAAATATTTGTGTGATCCACAAATATTTGTTTCGGAGTCTGGGTGTTTTCTATGTATAATATGTAAGTATTTACAAAAAAAATGTATGTTTATGTATTTATATCAGTTGTTTAGTACCCATAACACAAGCTCTGCTTACTTTGGGACTAGATGATGTTGTGTGTAAGATCAGGGGGGTGTCACTCCGCAGTTTAGGTATAGTCGGCCGGCTGCCTGCCGGGTCAGACACGCCGGTCGAACAGACATCGTCAGAACAGTTCAGAGTTATACGATAGAAAGAGACGCAATTGTAGGTAAATATAATCGTAGTGATTCGGCGCTGTGCGATCTGAATTGAACTTAATCTTTTGACACCGAGGGTATCCATGGGCGTACCCAGCTTCTGGCCCAGGGGGGGGCAAGTAATTTTTTTTAGGTCAGATCGTCCGCGGCTGTTTTGTCATACACACTACACAAACACACCTACATGAAATATTAGGTATAAGTGGTGTTCGGGCGATTAGTCCCCCGAGTACAAGGGATAGCAGGAGCACTACATCGCTTCCTGCCCAATCTTGGGGGACCACGGGAAGGGGGCGCCCGTCTGGTCTGACGACGTGGCGAGCTCCTCCCGCTGCTCAACTCAGAAGTTTGCAGCAGCTGTTGTCCATACGGATCGTACGGGGCTACCGTACGATTTCGTACGAGGCAGCGACGGTCCTGGCGCGATCTCCACCCTCCGACATTCTGGCCGACATGGACGCTACTGTCTACGACCAAATTCGTTCATCGGTCGGAGTGCTGGGGAGGCCGCGCCAGACCATGAGCCTGGAATGCTACGGTGGAACGCGGATAAGCGAGCTCTGGAGACTTGGCAGGTATGGCTTGAAATTCAGGGCTGTGCTAGCCAACGGGCTATCGGAGCCGTTCTGCCGAACTTTGAAGTGTCGGTAGAGAGGACCGACTGTGTCACCTCCTATCGGTTGAGTCAGATATTCACCGGGCATGGTTGCTTCGGTGAGTATCTGAATCGAATAGGACGGGAGGCTACAGCACACGCTAGTGGATTGCCCTGCTTGGGCGTCCGAACGTCGAGTCCTGGTCGGACAGAACCTGTCACCGCCAGTATTAATTGCGGCAATGCTGGCGAGTTGCGAGGGATGGGAATCCGCGGTCCCCTTCTGTGAGAACATTATGCTCCAAAAGGAGTCTGCAGTTCCGTCCGCGGGAAAGGACCGCTCGAAGGAGGCGGCGAAGGGGACGCGGCAATGTCGCCTAGCACCCCAATCGTCGTCTAGGGGTCGTTGCGGTCACATCCCGGGGAGATGTGACTGCTGCAAATGTCCCGAGACCGGTGACATCTTGGTGCGGCCAGGGGTGCCGTCTAAGGCGGGTTGATGTTCTGCCTCTTACTGTGCAGAGCGGTGAGACGCAGCAGCATTCTGGCTCGGGAGTGAGTCCAATCACCCCGAGATGTACTCCAGTTGAGGGGTAAGGCAGGGGGGCACCAGAAGCCGCTGATGCGAAACTGGTGTTCCTCGACTGCCGAGGTAGGCCGGCGCGGGGTTGAGTGGGATTTAAGTTGGGTTTAAACCGATACCCGGGAGTCCCATACACGCCCTTCGCTCACCCCACGAAGGGTATGGTGCCAGAAGCATTACACGCGTAATAAAAAAACGTCTTTCGTGAAAGAATCGCCCATACTGTTTATAAGTTTTTTATGTACACTGAGACAACGAAGTTTATTTAATCTGTCTTCAATATTTTTGATCTCAGCCACGTTTTTACACGTCTGAATGTACTGAATGATCTTTCAATTGTAGTCGTGGAATAAGGCATTGCAAGTAACATTTCTAGGTCTGTTTCACTTTCGGATAAAAACATTCTGCTTGTTAATTAATTCAATTCCGTTATCTCCGAATCTTCGAACTTCTTTAAATGTGATCCCTTCTAATCCATAAAATTGGGATACTTCGTCCATACATTTTCAAAATTTTGGAGCTGTAATTTTTATTAATTGAGCAGGGTGTAACAATTGAAGAGCAATCTGAATGTCCTTTCCCGAATCTCGCCTCTAATGAGCATCATCAACAACCCATAACGTCCCACTGCTGGGCTCAGGTCTCCTCTCAAGAGAGGGTTAAGGCCATACGTCCCACGCTGGCCGAGTGCGGGTTGGGGACAGGCAAGACACGTTGTGGCTACGTAATCTTGCTGTTGGATGTTTTTAAGCCGCCCGAAGGCCTCCAACTGAGCTTCACGACTGCTATCTTATGATAACAACCGGGACCGACTGCTTAACGTGACCTCCGAATCACGGAAACGCTCATTACATATAATGCCACAAACGGTCACCCATCTAGGTCCGACCGCGCCGTCGTTGCTTACCCTTGGTGATTGTTTCCAATCACCTAAGGCCACTCGGCTATGAGCGCTTCTAATGAGCATAATAATCAAATAATGCGTCCTATTTCCGCCGAAACTTATACGTGGTGTACAGGGATCTCTAATTTTCAGACCGTTCACTAAATATAATGATATACACAATAGAGAGAATCAAGTGCAGCTGCCAATTGTTTTGGCAACGTAAAACAAATGTACAGGTTGCGTTGCAAACAGGCCAAGCAAAACTTATTGAAGAGAACAGAAATACCTTACAACCTATAGTTAAAGTTAACACAATAATTTTTGCGGTACTCATGATTGGCCATTGTGAGGAAGAAAGCGATGAAGACGATTTTGGAGATTTGTTGAAACTGAAAATTGATTCTGGTGATAAAATTATTCGAAAACCGAAAAAGGCCATAAAATGCTCAATATACTTCTCTAAAAATATAAAAATAAGATTTTAAATATATGCGGAGATCTAATTAGAGAAAAATTGGTTGATGATGTTAAGGCTGAAATTAATGGATTCATCAATGCCTTAAACATCGATGTTAACTAATGCGTGGGACAGGGCTACGACGGTGGTGCTACGATGGCGAGAAAAGATGGCAGCGTCCAAAAAATATATAGAGAAACGTTTAAAAAGGGTTTATATTTTCACTGCGCCTGCCACTAGCTAAACCTAGTAGTGAACGACTTATATAATGTTCCTAAGATCCGAAACTGTAAAAATATTTGATTAAAAAATTTCAGGGAATCAGTTTTGCGTCGAAAATGTGCACCAAAAAATACCACTGCTTTGTGAAACAAGAAGGTCGCATAAATACAAAAATATTTCGACGTTTGAAAACCATATTGTGGAAATGGTGGAAGGTTTGGAAAAGCTTTCACAGGAAGGTAATTCTGGGACAAGAAAAGTAGCTTCCCAATTGTTATCCGCATATTGTTTTTAAGCATCATAGACAAATACAATTCGCTGTTGCAACCCGTCACAAACACATTGCAGTCTAAAAGTAAGTGTGCAGAGCACATTCAAACCATAAAACAGCAATTAAGGAACATAGGCTTTCCGCCCAAGAAGGCACTGAAGAGTTATTAATATCAGCTAATGAAATTGATAAGGTTTTGAATCTTAAACTGCGTCTTCCAAGGACAGCAAGCCGCCAACAATATAGGGCAAATCATCCAGCTGGTTCGTTAACCGAATATTTTCGCCTATCGTTGTATGTGTTATTTAGATTTGGAATCATTTTCATCCTCATTAGAGGTGAGGTTCGGTAAAGAACATTCACCAGCGTTTGCTTTTGCATTGTTACACCCTGCTCAGATAATTAAAATTACAGCTTCAAAATTTACCATAACTGTACGTCTTGTATACCTATATGTTATTGACCTTTTGTCACATCCACTTTTTTCTGAAACTATAAGAACTATACTTTTGAAACTTGGTAAGTAGATGTATTGTGTGAATCGCATTTATATTTCCGCACAAGAATAGAAAAAAAACATACATTTAGGGGGTTCTAACTTATAACTGAAACTCGAATTATTTTTTTCATTAAACCCATACGTGTGGGTATCTATGGATAGGTCTTCAAAAATGATGTTGAGGTTTCTAATTTCATTTTTTTTCTAAACTAAATAGTGTGCGCGAGAGACACTTCCAAAGTGGAATAATGTGTGCCCCCCCTGTAACTTCTAAAATAAGAGTGATAAAACTAAAAAAAAAATTATGTTGTACATTACTATGCAAACTACCAACGAAAA
The DNA here is from genome assembly GCA_932526445.1 of Phragmatobia fuliginosa. Taxonomy (NCBI): domain Eukaryota; kingdom Metazoa; phylum Arthropoda; class Insecta; order Lepidoptera; family Erebidae; genus Phragmatobia; species Phragmatobia fuliginosa. The sequence goes on from OW052067.1 coordinate 16,627,746, forward strand.
TTGGTTTGAACGAGATCTAGTAAGTAGTTTTCTTTTAATACGTCATAAGTCTTAAACCGCAATTTACCTTTCATTCAATCAATACACTATTATTAAAACATCGATCAAAGCTACAACGAACTACAAGAATTTTTATATGATGTTACTTGCTGATACGGAACCCATTCATGGGCGAGTCCGACTCGCACTTGGCCGCTTTTTTTTAATACGTCATAAATCGTCAACCGCAATTAATCAACCCAGCTGGTGTCAAATATAATGCAACCTCAACTCGCATCTCCCTACCGAAGATGATCAAATACAGCCGAGCGCTCTAACGCTCGACTAAGTTCGGTATTCTTCGTCCGCCATCGTCGCGCGCGGTTTTTTGGCAATCGCACCGTGCATTTTGCCAGTACTTTCAACTATATACTTAACTCAATGAGTACTTTCTGCGCGGTTTATTTAAAAGTTAAGGGATAAAGCCCCATTACATTTTGATAAGTAATTAGGCAAGTTCATACATGTTATGCGAGATTTCCAGGGGGGGCAGCTGCCCCTACCTGCCCCCCCCTGGGTACGCCCATGAGGGTAACTATAACTTTAATTTACTTTTCGGAGTGAGTCTTCTGTGCTGGTACTATTATGTATTCTGTGGTAAGATGTCGAAAATATTTATTAAAAAAAAAAACGTGGTTACAGATTATTTAAGTATTTATTTAAATGGATATGTATCTCTATTGTTTTTTTAGTTAATGCATGATGACGTCGGTTGACTTTCGGACTTAATGTTTATACAAATTACGAGTTTCCTCTAGCCTGACTTTGTTCAGTAGTTACAATATTTTTTATGGATATGGATATCCGGCATATTACTAATAATAACAGAAGTTTGAACATTCTTCGAAAGAACTTTATCCGTTCTTTAATAAATATGTTTTCATAAAAGTAGATCATCTTTTCGATTATTTTACTACGTTAGCAATAATTAGATTGTAGTTTTTGAAACCGTTCCGATTTAATGTTACGGTTAGTTAGTGAGAATTTGTTTTTAGAGTAATAATATAAGTAAAGTTTACGTTTTAACTTTACGCTGAACAACATCACTGCAAAGAGCTTTAAAACTTTTAATAAACCCTAATAACCTTTGGGCACCAGATATGCTGGCAAGGCGATAGTGAGAGAGAGGTCTTTTGAAAACACTAAAAGAATTTATATCTTAAAACTATTATTACACTAAAATCCAAACTTTATTAATCTTAATCTAAGTACCGTACTTTTACATGCAATTATGTATGTGTAGTATGCAAAAGTACGGTACTATTTACGGTACTAATTAGTTAGAACTGTAAATCCTCCTTTTCTATTGACCATAGAGTAAAAACACAGTTCTACATGCTAGTTACAGACTGTCACCAAGAACTAAATATTAAACGGAATCTACTACATTCATTTACAATATTTTACTTTCATTTATTACTCAAAACTTCATACAATGGATAATTTATCATTCGGGACATTGGAATCTCCTTCCATTTATTCCACGAGCACCAAAACTGAAAGCAGTACTAAGTCCGGTGCCAGCGAGTCTAAACATAAAGAGATAGATCTTACTAAGGACAATGGTAACTTAAAAATATCTCTCAACTTACTAGTTTTCCCTTATAAAATAAGCTTTTGAAAGGTATCGTGTCCTCTAAGACTGTAAGCTGTTCTTAAAGAAGAGACGGTTTATTTTGGTTATGTTGTCTTACACAGGTTCCTATCAGGCCTGTGTAAGATTTGCTAATTATTCCCAGACTTCTGATTTGATACATTGAATGCTCAATAAATTCATAATTACTATCAGTCCGTTCTAGTCCACTGCTGGATATAGGCACCCAGGCTCCAAGACACACAGTGTCTGGTCTGCTGCTTTTTGCATCCAGTCGCCGTCACAATGCAAGTCGTCCTAAATTATAAGAATTAGGCCTATTCCAGGCGTAGACTGGCATACCGTGTGTTTTTGGTCGGTCCGATCCCGACACACCGCCCCACCCCAAACTCCGGTGGGGGGGACTACCCGTGGGGGGTTTCCAATACCTAACCTAACTGATAATAAATATTTACTTCCAGTGGCTTCGCCTATAGATCTCGAATGCAATATACAAAGAGAACGCATCACCAAGATTCTTGACGAGGCCATCTATAAGTGCATGCTAGCCATTTGTCTCCCAGATCTGGTAACAGAATATAAGACCCTGAGCAATATGCTGTCGTCCAGTGACATGGATGATCTGATATTTATTTATGATCAATATGACAATCCATTGTTCTCTGCAAGTGTACTGAATATGGCTGCTGTTGAGGATTTGAAAGCCGTAAGCAATTAAAACCACTACACACTTAGAGTACGAGTATATTAATTGGCTAAATTATTGACGAAACAAAGTGTTGTCAGGTTAGCTGAGCTAAATGAAACAACACTTCTCGAGGTCCTGCCGTTCAATAATCAACAACCGATATTCAGATATTCCGGTCTCATCAATCAGCAACTGACATTTAAGAGCAGATGCCCAATATTGAAGTCTCTAGTAAAACTACAAATTTATGTCTGCTTATTTAGATGCCTTACGACTCCTGCTTCTATTATTTTCAGGGTGATCTGAGTCTAAAGAATCGTTTAAATCCTGAACTTGCACACCTGATGTATATTATGAACAGTTACCAAGAGCTTCGGCCTACGATTTACGAAATAATCGAACAGGTAAAATAGTTTGTGGTATTCTGAATTAGTAAAGAAATAATAAAAATATTAACTTAAATGAAAGTTGTATAAGTTTTTGTGAAACACATTCATTTTGCATTTCAGAAGCGAATGATTTCAAGACAGGTAAGAACTTAAAGACATGTATGTATACAAAACATTATTATAATTTCGTGACTACGGGTCTGACCCGGGAATCGAACATGAAACCTCTTGATCGGCAGTCCCACATTAACGGAATAACGAGGCAGTTTCGTCAGTTATTAACAAATATATAGATATCTAAATTACCTCGTTGGTCAAGCGATTTTCCCTACAAGAAATTCCTAATAGCAGCCCGAAGTCTCGCATAGCACGTATAGCCTCGATGTCGGTTATCATGAACATTGATAGCAATCGTTATTGGGAGGTTAGTTCAATTTTCCTCAGGGTTCAGGAGGCTAGAGGTCCGATGTTAGTCGCTCCATGCTGCATGCTGATTTTCAGATACCGAGTTGAACTAGTAAACGACTCCAAACAATCTTGGGAACAATTACAACTACGAAGATGATGACTATTTAAAAAATAATCTTCTTTTACATAAGTCAAAATCAGCAGCTGCAGCTATGGATTTTTTGGCTGAACTGGAACAGTTTCGTGAGCTTATGGTCAGACAAATGGAGACGACAGCAGCTGATGAGCTGTTAGCTAAAATCAATACGAAAAAACTTGAAGCACTCAATGATACTCTTATTACAAGCATACAAGGTATGTTTTTTTTTATAAAACAACTGTGTCTCGGAGGAGTTTACAAACATACAAGAAACGGACATAAACACTCAGACTCAGGCTAACTGTGCAGCTTTGAGCTGAAATGATGAAATTTGAAGATTAAAACGAATAGTTACATGTGATAATTGAAATGTCAGCCGAAAGAGATTGTAAAAGACAGCTAATAATAGCTAATAAAGATAACTTTATTATATTAAAAAGTTGTCAAAAATATCGTCCTAACCCAAATCACAATTAATGTCGTTTTTTGTTAATAGCAGTAAAATGTTATATTCTCAGGGTCTTAGTAGAAGGGAAGTGTCCGTTTGAAATGATGGCGAATTAAATCAATATCTAAGTAAACTTAAAAATTAAGTGATAAATGAAGTTTAGCAATGAGTGTATTATTTTCTGAGATTATTTTCTAGAATACTCAAAACTACTAGTAGATGAGAATGAGAGGTTTGACAAGACGATGGCGATGAAGGCACAGATTATAACGAAGCTGGAACATGAACTTTCTATGCTAAGTTACGATGCTTCGGTTAAGCTCAAGAAGAAAGTGTAAGACTTGTCTTTTTAAGATTACATATCTTTTTCCTATATTTCAAAACATAAATTTTAACAAAAAAAAAACCGGCTTTAAAGAAATACTATTCCGAGTACCCAAATCGCTACAGGTATAACTATGATATTTGAGGAGTTCCACCAATTTCTCCAGGATCCAATTATCAGATTGTATCCTGGTTTCCTTATCACGGGAAGAATTTTCAAAATCGGTTCACCCAATCCAAAGTTCGAACATGAATAAAAATTACAGTTGAATTGAGTTTCTTAAAAAATAAAATCTTCTTGCTTTTGGGCTTTTAGCAGCCATAGCTGTCATTTTTGCTCAATGTAAAACGCAAATAGTTACGTGATTCTTTAGTAAATATTATGTTGAAGTCATTCTTCTATTTCTAGTCTGGATTCAGAACGTCAGATGGTCTTAGCAACTCGGGCTCATTTGGTCAAAAACGAAATGTTGAAGGAAGAAGAAATGGAAAGTAAACATAATTATGAGCATTTGCTTCATCAACATCTACTTGAAGAGAAACATCAGAGAGCACGCAAGTAATTTATTTCATATGAGCCTGTCAAAGTGATTCCACTCTACCTCATGGATAGATTGAGTAGAATCTAAGAATAGTGACCACCATATTCATTGCGAATGTTACAATGCAGCATGGCGGCCTATTGAGATGTATCTATTTCAATTAATGTTGATTAATTACATTTTTAAAGACTGTGGAATAAATTTTCACTCTAAAGGTGAAGAAATGGATAAACTATTTTTAACATCTTTAGTATCCGTGACTATTTTTCATTGTTAGATCAATCTAACTACGTCTACTCTTTTGTGTCTTTGATCAGATCGATTAAATTAAAGAATCCTTGGTCAGATTGGTAGCTCTAGTCAGATTCTATGGGTACATTGAAAAAAAGCGTAGTGTAATAAAGCATCTCATTAGGCCGCTATAGTACGAACAACCATCATCATACATGACGTAAAGCGGACTCGATCGTCACGGTAACTGCGTTCACCAAATTGTGAATATTTCAGTGTAGGCTAATTGCAATGTCGATCCTTTTCTCTTTGTGATGAATAGGAAATATATCTAGATACTAGCTATCGCCCGTTGCTCCGTTCGCGTGTATCTCTATTATTGCAGTAGAAAGTAATCTATGTGTTATTATGTTATATAAGCTAAATTACTGCAAAGTTTCATCCAAATCCGTTCAGTATATTTGGCAATCCAAAGTCGTAATGATATTAATATATTATAGTATAATATAATAAGTATTATTTTTTTAATCTGATTAGTTAATGTCTTTTGTGGTTGAAAGGCTCAAAGTGGAAACGCAACTACTATCGTGGATTCAGAAGTATGACCTCGAGATGACAGAGAAACAGCTTGAGTTGGACGACTACACTGAGAAATACGAAGAACAGGTCGAGGAGTGCAACAAATTACAGGTCATAATCATTCCAATATCCGTGTAGTGACGGATTTAGAATGCCAAGTATCAGCGTAGTTTAAGTTAATACAGAGGTTTCCGTCTCCGTCTACAGATAAAAAATCGGTAGGAGGTAGAGGAACTAATGTTGTGGCCCTCCAACACAAAGGGAGGATCCTCCGACCAGGGGAGGTGATCATGCCTGGCGGGCTACGGCCCTAACGGTTGATGTTGGGATGTTGTATACATGCTAATTAGCCCGAGAATTACTCTAACGTGATTCAGGATTATTAGTTACTTTGTATAGTTCAATCCGTATTACTTCATGGTTCAGTGTTCCTTCGTTAGATGGCGCTGTTGTATGCTTTTGCTTGCCCTGTATGTGAAAGTCACATGAAATTTGAAGGGTTTAATGTAATACTTGCCGTGCCCCGCGGTACTTGCAGTTGTTGTTGTGCCTTTACAACAAAAACCGCAAGTAGCACCACGGGGAAGGCTAGTCAAAAATAAAAGTAGCCCAAGTCACTCCTATATCATATCTATGACAGCTATCTGTAAGTAAAAGTCCGGTCCCCTTTTTAAAAATGCTCCTTCACTTATCCTTACTTATTATCATTTCATGTATTAAAGATCTCATTGATATCACGAGTTTTCTAAACCAACAGAAGAAACTTGACGAACAAGATCTCCAGTATATACCACTGATGAAGGAACGCGAAGAAGAATATCATGAAGAGATGACAGCCAAGCTAAACGTGTTCATCATGGAACATGCTGCGAGGGTTATACAGTTCGCATGGAGGGAGGTACTGGCCAATAGGGCAGAAAAGAAGAAGGTACGATTTATTTAAAAGTAATTTATGCTAAATTATTTAAAAAAAACGCGGCCCAAGACTTTCGGTACCAGGACCATTGCCTTGTTTTTCCGCCATATATAGAATAATTGCATTTGAAGTATATTGGGACCAATGAAAACGAAAATTGGAAAGTATTATGGGCAAAAAAATGGTATGAATAAATAAATAATATTTAAAAGTAATTTACAAGACGATAAAACCTTTCATTTCAGTTCAAAAGTGTTAGCCTTTAATAAAAGAAGAAATGTTTATATTTAAGAATTTGTTTAAATTAACTTATACCGGTACTAATACCGGGGCAGTACTACCCACTCACAGAAGACCAACGTTAAAGGCCAACATTCATGCTGTCATATTTCGTGGGTGAGTGTGAGACTGGAAGCCCAATGATGCATAGGCATCTCAAAGGAGCGCCATAGTGTGGGTCAGCTGATGTATTGTCGCATTGTCAGCATTTGTAATGAGTATGGTGACCACCATTTTTGGATTCTACTCTTGCTTTCCATCGGGCAGAGTAGAATTACATTGGTAGGCACATTTAAAAATTCAAATAAAAGTGAGTGTTCTAAAGCTCATCGCAGTGTAAATCTGAAGACCACACGACTGAAGTAAAATTTACGTAACCATGTCTTAGATATACAAATATAACTGACTACGAAAGAGAGAGAAAGAAAATGTGAGCGCATTGTTCTCTCTTGCTATAGCTCAGTAATATACGAAACGTTACGCTCTCTCTTTTTATCTTCACTAACCTGTATCTCCTTCTCAACATCCGTTCGCCTCCCCGATCACACTTTTCGTAGTCGCCAAATCAGTTTTCAAAATATATTAAGTATCAAGATTTATAATTTTTTCCATGTTGTAGCTGAAGAAAATCCAAAAGAAAATGATAGCTGCAGCAGAAGCGGCAGCAGCAAAGCAAGAAGCATTAGAAAAGGCCGCGGAAAAGGCGGCTAAAGCTGCAGAAAAGGCAGCTGCTAAAGCTGCGAAGGCGGCTAAAGCAAGCGGTGAGGGAAATTAGGGATTAAACATCTCTTTGTTCTAAATCAACATAGTCTCACTCCCTCTTAATATCAGTACCTATGTATCTTACGTATGTACATAAAAGGAATCGTTGTTATATTATTTACTCTAATTTTATATTTGTCTTTAGATATTTTCTGAATAATGTATTTTAGTAAATGTTATATTTGTTATATTTAATAATTTTACATAAAGATTGAATTTGAAATAAATAAACTTTATTACAATAAATTCTTTAAATTTTTATTACCCTTCTAGGACCTAATTGTGCTTGAAATAGCACGAATGCGTACGCATAAGTACATAAGATTAAAACCTACATTTCTTTTAGGATATGTTAATGTCCAGAAGGAAACATATGTTTTAGATAAGGCTCGTTTTCACGTCTTACTGTTAAACTCTTGTTATCTGAATATATCCTAGACTGGCTTGGCATGCCTAGCTTTGTTGGGCTAATTTCATTTCTACGGGAACATGTCTGACGAATACAAGCTATTTTATTAATTATAATATTTTAGACATATGGCACAGAAAGCCGTCTAGTTCCCAACAAGGCAACTGATAAAAATAGATTTATCCTTTTTTGTAAATAAATACATCCTACATATTATACATAGAAAAAACCCAAAAGAAGTGTTTGCAGATCATACAAATATTTGTTCCGACCCGGGAATCGAAATCGAAACCATATGTTCACCAGTCGCATAGGCTACCACTGCACCATCGAGGCAGATGTTTTATATATATATTTTATATAAAATAAAATAACACTAAATATTTATAGAATGATCTCTTTTTGCTTTTACACTTGCAATCCAAATTCTTAAACTAGATTAAATAAATAAATAAATATTTTTAGATATCTAGACGACTTCACTACGTGTCTTGCCAGTCCCAAACCACAACGTGTCTTGCCAGTTCCCAACCCGTACTCGTCAAGCGTGGGAACGAATGGCCTTAACCCTCTCCTGTGAGCAGCCGTGGTGTTCCACACCTAATGTTTTATGGGTCGTTGATAGACGACTTACAATCCAAAATCATTTTATAGACGTTTACCTCCTTTGTCTACTTCACAACGTATCCCTTAACAACAGTATTAGCGCTATATTGTAAGAGTTTCTGAGACTCGTTTTCGTCACCATAGTAACCGTCAGCCAAGCTACTCTAAATAACTACAACTATTTAGTAATATAGTATGCTCCTCGAATCTTCCAATACTGCTGATTTTTAACATAAGTAAAGTATTGTGCCGTAACCAACTATTAAAAACAAGAATATGGATAAGGGATCGAGTGAGACCGATTCCCCTTCAGCCTCTCCTTCCTTCTCTTCAAGCACCAAAACTGGAAGCAGCAACAAGTCTAATGCTAGCGCAGATAGGAGTAAAGAAATAGATCTTACCAAGGATAATTGTGAGTATATTTTTACCTATGTTTTTGCATCTTATTACTTAACTTACTGATTCTTACAAAGTCCAAACTTTGTATAGATGTACGAATGTTTGTTCCCTCGAAAATGGCTGAACGGATCTGAACGAAATTTGCAGCATAGTAATATATAGATTTAATAAGCTTAATAAGCAAGGTATCAAAACAACTCAAGACACAACTAGTTGTTAAAAAGATGTGTACGGTCATACGATACGATACGATACGATCATTTCTTCGTTGTTTGGTCGAATTTATCCATGTTAATATATATTTAGAATATACATCAGTATAGTTATTAGTACTCCGATTACTTAGTTTTAGACGACTGGGAGTAATACCCAGCAACCACCGCTGCAATCTCTAAAGCTGCTAAGGAATTCGCCTTTTCTGGTACTGCACACGGCATTTTAATTTGCTTGTGATCCGTTCCCTTAAATCTTTGTAACCAAGTATTGTCTTGTGTATATTGAAATAAATGTTTTTCTTTCTTTCTAGATTACAGGTTTTTACTATTTTTACTAGGTGTTAATGTTTTGGTTTTTTCACGATATAGTATGTTTTAAATTAATTTATAAATTAATATTTTCTTCCAGCCGCATCTCCTATCGACTTGGAATGTCATATACAAATGGAACGTATCACTAAGATACTTGACGAAGCCATCTATAAGTGCAAGTTAGCCATTTGTCTTCCAGACCTGGTAGCGGAGTACAAAACTCTGAGCAGTGTGCTCTCGACAACTCACATGGATGATTTGATCTTCATTTTTGATCAATACGATAACCCTTTATTTTCTGCTAGTGTACTAAACATGGCTGCTATTGAAGATTTGAAAGCTGTAAGTAATTTAAGATTCGTATTTAAAGAACCCTTTAAAAATATGAAAAAATATTTTTACCTCTTTTAGTGCATTCTGCAATAGATATTGCATTCTGAATTTTTTCTGGCATTTCGTATCCATCGAAAAATAGGAAATTTTTGAAATTGTTTAGTTGGACATCTCTGTGTAAGGTTTGACAGAATGATTCAGACCGAAAATAATGAATTATTTTCGGGTTATACTTTTTCCTTATTTCTGATTTTAAAAGGTCGTAGTTCATATCAATAAATATTTCAGATACTTAGTATCAAAATACGTTTTGATTATATTTGAAAGTAACAAACAGAAATACTAAAATAAAATAAAAAATATGGGTGTCTCTTAAATATTTCAGGCATCTTACACACAACGCCATCTAGTCCCAAACTATGCGGAGCTTGTATTATGGATACTAGGCAACTGATATAAATACATAAACATACATTTTTTTTGTAAATACATCATATACATAGAATACACCCAAACTCCGAAACAAACATTTGGTCCGTACCGGGAATCGAACCCGAGACCTCTTGATCAGTTGCTTCATACGCAAACCACTAGACCAATGAGGCAGTCAAATTAAAATTTAAAGGCATGTTTACGTAACACAAGTATAATGTGTATATTCTTTTAAGGGTTCATTTTTGAAACTACATTACCTATTATAAATTTTCTAACCTTTAAATTGTACTTACACTATTTTCCAGGGTGATTTAAGTTTAAAGAATCGCCTGAACCCCGAACTGAGCCACCTTATGTATATCATGAATAGTTATCCCGAACTCAGACCTACTGTGTGCGAAATGATTGAACAGGTAAGATATTTTCTCAGTAAGTATGTTTTTTGTATGTGTGTGTGTTCCATCTTCCAGAGATCCTGACACGCCGTGAACCGTGACAAGTAAAATACAGCTTCATCAACTATAACCATTTCGCCAAGAGCGATTTACTAAGGAGATGCTATTTGTTTCCTTAGAATCTATAACATGCTTAAAATCTCCCAAAATGTAATATAGTTTGTGATGTGATAAAAAAACTTGATATTGGGCTTTGAGTAACCGTTACAATCCAGTATTGACTTGAGTTGCACTTCTCGCACTAACTGCACAATTTTTAGGGTTCCGTAGCCAAATGGCAAAAAACGGAACCCTTATAGATTCGTCAAGTCTGTCTGTCTGTCTGTCTGTCTGTCCGTCCGTATGTCACAGCCAATTATTTCCGAAACTATAAGAGCTATAGAGACACTTCCAAAGTGGAAAAATGTGTGTTCCCTCCCCCTCTAACTTCTAAAATAAGAGAGTGATAAAACTAAAAAAAATATATGTTATACATTACCATGCAAACTACCAACGAAAATTGGTTTGAACGAGATCTAGTGAGTAGTTTTTTTTAATGCATCGTAAATTGTAACACGCAATTTACCTTTCATACAATAAATACACTAGTTTAAAAACATCGATGAAAGTTACAACGAACTACAAGAACTTTTATATGATGGTACTTGCTGATACGGAACCCTTCATGGGCGAGTCCGACTCGCACTTGGCCACTTTTTTTTAAACTGATGTTTTCTCTATTTCAGAAACGTGTGACGCCAAGGGAGGTAAGCTCACATGCCAAGGAGATACGTAGCTCCTAAGTCATTGCACAATTTGGAATTGAATTTGATACCTTTTGAATAGATTTTTCTTTAACCCGGCGTCTGCTAGGTTGGGTCATAATGACCCATGATAATTTTAAACGCGAGTATTTAAGAAAATAATAGTGTAACGTTACCACGCTTCTCAGTAGCTGCAGTTAGTGCAACGCCTCCCTCGTTTCTTATGTCAACTTAGACGGTATGTGCCTGTACAGGAAGATAGACGCGGTCAAACACCAAAAAGGTAAATATGACCCAACTATACATTCAATGATGCCATTTCACGCCAATTTATTTGTACCGACCATACGTATATTACATTATTTTTTGTTATTTTTAGGCGTAACTGCGTAAATTCTTGAAAAACTTAAGTCTTGCTCTTATAAATGATCACTTGAGCGCTCGTAAGGACTTAGTTTATTTACCAAAAGAGATGCACAAAAAATTACTAGAGTTTACAGAAAAAACATTAGAGGAACCCCCTGCTAAAGTTTATGGTGTTCGTAAACGATGCCAGAGATGTCCCACTAAAAAAGACAGGAAAACTACCCATACCTGTCAACGATGCAACAAATTCATCTGCCCTGAACATATAATTTCTTTCTGTAGCGGTTGCGTGGATGACGAGGCTAATAGTGATTAACCCTAAGATTCTTTATAATTTTTACATACACTTTCTAAAAGATCTCATATTTGTCATTCCAAAAGGTTAAAATTAATTGTTAATTAGTCATTTTTTTGTTTTGTTACTAATAAGTTTCTAGAAGTTGAATTTTTTGTTGTAAAAATTTATACTGACTTCATAAATACATAAAAAGATCTTTATATAACTTATTTTTTTATTTTGTCTCCAAAATATTTTAACTTAAGAACTATTCTTTAAGTTAAACACAAATTTGGTCTAAATAATAATTGAAATGGTAAAAATTAGCCACGGTTTAAAATCTGGGTAATTATGACCCACCATGCAGTTGTTGTACCTATTTTCTACCATGCTGACGCCGGGTTAAGCAATATTTCAAACATAGACTAATTTATTTTCTTAACCTGTATTTATATTTAAATGTATGTCAGTATGGATTGTTTTAAGCTTGTATTTATGAACCACTGAACCTAACTTAATGAAATTTGACCTACTCGCACGTAAGTTTTATTAAAAAAATAACTCTAATTTAATCGAAGCTGGTACCTAATCCATGTCAATAATAATATTATAGATTCGAAAGTAACTATGTCTGTCTATTACGCTTTCACAGTTAAAGCGCTCCACAGATTTGAATGAAATTTGACATGGAGTGCCATGCAATTGGAGAGGCTTATATCCAGCAGTTGACTGCAATAAGCTGATGATGATGATGATACTTTAATTCTTTACTACTAATTTACGATTTACCGTGATATTCGATATAACGCGTGTGGAGCATGTGCACAAGAAAATGGTAACTGTAATGTAAATTGAAAAGTTACTATTAACAATAATTAAATTTCTATTTCGCATAAGTCAAAGTCCGTAGTTGCTGGTATGGAGTTCCTGAATACGCTGGAACAGTTTCGTGACCTCGTGATAAGACAGATGGAGACTACTGCAGCTGATGAGCTGTTGGCCAAACTTACTACAAGAAAACTAGAAACTACCAACAAAGGTCTTATTGAAGATATTGAAGGTAAACATATGCCTACTATCTCACTCATCATAAACTAGTATGGTTCGGGATTCATAACTAGCTATTTTATTCCATACTAAATATTATAAATTGAAAAGTAGCTATATCTTGTTAGAACATGCTGAATGTTACGCATTTTTAGAGGTTTTCTAGTTATTAGATTAGTGAAGCACTTTCTTCTACCTACCCTTTATTCCCAATATTATTTGCGGTTGGTGACTGTTTCAACCGGTTTTAACTGAATATCAGTTTTTCTACGGAGCGACTGACATCGCACCTCAAGGGCAAGGGCAACCCTAAGGGAGAACTGTAATTCGAAGGTTAAACTAGTTGTCAGTATATTTGAATTTTCCCAATAATGATTGCCATAGATGTTCATGACACCCGGGATCGACGGCTTAACGTGCTCGTAGGGCACGGGCGTGATTCACAGCCAAACAAATTTCCTGTAAGATAAACCCAACAATACTTTTGGCCCAACCCGGGATTTGAGCTCGAGACCTCTTGATTATCAGTCGCATTTGCTAACCAAAAACCAGTGAAGCATTTGTACATAAAACTCTCATATTTTATAAAGAAATAACCTGTCATATGTATTTTTTCTATTTTGTAGAATACTCAGGAATACTGAAAAAAGAGAATGAGAACTTTGAGCAAACGATGGCGGAAAAGGCTCAGATTATAACCAAGCTGGAACACGAACTGTCTATGCTCAACTACGAGGCTACTGTTAAACTTAAGAAGAAAATGTAAGATCTTTTAGTTTTGTAATAAAAAAAATCAAAACATAATAATAAATACGCTTTAAAAACACTTACAAACAGTTGGATACAAACCAACAAACACATAGGTGGAGCTAATAAAAGTATAAGCTTAAACATTTTATATAATTTTATTCCTCATAAATTCGAGTTCTTTGAAATGTTAGTTTGAAGCAGATGTTAAACGAAAATGGATTTTATCATCTTATATTCTATTATTATCTAATAGTTATAAAATACAAATAAAACTTAAATATAGTGTTTTGTGTTTTGTTTTGTTTACTGTATCTAATAGTTATAAAATACAAATAAAACTTAAATATAGTGTTTTGTTTTTAAAGCGTATATAATTAAGGGTGTCTTTGAAGTCTAGAACTTAGACGCCTTTCATTATTTTTTCTTGTATTATTATTTATGAATTATTCATGAGATAATGAAAACGAAACTAAGAGATTAAAATAGTTTAACTAATAATACTATCGAAGTCTTCTAAGATATTCACTACAAGATTCATGCATATATTTTTTCTACTAAATTGTTTGGCTCTGTATGACCACGGCTAGTGATATTAATCTACTCGATTAAGAACTATTCTATTTAACTTTGTTGCATTAAAAAAGCTTGGTGACTGGCTATCACCTGTTTTAATTTTCAGTTTGGACTCAGAACGTCAAATGGTCTTAGCTACTAGGGCTCATCATGTCAAAAATGAGATGTTATTGGAGGAAGAACTCGAATGTAAGCAGAACTATGAACTTTTGTTAAAACAACACATGAAGGAAGAGAAAAATCAAAGAGCCCGGAGGTACTTTAGTTTTTATGAAGAACTATTTTTTATATTGGAGCCTACCAAAGTGACTCTACTTTGCCTGATGGAAAGTATAAGTAGAATCCAGGATTAGAGGCCGACATACTCGTTGTGAGTATATACAATGGAGCATGGTGACATACACCGTGGCGGCTTAGTAAGATGTTTGCTGAATGTAGAATGATTGGGCCTCCGGTCTTACAATCACTAATGAAAGAAGACGGCATGAATGTTGTCATTGTAGGTTGGTCGTCTGTGTGAAGGTAGTACTGTCCCAGCGGGCCGGCTCATTTGTGCTGAAATCAGCGTGGCTCTATTTCCAGACCACTACTACTTAGTACAATTTTACTATGGGAATATTTCATCCAGTGGTCCTACCATAGTACTCCGGGCATGCTGAGATGATAACACTGTAACTTTTTGACTCCTATTGCTAGGTTTAAAGTGGAAACGCAGCTGGTGTCATGGCTTCAAAAATACGACTTGGAGATGGCAGACAAGCAGGTCGAGTTGGATGAATTCACTGAGAAGTATGAGGAGGAAGTCGAAAAGTGTAAGAAGTTACAGGTAGCCATTGCTTTATTTTTTTAAATATTTTAAATCTTTATTCTACATTGATTTCTATATTTTTATAATCATTTAAACCAACAGAAGCAACTAGATGAACAAGACGTCAAGTATTTACCATTAATGAAAGAACGTGATGACGAATACCACGAAGAGATGAAGGCTAAAATGGAGAAATTCCTTCTGGAACATGCCGCAAGAGTAATACAGTTCGCATGGAGGGAGGTACTCTCCAATCGAGCCGAAAAGAAGAAGGTAATTTTTTTTATACTTATGCATAAAGATTTTATAATAGAAACCATAAATATTAATAAATGTCGTGTTGCGAAGTATTTGGGTTAAATCAGACAGTTTTAATTCGGAATTATTGACATGTAATTCCTACCCACATTCGTAAACTGCCATTATAAATTTGATGATATTGCTTCTTATGTAAGACAAGTTGAAGATTAAAACCATTGTAAACTATAGAAAGAACCGAATACGTGTTTTGTATGAGATGTCTTCGGGATTGTGTACGAATCCTATCCTATTATCTCGCGGAAATGTAATCTGAATATAATAACAAGGCTTTTTTTACTTTTTCTTTTTACATGCAGCTAAAAGGAAAGGCCAAAAAAGGAAAGAAGAAGGGGTAACAAAGTTATTAAACAATAAATTTACCAAAACTGTTTTTTATTTTCTTAAAGCCTTCCTCCTTTTTACAGTTTTCCTTTAATCCATTATCCTAATTCCACTTATAATATTCCAGTTGAAGAAACTCCAGAAGAAAATGATAGCAGCTGCAGAAGCCGCTGCAGCAAAACAAGCGGCGGCAGAAAAGGCCGCAGAAAAAGCGGCTAGAGCTGCTGAAAGGGCTGCTAAAGCGGCAGCGAAAGCTGCTGCCTTAGCTGAAAAGGCTGCAAGGAAAGAAGGTAAAACCGCTGAGGCTAACCAAGAGGGCGGAGACAATAAATAATGGTTAAATAATAGAGGTTACGATGGGAAACAAAACAAAACGTACACAGTAAATATGTATGTCATATGAAAAGTTACTAAAGTGTAGGTTAAAAGTTTTATCATCATCATCATCATCACCCTGTCGGCCTGGATACAGGCCTCTCCAATTGTACTCCACTTAGTTCGATCCTAGGCTCGGTAAAAAAATTTAAAAGGGAAAATGTTTAAAATTTGGACCTACTTTTAAAAAAGTCGATTGAACCGAATATTCAGAATGTAGAATTCAGCACCAGAGAAAAAAAAAGTTTAAAGTGAAGACATTAAAAGCAACTGTTTTTTATTTGTAATAGCTATTGAACATACGACAGGAGTATTTAGAACGTCTCTATAACTTATCGGTTCGTGATGAATAGGTTCATATAATATGTTTCTCAATGAGCTACCATTGTAACTCATTTATTACTCGTAACTAGTCCACCATTAGTTCACCAATGTTTAACTTTACACTTAACGGTAGGTACTTAATTTTTCTTTTGTTTATTTTAATATTTCAATTAGGGATTACGCTGTTTATTTTAAAGGTTATTTATGTTTTTTTTAAGTTTTTCCATTAGGTATTGTTTTATTGTTACTAAATAATTATTTTGTTAATTAATTGCATAGAGTATGACATTATTCACTAGTTCTCATACACTCTTTTGGTTACTAGATCTTAGGTGAATTTAGGCAGTGATAACTTGATATAGAAATTTTCAGTAAAACATATTATTTATATCAAAGTGCCTATTAAAGCGATCGATCGATTTATATATAGGGTAAACTATACTATTGTTGGCATCTCATCAGTCATTGGCACTTTGCATTTTAAATACAAATATTAAGAATTGCTCTAACAAAAAATACATGAAAATCTGTTTTTCAAATTCTACCATGTCGACATTATGGGAGTTCAACTGAATCTTTTTAAAATGTATCCTGGCAACACGTAAAAAGAAATCATAACGCGGGCTACTCGCACCGGTGATTGTCACCGCCGCTTTCTAATAAGATCCAAGAAGGCATAAGGTAAGATTATATTATATTATCTTTTATTTCGAGTTTATCATTAAATTTGATGTTGTGAATAGTGTTAATATGTTTTGTTTTGAGTTAAATTATCGTTTTGAGTGTATTTTTTCACATTATATCCATTATAAGCTAATGACTGATTGCTATCTGATAATAACTGTACTTTTGATGCCAATTACTGTACTTTTCGGAACATTTTTAAATTTCATTAATTTTTATTTATTCAACTGTGTTTATCTAAATGAATGTGTTTTTATTTCTAAATTAATAAATTATTAAAACGTTTTATGAAGATTAAATTATAATCTGACATCTAGTTTAATTTTTAAAAACAAATCTTGGCTAAATAGCCTTAAGGTGCCAATCATTATACAGTTTACCCTATACTTATTTCTTTCAAAGTCAAGTATGTTTAAATTGAAAGAAAAATATAGATTAGCGAACCTTCTTTTTTTAAAAGAAATATTGCTATAAGTTTCGTATCAAGATCACAGAACAAGAATGGATCATGTTGAGAATTGTAACACACTTTTAATATTTTAAATACGATTAATACAATCAAATGATTTTAATATCGTAGTATAAATCGTTGACTATGTGGATTGTATTTTGTATAACATCTAGACTCCTAACAATTAAGTATTTTAATGGCAATCCTCAACCATACCAACACTTTTTGAGTAATTTACTGATAGATATTGTGATAGTGTTTTTATAATGTGATATTTATTTAAAATGTCTTTAATAAATTAAAATTTAATTTTAATTCTGATACTTTATTTTAGCAGTTTAGAAACTATTCGTAAAATTCATTCAATTTTGGTTAAAGGTTATGAACAAACGGTAAGTGACTATCACCGTCAATGCATGATTCAATAAAACAAGGTATGGCACTCCGAGACACGGTGATGACGTACGTGACACAGGACACGTCATCTCCTCTATCGAAGGTTCTCAAACGTTATAATTTTGGGGAAAATTTAAAAAAAAACTTAAAAAAATCCCCAAAGTGATAAATTTTACCCAAAATTATAAAGTTTATTAACTTTACAACCCAAAATTATAGTGTTGTACACTTGATAACGCGAGATCTCATAAAAAACGAGAAAACGTTTTAACTCTATAGGAGTTACAATTAGAAACCATTCGTCACCCTCCGTATTCACCAGACTTTGCTCCAACGGACAACCATTTTTTTCGTGATTTGGACAACATTTTTTTACGTGTTAAAAAAATTTCTTCCCAGGAGGCAGTACTAAATGCTTTTGCAAAGTTTTGTTGAATCTATATTACTAGAGTTCTATCGCAAAGGCATAAATTACCTTCCCAATAGATAGCAGAAATATTATAGATAATAATGGTAGATATTTTGATTAAATAAATATGTTAAATGAAAAAAAATACTAATTTCAATTTTTCAGTACAAATCGGCAATTTCACACTTTAACCCCTGATATAAATAAACAGATTTTTACTAAATTCATACGAAAGTATACACGGCACTATCATCCAGATGAAAATTTTATTATATTTTTGTCTATCTGTCTGCCTGTTTGTTCGGGTAACATCTTAAACGATTGGACAGATTTTGACGGCACTTTCACTGGCAGGTGGCCAATCAAGACAAGCTTCACTACTCGCAATTTATAACAATAACTGCTGGTAACACCGCAGGACTCAGTAAGGAATATTGTGCTGAACCAAAATAAAACATTTAAAAGTAATATTCAATTTATTTTTACACATAATATTCTCAGATACAAATACATAAAGCCACAACGAGATTTCAACGTTTATTTGTATATTAGGATACTAAAGCAACATTTTACTTGCATTAACTATGTCTACGTAGTACATCAAGATGACGACTATAAAAGTGTAAATAAAATTTAGATGCCTCATTATTTTTTTCATGTTCATACATATTTAACATTTTTTTCTTAAGAAAGACAACTCCCGCGTTAGGAATAGAGTCCTTTAGCGCGGGGAACTTTACAAACATACAAGAAACGGGCACAAAGAACACCCAGACTCAGAATGGCAATTTGTAGATCACACAAAGTGTTATCCCGTATAGGATTTGAACCCACAACACTTGGCGTAGTAGGAAGCGGCGTATCGACCGCTGAAACCTAATCTGGTCCCAAACTAAGCAGAGCTTGTATTATTATGGGTACTAGAAAACTGATATAAATACATGAACATACTTTTTTATTCTAAATACATACAAATTGTATATAGAAAACACCCAGACTCCGAAAGTAATATTTGCAGATCTTACAAACATTTGGTCCGACCCGGGAATCGAACCCGAGAGACCTCTTGATCAGCAGCCGCATACGCTAACCACTAGATCAACGATACAGTCAAGTTGACATTGATTGTCACATAGTAGAGAAACATGCAATTTTTTACTGTAAATGGGATTTATTTGCGATCGAGTAAATTAAAAATGTTACGATTTCTTCTTTCCGACGTTCAAATTTTAGTCCACTCAGTATAACCCGTTCAAAACGTCGGATAGTAGAAGGTATAACCTTTTTAATTTACATGAGTATGTGTAAAAGTCGCAAAAGTCTAAAAAACAGTTATATTCATTCTCTCTAGCCAGTGAGTTCCTTACAATGATAAGTTCTGAACTACAAAAAGTAAACTGACCTTTTTACTATTCGAAAAGCATACATTTTAGAATATTTAGACATCAAGCCCACATATTTTATTTTTATTTTTTTATATATATTTCAGCCTACCTAAGTGGCTCTACTCTGCCTGATGAAAAGCATGAGTAGAATTCAGGAGTACGGGTCACCATGCTCACTGTGAGGGTAGGCAATGTAGCATGGTGACCCATACCATAGCGACCTGGTCAGTTGTTTCTTCATCAATTTCCCGGCCTTCGGAGGACGGGAGAATGATGCAGAATGATTGGGCATCCGGTCTCACACTCACCAACGAAATACGACAGCCAGAGCACTGTCATTATTATGATGATCTTCTGTGTGAGGGGAATCGAGCCGACCCATTCGTGCTGAAATCAGCTTGGCTCTACTACCTACCTATAGTTTAACCATCTTAGTATGAAAACGCTATTAAGTATTTTATCAGTCTAAAGATCAGATCATATTTTCTCATCATCATCCAGAATCTTGAGGTGCCTTATAGCTCTGATGTCGATGAGTGTATCAGAGGAACTTTTAGTGGTAGGCACGAAGGACAACGCTCGTCGAGCCCTTTCACCGTTACGAAGTACTGGATTCAGGTCCTAATAAAAAAAAAGTATATTAAAAAAAACAATTTTAAATTCTCCGACCCGAGAATCGAACCCGAGACATCTCGATCAGCAGGTGCATACGCTAACGACTAAACCAACAAGGCAGTTAAAACATGATACTTACTCTGAGTTGTACCTGTAGCGCATGCGCTGTAAGTTCAGTCTTGGAGATCTTATTTTGAGCTGCCTTGAGTTCAGCGTCTAAGCGCTGTTTCTCTTCTTCTAGTTCCTTTAAACGCTTCTCTGCTTCTGTAATTAGAAATAAAGGTTATATTAATACTATTACATTTCATATAACACTAATAATAGCAATAAATAGATTTCCAAAAGAAAATAATATCATGGAAAAACGTATGAATTACAGTTTTTATTTTTCTTTAAATAGCATTTTCATCAACAACCCTTAATGTCCCACTGTTGGGTTCGGATCTCATCTCAGTATAGAGGGTCAGGGATGTTAGTTTCATAGCACTGTTTACTCAAGAGAAATAAAACAACCGTTTGATGCGAGTACGAAAATAAATATATCTGTTCGAAAGGTACCGGACTACACTACCGGAGAATCTTAACATAGCGATTCACTTGAAAAGTATAACGCCATCTACCAAGCGTGACCTCAATAAAAATACGTAACATTCGATGGAACATAGAGTTAAGAGTGTGCTGCGCGAACAAAAAACGCCGAGTTTAGGTATTTACGAGCAGAGTTGCGCGGCAGCGCCGCTAGGCAGCACCGTTGCCGCTTCCTACGTGAAACATTTTATATAAGATATGTAAAATAATTGTACAGAGTAGGCTCCACACAGAGTAATACATATCTCCTAAATATTCAGTCGCTATTTATGAAAGTTTTGTTTAAAAGTAATAATTTCTAGAATCTATAAATCATCATTTTCATAATCAGCCTATCGAAGTCCACTGCTGGACATAGGCCTCTCCCATTGCACACCACTCTGATCGATTTTGGACTTCTCACATCCAGCTCCTGTCAATATAAATATATCATCTATACAAGGTGTCCCAGAAAGAATGGGTAATCCTAAAGCACTTAGTAGTATAGTTATCCGGCGTACAAAAAAAAACCCAAAAAAAAAATCCAATTGTTGCCCAAATTTTGAAGTTTCTTATTCCTCACAAACAATCTTATTAGAAATGCAGTAAATAGTATTATACTTTTTTATGTAGCCTATTATACTTTTTTGGAAAAAAAATCACATGAAATTTGATCAAAAATAAATTATGTCAAAATTTGAGATTTTTGTGAAAAAAATATGTATGAAAAACCAAGCAGCAACTATATTTAAAAAAAATAGTATAATACATAATTTTATCCAAAGAGAGAAAATTAAAGCTTCCTTTTTAGCGTAGTAAAGGTCGTGTGATAATGTTACTTCACTATTTACTACCTGAGTGTGGCCGAAGTATTTTTTTGTTAATTACGAGACAGAGATAGGTGAATAAATTCAGTACTAAAGTACAGTGTAAGCGAGCGAGAGATGAGTATATTATTATTACATTGTACCTTATCTCTCTCGCGCCATGGCACATAACAATGGCAAGTATTTGGTGTGTCGCTTGACTTGTTCGGTATCGCATGTGCAGTTCTCCGTGATTGTCAATCAGTATTAAAACGACGATTTCTGGCTAAACAGCCAGAAGTCATAGTTTTAACTAAGAGTCCAATGAAATCATTTTACTCTTCGTTTTGCTCAAATTCAGTACTAAAGTACAGTGTAAGCGAGCGAGAGATGAGTATATTATTATTACATTGTACCTTATCTCTCTCGCGCCATGGCACATAACAATGGCAAGTATTTGGTGTGTCGCTTGACTTGTTCGGTATCGCATGTGCAGTTCTCTGTGATTGTCAATCAGTATTAAAACGACGATTTCTGGCTAAACAGCCAGAAGTCATAGTTTTAACTAAGAGTCCAATGAAATCATTGGACTCTTCGTTTTGCTCACTGATTTGGACTTTAGTTTGGTGATTTTACGACGACTTGGCTTGTATCTGGACTGGTTTCGTGTATCAATATGCCGCGTATTCAATATACGGCACAAGAATACGCAAACATGCACTTTATTTATGGTGAATGTAGAAGGAGCGCAAGTGCTGATGCATTCCTATATAGAGAAAGATACCCTACAGCGCGTCATCCAGATTACCGCGTATTCATAAGAGTGTACAGATGTTATTCGGAAGGTAGAATGCATAGGTGGTACGAGCACTGGGAGAATAGCTATGACAAGGGGTCCACATCTTATAAAGCCCCTTTTACATGTTTTTTTTTCCAAAATTAGAGGCAGTGAGACGAAGCTTCCGCTCCTGAAGCCATTCCATCGAATCAGCTTGTAATACAGTGCGCCGTTCAAGTGCGTGACGATCCTCATTGGATAGCTGTAACAGTATTTTTGCCATATGCGTAGAGTTAGCAAAGTTGAAATCGGCTTTACTAAAATCAGGCCTTGGGCAAGTTTCACCGTAGTCTTTATCACCAATGTCTGTATTGATGTTGATAGGAAATGATTTTGTAAGTCTGCATTTTAAATTTGCTATTCGTTTGGTATTACGTCTCATCTCTAACCTTTTAAGTTGTCGATTGGGACTTTTCAGAAAAAAATTCTTGCTAATGTATGTTTGTGGAATTTCAGGATTAAATGAAACAACAGATGCAGCACACCGTCCTGAGTATGATTGTCTAAGTGAATAGTTTATTCGCGATTAAATTTTTGACATTTAAAATCAATCGACAAAGTATTTTTATTATGGTGGCAAAGACCGGATCTGATTTTATTTCACCAAATACGTTTTTATCAGTTTGATGGCCTTCATTTATGAGGATGTACTTGCAAAAATAAGACTTGCACGAGTTGTGATCGCAGAAAACGTGAATAAATGCATTGAAAAGGCCTTGTTTTAAATCTATGACTTTTTCAGCGAAAGATTTTTCATTTTGAGAATCAATGTGATTTATGGCACCTTTCACGGATCGCCGTAAGCGTAGCACGTTTTGGAGCTGTATTTTTGGCATTTTAATTGGCAACATGTCTTTCTTGATAATTCATCTAGTCTTATACAAAAGTTTCTGAGGAGGTGGTTAGAGCACTCTATCTTTTCGACAATAAGTGCGGCATACGGTTTGGTATCCAGAATATTTTTGTAGGTGCTGGAATCACCATCAGCTATGAGTTTAGAATAAATAAGACCTTGAGTTGCTTTTGAAGCCTTCTACTATGGCAGTTGACTACATACCGCTAGGTGAAAGAGTGTAATTTTTATATCATACATGCTCAGGTACTTCAAGTTTGCGCTTCTGAGCTCGCCCGCAGACCATAGAGTTTTTATTTTTTACAGTCATGTATAGAACTTTTTTAGTTTGTAGCCAATGATATCTGTAGCTCCTGACAAAGTCGTATAGTTTTTCCTGTATGACCTCTTACTCCAATACGCATCAGATACAACTGTTCTCATCGTGTATGTACGCTATCTGCATTAACGTCACCATGTTTTTCAGCTAGTTTAAATTTTTATTTTGTTGCTTCCTCTGTGCTATTTTCGTTGGCCAGTTCCCAGAGTTCACATACTTTAGCATGACATTTGGCATAAAAATGTTTTGACATGCAGGGTATATCAAGAGAAGTTGTGACTTGCTCCAGGGCACTGAATCCCATACCTATACACTTAATTATTCACGATATTTTGATTGAGTGCTAGTTCCTTGCTGTTTCTAGGTTTTCTACAATTTTCCAATCTTAATATTGCATCACACATATAGGAATGAAAACAATTTCTATATTCTCCATTAATTTTTAAATTACTGAAGTTGCAACCAAATGGAGAGTTGTGGTAAGTTCTTGGTTCAAACAGGTACCCGAATTGTGGCTTTGCTTTCATTCGTGTTTTCCTTTTCTACTATAAGTTCTTTCTTGACCATAAGATTACATGTAACCTGAAAAATATAGGCCTATAATAATAAAGTGAGTTTGATAAGAGTAGATACCTTTCATTAAATACATGTTTATAAT
Organism: Phragmatobia fuliginosa; assembly: GCA_932526445.1. Classification (NCBI taxonomy): domain Eukaryota; kingdom Metazoa; phylum Arthropoda; class Insecta; order Lepidoptera; family Erebidae; genus Phragmatobia; species Phragmatobia fuliginosa. Next base: position 16,652,134 of record OW052067.1, read on the forward strand.
CAAAGGTAAATATTTAAGTTTTGAAGTTTTCTACCGTCTTGATTACCCGATGATTTGCCAAAGGTAGCCTGCGATAAAATTAGTGTACTTATTAAAGAAAGGACAGAGAAGACATTGTAAAGTTTATAATAAATCTAGCAACTGACGAATAATTGTGAACGGAACATTGAATTTACAATAAAATTATAACAGTAACATTAAACATACCTGTTTGAGATATTTACCTATTTGCATTTGTACGTTTGTATTGTGTTTCGTACATTTGTTGCTCTACGTTCGCACTACTCTGTACAGGATTCGACTCGACATTTGATTTTTTTCCAATTTTCTTATTTGCCAGTAAGTATTACCAATGACATATAGACATGATACATAATACAATACTGTCATAAGTCTAAAAAAAACTTAATATTAGTAATTAGATCCATTCTGCTTTGAAGTTTTAGACCTAGTAATTTAATTAGAGCAATGTTTTTTTCAGCGCAATGTGCAATGTGTATCAGGCGTTTGTGTTAAAAATTGAAAAGTCTTAATATTTTTAGATTTATACTTTTAAATTAAATTATACAACGCGGAAAACCTGCACGATGTAAATACAAATATTGTCATATGAAAATTATTGTTCTAGACGTAAAATCTACCATCTTTTCGAAGAAAAATGTTTTTAAGATTTCATCTGACACACAACATATATGTATCGTTTTTTAATTTCATATGTATCTGTTTCAAATTCCAACATGCCTAAGATCTTGTTCAAGGATCGACCTAAACTATACTAATACTTTTGATGTATTTAATTAATGCAGCGCATAGTACTACTGATTTGAAAATACGTCAAATTCCACAATTTCGTGCAGTACCTTCTTAAGGATATACGTTCACGCTCTCACTTACTGACCGTGCCCTAGTAGCTTACCCTCGGTGATTGTTTCTGGTCACCTAGGACAACTTGGTTATGAACGCCTTAAAGTTATATTAAAATTAAGGGTTACGACATAATGATAGCTTAAAACTTACCTTTGAATTCCATTTCTTTCGCTGCCTGTAGTTGTTCGAACTGCTGTCGTTTTATTCTTTCTTCTTGTAACATTTTATTCTGTTCCTCCTGAAGTCTTTCTAGTTCTTCTCGTCTCTCCCATTCCTCTGCTAAAACCCTGTAGATTATTAAATTTTAGCGTTATTTTGGTGCACTTTTGATTATAATAACACCTACTCCACTAATTCTCATATAAACATAGCTTAATATAATATGATAGTAGATGGATGGATGGATGAAAATCCCGGCGGGATATTCAACCATCTATCCATTTACCATTATCATCATCATTAGCCTATCGCAGCGTAGGCCTCTCCCATTGCACACCTATCTGATTGATTTTTGGCTTCTCGCCTCCAGCTCCTGCCAACCATCCTGCGCAAATCGTCATCTCTACTCCTGGATTCTACTCATGCTTTCCATCAGGCAGAGAAGAATCACTTTACTAGGCTTAAATAAAAAAAAACTCCTACTGGTCTGTGGGCGTCCTACGTTTGCCGAGACGCGGACTCTTCATCATCTAAGATCATACTTTTATTTGTACAAGTTTTTAGTTGTATTCCTTGTTAATAATTGCGATATTGTGCAATTCCCTGCCTAGAATATCGGTTCTCGTATTAATTATAATTCCCTATCTTGTTTTTAGGTTTTGAAAATACCTCTTTTGACGACTAACCTACAGTTGTAAGATAACAAAACGCTAATTATTTATAACCAAAGCAAAGCAAAGTAACGTCATTTAATTATTAATTGTTTAAGAAGAAATTTGATGTCTATAATGTTTTATATGTATATTAAGTGTATTTCTAAAAGCGCTTAAGGGGCCCCCGGAAGCTGAATTGTCCATACAAACGGTATACCAAGATCATTTGCAGTATAAACATATTTCCACGATGATATGTTGATATTCGGACAGACTGTATTTATTTAGGTTATAACGTCTTTATTTTTAAAACTAATCTAGAATAAAATATAATCAAATTAAATTTTACATATTTTACATTGTAAATGTCATGTTTTCATTTTGTTTTTTTCTGTCTTAAAAACAAAAATATTTCTAATATTGTTTCATCAATAACATATCTCATATTATTATGCTACTACTTACACAAAATAAATCGAAAAAATATTGAGTTTTCATTCATGATTTTCGATATCACGAAACATATCCATATTTTCACAAATTTCAAACAATTAGTAGTGCTATCGCATCAAAAAATATTTCAATGTGTGTGTGATTCGTGTCAGTCAAATAATGATAGCCGAACCTTCTACGAGAGTCCGAATTACTACGAATGAGTGTCAATCCACATACACACATACAGCGGTGCACTCGTATCTACGTTGTATTTTGTCAAACAGAGACAGCAATATTTTACGAACAAATTTCAACTTGCAGTTTCGAGTGTCGTACGCCGGCCTCTTAAGAGTTTAATTATTTTATTTGATTTCGATTCTGTTGTTAACAAATTAAATCTTTGCTTACCGAGCCTGCAACGCGCGAACAATTTCTTCGTCTCTTTTAGCTTGTGTCTCTTCCTGTAATAGCCTTTCTAGTTCAACTTGTGCATGTTTTAATTCTTCTAATTTTTTATTATCTTGTTGGGCCATTTCTACTAATTCCTGAAAGTAATAAGAATTCGTATTTTATAAAGATAAAGTATGTCTGACGCTTTCAATTTCTTCTGTTATTCTAAATGTGCGTTTATGCTCGACTTAATGGGAACACTACCGTGCCCCCAGATTATATCAAGTTGTATGTGTATTTCAGTTAAGTGTAAAAATTGTACCTATATAAATTAGATAAAACAAAAAGAGACAACATACATGACTTTAAGCAACTTAGGGCTGTCGAAATTTTATTCAGTACATCTTAGATTTTTGCACTTTATTTCCTTATTTTGAATTCATTTCTTTCTGTGTACTTGTTTCATTATTTATTATCATAGTTTAGCAATTTCTTTAACAACATCATTTTGTTTCAAGACGACAATTTCATTGGTGGGAGGTTATCTTACCTGTGCCTGTGCTTCAGCTGCAAGTCTAGCTTTGACCTCGTGCTGCAATCTAGCCCTGGTTTCTCGAACTTCCCTCTCTCTTCGTGCTCCTGCTCCTCTTCTCACAGCCCTGGCTCTTCTCTGGTAGCCCTCTACACCGCCTGATACTGACGCCGCTTGACGTAAAGCTGAGATCCATTGCAGGCGACTCCTAGAAGAATACATTGTTAATTACGATACATCAATCGCAAGCTTAGTATTTTATTTCATTGTTATATTCACTATTCTGTTATTTAAATTAAATTCTGACAAAATTTAAAGGTCAAGCTTGTGTAAATGATTCAATGATGTTCGTGACTCCAATTAGTTTTCATCTCAGCAAAAGAGCAGTATAAAGTAAGATCAATTTTAATTGTTTTTAATGAATTTTAACTTAATATTAATTCCTTTTATAATAATAATAACTATGGAACCAATAGAATGGAAAACGAAAAACGTTTGCACTTGACTAGCGGGGCAGTTCTCTTTCTGCCAGGTTATGGAGGGAATTTTATTTATTTATTAATTTTATTATTTAGGGGAGATTGGTTTGGCTATCGACAAGATCACTCACTCGAAAAATATTAAACACCTAATCAAAACTCACTTATGATCCTGAGTGCCGAACTCAAATGTTCTATCAGGGGTGATGAGCTGGAACCTCTGTATTTTGCCTTCACCGACAGCTGCCTCTACGGAACAGTACTCATCAATGGTAATGCGTCCACACTGTTCCTTTTGTGAAGAGCTCTTGTAGTAGGTCAGCGCGCATGGTTGAAGGACGCACCAGTATTCACGCATGGTTGGTAGGAGGTAGCCGCGTTTGAATAGGTATCCCTGGAAAGTGAATTGCATTTAAATGAAAATTTAGTAAAGTTAAATTAGAATAGATAAATCAAGATTGCTCATGTTCAATTTCATGCTTTTATGGTTTCTAACAAGTTGTCGAAAAGGTTTTATGATTTTATGTTAATTTTTTATTGCAAATATTTTGTTTGGGAATGTTTTTAAAGAGACTTCATGTCTTTGCCTCTTTAGTGTCCATTATTGTTAGTACAAGGATGCGCATAATTTCTTGGAGAATACTGTAATTGAGGAAAATGTAAAAATTTAAACTTTACCTTCTTAATAATATCTTCAATGAAAACGTCATATATTTCATCTACTGCTTCGACTAGAGCCTCAGGATGTACTTGTTGGTCTGCACAATATTTAGCTTCCAAAACGGCAAGGAAAGCTGCCCATTTAAAATGTCCTATTGAAGTGCCTAAAGCCTCCCAATCGGCTGCATCCCAACGGAGTCCTAGGCATAAGACTAGCTGCTCTGCTACTATTCCTGCTTCAGAAGGTTGAAGTACAACCTAAAATAATAAATAACTCGTATCTATTAGTGTTAAGTGTTTGTTCATATTATAGAATATTTTGTTTCTTTGCCCTTAAGTTGATAAGAATAGAAAACTATCAAAGAACTGAGAATTGAAAGAGTAGGTTATGCACGCTATGTGCAGGGCAATAATGGCAGACTTAAAATAGGTAAAACTATACTATTTAATTGTTCAATTTGAGTAAAATTTACTATTAACGAAAAAAATTAAACACTATGTACCAATACTTGGGTTCAATGAACTAAATGGATAACTCTTGTTAATGCATGACGTCACTAAAGACATGTGGTCGACAGATGACATAGATGACGTATGAAATGAACAGTTATCTAAGTAAAGTTTTTTCAATTTATACTGTACAGTTATTTTTATTTGTTTAATTGTTAATTAAATCTTATTAACGAACTAGCTTACCCCCGTGGCTCCGCCCGCGTGTATGTCGGCTATCGCGGAAAAAAGTAGCCTATGTCCTTTCTAGACTATCTAGTTACAAAAATTAATTTAAATTGGTGCTGTGGTTTTTGAGTTTATGGCGAACAGACAGACAGACGCGGTGAAGGACTTTATTTTATAAAATGTAGTGACATTACATTTGTTTATTTTGACTAACTTTTAAGTAATTTTAAAATACACGAGGGACTACATGCACTTTTATGAAGATTTCAAATTTATATAATGATGAGTTTACACAGAGATCAATAAATTCAAAACTGTCCTAATTTACGAAAACAACTAGATTCAGACAAGTATTAATTTAACCATTACAAAAAGCATGCTAAAGAACTTAATGTTGCATTTTTGTAGTCATCATCATTAACATCTCTCAACCTCTCACCATAAAAAAAATGTATATAATGTTTACTTACCATATAATGGTTAGTATCATCGGCATCATGTACCAGGTCACCGAGTAAGCAGAATATCCTGAAGAGTTTCAACACGGAGTCGTCAGCAAAGACGGGCTTGTCACGTGCCAAAAGACTTTTGCGACACACCAGCCAGCATACCTAGATGTTAAAAGATAAATAAATAAAAAAAATTTAAGTACTAGATGACCCTCGCGATTTCTATGCGTCTCCTATTGAGAAGCTTGCCGTGATGTTACAAAAGGTTACAGTGAGCCAACCTTACATATAGGTTAAAAGCAAACAATTCTTTTTTACATCATTTTTGCGAAAGTTTAAATGTTTCTGCAGCGCACGCAATGAAAACCCTTATAAGGAATGATTTGCATCCATTTTCGTAACATTTTTCTTTGACACTCCGTTCCTTTCGGTCGTAGCGTTATGATATATAGCATAGCCCGTAGTCTTCGTCCTTTGTTCTTCCTTTGGATAATTAGTGGGTCTATAAATAAATATTTAAGACATCTTATACACAACGCTATCTAGTCCCAAGCTAAGCAGAGCTTGTATTATGGGTACTAGACAACTAATATAAATACATTAATATTTATTTTGTTTGTAAATACATAGAAAACACCCAAACTCCGAAACTAATCTTTGCAGATCACACAAAAACAATTGGTCCGACTCGGGAGGCGACCCTGAGACCACAATCATATCAGTCGCATACACTTCAAGGCATATTAAACCAGCCCCCGGTTGGTTTGTAAGAGTTTAAAGTGTACCCAAAGATGGACTCTAATCCATTAACCAACGAATGATAGTGGAACAGGGAAAGGTTGTTCATAGGAGAGTGGAGTAGATTACTAGTCACCTTTGGATTTGCTCTATCGATTAAGTTAAGACCGATAACTTTAAATGTCTCTTATAAATATGTATATTCTTAGATTTTTCGTTGTAAGACGTCGATGTTACAAAAAGGCACAGAGAACGCGTTATTCATTAATAAGTTATTACTTAGTACAGCTGCGAAGAGAAAGCTGTAATTAGCGTTGCTCAATTGTGTTCATTAGTTAAACAAGGCTCTACAGTCTGTAGATAAAACACGTCCACGTTTCATTTACGAACACAGTTCAATATAAGACTGATATACAACATGTTATCGTGGCCTACTTACACACAGTTGTTTAAAGAAACACTGTTTCATGTACTTCGGATGATTAAGTTACAAATTTGTAAAAAATGAGTAAGTTATAAATTTAATATGTGTTGTGGGTATATAACATAAATTCCTTCTTGGATTTTTATCGCGGCATGTCTAGAATAACCAAATTATATCGGACTTCCGATATTAGAATGAAGTGGGAAGCAAAGTTTTCGAAATCTCCAAACGATTAATCCTTATGAAATTCCAGCTTTTGCCCGCGGCTTCGCCTACGTGTTATGTCTAGAATAACCAAATTATATTGGACATCCGATATTAAAAGAAGTGGGAAGCCAGTTTTTTGGAATCTCGGAACGTTTTATAGGTAGTAGAGCCACGCTGATTTCAGCATGAATGGGCCGGCTCGACCCGGCCAGTACTACCCTCACACAGAAGACCATCCTAATAATGACAGCATTCTTGCTGTCGTGTTTCGTTGGTGAGTGTGAGACCGGAGGCCCAATCATTCTGCATCATTCTCCCGCCCTTCGAAGGCCGGGAGAATGATGCAGAATAATCTAACCAGGCTGCCATGGTAGGGGTCACCATGCTACATTGCCTACCCTCACAATAAGCATGGTGACTCCTACTCCTGGATTCTACTCATGCTTTCCATCAGGCAGAGTAGAGTCACTTTGGCAGGCTTAAATATTAAAAAAAAAAAAAAAAAAAAACGTTTAATCCTGATAAAATACCAGCTTTTGCCCGCATCTTCGCCTACGTGTTATTCTGATGTATAAATTTTCCAAAATCCTCTCTTACGCTCCTCTAGGTACACACATGCCACTTTTAGGCTGTGCGTTGTCTGTCAGTCAGGCAGGAACGAATTTAATACGCAGTTTTATACATATTGATTATTCAGAAAATATTCTCAGGATTCATCCTAAGTAACATGTTAAGTATGTAGCTTACTGTAACTTGCCTTATTAGTAGATCTTACAAGTAACATTGAATTTTGCCACACTCAATATTATGATCATTATGATCCAAAGCGAGTTAACTGCTTACTATTATACTATTATTGTTCACGTCAAATCCTCTATCATTAACTCTTCAACATGAATGTTCATTTAGTGATTGTTCAAAGCTGTGATTGCTTTATTAAATTACAACCTCATACAAAAGGGTGAAGGCTGCCATAACCGATGTATGATGTCACCGCTTATAAATACATCTCGAATACTTATATGTATGTATGTCACGAGGGGTGCTGACGATCGATGCAAAAATAGAGAATGGTATTGTTTTTTACGTAAACACTCAGACGTAGGACGCCATATATCACTCTACAGGCGACTTTAGTGGAAATCAATACTGTAGGTGCCTTAAAAACCCAGTGTAGTCTAGTTTAGTAGTACCTCAAGTGTAGAGAGTTTTAGTTGCAATTTTAATAGCTTTTTTATATTCTAGAATCTAGTCACGCGAGATTTGTAGATTATTCCAAGACCCAAGCGATCTCATTTTACTAATAATACTAATAACTTTACATTCTTTTAAATGGTCTTACTTCAAATCATCATCATCATCATCAACAGCCTTTAACAGTCCACTGCTGGACATAGGCCTCTCCTTGAAAAGGAGGTATTGGCCTATTATACCACGCTGGCCAGACGGGTTGGTATAGGATTGGTTTCAAGTTTTCCTTCTCTTTGCATTGATGTTGTCTTGCGTAGTTTATCCCTTAGTCGCCTTTTACGACATCCACGTGGGATGAATAGGGGTGGTGACACTTTGTATTCTTAATCCATCACCACACGGATTACTTCAAATAGGTACAACGAAATTCGCATAAGTTACATTGATATGCCAGTAGTTTGATGAGGTGTGGAATTCTTTGGCACCTCAACTTCAACATTTTATATTGAGGTGTATATTAATATGTTTACATTTTTAATAGACGGAAAAATAACCAACTCTGGTTTTTTATTGAAAGGAAAATCTAATAAAAAACCCTGTTTGGTTGAAATACGTTTGTAAAGCTAACTTTTTATTTTAAAACTTAAATAATTAGTAAACAAATAAGTAGTTATTGATAAATAACAAGGGCGTTATCAAGTTACAAGAATAGAATACGCTCGGGTGAATATCAAAGTAACAATTAACAGAATGACCATTCATCTTGTATTTAGAACGTAGGGAATATCGATAACTATTCGATTTTAATCGAACTAGACCACAATATCCTGTAGCGAAGCGAACTGATTTTCTTATTATATTTTATTTCTTTCAACGCCATCTTGTCCCCAAACTATACTTTGTCCATTCGTTTATTGTCTTTTTGACAGGTCACGCCTATAAATTACTGGTATTTTTTTTCCTAATAATGTACTACAGTAATGTCGTACTTTATAGACGGTAGGGAAGTAGCTTGTGCATAGCTAAAAACAACAAACTATAAAACAGTTATTGAAATACGATAAATCGATTGAACGATTAAAATAATCTATCATATTATTATGATCAAAATAATTTGACTTCATACAAGTATTATTTCTGTAAGTTTATTAAAATAAAAAGGTAATTTAAATAGTATTACTTCAAGATTAATTGGAATTTAAGTTCAAAATAAAGAACAATAACTCTGTTCATTAATTAATTCATTTTTGGACCACTGACTTAAAATGTAATTATCCACGCGTTAGTAAAATTTAACTTTGAAACGCGTGGTTAATAACGCTTAAATCCAGAGTTTGAAAAATACATTTGAAAATGACATAATACTTACTAAACCGACCTTTAAGTGACTGTGTTAGGAAGTTTTCTTTGTTCTGGGACAATTATATATCATTATAGTGCACATTTACTTATTTACAATACTGACTTAAAGAATATTAAATAAATTGATTTTGATTTCTAATCGAATCGGTGACGTGTGAGGACGTCACTAATTTCGAAATTTGTTGAACTGTCAAAAAGATAATAAAGGAATGGACAGAGTATAAGCAGAGCTGGTATTAGGGGTAACTAGACAACTGATATAAATATATTAATATCTATTTTTTTTGTAAATTAAAAATAATTAAAAATAATTATACATAGAAAACACCCAAACAAATTTGGTCCGACCTGGGAATCGAACCCGAGACCTCTAGATCAGCGGTCGCATACGCTAACCACTAGACCAACGAGGCAGTTATTCAAATATAATTTAGCGGGTGGGATTGACCCCATATAGAAGCAACTCCGATACGATAATCTAGGGGAATGTCGTATTGGGGTGGCTTCTATTATATCTTCAATACTGAACGATGTGGTCATTTGCTGTCAGGCGGCCAATATCTTTGGATGCTTTCTTGTTATGGTATACTCTTGTATTCGGTCATATGTAGGAGAATTTGTGCTGTTTCAGTGAATTATAATAAGACATATCACTGCATCTCTGTTCCGGTGAGGTGGTTGACTCATAAGAGTTTCCAGACGATAAAAAGAACAGTAAACTTTATGGCACCACAGACATAGTATTTTATTGTGAGGAGAATTATCGGAGCTTTGTGGGCGGTGGAATTAGCTACCATTGCTAATCATATCGTACTCTGAGCTTAATAGCTTGTTTTGATTTGAGATTGAGTAATGAAATCTGATTGATTCAGTAAAACGTTTTTAAAATGAGATTTTTTGTTTTTTATCTATTCACGCTAAAACTCTGACGTTAAAATGTAACATCTATAGAAATTAACTGATCGAAACTATATTAAAGCAAAACAATGGGGAAATATCTAATATTAAATTCTGGATCCATAGCTGTAAAGCGGTATTGGCGGTGAGGCACACTAAGTTACCTTCAGCTTTGAGTTTCTTTCAATACAAAAGCTAATTTACCTTGTATGGTCATGATTTACGTTCGATGAGATTTCCCGCCCGGAATAATCAAGGAATTTCCAACCTAATGAAACTGTCATAAATATCAATGAATAAATTTTGTATATTTGAGGAAAATAGAAGACCAATGTACAATGTGAAGAATCTAAAGTTCTGAGATTAATGATTCAGACATGGATTTTATCTTAATCTTTAACGATGAAGATGAACTCATGCATGAATAATAATTGCACTGTATCTATGATCTATTCACCAGAAGCTATTTTCCTTATTTGCTAGAATTTGAGACTCTCCGTGACACTAATTTGTTACGCAAATGAAAACGTGTGTTTCCAGCTTTTCTTAATAAAACTGGAGGAGATGTCTTGTTTTTTTTTTCTGTGCGGAAATCACTTAGTTTTAAAATAAAATAAAAATGTACCACTACATATTTTAAAATAACGTTCTCCACCCTAAATAAATTTTGTACCCAGATATTCTAAAGCCTGACAATGGACAGTTACTTTTTAAAGCGGAGCTGGGGACGAAAGCTAGTGACGAGTGAAAGATATTCAAGGTTTTTAAATGTACCTATAAGTACTATACATGTGGATAAAAAACCAATCACTAAACTAAAATTCCCTAAACTGAAATAGAGTCCATTTGAAGTTTATGTTTAAGGTATTGAAGCGAACTTCATTGATGGAGTTTTGTCACGCAATGTTTGGAAAATTACAGGTGATAATTTCAGTTTATTGGTGATGGTATTGAGTCTTACTTTTTGACAACGGTTTTCCAAATAAATTACTAAATACTTTGTCTTCTTACATTCCCTGCTCGAGCTAAGGCTTGATTTTTTTTTAAATCCTTTCAAATTTTTCAGTCCTTAGTCATGAGACTGGAACCAAGTTAAATTTAACACATCTACTTGATACGAGAGAGAGTATGTGAATGTATCTATGTGCATAGTGAGTTGATTTTTTAGTCAAAGCATAGTTATACAATACTGAGGTAAGTGAATAATTTATCGCTGTCGACGTAAAGTACCATGTTTGTTTAGTTGTTAGTCACTTTTTAATCTAAAATCTAGCGATATTACTCAGAATATAAATTTATCAATGTCCGCTCGTTCTGTTGGGCGCATATTTTAGCAATGATTAAATTTAACTTATAATGTTTTCCCAAAATATATGTGCCCACCAATTGCTTTTACATAAATTAATATTTCGGACATCTTACACACAACCCCATCTAGCCCCAAGCTAAGCAGAGCTTGTATTATGGGTTCTAGATTCTAGACAATTGATCTAAATACATAAACATACTTGGTTTTGTAAATGTTGTGTTTTTACCGTGAAAGTGTAACAGACAGACAGAGTTACTTTCGAACTTATAATATTAGTAGGTATGGATAACATTTAATTCAATGAATAAATTGTATTTCGTCTGTTTTAGAGCACTACGTAAATTGCTTGTATTAGCGCTAAGAGTTCAAAATGTAATTAGGGCCTACAATAAACTTATTTCATTACAAGTTACCTCGACGCCCACGTCTAAACCAATTATACTACAGCCATCGTTCAATTTTCATAAAATAACACTTAGGAAGATTGGCTAGTTTTTAATTTCCATTTGCTAAAAATTGTTGCAATTACATAAAGTATGAGTCGGATAGAGCCACTTCAATATAGCCAAACTCTTTACTGTATGTGGCGACTTCCACATACAGCGCAAGCGAAATCATACAACAGCGCCATCTACCGAATGAACACTGGACAACGAAAAAACAGAATATGAACTAAACGTGTAACTACTAATCCTGAATCGCGATAGAGAAATTCTCGCGCCGATTAGCATATATACAACATCCCAACATCAACTGTTGGGCAGTGGCCCACCACACATGATCACCTCGCCTGGTCGGGATCCTCCCTTTGTGACTGAGGAACACTATTCCCGTTCCTCTCTACACTGTGTATTAAAAGTTATACTAAAACAATTACCTCTACTGCTAGCTAAAGCATGAAAGAAGAATGAACAAGTAGCCGACCACAAATATTATCTTAGGAATAATTAAATTTAGGAAAATGATGAATTTTTTTTTTGACTTTTTCTTACCACGATCTGTCTCCTTGCTGGGACATTTAATAGTAGGTCTGTCTTGATTTTAATTGGCGTGCTCGGCTTGCGACTGTATCGAAGCCTACTTTATTTTGTTGCTATTTAAGCATGTCTTGGGGCATTTTACGTTTCACATGATGAATTGGTATGTTCTATTAAGTAGGTACTTAAAATACGAGTGTTCATAAGTTCGTATTTATCTGTTCCATGTACTTCTTTGCGGCTTAGCTTTACTTTCTTACCTCACTAATTTTTTTCTCATATTCTCTTACTATAGGTAGAGTGATGGTTTTTGGAAGGGTACTGAAAACTTCGTGCTGCAAGTAATAGCGGAACTCGTCGAACGTCAGCTCTTGGGAAGATCTGAAGTGATCCAAGCCTTTCTCTACCCCATACAGGTCTAGCAGGGTCCCGATGTTTGCTGTCAGTACCTGAAATATAGAAAGATATATTATTACTACTTCAGAAAGCAGAAACACCTCCAGCCTTTATTCTCATGCCTTCAGCACGAATGGGCCTGCCCTCTCTGGGTGGTACTACCTTTACACAGAAGACCTATCTAAAAATAACAGTATTTGAACTGTCGTATTTCGTTAGTGAATGTGAGACCGGACGAGTGTTACATTAGCATCCCAGTAGAACGCCATAGTGTTGGTCACCATGCCACAATGTCTACATTCACGATGAGGATGGTGACTCCTGAATTCTACTCATGCTCGTTCCACCAGGTAGAATATTGATGAAACTTCACAATAATATAGCTTACTTATCGGAATAACACATAGGCTACTATTTATTTTTATTTTTTTATTTTTTTTTTTTTTTTTTATATATTTAAGCCTGCCAAAGTGACTCTACTCTGCCTGATGGAAAGCATGAGTAGAATCCAGGAGTAGGGGTCACCATGCTTATTGTGAGGGTAGGCAATGTAGCATGGTGACCCTTACCATGGCAGCCCGGTTAGACTATTCTGCATCATTCTCCCGGCCTTCGAAGGGCGGGAGAATGATGCAGAATGATTGGGCCTCCGGTCTCACACTCACCAACGAAATACGACAGCAAGAATGCTGTCATTATTAGGATGGTCTTCTGTGTGAGGGTAGTACTGGCCGGGTCGAGCCGGCCCATTCGTGCTGAAATCAGCGTGGCTCTACTACCTTACCGCAGACAGAGTTAATTTGTTGCAAAGTATCATACAAATCCGTTCACTATACATTATTGAGTAAACTTTTGGTCTAGGGGTTAAAGTGGTCGCCACGCCCACTTCCTACTTTGCCAAGTGTCGTGGCTTCAAATTCCACGTGAAACCACAGTTTGTATGATCCAAAAATTGTTGTTCAGATTCTGGGTGTTCTTTGTGCCCGTTTTATAAATGTATGTTTGTAAAGTCCCCGCGACACAGGATATATGTATATTCAAATCTATGTGTACTCATAAACTTTCTGACTTATAAATGGATATTTAGTCGGATAATTGAAATTGTGCCCGCATAATATATTACGTAGACGATTACAACAGATGAAATCACTTAGTTCGTACCAAAAGTCCTGACTCATAGGTCGATGCTATTAGCTAACATAAGAAATGTAAACATTGGCCTTATAAGTTATGTAGGTACCTATTAAAACTATGTAACTCTAATGAGGCTGTGCAAGAATTATTATTGTCTTATGACATCATCATCATCATCAGCCTATCGCAGTCCACTGCTGGACATAGGCCTCTCCAATTGCACGCCACTCAGTTCGATCCTCGGCGACTCGCATCCAGCTCCTGCCAGCCGTCTTGCGCAAATCATCACTCCACCTGGCCTGTGGACGTCCTACACTACGTTAATTATTATCTGTCTCGTGTAATTAGTCACTCGAAAAACAGAATTTTTATTTGACATTATGTAGAAAATTGTACGGAAACTTTGTTAGTTAAGTCCGACTCACTCTCTTAAACTCAACTCTTGTCCGGTAATCACTAACAGATCTATAATAATTTTAAGTACTTATTTATTTTCTAGCTCGAGTTCATTTAATTACATGTCATTAGATAAACTACCGAATGAATGTTTGTACAAAAACATTTAGATACGTATCACAATAAGAAATAATTGTTCATTCGGATAGAGACCTTGGCAACCAATAGTGAGGTGTCGAGTTTCATCTGTACGTGAATTGTGTAGTACCTAAACATTGACTATAATGATTGACACTTTAGATATTTAGTTACATACGCGGAAGGCTAGAACATTGTGTCATTCTTTAAATATTTAGACACGTCATTTATCAAGTTTTGCGCGTTTTATTACAGCCGCTACAATAAACAAAAGTAGTTTTACTCACATCAACAACCTTTAAACCACAACTCTGCTGGGTTCGGGTCACCTCTAAGGAGAGTGACCCTCTCCTGAGAGGAGACCGAACCCAGCCAGGAGACATTTTTGGCTGTTCGTATGTCTGTTTGTTCCGGCTAATCTCGGGAACGGCTGGACCGATTTTAACGGGACTCTCTCTGGCAAAAAGCTGATGATCGAAGGAGTAGCTTTAGCTTTTTTATAGACAAGCTTCGCTCCGCTGCGTTACTCGCGGTTTACAGCAACAGGCGTGGGTAACACTAGTTTATATCATCATCATCATCAACAGCCTTCAACAGTCCACTACTGGACATAGGCCTCTCCTTGAAAAGGAGGTAATGGCCTACTATACCACGCTGGCCAGACGGGTTGGTATAGGGTTGGTTTCAAGTTCATCACACGCTGGCGGTCTGCCCCGCATGGGAGACGCAGCGCCGGGACCTCACTGCAGTCATCGGAGGGGATCTCTCGCTGCCGGCCGTCGTTCGTTCCATGGTCGGCAGCGAGAGCTCATTTACCGCGGTCGCAACCTTCTGCGAGGACGTAATCACGCAGAAGGAGGCGGCGGAGAAGGCCCGGGAGGACGACATCCAATCGGACCAGATTCGCCGCCGGCGACTCGGGCGGCGGAGGCGCGAACATCTGCGCCTCATGCCGCCTTGAGGTGGCCGCGGGTGGACGGGACGGGTTTTCCCTTCACCCGCATTATGTGGCCAGCCGCGAGGGGGCGACGTCGGTGTGTGCCGGACGCCGCCTAAGAGAGGGTCGTCGTACAGAGACGGTGCCCGCATCAGGAGCGGGCAGGCGCTGGAGAAGTTCAGAAGGAGATCCCACCCTGGACTTCTCCTCCTCCTAAACGGAGAAGCGCGGAGAGGGCACACTGTGTGGTTTTTAGTCGGTTCAAGTCCGACACACCACCCCGCCGTAACCCCCGGTGGGGTGACGGTCCATGATGATTTTCCACACATAAAAAAAAAAATTAAAAAAATAAAATAAAAGGGTTGGTTTTCCTTCTCTTTGCATTGATGTTGTCTTGCGTAGTTTATCCCTTAGTCGCCTTTCACGATTTTACGACACCCGCGGGATGAATAGGGGTGGTGACAATCTGTATTCTTAATCCGTCACCACACGGACTAGTTTATATAATATTTATATATTAATTTATCTCTATGCCATTTTGCACTAAGTGTACATATTTATACGTCATTCCACAAGAAAAGACAATGCGTCTTATTCAAAGCACATTAGTGGACAAACGTGGCGCGGTCTCGAGTTCAATATCCGTTGATAAAATGATTCATAGTGCTTTTGTTATTCTATTTCATGTCTCGGTGTGGAGGATAATTCATTCACTTTGTCAAAGAAGTCTGGACTTAGAATGCCTTATTGGATTTTGTGAATTTATTTTAATATTTAACTTTCCCATAATTCGATACTAATTTGTAAATTCGAAAGTACCTAACTCTGTCTGTCTAATACGCTTTCACGGCTAAACCGCTGAACCGATTTGGATGAATTTCAGTATAGTGATAGATAAGACCTTGAAAAAAGATTTACTATTTTTTTTGAGTTTCAGTTCTAAGTATGAATACCCCCAAAATTAATGTTTTTTTTCTATTTTTGTGTAAAAATATTAATGCGGTTGACAGAATACATCAACTGACCAAGTTTCAACAGTATAGATCATAAAGTTTCCACCTAGACACAAAGTCAGTCACCAGAGAAGGGACAGGGTGGACAGACAACCAGCATTTCTGCCATATATAAAAGGAGTGACAGACAAGATCTCAAATGTACTTAATAAGTTTTCACTCAAAACTGTCTTCACTCCATTCAGAAAAGTGGCACAATGTCTCCGATCCCCAAAAGACAGTTTCCCCTTGGAGAAGCCTGGTGTCTACAAGATTGACTGCAGCTGTGGGAGTTCATATATCGGCCAAACTAAACGTCCAAACTAAACCATCGCGTGCCGAATGAACGAACACATAAAAGCGGTCAAAAACAATGACATACAGAAATCGGCAATCGCGAAACATTTGATTGACTCGGGCCCAAATCACTGGATTGAGTTTCATCAGCCACAAATAATTACGACAGAACGCCACTACATACCTAGATTGGTCAGGGAAGCGATTGAAATTACGAAATACAAAAATTTCAATCGTGAAGATGGGTTTAAATTGTCAAATGTCTGGAATCCAGTGATTCGAATGTGCAAAAACCGGCGTAATCAACAAAACATAGTTTCGCGATCAGATACTGTTAGTGTTGTGTGTCGAGAACAGTTGCGAGTGAATAGTGAGTTGGTAAACAGTGGTACCGGGGGCGATCGTAGTAAAAGACTTCGAAAGAAGGTAGACCGATATGTCTGCCAATAACATCCCACCCGCAAGATCTTCAGTTACTCCGTGATCATGGCGCTTGCAACAGCGCCGAAATATCGGATACTCACAAACAATAAGGTACATGGTAGCAATCCCGCAGATTTATATTTAAAAGTATAGTAGTTGTATACGATTTTAATGGACATAATATACAGATACTATTGACCAATATGTCTTTAAGTAGTTTAGTTATATATAAGGTTACAATCGTTTTAACGAACTGCACAATTGAAGCTACGTATGCAATTAAAAGCTGTGGGAGTCATTATCGCGGCTTACGTTCCGCAATCGTATGAATCATGCTTCTACGCACACATACTTAGAGATATCCGTTACATTTGTTTGTTTATATGCTAATAAGAACATGGATGAGCATAATATAACCTTTAATAGACCCTTTGCGTATGTAGTTGAGTTTCTTTTAAACTGAACTAATCGGAAATGCGTATTACGTCAGTTGTTGAAAACGCTTCGGCAGGCGGTGAATTGCTAGTCGTTTAATGGAAATCAGAAGATGAAAGAATTACATCGGCTTGGTCTTCGAACTCCTTGAGACCTTAATGCGATGCTATGCGATGTCTATTTATATCTTAAATGTATGGTCTACAAAATATTCGAAGTATGTTATTTTATAATTATACCATGCACAAATGCTAATTAAAGTTTGAGTGAAATGATGGATATTGAAACAATTATAAATTTTAGAAAGAAATTCGTAGAATATTGAAGCTGGATGATGCTTTTTAGTGTTGAAATTCGTACTTAAGTAAGTTGTAAGAGAAATTATTGTTAAATATTTGAATTTTGACTTTACATAATAGCAACAAGTACCTACCTAGTTAGTTCTTTCTTGCTTCTCCTCTATTATCGTTTTGGACAGAGTGGATTAAACTCATCTAATCGTTCTAATTTCGTCTTATGAATATAGTTTAAATGAGTTGCCCCCAAATTTGTTAACTCAAATGACATTACTTGTCGTTGTGTCCACGATTGACCACTGGTGTCTCCTATCTCTTTTATTTTTATGTTGTTTTGTTTTTATATTTCTTATTTTTTTAAGATATGTCTTTTTGTGAACCCTGTTTAAGAGCGTTGAGGGAGAGTATTGGTTTTTGTCTTTACATGGGGTTTTTGCATATCATTGATGAAAGAACTTCTGCCGAGAAACTGTTTTACAGTTTGGCAGACTTTACGATCTTACAATCATAAAGTCGTGTTTTGAGTGTCAATTACATAAACTTAAAAAGAAAACGATTCGTTTATCATTATTTTTCTATACAAGAAAGAATTTGACACACACTACTTCCTACTGCGGTTACTCAAATAGGTATTTAGTATTGTTAAACCAATACAAATATATATAAATTGTTGTATTGTACTTGTGTCACTGCATTTTTTACTGATAACACATATTACTCATACCGTCATACCATATAATTTCGTAAGATATTTTCATAAATAAACTTGTAACAATGACCAAGACACAAGTCATAGACGGGTAGGGTCACACCAGGGTCACGGTATGACTAATAAGGACAGCTGTTCTCGTTTAGGGTCTAATATGGTAACCCGGCGGTAACCTTCATTGTAATCGTGTCGAATAAAATGTAAATCATGTTGTAATTTATTAGTTTTGAACTGTTCTAAGTTTAAAGCTTTGTAATTAATATCGACCTCGAATATCGCTTGTTTTGTGGATTGACTTATTAGTAAAAAATTTAAAAGGTTTTCAATGACACACATTTATAGTCCAGTCAATAAAAGCTTAACTTTGCCATTTTGGTTGAACACCTGCAACCAACGCCAAAATTTCCGTAAGTCTTCGTAAAATTACTTACTAAAATTGCAGGGTGCTGCAATACCGGCAAAGGGTGCAAATACATTGCAAAAGGGTGCAAAAACCACTTTTTCGTCTATATCTCGCGATTGGCTGGAAAAATAAAAAAAGATCCTACTACAAAATTGTAGGAAATTAAATCCCCTACAAAAACTTGGAAACGTATATTCGCGTATCTCTCATAGTTTTTGCACAAAATGCATTTAAAGGTGCAAAATGAAAAAAATATTACTATTCATCTTTTTTTTTCATATTGAAGTGATACTACATGTTTCATTGGGATTCAAATGATGTGCTTCGGGCATTTTTTTTCTTTATTTACACTTTTTTTCAATTACCTAATAATCTTGGCAAAAAAAACATTTAATTTTTTTTATGTGACTAGCTGACCCGGCAAACTTCGTACCGCCTCATAATAATCATTAAAATATTATGCTTAGTTATTAACTGATAAATTAACAGCAGTGCCACCTAACGGGCCCCGGCCGGTACCGCCACAATCGCTTTGTTCTCCTGCATTTTAAATCTGTAATATCTTCAAAAATATTAATTTAAATTACATACTGTAAAGGGTCATTTTAATCTATATTAGATGCACAAAGTATTTAAGGTACTTAATTGGATAAGGATTAATACTGTATTGCTAATAATCGTTTCGTAAATAATCCATTATTTCTAGTAAAAAGAAAGAAAGTATTGTAGAACTTTATAAGGTGTACAATACTGTAGTACATTATTTTGATCTATCTCGTAGGGTACAGCCAGCGTTTGCAATTTCAGCGTAAAAAAATGGGTTTATATTAGTAGTATATTCTACTCTTTTGCTCCCACTCATTCCAATTTTCTATAGTAAGAGTCTTCAATATAAGAGTGAATAGGTAGAATAAGACAAATATGAGACCCTTGCACTCGACGTAAATAGTCCCATTCAAGATCTATGGGATAGGATCGAAAAATAGGACCCATGTGCTCGAATAAGACCAGACGTTTCCTAACAAGAGCGAAAGAGATATTAGACATAAATGAGAACCTTGCGCTCGACGAAAATAGTACCATTGAGAACACACACACATACGCTTGTTTATCTATCTCGCTGAGTGCAATGAGTAAGACTGCAGCAGAAAATGCTCAACTAACTGTTTGTCACTTACTGTCACTATACTCCAAACTGTCGTTTCAGGGATATTTCGTTTTTGTGCGTCTAACTGTCCAAAAGTGTTTTTTTACAAAATAAACTTGATTCACTGTTTTCAATTTAAAGGAAACAATGATGCATGTCCTGTTATCCCAAAAATATATACTATTGCCTATAAGTATTATTTCAGCACTTCGTCCTAAATCCTTCATTCGTTTCTTCAACTAGCTGTTGAGACATACATTTATCGAAAAACAGGATCGATGTTAGTTATCAATCTACTAAGCAAACTTTTTGTTTGCACATCATACCATAATATTTAGCTTCAAGAAGCTTCATCAATAATTTAACCTCAGAAGACTATAATTACTGATGTTTTCCTTCAATATGTCTTTGATAATACTGACCGTAATACAAGGTGGGCGCGGAACGCGGTATAATCGAGTCTATTCTTTTGCGTAACAATTCGTCTGTGGTGTTGACGCAGCGCGAATTCCATCGCCGACTCCCCGGTCGTCCGGCACTAACTGCGCAGACACTGCGCCGTTTGGCCAGGGACCACAAGAGACGCTGCCAAGAGTGGCCGGCCCCGGAGCGCCTATTCTGCCAAGAATATCGCAGCTGTTGCTGAGGATGTCGAGCTGTCGCCTGAAACATCGACCAGACGCCGTGCCTCGCAATTAGCCATCAGCCGGTCGTCCCTAAGGCGAATTTTGGTCAAAGACCTGCGCATGTCCGTGCGTCAGCTGCTGCCTGTCGACCACCAAACGCATGTAGCCTACGCCCATGCGATTCTCAATCTCGAGGACGAAGTAGACGATTTTTCGACAAAAATAATAATGAGCGATGAGGCTCATTTCCACCTCAGTGGGTACGTGAACAAGCAAAACTATCGCTTCTGGGGCACCGAAAATCCACGAGTGTAGCACGAGGAGCCATTATAATCGCGAAAAGTGACTGCATGGTGCGCTGTTCAAGCTGGAACAGTCATCGATCCATTTTTTTTCGAGGACGCCGCTGGTCAAATGACAACAGTGAACGGTGCGCGCTATATGGCCATGTTAACCGAGTATTTTCTGCCACAATTGAACGAATTAGGACTGGAGGACATGTGGTTCCAACAAGACGAAGCAACGGCACACACTGCGCGAGACACAATCGATATTCTGAAGGCGGCGTTCCTGGGTCGCCTCATCTCTCGTTTTGGCGATTTGCAGTGGCCCGCAAGATCGCCCGATTTAACCGTTCCAGACTTTTTTGTGGGGTTCTTTGAAGTCCCGTGTTTATGTGAACATTCGACACGAGTGCGAGAATCTGTCGCCCGAAGTTCTCGTTGAAGTAATGAAAAATGCCATAAAACGAGCCCGTATAGCAATCGATTGTGGCTGCGTCCATTTGGCCGATATCATCTTCTCGACTTCACTAATAAAATTCTAAAGGTTCAAATAAACATAATCAAAAAACAAAATCGAAGTTTTTCATTTAGAAAAAAATTGAGAGCCAAACAACATCGGATGACTTCTTTTGGCCCACCTTGTATAAGAACCTCAGGTAGTCAGGAGACTTTTCATTGTTTAGGAGGCATAGCAGTGTACACACCAGCAAGTAGTGTTTGATATAAAAGAACTCCAATCAAATGTAAAAAAAACTGCAGCGCAATTAGCATCTACAACAGATATCATCAATGATGAGAGATTGCCTTCTGGATTAAAAAACATCACCTATGCCGATCCTAGTAAACTATGTTTAGGCATTTCACCTCTTGTATCACCATCGTATATAACATTTCTATCAGGCATATTACATG
Organism: Phragmatobia fuliginosa; assembly: GCA_932526445.1. NCBI lineage: Eukaryota > Metazoa > Arthropoda > Insecta > Lepidoptera > Erebidae > Phragmatobia > Phragmatobia fuliginosa. Next base: position 16,674,066 of record OW052067.1, read on the forward strand.
CCTCCCGTTCATTAGATGACCATCTTCTCAAATTTGAAAATTTGCAAATTTGCGATGAATTTAATAATTTTTTTGTCAAGATTATTAGGTATATGAAAAAAAGGTATAAATAAGTAAAAAAAAAATGTCCGAAAAATATTAATTAAATCCCAAGGAAACATGTAGGATCGCTTCAAAATGAAAAAAAAAAGATTAATAATAATATTTTTACAATTTTGCACCTTTAAATGCATTTTGTGCAAAAACTATGAGAGATACGCGAATATACGTTTCCAAGTTTTTGTAGGGGATTTAATTTCCTACAATTTTGTAGTAGGATCTTTTTTTATTTTTCCAGCCAATCGCGAGATATAGACGAAAAAGTGGTTTTTGCACCCTTTTGCAATGTATTTGCACCCTTTGCCGGTATTGCAGCACCCTGCAATTTTAGTAAGTAATTTTACGAAGACTTACGGAAATTTTGGCGTTGGTTGCAGGTGTTCAACCAAAATGGCAAAGTTAAGCTTTTATTGACTGGACTATTAGTGCACTTTATTTATTTTTACATTTGAATTTAGAATATTCGATTTGCTCTTTACTAAACTGTGCATTAAACTGTGCGTTAAATACATCTTACGTTTATTACACATATTTGCTACTAAATTATACCCTTTGATTATATTATACCATGAAGATTATACCATGAGTTATGTCAAATACAGATGGTTAATTCTTTAGTATAAGTGATGTCAGAACTTTCTAAGATTTTCTCAAAAATGTCTTTACAAAACTACCAGACAATTTAATCTATTTGTATTTTGCATCCAACTTGATGCTTTCGAATCTTAAACGTGATGCTATAATTTGTTATTTCAATTTTCATGTGAAAGTTGTAGGTAGCAGACATGGTTTAATAAATTCAACAAACAAATCTTGTCTCGCAATTTGACTATTTGCAGTTTTGACTGCACGCTGGCCTGTTGGTAATTTAAATTACGAGTATGTGAGGGTGACCTCTACAAGTCGTAGAAAACCCGTTGGTAAGTCGACTCCTTTCCAGGCTCTACACATTGGTTCCCCGGCTACTGGTTGAAGAAGGAACATCGGATATCAGATGGAATTTCAGGCCAGAAAAAAGTTAAATTACAAACTCTGTCTTATATGTATATGAGGTATATGGTTTTGAAGCAACCGTACTTTCTTAACTATCCTCGTATTACTGTATTTTGTAATATTATGTAATATATTATTAATATACATAACTACATAATTACATAAATAATTGAACAATCAAATGTGGTCAGCGGTTTCGTTCTGTAGTATGTTCAGAACAGTCGTTCATTTTGTAACAAAAGAGGAAAATAATTTTAATTGTTTCACACAACTTTGTCAGCAAAATAATTACTCTTAGTACGACACTAATGATGTTTCCAAATTGTTACCACTAGCTAATAGAAGACAAATCTTTACGGAGTGTTTTGCGTTGGCAAGACAAGAGCTATTTCAACTGCTAAAACTGAACTCAAAGAATGAATTAGTAAGCGATCATAGTCGTACATTGATTAAAAAAACGACTTAATTATCGCTGAAAGTACATTAAAAAAACGACGAATTGAGAACCTCCTCCTTTTTTGAAGTCGGTTAATTATTCTCTTTATTAAATTAATATACGTATTGGTTTTATTTTTAAATATAAATAATATGTTATTATTTTTATTATTCTTATTCTCTAAATCTAAAAGTATCCAAGTATGCTATAGGGCATACAAGAATCTCCAACTTTTCCACAAGGTTCCTTTATTTATTGGTTACAATGTGTACATTTCACTCCTGGGGAACACTCCAGCCGCCACTCCAGAACGAAAGGTTATGGAAAAAAAGTTGTAGCCAGATTTTGGATAAGATTTCCCTGGGAAGTAAGCTTTTTGTCCTGTTAACCGCATTATCTTACGCATTCTTCATCCGACTATTATCCAGTCGTTTACGACCCTACCTCCTTTGTTTTTTCCCGTGCGGAAATGCCCCCGGATACCACTGGCCATCAGCTGGCGGTGATGTTGGAGTCGAACTGAGCAAAAACCGCACGCCGTTCCGGATACTAAAAGCTGAGGAACAAGCCCTCGAAAGGAAAGTCCTGGAAGCACGACAACGACCTAACCTCTTCACCATAAACAAGTTTGTAGTGTTGTTTGGAGAATGGTTGGAATGGTTGGTTGAAATGGTTTTCTTGGATAAGTTGAATTGATATGTTTAATCAGTATCAAACATTTAATAGTTGTTGGTGAGTAAAGAAAGGCTCAGTAGCCAATATTTGTTAATCTTTTAACGTTCATTAATTTAATAGGTTTGTTTTGAATGATGGACAGCGCCCGCGTGTATTTAGTGGTTTTATCGTGGAAGTAATGTAAATGTAAATATATTACGTTTATAAATAGGTATGTACTTTGCAGTACTATCTCATTTATTACTAATTATCATTTATTGTCATCTATTGGATCGCCAGGCGGTCGAATTCCGATCGTTTGTTTTATTATATGTATATTTAGGCCTATTAAAGTGACTCTACACTGTTTGATGGAAAGCATGATATTCGTTACTTAGCTAGCAGTGGACGACGATAATATGTGAATTTGATGCAGATATCTTACTCGTATTTGTTCCAAATAATTTTGTGTAGACTTTGTTACATAATATTTGACTTTAAAATACATAGCTAGCTTTATGTCCCCGCCCTCTAATATGTACGAGTATACCTACCTACCTACCACCTACCTCCTATATTTCGCGGTAAGGAGTAACCTATAATCTTCCTCAGGCATAAAAGCTAAATATTCTTGAAATTGGTGCAGAGGTTTAGTCGTAAAAGCATATCAGACAGACCGTTACTTTTGAGTTTGCAATACTAGTATGGTTTATTTTAAAATGGTGTCTTTCGTCACTTCGTTCACATATCAAAAACTGTATTCATACGAAGTTTTTTTATTTATACACTGAGAATCCACTGATTAATTTAGTGTTAATAAACAAAATTATTGGCCTAAGACCTTTGTTATTCAAAATGTGAGCCTAAATTGAGAATGCGTTGATAATTTATTTTGTTTAACTGAGTTTATTAGTGAAAGGTATTTTGATGCGAGAATGTGATTCTTAAGTCAATTTTGAAGATGACGGCATACGTAAATGGCAAAATTTAATTTCCAATGGCGCGGCGGCACCAAAGTGAAAATAAAAGTATCTTGTGTTAAGGACAAATAACTTCGTTAGCGAGTGAGTGGAGGAATGTCAATAAAATCCAGATTAAGGAATTCCGAATTTAAGTGACAATGAACGCCGAATTCCAGGTTTGTAACATTCTTTAAAAAGTGATTGTTTCTCAGAACTGATGAAATAATTATCACTTAATAGAGCGCGAAGTTATAAAGATAATGCTTAAAAACGTCTACTAGTCAGGAACATTTATTTCGTTTTAAAAAAAAATTTTGGTCAACAAAACTGATAAAATAATTCAGAGAGTTGATTAATTAAACACAACAAGAAGTGAACGTCAGATCGATGTTTCGTTAGTGGCTTGCAGAACTGCTGTCTTCGCACGTAATAAAAATGTATATTAAAGGTAATTTTACTAAACTCCTTTCTCAGGAGAGGTTTATTTCCAGTACTGAACTGTACAAAGTGTACAAATCACCCTATATGAAACTTTATTGTGATTTTTTTCTTTCAATTGCCTGTAATTCAACACTTTATACTGAGCTGACGTTTTTCCTATCCTATCCAACTAAACTAAACTAAGAGGCAGCTTGCGCGTAGCTAATGTTCACGAAGCTTCAAGTTTTTGGATAGATATGTTTACTTTGTGACTAAAACTTCATGAAATTTATTAAAATCTAAGAACTAAGAACAGTAAAAAAAATCGTCGTAGAAAACAAACTTTAAGTAACAACCAATCATTATAAAGTGCAAATATACTTTGAATTTTAAAACTTTAAGTACTTATTTAAAAATAACGATAGGGTGTCGTTTTATATCATTGATCCGGTTCTTCATTCGATATGAAGAATAACAAGAAGTATTAATATTTTAGCATTATTATGTTACAGTACTAGGGCTTTACTCTGTTAAGCCTATTTTATTATCAGTACGAAACATAACTTTTGCGTTTTTAATGTTCGCTATAAAGTTTTTCAGCTTCACAGACAGACTGACCTCATTTTGTTTGGGTCGTTGACATTTTATATTGGCACGAAAACCTGCCACCATTTTCTGGAACTTCCGCATATTTTAGCTATACAACCTTCTTTTGTTTTGTTTTTTGTTTGTTACGAGCTACGTTATGTGGTCTTGTCCGTTTTGTTGCTTTTGAATAAGATGTTGTTCACTATTTTATTGGTGTTAATTCTTTTAGCATCAACTGAGTCATAACATCAATGAAAGTTCCGTCAAAATTGGTCTAGACAGAGATAAGCTGGCAGATACAGACAAGGCGTCATAAAATAATAATAAATGATTTACATGTAAGTATCATTAAAGGTAAATACAAAAATGAGAAGCCGGCCGAGGAAGAAATCGATCAGAGTGGTGTGCAATATGAGAGGCCTATGTCCAGCAATGGACGGCCATAGGCTAATGATCATGAATATGAATATAAATACAGTGCATTTAGTGTAAAGCTGTTAATTTAAATTATGAACACACACTTATATATTTTTTTATTTGTATAGAAGATACGTATATTGAATTACAGCGTGTTTATAATTGTATTAGCACAGGTTGCTTATTACGATACTGTGGAACATTTACTAACCAAGTTGGTGAGCCAACATCGTTTCACGTCTAGAGGTTAACTTTTGCCTATACACATGTATGTGCGTTATGAGGGTGTGTCTAGTATAAATGTTTGTATTAGGCAAAGAAACAAAACATATGACAGAGAAACAAGAGCAAAAAACTGCAATTTATTAATTTAAATTTGGATTTATGCCATTTGACAGTAATACACATTGCACAACTTTTTTCTTGAGCAATGTTAAACTTAACTGGAAATATATTTTTCACATTTTTTTTAAAATTCATGCTACTCTCAGTGAAAGCAACGACCGAAATTATTGTAGGTAATTATATGTACTTGTATGATTGCTTTGCACTTGGCTTGAAATGTCCACAAAATTATATGTGAAATATTTTCACACTGCAATTAAAGTAGGTGCTAAGGTTTTGAACTTTGTGTTTCAACTACAAAATTATTTATGATGGATGTTTAAAGAGAAATGATTATCAAGTCTGCAAATTTAATATTTGTAATACAATGAAATAATTTAAATTTGGAAATATTGCATTTTAATGTCATACTAGTGGTCGCCCTGTAGTCGAAATTCGATTTAAAAAAAAAACTACAGTTCTTCTCCATATAAACACCAACTGTGCCAAATTTCAAACTCATTCGTTCGCATAACTTTCGTAAAAAAGGGGTCCAAAATTTTTCCTTTACGTATAAAATAAAGAATAACTATAAATTAACAATAATGAACTTGATCAAAACGAAACAGGAGGTAAAAAAATAAACCTTCAATGGTATGATGATTTTCAGAACTTACATTTCAATGTTATATTAGAAATAAATGTGGTATATTCATTCCTATAACTAAACTAAAGAAACTTAGGTAGGTGATATTAAAGACAGGGAAATAAAAAAAATTAAGCCTGCTTCTTTCAGAAGTCAAAAGCATTTACCTAAACTTTGATCAAAGTCGTGAATTACGGTTTTTTCATCCCATTGGAGTCGTAAGTGGTCACCAAGGGAACAAACATCGAGGCAAAGAGAAGGAAATCTTGAAAGAAACCCTATACCAATCCGTATGACTAGCGTGGTATAGCGAGCCAATCGCCAACCGCCTTTCGAAGGAAAGGTCTTAATCCAGCAGTGTATTTTCAAAGGCGACTGACGTGAACTTACGATTTAAATAACAGTGAACGTAAATATAAGCAATGTTTTCTTTCGGTCAAAACTAAAATTGGGGTCACTGAATCCCATTAGCCATAGCATCCTTCTGATGTTTTGGCACAATATCATTAAAAGGACAACCTAATGGATGAAACAATGCCAACCATAGCACAATAGTCTTTGTCAATATGAGTGATTCACTAATGTGGTTTGAAAGAAAAGGCAATGAAAACTAAGGACGTTTTATTTATAAATAACTTCTTTTTACATCCTTATACATTTATGATAGGATACCAGCTGACCGCTGACCACTTGAGTTTTTATTGCCTTATTAGGGTTCCGTAGTTCATGACTCGGAACCCTTATAGATTCGTCATGTCCGTCCGTCCGTCCTCGACCTACCGCCCAAACGGTTGGTGCTAAAAAGATAAAACTTTGGATGAATATGTGTTGTAATTATGTGGACAATAAAGTGTTACAATAAAATTATGAAAAATATTTTGATTTCGAGTAACTCGCCTACTCGTAAAGTGGGGATGTTATTTTTTTCTCGTGTGAAGTACCATTAGATAGGTCTTTAAAAAACATTGTGAGGTTGCTTAAACCATTTCTCGATTTAAGTATCCATTTGCGAGTTATTTAACTTTAAAGCACAGTTTTTTTTCAAATACAACCCCCCCCCCCCTCCCCCTCTTAAAAACTATAGCGGTTTTGATAAGTTTTTTATTTCAGGAGTTATACAATGCAGCATGGTGATCCACACTATCCACGCGATGTTTCTGCATTATTTTCTCGGCCACCGGTGGCCGGAAGGCTGATGAAAAAGATTGGGCCTCGGGTTTCTCAGTCATCAACAAAGGACGACAGTATGAATGCTGGCATTATAGGTTGGTCTTCTGTGTGAGGGTAGTACTGCCCCGGTCTAGGCGACCCATTCTACTACATGTTCATGACAACTCCCAGACTAGAAATATTCCTGAATACCGGGGGAGCTAATAAACATACATACAAGAACACCTAGACTTAGAGCAACAATTTGTGAATCACACGAAGTTGTCCCATGTGGGGTTTGAACCCTTTAATGGGTTCAAACCCCACATGGGACAACTTCGTGTTCATATTGAGTTTAATCTCAGCGCAGTGAGAATCAATATGAGATTAGACTCCATAAACCACAATAAAAATAAAATCCTAACAAAAACTGTTTACCTAACTATTGCGATAAACCTTTGTTCCGAAGTATAAATTCATCTGGTGCATTATTTTCATACGTAGATTCGTAAAACTATTCATAACAAACTATTATTCAAATATAACATGTCCACATGCAAATGAATATGCAATTTTTCAAAAGCCGTTGACCACAGTGACTGGCCTTCTCAATTCCTAAACGAAAAAATCGAATAGATATGCGAACCGATTTAGACAATTGTGATGTAGGTGTCTAAAGCATATTAATCATGCCTTATTTGGTTTAGATTAGAACATAATAATGAGTATGTTTTGCCTAACAAGACAGTTTTAACAATTTCGTAATGGATATAGAACATTTTGAATATTACTATAATACCAACGATGCTAATGTAAGTAGTATGGGTATAATTTTGATCCAATATTTTTTTAAACTTCTTAGATTCCCTATTGACAATTTTTTTACCATGCAGAGTGCATTAAAATTCAAATTCAGGCCTAAATCGAGTCTTAAAAAGTCATTAATTTTAGGTATAAAAATGCAGATAAATAAACTTTCATTTCCAAGGTTTATTGTACCGTAGTTTTTAAGAGGAAACCCAGATAGTCTTGCCTTATCATTTTCTTGTTCGTCAGTTCATTCGCGGATTGATTTTTCGACGCCAACAAAACAATAAAAGAAACAGTGATGGGCATCAAGGTCAACTTAGCTTTGTTCAATAGTAATAGTAGACGAATATAAAAAATACACTTCCTTCAAAATTTTAGGACCCAAATATTAAGCAGTTGGAAGAAAACAGTATTAATTATGTAGTTTATTTTTCCCGTCTGTATAATGTAGGCTAACTAATACGCCCAGGTCGAGACAATAAAGATAGGGTGTCGTTTAATACCCTTGACCCGGTTATAAGCTGCGGTAAACTCATACTTCGCTGTCTAATATAGAACATCCATACACAAAGTAGATAATATTATAAAGAGGTAAGTAAGTTTGTGAGCTTGCGATGTAGGATAGGATCGATTTTGAAAATTATTTTACCAATAAAAGACCCCAATATTTGTGAGTATTATAGGATAAATTAACCCGAAAAATGATTAGCGGAAGATAAAATCTGACACACACGTAGCCTTATGCAAATGCAAGTATTATAATATGTTACGCGGTTATCTATATTTGATTGCGATCCAAATTTATGTGGACTAAAATAGAATCGAATAAGAAAATCAATATACATAAAGGACTGAATAATTTATTTTACCCCGATTAAACAACTGCACTGGGGATACAAACTGCAAACTTTGTCAAGCGATGAGCTCTTTATAGCAGAGATTTTTTGGAAATTTCAACCCTTATTTCTAATAGCCATTAAAAGATAAACGGTTGTGCGAAGTCGGTCATTTTCATTATTATAAAAAAAATAGCTAGTACTAATACCAAGATAAACTTGTATAGTTCTGTCTAAAAAAGTAAACAAAATACACTTTACTGTACACTTTTTTATACCGTTATAAGTAGGTAGCATCATACACACTTTCTGCAGAAAACCACCATTTTGTCAATATATATGGTAATGTGGTTGACCCCGACTGACTTCCCTACTAACATTTGTCTTATACACTTGATTTGACAACCAAAACTACACAATTACTACAGTTCACAGATTTTATGGTTGTGTTTTCGGTATTAAGTTTGTTTTATCACCCAAGTTTAACGAAGAATTGGAGAAGAAAACAGTTTACATGAAGGGAGTAGAGCCACGTTGATGACGTAAACTTCGCAAAACAACAACAATCAATCAAAACATAGCAAATAAATCCCATATCTACCTACCTCTTTACAACGAAGAGCGATAGATATGTATGTATATCTAAGCTTCGGCCTATATCTGGCAGTGGACAATTTAAGTGTGTTGATGACGATACGGATGATGAAACGCTTACCATATTAAAATTTATACATCAAATAAAGAAACTGCAGATTCTGTAAAAAAAAAACTCGCATCGATACAAGCGATTCTTTTAATCTTTATGAGTCGATTGTTATCTAGATAACGGCAATAATGATGAAGATAATCCTATAATACCGTGTAGATAATTAATTGTGTTGACTTCATTGTGTGTATCTAGTGTGTATTTTTTATAATAGAAAAATATTAAATAAAGTAAATATTTGTATCATCTGGTTAGGGTTCCGTAGTCCTAATTAGAAACTCATATACGTCTGCCTTTCCGGCTGTTCGTGTTATCTTCGTAGCTATAGTAAAGGTTAATTGTATAACATTATCAGTGCCTAAAAATTTAAAAAGAATTATTTGTAAAAACGTAGCTAGGTATATAAATAGTTGGTCTAGAGTTCTAGACTCTAGTGGTTAGTGTTTGTGGCTGCTAGTCAAGAGGTCTCGGGTTCGATTCCTGGGTCGGAACAAATGTTTGTGTGATCCACAAATATTTGTTTCGATGACTGGGTGAATTCTATGTATCATTATGTATGTATTTACAACAAAAATGTTAATGTATTTATATCAGTCGTCTAGCTTTGCTTAGTTTGGGGCAAGATGACGTTGTGTGTAAGATGTTCGAATATTTATTATTTATTCATATAAGAGAACGAGTAAGTGGAAAACTATTAATATTTTAAATACAATATCAATGAACTTGGTGGCATTTAACAAAACAATTTTTGTTAGCGACTTGGTTAAAACGTGCAAGAATGTTAAAACAAACAGGAACATAAAAGAAATATGGCATGGGTGCAATGTTGTTCAAAAAAATATAAACATGACTGCAGTACACGTTAATATTGCTGTATTATCTATATCAATACTAGATACGAGTAAATACTCAACCAGCTTTTCGGGTTAATTCCTATGAGACTCGCAAATAGTGTGACTTTCTACTGGTCATCATCATCATCATCATCATCAACAGCCTTCAACAGTCCACTGCTGGACATAGGCCTCTCCTTAGAAAGGAGGGTTTGGCCTACTATACCACGCTGGCCAAACGGGTTGGTATAGGGTTGGTTTCAAGTTTTCCTTCTCTTGCATTGATTTTGTCTTGCGTGGTTTATCCCTTAGTCGCCTTTTACGACACCCGCGGGATGGATAGGGGTGGTGACACTCTGTATTCTTAATCCGTCAGAACACGGACAACTACTGGTCAAAGAATTAAACTTATACCCTTTTTACAGCAAGTATGGAACCAACTTAACCTATTTAAAATAATTATCATTTGTATATCAAAGAAGTGCAGAAAACAAACAAAAATGAAACAGTAGTTAAGTGTAAAAAATGATCTCATGAAACTCTAGATGTGGTTTTGTTTTTATCTGTTTGTGCAAAATTTATAAGAAAATAAATAAACTGAATTAATTATCTTTCTATATATAAATGAATAACTGTTCGTTAGTCTCGCTAAAACTCGAGAACGGCTGGAACGATTCGACTAATTTTGGTCTTGAATTATTTGTGGAAGTCCAGAGAAGGTTTAAAAGGTGAATATTTAAAAATGAATTGCATTTTTTTTTACTAATTATTTATTCCTTTTGTTTATTTTAAGTTAATTTTATACAAAAGTTTAGGTCTTCTATTTATCGATTGAGGCAGTACGAAGTCTGCCGGGTCAGCTAGTATATCAATATTAAATTTTACCGAGGACGTGACAACAGCTAAGGGCGGCCTTATCGCTATCAGCAATTTTGTAAAGGATTGTGTAGGCAATATTTGAATGGATAATGACTACAATAGAATGAGATCAAAGGTAGTTGTAGTGTGTAAACCGCTGATAAAGTAGCTACTTTAACTTTTAACCGACTTCAAAATAGGAGGAGTTAGTTCTCAATTCGACATTCTCATTTTCGGAACTTTCGATTGGGTGAACCGATTTTGATAATTATTTTTTTAATTTCGAAGGAAATTAAAAAAGAATCGAGGGAACTCCTCAAATATCATGAGCATACCTGTCGTGGTTTGGGTACTTGAAATAGTTTTTATATCTATAGGTTTTTCGTTGAAGTCGGTTTTTTTATTAAAATTATATGAAATCTATAGTTAATTCCAAAACATAAAGGCCCTAAGATAATTTGGTTCCTAGGATGTCGCTTGTGTACTTTTTTGCACTACGGAGATATTGTCATCAGCATCATCAATCATCAACAGCCTTTAACAGTCCACTGCTGGACATAGGCCTCTCCTTAGAAAGGAGGTTTTGGCCTACTATACCACACTGGCCAGACGGGTTGGTATTGTCATTATTTCTGAATTATTCGAAAACAATATGTTTTCGATAGTAAATATCGACTGTTGATTGGTGATCTGGCAGCAATTAGAGCTGAATATAAGATAGAATTAGACCTGGTGTCACTTGGAAGGAGGGGGCTGAATACATACAGAATTTGAAATAATGTTAGAGTCACTTCAACTATAAACAATTATACACATAATATGAAGTCATCCAGTTACTTCATTCATAGATAATAAAACATGTACCTAATGATAAAGGTTAAAAGGAATTTGTAAAATGTATTCTATTGTAAAGAAAGTATAATCAAGTCGTAAATATTTTATTTATATTACAATAAAACCGAGCATTTATCAATATGGGATTACATAGCAATATAGCATCTGATTCGTCTACTAATGAATGTTACTTAGAGACAGTGATACAAATATTAGGTACTATATACACTTAATACGTAACTAAAGAGTTTCTAATAGATGATTCTGAAATATCTTACTATAATGAAATTTGCAGTAGTGGACTTATGATAATTATTATGATGATGATAATATCGTTATGTGCGGTGCGTCGACTAATATCATCATCTTCCGAGCCATTATTCCCAAGTTTATTTGGGGTCGGCTACTAGTTCAACCGGATTTACCTGAATTTCAGTTTTTCCAACGGAGCGACTGGCATCGGACCTCCGCAACCCTAAGGGAGAACTGAAATTCGAAGATTGAACTAGTTGTCAGTATAATTGAGGGTACTATTGAACTATTTGAGGGTGCGTCGACTAATTAATTTACTTAATAAAATTACCCAACTCTTTACCCAATTTCTCAACTTCCAAAGTCCTATAGATATAGTCCTATAGCAATCATCTTTGAAGCGGATTTTAAATGGTATTACTGGTATCGAAATCTGAGCTCAGTTTAAAACTTTATGAATTTTTGAAGTAAAAGCCCAACTTTACATTGTTATTCTAAAATATGTCATATTATGATATTGTGAAATTATGCATAATAACCCCTCATTCAAAAACGTTAATCAATTTTAAGTGACGGTTCTGTGTCATTTTGAACTTTAAAATAACAACCTTATAGTTCAAAATGAATAAGGGGTATTAAGCTTTTACACGGATTCTTAACATTGTAGTTTTAACTGTTTTTTATGGACATTCATTCAACATCAACTCCCAAACAGGCGTTTGGGAGTATTTAGACAAGGGTCTAAATATTCCCAAACACCCGTTTGTAGTATTTAGACAAGACCTGGAAGTGGTGTGACAAAAAGGTAGGTATGTACTTATCTGAATGTCATTATGTACCTAGCCACTGTTGACCCAGGAACATTCAGAGACTGAATCCCAACAAAATAATAAGAACCATTTGATTTACAGCGGTACGATAGAGACGTAACTATTTTATTGTGATAACAGGACGGTACAAATACCACGATCAGGCGCCTCCAAGTGCAACAGAAGTAAAAGGCATCACATAGAAACATTTAGGTATTACTCATTGCTATATTGAAGTCTGATGATAAATGTCCTATTCCCATTTTTTCATTACAATGATTTTCCATTTCCTTATCTATACAAATAAATAAAACTGGAATGTCTGTTTGTAATATTAAAATAACCGCTTTTTACTAAATGCATATGTACACACTGTACAAAAGCGCCAAAATATATTTTTTTACAATTTTTGTCTGTCTATTTGTTCCGGGTAATCTCTGGAATGGCTGGACCGATTTCGACGGGACTTTCACTGGCAGATAGCTGATGATATAAGGAGTAACTTAGGCTACATTTTTTATTTTAGACTAGCTTCTAAACAAACTAAACAAACGCGGGTAACACCACGGGGCTTCCCCCTTGCCTGGTGGCTGATCACGATATGCAATGATTGGGCTGCAATCCTACCACCATCCGGCAACTGCAGCAACTACCAGAGGTCTATGATGTCAATATACCGATACGACATCCTTTGGCTGCTTGGGACGGTACCACTTTTTAAGCCTTGCTTGATAACCATTAGTAGTATCAAACTATTTTCTAATAGTATTTAATCCGTGTGGTGACGGATTAAGAATACAAAGTGTCAGCACCCCTATTCATTCCATGGGTGTCGTAAGAGGCGACTAAAGGAACAAAATAAGCAGCTATAACATCACTGCCAAGAGAAGGAAAACTTGAAACAAACCCTATACCAACCCGTCTGGCCAGCGTGGTATAGTAGGCCGAAACCTCCTTTCAAAGGAGAGACATATGTCCAGCAATGGACTTTTAAAGGCTGTTGATGATGATGATGATTTAAGCATAAAAGCCTTAGACATAATATTTACTTTATTATTTATACTAGGAGTAAACAAAGTATACGTACCTTTAGTTTTGATTTGTGCACCAAATCATTGTTCTGTAAGGAATCAAAAGCGTGCCAAATGCAATTAGTTACGTTCTTCAATAAGGCAGACATATTTACATTCCAACAGCTTATTTCACAATAAATATAAATGCCATGAACAAGTTATATTTTTACATTAATTTTTCACCCAAATATTTTTTGAATAAAAACACTTTTGATGTCATCAAATATAGTTTAAAAATAAATAAATGCACACACTCCAAATTTGAATTAATTTGCGCGCGAATGGTGTTTTTTTTATATCGGGTAATTATCGAGAGACAACACGCGTTCAGCCTCTGTGCGTTCGGAAAATAGACTGCTGAATGTACAGAATGTACTGAGACGAGTGGAGCGCGATAACAAGTCGTTGTCGTGTCGTAGGAAATGGCTCACACGGAACGGAACTAACATGCCTTGCAAAATTGACTTGTTTCTGACAATGTTAAGACAAATTGGATCCTACATTGAAATAGCAAGACATTTAGAGTTACGTTTGATAACTTATTATGTTACTCTCATTTAATATAAAGGCTATGAAAAAGCTATAATTAATAATTCGAGCAGAACATCAGTTATGTTCTGTTCACAAAAGGTAAATATGTATATGTATATTTGTAAACTTAGTGAAAGTTGGTAAAAGGGCGAGAGAACTGTTTTACTTGAAACCCTAAAAAAGTTAGCGAATTGCTTATCAGGCTACGCATAGTATAGGGTTCCGTAAACAACACGTGGATTTAAAATTATGTATAGTAGATTATTGTAATGTTTACTTATTATTTCGTTATATTTATGCGAAGTTTCCCAAGTAAGCGCATCTTACAAGTTTTGCCTATATAACTCCTGAAATAACAAATACATCTAAGCCGCTGTAGTTTTCCTATAAAGTTCATCACATGGACTAAGATCGTGATTTTTTTCAGATTTTTGGAGCCAGACTTTACGAAGTCTTACAGGAGGGGATGTTTTAACAAAAAATGCGCTTTAAAGTTGAATAACTCGCAAGCGGATACCTACGTGGGATAACAATCTTTAAAAGTATTAATGGTTTTAAAAGACGGGCGCCATTTTGAAAATTTATAAAGCCTATTTCACTACTACAATTCTAACGAATTCAACGATACCTCATATGTCAAAATCCGTATAGCCGTGCGGGTTGTAGAGCGTGCCAAAGAAATGGATATACTAAATACATACATATTCTTTTTTTTTATATTCTTATAAAGACAACTCTCGCATTAAGAATGTAAATTCTTGTGTCGCGGGGGACTTTACAAACGTACATGAAACAGACATAAAGAACACCCAGACTCAGAATAACAATTCGTGAATCACACAAAGTGTTATCCCATGTAGGATTTGAACCCACGACACTAGGCGCAGTAGGAAGCGGTGTGGCGACCGCTTAAACCACTAGGCCAACCGTGCAGTCAAATATATTGAAATATATTCAAAAATATTATATACATACCTACATACATACGATCGAAAAACCCTCACCCTCCTTCTGACGTAGTCGGATATAAATAGACTCACAGTCACAAAATAAATAAACAGTAACCAGCTACCTTGCTACTAGATGACCTTAATGACTTTTACAATTCGCAATCGACATCTAAAACTGCGTTCAAAGAAGCCGGATGTATTCATTGCTCACCACGAACATAAAAGAGCTTACAATTTTATTCAGAAACAATACGACAGTGAGTTTAGGATACCACGTCTGGCAATCCTAAGTAATAAAGCGACAATGACAAAACTAAGTACATCATAGAACAATGTTTAATTTATAAATTAATGTTATAAAAATAATTCTTCTTCTTCTTTAGGTACCATCTCCATCACGGAGGTCGGCGACCATATGTCTGTATCTATCCCTTGCTTCGGTCATGCGAATCAATGCTTCTGTGCTGTCCACCTTCAACCAGTCTCTTATGTTCTTTGTCCAAGATATAGTGACTTTGTCTGTCCATTTAATTTTAAGCATTCTTCTATATATCCACATTTCAAAAGCTCTGAGTTTATTAATTAGTTTTTGTTTCAAGGTCCAACTTTCAGATCCGTAGGTTAAAATAGAAAGAATATAGCATTTCACCATTCTCCATCTGAGTTTTAAGTTGATCTTTCTATTAGTCAACAGTTTTTTCATTCTTTGAAAGCTGTTTCTGGCAATTTCTATTCTTGTCCTAACTTCTTTTTCTGAATCCCAATTTTCACTTAACCAACAACCCAAATATTTAAAGCTTTTTACTCTGTTTATTTTATTGTTATCTAAGAATAATGGTAGTTCTACGGCTGGAGTTTTAATAAAATAAAAATAATTCTATTGTTATTTAATTCAGCGGTACGCTTTTTAAATTTTAACAGTACTTCTCCTATGTAGTGCTTTAAAGCTCTATAGTTATAGGGAGGTTGCTTCTTTGTTGACACCTAACTGTGACAGAATTAATCGACAGTGAGAGACCGCAGCTCCGCGCGGACATCACTTTGCCGGATACGGATATCTTAAACTGCCTGCTTCATCATCAAATATGGATACTCAAATTTTAATGAGATTGAAATATGTAGATTGTTTTAATATAGTAATAACAGTTTTATTTAGGTGGTCTCTCTTAGAATCCACTTTTCCATACTACGAGAATGTGGACTTTTTGGTAAGTATACTTGAGACATTCTCACAATTATAAACTAGTTGATACTATTTAATCTCGGTTTAATCTAGCTATACTTGGCTTGAACAACACAAGCAAGTAATGTGGAAGACAGGATGGACGTCGGAATTGAACTACGCCGTACAGTGTGTCACTGTGTGTTTACACAATTAGTATGTAAATAAACCTTCATTTAACTTTTCCGTAATACAAATCTAGAGGTATCCTTTGCATATCAAAAGTACATCTTGTACGCAACCTCTCTACATTATAATTACATTACTCATCATCCGACAAACAGTTCGCCTTCGGATGTTTTCACCATACGCAGAATGTAGACGTTGACTCACGAGGACATACAACTCATTTAAATATACATAACCAAAGATGCATTGATCTTGAGTGGGCAAGCAAGATTAATATCGAAAATATGTATTTCTTTTTTGAACTGCTTATGAGCAATCTAAATTCAGGTCATTTTCCTATTTCATACTATAATATTATGATTATAATTAGACATTTGTTATGTAGGTTTCATTATAAAGCGAAATTTAGTAGATAAAAGTATTTTTTTAACAAATCAAGTATTCTTAAATCTATCTGAAAAAGTAAGTTATCATTTTCCTAGGGTTTATTCTTAAGACTATTAAGAGTCGGCTACTAGTTCAACCGGGTTTACCTGAATATCAGTTTTTCCATGGAGAAACTGGCATTTGACCTCCGCTACCGTGAGGGAGCACTGAAAGGTTTTGAACTAGTTGTCAGTATATTTGAGGACAATGACTTACAAATAGCAATTGTCATATATGTTCATGACAACCGGAACCGAAGGCTTAACGTGCTCTCCGAGGTACAGGCGTGAGTCTTTTATACTCCGGATTATGAATTTCCTCAAAGAAAAACCCAAAAACACTTTTGGCTCGACTCAGGATTTCAACCCGAGACCTCTTAAAAAACCAGTCGCATACGCTAACCACTAGACCTCCGAGGCAGTCAGAAAAAGAGAAAAAATATTTCTGCAAAAGATTTATGATGGCAATGACATGAAAAGTATTTAAAATCTCTTATGGTGATAAGTACTTATCGTAACGGAGACTGTGGTACTTGAAAAATGTATTACAGTTATACACGTAGGTAGTTATAGAAAGTAAATATGAGCGAAGTGCTTGCAAAGTTTTAAGACAATTTATGTTTAGAAATTAAATTTAGAGTTATGAAATGTTTCAAAGAAAGAAGAAAACTTTCAAAGAAGCCTGAATGCCTTTCAATTTGAAAGGCACTCAGGCTTCATTGAAAATTTCAATGTTGGAGTTAAAATTTTACAATCACTTTACGTCTTAGGTGCTCGTACCAATAATTTCAACTCTCAGTTTGCAAATCACATTTATAATGAACTTCTTAGCCACAGATAGTTCAAATTACAGATATTAGACTAATATAGTATCCCTAAGCTGAAGCGCTTATAGCCAAGTGTCCTTCAACAATCACCGAGGGTAAGCAACAACGGCGTGGTTAGTCCTAGATGGGTGACCGTTTGTATCATAATATATGAGCATTTCCATGATTCGTAGTTCACATTAAGCTATCGGTCACGGTTGTTATCATAAGATAACAGTCGTGAAAATTAGTTGGAGGCCTACGGGTGGTTTAAAAACACCCATCGGCAAGATTACGTAGCCACAGCGTGTCGTTACTGTCCAGTGGGGACGTATGCCCTCTTAACCCTCTCCTGAGAGGAGACGCAGTGGGACGTTATAGGTTTTTGTTGATGATAATATCCCTATATCTTCATTATTCTTCTGACCTTACCATTCAATAGGTGTAGGTTCAGTATACGCTTGGCTCATCTGTCTTTGATGTCCAGATCAGATGTTGGCTTGACCGTATTGTGTGAACTGATAAGCTATTCAGCATCCTATTTTTTACTCGACCTACACCTTTGCAATCACCTCGGAGTATACTAGAAAGAGTGTTCCTTCCCATTAGGTCGTGTACAAAAGTTACACTATCGACCAGAATTTATCTTCACTTGATCTGATTACCCTAAGATAAACAAATGCTATATTCTTAGAGGTCAGCGGTTTTCAAACAAGTTACAGGAACCATCTCTGTGATGTCCATATGCGGTGGGTCAGATATGCAAATAACTTCAATCGGAAGCAAATCAAGGCTATGCCTATATGTGGAAACGATCAGTACAAGATTTCACCACCGCGTCTAAAATATAGGGTTTAGTTATGGAATTAATTGTATTCTATTGTGAATTAAAAATTGATGCGACCATTTCTCAAATTCTTTGTTTTTAACCGCGAGATTTCGGTAAACCATGATTAGACAAAAATTGAGGGTCTCAACGAAGGGATACCAAGGTCTAAGAAAACCGACAGTGAATAATAAATGAATATTTCGGACGTCTTAAACATGTCACCTAGTCCCAAACTAAGCAGAGCTTGTATTATGTGTACTAAACAACTGATTTATACATAGAAAACACCCAGACTCCGAAACAAATATTTGTGGATCACACAAATATTTGGGCCGACCCGGGAATCGAACCCGAGACTTCTTGAGCAGCAGCCGCATACACTAACCACTAGACCAACAAGGCAGTCAAATAATACTTTTTTTTTATTGAGCAATTGAGCTTTGAAATACTCAATCCCCTTGTCTAAGCCCGAATACTACAAGTCCTAATAATTCTGAGAGGAGGAACCTAATAAACAAACAAGCCGATATTAATGTTGCGTTTCGTTTTACCATGATGAAGTAAACTACTCAACGGATTCCGATGTAGTTTTCAACAATCGATTGTGGTTCAGCCTTCCTTCTTCTAGAACCCCAGAGCAGTGGTCAATATCCTCATTGTGAATATAGACAATGTAACCTGGTGACCGACATTATCTCGGCCTAGTGACATGCTATTGGGCTTGCGGTCTAGCACTTAATGACAACATTCGTGATGCGTCCTTGGTAAGTGTGAGACTGGGGACCTAATAGTGCCGAGGTATCTTAATTGGTCGCCATAGTGTGGGTCACCATGATGCGTTGGGTGCACTCACAATGAGGATGGTAACGTTCTTGGATTATACTCGTGCTTGTCATCAGACAGAGTGGAGACACTCGCAAGCTAAAAATATGCTATAGTAGAGAAAATAAAGCATTCAAAGGGGGGACGGGTCGCTATTTAAAAATAAACACAAACCTCTTTGGTAAGACTTTATTAATTAATTTCTAATCTACACATAGATAAAACTACGTTTAAAAAACAACACAATGTGACAGAAACAGTCGGTGTTATCATATTGATTGTTTTGAGAGTAATAATATCATCAACCAGCCGACTGTTACGCAGGGTTGTCACTAATTGAATAAAGGCAATGTTCTAGTAATCATATGCGTTAAATCTTTTGTAATAAGGTTCAAAAATGCTTGGTATAAAAGAGAGCTTCCTCTGTAATCACTCATCATACGCCCGCATTACTTCTTGTTCTGATAAGTTTATGCATTCGTTTAATTTTGTAATTTATGTCATTGATGTCTTAGGAGAAATTAAAATGTGAGTAATTCACTTAATTTTAGCTAAGAATTCGCTTTATCACTGTTTACGTATTTTTTTGTGGCTACTTAAAATATAAAACTGGTAGCTGCTAATATAATAAGTATCGATTTTTCTAAACATTATAGCCGGTACAACAATGGTGGATTTTATTTTTCTCTGATGGATTCTTCAGTTTTCATAGTTTTCATTCTAAATCGTATGTCAATTCATACTATGCACTTATATATAATTATTTGATTTTGTATGTATTTACTGGATTATGTAGTATACATTGTTAGAGAATATGAAAAGAAAAGACAATAAAATAAATATTATTAATATTTCCGTCAAATATTATCCCGTTATTGTTATTTAATTACTGCATCCTTTGATTAAATAAAAAAGCAAGTATGTATTTTGTTAAACAGAACTTTAAAAGGAGGTTACAAAATCCAATTACGTTTGTGACAACCCTGGTTCTTACTAAACCTATTGGCTGATAGCCACGAGAAGCGAAAATTTTACCATATCTAATTACATTAGTAATATCAGCGAATTTAATAAATAACAATTACTTATACTTAAGAAATATCATTCAAAATAAATACAAGTACATTTCCATCTCCCAAACCATTACCTTGTTCACAGCAAAACACAATGAACATTGAATTAATACTAGCGATGCTCATGTTACTTACACTGGAATGTAAATTACTAAGAAAATGGCAAAAAGTGAGGTATTAAATTACTGTTTTAATTTTAAATCAACGAAAGAATGACAATAACATTCATTTTTGCAACAGGCAACATTTGATACAGAAATTTTTGATGTAATTTTAGAAGCGTTTAGTTCAAAATAGTTCACAATTTTTTTTATATTAATCCTTGATGCTTATTTCTAATTAATACTTATCTACAAATTTTCTTATTCATTGCCAGTATTAAAATAAGATAAATTTAACACCCAACCAAAACAATTATACGCAAAAATAAGTACTATTCAAACGTCGAATTTTTATCTATGGTAGTAGGTATTGAATTTATTTTTTGGCATTACCTTTCCGATTTGGCCGATAGGCATTACAAACTCAAAGTACCTACCAAATAAGAGAATTTATTATTTTAACTAATTGTCAAAGAATGTAAGTCATTTTCAGTAACAAAACCTGACTTTAGTAGCCTTAAAACCTAAGTGCGTAAAAGTAAGCAAATTGTAAAGAATATATCAATTTATTTATATAATAAATAAAATACTTAAATTTTTTATTGCATAATGCAAGACTTTTGCTAAGTGGAGCTTCATTTGATATAGGGTTTCATAAATTAAAAACATAAATAGGTTACGAGTCGAAATATACATAAAATTATCGATTTTGTGTGTACCGTTCGAAAACCTTTGCCTTACGACAACAATTTACGAGAAGTAAAAAAAATGACATTTATACATCATTTAAACTGATAGTAAATTGAATTTAGTGCCTAAATATTCAATAAAATTAAATAATATACAAATTGAGTATTAAACATTAACAAACAGTATTTTCAAGAAATATTACTTAGTTTCAAGTTTACGAATATATTTAGATAAAAAAAATGTGTGGTCATGGCTGTACGCAGTCATGTTTCCCGTATCTTTCAACCGCGTGTTAAAAAATAATTTCATTCAATATTAGTACACTAAATACGACAAGCATCTAATTAAAAAAAAAAAAGTTGAATGACATCTTTGCTTCAAAAATAATGCCATGAAAAAAAGTAACATTGATATTGCACGAAGTTATTACTTTTTCTAGAACAGAAACTATCTATACTTCTTAATATTTATACGACATCACTATTCGATCAGTTCATTGCTGGCTGTAGATATAAATTGAAACATAATAAAAGCTGCCTGATTTTAAAAATATCATAATTATTCTGGCAATACCTTTGTAATGTGTAAAAGATCTCATAAATTTTGCTTGTAACTACAACTTTTTTGTTTATGACGTGGTTATATCTATTGCTATCGTATTTAGTTGGTAAGTGACCGGAGACCCAACGATGAAGATGCATCTCACTAGGCCGCCATAGTGGGGTCATGAGGGTCACCATACTATATTGCCTGCATTCCTATTGAGAATGGTGACCTACTCTTAGATTCTGCCTTAAATGATCATAATTACTTAAACAATGCCTGTGTGTAATGCCAATACCTCAGGAATCAAAGTAGATTTAGCCTTGAGAGTGGAACACACAGGCATTCAATATTCCCTTTTATGATTTTAGTACAGATTCAATTTTAGTTTTGAACTATTATTTTTAGCATGGCTGGATGGATTAGCAACAAACTGATCGAAGAGAACAAACATTTATTTGACACATAGTACAGTATTGTTTAATATTCAATTAAGTGGGATACTAGGGTATGACTAGTTTTCGTCACAGAAACGTGTCTTATGCTAAGAGTACAATGAACAACTATAATTAGAAGTTTGTGCCGTCCCACTTTGTTAATTATTGTAAGACAAGCGTTTAGAATACAATAATACAGCAACAACTGAGGAAATTTCTGAAAAGGAATTCTGTCCTTTTGAGAAGCTGCTACAAATGAAATGTTTTCAAGCAATTCATTTTTAATACAATGTTTATTATAACATTGGGGCACAGTAAAGGATCATAAGTGCAATCCGATGGTAACATTGATATTTGTATGCCAGACTTTTGCCTATTTTTGTGTGTGTTATGTTTCATTGCACACACATACTGTGACTAGACTTTGAATATGTGTGTGCACTGTAACATCACATATTTATAGGAATAGGAACAGAATTAGCGTGGAAATGTGAACACCATAATTGGACTTCATTTAAGGGCCTGTCCACATCTCCACGTCACGACGTCGTCAACGTAGAACGGTGCGGTATCGTAGCACGGCGCGTTGCCGCAACGTGCTAGTGCACGGTACGGCAACGTCGCCGTGGAACGGCGTGCTGCGTTCATTTAATGCTCTGGTGTCTTTAGTGTCCCAAAGCACTGGAAGTTCTTCAACAAGTGAAATCAATAAATCACAATTTATGTTCTCCGGCATCTTTTATTCACAACTAATCACTAAAGACACCAAAACATTAAATGAGCGAGCACATGGACCACGCGACGTCGATACCTCACCGTTCCCACGTTGACGACGTCGTGATGTGGACATGCCCCATGACCCTTGATGGTACAAAATAGGTGATATGTTGTTTAGTGTTGACGAAAAAAGATACCTACACTAAAGGCTTGTCTTTGGTTCATTATTCATGGAATAATTTTAAATTAGGACAATGTTTTTTTTTTTCAGTTGAGAAAAGGTTTGAAATCTGTTCGAACGTTTGAAACATTTTACATTTTTTAATGAGTTAGAAAGAAGTAATTTTATTAAGGAAACATTTAAGAAGTCAACTTTGAACATTGGACATTGTGTCAAGTTAGAGTCATAACTTACAAAAGACTGACGATTTATATACACAATATTAAAATTAATTAAAAAAGATATTAGATGAATTTGGGAAAGGTATTTGGAATGTACTTAATAAAGAGGTAACAAATAAAGAATCCTCTCAGATGAACTGTTTGTAAACGGATCCCAAATGAAGTAATTTAAATAAATAACTGAAGTAATTAAAATATCGGTATAAAATAAATTTATTATACGTTGAAATTGTGTTGCCATTCATAAAAACAACTCACAAAAAGTAAAATTTATTATGTTAGTATCACATCTCTTACATAATGTAAGAGAAATTGATAGCAAGAACATAAGTTCTTGCTATCAATTTGGTTCTTTTTTTTTTAAATTCGTCAAAACAATTCATCTAAAAGAAGGTTTCAATCACAAATATATACTAGAAACTAATTTCATAATTTGCAATATCATATTGTTGCAAATTGGGAGAGATAAGTAAGTGGTCCAATCGATATGGTTATTCGATGTGTAATATAATACAAATATTTTCAAAACTATAATTAGGGTGAGGTAAATAGGGTAAATCGTCAGTCTCGAAAGGTATGGTTCAGTCCGTTTAATCAAAGGTGACCCTGTTTCCAAAATCAAAGGCGTTGTTGCCCATGTGGTCGGTTTTACCCCACGCATCACAGAGGAGAGAATATGTCGTAATTGACCCCCACAGATGACATATCTTTGTTTAACTAACGTTGACAAAAATATGAATAGGCTTAACGTTAAAAATAAAAGATTTAACAATTTGGAAATTATTTTCAAATGATTAAATAAATAAAACTTGAAAGTAACAACAATATCTTTTAGACGAACTTGATTTCTGGCATATAATACGTCATACAAAACAGATTTCACAAACCTCTCTCGGCATCGGTGGGTTAGTGTCCTGACCTCATTTGAAAAATTTCTGTTAAAGTGATGGTGTAACTGCGATATAATACCGGAATGGCGAATGCGGTTTAACTGGATATTTGAGGGGTTCATATTTTCGAGAATTGATAGAGTTTTAAAGCGGTTCGCCTGGGTATTTGGGGGGTTTAGGTTTGTATTAGGTGGGTTTAGGTGGGTATTTGGAGGATTTGAGTGAATATTTCGAGGGTTTAGTAGCGTATTTAGAGGGTTCAGGTGGCTATTTGGGGGGTTTAGCAGGGTATGTTGGGGGTTCTGATGGGTATTTGAGGGGTTCAGTTGTGTGCTTATAGGGGGTTCAGTGTGTGTGTGACGCAAAGTGGGTGCGAGCGGTCGGTTGCGCGGCTATGCGGCGCTTGGCGAGTGTGTGGGCGGGGGGTGTCACCGCGCGGCACCACGGGATCCACGTCGTCCCGGCTTGCCGCGACGGTTGAAGCCCCTACAGTGAAATAAAAATTTGTATTTAATATATCTAAATGTTGAAATCATTTCTTGAAATATTTTAAATTCTGTCTTGGCCCCCAACCCACAGATATTTCAATTGTCTTTAATGAATGGGTATGTACAGTACTTGTAACATAATAGAACAGGCTCTAGGAAATTAAGGCATACAATTTCTTTGTAACCAGGTAGGTTACAAACAAATTGTATACACTAATTGTATAACAATAAACCCAATTCAAGTTCCTCTATTTATTATGACTACAAACGCAGTCATAATAAATATGACTACATACACACACACACACACTCACACTCACACATAAAATAGCTTTTAAATTTGTACCTGTACGGGCCTCGATAGACTGGGCGAGAAGGCGATCCTGGTGTGGAATTACCATTGGAGCCATTTCCATTTTGGCGTTCCGCAATGGGTTCGAACGTCTCTACTTGGGAAACCCCAGGCGATCCATTTGTAGCTTCATCTCGCTAAAATATATTAAAGATACTGTATAATTTATCAAACATTTATTTAAAACGGTTTTTAAACTTACAAGATTTTAAGAAACTATAAACAACAAAAGTGGACTTTATTGCTTAACACAATTTCATATTTGTACTGTTTTGTTATAAAAGTAAAAATATATTATTGATGTTGGAAAAAAAAACTTTAAAATATTTTGTGTCTCCTCTGTATTCCTATGTGCTTATACGCCGAGCCTGTAGGTCTAGTGGTTAGTACCCCAGATGGATAAAGCTGAAGTAGAGGGTTCAATTGCCACCGAGTACAAATTCTGTGTGATTTGCACTATCATTTTCTTCTTGTATGTTTGTCAGTTTATCCATCACTATCATCACCTTATTGCTGGACATAGTCTTCTCTCATTGCACAGCACTCTGATTGATTTTGGACCTCTCATATCCAGCTCCTGCCAGTCATCTTGCGCAAATCGTCACTCCAACTGGCGTGCCGTGTCTCGGTAAACGTAGTGTAGGATGCCCACATCATCCTACACTACGTTTACCGAGACACGGCCTCCACTATAAAACTTAGTAATATATTTGTATTCCACAATATTTAAGTGAGATTTTCTCTCTCTCTCTCTCTAGTAACAATCAATCGTAACCCAAAGTTGGTAACTCAAAGACGTGCCTTGTATGATTTATGTGAAATTACTGTTATTATTACACACTTCGGTCATTGTTCTACTAGCGGTTAGCGTATCCGACTGCCGATCGGTCACGGGTTCGAATTACTAGGTGGAGTCAAAAAGTGTTATTAAATAAATAAATATTTCCAACATCTGACACACAACGCCATCTAGTTTCAAACTTAATAAAGCTCTAAAGACAACTGATTATACAAATATTTAATAACAGGCTAGAGTTTAGAAGTTAAGAGTCTTATGAGTCGATAGAATAGAATGTTTTTTTTTAAACTTTGGAGTAATCATTTTACTCTGCTAATATTAATGCTTACAATTTCATAATCAGCGGGTGTGGTGATTGTAAGTGGTGGAGGTCCGGTATCGCCAACACCTACAACGCCACCTTTTGCCACCTGTTTAGCTAGAAGTGCCGCCATTTTTCTTTGAAGCTCCTGAAATTATTATTTGTTACTATTAATAATAATAAATTTACAGCTTATGTTAGGTGTTACATATTCGAATAAGTAAAACTGTGTAAGAAACGTATCTGTAGTAGGACCTGTATGACAGATTTACCAGACAATCCAACTCTAGATAAATATCTTTACAATTTTATGAAACTGATAGATGTCAAATGAAAGTATAGGTTGAGCGGAATATGATGGGAAATGTAACGAATTGTGTTTGTTAGTGTGGTGGGAGAGTTTGTGGACTTATAGATGTATGTGTGTGTATGAGTGTGATGTGTATGTATGTGACAACCCTGCGACGTCAGTAACAATTGATAGTATTTTGTCTTTGTGGTGTTAACTCTATTCATCCAATAGGTGACATAACAGTCATTTAAGAAAACCACTCATTTCAAAGAGAAGAAAAATTTGAGTTTGTATGATAGGTAAAAATCTTTTTTTTAAGGACAGGCCTATGTCCAGCATTCAACTAATAAGACTGTTAATAATAGTGGTATGTTGAAAGCATATTTTATCAATAAGTAACTGAATATATGGTACAATTTTATAGGTGTTCAACAGTTCAGTTTGAGAAATGATAAAAAAAGTGGTACAAATTCCTAAGTGTTTCAATTTCAAATATGTCAATTTCTCTTTTAAATTACTTACTTTCAATTCAGCAGTCAAACAGAATGGTGGTGCTGTGATTGAATCCATTGGTGGTGGTGCATTCTTTAGAGTGTCAACTTCACAGGAGACAGGGCAACGGCATACTGGGCATGTTTGCTGGAAATATGCATCAATATTGTTACTTTACATTTTACCTGTGTTTCTTCTAATAATAATATACTACAACCTCATCCCTTTTTCATTAATTAAAAGAATTATTTTAAGATATATTATATTAGTATAGAAGTATTAAATGGCATTCAATCAAAATACCACAAACTATTATCTCTGATGACTTGAATTACTCCAATAAAAATATCAACAAAAAACCAACTTCAAAAACAAACTATTCTGAGTACCCAAATCGCGACCTGTCTATGATAATGGAGGATTTCCCCTAATTTCACCAGGATCTTATCATCAGATCTTGGTTTCCTTATTCATGGAACACATAGGAGACACTAGCTTTCATATAAAAAAACAATTATCAAAATTGGTTCACCCATTCGAAAGTTCTGAGGTAACAATCAGAAAAGAATACAGTCCAATTGAAAACCTCCTCCTTTTTTCAGTTGGTAAAAAATTGATATTACAGGAATTGTAATATCTTACACTGAAATTTCATTTTCAGTCAAAAGCCCTTAGTACATCTAACAATGTCATATGTTGGATGAATTACTATTTCATTCTTTCTTTCTTCTGTCCATCAATTAGACTTTCAATATTTAATGCATAATTTGAAACTATACCTGATAAGGAGGCGCTGATGCTTGCTGCCAAAGCGGTATCTTATCCAACTCTTCTTGGTAGTTCTTTCTTCCAGCAATAAGATGATTGGCAAGACAATAGTTGTGGAAGTGATGATAACATTGCGTTTTGATGAATACATCCCCTTCAGTGAAACCATATAAGCATATAACACATTGTCCACTTGGCAAGTTGCTTTCTGTGAGATTTTCTCTGATTAGCTGCAATAAATTATGATTTATGTTTAGTACAGTCTATAAGAAAAAGAAAACGAAAGATAGAAGGTAAAAGAAAACGCAGAAAGCCTAGATTGGCGTACAGTAGGAGTCGTGGCCTATCAAGAGGTCAAACGGATTACAGAAAATAGGAGTGGCGAATGCTCCACTGACAAGGGCCTCACCCTTAAATTGAGAAGAAGACAGTCTATAAGACATAAATTTAAATTGGTAAACAACACCTGATGCAATTGGAACTTCCTACTGCGCCAAGTGTCGTGGGTTCAAATCCCACGTAGGATAACACTTTGTGATTCACAATTTGTTGTTCTGAGTCTGGGTGTTCTTTGTGTCCGTTTCATGTATGTTTGTAAAGTCCCCTGCGACACAGGAATTTATATTCCTAATGCGGGAGTTGTCTTTTTGAAAAGAAAAATTCATTATTACATAAGTTGGTTCAAGTTATTGAAGGCTGGTTGCTGCCAGCATTAATTTGTTTATTATTAAAATCATCCTATTATCATTATAATCTATTAGCTTTTGACCATGGTTCCAGTGATTATTGGTTTGTATGTACAAAAGTAGGCTATGTTTGTAATCAAATTGTCTCCATGTCAATAATCAGTAACGCCTACAATGGTCCACAGCTGGACATAGGCCTCTCTTTAGCAAGGAGTCTTTTGGCTTACAAAACCTTCTTGCCAAAATTAATTGTAGTTAGTTAACAAACATACAAACTGAGTTACTCTTGCATTTATTTTACATTTTAGTGGAGATGATAACAATGAGTCTTGTCACTTTAATTATTTTAATTTGTAATATTAAAATAACCGTATAACGTGTAACGTATAACGTGTGCAATGGGAGAGGCCTATGTCCAGCAGTGGACTGATATAGGCTGATGATGATGATGATGATGATTAAAATAACCGCTTTTTATAAACACATATGTATGTATACACGGTACTTATTCCAAAATATTTTTTATATGATTTATTTTACAATTTTGTCTGTCTGCCTGTTTATTCGGGGAAATCTCTGAAACGGCTGGAAGGAATAACTTAGGCTACTTTTTTTAGACGGCGTTGCCCGCGGTTACAACAACAAACGCGGGTAACACCGTGGGGCTCTGTTAGTATATTATTATAACACTCAAGTTATAAGTGTACTAGCTGTGTCCGGAGCATTACAAGTCTAAAACAATTTGCATAAGTATCAATGCTCCTTAGGTTATCAGCATTAAGTGAAAGTCCTGTCAAAATCGGTAATGCCTTTCCAGAGATATAGATATACTAGCTGATTCCCGCGGTTCAGGTCGGGTCGCGTCCTCGGGGTGTAAAAAATAGATGTTGGCTGATTCTCAGACCTACCCGATATGCTCACTAAATTTCATACAAGGTCCAGCCGTTTCAGAGGAGTATGGGAACGAACATTGTGACAAGAGAATTTTATATATAAGATAGAGAATAGCCGGAACAAGCAAACAGTTAGATAGACAGTAGGTCAAAAAATTGAAAAACTGTATACTATAAATATCATGTATACTTTCATATGCACTTATTAAGAAACTGTTCCTTTGATAGTATATACAGATACTTCGTATTTATTTGTTTGTATTGTATAGATTATCATGATTAAATTAATATTTCACAATATGTACAGATATTTCTGGCAGATGCCATGGCAATCTGTAATCAGGCTTAACTTATGTTCTGACATTATTGTTAAATGTTTATAATTTTAATTAAAAGATGGAATTTTGTTTTAAACACGAAATCAATGGTAGAAATTTTCTTGAATCAAAATAAATTATTAAAATTAGACTTTAATTAGCTCTTGAAATACAAGTGTAATACCTAGCATTGTTGACAGGGTCTTGATGGTTTGATTCCCGAGTCACACCATATATTTGTGTGATCCACAAATAATTGTTTCATATTTACAAAAAAAAAGTATATTTGTGGATTTATATCAGCTGTTTAGTACCCATAATACAAGCACTGCTTAGTTTGGGACTAGATGATGTTGTGTGTAGGATGTCTGAAATATTTATTGAGTTATGTCAGTGAATAGTTTATTGTGGTACTAGCTTAGTCCTAATGATGTTCATGTAAAATGCAGCTGAGCAAAGCTGGTTTAAAAAAAAATTGTCTAAGTTACTCCAGTGTGTCATCATCTTTCTGCCAGTGATAGCCCGGAACAATCAAATTGATAATAAAGTTTAATTGTGCTTTTTTGATTTAATTAGAGTACTGTTTATACTTTCATATGTATTTGGTAAAAAACATATCATTTGATATTACTAAAATACACTTAAATTTTATTTATATGTATAAATAGAAATTTTATAATGATATAGAAAAGAAACTGGGAACAAATAATCAATATATCAATAGGTCTCGGGTTCGATTCCCGGGTCAGACCAAATATTTGTGTGATCCACAAATATTTGTTTCGGAGTCTGGGTGTTTTTCTATGTTATAATATGTATGTATTTACAAAAAAAAAAGTATGTTTATGTATTTATATCAGTTGTTTAGTACCCATAACGCAAGCTCTGCTTACTTTGGGACTAGATGATGTTGTGTGTAAGATGTCCAAAATATTTATTTTTTATTTATAATATCATTTTGATTTCAAATTATGCTACTGGATTATTTTTAGTCTATATTATGAAAACAATCTTGTATTTTATTGATTTCATCAACAACAGTTTTTCAATCCACTACTGGATATAGGTATCTCCTAACAGTGTAAGTTTTGGCAACCAATACTAGACAAGCAGATAAAGGGTTTGTTTTTAAGTTTGTAGTGATGCTGCCCGGCGTAGTTTCCTCCCTCGGTCTTCTCATAAGACACCCATGGGCTGAATAGGTGTGTTGAAATTCTATATTCTTATTCCACACAGAAGCGAATTTTAATTTTATTCATTTTTAATTATTCATAAAAAAATCTTACCTCAATAAGCTCGAAAACTACAGGCTGTCCAAGACAATCTTTTAATTTTTCTTTTATTTGTGAATTAATAGTTGAGATCAGTTTGTCGTCGAGCCCTCTTGGATTCCTAAGGGTCACTAAGGGACTACTATCAGGGTAGTCCGGGGTTAATTTAACCTCAATAGTCACACATACGAACTGTTGATCAATATCATCACCAGTCGAAGGATGTACAACTGTTTCGATGATGTCGGGCAATTCACCGACACGTTTGATAACCACATCGTTCATCAAAATAGCTTCCAAAGCCTCAATCTCATCTGTAACCCTGAAAAAATGATAAAACATCCATCACACTGCTTAAAATTTAACACAAAGAATAAAATTCTATATAACCACACACACCTTTCGTCCACGGCGGTCGACATGATGACTGAATATAAAATCTAGGCCCGGAATGTAGGAGGGGTGCATTAAGTTCAGACAGGCGCAGTGCAGCTGATGCAGCCGAACAGCTGGGAGATTGGATAGAAAGCTGGACAAAAATCAATCATGATAAACCCGGGCGCAGATGATAAATAATAGAGTTGCGCGTTTGAAGTAAGTTTTAGTAATTTACTCAAGTTAAAGATTTGCTAATTATTTTAGCATGAAAATACAAAATGCATGGAAGCTTAAAATTACTCGATTTCAGTTTTTATTGTAAAACACAATTCAAGTATTAATATTTTAAACACCTATTACAGTTCCATTTCTCTGAAAGGTTGAATAACGTCATTTTACTTTAATCAAAAAAACTTGTAGAAAAGCCTTTGAGTTCCAAAGAGTGTAATATAATTTCAAAGTAACTTACCAGGTATTAAAATTTAAATTTTCAATTGTTAAATACTTTACAATTATGGGTGAAATTTCTTCTAGTCTTACTAGAAGTTTTATTACTAATAAGGCAACACTGACAATACTTGAACAGGAATTTTATTCATCAAAAATGAGCTACCCCACCCCAGCCTGCAAATTTATGATATTCGCAATAAAAAAAATACTAATCGACAGATTTTAAATAGCTCAATTCAACTACGTAGCCCTTTTAAATTGCTCACCTTTAATTATTTAATTAAAAACAAATAAAGTCCTTGAAAAAAATTTAATTTATCTGTATATTCAAACTCCTATATCTTGTGATGTATACAATATTTCAAATTGCTCAAAGTTCTAAAATACTGCTCAAGTTGCATTTGTAATTGCTCAAGTAGAGTTCTCACCAGCTCCACTTTCCTTAATTATTAAATAAATATAAATAGTTTGAATAAATGTTTAACCAAACAATAACCTACCCTACCTCAGAATGCAATGAAAAAAATACTAATCGATAGATTTTCAATAGCTTAATTTAACTACGTACCCCTTTCAAATTGCTCACCTTTAATTATTTAATTAAAAATAAATAAAGTCCTTGAAAAAAAATTAATTTATCTGTATATTCAAACTCCTATATCTTGTGATGTATACTATATTTCAAATTGCTCTAAGTTCTAAAATGCTGCTCAAGTTGCATTTGTAATTGCTCAAGTAGAGTTCTCACCAGCTCCACTTTCCTTAATTATTAAATAAATATAAATAGTTTGAATAAATTTTTAACCAAACAATGACCTACCCTACCCCAGAATGCAATGAAAAAAATACTAATCGATAGATTTTCAATAGCTCAATTTAACTACGAACCCCTATCAAATTGCTCACCTTTAATTATTTAATTAAAAATAAATAAAGTCCTTGAAAAAAAATTAATTTATCTGTATATTCAAACTCCTATATCTTGTGATGTATACTATATTTCAAATTGCTCTAAGTTCTAAAATGCTGCTCAAGTTGCATTTGTAATTGCTCAAGTAGAGTTCTCACCAGCTCCACTTTCCTTAATTATTAAATAAATATAAATAGTTTGAATAAATTTTTAACCAAACAATAACCTACCCTACCCCAGAATGCAATGAAAAAAATACTAATCGATAGATTTTCAATAGCTCAATTTAACTACGTACCCCTTTCAAATTGCTCACCTTTAATTATTTAATTAAAAAGAAATAAAGTCCTTGAAAAAAAATTAATTTATCTGTATATTCAAACTCCTATATCTTGTGATGTATACTTTATTTCAAATTGCTCTAAGTTCTAAAATGCTGCTCAAGTTGCATTTGTAATAGCTCAAGTAGAGTTCTCACCAGCTCCACTTTCCTTAATTATTAAATAAATATAAATAGTTTGAATAAATTTAACGTATAGATAAGTGAATGCTGCGCATGCGCGCAAAAAGTAACGCGAGTCGCAAGGCAAAAAAAATCAAGTGTTTCATAACCTCATCATAGTGAAATGAAAGTGTAATACTCCAAGCACAACATTATCTATTATCAGCTATTTTTATTATTTATTGACTTATACATTATGTTCAATTTATACAAAAATCAAATCATGACTTAAAGGTAACTTTATTTTGTAACTTTATGTCTGTTTACAAAGTATTTTCTATGTATTCTTCTTTGCTCCAAAACAAAATAAGTAGTAGTATACATGCTCATTATGTTTGCTGGATATTTTTCAATTTTTGACTAAAACTAAAAATTGCTAGAATAAATATAGCCCAAAATCGATCAAAGTGGTGTGCAATGGGGGAGGCAATTTAAAAGGAGTACCGGGTACGTAGTTAAATTGAGCTATTGAAAATCTATCGATAAGTACTTTTTTCAAAGCATTCTGGGGTAGGGTAGGTTATTGTTAGGTTAAAAATTTATTCAAACTATTTATATTTATTTAATAATTAAGGAAAGTGGAGCTGGTGAGACCTCTACTTGAGCAATTACAAATGCAACTTGAGCAGTATTTTAGAACTTTGAGCAATTTAAAATATTGTATATATCAAAAGATATAGAAATTTGAATATACCGATAAATGTTTTTTTTTTCAAGGACTTTCTTGATTTTTAATTAAATAATTTTGTTTTGGAGCAAAGAAGAATACATAGAAAATACTTTGTAAACAGACATAAAGTTACAAAATAAAGTTACCTTTAAGTCATGATTTGATTTTTGTATAAATTGAACATAATGTATAAGTCAATAAATAATAAAAATAGCTGATAATAGATAATGTTGTGCTTGGAGTATTACACTTTCATTTCACTATGATGAGGTTATGAAACACTTGATTTTTTTTGCCTTGCGACTCGCGTTACTTTTTGCGCGCATGCGCAGCATTCACTTATCTATACGTTAAATTTATTCAAACTATTTATATTTATTTAATAATTAAGGAAAGTGGAGCTGGTGAGAACTCTACTTGAGCAATTACAAATGCAACTTGAGCAGTATTTTAGAACTTTGAGCAATTTGAAATATTGTATACATCACAAGATATAGGAGTTTGAATATACAGATAAATTAATTTTTTTTTCAAGGACTTTATTTATTTTTAATTAAATAATTAAAGGTGAGCAATTTGAAAGGGGTACGTAGTTAAATTGAGCTATAGAAAATCTATCGATTAGTATTTTTTTCATTGCATTCTGGGGTAGGGTAGGTTATTGTTTGGTTAAAAATTTATTCAAACTATTTATATTTATTTAATAATTAAGGAAAGTGGAGCTGGTGAGAACTCTACTTGAGCAATTACAAATGCAACTTGAGCAGCATTTTAGAACTTAGAGCAATTTGAAATATAGTATACATCACAAGATATAGGAGTTTGAATATACAGATAAATTATTTTTTTTTCAAGGACCTTATTTATTTTTAATTAAATAATTAAAGGTGAGCAATTTGAATGGGGTACGTAGTTAAATTGAGCTATTGAAAATCTATCGATTAGTATTTTTTTCATTGCATTCTGGGGTAGGGTAGGTTATTGTTTGGTTAAAAATTTATTCAAACTATTTATATTTATTTAATAATTAAGGAAAGTGGAGCTGGTAAGAACTCTACTTGAGCAATTACAAATGCAACTTGAGCAGCATTTTAGAACTTAGAGCAATTGGAAATGTAGTATACATCACAAGATATAGGAGTTTGAATATACAGATAAATTATTTTTTTTTCAAGGACTTTATTTATTTTTAATTAAATAATTAAAGGTGAGCAATTTGAAAGGGGTACGTAGTTAAATTGAGCTATTGAAAATCTATCGATTAGTATTTTTTTCATTGCATTCTGGGGTAGGGTAGGTTATTGTTTGGTTAAAAATTTATTCAAACTATTTATATTTATTTAATAATTAAGGAAAGTGGAGCTGGTGAGAACTCTACTTGAGCAATTACAAATGCAACTTGAGCAGTATTTTAGAACTTAGAGCAATTTGAAATATAGTATACATCACAAGATATAGGAGTTTGAATATACAGATAAATTAATTTTTTTTCAAGGACTTTATTTATTTTTAATTAAATAATTAAAGGTGAGCAATTTGAAAGGGCTACGTAGTTGAATTGAGCTATTGAAAATCTATCGATTAATATTTTTTTCATTGCATTCTGGGGTAGGGTAGGTTATTGTTTGGTTAAAAGTTTATTCAAACTTTTTATATTTATTTAATAATTAAGGAAAGTGGAGCTGGTGAGAACTCTACTTGAGCAATTACAAATGCAACTTGAGCAGCATTTTAGAACTTAGAGCAATTTGAAATATAGTATACATCACAAGATATAGGAGTTTGAATATACAGATAAATTAATTTTTTTTCAAGGACTTTATTTATTTTTAATTAAATAATTAAAGGTGAGCAATTTGAAAGGGGTACGTAGTTAAATTGAGCTTTTGAAAATCTATCGATTAGTATTTTTTTCATTGCATTCTGGGGTAGGGTAGGTCATTGTTTGGTTAAAAATTTATTCAAACTATTTATATTTATTTAATAATTAAGGAAAGTGGAGCTGGTGAGAACTCTACTTGAGCAATTACAAATGCAACTTGAGCAGCATTTTAGAACTTAGAGCAATTTGAAATATAGTATACATCACAAGATATAGGAGTTTGAATATACAGATAAATTATTTTTTTTTCAAGGACTTTATTTGTTTTTAATTAAATAATTAAAGGTGAGCAATTTGAAAGGAGTACGTTGTTAAATTGAGCTATTGAAAATCTATCGATTAGTATTTTTTTCATTGCATTCTGGGGTAGGGTAGGTCATTGTTTGGTTAAAAATTTATTCAAACTATTTATATTTATTTAATAATTAAGGAAAGTGGAGCTGGTGAGAATTCTACTTGAGCAATTACAAATGCAACTTGAGCAGCATTTTAGAACTTAGAGCAATTTGAAATATAGTATACATCACAAGATATAGGAGTTTGAATATACAGATAAATTAATTTTTTTTCAAGGACTTTATTTATTTTTAATTAAATAATTAAAGGTGAGCAATTTGAAAGGAGTACGTAGTTAAATTGAGCTTTTGAAAATCTATCGATTAGTATTTTTTTCATTGCATTCTGGGGTAGGGTAGGTCATTGTTTGGTAAAAAAAATATTCAAACTATTTATATTTATTTAATAATTAAGGAAAGTGGAGCTGGTGAGAACTCTACTTGAGCAATTACAAATGCAACTTGAGCAGCATTTTAGAACTTAGAGCAATTTGAAATATAGTATACATCACAAGATATAGGAGTTTGAATATACAGATAAATTATTTTTTTTTCAAGGACTTTATTTGTTTTTAATTAAATAATTAAAGGTGAGCAATTTGAAAGGAGTACGTTGTTAAATTGAGCTATTGAAAATCTATCGATTAGTATTTTTTTCATTGCATTCTGGGGTAGGGTAGGTCATTGTTTGGTTAAAAATTTATTCAAACTATTTATATTTATTTAATAATTAAGGAAAGTGGAGCTGGTGAGAACTCTACTTGAGCAATTACAAATGCAACTTGAGCAGCATTTTAGAACTTAGAGCAATTTGAAATATAGTATACATCACAAGATATAGGAGTTTGAATATACAGATAAATTATTTTTTTTTCAAGGACTTTATTTGTTTTTAATTAAATAATTAAAGGTGAGCAATTTGAAAGGGCTACGTAGTTGAATTGAGCTATTTAAAATCTGTCGATTAGTATTTTTTTTATTGCGAATATCATAAATTTGCAGGCTGGGGTGGGGTAGCTTCAAAAATGACCACTTGAAAGTTTGAAACTCTACCACAGACTGAAGTATAAGAATTATATTTTCAGTCTTGTCTTCTTTTGTTTGTTTGTGGTGATAATTTGTATTATAATCCGAAAATTGACAATCGTATATATGAGTCATATAAAAGCAAATGTAGCAATCTCCATTCATTGCAAATTTGGGCAAATTAAATAAAACACATTTTTGTACCAATGGCTAGGTATAAGTTTTTGAATAAATTATGTTATAAAATTTATAAAACACTATTAAACATTTGTGGTGTGTTTTATAAAACACTTTTAGAATTTCACGTAGACAGTGGCGATGTAAATAAGTCGGCTTGAAAAAAAAGTGGATATTGCTATGTTTGCTTCTATATGACACATATGCATCGTATATATAGTTGTTTGTTCAATAATAGTAAGATAAAAATTATTTGGCTGAAACAGATTTTGCTTGCTGTACTTAAATTATTTAAAATTTGATGTTTTAAATCTCATATTACAAATTTTTATCTGCAGAAAAATCTGGTAAGATCTAATAGTCTGTGATCATCCAAGGGCGGATCCAGCTTTGGTGCCAGGAGGGGGTCACATAGCTGTGATCAAGTTAGGGACGTTAGGTAAGTTGTTTGAGACGGTTCTCTCTGTCCGCATCGTTCGGCACCTCTGCGAGGTGGGCCTCGACCTGTTGGAAGCTCAAATTGGGCTCCGAGAGGGACGTTCCACGGTCAATGCCGTGTTGCGCCTTAGGGCCGTGACCGAAGAGGCAGTGACCTGCAGCGGAGTGGTGTTGGCGGTGTCCTTGGACATCGCCAACGCTTTTAATAGTCTGCCATTCACCTGCATCAGGGAGGCGTTCCGCTATCACGGAGTGCCAGAGTACCTGAGGCGGCTTGTGGCAGACCATTTAGAGGAGCGTACCGTCATGTTCGAGGACCGAGATGGTGCCTTGAGACACAGGGCCATGTCAGAGAGGCGCGTCAGCATCCTGCCCCGGGGGTGAGACTAGTCACTCCGGGATGTACCTCAGTCGAAATGTCCGGCTGGAGGACTCCAAAAGCCGCTGATGCGTTCCTAGAGTTCCTCCGAGCTGCCGAGGTAGGCCGCCGTAGGGTTTAGTGGGTAGACCGGTTCCCCCGAGAGTCCTACACACGCCCTTCTTTTCCCGACGAAGGTATACAGCTCAATATCGCAATTTAAAATTAGATTATAAATCGACTGTGGTATGGACTAACACCGCTGCCACTTCACCATCCAGAGCCGATATTCATTTACAATGACAAAAACTGGAGTAGTATTTAAAAAGTAACAATGTATAAGGTTGCTATTTGTTTCACAGTGTCAATGTTTAAATTATATGGGGATAAAAAATCTAAAATTAT
Source organism: Phragmatobia fuliginosa (assembly GCA_932526445.1). Classification (NCBI taxonomy): domain Eukaryota; kingdom Metazoa; phylum Arthropoda; class Insecta; order Lepidoptera; family Erebidae; genus Phragmatobia; species Phragmatobia fuliginosa. The sequence continues at coordinate 16,712,522 of OW052067.1, forward strand.
GTTTAACGATTTTAATTAGTTTTACACCTAAATCCCGGACCGCGCCCAGGGGGGCGTCATGACCCCCATGACCACCCCCCTGGATCCGCGCTTGTGATCATCGTACATTTCGAACTTTTAACACGTCGAAAAGATGCATCGACTGTTTCTTTTCTGCGTTCCGATATCTGTTGTATGGAAGGCTGTGGAGCATAGGACAACAAGCTGTTGTTACATGCTGGTATAATTTATTTATTGGTGTGTGTGTGTGCGTGTGCGTGTGTATGTAAAAAACGTGTGTACATAATAATATGAGGTATCGTTGAATTCTCTAGAATTTTGGTGGTGACATAGCGTGGTTCTGATTTTTTTCCTTGCTATAGATATCAAATAAAAGACCCTAAACAGACCATTTAAAATATATACCTATATAAATATATATAGGTACACCATATTACTGTAGGTACATTATATGACATAAATTGAAACAAAACGTACAGCAGATAAACTAATTGAATAATTTTTTCAATTATTTTTTTGAGATAAGAATGTCGATTTTCGATTTTTTGAGGTTAACAGCAAATGCCTTTTCTGATGTCGACATGCTCCTGCCACAAATTAAAATAACGTAAAAGCGATGAAGCCAAAGCTGATTCTGATGTTTGTGTTGCGGAGTTGTAATTGATAGGCGCTACTGTACCTATGCACATACGCATATATAAGAAACCTATAAAATTTTATGCCAATATCCTGTTTGCTTTGATTCAATTTTCTTCGACATTTATTGAAATATTTAATTAATCCTTAAATACTACTATTATAAATACGAAATTAGCTCTTTTCGTCTGTCTGTCTATACGTCAGTTTCATTTCACGATATAACTAACTACTGAATTAATTTAGTACACATAGCGTGCGTCCATACTGAATGCGCGGTGACTGGAGCCTAGGCGGGTGCGGCAAGCGGGTGCTTGCAGTGGCCACAGTGACGCGCGGGCTCTTGTAGCGGTTCGACATATATCAGGTGTTGCAAACTATGGATGAAGATTTGCTAGTTTTACTAGACAGTCCGATCCTGCGATGGGAGCTGCTGAACACTAGAGATGGTGTACACGAAATAAATAAAAACAGAGAAATAACTGGTGATTTTTTTAACTTATATGAAGAATTGAGATTATACCCTACAAAATTCTTTGAGTACACTCGAATGGCCGTGTCAACATTTGAATACATACTAAGTAAAAAATTAAAAGACGCGCAAACGCCGGGCGATAAGACCGAACTGGTTTGTTACCCCCGCCAACCGCTCGTTAGGTCGCTCGCTGACTAGGCCTGTAGTGTGGCCAGAACGCGCGGATAGGAGTGTTTGAAAACTACGCGCGCTGTGTCGCTCAAGACCGCCGCACTAGGCTCCCGCCTTAGTCACTTCAGTATGGACGCAAAGGCTCTTTTCATATGTTTGATATTGCGCGCCCGCCGTCGCAACCGCACTAGGCTCGCAGTATGGACGTACACATAGATTTATCTAGTCTAGAGCCTGAGAAGGGACATAGGCTACTGTTATCCGCGATAACCAACACACATTGCTTTCGTAGTTATCGCTTTAAAAAGTTGCTCCACAAGAATCCAAGTATCTCCATGCTAATGCCCCGACAGCTTAACAGATAGACAGAGTTAGGTACTTTCGAATTTATAATATTAGCGTAGAACTAGAAATGGATTACTTTTGAAAGTCCCGTAAAACTTTTAAGGTAAGAATAATAATGGCTGTACTATTCAGAGGCGTCTCTAGCCTATATAACGCCCGTGTGCAATCAGTACTCTAGCGCCCTTTATTTGTTTTATTTGAGCGCCTTTGTTACATTTTTGACCTACTGAAATATAAAACTTAATTTCTTTCAAATCTTTCTTTTTAGGACCTCAAAGTACACCTCCATGTATGATCCTCTTTTTACGTAGGGTAGAATTATAACGCCCGGCATCATAACACGGGCGCATATCGCGTTGAAAGGCGAAATGCGGGGGCGCCCACTACAACGTTGCATTGCACACCCTGCACTATAGATAAAGACGCCCCTGGTACTATTACAAGAATTTAAACTTGTAATTGTGAGCACAACTGAGCGAATCTAAGTTACTCCTTAAGTAATTGACAATCTGACAGTGAAAGTCCCGTCAAAATCGATCCAGAACTTCCAGAAATTAGTTGGAAGGAACAGATAGATAGTCAACATTTGTTTATTTGTTTTTTGTCTGTAAGAACTGAACAATACTTTCATTTTCTTTTAATAAAAACCTGTTCATTTGACAATACAGACAGACGCTTCAAATTTATTTATTTGTATTGATATAGATTTTATTTTCTTGAACAACAAATGTTTAGATTAGACCATGATAAAATCAGCAATCATTAGCGATTCATCTTGTCCTTCATACGGACGCGAGTAAGTCGTGGCAAGTAAAAAATGTATTATTATGTTGCAACAACAAGTTTCTTAGTCGTGATAGTGACGAAAGCAGCTTCACAAATTTGTAACGAAAATGTAACCAACGTAGAACTAAGGAATAGGACTTATAGAGGTAAATTTTATGAAGATGGCGAATATTTTGTGGATAATATATCTGGAGTTGAAAAAGGTTGCGTGTGTTTAAAAGAGATTTGTATAAAAAAGTGCTGTCATTTTGGTAAAGGTTACGATAGTAATGTTAATATGTGTGTCTCCATGAAAGATCAGTTTAACCCGCAAACCTGGGAAGGATCTTTAATGAAAGAAATCGGATTTAACGTTACCAAGGAATTTATTTTTACTAAAACAATAATTAATTGCACAAACGATGAAACAGTAATTCAGATTGGTGATGAGACTTTGGATTACCAATTAACACTGGTAAGAACTTAGTTTAGTATATAAAGTTATATAATTTCTAATTCGATGTCATTACATATAAAACTATTTTAGGGAATAATTCAAGTGATAACAGTCCACATTTTGTTAAGATAATATAAATTAGGTAAAAAATGGCCATAAAGTATCGCGAAAAGCTAAAAAAAAGCAATAAAGAAGTTTACATTAATTTAAATTGATGGAAATTAAAGAATCATGTGACATTTGAAGAATAAGGAGTGTCACCATTGATATTCATACCGTGGGTATCGTAAGAGGTGTTTGAGGTGAGGAGTGAGCAATTACGCAGAAATCATCAAACAAACACTTCACATAACTTCAAAGGGAAGAAAAACTTGAAACAAACCTTATACCAATCCGTCTAAAAACCGTGGCATAGTAGGCCAAAATCTTACTTCTAAGAAAGGATTATTTCCAGCAGTAAACTCTTAGTGTGATGTAATGATGATGTGAGGTAAAGCTCGGAATTTAATGACCTAAAAATATGCGACACTAAGTGGACAGTTTAACAAAGTTCAAACAAACATCTTTCTCAAGTCCACTAAAACTTACAATGCGCATTCCAACATTTTAATATCCTTATCAAGTGTTATAACCGGTTACAAACAGAACTGACGAACAACAATATGCAAACAAAATTCTTTTTTAATATATCATTGAAAACTTTTGCATCATCGCATGCTGATTTCGGCTATGGTGACTTTTGCTGTGTGATCTAGTGTGGCTTATGTGCCCTCTCTTGGCCCTTGTACAATTGGGACTAGATTGTTCACCATCAAGATATGGTAAGGTCTAATAGTACTTCATGTTAGGGGTTGGTTTGTTTTTGAGATTGCTACGTTTGATATGGAAATCAAAAGAAATGTGTTCTTTTAATCTCCAAAGGTGCAGACAATCTGATGAACCATACACCTTTAATGATTATTAATGGTCCACAGATCTTTCCTTAGACGAGAGATTTTTATGATACCACGATCTGGCCGTGATTCGTTACTGTTATTATGTTCACAAATACTATTAGTCAAAATGGATTTTTTTAGGGTTCCGTAGCCAAATGGCATAAAACGGAACCCTTATAGATTCGTCATGTCTGTCTGTCTGTCTGCCTGTCCGTCCGTATGTCACAGCTACTTTTTTCCGAGACTATAAGAGCTATACTGTTGAAACTCGGTCAGTAGATGTATTCTGTGAACCGCATTAATATTTTTACACAAAATTAAAAAAAAACAATAAATTTTGGGGGTCCCCATACTGAAACTGAACACATAGAACTGAAACTCAAAAATTTTGTTTTCATCAAAACCATACGTTTGGGGTATCTACAGATAGGTCTTCAAAAATGATATTGAGGTTTCTAATATCATTTTTTCTAAAATGAATATTTTGCGCCAGAGACACTTCCAAAGTGGTAAAATGTGTCCCCCCCCCCTGTAACTTCTAAAATAAGAGAATTATAAAACTAAAAAAAATATATGATGTACATTACCATGTAAACTTCCAACGAAAATTGGTTTGAACGAGATCTAGTCAGTAGATTTTTTTAATACGTCATAAATCATAAGCCGCAATTTACACTTCTTTCAATGAGAACAGTATTATTAAAACATCGATGAAAGTTACAACGAACTACAAAAACTTTTATATGATGTTACTTGCTGCTACGGAACCCCTCACTCACGCTCGTCCAAATATTGAATAAGTAGAACCGGACCGATGTTAAAGCACAAAACCCGTTTTTTGGTAATATTATTGAATGTCTTTAGGAGTTCTGGTGATATTTCTTGTCACAATACTAATGAGGGCATAAAATGCGCACAAATAGTGTGAAGCTATGGCACACCACCTTTTGGGATAAATTAGAACCCTAAACATCATCACATCAATTTCCTTTCACGTGCATAAATAAATAATATAAATATTAAATAAATATTTCGGACATCTTACATAAATGCCATCTAGTTCCAAACTAAGCAGATCTTGTATTATGGGTACTAGACAACTGATATGAATACATAAACAAACTTTTTTGTTGTAAATACATACTTATTATACCCAAACTCCGAAACAAGTATTTGTGGTTCACACAAGTATTTGGTCCGACCCGGGATTCGAACCCGAGACCTCAAGCACAGCAGTCGCATACGCTACCACTGCGCCACCGAGGCAGTCAAACAGGCAGGGGAGACATAAGTCCATGGCTGGACATAGGTCTCTCCTTAGAAAGCAAGTTTTGGCCTGCTATACTACACTGGACTAACGGGTTTGGTATAGGGTTTGTTTTTTGTTGTCTTGCGTACTTTGTTCTTTAGTCACCTCTTGCGATGCGATAGGGTGAATTAGGAGTGGTGACACTCCGTATTTTTAATCTAATGATTTATAATCACTTATTTATCATATTACAGGTAGGTTCCACTTTGTCTGATGGAAAACATGAGCAGAATCTAGGTCATCATACTCATTATAAATGCAGACATTAAAACAATGCAGCATTGCGACTCACACTATAACGGCCTATTAAAATGCTTCTCTGAAACTTTCTCTCTTTCTAAAACGAAATTCACAGCACAACTGTTGTCATTTTCAGCTGGTTTTCTGTAAGAGGGTAGTATTACCCCGGTCGTACTAGCACGTTCGTGCTAAAATCAGAGTGCCTCTATCTAGAAAACAAATAAATATATCTAGCTATGCATAGTAAAAGCTTTCTTATACTACACTCGGTTCCAAAAATAACGGGTCAGTCACATAAACCCGAATATCTCCCGAACTACGTATGCCATCCTAATGAAACGAAGACTGTTCAATTGAGAATTTAATTATACAGATAAAAAATAAAATAAAACTTAGTTACACCCACAATATTAATCTTAAATTAAAAAAAAACTAAAGTAGTCATATTTTTCTTAAGATTACATTTTTTTTATGATTGTTTTTTTGCTGTTTTTCATCACTGGAGGCTTCATCACGTGGAGGCAATACAAAGTATTAAATGAAGAAAGTGATGAAAAACAGCAAAAAAACAATCATAAAAAAAATGTAATCTTAAGAAAAATATGACTACTTTAGTTTTTTTTTAATTTAAGATTAATATTGTGGGTGTAACTAAGTTTTATTTTATTTTTTATCTGTATAATTAAATTCTCAATTGAACAGTCTTCGTTTCATTAGGATGGCATACGTAGTTCGGGAGATATTCGGGTTTATGTGACTGACCCGTTATTGGTTTATGTGACTGACCCGTTATTTTTGGAACCGGCTATAGTTCCTAAAATATAGATTGATTTTTGTGACAGTTGTAACTGGACTTATTGTAGAACTTACGGTACCTCGAAGTTTTAGATGTGAATTTTGATAGGTAATACTTGAATTTTACCTATTTTTACAGATGCATTGCGCTCCATTTGTTATAAAACTGGCACCTAAATTACGCATAATAACGAAAAATAATCATGTGACACTAAATAAAATCGCTTGTTAACTACTTCGTCAGTTTCATAGCTATCTGCCACTTAGACCAAGCAAACAGGCGTAGAGAGAGATAGATAAAAGCGGTGAAATTATAAGGGTTTTTGTAACTATACAGTTTTAAAACACTAGTGGTCGCCAATTGAACGAAAATAAACCTTAATTAATTTGAATTATAAGTGGCAACATTATTAAGGTTGTATTGTCAAAGACTATAACTTTTATTAAATAATGAACTTGGAAAAGTTCGTTATATAAGTTTTATAATAACGGATTTTACCAATAGACTTCTACCCTGGTCTACATGGCTACGCAACAATGTTAATTTGACAAAAGAGTATCTATGCGTATGTGTCAAATACATGGTAGTGTGTGTAATGTTTTTTTATGCTTAATAAAAAAAAATAGCATTCTGCACTTCTCTATATAAACTATTCGCGTGCGAAACTTAATACTCCTCTGTCCACGTAATTTTCGTAAAAAGGGGTACAAAGTTTTGCTTCACGTATTAATTTACAGATACTTTTACAGGATGGCAAGTTACAGGCTGTGATAGAAAATAATATCCCTGGAGTTTTAATCTATCCTCCAGACAAGTATTGCATCGATAACTTTGTGAGAGAAGGCGAAACTGTTACAGTACAGGATGCTCTAGTTTGCTCTTCGGAAACAAAAAAACCCAACCACTTATCGCTAAGTGCTTCTTGTAAGTATGTATACTAATATTATGATTCTCTTATAAATAGCTTAAAAGAACTTCACATATCAGAATTCGATACAATACAGTGACTCATTTGAAGCCATCTAGCGAAAATGATCAAAGGTTCTGTATATGCCCAACATGTGCAACAAGTGCATGCTTAATGCAGGAAGTCACATATAAAATATATAGGACCGTAACGGCAGTCCCCGAACATAATTTAACTGTGAAATTTGTAAAAGCAAAGCAAAAAGAAATGTAACTGTTGGTCATTGGCGACGATGTTCCTTTTTGCTGTCACTAAGTGTGTCTTTGTTACTATGAAAGCGTAGCATAGATTTGTTCACTTACACAGAATTGGCGACCACTAATGTTTAACTGCATATAAACTTTTGAAAATAGTCTTCTTCTTTTCAGGTATGTTAGTGTCATGTTTCTTCATGATTCTTACAGTAATAGTGTACGTCATTTTGCCCGAACTTAGAAACTCTGTGCCTGGAATGATTATGATTGCACTCTTGATGAGTTTCTTTGTGAACTTTTTCTTTATGGCCGTCATGCAGATTTTGATTCTAATTGATGATATCAGTCGACTGTTATGTACCATATTCAGTAAGTATTAAACAAGAAAAATATTAATTAACTGTAACAGACTACGTAAAATATTATAAACAAATTTATGTAGCGTATGTCATCCATCAATTTATTGATACCTCATTCATTAAAATCAGTTCATCAGCTTAGATTAGCGTCTCAACAGAATAAATAGTAATCAAAAGCGAAAGTAATCATCTGTCTTGTCTACTTTAATGACAGTTGATGAATATAGGAAAGTCAACAACTCAGGAGCATGCTTGCATCCAGTGGTAATTGATATGCACTTTTCTTGAAAGATGTGAAGATTACATTGTTATAAAAATATCCGAACAATCGGAAATAGGAAAACGACTACAAAAATCACAAATATGTTTTTTAAAGAGAACTCCCGCAATAGGAACATACCTCCTGTGTCGCAGGGGACTTTACAAATATACATGAAAACGACACAAAGAACACCCAGACTCAGAACAACAATTTCTAGATTACGCAAAGTGTTGTCCCACGTGGGATTTGAACCCACGATACTACGCGAAGTAGAAAGCGTCATGGCTACAACTTAAGCCACAAGACCAAACTTTTTTCAAATAATTCTTCTAGTGGGACTAAAATCGACCAAATAGAGAGTATGTGGTAAGTTTTTTAAATGTTTTTCATATATTGCAGCGTTCTTTATTTACTTCGCTATGAATGTGGGATTCTTTTGGCTGAATGTCATGTGTTACGATGTTTGGAGGAAATTCAGGTGAATACAAAAATTATAGATATACCAATAGATAGATAGAAAACATTTTATTCACACGACAATACTGTTTTGATAAAATTAGTATTACCAGGGCTTGATACATGCATCTTTATGGCGTGTTTTTTTTTTATATAAGCCTACCAAAGTGACTCTACTCTGCCTGATGGAAAGCATGAGTAGAATTCAGGAGTAGGGGCCACCATCCTCATTGTGATGGTAAGCAATGCAGCATAGCGACCCATATCATGGCGGCCTGGTCAGAAAATTCTGCATCATTCTCCCGGCATTGAATGATGCAGAATTATTGGGCCTGCGGTCTCACACTCACCAACGAAATACGACAGCAAGAATACTGTCATTATTAGGATGGTCTTCTGTGTGAGGGTAGTACTGTCCCGGTCGACCCATTCGTGCTGAAATCAGCGTGGCTCTACTGCCTATAATGCACTCAAATTGTGAGTAGTATCGAAGTATGGAGTACGGGTTGAATATAAAATTAAGAAAAATATTTTCGCAGAAACATAAAAGTGACCATAAGCGGTACCTCAAATGACAATACCATTAAGATTTTATGGTATAGTGTGTACGCATTCGGCGTGCCGACTGTTTTGACCATGCTATTGGCAGCATTAGAATTCTCCGGACTGAAGTATCATAAGTTATTACCTAATTTACGACGTGACACTTGCTTCATATCGGGTGAGGTTTTCTATTATTACTAAATCTTATGAACAAACTTTTTAAAACTGAACTCTTTAGAACCATTCCTTTCCTATTCCTTTTTTTAAAGACAACTCCCGCATTAAGAATATAAATTCCTATGTCGCGGGGACTTTAAAAACGTACATGAAACGGACAGAAAGAACATCCAGACTCAGAACAACAATTTGTGAATCACACAAAGTGTTATCCCACGTAGGATTTGAACCCACGACACTTGGCGCAGTAGGAAGCGGCGTGGCGACCGCTTAAACCACTAGGCCAACCGTGCAGTTAAAAAAAAAACATCTAAAACTGCAAAAGCATCGTATAGCATTAAAAACCTGATCTTGGTGAGGATGCTGATGATGAAGGCAATATTAACTGTTTGTTGGTGTGGTTTTTTTCTCAATTTGATAAATATAAATAGGTAGGTACTTAAAGAGATTTAAAAAGTAGGCCTAAAAAGTTGTATGTAAGAAATGTCATGGTGGTATGTATTTCGGTTGTGCCTGTGTTTCATTCTTCAAATTTTCTTGAATGGCTAAATAGCAAAATGGTATTTGTATTAATTCTGTATTGTACACAGTAAAAAAATAAACACAAAGGCGTTTAATGGCTTTGTGTATGCGATTTTTGTGCTTGAGGTCTCGAGTTTGATTCCCAGGTCGGACCAAATGTCTGTGTGATTGCAAATGTTTGTTTCAGAGTTTGAGTGTTTTCATTACTGTGATGGACTTATAATTGATAATTTTTAATTTAAAGTAAAATATACTGAATTATGCAGGATCACAGCACTGCAAAGTGAAGAAAAACTGGAAACAAACCGTCTAGGTACCCCAGTAGCAGTAGGTTTGGCCAGCGCGGTATACCAACCCAAAAATTTCCTTTCGAAGGAGAGGCCTATGTCCAGCAGTGAACTAGTAAAAGTTATTGATAATGAAATTGATTGAAGTTATTGATAATGACACTAGAAACTGTTTTGATCAACTAAACTTTTTGTATTTGTCTATTAAATAATTTCATAATTTTGCAGGTACCAGCAAACTAATCTACTTGTACACACCAATGTTGTTGACATGCTTCTTAAACGTGGTATTCATTGTATTGGTAGTTATTAGAATCTTACAGATAAAAAAACAAACACAAAGGTTGAAAAAGAAGGACACACAACGGTACGACTAATTTTATTACTTTAAGAAAAACACACACGTATCAAATATCCGGACAAATCTAGGAAGACACTCATCTTTTGTGGGCATTTTCACCAACATCCGCTAAATTCAAAGGCCCACTTAGAGAGAGAGTGCCTAACTCTCTATAAGTGAGTGTTTAAATTAAGTGACATTTGCGTTTCCACAAACCATTTGGGGAACATAAGTGCTTAGATATCTTTTAAAATGAAGGACTCTTTAAGCCTGCCAAATTGACTTTACTCTGCTTGATGGAAAGCTTGAGTACAATCTAGGTGTAGTGTACTGTGAGTACATACAATACAGCATGGTGACCCACACCATGGCGGCTTATTGACTGCACGGTTGGCCTAGTAGTTTAAGCGGTCGCCATGCAGCTTTGTACTTCGCCAAGTGTCGTGGATTCGAATCCTACGCTGGACAACACTTTGTGCGATTCGCAAATCATTGTTCTGAGTCTGGATGTTCTTTGTGTCCGTTTCATGTATGTGTGTAAGGTCCCCCGCGACACAAGATTTACATTCCTAATGTGGGAGTTGACTTTAAAAAAAGAAATAAAGAAAAAGATGTTTCTGCATCATTCTTCCGTGATTCTGCCTCCGGTCTCACACAATCCGGCTACCAACGAAATACGACAGCCACGAATGCTATCATTTTTAAGTTGGTCTACTGTGTGAGGGTAGTACTGCCCCGGTCGAGCCGGCCCATTCGTGCTGAAATCATCGTGGCTGTACTAGCTATTTCAACGGAGCCTGAACGGAGACCAGGCAACTTGGAAATATTAAAGTGTACGCAAACACAAGTGCATTCACAGTCGGCTAGGAAGGTTAGTAAATTCTAATGTATGTGTGTTCCTAGATCTCTTTATCTTTATGAGTTTTTATGTGTCGTTAAAATACCAAACAGATTACAAAATGTATCTTGTAATTTTATAACCTTGACGAATTGGAAAGTTCCATCCGGAAAAACCATCTCAACGATCTACCTCAACCGGTCTAAACTCTGGACAGGATTAATGATTGTAGAACTACTATGTCTAATGATGTTATTTACCGTATAATCTAATAATTTGATTAATTTACAAAGTATCCAATTCAAAACTAGTTAGTCATTCGGACTTTCCGAATACGGCCGGAAAGAAAACGATTTGGCCTTACGCGAGTTATTTATGCCGCACTGACTTGTTATTTCATAATTGTAAACCTTTAAGTAACTTTCGTAAGTAAGTCATCTCAAACACAGAATATATAGTTATTAACATAGTAGTTAAAATTACTATGTGAATACCCATGAACCTTTTCTGTTTCACTGGCATATAGCTCAAACTAGATAAATGAGTCTCGTCAAAATAACTCTCACTGATCCAGAGATAGATAGACCGTACGACCGTAAATTTAGATGTAAGTACCGAGTATATAAGACTGCCTTGTTGTATAGTTTCTTTTTTTTTTTTTTTTTTTTGCAGATTTCTGGTGTTCATAAAGTTATTTGTCCTCACTGGTTTTAGTTGGATTTTCGAAGTGATTAGCGACCTCTACCCGGAGTATGAGTACTTATGGCGGTTTACTGACGCATACAACGTCCTCCTAGGAGTCATAATATTTATAATGTTTGTCTGTAAAAGGAAAATATTGACCAAAATTGCACAGAGGTAGTTCCCCGTGTTAGCTCTTGTAAAAAAGATAAAGATTTTTCTAAGATTGATGTCCGTGTGGTGACGGATTAAGAATACAGAGTGTCACCACCCATATTCATCCCGCGGATGTCGTAAAAGGTACATGGTTCCGTGGTGTAGTGGTTGTCGTAAAAGGCGACTAAGGGACAAACTACACAAGACAAGACAAAACTGGACAAGATAGCAGGCCTATATCTTTTCAAGGAGAGGCCTATATCCAGCAGTGGACTGTTAAAGGCTGTTGTTGATGATGATGGCTATTTATACCAATGTCCCCTAAATATGTGGGGCCCCTTAAAGAGAGTTACGTAACCCTTAGTGGTGTTTTCGTTTCCATCAATCTTTAAGAGACACCTAATTGCTTAGGTTTCTTTTAAAATTTAGGGGCCACATACGTTAGGAGGCTCCTAGTAAGTATAGTTGGTGAAAAAAGGCATTAATGTAGAAAAGACATAAAACAAAGGTGACTTTTATGAGGTAGTTTGGTGGAGGTGGGGTGCGGTTTTAGTCGATTCGAGTTCAACATATTCACCAGTTGGTGGTATCCGGGCAGAGATACGCACAGGAAAAAAACAAATATACAGGGTGAATTTTTGAGACGGGACAGTAAGGGTAGGTACCATATCCGTTATAGTTAGAGGAAAACACTTTTAGAAGACTATCCATAATTTTTTTAAATATTCTGAACGGCATTTACAGATTTTGGAAAAAATGTACAGCCAGCAAGAAAATGGCAATTTTAAACAAAAACTTTTTTTGATGACAATCGATCCTGTTTCCTAAAAGGATCAAAAGTCTCTACTGGAGCGAATGAGGTTTGAGTACTAGAAATGTCAGAAATCGCAAAAAACTTTTCCCATACATTTGTACGGAAATAAATCATTTTAATATGTATTTTAGACACAGACTAACATAGTTTACATTTAGATGATCTACGAAATAAGTTGCTCAAAACGACCGCCGTTTTCACGAATACATAAGTTCACTCATTTTTGTACAGAGCTAGTAGCAGCCGATAATTTTCTTGGATAGATATAATTTAAAATCCTTGTTAATGCATCTTTCAGCTCCTGAATACTGTTGTATTTTTTTGGAGACATTGTTTTTAGGTAGCTCCACAGAAAAATATCCAGAGGCATTAGATCGGGACTACGAGGTGGCCGCTTGGTTGAACCATGTGTACCTACCCACTGTGACCCGCACTGCCTATTCAAACTAGAATACGCAGCTGTTGTGCAGAGCGCCATCTTGCTGAAAATAAACTTTTCGCAATTCTGACAGGAGCCATTCATCCAACTGGTTTTGGAGATTCTCTAACTCTGACGTCGTTATACACGGCAGAATTAAGAGTACCTTCATAAAATTCCACCATTACCACTCGATACTTGTCGCAGTGGAAATTTATTCGTGTACCACACCAATGCAAATTTCGTGTTCCTATTATTTACTAAATACGCATAAAGAATAAAAAAAAGATGAAATACATATTAAAATGATTTATTTCCGTATAAATGTATGGGAAAAGTTTTTTTGCGATTTTTGACATTTCTAGTACTCAAACCTCAGTCGGTCCAGAAGAGACTTTTGATCCTTATAAGAAACAAGATCGATTGGCATCAAAAAAAGTTTTTGTTTAAAATGACCATTTTCTTGCTGGCTGTACATTTTTTCCAAAATCTGTAAATGCAGTTCAGAATTTCTTAAAAAATTATGGATAGTCTCTTATAAGAGTTTTCCTGTAACTACAACGGTTAAGGTACCTACCCTTACTGTCCCGTCTCAAAAATTCACCCTGTATGGTGTACTATAGCAAATAGAATAGGTGTAGTGACGATTTGCGCAAGATGGCTGGCAGGAGCTGGATGCGAGAAGCCCAAAATCTAAATAGGTTGTGTGCAATGGAAGAGGTCTATGTCCAGCTGTGGACTGCGATGGGCTGGTGATGATGATGATGTATATATATAGCAAAAATAAATTCTTATGGTCAACCTACATAGACTAGGCTGGTGAACCACAAACAAATTTTACAATAGGTGAGGCCAAAATTTAAGTTGGCCATGATAGATTGTCCTACCGAACCCGCAATCTAATTAACTTTAAATTTATTTCGTCATGAAGGTCTCATTCTATTTTAATACTAAATAATGTAAACAGATACAAAACGGAATGGGGTCATTCGGATGATCGACCAGCTCCAACATCAGAATCTACTGCACCTGTTTCTTCATCTCAGTAAGACAACTGCAAATGCCGAAAGAAAACGCACCAAAAAGAAAAAGTTGAAGAATAAATTTTTGAAGCATTCATATCAAATGTTGTAGCACTGAATCCGTAATTTTATTTAAATGTTTATTTTTTATATACACGTACAAAAGCGATTTAACTCTTCCTGATGGAAAGTATGAGTAGAATCCAGGTGCAAGGGTCACCATCCTCATTATGAGGCAGAAAACGCGGCATGGTGACTCACACCATGACAGCTTATTGAGATGTTACTGCATTATTCTCCAGCCTTCGAAGGCCGGAGAATAATGCAGAATGATTGGGCCTCCGGTCTCACACTCACCAAGGGAATACGACAACACGAATACTGTCAATTTTAGGTTGAACTAGAAAATAAACAAAAAGTGCACATTTTTTTTTAAAATAAATAAAAAAATATAAATCTAGGCATCCGAATGTATAAACAACAAATAATCATATCAAATAATCTAAGTACTTAGTTAACTTTTTACTTACTAGATTAGGACTTTTTACGTACTTAATTAGATTTCATTATATATTAGATCATTATGATTATTTTCTCACTAATATTCGCCATCTGTTCACTTTTAACCTTGCAGGGTTTAGGGATTAACTCTTAATTCCTTTCTTAATTTTTATAGCGTTATTTGGAATGGTAAGTCATGATCATAATAATAGAAACAACAATTCTTGGTTTATTTAATTAAAGTTCAGTCTTAGCTAACAATTTTCAAATCCATTGCCCGTCATCCAGTTACACACTTCCGTCCCTTCTAGATGACAGAAAAGCAAGAAGACTCATAAAAAACCTTGTACCAACTTGATAAAGAAAATTTGAAATTGTAATAATTTAGATGTTAAAATTATAGCTAGCGTAAAGTTCAATAGACTGTTAAAATGTATATAATTTAATTAGTAGTTAGTGTATAATAATAATAAAATAAAGCATTATAAAGTATATTATGTACGGAGATAAATAATGATGTGGTTTAAATGTTTGCAATTTGTTATTTGATATTTGTTGTATGCATTATAATTAGCTTATTTATTATTATTATATTCGCAGAGCGCTACCTTATCTACTTACTCATACGAAGTTGCTTTTTGTCCTTGTACGTTTATATCTTTTAAACTACGCAATGCATTTCGAAGCGGCTTTCACTAATGGAGAAATTGATTCTAGATGTATAAATTACAACATATGAGTGGAGAAAATTTGAGACCTTTGGTTGATTGAAACGTTGGAGCTTTATCGCGGTCTCCACAATAGCACGTTTCTGCTCCACCGACCATCATTTAAATAAATACATACAAAGACAAAGCACGTTTAGAATATGTACAATTCTCAGTTTTTATTTATTCAGTTTACCATTAAAGCTAATAAAAAAGTACCATATGCTCGTATAATGATCAGGTTAAAAAAAAAATTTACATTATTATACATTGTTGTTAGAATGAATTGAAGTGATGTATGAGTACTTACTTACTATATTTCTAAGTTAGTACAGATAATAGTGTAGTGGAGAACGCCCACAGGCCAGGTCTGGGCAGGTGGAGTCACGATTTGTGCAGGACGGCCGGCACGAGCTGTAATCGAGAAGTTCAAAATCGATCAGAGTGGTGTGCTAATAGAGGGCCCTATGTCCAGTAGTGGACAGTGATGCGTAATAATTGACAACGTGAAAAAAGGTATAATTTTAAAATGTATAAATTAATATTCTTGTGAGTATTAATTTATACTATTTAAATTAGTATATCTCTGCGAGACCAAGGATTCCAAGGAGACGCCTATGTTCAGTAGTGGACTACTTACATAAGGCGAAGACGATGAAGGTTTATGTCTTTCTTACATCATTATTTGTAATCCTTGAAGGGATTATTGTCAAGGTAATATGAGTCGTTAGTCTAGTGGATAGCGCATGCGACTGTTAATCAAGATGCCTCGGGTTCAAATTCCCAGTCGGGCCAAAAAGTGTTTTTGGGTTTTTCTTAGGAAATTCCCAATAGCAGCCCGGAGTTTGGAAGTTTGGCAGTGATTCACGCCCGTGCCTCGGAGAGTACATAAAGCCGTTGGTCCCGGTTGTCATAAACCTATGGCAATCATTATTGGGAAGTCAGTGCCCTCAAACTTGCTGACAACTAATTCAATCCTTGAATTTCAGTTCTCCCTTAGGGTTGCGGAGGTCCGATGTCAGTCGATCCGTGGAAAAACTGATATTCAGGTAAAACTGGTTGAACTAGTAGCCGACCCCAAATAATATTGGGAATAAGGCTAGGAAGAAGGTAGTATGATTAGTTTTAGTACTTATTATCATTGTATGACTTTTCAGTTGACGATGTCAATATTGATTCTGGTTATGTTCCTTTGAATTTTGAGTTTTTAATGCATAGAAGTTTTATAATGAAACTTGAACTTCGTACTTTTAAACAGGAACATTACTTTCGTACATTTTAGTGAAGCCTTAACCGTTTACGCAGCGCACGCAATGATAGACCTCTTTGTGTTTTTTTTATTTTGTAAAAACAATGTATAAAGGAATAAAATTGTTCCTCTTGAAAAGTTCTAAAAACAGTCCGCGACAGCTTAAGCCTATCTTTTAAGGTTGGCTCACTGTAAACTACTTTTAAGGGAAACAAATTTGTTGCCGCTGTACATCGCACTACGGTTAGTAAAAGACGCAGGAGTCTCCGTGGGTCAGCCAGTACATACAGAGAACTATTAACAAATAACAATTTCACACATATTAATAATGATACCGATATGGTAATAGAAGGTAATTATACTTTATGAGAACAAAAACGGCATGATCTCCAAATCTGACTATAAGAAAAGGTCATACAATTTACTGATGTGTGAGTGAGACAAGAATACTTGCGATTACGTTATTCATCGTCGTTTCCTTGGCATTTAACTGGATGGCAAAAAATTGATGACGTTCAACTTGAGACAAATACTGAAACAATTTTGAGTTTTTATCTTAGTATCATTCATACAATAGGCCTTCACTATGTGCAAGATAAAGTCTATAATAAATACTAATGAAAAACTTTACTAAGATATTTTTAAGTATGTAGGTATAATTGAGATGAATTAACTACTTAATCTTGTCCAGAATTAAGTCCAGAGGACACAACAACTCAAGATTTTAAAGACCCACAGGTACAACGCAAAATATATCAAAACTTGTTTAATACAAAACATTTTATTGTAAACTACAAAACTAGATTTTATTAACAATTGGAATCTGACCTTAAAAATTTGTTGTATCAGTTGAATAATTAATTTAATTAAATGATATACAATTATCAATCGTCACGAATCGAAAATTCTGGGTTGGGAAACCCAACAGTCATCTCATTCTCAGTAAACAGAAACGAAATCTGAGATTGCATCGATTTTTCGCCATCCTTGTATAATATTAAGATTACCTTGATACTTAGATTTGTTATTAACAGTCCTGATGTGGTTCGTCATTGCCACGGACGCACACAAGTGATTCAGACTTAGGTTAAGAATGCAAAAAATATTATTTGTTGTGTTTCTGATAGTGACAAGAACAGTTGCGCAGATATGTGAATATAACAGTAGTGTGGAGCTAATAAATCAATCTTTTAATAATATTTTCTATAAAGTTGGTGAATACTTTGTGGACAATGAAACCGGTGTGGAGAGAGGTTGTGTGTGTATGAAAGAAACGTGTATTCGGAAATGTTGCCCGCTTGGTCAAGGATATGATGCGAAAAGAAAAATATGTGTTGATATACCAGAAGAGTTTGATCCCCCCGTTTGGGAGGGATTTGCTGAAAATCCAGAATTTCATGTTCTGGAAAGGTTTCACTTATTATTTTTCAAAATGTCGTGTTCAAAACCTGACCATGAATTCCGTATACTGCTGAGTGGAGTGACTGATGATTATCATTTGAAAACGGTGAGATTATTTCCTTAAGCGGATATGGTAAACTAATTTTAATTGTAGTTTGACTGGTTTGTACATTTATAATCTAAAAACATTAATAACATGGTTATTAATAAGTAATATATCACTATCAATTTCACGAATGAATGAAGTGCTCATGACCAAGTGGCGTTAGGTGATTGGAAACAATCACCGAGGGTAAGCAACGACGATGCGGTCAGTACTTAGATGGGTGACTGTTTGTGGCCTAATATCATGAGCGATCCCGTTATGCAGTAGGTCCCTGTTATTATCATATTATAACAGCTGTGAAGCTTAGTTGGAGGCCTTCGGCTGGCTTAAAAACATCTAACGGCAAGGTTAAAGAGCTATAAAGTTGTCTTCTTCTTCTTCTTAACGTTTCGATGACAAACGTAACGTGTCGGAAAAAAAAATATTTTTTCAGCCCAGAACCCGGCCACTTTAATAATTTCAGTTCCGTTCTGGGTCGAAGTTTTAGTAGATCTTATGCTTACGTCGGGAGCAACAAATACTGCGTAACCGTGCTTTGGGTTAGAGATATCGGCAATAAGTGTAAGTCCAGGGACGTGTGGTCGTACCTGACAAACAGATAGACAGCAAAAGCTTAAAACTTGCATTTTCGATGTAAGTACCATAAATACTTTTAGCATAACACTGTTCATTATAAATTACATAGAAACTCAAAAAAACGTACCTTGAACGGCTAATTACTTATAATTTACACTATAAATAAACATAAGCGATAAATAATAGGACTTTTTTATCAGTTTATTAATTCTAATATTATAAAATACAGGTCCTTTTGTATTAAATATTTTAATGCAAACGTATTATAATATTTATAATTTATAATTAGGTTGTAGAGCCACTCTGATTTCAGCACGAATGGGCCGGCTCTACCGAAGCAGTATTACCCACACACAGAAGACTATCCTAATAACGACAGTACTGTGACTTACAGAAAATCAGCGCTGTGGTCACTCTCAAGACCGCAGCACAAGCTGAGCTGAGGCCTTTTCGTCACATACTCACACAGATGATTTTACTTTATGTTTTTCTTATATATATATTTTTTTTTTGTTTGTTCTATATTAAGTAAGACTGCCTTGTTGGTCAAGTGGTTAGCGTATGCGGCTGCTGATCAAGAGGTCTCGGGTTCGATTCCCGGGTCAGACCAAATATTTGTGTGATCCACAAATATTTGTTTCGGAGTCTGGGTGTTTTTCTATGTATAATATGTAAGTATGTATTTACAAAAAAAAAAGTATGTTTATGTATTTATATCAGTTGTTTAGTACCCATAACACAAGCTCTGCTTACTTTGGGGCTGGATGATGTTGTGTGTAAGATGTCCAAAATATTTTAAAAAATTTTCTCGTTCCTTTTGTGAGTGTGCCTAATAAACATGTTCTTTCTTTCTTTCTTTCTTGCTGTCGTATTTAGTTGGTGAGTGTGAGACCGGAGGCCCGATCATTCTGCATCGTTCTCCCGGCTTCCAGAGGCCGGGAGAATGATGCAGAAACATCCGACCAGGCCGCCACGGTAGGGTAGAATTCTACTCCTGGATATTAATCATGCTTTCCATCAGGCAGAGTGGAGTCATTTTGGTAGGCTTAAGTATAAATATATTTATAAAAGAGACTTTGATCCAGGATTTGACCTTGAATTACTTGAGGAAATTGATCTATTTGTCTAGAAAAGAAAGCTTTCTTTTGTAATCTGAGCTTTAAAGAGCCTCCAGCTCTGCAAGGGGACATATAAGTAGTATTAATATTTCGGGTTAATATAATAGCCTATGTACGTCACAAATAACGAAACAGATAGATCTACAGAGTTACTTTAGAATTTATTGTTATAAATTAATTGTAGGTATGGATTTTGATAAGTAGAATGCACAAGAATTGTAGCTTTACTCGATTTTGCTAGAAACAGGTTTGGAACAAGTATCATGTATTTTTGGAGTTACGTGATAATAAATGCTTTAAATTATTCATACCAATATTATAAGTTCGAAAGTTACTCTGTGCTTGTCTGTTGGCTTGCATTACTAAACCACTGCACAGATTTTAATTAAATTTGGCACGGATATATCTTGATTCTTTAGGAACGACATGGAAATAAATAAATTAAATAAATATTTTGATACATCTTACACACAACGCTACCTAGTTCAAAACACATACACACACACAATCACACAGAGCTTGTATAATGGATACTAGACAACTGATATAGATACATAAACATACCTTTTTTGTGAATAAATACATATTAAACAAAGAAAACACCCAAATAATTGCGGATCACACAAAACATTTCGTCCAACTAGGGAATCGAACTTGAGACTTCAAGCACAGCAGTCAGATACGCTCCCACTAATCTACTCTATCTTACATTACAATACATACATTTAAAAAGGTTGCACATCTCAATGCTTGACCTTATCAACTAGAAATAAACAAGTTGAATTACTTGCCCAAAAAAACTAATTCGAGGTCAAAGAAAAAAAACTTACTATTTAAAATTAGAACACACTAATACTACTACAATAACTAAGGTATGGCTATATTTGCGAAAAAAAAACTATTAATAAAGTTGAGGTCAAACAAGTTTACACATAAAAAACTAAAACTACTTTTTTAACATTAGAATAGATTTACCTATTCATGAAGCGCTCATAGCGCAGAATACATAATAGTACTAGCCAAGTAGTCTTAGGTGATTGGAAACAATCACCGAGGGTAAGCAGTTGGTCCCAGTTGTTTTCAAAGAATAACAATAGAGGCCTTCGAGCGGCTTAAATACATCTAACGGCAGGATTTACGGAGCCACAATGTGTCTTGTCAGTCACCAAGTAGCAGGTTTCCCTCACAGGAGGGGGCTATCTACAAACTGTAGGTGACCCGAGGTACGTCGGGCTCCCAGGGGTTTCCTTGCGGGGGTACACCTGGTTTCTCGGCTTCTAGTACCTGTGATGGTGTGCGATTTCAGACGGTTCGAGTACGACATTACCACCAACTAGTGGTATCCGAGGGGATTTAAGCACAGACGAAAAAAAAATGTGAGCCGTCACGGGACGCCTGGCAGATGTGAAACATCGCCATTATTTTGTAAAAGTAATATGCAGAAAAGAACATATTGTAATAGGAACTAAATATGTCATAATGATAAAATAAAATATTACTAATTATTAAAATAGTACGGTGTGGCGTATAATTATAATTATAATAATTATAATTAAATAATTATATTATAAGTATAATTATAATTTACGCCACACCGTACACACTACTGCATATAGACTGTATATATATACCATCGTATAGCGTGGCGTGGCGACGCGTCGCCAGGCCAGAAATCTGTTTTACGTGCGGCTATAGATGTTTCACATCAAAAGAAGAAAAGAAAAGGATAGTAGCCATTACGTCTTTTTCCGACACAATACATACACATTTTTGGCTGGGGAAAATCTTCACACACACATTTTAGACTCACATACTAAAATAATCGCCTGTCACCATGAAATCATACATGACGATTAATACAAAACGTTCATAATTTCACACACACAACACATTCTGTGTTATAACAGTCCGATGTGTGTCTGATGCATATCTTTGTCCATTCATTCATTCAGAGGGGACCGAATGTGACGAATAGTGGAATACTGACTTTACTAGAACTACAGTGTGGCAAATATTCTTGTCATAATACACACATGTTGTTCTTGACGGCGAAACATTACTTGAATAAAAGAAAGACAATTTTTTTTTTAAATACATTTGAGGTCATTTAGGGTTAAAAGCATAAACCAACATGTTTTTATTCAAATTAAAAAAAGGAAAAAATACAAAAAGGTTTCAAATTTATTATTAAACTTTAATTGCATGTGGTTCAATATATTTTTACTAGCCATCACCAGTTGACTTTATTTCCATACAGTCGGTGATTTATAAAATCATTTTTTATCCCATGTATTTAAAAAAATGTGTTTGATCTACTACATATAATGACGATGATTCGTTCCGTGGATAAATTGACGCTCAGGTAAAACCGGTCAAACTACTCCTATTTAGAAGCGGAAAAGCCAAAAAATCTTGTAAATAATCAATTTTAGGAAGATGACCTATAACCTACACGAATTCATCTTTTCCGTTTTATTGCGTGACTAGACCGAAGCCAAAAGGAAGGGTTCCAAATAGTTTTTGTTATGAAATATAAAAATAATAGATTTTGTAATAAAATATAAAAATAATTAAGCCTTATATTTCTTGCAAGTACATATCATGCAACTTAAATTAACTAAACAAACTAAAAAAAAATTACACTTATTTGTCTTATACTTCTACTTATCTTGATATCCTATAACAGCATTTTTATTGTATTTTAATTTTTAATGTTGCTACTAGCAAGAACCCCTCTTCCCCGCTCCAAAGAATTCCATTTTGTTTTGTCTTGTGCCTTCTGCATCCAATGTGGGCCGGCCGATTCCCAATCGTTTTCCAGTATCGTGTATGGTTTACTTATTTGACGTTTTCATATTTGGCCTTTTCACGATGTGACTCTTATTGTCCATCTGTCTTCTCTTAGTATTAGCAATGTCCCGTACATTTCCTTTTCATTAGCGTGTTTTAAAGAATCCGTAACTTTCGTTACGTTACGTAGGCTAGAGCGCAGTATGTGATGGGATAAATTTATTTTTGATAATTGATAGATTTTGCATAATTCTGGGTAAGTTACCCATGTTTTAATAAACACTGACAAATAGTGTTTGTCCGTGGCATTACTATCATACAACAGTATCAACACTATTTACGATTTGGATATTGTTTTCGTCTTCTATTTTGAACAAATAACACGAACGTACGAACGTCCGCTCGCATTGTAACCTTTTTCTCAACTAAAATATTGCCGCGCGCCCGCACACGATAATATCATTGACAATACCCCTGCCTCCCCTCGATATTGACGTTACAAAATCAGAATTTTCTACAGGCCGCACACACTCAATATTATTGGCAATACGTTCCTTATTGTCAATATTATTGTAGTGTGTGCTTAACAACCCCTAGCCAAATTCCAAGTTAGAAATTCTATTCTCTATTCTAGTCGTAATATTTTGTTTTGATCACGTGTCTGAGTGACTTAGCGAATGAAACAAGAGAATAGAGAAATAGAATAGAAAACGAAAACCGTTTGCAACTTGGTTAGGTGGGCAGGACTGAGGAACACAAGCGTCCTACTTCCATTGCGTCTTTAGTATCGCAGCAATGTGTATCTTCGTAATCGTCCTAATCATAATCAAAATCAAAATCAAAGCATTTATTTCAAGTAGGCCAGTTACAGGCACTTTTGAATTGTCGAAACAAAAATGTAGCTACAGTCCCAGTCACAAGACATAAAAACTGTGAAAGTACTGTAGTTGCCCATTCCCTAGCGTAGATCTCTATGGAGAAGAACGGGCAAGAAACTCCATGGACACTCTTTTAAATCAAAATGTTTTTTACAAAATCTTGGTTACATCATTCATGTTGAGATGGTACATTATGTGAGAACGATGTAGCAAGACGTGCACGTTAAAAGTGTCCATAGTACAACAAAAATACAATTGAAAATTAAAATAATTAATTCAAATAAGCCGTGGCAACTAAGAGATGACCAGTCACAACTGACAGCGCCCGTTCACGAACATGACGCATGGATCCGCACCATTCAACTCAACCATTTTGAAGGGAATTAAATGATCCGACACACGCGCCACCATCAGCGTGACATTTGAGTGAGCATGACATACTCTCAACCGCCAGGGCAGATTCAAGTCAAGAAAAGACGTAGGTTTTCAGTGAATGATAGCTTGAATAGCTTCCTAGTACATAGTACTCACACAATATGGGCCATGCGATTATATAATACTAAAGAGATTGAATCTATACAATGCAAAGAAAGTTGTACAATCTTCAGCAGCTCCAACAATACCATTTAATGCTATCAATTTATGCGCCCCTGTCCTTGTGAAGCAGGACCAGCATTGAGCCAAGCATTTTTATCAGCGATATAATCGCTCAACTTGTAATATGCTTGCTTACATAGTGTGCGTTTAATGCATGTTTTAAATTTTGTCTCATTCAGTTCAAGAATACTTTGTGGAATTTTATTATAGCATCTCAAACAGTACCCCATAAAAGAAGAGCTCTAACATAGAGCAACAGAGAACAGTGGACCGAAGGAGTAGTAGTCATAGCGACTTTTACAGTGTGTCATATTTTGCGAAAGGCCGCCGTTTTCAACTGCGCCAAGTGTTGTGGGTTCAAATCCCACGTATGACAACACTTTGTGTGATGCATGAATTGTTGCTCTGAGCCTCTGTGTTCTTTGAACACAAAGTTTCACGTATGATTCTAAAGTCGCCCGCGATATTTCTAATGCTCTAATTCTCTAATTTAGACAACTTTTTAGTAGGTAAAAAATTCAATTCCCGAGAGGCAGTACAAAATGCCTTTGAAGAGTTTGTTGCTCCCGTCCAGCTGATTTTTACAAGAAGGGCATCAATAAACTGCCAATGCGTTGGCAAAGATGCGTCGATTGCATGGGTGATTACTTCGAATAACAGAAATAAAAAAGTTTGAAAAAATAAGTACTTTCACTTATTGCATACAAAACGGCAATTTCATTAGTAAAGACCTATTATTTATTTATTATTATTATTGGAACAAAAAAAATCTTTCACACACGCATACACATTCTGTGTTATAACAGTGTAATGCTTAAGCAATATAACAGGCATAGAGACGACCAGGTACTAAAACTTGATTTCCTTATTTCGTTTTACTTTTTGTGGTTCCGGGGAATTCCATATTCCACAATATTTAATTATAAAACCGTAGAGATAAAAATAGGAAAAAATAATAATTTTAATCCACTACATCACTAAAATTCTGGTAACGATTCTCTCAAAATTTTTGGCTAAACAACTGTTAAGAACAGTAGCTTCATTTGCCTATTTATAATGACATAAATAAAAACGTTACAATCAACATTTATTTTCCAATAGTAGTTTATTGGAAAAAATTAAAATCAGACTACACGGACCCGGTATATTAAAAAAAAACACTGGCCAGTATATGATGACCTGTCGTAGTAAAGTTCAGGATCTAAATTTGACCACCAGGCTATGCACACATGCTTTCTATTAGCCCGAGTAGCGTCACTATACTAGACTTTAATATACCTATATATAAATTATGACAAACAAAGTTACTACTGTTATGCCATATTAAGAAGTGAAAAGTTCTATATGGAATAATAACATCATCGTCATTTCAGTATTGTATTTTATGTATTGTATTATTAAAATGAGGTACTGTATAGTTATGTATAAAGTTTAAGATAATTTAATACAATTTGAATTGGAATCTCACGGAAAAACGTCATAACTGCTGAATTGTTCCTAAGATTTGATGCAATAACCGGTTCTGTGCTGCCCTCATCCAACGGATACCGGTGACCTTTATCGGGCCAGTTAAGCACTTTGTGGCCATCAACGCCTGAAACAATTTATTTTGTCTTAATTATTTAGCCAGTGAATAAATATTTAAATGTAGTTTATTACATTTTTAGGAGCTTTATTACATTGTTATGTTTTATTTTTTTTCAGAATGGTAAACTATATGTCAAAGAGTCGGCTGACGAGCCAAGCCGCGAATATAGCGCTGATAAATACTGTCTAGATAACTTTGTTACTTACAACGCTGATTCTAAAAACACATCAGTAAAGTTGAACGGATTAATATGCTATAGATCAAAAGTTGAAAACAACCACTACGGTGTGAGCGCTAGTTGTAAGTACTTAAAACTATGTATTATACTACAGTTTGCTTTGTTGATCTAGCGATTAGCGTATGCGACTATCGATTAAGACTTCTCGGGTTTGATACCTGTGGGCCTAGCTAAGTTACAAACGTTTTTTGTTCTGCAATCGCTGACGCCTCTATCGTCTTGTTTGATTGGATAATATTTTGTTTTGATGACGTGACTGAGTAACATTAGCCAATCAGACAAGAGAATAGCAACGTCAGCGATTGCAGAACGACAAACGTTAGCAACCTGGCTAGGGGCACGGCTGTTTATCTGATTATAACAGCCTGTAGTTAGAAGTTCACATCTTAAGCACCGTGCTTTAGAGATCACGTCAAGCTATCGGTCCTACGTCTTTTTTTAAATTGAAACCTTCCAAAGTGACTTTACTCTGCCTGATGGAAAGCATGAGCAGAATCCAGAAGTCAGAAGTAGTAGTCACTATCCTCATTGTGAGGGTAGGCAATGCAGCATGGTGAACCACACGATGGCGGCCTGTGTTGCGCGGGAACAGAGTGTTTGCACACACACTTGTGTATTGTAGTATTTCTTATGTAGTTGGCTGGTCATGGCGCCGCTTCTTGGCCGAAATCGGCTTGGATAACATTATCAATATACTACATACATACATTTATGTACATTATTTGACTGCCTTGTTGATCTAATGGTTAGCGTATCCGGCTGCCAATCATGAAGTCTCGGGTTCGATTCACGGGTCGGACCAAATGTTTGTATGTTCTGCAAATATTATTTGTTTTGGAAATTGGGTGTTTTCTATGTATAGAATGCAAGTATTTACAAAAAATGTGTAGTTATATTTACATCTGTTGTATAGTACCCATATTACAAACTCTGCTTTGTTTGGGGTTAGATGTCCTTGTGTGTCAAAAGTCCGAATAAAATAGGCCCGTGAAACTGACAAATACCTACACAAAATACAAGAGAGGATGTAAAGCTTTTTAATTATTATCAGATCCCGAATAGTATTTAAGAGATCCTACATTAAAAACTTGGGTAATAATATCTAATGGATCAAGTTTCTATTTAATTTTGCTCATTGCCGCGGGTAAATGCTAGTAATAGGTACCTACTTATGTGTGTTAGAGACATTAAATAAATTATTGTTGTTTCTTTTACAAAATAAAAACTTTAGTTAAATTATTAGGAACAATTCAAAATTCAAAGCATTGCCCGTCACTAGCGACCTCATTCTCCTATCTCACTGGCAGTAGGTATATAAATTCCGTGTCGGAAAAGCGACATGTCATGTTCAAGAATCGATTCATTTTTTAGCTTCTTCATAAGAAGTAAAGGGTGCTGGTCAGCTAGGCCATGTGCCATCGAACGGAATAGGTGAAAATCAGAAGGGGCTATGTCAGGTGATGTTCAGTAAAGTAAAGTAAAGTTCAGTAAAGTAAAGTTCAGTAAAATAATTATTGAAATCGTTCTACAACTACCTAAAGTATCGAATAAAATACACATAAATGAGATTAGTCGAATATAGAAACTCCTTCTTGAAGCCGTCTAATAATAATAATATTAAGAATTAACAGGTCACTGTGCAAGTTTATATTATAAGTATATTGCAGATTTAATTGTGGTCGGCTTTTTCCCGAGGTGCAATAATAACCTCCTTGGAATGGCAGGAAACTGTTGCATTATTGCGCAAAACTGCTCTTTGTAGTTTTTAGGGTTCCGGTGCCAAATGGCAAAAAACGGAACCCTTATAGATTCGTCAAGTCTGTCTGTCTGTCTGTCCGTCCGTATGTCACAGCCAATTATTTCCGAAACTATAAGAGCTATACTGTTGAAATTTTGTCAGTCGATGTATTCTGTGAACCGCATTAAGATTTTTATAGAAAAATAGAAAAAAAACAATAAATTTTGGGGGTCCCCATACATGGAACTGAAACTCAAAAAAATTTTTTTCATCAAACCTATCCGTTGATGGATATGATATCCTAATCTATGGATAGGTGTTCAAAAATGATGTTGAGGTTTCTAAAATCATTTTTTTGTAAACTGAATAGTTTGCGCGAGAGACACTTCTAAAGTGGAAAAATGTGTGTCCCCGCCCCTCTAACTTCTAAAATAAGAGAGTGATAAAACTAAAAAAAATATATGTTGTACATTACCATGTAAACTACCAACGAAAATTGGTTTGAACGAGATCTAGTAGGTAAGTAGTTTTTTTTAATATGTCATAAAGCGTAAACAGCAATTTACCTTTCATTTAATCAACGAACTACAAGAACTTTTATATAATGTTACTTGTTAATACGGAACCCTTCATGGGCGAGTCCGACTCGCACTTGGCCGATTTTTATAAAGATCATTTCCCCGCACGGTACATTAAGAAGAGACATGTAATAAATAATTTGAAGTGTTTTTTTAAATATATTTAAGCCTACGAAAGTGACTCTTCACTGCCTGATGGAAAGCATGAGTAGAATCCAGGAGAAAAAGTCACCATCCTCATTGTGATGGTAGGCAATACAGCATGGCAACCCACACCATGGCGGCCTGGTCAGATAATATATCCCTTCATAAATTTTTCTAGTTGCAGAAGACCTTTTCTTTCATAAATAAATAAATAATTAATCTTTCGTACATCTGACACATCTAGTCTCAAACTAAGCAGAACTTGTACAATGTGTACTAGACAACTGATATAAATACATATTTACATTTTTTTTGTAAATATATTCATATTACACATAGAAAACATCCAAACTTCGAACAAATATTTGCAGACCATTCAAACATTCGGTCCGACCCGGGAATCATATCCGAAACCTCTTCATGCATAGGCTAACCACTAAATGAATAAGGCAGTCATGAAATGGAATGGTACCACAGAATACATAATAGTACTAGTATGGTACTACAACTTCACAGCAACCAGTATTAGTCAATTGTTTCAATGCATCATCTTCCTAGCCTTATTCCCAAGTTTATTTGGGGTCGGCTACTAGTTCAACCGGTTTTACCTGAATTTCAGTTTTTCCACGGAGCGACTAGTATCGGACCTCCGCAACCCATAAGGGAGAACTGAAATTCGAAGTTTCAACTAGTTGTCAGTATATTTGAGGGCACTGACTTCACAATAATGATTGCCATAGATGTTCATGACAACCGTGACCGACGGCTTTACGTGCTCTCCGAAGCACGGGCGTGAATCACCGAAAATCTTCCAAACTCCGGGCAACTATGTAAAAATACAGACTTTTGCCCGACCCGGGATTTGAACCCGAGACCTCATGATTAGCAGTCGCATACGCTGACCACTAGACCAACGGGGCAGGCAATTGTTTAAATGCATATTATAAAATTCCGTTCTAAGGAGAGGACAGCAGTGGTTTGTTATAGTCTGTTAATATGTATTTTTATATTTGTGTCTTTTTTAAAACCACTCTAGTCTGCCTAATCTATAGCAGAGAAGAAACTAATAGTACTGGTTAATATACTCATTACGAATGCAGATAACGCTGTATTGTGACCCACACTAAAGCTGCCTATTAAGATGCTTCTGAATAATTGGGTCTCCGGTCTTGTATTCACCAACGAAATACGACAAAAATGTTGTCATTACAGGTTGATCTTCTGTAAGAAGGTAGATCCGCCCTGAAACTAAAATCAGGGTAGTTCACCTTGTACCTAGTACAGGTAGTACAGGTAGGTAGTGTGTACCTCTCAAGGTAGTTGACCTTGAGAGGTACGCACTGTGAGGTGTCATTACCAACTGTAAGAGTCCCGAAACCAGATGCAAAATTCTATCATCATCAACAGCCTTTAACAGTCCACTACTGGACATAGGCTTCTCCTTAGAAAGGAGGTTTTGGCCTATTATACCACGCTGGCCAGACGGGTTGGTAAAGGGTTTTTTCAAGTTTTCCTTCTCTTGGCAGTGATGTTAGCGGCTTATTTTGTTCCTTTAGTCGCCTCTTACGACACCCATGGAATGAATAGGGGTGGTGACACTTTGTATTCTTAATCCGTCACCACACGTAATGTATGTATGTAATGGTCAGCATAGTTGCCTTCCAAAATTCTAGGAGCCGCTCAATCTTGAAAACCCGGCAAAGCACCTGAGACAGTTTAGCTTCATGTGTCTTGCGTCCCTAGTCACTTAGGCACCTAACTATAATCTCGTTATAATTTCATGCGCTTTAAAAAATGTTTCCAGGTATGCTGATCTCCTGTTTCTTCATCATATTGACGGTAGCTGTATATGTCATACTGCCAAAGTTAAGGACTCTGAATGGAATGGTAATGATAACATATCTCCTGAACTTGTTTGTGGCTTTCCTGTTCATGGCCACCATGCAAATCTTGTTGTTGATAGGCAATATTTCGCATATTTACTGCATCTGCATGAGTAAGTATTACATTTGATACATTGGATACTATTAAATGTATAAAACTATCATTTATATTAAATTGAAGATCCAACATTTGGACTGGGTCTGACCAAATATTTGTTTCGTAGTTTGGGTATTTTCTATGTATACCTACCTAATATGTGTGTTTCTACAAAAAAAAAGTATTTTTATGTATTTATATCGGTAGTTTGGGACTAGATAGCGTTGTGTGTAAGATATCCGGAATATTAGTTTATTTATTTATATACTATTTATATCCCAAAAGACTGGCAGCATTGTCACGTCGAATAGCAATGCTAATACTCTGTGCTATGAAAAGGCAAGCTTATGGTCACGAGAAGCATAGATCAGTTACTTAGCTAATTGTTAAAAAATAGCACGAGCACTTGGACCCCATGAGCGTTTCCATCAGAAACGGTTCAAAAATATAATTACCTGTTAATTGTTTGAGGTTTACCGCTGATGCAGCAGCATTATTTATTATGACATGTGTGGGTAATAACAATATGGGTATCTCACCAAAATTAAATGATAACAAAGATGAAAT
Source organism: Phragmatobia fuliginosa (assembly GCA_932526445.1). Lineage (NCBI taxonomy): Eukaryota > Metazoa > Arthropoda > Insecta > Lepidoptera > Erebidae > Phragmatobia > Phragmatobia fuliginosa. The sequence goes on from OW052067.1 coordinate 16,743,443, forward strand.
TACGTTGTAACATTATAGTTTGACAATTGCGGTTTTTATATGCCACGCTAGATGTTTCTGAACAAATATGCGAACAAAACAGAACCAGAAGGTACAAGTAAACAAAATCAAGTTTTACCGGATATACTAATGTCTAGACTATACAATAAAAATCTATAGCTTTGACATACAAAATTCATAAAAATATTCAAATTATATTGGATGTTGTTTAATGCACTAATCAAGTGATATTTGTGATGCATATTATTTGCATGTTTAGTCGTATTAAATCTACTCGATAACACATATCCTAAATATTATAAATTAAAAAGTAAACCTGTCTCTTTCGATTCGTAAAATACTGAACTGATTTCATTGACATTAGTCTAAGGGATACTTTGAATGTTGAGGAAGGAAATTGGCTATTCCAGCGCGATAAACGACATACACGCTGGTTAAGCCACGGACAAAAGTTTTACGCAAATTAACATTCCATGCAAAATAATAAAAACATAAAACAAACAAATTTAAACTCTCTTTCATACCTATTCTATATTATAATTGTCGTATCACATTCTTATTCACGATTCTCGTATCATTACATTATATGTTTTGCGGTGGTGCCTAAATCATCTTAGGCACAACAGAAAAACACACAGTTATGATAACGATTAGACCAATAGGAGCCTAGCATGATTGAAAAGAGACATAAATGAAGTTGCATGGGCTAATAGTTCTACAAGTTAAAGCTCTTTCTCATCTTTTTTATATGAGAGAGAATTCAAAGTACGATATCACAAAAGATAAAGATGTTCTATGTGATTAATTAAAATAAAAAAATTAGTATTTTTTTTGTGTACTATTTGTTTAATACTTACATGACAAGAAAATAGCCCGCTTTTTTAAATTTGTCTACTTCTGAGTGAAGAATTATCTAAGTGTTTTCTGTTTAATGAGTTTAATTATGTCTATTCTGTTACTGCCTAGGTAACGAAGTGGTCTTTGATTTCCGAGACGAACCAAATGTTTTACAAATCTGCAATATTTGTTTAAGAGTTTCAGTGTTTTCTATGTATGTTCAAGTATTCTATTAGTCAATCTTTCTGTCATAGATTGAAGCTGAATGACGTTGTGTATCTGATATCCGATATATTTATTATTAATATGTTCTAAATAAAGTAATTTGGTTGCTAAAAACATTTCAAACTTAGTGCTATGACATTAAGGAAGGTCCAATTTTATTAAATTTGTAATGAATTCTTTTGTTTTCAGCTTTTATAATATATTTTTCAATACTGGCAGCTTTCTTTTGGCTCAATGTGATGTGTTATGATCTCTGGTCGAAGTTAAGGTAAATCATATGTAGATCATATGTTTGTAGTGATATCAAATATTGGTACTTTAAATTCAATTAAAATGTATCTTAGATTATGAACGTTTCAAATTTACATCGACAAAACTTATTAAAAATTCCCATTTCTATGATTATAGATTATGAAGGTTATATTATAATCCCTTGTATCTATTGAAATAGCTGCTATTTTTTTTATTATGTCGTACAAAGATTATTTTGAAGCTCATTGTCTTTTTTATTTTTATACTTTATTTTAACGTAATATTTTAACGATATTTTGTATTTTTATAATTAAAAAAATGTGGCAGATGTGATATTCGTAGAACAGAAATGATATAACTCCAAAGATATATTCTTGTCTTGTATTTTATATATATTATTACTTTCTATTATGTTATATTTATATTGTTTTAATTATTACACAGGTCTAGTCAGAATATGGCCCACGGGTTTGCAACGTCGGCGCGGTTACGTTACCTATCGTATTCTGGTTACGCATTTGGAGTACCAACAGTATTGACCATAATACTGGCAGCACTGGAATTTTCAAATTTACCAGTTAACCACAAACTGCTGCCTCATCTTAGGCGACAAGGATGCTTTATATACGGTGAGGATACTTATTTTGTTTTATTGAACTTCTTCTCTCCTCTTTATATATATAATTCTTGTGTGAATACACACTCACACAAGAATTATATATATAAAGATGAGAGAAGAAGTTCATCCATGGGGATTTCCGCAAGAACGAAAAAAAAAAGGAGGGAACCGAGTCCCGCCTGCCACCACTGCGATTGCAGTGAGGACTGGGCCCAGGACACGCATGCGGTCTGCCCCGCATGGGCCACGCATCACCGGGCCCTCACTCTAGTTATCGGATGAGGCTTGGGACGGACGACCTCCACTCGGACCCGATCCGTCGCTGGCGAACCGGGCGCCGAAGGCGCGCCCATCTGGGCCTCATGCCGCCCTGAGTGTGGCCGCGGGTGGACGGGACGGGCTTCCTGTCCATCCGCTGTAGTGGCCAACCGCGAGGGGGCGGCGCAATTAGAGAGTTCAAACCGGAGATGGTGCCCGCAACAGTGCGGGCAGGCGCTGGGAGGGGTCCAGAAGGAAATTCCTTCCCTGGACTCCTTCCAAAATACAGGCGCAGAGAGGTCTAACCGTGTGGTTTTAGTCGGTTCGAGTCCGACACACCACCCCGCCGTAAACCCCCGACGGGGTGACGGTCCGTGGGGATTTCCACACGTTAAAAAAAAAAAGATTTGTGTCAAGTTTTCTTTTACTTTGCAGCGTTGTTGTCTAGCGTAGTTTGTCCCCTTAGTCGACTCTCACGACAATCACGGAATTAATAGGGATGGTGACATTCTGTAATCTTAATATGTCACTCCGTTGGTAATATGTCACGGAAGTTCTTGATAGTGGATTAAAAAAATCACTTTTGTTGATTACAACATAATTAAATTATGTCGGTTAATCTTCGTATTTTTTTGCAGGGACGAGCAAATTACTCTATTTGTATACGCCTATATTGTTAGCTTGTTTAGCAAACTTGGTATTCTTTATATTAACAGCCAAAATATTAGCACACATGAAAAAACAGACTCAAAGTGTGCGAAAAAATAAGGATTCACAACGGTAAGGACCATTTCAAATTAAATGAACATACCTATGACTTTGATTGATCTTTGAGTCTTTCAAAAAGTATATGTGGAACCCGTCATTGCAAGAATTTTTAGTCATGCTTATCTTCTATTGGTCGTAATGTAATAAAATATTTGAAAATGGTAGCCTACAAAATTTTGTGAATGGTTTCGCCTGCATGGAAGTCGGTTATCGCGGTAAAAAGTAATAGGTTACTTTTTACCGCGATAACCGACTTCCATGCAGGCGAAACCATTGCAATAACATAGGTGTTATTGCTCAAGAATAAATGTATCTTCATGGCAAATTTAATTGAAATTGGTGCAGTAATAATAAATAAATATTTTCAATTTCTTTATACACAACAGAGCTAGTATTATGGGTACTAGCTCTGCATAAATACATAAACATACTTTTTTTTTTGTAAATACATACATATTATACATAGAAAACACCCAAACTCCGAAACAAATGTTTGTGGGATCACACAAACCACTAGACCAACAAGGCAATCGAGTAGTACTTTTACAGTTAAAGTGTAAAAGACAGAGTTACTAATATTTATATATAATATTACTAGTATAGAAAATTATTTTCGATTATTAAGGTGTCCAAAATTTTAAGAATTTTCCAATCCAATTTTGAAATTAGCGCTTTCAAGCGAATAAACAAGTTTTTATAATATTAAATAAATACCTAATTTTATTTCAGATTTTCTCTATACATCAAGTTATTTATCGTCACCGGTATCAACTGGATATTGGAAGTGATCAGTTCTTTCTACCCTGAAGCCAACCACTTCTGGCAGTTTACTGACGCCTACAATGTACTCGTTGGGTTTATTATCTTTCTCATCTTTGTTTGTAAGAAGAAAACATTAATATCCTTACGTCGAAGGTAAGGCATTATTATATTTGCATATTTACATGAGCAAATACTGTTGCAGACCGTTTACTGCTGGCCATGGTCTCAAGCGGCCTACAGAGGCACTACAAGTGTATATGGCGTGTGTTGATTATTGCCGTAAAAAGTAGCCCATGGCCATGTCATATTTCTATTATAATCTATACTTAGTTAAATCGTGCTGCGGTATATCCGTGAAATAATAACTGACAGACAGAGTTACTTTCAAATTTATAATATTAGTACGGAATAGATATTCATATTCGAATTAGACATTTTTTTACACGAAGACGTTAATTACGGGGACGAGTCGATAGTAGATTTAATATGTATATATTATGATTTAGTATATTTGACTGTTGGAGTGATCATTTAAGTGGTCACTGTCTACTGCGTCGAGTATTGTGTGTTCACATTTGATTACAATCTTATATCCAATAGACTGTTAAAAGCTTTTGATGATATATAATATGACATTAATAACATTATTGTGCTTAATAAAATAAAAGCATATTTTTATATATAGTAAACATATCTTAAGTAAACTTACAGCTAGAAGTAGAATTTAAATAAAATTAGTAACATTGTAAGGGCCAATGACAAGTTTCCACAAATATCCAAATGGCCACACATCAAAATAAACATGTGCGCTCTAGGGGGTTGACAGCAAGTCCATATAATGTGTGGTTGTGCAGTTATTCGCGAAAGTAGTGGTCAGATTGTTTTCGACTTTGCAAGAGAAGTGGGAAACAGATTCGCGTCGACTTCCCGACACGTGTCAGTTACATAATACTTCAATATTTAAAAATGGAACACATGTACAGAAAACCCGACTGCTTAATGAACCGGGTGCACTCTGCTTAGCTTTGTTTTGGCACATTGTGGATGTACTGATTAGGAATGAGGAACAAAACTGATGCAATATTCACCGCTTGAGGCACCGCGGGACGCACGAGTCCCGCCCGAATTTTTCACTAAGGTGACATTGTGTCCTATAGTACCGTTTATGTTGCCTCGTCATAAATCGTGTATTCCTGTCTAACGCGTACAAGTTGACATGAATGTCTCTTTTCTACGCGATTCGTCAGTGATTCATCTATGCTAAAAATATAACACGTGTCTCAAAATCTCATACCTGAACTACAAATTTAATTCGGGGCGGGAAATGTTTCTGAACTTTGAAAATGTTTCGTGCTATTCTTATGCCTGTAATTTTATATTTTTGTACTATGAAGTATGTTTTTTTTATTTCATTATGTGTAGATAGGTCCATTCCACCATAAAAGTATTAAAATATGCATGCTATCGATTTACTTTTTATAATAATTGAGCTCAAAGTGCACATAGTGACTTTTTCAACCATAGTGATGTGTGCCGTCATATATATGAAATTAGGTACTAAATTTCAACAAACTGTCAGTAAATAATCATAACGTCATTCATAACATTGAAGAATAACATAACTTGAAGCGTAGGTTGACAATATTTAGGCGCCAAAAAAATGAAATACGAGCGCGGTGCGGCGGCGAGCCGCTGACGTCAGAACGCAAGATCACTCAACGGAAACTTGCGGTTTTGACAGGTTACCTCAAGCGGTTCAGTTAAAATAAATCTTGAGGCTAAAATAATATATCGTTTTAATAATGAGATATCCGCACCTGATAAATATCAGATTGTATATCTACTTCGTTTCTTTTCTTCTTTGTCGACGACACAAATCCTTTTAGAACTAGTTTGGCTCAAAACAAAATCAGACCAATTCTTATTAATTTAGAGGGTCGAACTTATGTGGTGCATCTACACACACACAAACACACACGTACTTTGCATGGTCTGGTCTTAAATACAGAATATTAAATAATCAAATTAAATAATGCGTCACAGACTCGCAGTACTTCTTGGAAAGTGATGAAACTGCAGGGAATATTTTATTTAAAGGTGTGAGTGTTTACATCAAAATGGTGATTTATGTTGGTCAGGGTCTATATTTTCTACGATGAACTGCCTTGTGACACTACTAAGTTAAAACACTACTCAGTTCTGAGATCAACCTTGGCCTGTAGGAATCTCTGAAGTAATATCTATCCATCGATCTATGCCGGTTAAGTAGAAGTCTGAAGAATTGGTGAAATTTTGCAGACGATACGATTTTTTCTAACTTTTGGATTCTTTTGTTCATGACTCGGAACTCTTAGAGCTTCGTTATATCCGTCACAGCTCGTCTTTGCTCGACTTACCGTGCCAAGTATTAAAATAAAATCCCGAAAGTTATGTTAATTTATGGTAGCTTCCCTACATCTAAAGTAGTCTTAATTATTATTTTCGCATCCATACCACTTATTGGGACATCATTAGATATCCGTTTGCGAGTCATTTAACCCTAAAGGTCATTTTTTGTTAAGGGCGTCCCTTCCTCTAAAAGCTGAACAGCTTACCTTTGAAAAATTGAAAAAAATTGTTATGTTAGTCCATAACATGAACTTTAAGGGAAAACTATAACGGCTTAGATAGCTTTGTTACTGTCTAACTTGTAGACTACGATTATTTGGAAAACTTTGTACAAAAATAACGAAATACTATGTAAATTAAATAAATCTTATTTTAATTATTATATTTTTTGCGAGACTACTTCTATTCCCAGAGGGGGCGAATGTGATAATATCCTCTTTTTAACCGACTTCAAAAAAAAGAAGGAGGTTCTCAATTCTCAGACAGTACATCATCATCACGAATATATTACCTAATGTTTTCAAAATTGTAATTCAAAATGTTATCTTACTTTCAGATATGAAATGTTGAGGGGTAAAATGGTATTCAGAACTGAGACAACGAATACAAAAACTTCTTCCTGTACACTATCACAATCCCAAGATGATTCACACATTAAATCAAATGTGTCGACGGAGCCTAAGTTAGAACAGAAAAGGTAAGATTATTAAAGTTTGTTTTACTGATGATAGTCCCCGTTTTCGTTCTCGTCTCCTTAAATTTTGTGATAGTGATAATAAATCGTCAGTTTATGATCTTGGTCTCTGAGATTACAGAATGAATACGTAGGTTAGCAATTCTTCGGTTTCTCAGAGTTATTGGTGTCTAAGTTTAGGCGGCTCAATAACAGTAGAAGGTAAAAAGGTGCAGAAGCATCTCACTAGGTTGCCATAGTATTGGTCACCATCACAGATCATAGAAACACAGGAGATTAGCTGTGTACACAAATTTATTCGTGTTCAGATGTCTCCGCGTTTCCCCTTTACTTCACTAACACAAAATCAAAAATTGTAAGCACGGCACACACGCTCGTATTTCTCCCGCACACAAAGAAACTTACAGAGACACCAATAAACCCACTAATTAAACACATGCGAAAAGAAGGCGGCGCTTCTACCTGTAGCTACGGATTTCGTAAAACCACACATGTGCAATTTATGCAACTAGTGATGCGAAGTGATAATCATATAAAAATATCGAATGAAATTCAGTTAGCTGTATTATCTGCTCTTTCTCCTAAAGTTTTTATTAACTGTGAAAAGAAAAATAAACACGAGTTTCCCTCGAATATACTCTATACAAACGATGTTTTATCATAATTGGAATATTTACTAATTAACTACCAAAAAACCGGATATCATCTTCTCGAATCTAGACTAGAACACAGGTAAAACTGCAATAATTTTATTGTTAAGGATGCTATTGACCAGTAAAATGTAAATATTTATTTAAAACTTGCCGCTTAGACAGTATAAGTGTTGCGTTCTTAGTTAATTAGTGTAATCTTAGGGTTGCATATTTTTCCATTACGGCCTTTATTAGTATTATTAAATGGTTATTCATTGGCGATTGATCGTGTTAGTGAAAATTTATTGGGACCAGAATATTGTGCTATTTTTGTTGGGAACCAGCTTGGACCCCTTCCTGTCGCATTTATCCACATTTCTTTGATTTTTGGAACCTTCGGATAGCTAAAATTTTGAAAATAAAATCAAGGTATAAATGATGCTTGAGTACCACAATAAATTAAAAATCACAATTTTATCTACACTTTTTTTTCGTTTACATAATTATAATATTACAATTTATTTATATCTTTAATAATCATTCGCACTTAATAGGATCGTATAAAATATCGACAATCATAAACATCACATCACATCTCTAACACAAAGGCCGACAGCGGCCGCTTCCCGAAACTATCGTGTTAGTGAGAGTATCAATAAAATACTTATCCATTGCGCTATTAGACCAGCCGATTCATTGACCGATTTGTACTAAGCAAGCAATGGTTTTAGTTCCTAATGAAAGGGATTAATTTGGTATTTCATCAGTTTTCTAAAATATTTTCATTATTTCAGTATGAAAAACTATAATAATATAATATTTAGATATGAAACGAGATGCCATCTTTCTTGTAATTCACAATACAGCTGTTATTTTTGCAAAAAATCACTGAACAACGCGACATTTTGTCGAAAATCAAGAGCAGTGAAGACGTCGCAAGTTGACATGCGACTAATGTCCGAAAATGGCATCAAGCCGCTTTCAGGCCAGATGCGTTCGCAAGCGACACGCCTCAATTGCATATCTCCTGTAGGTATTTCTGTGATCTGTGGTCACCATGCTGCATTATCGGTACACACAATGATCCCTGCTCCTTCAGGAGCACCATTAGAAGAATTCATAATTCTGCTTAATTTGGGACTAGATGACGTTGTGTGTAATTGTCCGAAATATTTATTTATTTATGTACTAGCTGCGTCCCGCGGTGTTAAGCGCGTATTTTCGAGATAAAAAGTAGCCTACATATATGATTATGCAGAACTCATTTTTAAACTATCATTAAAGTTGCTATGTAAGTTTTTTTTGTTTACGGGGTGGAAGATCCCATCTCCGTTGCAACCGTCACTCATCGGTCACTGTTCTTCAGGAGCGCACTTAGCACTCCATGGACAACCTCTCGGACCTGTGTCTGTTCAAATAACGATCTACCCAAAATCGTCACCAGCAGGCCTCTTCAAAAGGTGGCCGAAGATCATCTAATACCCTCCGACTCCCGGTGCGTACTAGTTGATCCTTCGAATTTCAGTTCTCCCTTAGGGTTGCGGAGGTCCGATGCAAAACGCGCCGTGGAAAAACTGATATTCAGGTAAAACCGGTTAAACTATGAGCCGACCCCAAATAATATTTGGAATAAGGCTAGGAAGAAGAAGAAGTAAGCTAAAAATGAAGTACATAAAAGGCCTCAGTTATATAATCAAACAAAACAAAACGATATTTATGGAAATACCACAAATATCACTTACAAATAAATAGGTTTTGAATTAATATTATTAAATATAATTTAAGTATAATTTATGTGAATATTGGCATCATATTGCGTTTCAGTCAGTCTGTTTTCATGTTTTATGTGTCACCCAATTTATATAAGTCCAAATATGAGTCGACAGTGGAACTCTGCGGTTCAACATGAGTCAACTACATTACAGTACAGTCAGTAAATAATACCAAATTTGATATACCTCTGCTTACTAATTAATACAAATATTTAAAGGTGTCTGGGGGGATGATTGGCCCTTCGGATTGGTCTGGCCGCATACAAAGGGTCTTAAAATAGTACCTACCTTAGATAATATGTACAAAATTTAGGTTTGCTACTATAACGTAGTTTACCTAATTTTTTCACAACTTTTCAAGACGTCTGGCAGTAATGAATTTTAATTTTAAATAATATTCTTGATAAAATATGTAAATACTAGCTTTGCACCTTTAACGTAGGTAAGTAATGTTTTTATCCATCTGTACTTCGCGCTACCTCAGAAACGGCCCCGCTTTCAAGCTAATGGGTACACATACATCTTAACAAGACATTGTACTAATAATCCTGAAAATTTCAGCTTTGCACTAATGACGTAGGTCTGGCGGCTCTGGGCTCTTGCTCTATTAGGGCCACCGCACACTAGCTACTTTTAGCATCGGCGATCGGCGATTTGGCGACTGCATCGATGCTGCATCGTGTTTTAGCGACTACCTGCGTTCGATCGTGATATCGGAAACGCGCGTTTTAGCGACTGCTCAGATGCCAAATCGATGCTACCGGCATTCGAATGTGTGCGGAGAGTAGCGTTCAGCTGCTGTGTCGCGCTTCTAAAAAGCGACTCAATCTCCGCGTTTGGCGTTTTTAAGTGTGTGGTGTAGAGCGTTCGGTCGCCGTATTAAGCTTCTATAAAGCGACTAGTTGCCGATCGCCGATACTAAAAGTAGCCAGTGTGCTGTGGCCCTTATAAATCATGCTGGGCTTCTATTGCTTTAAGCGTAAAGTTGACAACATCACGCTTAAAGCAATAGAAGCTAGTTTACTTTAGTCAAGTCTACCAAAAACCACAAAAATGTAATCTAGATTAGTTTATATCATCTATGAAAAATATTTAAGTTTGGATTATTTATTAATTGTTCACTAACTGTTAGTAAAATATATAGTAGTTTCAACCTATCGCCGTCCACTGCTGGACGAAGGTCTCACCCAAGGACGCCAACCATCCCGGTCTTGTGCAGAAAATATATAGGTATTAGGTGTAAATATGTATTTTAAGTTACATTATTTTAATTACATTGTTTTCTTAATTAGAAATCGAATATGTGTTTGACCTCTTAAATGGACATATTATAATAGTAATTTATTTGTTCACAGAAAGAAAAGTTTTAGGATGAAAGATGTCAGTAAATCCTTCAACACGTATGCTCACACTCGCTAATAAAATCTGGCGATATGGATTTCAAAATCAATTTAGAATATCAATAAGAAGCACAAATAATTTTCTAGAATAATACTTGTATTGCAGCCGGTAAACATGTTCATGAAATAAAAGTCACCGAGTATCGAGATATATGTATACCTAATTTACTATTTAATTTACCTAATTTAATACAAATATACCTAATTTATAGGAGAATATACCCAATTTATAAGAATATGGTATTTCTGCACCTTTAACGGGCCGACCGGAGTGGTTGGTACTATCCTCTCATAGAAGATCGACCTATAATGACAGCATCTGTGCTGTTTTTCGTTGATGACTGAGAGAGTGGAGTTCCGATGATGCAATAGCATCTTAGTAGACCGCCATACTGCATCGTTTGCATTCGCAATGAGTCTACTACTGATGCTTTCTATCAGACATAGTGTAGTAGTGATTCCACTCTGGATATAGTGATTTCAGGCCTATACTTTGTGATACTTGATACTTCAGGACATGATCCATCTGCTTCTTGAGTACTTGAGATGCTAGTAGATATTTGTACAGTCTTCAATAAATAGAATTGAACTGTCTATAATGTTAAATTAACAGCTTCTCACTAAATGCATATGAAAGTACTTAAAGTACTTAAATGAAAAAAACTGTCTGTTTCGTTCCGAGTTATCTGTGAGACGGTACCAATTTTTAGGGGATTTTTACTGGCAGATGGTTGATGATTTATAACTTTTTTTAAGACTAACTTCGTCCAGCAGTTATACCCACGGTGGTTGTTGTACTTTTACAATAACAACCGCGAGTGATATCGCGGAGTGCAGTTAGTGAGAAAATAATGAAGAGCATAGACAAGATATGACAACATTTGAAAGAACTTCAGCCGGCGTGTTATATGACGTCCTCTCATAATGTCTCTTATTGTATTTAAATTGAGAACAAAAATGCATTAGGTTTTCATTTTATTAATTTGCCATTAAAATAAAAACCTAATGCATTTTTGTCTGCATTTTTCACTAAACAAAAAATTATTAAACAAATTCTTTGTTGAGGAAGGCAAAATGATGACTTCCTCAACAAAGAATTTATGCTGTTTATTTATAAATAATATTATATAGGTAGGTAATAGTACAAATATATGTATTTGTTAACTCAAAATAGCATAATGCTGATGATATGATTCATTAAACCTGGAAGTTATTTTATTTAACTATACATATACCGTATTTTTCCTGTACCTAATAGATAAATGATAAAACTCGTTGGGATAAAGTCAATTCCAGTTAGATCGGCTTGTGTTTTTACACTATTAAAATGCATGGCCATCTAGATAACTGGTAATAAAAGATTAATCAGAATGATCTGAGATAAAATAGTTTCTTAACTGATCTAAGCAATTGTAACATAGTATTTATCTCTAAAATAAACCAGATTGAAAAAAAACCTACTTTTACAACACGAACTCTGCATTTCCAATTTTTGTTCATCTGTGTAGACATTTACACAAATTTTTCTTTATTTATAATCTGCCAAGGTGACTACTGTCTGATGGAAAGAATGAGTAGAATCCAAGAATGGAGGCCACCATCATTCTACACCAGCTTCTAACTAGCATTTATTCCCAAGATTATTTGGGTCCTGCTACTCGTTTAGCCAGCTCCCGAATATCAGTTTTTCCACAGAGCAGCATCAGACTTCCGCAACCCTGAGCGAGAGCTGTCAAGCAATCATCAATATTTTTTTTTTTTTTTTTTTTATATTAGTTGCCAAAATGACTCTGCCCTGCCTGATGGAAAGCATGAACAGAATCCAGAAGTGAAGGCCACCATCCTCACTGCTACATCAAAAATTACTTTTTTTTGGGTTCACAATCTAGTACCTAATTTGTTTGGCGTTCGTAAAAATTGTCACATCATACGTTTGCGAGGGTAGTTTGACAAAACTATATTTAACTTTATCAGGAGTAACTTCAGGATAAAAAAAGGCAGAAACTTTCCATTCTCAAGATAAATTGTAGCTGGAATTAATTGCATTTGTTTGGCTTCTTTTAAAAAAAATAATTTAACTTGAAAACTTGTCAAATCTATTCACGCGGTAAATAATATTATGTACCTTTGTAAATGACGTCATCAGTTATAGTATAACATCAGTCATCGACGTGATATACATACAAATTTACCTAAATGAATACTTACTATGTGATACACATTCAAGATGTACTTTCATACACTTTACCATCATATATGTGACTGCACGGTGGTTTAGCGGTAGCCACGCCGCTTTCTACTGCGCCAAGTGTCGTGGGTTCAAATCTCACGTGCGACAACCATTTGTGTGATTCGCAAACTATTGTTCTGAGTCTGGGTGTTCTTTGTGTCCGTTTATGTATGATATGTATGTATTTCTAAAAAAAGTAAATATATGTATTTATATGATGATGATGATGATACGGGCAGAAGCTAGTTTACCTCATACATTAAAGAACCTATAATGCTTTGCGTAGGTAGTTGTAATATGTGGAGGAATTAACTTTATTTAACAATATTATTGATGTGCGTCATTCGCTGTAACTTTACAGAATATTTAATATTTGTTAGAAAGACAAATACTCGTAAACAACTAGGTACGGAGAATTAATTAATATATAATACGAGACGTGACTACCTATTTATTATTAAGAAACACAGTAATATGAAGATGATAACGTATAGTGGAATTGTTATAACTTATAGCTATATTCAAAAATAATTTATATTATTAATTAAATAAGTCAAGGTTCAAGCTAATTTCACCACGGTATATACAAACAGATCACTACACAGTATAAAACAAAGTCGCTTTCTCTGTCCCTATGTATGCTTAAATCTTTAAAACTACGCAACGGATATTGATGCCATTTTCTTTAATAGATAGAGTGATTCAAGAGGAAGGTTTTTATGTATAATACACGCTTATTATAGTAGATAATAATTTTAGAGGTTTCTAATGTGATGTCGTAAATAAACCCTTTTTTACGCTTACATTGCAAACGCTGGCTGTACCCTACGAGTTAGATCAAAATAATCTACCACAGTGTTGTACATCTTAAAAAGATCTACAAAAAAGTCCGCGATGATAAATGTCTATCTCTTAAGGGTAACCCACAATAACCATTTATTTATTATTTATTTTTACGAGAAATAATGGCTTATTTTCGAAGCGATTTTAAGCAATATAGTATTAATCCTTATCCAATTAAATAACTAAAATACATTGTGTATTTGATATAGATTAATATGGCCTTTTACAGTACGTATTTTAAATTAATACTTTTGAAGATATTGCAGATTTAAAATGCAGGAACAAAGCGATTGTGGCGGCACCGGCCGGGACCGTTAGTTGACGTTGCGGTCGATTTGTCACTATCAGTTAATAACTAAACATAATACTTTATTATGAATTAATATTCTAAGGCGGCTAGGTGGATGATGAACATACTGTAACATTATGTACAAAACACCCATAAGAAAGAAGTGCAACTTGAAACAAAAGTATTTGGGTCAAATAAGTTTGCCGTGTCAAGAAAAAGAATGAACTTTGAATATTTCATTGAATTTCCTGGTACGCGGTAAATAAATAAAGCATTTCATGGAAACCTGTTTTTGTCCTTTGCTGAGCTAGTAATTTAACGGGAAGTAACAAATTGTTGAGATTAATGAGAACTTAGTATTTTTTTTAAGAAGCAGAGAGACATTGAGTAATCAAGATTAGTTTTATTAGGATATCTAAATTTTGTTATCGTAAACTGCTTAGATTAGCAAGTTACGATTCAGTTAAAAGAAAATATGAAAGACATGAGCTGACAGTTAAAAAACGATCACCCAAATACATAAAAAGTTTTAATAAAATGTATATAGTTAGCACTAGCTGCCCGCACTGCTCTCGTCTTAGGGGTATAAAAGTAGTTCTATTCTTAGACCTACTGAATAAACACATACAATTACATATGAATAAATGAAGCCGTTTCGGTTTTAGAGGTACATACTTGGCAATTAACATTGTGACATGAGAATTTTATATATTGACACCTCATTTGTTTAAATTAATTAGGAATTTAAGGCGATATAGTGGAACAAATATTACCATTCCTCTGGCTTTCACCGTAGTCAGTTAAAAATATGGAATGTTTGTTTTAGCGACAACAAATTCATTAGAAACTTATAGGTCGCCATCCTACTGGCAAAACGCGATCAGGTCCAAAACATGACAATCTAGCCGATGGCAGATAGGCACTGGCAAGGGGATAGGCCTCGGGATAGACGCGGCTGAATATGGCCCGGGTCCTCCCCAGAGCAGGGTGCATGAGTCCGGCGATCGGGGTGGGTTTTAGTGGAAACACCACTTACTTCTGGATTCTAAATCCCCGAGGAGCCGGAGATCCGAAGGGATTACCCACCTCATCAACAAAAAAAGGGGTACCTCACCTACACGTAAAGTGGGGATGATTTTTGTTTCTCGCGTCTACTCTATCGTTTGGGGTATCATTAGATAGGTCTGTTAAAAATATTGTAAGGTGGCTAAAACCATTTTTCGATTAAGGTATCCTTTTGTGAGTTATTTAACTTTAAAGCGCAATTTTTTTGCTAAAAGTAGGCGTCCCCCACCACCTCTCTAAAAGCCAAACCATTGCAATATATTGAAATTTCAAGAAAAACTATAGCGGTTTGGATGTTTTGTTATTTCAGGAGTTATACTTGTAAAACTTTGTACAAAACTTAAGATTATCTATTGGATATGATTTTAAATCTACCTTCCATTATGGGTGACTACGGAACCGTATTCTATGCGAGGCTTGACACGCACTTGGCCAATTTCAAACTTGAATCTGTGTTAAATATTTCGAAGGTAGTAGAGCCAGAACACCATCCTAAATATGACAGCGCGAATGCTGTCGTATTTCGTTGGTGAGTGTGAGACCGGAGATCCAATTGACTGCCTTGTTGGTCTAGTGGTTAGCGTATGCGGCTGTCAAGAGGTCTCGGGTTCGATTCCCGGGGCGGACCAAATGTTTGTATGAACTGCAAATATTTGTTTCGGAGTTTGGGTGTTTTCTATGTATAATATGTATGTATTTACAAAAAAAAGTATGTTTATGTATTTATATCTGTTGTCTAGTACCCAAAGCACAAGCTCTGCTTAGTGTGGGACTAGATGAAGTTATGTTAGATGTCCAAAATATTTATTAATTTTTATTTAAATACAGTTGCATCTCAGTAGGCCGCCATGGTTAGAGTCACCACTTTGATTATACACTTACATGTAAAATCAAAGGAGTCACCATATTGAATTGTCTCTTTCACAATGAGTTTGGTGTCTCCTAACTTCTACTCATTCTTTCCATCTACGGAGTAGACTTGTTTTGGTGGACTTAATTGTATAAAAAATCCTATGTACACTCTTAACTGTGTACAGTATCGTGCGCCTTCGAATCAATCGATTCTTATATAACATACTATTCCAGACTATAAATGGACCTACTCTCAATATTATGAATCGAGATATTATGTTTGTCCCCTTATAGATAACCCTATCTATAAAGAGACAAAGTTAATACATTTTTTAAATTTCTCTGCATTCGTTGCAAATATCTTATTAGCTAAATTTTGGTAGGTTTGTGTG
This sequence comes from Phragmatobia fuliginosa, assembly GCA_932526445.1. Classification (NCBI taxonomy): domain Eukaryota; kingdom Metazoa; phylum Arthropoda; class Insecta; order Lepidoptera; family Erebidae; genus Phragmatobia; species Phragmatobia fuliginosa. The sequence continues at coordinate 16,759,721 of OW052067.1, forward strand.
TGGATTGGTTCTTTGTTACTTAAGTAGGTCCAAGTACAAATTATCGAAATTGGTGCAAATACCTAACATATGTGTCATATAGAAGCAAACATAGCAATATCCACTTTTTTTTCAAACCGACTTATTTACAGCGCCACTGTCTACGTGAAATTCTAAGTGTTTTATAAAAAATACCACAAATATTATATATAGTTTAATAGTGTTTTATAAATTTTAATTTATTCAAAAACTTACAGGTATTGGTACAAAAATGTGTTTTATTTAATTTGCCCAAAATTGCAATGAATGGAGATTGCTACATTTGCTTTTATATGACTCATATGTACATCGTCAATAATCTTTAACGTCCCACAGCCGGGCTCGGCTTTACTCTCAAGAAAGGACCAATTAATGTTTGTGTGATCGCAAATATTTGTTTCGGAGTTTGTGTGTTCTATGTATGATATGTGCATATAAAAAAAGTATGTTTATGCATTTATATCGGTTGTCTTGTACCTATAATAAAAGCTCTGCTTTATTTGGGACTAGATGGTGTTGTTTATATGTCCGAGATATTTATTTATTTATTTATAACTTTGATTTGGATAATATTAATATGACAAATAGTTTTGAGAAGTTAGTATAGAAAGGATTAACTACTAAAATTAGTACCTACATGAATAGGGTATATATTGAACAAATCAAATGAATGGTCATTATATACAAGACAGAACATGTCTGACAACTTTAGAACGTGTAAAGCATGATAACGTAATATCTTGCTATTGTCAAATTGTTTAATTTTTAATTTAGCCTCTGGTTTTATTTACCTCGTAATAAAGTCCAAAATAACACTTAAAAAAAGTAAAAAAAAAAAACAAATCATACGCGATTATCCTTGTCCAATACTATATTTGAACTTGTTACTGTAATTCCGTTCCAGTAGGTATGTTTTTGTTACTTACGCCCTTTCAGGAATGACATGATCGATCCACGAGGTTCCTACAAACATAACTGAATTGTGCTTTACACACTATATTAATTTGTAGTTAGAGTAGGCAAGACGTCACCATGGAACGTGCGGTGATATTATTCGGTACGGTGTTGTTAATATGTTCGATTCAAATAGGAGACACTTTAAATAATGACAAAGATATTGAACCAACCGATTATCCCGAAGAAGAAGTTGAGGAAGATGTTGTACCATTTGTGCCTTGTTCCGGTCCAAATTGTATATACAAGTGTTGTTCCCCTGGTGAATGTATCCGACTGAGGCAATGCGTACCTTGTAATGCGAGTTCGGATTTCTCTACATTCGTTGTTTATGATGAGAATATCGTAGAAATAGGAAAGCGAGTGCCAGATATGTTTCACATCGTACCAGATATATACAAGAGTAAAGAAGAGTTTCAAGAATCAGCTGTAAATGTGTATCAAATTGAATTTAATCCGTACATTATAAAGGTAAGATACATTATTTGAGTACCAAATATGATCACAGATTTGGTTTGTTTTTTTACTTCTAAGCATACTGAGATAAATGTATAAAACCTGTTTATATGTAAATTGGTTTAGCAGAAAACAAGTTAAGCAGTCGCAAAGAATAGAAATATTTTATACTTATATTTATTTAAGTTTTAAGGACGCAGGATCTGCTCCTCGTTAGTCTAGCATTAAGTTTAATATTGGATTGCCGGTAAAGAGTTCTCGAGTTCGATTCCCGGATCGAGTCAATTGTAATAGCTCTAACTGCTGCTCTGACTCAGTTTTGAGGTATCCGTTAGTTTTTGTAAGCAGTCTGGTTAAAATAGCTTCAGACTCCCGCTAGTTTGGCATTAAACGATGGCATTTTTAAATTATTTTTAAGTTTTTCTGGATAACTAAACAGTCACAAACATTTGTTTCTGGGTTTTTGACTAAATATTACTTACTTCAAAGTAAAATTTTATTATTCTGCCATCCATTGCAATCGCTAATTTTATCAATCCAGACCTTACCAGTTAACAAGAAAATTATTCAAAAACACTAGAGTCCGATTACGAAAAACTTTTCATAAAATTGACGTAACTAGCTTATGTCACAAGTGTCATTTTTAGGAATCGATAAACACCCGATTCATTAAAATCAGTTCATGACTATAGGCGCTATGGAGGAACATACAAATTTTAGACTGCCAAAAGGGAGCAAATGCAAAATGGAGAGTAATAGATCCTCCCTTTTGGCTTTGCGGTATAGAAATAAAGTGTTTTCTATACCGTAAACCCAAAAGGGAGGATCTATTACTCTCCATTTTGCCTTTGCTCCCTTTTTTTGCGAACTTTTGACACGTATGATTTTGAACACAAGTTAACTGTATCTTCTATAAGCTTCTGTTTATACCTTCATGTTCATCATACGGGTGTTTTTTTTTTCTTGAAGTGAAAAGACACGAAGAGGTGAGAAGAAATGAGAAGTATATATTTCAATATAAAAATTGTTTACCCTAATGGGGTACATACACACACAAAATTACAGGCCAATAGAAAAATGTCTCACTTTAAAGTTGGTTTATAAAAGGTTCGATTATTATAATTTATTATTATATAATATAGTCTTGCCTTAAAATTGTAAGAGGTCTGTTTATTGAAGATATTTAAAAAAAAACTAATGAGGGCGGTATTAATTAAAATAACTGTACATACTCAAAATAATAGTTTTTAGAGGTTTCGTTTCTTTGAACGTGTGCTTGTGTGGGATAAGGTAGTAGAGCCATGATTTCAGCACAAACGGGCCTGCTCGACCGGGGTGGCACTACCTCTGCATAAGAAACCAACCTAAAATGACAGCATTCGTGCTGTTGTATTTCGTTGGTGAGTGACCAGAGGCCCAATGGTGCAGAGGCATCTCAATAGGCTGCCATAGATCACCATATTGCATTGTCTGCATCGTAATCTCGAGAAGAAGCTCGTGATTTATATCAAGCAGACCAACTAGTTTAAAAAAGAGGGTGGTTCTAGCAGGCTTATATGTAAAACAATAATTTAGATACAGTTTTCCCTGATCCCGTAAAGTTCAATTAATATTATGTAATAACAGTTAAAAGAATCACCGCAATAACGAGAAAGAGATTAACCGGAAGAAATAGAAAAACAAAAAAGTTAAAAATGGTTTTTCGATTAAAGTTCCGTATAATACTTTCATTAATGTTAGACTATTATTTTATTTGATATTATGAAAATACAATTTTATTTATTTGTATAGATGTATATTTAGGTACTTGATGATTAAGTTTTCTAACACTTTACTCCACCATTATAATAAGTCTAGTAGGTACATACAACTACACTATAAAGGCAAACATGGCTACAATATAAATAAATGTAAATAAAATTACCTCATTTGAAGGGCCTTTAATTAACCACAAACTAAGAACGATAAAGACGTACGCACATGATCGCACATACAACAAGTAGGTACATAGGTCGTATTTACAATGGTCACAGTATCGTAAAAAAGCGGCCAAGTGCGAGTCGGACTCGCCCATGAAGGGTTCCGTACCAGCAAGTAACATCATATAAAAGTTCTTGTAGTTCGTTGTAACTTTCATCGATGTTTTTATACTAGTGTATTGATTGGATGAAAGGTATATTGCGTGTTACGATTTACGACGTATAAAAAAAACTACTCACTAGATCTCGTTCAAACCAATTTTCGTTGGTAGTTTACATGGTAATGTACAACATATATTTTTTTTAGTTTTATCACTCTCTTATTTTAGAAGTTAGAGGGCGGGGGGACACACATTTTTCCACTTTGGAAGTGTCTCTCGCGCAAACTATTCAGTTTAGAAAAAAATGATTTTAGAAACCTCAACATCATTTTTGAAGACCTATCCATAGATAGGTACAGGTATAGGTTTGATGAAAAAAAAAATTTTGAGTGTCAGTTCCAAGTATGGGGACCCCCAAAATGTATTGTTTTTTTTCTATAAAAATCTTAATGCGGTTCACAGAATACATCGACTGACCAAATTTCAACAGTATAGCTCTAATAGTTTCGGAAATAATTGGCTGTGACATACGGACGGACAGGCAGACAGACAGACAGACTTGACGAATCTATAAGGGTTCCGTTTTTTGCCATTTGGCTACGGAACCCTAAAAACAGTAGAACTACTTATTGTATTTTTTTTCTTTTTTTTTCATTCATTAGAGAGAGACGAATTTATAAATCCAGTAAATTTTCAAAACCAAGCAATGTTATTTCTGAATATTCAGACGCTCAGTAGACATACTTATTCATGTAATATATTATAATGCATATTAATGCAAGGGTACCTCTATTTTTCATATTGACCTGACCAACGTTGGTCCTTGTTTATGACCAATACTAAAAATTTACAGAAAGTCATCTTAACGAAATTATTTTTAAACACACGCTTTCAACTGTCTCATTGAATGAAAAAGTAGATAAAAGACTGATAGACAAAGTCTATCATAGAAACATGGAAAACTAAATATAAATAAAGATTTTTTTTTAAATCCGTAACAATACAACTAACGCGTGCCAAATAAGGAAAATAGTTGACACAATAGATCTTTGTATAGACGCACACACGACAGTTGTATGGTAACCAGAGGAGTTTTCATTTAAAACAAATATTCATAATGCATAATTATACAATCTTACACCAAAATATAGTTTATACTAGGTATTTAAAAATTTTTGACGATGTAGGTTTATTCTGGGCTGTTCCTATCTAACCATTTTCCGCTCCGTTATCATTAATTTATGAGGGTCAACTATGATAAGTATATTTTTAACAACCGACAAATATTAAATGTTATTTTCGATGCCAATAACATGCCATTGGCCAAGGCACGATATATTTAGGGATAACACACAAGGTTAACGTATATGCACAGTTTCATGATTATCGTTTACGATGAAAAGGATTTTCTTTTCTTTATAATAATAGTCAAAATCAATTCGAATGGGTATTCATACGTATCTCATCAATTCATCATCATCATCAACAACCCATAACGTCCCACTGCTGGGTTAAGGCCATACGTCCCCACGAATAAGTGAATGCGCTTGATATGGGATCTCGGTATGATTCATAAATTGCTGCTCTGAGACTAAATGTTCTTGTGCCTTTTTTTTAATCTTCGTAGAGTCCTTCGTGACATAGTATATATTTTTCTAGTGTGTGTATTAGATATAAAACAAATCGGCTTATGGATATTACATATTATAACATAATACATAGTGATATTGTAACCCTTTTTTTTAGTTTGACCCGTCATATTGGATATTGCTCTCTACTCTTTGGGTACGAAACCCTTAAATAACCAAACCATGATACGCATATTTCTTTCTTTAGGGTGTTCTTTACGCACCCATTAACCCAGAACTATTAAGTTGATAAATCGCGTCAACATTATCAATAATAACTTGATAACTTAGGTATTCCTTAATCCTTAATAATATTATAAATGCAATAGTAACTCAGTCGCGCTTTCAAGCCAAACCTACAGAACCGATTTATGTGAAATTATGTACACAAATATTCTACAGCCTCAGAAAGAATAAACTATAACGCCGTTAGTACACCTACGCGTTCGTATGCGGCAGCGAAACAACGAAAAAACTGTCAGAAGTATGGCAGAATTTCGCATACGCTACGTCTCACTCTAGCACTAGGCTACATGAAATAACTGAACTGCGAAATCGTCGTTACAGAGACGCAGATGTTTCGCTAGTGGTGTTTCGCATCGAAAGGTGTTCGCATGCGTTCTGTCGTTGAGGACAGATTTTCGTACCATGGAAGCCGAAAATATTGAAATTTTTTTTTTTGCGAAAAAACTAATATATACTAACGTTCCGCAGATATTTCGCTACCGCAGTAGTTTCGCAGTGATTCGCTGCCGCATACGAACGCGTAGGTGTATTATCGGCGTAAGAATGATAAAACTTGATTGAATTGGAAAATGGGTTGGTTTAGAATGAATTCTGCGTGAACGAGTTGTACATATATAATGGTTGATTTTCATCTACAACAACACTGTCTATGTATGAAAGATATTCAGTAATCTATTCAGTAATCTGTGCTAAAGAGCTAAGGACGCAGAAGGCAAGTCTGCATTTATATTAAGTGCTTACGTCCTTACCTATGCAGAATCAAGTTTGAATTATTATAACGTCTTCTTAGACAAAGAGGTTTAGATCATTTTACAAAGTATATTATATTCTAGAAGAATTGCTTGGATGACTGAGCATTTTCTGCGGTTTACCATTGTATTAATTATTCTTAATTCTGAATATTAATACATAGAAACTGTGCTAAAATTATTTATTGAGAAATGATTACTTCATTGTCGTATTATTGTTCAGTAGGTAACCACAGAAGTTGAATTATAACAAACTTGATTTCGCCTGCGGCACTGCCCGCGTGTTTGTTATTTACCTCGGTAAAATAAAGCGTCGTATTTCCTATCTGGATACCAGATTTAAATTTAATTTGGTTCTGTAATTGTGGCGTGAAAGCGCAACAGACTGACAGACAGAGTTACTTTAACTTACTTTTATATTAATAAAAAGAATAATAATAAATAAATATTCCATTCGCCTTGTACCATGGTTACTTTTATAAAAATAATCGCATATAGAATGAAAATCTGTACAATATTTATAGACGAGCGTTATAAAATTTATGGCCAATCGGGTCTCTGTCAAAAATAAGCCCCAAACAACAAACAGGATATTTCATATAATATAAATTTCAAATTCGATGGTTAAGAAATTTCGTACATCAGAGGTGTGAATTGACTTTATTCTCGCTTTGAAGTTGTAGTGTATGTGTCAGTGAGTTATTCATTCACTGTGAATGAATGAGGTGTTACTAAGTTATTCATTCACTCGTTCACTATGAATCAATGAGAAGGAAGCATTGTGTCATCTCATGAGTACGTGCGGATAACACAGTTCAGTCGATTGTTAGCAACGATAGCGAGTGGACGCGTGCGACTGTGAGCCGACAATATAGAAGGATATATCTACTACATTTTGGCGACGAGGATGGGATCTCGTTCACTGTGAATGAATAACTCACTGACACATACACTACAGAAATACAAAAAATTGCCTATTCCAATTTATGTTCATTTCATTTCACTAGGTACCTACTTATAAAACTCATATTCGTCCAACCCCCTCTCCCCACTAGCTCGAAACATGAGTACCTTGAATCTGGCCCACGAGAATTAATCTACATTAAATTATATTCTGCTACTATATCTACCTACATTAACCTTTTGAACGCCAGAGCAAAAACTCATCAACTTGCCTTCAACGCCAGACCAAAAATTTAGCGCAAATACCTACGAAAAAAATAAGCATTCCAAAACTTTATCGATAACATGAATTGTATTTTTATTTTCGTCTACAATTTCAAAATATATGTCCATAAAACACTGAATTTATTTCAACATACACTTCTTCCTACTCTAGTAATAGTTATACACTATTTACAGAGTTGTTTAATACCGTAATAACAGAATTGAGACGACAATATAATTAAATATAATAACTATAGGTACAACATTATTCTTGATTTGTTGTCTTGATATTGTGACCCTGGCGTGGACGGTACGTCATTTTTATGAATATTGCGCTTCTCAAATAAGGATGTAGCAACGTACTATCTCGCTTATCGAGTATAATATTAACTAATAATAATTAAATCACGTATTTTAAATTAGATTTCTATAATTCGGTTCCGTTGAAGGAGATATTTAAAAAAAATACACGATTCAAATAGGTTAAGTATATAATCAACTATATAAAAATTTACAAAATGTAAAACAGTATGTACGTTTATAGCCTTTAAATACTAGCTTCTATAAACCTGGCATAAAAAGTAACAAGTAGAGTTTTGAAAAAAAAAGCTAAGCAACTTTTGATGGACATTTTAAAACTTTTATTTATTTCATTTAAACCTCAGTAGTGTACGAAGCATTTTTTAGGGCACTGCTTATATTTTGTATCAATAACTAAGAGTCCTCTTTCTTCTTTACAAAATAATTGTCTACTTTAATTATCATTTCACGAGCACGGCTGTTAATTACTTTCTTACTCATTTTAACAGAATAAGTATAATAACAAAACTTAACAACAAAAATAAAACAGGCTAACGAAATTTTAATATAAACTTACGATATCATCTAACGTGCCCTACATCACTAGTGGTCACATATTTGTGACTCTGGCGTGTGGGGACATTCTTTTTTAAAAGATTATTTCTTTCTTTTTAGAGTAAAATTTCTTAATATCATAAAGCAATTTAAATAGTTTTATGGCAATAGATAACAGTTAGAGCTTCTTCTTAAGGTACTTATATAAATTTAAAGGCATAAAAGTAATGTTTAAAGGCTTTATTTCGTATTTCGGTGCACCGCTTTTTTGTCACATATTTGTGACGTTGGCGTACAGGGACAGTTTTCGCTTGTCACAGATATGTGACCCTGGCGGTCAAAAGGTTAATAAGTAGTTGAGTCACGCTGACGAATGGCTAGCCCACTGCCACTTCAGCTTTCTGATCCAGTGGGCTATGTGTATGTCGATGACCTTAGTTCTCTGACGGATCACCTCATTCCTGATAGAGATCCGATCCCTCAGAGAAACGTCGAGCATAGCCCTTTCCATAGTCACTTTGGTCTTCTTAAATACATTATAAAGTTTATAAAGCTCTTTAAACATGCACATTATGGATATTCTGACAATTAAAATTAATTAATGAATATGTTTCAGACTGGCGAGTTAGTGCTAGAGGCTCCAAACTCATATCACCGATGGATTACAGTTCAAAGAGATTATTACTGCGTAGATTACTTCATAACAAAAAAAGGGAAATTGAAAGAATCACCCAAGATTTGGGCTATTGTTGAAGGAGAAGAATATCCTGAAAGCGATATTAGTTTAACTGCCGGTAAGAACAAAAATATTTCAGACATCTGACACACAACGCCATTTAGTCCAAAACTAAGTAAAGCTTGTTCTATGGGTACTAGACAAGTGATATAAATACATACATGTATTTTTTCTGTAAATACAAAGAAATGATTTGGTCCGACCCGGGAATCCAACCCGAGACCCCTAGTACGACAGTCGCATAGGTACGCTACGAATAACCGCTGTGTAAGTACCAAATATTTTAAATTCAAAGAATGTGTAACTGTCTGTATCTAGTCTTGATGTAGATCCCATTTCCTATTACAAGTATTTCTTAGTTAAGAAAAATTAATTTAATTTAATTTGTTACTCATTAATCTCGTTAAAACAGCACTATCTAACGAAGACACCGTAAAACGGAGTAAATAATCCTATACGGTGATTCAAAATTATATTATATAACTTCCCTAAAATAAACGTTGGGCTTCGAATCGGCAGGCATTATCACCTCGCCTGTTCGGAATATTCACATTTTGTATGGGATTGACATGACACTCGTTCCTTTACAACATCTTTCACGAAGTCTTCATTCACAGCAATTGGATTTTATCTATTTGTTTGTCTGCCGTCTGAACCTAGGAATCTAAAACTCGACTTAAAATTGGAAAATAAAAAGAATGAAGAATATATTTCTACTACTTTGGTACTGCTGGAGGAGCATTGAATTTAATAAAATCTTTGAAAGCTATTTACTCTAGGTTTATTTTGTCATTTTATGTGTTACAGCTACGTTGGTATCCTGTGTGTTCCTATTGTTAGTGTTGGTGGTATATTTTCTACTGCCTGAACTTCAAAACTTGTGCGGCATGATCTTGATGGCGTATGTGGGGAGTCTGTTTATGGCCTTTTTACTACTTGCGACTATTCAGCTAGATAGATATGAAGACAACGCATGCATCGGCTTAAGTAAGTTTAAACTTTAACATTTAATTCATGATTTGGATTATTTTTAATTATAAATAAATAATAATAAATAAATATTTTGGACATCTTACACACAACATCATCTAGTCCCAAAGTAAGCGGAGATTGTGTTATGGGGTACTAAACAACTGATATATTTTTTTTTTGTAAATACATACATATTATACATAGAAAAACACCCAGACTCCGAAACAAATATTTGGAGATCACACAAATATTTGGTCTGACTCGGGAATCGAACCCGAGACCTCTTGATCAGCAGCCGCATAGGCTAACCACTAGACCAACAAGGCAGTCAAATTATTATTTTAATTTAAATTACTTCATTATTTTAATTTAAATTACTTCATTACATTCATTTACTACTACACTACAAACTACACTACAAAATTACATTCATTTATAGTTACAGAACAATTTGTAGGATATGGTTCGCACCAAAATTATGGGTTTACATACCATCATCAGATTTTGGCAATTAATGATATGCTTCATTATTTAATTTAATCGATACGTAGTGTCATGCTGGTCACCACAAACGGGATGGCTCGACCTAGTGGGTACTTCCATAGTTACCCACTTAAAATGACAGCATTCGTTCTGTGACTATGCGAGGCAGGAAATATAATGATGCAGATGCATCTCTATAGGTCGCCATGCTCTGGTGCACTCACAATAACGATGGTGACATCCATACTTGGATTCTACTCATGTTTTCCATCAGGCAGAGTTACCCTGGAAGGCTCATATAAAAAAACTGTAATTAATAAATTGTGTTATATTAAAAAGTAGAGGAACGTACTTAGTGTTTTATAATTGATATCGGTACAACAACGGAGCAAATATTGCTCCGTGGATATAAAACGTTCCTCCTTATTCAATTGACATAATTACAGCTTCTAATATTTTCTTTATTCTTTCTTTCTAGCCATGGGTATCTATTACTTTTTCTTGGCGAGCTTCTGTTGGATGAGCGTCATGTCTTATGACATCTGGTGGACATTCAGGTAATTCGTTTTGTTTTGTTCTATTGTTCTTGGAACGAATGACACAGATTGTTGTTACATGATTACTTAATTTTAAAATAAATAAATACAATGTAGCCTACATCTAATACATGCTATTAAATTGTAAAATATTTAATTATATTTGCCTAGTAGTTTAAGCGGTCGACACGCCGCTTTCTACCGCACTAAGTGTTGTGGGTTCAAATCTCAAATGGGACAACACTTCGTGTGATCCAGAAATTGTTCTTCTGTTTCTGGGTGTTCTTTGTATTTTATGTATGTTTGTTAAGTCCTCCGAGAAACGAGATGTTTATTCCTAATGCAGGAGGTACCTCTCAGAAAAAAGAAACAAAAAAAAATGTTGGATTTCCATAGATAATAATTCTGAAAATATTCACTTATATTCCAGGGGTTACGCTAAAGCTCGTCCTATACATCGTCGTGGGGAACGCTTCAAGTTTATGATGTATTGTTTGTACGCTTGGGGAGTTCCTCTGCTCATGACCATCTTTATTTTTGTCGTTAACACGATCGACATGTCTCACATGCCTTGGTTCGTTACTCCTAACGTGCCAGGAATGGGTTGTTTCCTTGAAGGTCAGTATATTCATTATTTAAATTGGTAAAAGTTGTGACCGTATTAATAGTCATCTTAAGAGCCTTCATTGTTTGCAATACTTTTTGGAGTGGGCTACTAGTTCAACCGGTTTTACCTGAATATAGCTTTTTTACGAAGCGGTTGGCAGCAGAATTTCCCTACCCGAAACTATATTCGAAGGTTTAACCAGTTGTGAGTAGATATTTGAGGGCATTGACTTCCCAATAACGATTGCTCTTCATGATAAATTGACAGCTTAACGTGCTTTCCAACGCACTGCCGTGAAACATCGCCATTTTACATACTCAGTGCTGCTATTAAGCATTTCTTATAGGAAAACCCTTCAACAATCCATCCTGGGATTCGAGCCCGAGACCTCTTGATCAACAGTCACATACGCTGTTCGTTGGACCAACGAGACAGTTAATTTTATTTATTTTTTAACGCAGGTGGAAATAAAATGCTGTATCTTTACATACCGATGCTGATTCTGATCGTGTGTAACTGGATGTTCTATCTGATGACGGCTTTCAACGTGTGGCGATTAAGTCGGGGAACTGCCGTACTAGATTCTGCTGCTGCTGGTACACCTGCAGCACATCGGACTCAGAGGAACAGGTCTGTTTATAGTAACTAGTATTTATGGATAAGTACCAATCTGTTTTAAATCCTACCAATAGTAATATTAATAACTTGATGGTCAGTGGTTTAATTGGTTGCCACGCCACGAATCGTTTGATCATTTTTATTAATGACCTATAATAGGCCACTGTTGGACATAGGGCTTTCGTAGGCTACAGACCCACTACAGTGTAGTGGGCCTTGGTATTGAGGCCAAGGTCTTCTCTAGCTTGTTTACAGTTTCTGACAAGTTTACTCCTTTATAATGTGTTATCCTGTACGTAATTAACTCTCTTAGATCTTAAATGATACACATCTACACGTCTGCTCCTCAAAAGGGTAGCCAGAGATTAACCTTTTGACCGTCAGGGTCACATATATGTGACAAACGAAAACTGTCCCTGTACGCCAACGTCACAAATATGTGACAAAAAAGCGGTGCACCGAAATACGAAATAAAGCCTTTAAACATTACTTTTATGCCTTTAAATTTATATAAGTACCTTAAGAAGAAGCTCTTACTGTTAGTTATTGCCATAAAACTATTTAAATTGCTTTATGATATTAAGAAATTTTACTCTAAAAAGAAAGAAATAAACTCTTAAAAAAGAATCTCCCCACACGCCAGAGTCACAAATATGTGACCACTAGTGATGTAGGGCACGTTAGATGATATCGTAAGTTTATATTAAAATTTCGTTAGCCTGTTTTATTTTTGTTGCTAAGTTTTGTTATTATACTTATTCTGTCAAAATGAGTAAGAAAGTAATTAACAGCCGTGCTCGTGAAATGATAATTAAAGTAGACAATTATTTTGTAAAGAAGAAAGAGGACTTTTAGTTATTGATACAAAATAAGCAGTGCCCTAAAAAATGCTTCGTACACTACCGAGGTTTAAATGAAATAAATAAAAGTTTTAAAATGTCCATCACAAGTTGCTTAGCTTTTTTTTTCAAAACTCTACTTGTTACTTTTTATGCCAGGTTTATAGAAGCTAGTATTTAAAGGCCATACCTAAACGTACATACTGTTTTACATTTTGTAAATTTTTATATAGTTGATTATACAGGGTGTAACCAGACGACTTCCGAAAACGAAAGATGTAGATTCAGCACCCCAAAACTTATTAAAAAAAACAATCAGTTGTCCTTAAAAAAAATCGTAGCCGGAAAAAACAATGTTTCAAGATTTTGATTAATTTCAGTAGCCAGCGATGTATTGCGCGCACAGAGTAGCAAGTTGAATGCCTTTCATAACTATTAATTTAACTACCTACTACGCATCGCTGCGTCGGTAAAGTTGCCTACTTACCTACCTAGTGACTATTTGATTTTATTTATTTGATTTGATTTGTTCTTCCACTCGAAGATCAATTTTTATGCCTCGTCCACGCCTTTGGGGTGTAATCCTCTCATTATTTAAAGCTCTCTGTAGCCTTACAGATAGCTTCCTTACAGGAGACATCATGGCTGCCTAGCCGTGATGTCTCCGTGATGCATTTCAGCGGACTTCACAATATCACATAATCACATGTCCGTATTCCCTCGCACTAAACATTATACATAATCACTTGTTGTGTTATAACAAATGTTATAATAAAAGTAATAAGAATAACTTAACACTAAAACTAGGTAAAAGGAGTTTAGGTACGAAATAAATATTTAATTATCTCACTATGCCTTCTAAAAAACTACGACACAAATTTACTCTCGCGAAAGGCCTACTTGAGGCCAAATAAAATGAACCACGCAAGCGTCCAGCCATTAAGAACATTGAAGACCGACTACTGGTCGTAGCCAGTAACCAATACGAAAATACGATACATATTACATAGGTAACAATATTATTAGAGAAATTAAAATTCTTGGAAAAATGCCGCCGCGCCGAAAGGCGAGTGTCCCTTTGATGTCTGCCGACAATGCGGTGCACAAACGCGCGAATACTATGACTTTAGGTAATTATTAAAAATTAAAGAAGTTTCACTTGGAGTGCGGCGCGGCCCACACGTCTAGGCGACTTCAGACGCACGGTGCCATGGGTTCGATTCCCGGCGCAGGATAATGACGATGTTGAATGATTTTTGATTTTATTATACGAACGCAGAAAAAGAATTCAATAACGTAGGAAAATAAAATTTTGTACCTAACTGTACAAGTTTATCTACATAGACAATTGTTTACGCAGGTGCACGCTTAATAAAGTTTACATTAAAATGTAAAATTTGCATTTTGCTTAGAACTTAGGTTTCTGAGAAGTTCTGTTTGTAAAAGTAGGCACGCGCGGCGGTCATTGAACCGCGCGCGAACGAACTGTGTCATGTTCATGTGTGATCATCTGTTTTTATTTTGAAATACATTGCAGTTTTATTGATTTTATTGGTTTTTTGGCTTTATAAATGAGATAATTAGGTAGTTAGGATTCTATTATGTTGTACTACGTGTATGTAACGAGAAAAATACAAAAAAGAACTTAGATAAATTAACGTATTTTTTGCGTTTTTTTTTCGCTAAACCTATTCAGTATCATGGTCTGAATACAACCATCAAGTTTTCGTATTTAGTCTTTTTACACCCTGTATACTTAACCTATTTGAATCGTGTTTTTTTTTTAAATATCTCCTTCAACGGAATTATACAAATCTAATTTAAAATACGTGTTTTAATTATTATTAGTTAATATTATACTCGATAAGCGAGATAGTACGTTGCTACATCCTTATTTGAGAAGCGCAATATTCATAAAAATGACGTACCGTCCACGCCAGGGTCACAATATCAAGACAACAGATCAAGAATAATGTTGTACCTATAGTTATTATATTTAATTATATTGTCGTCTCAATTCTGTTATTACGGTATTAAACAACTCTGTAAATAGTGTATAACTATTACTAGAGTAGGAAGAAGTGTAATGTTGAAATAAATTCAGTGTTTTATGGACATATATTTTGAAATTATAGACGAAAATAAAAATACAATTCATGTTATCGATAAAGTTTTGGAATGCTTATTTTTTTCGTAGGTATTTGCGCTAAATTTTTGGTCTGGCGTTGAGGGCAAGTTGATGAGTTTTTGCTCTGGCGTTCAAAAGGTTAAATGCCCTCATGAATACTACTAACGAAAGCTTTTATTTTATGTTCACAGGCTGATGGTATATTTGAAGTTATCAGTAGTAATGGGAGTGAACTGGCTGTTTGAAATTGTTAGTTTCAAATTCCCAGGATTCAAAGGATGGTACATATCTGACGTCTACAATATACTTATTGGCTTTCTAATATTCCTCATATTTGTTTGCAAGAAGGATATATACAGGAAACTTTACAAACGGTACGTTTTTATTTCTTATTTTAACACTTATTTCGAAAACATTAACAAGTCTTTAACATTGCTTAAAGCATGGATCACATTGCTGGACCTACAATAGATAAAAATATGTATAAACTGTCCGCGCTTACCTACTTATGGTAATCCGATCATATCAAAAATTATTTACCCCATAGCAAACATCCGTCATATACAGAAGACTATAACGTAAAGAAATACACTATACCACTGCATCAAAGACTCATTATGAGTTTTGACGACTTCAAGCAAAGAGATTACAGTCTTGATTAAAGGTAAATTTGGGTGCTTTAATTTTTAATTTTCACTACCTATTCAATTCTTACTTTGACTTCTTATGTGTCCATAAAAAAAAATTTTTTATCTTCCAACAGTTACGCGTTGAGCCCACGACGGTTTTACCCTGGTTCCATTGCTGGATCCCGGAGTTATTCCAGTACGAGTTCTGACTCCAATCCGGAAACTACTACACTTCAAGTATGTCAAAATCCAAAAGGATTTAATGGTTATTCAGGTTCAATGAGAAGTCTATGAATGTCAGGAAGACCTTTTAAAGTGTCAGGGTATAGCGTGAGGCTGAAGTTTTAGGAGTTCATGTTATATTAAGTAAATATAATACGAAGAATTCAGAAATTACATACAGATACAGTGCCAAAGAAACATTTTTAAACATATAACTATTGATATTATGTTCGCGTTGTGACTTGATACCCAGATATTAAGCTCTTTGAGTACGTAGGTAGGTACTCTACAGTCGACGACTAAGTCAAATGAATATAAGTATTTTAAGTAGGCTAAGAACTTACGGCGCAGTTTTTAATTTCGCCCGTCGCGTTTAAGGAACTGCTTATTTATTTGCAAATTCACGGACCGGAGTTCTGTGCGACGTTGAGGACCAGCGCGCCATACCCATTTTGTAATATTGTTGATAAACATCTGTGCACGTTTCACTTCACGACGCTACAAAAGAACAAAATAGTAGAATTCCGTCCTGACAGCCATTGCCTTCGCCCGCCAAAGAATCGCAAAGCGTGCGGGCACAACCCACCGGGGCTGCAGGGGACCGCGACCTTCGCGGTTCTAGAAGGCCAAGAACTCACGATGCGTTTTATCCGAGCCTGCCACAGTGGAGGAACACCTGTTTAGTTCAAATATCACGAGCCCCGAATTTTGGACGATTACGCAGCGGTAGCGGTTGCGGTTATCGCCCGCAAACTATACGGGCGATTATCAAACGGTTGAGTTCCAGTCCGCCAAATATTACAAAATGTATATATTTATTTATTTAATAGGCAATACTTGTAGATAGAAACACTTCAGGACGCGCGACGCCACAAAAGAACAAAATAGCGGATTTCTATCCCGCCGGCCCTTTGATTATAAACATGTCTAGATAGAGAGTTCGAGCGTCTAAACGTCCAAAAAAATAGTATTTAACAGTAAGAGACTAAGCTCGTCGCGGCCGATCAGTGGCGTTACTGTCATTGTACGGTAAACACGTATTGAGTGGCGTATAAAAATGACGTTTTGCATGATAAAAGTGTGCAGGAATTACTTTGGACGATTGAAGTCAACAAAAAAAATTACCTATCATCGGTAAGTAAACTTTAAATGACTTTATTGTAAAGAAACAATTAAATTAACTCAGTGAAATTTTATCAAATGTTCAACCACCATTTTGACGGAATGTTTACAGGGTAGCCTGGTAATTGAATTTAAATTTCCCATGTGAGTGTTAGCCAATTTACAAATTGTTCAATCATGATCGAAAAAGTATATTTCGAGAATTCAAGCCAATTCAACTTAACTATAGTGCTGGATAATACATATCATATATTATGTTTATAAAGTATATTTTTTTAAATCTAAGGTGGTAGATATTGTTTATTTTATTTAAAATCTGATATGCGTGTCGATTTTGCCGCTCCATGGATGCTAATAATGAAAGTAAGTGTTTGTTTGTTTGAACGCGCTAATCTCCGGAATTTCTGAACCGATTCTGAAAATTCTTTTACTAATCGGAAGCTAAACGAAAACGATATAAAAACATGATTTTGAGAAATTGCGGGGAACATCTAGTTAAAAATATAGTAATTAAATTAAATATAATTTGTTGATATTAACCAAATTGTTAACAACAGTATTAAGAATAGATAAGCTTTAATAGCAATTCCCTTTTTCACCAACATATATTTTACCTAGTAACTCAAAAGCAAAAACTCTAATACATATTGACTGACTTTAAATTTAATACAAATTACAATTCTCAAAATCAATACACAATTATTTTCCCTCCTTTTATGGAAAACATTCAAGGGCTGGTATCACTCAGAACGCTTCCACGTCATGCGCGCGCCCGTAGGCAACGCTTGCATGTGTGTGTAATACGCACACAAGCCCTTCAAATCTGGCCTGTTGTTTTTATTGCGAATGCAGCGCAACACTCCATCTAGACATGTATATAATCAAAGCGCCGGCCATTGCGTTCACCCGCCAAATAATCGTAGAGCGTGCGGGTGCAACTTGTCGCGGCCGCACGAATCCACAAGTTGCCCCATGTATCATCGGGAGCCACATACAAAAAATCATATAATCGCGCACACCACCGGCGTAAAACGAATCTTGAAATGTGCTTTGATTTTTACCTAACTACATATTTCCATTCAACAGCGGCGGGGCGTGTAAAAGCCGCATCGTGAGTTCTTAGCCTTATAGTATCGAAAAACATTCAAATCTCGTTTTATCTATTTAGTTATAACCTAAACTAATATTGTACAAAAATAAATGTCTACTTGGGATCGCTATTGCATAAGTTACTTATTATAAGATTAGAATTATTATTATGTTAAAAGCGGGGAACAGTAAAAATATAAATGAAATAATATCTAAGATTCTATGTATCGTTGTTAGTTTGTTGTTACTATTTGAAACAATGTATAATTGATAAGTAAATTACCTTCATCCGATTGTCAATTCATGAATGTAAAAAATAATTTAAATTCCAAATATTATATCCTATTCAATGTATTAGATTGATTGTTGATTTCATCACGAACGGACGTGTTTGCCCTGTTTTAGTAGTACTACCCTCTTGCAGTAAAGAACAACCTAAAATGACAGCATTCGTGCTGTCGTGTTCAGTTAGTGAGTTCGAGATCGGAGGCCTAATGATGCATAAGCATCTCAAGCCAGAGTGAGGGTACCCACACTACTCTTACGCTTTCTTATGGCGTAGTTACTGTGACAGGTTCATATTAAAAAAAATATCCCATCTAAAATTCCAATATTTAGATACCTATATCTAAAATTCCAATATTTAGATACCTATATCTAAAATTCCAATATTTAGAAACCTATATCTAAAATTCCAATATTTAGATACCTATATCTAAAATTCCAATATTTAGATACCTATGTATATCTAAAATTCCAATATTTAGATACCTATATCTAAAATTCCAATATTTAGATACCTATTGGAATTTTAGATATAGGTATCTAAATATTGGAATTTTAGATACCTATATAATTTGTGATGTACGTTTTACTAGTCTTTTAAGCAAACGAAACTAACTTTAAATATAGCGTGTACTGTGTGTTGTCCCTACTGAAAATAATGTTAAACGAGTGACTTGTGATGTTTTTGTTAGTTTAAGTACAATGATGGAATAAATCGAAAATGCCAATGATTTTTACGTATTTTTCCTGTTTTACCAATAGTACAATACCAACCTATTTATATTAATTAGTTGAGTATATTATTTTAATCCTTGAACATTTGCATTGACCTCTATTACCTCTATCTATTGGAAAGAAGGTCCATTTTAGCTTGCAGTTCTACTCATGTGTTTACAAGGAAAACTAAAGTATAATAAGGCAATGTTTTACAGACTAAGAATGTATGAGGAATAATAGCGTTGTTGACATTTATTTAGTAAAACGGAAATTCTTCCTTTCTAGACTTTATTATTGCTAAGATTAATTTGGAGTCGGTTACGAGTTCAACTGGTTTTACCTGAATATATCAGTTTTACCTGAATATATCAGTTTTACCTGAATATATCAGTTTACCTGAATTTATCAGTTTTCCCATGGAACAACTTATAAAAATGCTTTTTTTTATTTAAGTACCGTAAATACACTCATGTGCTTCTTCTTCTTAGCGTTTATTCACATGATTATTTGGGGTCAGCTACTAGCTCAATTGGTTTTACCTGAATATCAGTTTTTCCATGGAACAACTGGCATTGGCCTTCCACACCCCTGAGGGAGGAATAAAATTCATTCGAAGGTTAAACTAGTTGTCAGTATATTTGAGAGAATTGACTTCTCAATAACGACTGCCATAGATGTTAATGACAACCGAGACCGACACAGCTTAAGATCCTCTTGGCTATATGGGGTATTACTTTAAAGAACAACCTGAACAACGCTTTTGGCTCGGATCAGGATAAAAAGTAAAATAGATATTATATAGAAAACATTTTTTTATTTGTTTCTATAATGTTTTAGTCCATTTTGTTGATAGGAACATTTATATCTTGATTGCCATCCAACGTCCATTCGGATTACATAACAGCTTCATGCATACCTAGAATAATAATAGTTGTTTATTAAGGACAGTGAATGTGTATGTATAATTATGTCTTGTTCCTTAACAGGGAATGTGCATGTTCCAAAATAACCAATAATTATATCCTACATATTATTATTTTTTGAACAAGTTCTATAATGTACCTAAAGCTAACCCGACTACATAAAAACTTTTGATAAAGTTTATGTAGTTCATGTATTTAGGTCAGTTTTATAAATCTATATCACTTCCTTGTCGTAATTGGAAACAATCACCTCGGGTAAGCAATGACGGAGGGGTCAGTTCTTAGATGGGTAACCGTTTGTGACATGATATGTGTTATTAGCGTTTCCGTGATTCGGAGGTCACGTTAAGTAATCGGTCCTGGTTGTTATCATAGGATAACAATCGCGAAGCATAGTTGGAGGCCTTCGGACGACTTAAAAACATCCAACGGCAAGATTGGCCACGTGTCTTGTCAGTCCACAAACCAAGCCAGCGTGGTGACGTATGACGCTATGGTGACGTTATGGGTTGTCGATGTTAAATAGAATGTCTATTCTTTAATTAAATAAATAAATAATCTAGTTTTTTAGAATTCTGTACAAGCTGTTCACATTACAGTAGTTTCATCGAAACCCGTTCCGCAGTTTTGCGTGAAAGAGTAACAAAAATCCGTATATCCTCACAAACTTTCGCATTTATAATATAAATTGAATTTAAAAATTACATATATAGTGCACATTCCCTTTTAGGTAAACTCATTTCCACGAGTTAGTACTAACCATACGCAAAGCTTTCAAGTAGGGGTTTGTAGGACACATTATTTTCCTGGGCTTGTTTGTCACAAATAATATTGTAAATTGTCACCAGCGCAGGAAGACCCCATCCAAATAAACAGCTCCAAAACATTTTCAGTCGTTCATCCCGATAAAGACGACGGTTTAACATTACAAAACGAGCGCGGCGACGGCTTTGTCTAAAAAAAACAATTAAAGTTTTAGACTACATACTGAGTCTCGTGGCGTGACCTGCGGTTATTATTGTAAATCGTCAGTAAGGGCCACAGCATACTAGCTACTTTTAGCATCGGCGATCGGCAACTAGTCGCTTTTTAGAAGCTAAATACGGCGACCGAACGCTCTACACCGCACATTTAAAAACGCCAAACGCGGAGATTGAGTCGCTTTTTAGAATCGATTTGGCATCTGAGCAGTCGCTAAAACGCGCGTTTCCGATATCACGATCTAACGCAGGTAGTCGCTAAAACGCGATGCAGCATCGATTCAGTCGCAAAATCGCCGATCGCCGATACTAAAAGTAGCTAGTGTGCTGTGACCCTAAAGCCGAGGAGCGAAGTTAATCTAAAAGTAATTGGGCAAATTTTTGGCTTTTGGGCTCACAAAAATTAGGCTCACGATTTACAAGAACAACGGCGGGTAACACCGCGGGACTCAGCTAGTAAATATAAAAACTATACTAATATAATCATATTGTACCTTAAAGTCCACCATAAGTCAAAAGGAGTTAAAGTTAACCAACAACAACATGATAAAAGAAAGTAGTATATAGTTAGACCTGCAAAAAAAAAAACAAATAAGTAAAATCAGTTATTTCCCAGTTCTCAAAACAAATCTATACAAGTAATTAAAATTACAATATCTATTTATTTCAAATGAACAGCATTTCCTTAAAAACATATGAAAATAGAAAGTATTTACGTTAATGAGAGCCAAAGTTTTTGTGCTCGCCTGTAGAATGAGGTACTCAGGCACAGCTGCCAGCTGTCAAAGTTTGTTATTATTATCACGTGATAATTTCGAAAACCTTAAAACCGTATTTAAAAAATATTAACAAGCATGCAACAGTGCGGGGCATGCTTGTTAATATTTTTTAGTTTTAGTCCAGTTACGTGCGAAAAAAAGGGAGGGACACGTTTTCGAAAGATAAGGTTGTTTCAAAGCTCAGACATTAATTGAGCCGTAATTTGTATTTTTCATAAATATTGTCATGTGTCGCAAACTAATCACAAACTAAATTTATTTTTATCTGAAAATGCCCACAGTAATTTGATATTTTGTAAATTAAATGAAATAAAATAAACAATCAAGTATTTAAATTCTTGTCAGTCTGTCTTACGGTGTTACCTCGATCGTTGTTAGTCTTATGGTCCAAGAGCCAGTGCGCAAAAAACTGTTTGAATTTACTAAGGCTAATTTTTTTATAGTTCATTACAATGGTTGCGTACACAAACATACTGCGGTCAGTCAAGCGCACCTGAGAACAGGTGACTCAGGTGCGCTATCAAAGATGTCGTACCTGCCGGGGTAATAAATGGATTACTAAGGCTGAAAATTGTTATACAACTTGTATATTGCATATAAATTAAAGTTTTAATGGTCAGTCAGCAGAATATGGGGACAGAGCTGGTCAGTCAGCCGTAATGTATGTGCAAAAAATAAATAATGTGCAATTCATTTACTACACTGCAAAAATTTTGTAGGGGTATTAAATATTGTTATAAACATAAAAAAAATAGTCAGTCATCTATTTAACGGGACAAGGCCCGTCAGTCAGCAAAAAAAAGAAATAAAAATTTCGCGCGCGCGCTCGGCATCGCAGGTGACGGCTTGCTTCTTTTTTTACTATAATCTTTATTTATTGACTTTAACCGACTAGATTGAATAAAAAAAATTATTAATTATAATTTAATAATATTATAACTTTATTATATACAAAATATACAATAAAATGAATATTGAATCATTCATTATCGAATTCTTCCTCCGACTCATCAAATTCATTGATGTCATCGTGATCGGAAATGTCAATGTCGGTTGTTTCCGATTGAGTTTCTGATCGAGAATCTGAAAAATTAATTTAACTGATGCAATTATATATAATACATAATAATTATTTTTTACTTTGCCAACTATTATTTGCATACCTAAATTTTCGTCTGGAGGTTGAAGGACGACATCGTTGACCAATTGTGGTAATTGATCACCTTGAAACCAATCGAATTCATATTTTTCCTCGCTTATTTTCCACCCGTGATCGATTGGAGACAGTACGGTTACAATTTTCGCATGAGCATTGCGCCAAATATTTGCTATATAAGCAACAATTCAGATTGACTTGGTGGCATACTTGATCCATCAACATTTTTAACTTAAATCTTGAACGAATCATTGATGGTACTGGTGCATTTGTAGGTTTTCGAAAATAAAACGAACCGTGCTTCGTTTACACATTTTAATTTTTTCATGCCGTATAAGTGGCACACAAATGCTTGAATTTTCTCAAATACCTCACTCTTGTTATGATACTTCTTGAGGCAGAATACACAAACTTGGTTCATTTTGAGAAAGAGATGTTTCACTCACTACAGTTGAACTGTCACTGATGCTATTAAGCAGAAAAGCCGTTATATTTTTAGCAGAGGATTAGGTGGTGGGGACAAAAGTCTATCTATCCCTATACTAGAGGTACAATGACCCCCATTTATTGTGTATACCTTCGACCTCTTCCGTGCGAATATACCTGCGCTCTTACCTGTTCAAATCGCTTTCAACGCCGAGCGCGTTAAATCGATGACTGACTATTTTTTTTATGTTTAAAACAATATTTAATACCCCTACAAAATTTTTGCAGTGTAGTAAATGAATTGCACATTATTTATTTTTTGCACATACATTACGGCTGACTGACCAGCTCTGTCCCCATATTCTGCTGACTGACCATTAAAACTTTAATTTATATGCAATATACAAGTTGTATAACAATTTTCAGCCTTAGTAAATTCATTTATTACCCCGGCAGGTACGACATCTTTGATAGCGCACCTGAGTCACCTGTTCTCAGGAGCGCTTGACTGACCGCAGTATGTTTGTGTACGCAACCATTGTAATGAACTATAAAAAAATTAGCCTTAGTAAATTCAAACAGTTTTTTGCGCACTGGCTCTCCGTCTATTAGTGATATTTATATTAGTGTAGATTTAGTATTTAGAAAAATAGTGAAATTAATAATTACACATATTATGGAGAACTATAGAAACAACAATTATAGTAAGATTTAAAACCATTCCCGGACTTTATTGTTAGTCCAGGAGGACTTTAGTAATATTTATAAAACACAAAGAACATCCAAACTCTACAACTTGTTTATCACATAAAGTATTACCCATATGAGAATCAGCTCTATTAA
This sequence comes from Phragmatobia fuliginosa, assembly GCA_932526445.1. NCBI lineage: Eukaryota > Metazoa > Arthropoda > Insecta > Lepidoptera > Erebidae > Phragmatobia > Phragmatobia fuliginosa. The sequence continues at coordinate 16,783,964 of OW052067.1, forward strand.
GCTTGCCATGTGCCAGCTCAAGAAGGAGCGAGGTGATATCTCTACGCCATAATGCCAAACTGGCTGGATAGTTTGGGTCGGTCATAAGTATGATGTATGCAGATAGGTATTATTTTCAACTAACTGTAACAACTAAATGATAGTTTTACATCCGTGAACTGCCTCCGTGGTGCAATATTAGCGTTTGCGACTGTTGTGCTTAAGTTCTCATATTCGATTCCTGGGTCTAATCAAAAGTTGGTATGATGTGCCAATATTTATTTTGGAGTTTGGATGTTTTCTATGCAAAATATGTATGTATATATAACAAAGTATATAATGTATTAATATAGGTTGTTTAGGACTATAGTCGTCACAAAATAAGAAGCCCGGTTTGTCATTTGTCATCGTGGCGTAACTAATACGATTAATTCGTGTTTTTGAGTGCAATTTTTCAATATCAAGTTAAACTTGAGTTAAGATATGCGTTGTGATAGTGTATGGGTAACATAGTAATTAAATAGGATTATGAATTTGATTTTTCAATTTCTTACATGCGGCATGTCAAATGACAAATGTCAAAACGGGCTTCTTATTTTGTGACGACTATAGAAGACGTTGCGTGTCATATGTCCGAAATATTTATTCAAAGAAAATATAATTAATATACTAAAATATATAAAAACAATCAATAATTAAAAAGCAGTAAGTACAGTTTATAAATATCCTTACTTGCAGTATCACCAAGAGTTAAATCAACAGTAGTATAAATAAGAGTTATCAATTTTATAATAAAACCAACTAGCAGAGACAATACGGATGTCGTGAACATCATGCCTGTCAGGTGCTGCAGTCTTGGAAGCACGGCGTACACCAATGTCATGAACAACATTAAAAGTGATGAGACCATCATTGCTGTAATAGAAAAATACGTACATAAATACAGAATACAGACAATAGACCTGCAACGTGTCTTAGAACAGATCCGTTCGTGTTGAAAGCTGCGTGGATATATGGGATTATGCACAGGCACATTATGCATATTGAGCCAATGCCCAATAAATTTCCGTAAACGCCCAATAAATGTCTTATCTGAACAAATCATTTTTTTTAAATATCAATGACTATTTTATATGATTAAAGCAGGTGACGATTAATTAGCTACACCTGAGTGAGTAGCAAACATACCTACATGTACAATTTGATTTCTTGGAACACAAAAAAAAACAACATACGAATTGTGATTCAACAAGACTGTGATTATAATAATATAAAAATAATTAGATAGCTAAAGAAATTATTAATTTAAAAAATACTGACTCTCAATTACATTTGATTCAGATAACATTCAACTTCTTTTCACAAAACATGGTTTCGTTTTGTTGCCCAGTGCTCGAGCATTTATTTGTGCCCTATGTGATAATTTTTGGCTTTTCATCATTATTCTTGGAAGTATTAGAAGTAACATAGGATACTTTAAATGAAAAAAAAATTACATATTTTTTTACCGCGATAACAAAAATAGACGCGGGCAGGGTCGCGGGCGAAAAGCTAGTACAAAAATAATTGTCTGTCACTACAACTTCACATATAATAATTAAAACAAATTTACAATTTTAAACATAGATACACCATTTTGTGTCACATAACAGTGTAATGTGTGAGTTCGTTTTGGCTTATACTTTGACAGACTGGATTGCCTGTGTATTGCCTGTTTGTAGAGTTGAATTTCTCACCCATTTTTTAACGCGAAATATTTATTTGTTTTAATTGTTACATTAATAACTAAGATTTTAGACTTCAGCAAAAATGAAAGTTGATTAATTCCAAAAAAACAATCTCATAAGTACTAACCTGCTGCAAAATAAAACTCTTTTCTATTTGCATGTTGGTCAAACGTTTCTGGCACAACTCTGAATGCTAACATTGAACCAGACTTTACTCCTTCATAATAGAAATCTATACAAAATTCCAGTCTTTTTCGGGTGTAGCTATGAGATCTCAAGGAACCATCCTGTGAAATATAAAAAAACTAGTTTGATCTGGGAACTTCATAGTATAAACGCATTTGAGTATAAGTAGGTACTTATACTTATATATATATACTTATAGTTTGTAATTCATAGTATAAACTAATAAATAGAATTAGACTAGTATATAAATAGAATATATTATGTATATACACATATTTTTTTTTCTTTCTAGCCTTTTTTGGCAATATTATTTTGGGGTCTGATACTAGTTCAACCGGTTTTATCTGAATATCAGTTTTTTCAAGGTGCAACTGGCAGTGAACCTCTGCAACCATATGGGTGAACTGAAATTTGATGGTTGAACTAGTTGTCAGTATATTTAAGGGAAATGTCTTCCCAATAACGATTGCCATAGATGTTCATGACAACCAGGAACGACCGCTTAAAGTGCTCTCCGAGGCACGGACGAGAATCACCGCCACACTTCCATACTCTGGGCTGCTATTAAGAATTTCCTTTGAGAAAAACCCAGTAACACTTTTCGGGACGACCCGGGATTTTAACTCAAGACCTCTTGATTAGCAGACACCTTTTTTTTAATGTGTGGAAATCCCCTCGGACCGTCAACCCGCCGGGGCTTGCGGCGGGGCGGTGTGTTGGACTCGAACCGACTAAAACCACACGGTGTGACTATATTTTGGGAGGAGTCCAGGGAAGGGATTTCCTTCTGGACTCCTCCCAGCGCCTGCCCGCACTGCTGCGGGCACCATCTTCATTTATACTCTCGATTTGGGCAGCGCCCGGTCTCACGCGGACACCGCCCCCTCGCGGCTGGCCACTACAGCGAATAGACGGGAAAACCCGTCCCGTCCACTAAGGGCGGCATGAGGCGTAGATGGGCGCGTCTCCGCCGCCCGGTTCGCCGGCAGAGGATCGGGTCCGAGTGGAGGTCATCCTCCCGGGCTTTCTCCGCCGCCGCCGAAGGTTGCGACCGCGGTAAAACAACAGTCACGCTACCGGCCATCGATCTTATGACGGCCGGTAGCGAGAGATCCTCTCCGATGACTGCAGTGAGGGCCCAACGTTGCGTGGCCCCAGCGGGGCAAACCGCCAGCGTATGCTGGGCCGAGTCCTCACTGCAGTCGCAGTGGTGGCAGGCGGGACTCAAATCCCTCCTAGCGACCTAGTATAGGTACTTTCCGAAGCAACCGTGCCCGGAAACCACCAGCGTCAGTTGGAAAGAAAGGGCCCCGTGTTGTTGATTAGCAGTCACCTTTTTTTTTTATGTGTGGAAAATCATCATGGACCGTCACCCCACCGGGGGGTTACGGCGGGGTGGTGTGTCGGACTTGAACCGACTAAAAACCACACAGTGTGCCCTCTCCGCGCTTCTCCGTTTAGGAGGAGGAGAAGTCCAGGGTCAGATCTCCTTCTGGACTCCTCCAGCGCCTGCCCGCTCCTGATGCGGGCACCGTCTCGGTAGATTAGCAGTCACCTACGCTAACCACTAGACCAACAATAACAACCTACATTAAATTAAATGCAAAAAAATTTTTTTTTTACTAATATTCGGGAAAGTCCTTGACATGATTCATGTGAATTCATCATTGTTCTAAAGCAGTATTTTTTATCATACACTCATTTGCAAAAAAAACGGGCGGTTTCAATTTTCCTCCTGGCTGAAAAAAATAAAATACCAAAAAGGTTTTAATCATTTGAACATGTTACTGGACAGTCATTAAAGTGCCATAATGTTTATAAGAGTACCTTCCAAATTCAAATTTTTGACTGAGCCTGGTTTTCAAAGAAAACAACTTGTAACTACATTTTGTGGTGCGAATTCCTTATAGTTAATATCGACTTTAATTAACGTTTGTCAATTTTTATTAAATTATCTGATGTCCTTGACATTTAAAAGTATTGTTATTGCTTTTAGCAATCTCGAAAATGGTAGATAAAGTGATAAAAGCGACCAAAATTATTGCGCTGCTTGAAGAAGGTTGCAGCCAATGCTTCGTGGCTCAGAGGCTAAATGTGAGTCGGTCGACAGTTCAAAGGACCTGGCAGCGCTATCAAGAGACCGGTTCCGTCAAGAGAAGGCCTGGTTCTGGCAGAAAGACATGTACCGAACCACGGGATGATCGTTTTCTAGTTAGTCAAGCATTGAGAAATCGCAAATCTTCTTATGTGGACCTCAAGAACAGACTCGAAGAAGTAAGAAATGAGCGAATTAGTCTATGGACAGTCAGGAGGAGGCTTCTCGCTGCTAATATACACAGTCATCACCCGGCACGCGGCCCTAAATTACACCGTGGACATCGAGTTGCCAGGCTTAGCTTCGCTCGAAATTGTGTGTCATGGACTCGTGAAGACTTTGATAGGGTAATGTTCTCCGATGAAGCCAGGATATCTCTGCATGGTGAAGACCAACGTCGGCGAGTGCGAGGAGAACGCTTTGCAGAGGCATGTTTTGAAGAAACTACACCTTATGGAGGGGGCTCTGTTATGTTTTGGGCATGAATAAATTCTATGGATCGTACGGAGTTAGTCTTCATCGAAAACGGTACACTGACTGGACACCGATACATAACGGAAGTTCTAATTCCTTATGCACAACCCGCTTTAACCGCTCTTGGCGAAAACTCAATTTTTATGGACGAAAACGCTCGTGCCCACTGGTCTGGCGATGTGGAAGCGTATATGCCAGAAGTTGGAATTCGTCGTTTGGACTGGCCAGCTAGAAGTTCGGACCTCAATCCCATAGAGCGTGTCTGGGACGTTCTGAAGCGACGAGTGAGATCAGTGCAGCTGGCTCCGCAGACCATCAGAGAGCTAAAGAATGTGATTACCGCGGAGTGGGAACGTATTCCCCAAGAAACCATAAAAGATATACTCGCTAGCATGCCCAGACGAATGCAAGCCGTGATTTCAGCAAGAGGGGGTTACACACAATACTAAACTTTTATCTGCTTTTAATGTATTCAATAAAAACAAAGAAATTAACGCGTTTCATTTTTATTTAGCGAGCAGGTACAATAATAGTGTTTTGAGACTAAACATTATTTCTCAATAATTTAACCAAAATGTTATGATAAAACTGATGAAAACTATTCCTTCCTAATTAGTTTATAAAATTCTGAGGTTAACAATACCTAAAATTGTCAAACAAACCAATAGTAACTATAAAATAGTTCTTTGCTCAAGTGCCCGTTTTTTTGCAAAAGAGTTTATAATAGTTTATTATTAAATGGGAATATTGAAATTGTAAACAAATAAGTAAGTAGGTTATAAATAATGTTATGAGAGGAAAACAATAGATGGAATTATAATCTTTCTACTGTATATGAATACAATATAGTTATTGTTATTCTAGCTGTTTAAGTATTTCATAATACACACTAGCTTTTGCATATGGCTCTGCCTACATGTATGCTGGTAAACATAGTAAAGAATAGCGTATGTCCTTCCTCTAGAATTATAGTATTTGCATCCCAAATTTCAAGGCCATGGTGAAGATATGAAAGCTAAACAGACAGACAATCATTAGTCTGGAAGTATGAATTGTATAATTGTTGAAGTCTTAACACACAGGAGACATACCATATACCAGAACTAGCAGAGCTGTAAGTGGAAAAAAAACAAAGAACAAGGACCATGCATAACACCACAGGGCAAAGTTAGTCGAAAATAATGTAGCATACATTACTCCTCATATCATTAGCTATCTGCCAGAAAGTTTAGTCAAAAATAATGTAGCCTACATTACTCCTCATATCATTAGCTATCTGCCAGAAAGTTTAGTCAAAAATAATGTAGCCTACATTACTCCTCATATCATTAGCTACATATCTGCCAGAAAGTTTAGTCAAAAATAATGTAGCCTACATTACTCCTCATATCATTAGCTATCTGCCAGAAAGTTTAGTCAAAAATAATGTAGCCTACATTACTCCTCATATCATTAGCTATCTGCCAGAAAGTTTAGTCAAAAATAATGTAGCCTACATTACTCCTCATATCATTAGCTATCTGCCAGAAAGTTTAGTCAAAAATAATGTAGCCTACATTACTCCTCATATCATTAGCTATCTGCCAGAAAGTTTAGTCAAAAATAATGTAGCCTACATTACTCCTCATATCATTAGCTATCTGCCAGAAAGTTTAGTCAAAAATAATGTAGCCTACATTACTCCTCATATCATTAGCTATCTGCCAGAAAGTTTAGTCAAAAATAATGTAGCCTACATTACTCCTCGTATCATTAGCTATCTGCAAGAAAGTTTAGTCAAAAATAATGTAGCCTACATTACTCCTCATATCATTAGCTATCTGCCAGAAAGTTTAGTCAAAAATAATGTAGCCTACATTACTCCTCATATCATTAGCTATCTGCCAGAAAGTTTAGTCAAAAATAATGTAGCCTACATTACTCCTCATATCATTAGCTCTCTGCCAGAAAGTTTAGTCAAAAATAATGTAGCCTACATTACTCCTCATATAATTAGCTCTCTGCCAGAAAGTTTAGTCACAAATAATGTAGCCTACATTACTCCTCATATCATTAGCTATCTGCCAGAAAGTTTAGTCACAAATAATGTAGCCTACATTACTCCTCATATCATTAGCTATCTGCCAGAAAGTTGTAGTCAAAATTTGTCTAACCATAACAGAGATTGACCAAAAAAAAAATTTGGAAATTGATTTTATGATGTAAATACCATATTCCTGTAATACTTTCAAATGCATTTAGTGAATAGCTATTAATTTGAAATTACAAACATACATTTTTATATTTATTTATTTGTTTAGATGTATGGATTATTCAGATAGGACTGCCTTGTTGGTCTTGTGGTAGTCTTATTGTCGGACTGAATTTTTGTGTGATCCACAAAAATTTGTATCAGTGTCTGGGTGTTTTCTATGTGTATGTACAGTAGAAACTCGATTTTTCGGACCTCAGTTATAGGGATTCCTGGTTATCCGGACTGCCAGCCACGTCCAACTATATTAAACCTATAAGTAGAATTTATCCAAGCATGAACATGTCGGAACTGGCATCTCACAATGAAGCTCGCCAGGCACTGGAGACAGCTCTCATGTGCTTTAAAAAACAAGCAGAGCGATACTGTTTACTGCAGTTGAAACAAATTCATGATATAACAGATGATAAGAGAAACATTTTCCTAATTTAGAAATTTAATAAACATTAATTTTTGTTGATATGTACTTATGTGTTCTTTTTACTTACTAGGTTCTCTATAAATATGCACAGAGCCCAAATTTCTTAATACATTCAATTAACCAAATTTTTTAATTATCCAAATGTCTAACGACAATATGTAATTAATCCGGTTATGTAATCAAGTTTCTACTGTATTTACAAAAGAAAAGTATATATCTATTTATTTATATCAGTTGTTTAGTACCCATAATACAAGCTCTGCTCAGTTTGGGGCTAGATGATCTTGTGTGCTTCAAAAAAAAAAGATTCAGTATAATTACCCAACTAGTATCAACCCATCTGGCCAGTGTTTTATAATAAGCCAAACACTTTATTCTAACACTCTATTTAAAAAAAAAAATGCTGAACATAGACCTCTATCTATGTTCTGGATTTTTTCTAAGAGTTGTACATATTAACCTGTTAAAGAATTTTACAAAAGGATTAAAACAAGTTATGTAGTTTAAATCGTTTCAGCATGAATAGGCCGGCTCGACCAGGCAGTAAATCCCTCATACAGAAGACACCGGAGGCCCAATCACTGCAGGATATATAAAACATTACTTCTCTGATATATAATACAATAAGTACTTTATAATTACCTTTAATATATAAATTCCAGGGTCTATAACTGTAATAGTCTTATTTGTATCAGACAAAATTTCATTTTGGATAAATTTCACTTCTCTTGATGAATGGTCCTGAATATACTCGTTGAATGCAGTATAATTCACCCGTAAGTATACACATATAGGTCCATTCCCACTACTGCTCAGGACAAGCCCATCAGGGCAACATTTCACTATACAAGTTTTGTCCTTACAGTATTCCCTAGGGATTTTTATATCACTGTTCTGCAAATCACTCCATTTTCCCTCACTAATTTCATCACTTTTCACTTTTATAGCTAAACTCAATAGATATAAATATGCACTACTTAACAACATTTTTAATAAAATTGTCTTTTCTGCACTTACACTGCCGGCGGCGGTTTGAGTAAGAATGAATTCAAATATCTGACTTCGTTGAACATTTTCTAATAATACCTAAGATGTCTAAGCATGTCTTGATCATTTCATACACTATACCTATTGTATAATAAAATAAAATGTTTTAGTTTATTTATTCACGTGTATTAATGTGTAACTTAAACTTTATGACAGTTCATATTGTTTCTTTTTCTTTCTTAGCATTATGTAAATGTCAGAATCGAAACGTCAAAATTGATTTTTTAAAGTTAATAATGGCAATCCTAAAATACGATTTGTAGTCCAGGAGTATTTTGCAGCCAATGATAGAAAAAAAAACGTAAAAAGAACATTAAATTAAAATCTAGAAGTATGTCTTCATGCAATTACTGACCTCTTTGATAGAAGAGTTTAGAGTTGGCTTTCTTTGATCAAGTTTGATGTCTCTAAAAACTTGACTATTATTTTCCCATTCGATACCTTTCGATACCTACTTTTTAGGGTTCCGAAGTTCATGACTCGGAACCCTTATAGACTCGTCATGTCCGTCCGTCCGTCCGTCCTAGACTTACCGTCCAAACGGTAAGTGCTAGAAAGATAAAACTTTGCATGAATACGTGTTGTAATTACGTCAACAAAGTGCTCCAATAAAATTATGTAAAATAAATTTATTTGGGGTACCTCTCCTACACGTAAAGTGGGGAGGATTTTTTTCTCGCGGCTACCCCATCGTGTGGGGTATCATTAGATAGGTCTTTTAAAAACAATAAAGGTTTCCAAGACGGCTTTTTGATTTAGGTATCTGTGTGCGAGATATTTCACTTTAAAGGGCACTTTTTGGAAAAAACAGGGCGTTTCCCCCCACCCCTCTAAAAGTTACACGACTGGCCCAAAAAAAATGGAAAAAATCGTGAAGGTGGTCCGGTCCATCTAATGAACTTTGAAGGAAAACTATAGACTTTGTTAATTCAGGAGTTATAGAGGCTTAACTTGTAAAATGCGCTCACTTGGTAAACGTCATACAAAATTAACGTTATAATACGTATTGGTCTAGTGGTTAGCGTATGCGACTGCTCATCAAGAGGTCTCGGGTTCAAATCCCGGGTCGGGCCAAAAAGTGTTTTTGGGTTTTTCTTAAGAAATTCCTAATAGCAGCCCGCAGTTTGGAAGTTTGGCGGTGATTCACGCCCGTGCCTCGGAGAGCATGTAAAGCCGTCGGTCCCGGTTGTCGTGAACATTATTGGGAAGTCAGTGCCCTCAAATATACTGACAACTAGTTCATTCAATCTTCGAATTTCCGTTCTCCCTTAGGGTTGCGGAGGTCGATGCCAATCGCTCCGTGGAAAAACTGAAATTCAGGTAAAACCGGTTGAACTAATAGACGACCCCAAATAAACTTGGGAATAAAGGCTCGGAAGATGATGTTAATACGTAAACTTAACAAATATCTATTGGATACGATTAAATCCACGTACCATTATGAGTGATTCAGGAACCCTTTCCTGGGCGTGACCTGACACGCACTTGGCTGATTTTTTTTTCCGAAACAGATGCAATATTTTTATGTATTGGGATTTTCTCAGTTATCTGTTTTTTTTGTTGAATATCATTTTATTCATCTTTTTCATACTCTAATATGACGTGCTACTTTTACTGCTACTTCAGATGAATCTAATTTGCATGGCTATATACATTGCTGTTGCCCATTGTTTCCTGGACTCTTAGCTAATGACGCCATTTTCCATCATAAAAAAGTATCTTCTGTATGAGTGTCTGTCGATACTGCATGCTGTCCAATCAGTATATGCGTAACCACATAACTCCTTAATTCCGTTTTTCAAAGCTAACACCCCTTCTTTTTATTTATTTTATGGATAGTAGGATTCTTTTTACTGCTATAAAGTGCTCGTTCCAGAAACCGTTGTGAATTGTGCTAAAAAGCTGACCACAAATATACGTCAGTCGCGTAACAATTGCTAAAAACTTTAACTTTCTATGAGCGTAACCTTCGGTAGGTAGTCCGTGTTGTTATAAGGGCGTTATACTTAGTTCTATTCTAAGGAGAACCTGTACCGCATGTCATATTTTTAGCCATAACAAAACGCAACTATACGTTTTATTTTTTTCGGACATCCCATACACAACATCATCCAGTCCCAAACTAATTTTGCTAACCAACAGAGCTTGTATTATGGGTTAAAAGCTTTAATTTGAAGTCATCATCATCATCAATAACCCATAATATCCTACTGCTGGGCTCGGGTCTCCTCTCAGGTCACCGAGGTCTTGCGTCAAATCTCGTGCGGCTAGACAAGCCGTTTGTGAATTGTTCATTGTTTTTTATCATTTGCAGTAGGTAATATATTTTTATTATGTGCTCCTATTTCAGCTTTCACGATCCACGTTATGCTGTGTAAATGGACAAACTTTAGGAGCTCCCTAAATCCTACAATGTAAAGGACATAAAATTTATATTGTAGTGAACTTTTCCAAGAATACTTATATAACAATGTACGACACACAATCCCTCTACTGCCACACAACAACAATTTATACACAAAAATGCCTCATTTGATATTGTATTGAGGATTATGGCCAATTCTCCTGAATTTTACTCCTGCTTTCCACCAGGCAGAGTAGAGTCACTTTGGTAGGCTTAAATATATAAAAAAGTATTGGATATGGCATTATATTGTCTTTTAACCAGTTTGTTAATATATTAGACACATTTCTAGTGGTTCCCTCCCATATTTATTGAGAGATATTATTGTCTGACCCTGAAAACTTTTGTATAAAATATCGTATGCAGTAATGCAAATAAAAACGGCAATAGGAGACGTACACAGCTTGTAAAAAAAACGGAGCGAAAAGTTGGAGCTTAATTTTATTAAAAATAGTGCAAATAGAAAACGATAAACTTATCACTAGGATAAACTTACACTAGTAACATCTTATAATGAAATACTATGTTTACCTACCCATTGCAAATTATGCTCTGGAAAATATAAAATTAAATTTAAGAAAATTGGCATTGCAATTTTTCGCCAAATTTCATTACATTAGAAAATATTAATTTCCTCGTTGTATATAAAAGTCTAACCCAATAACTCTAATTATTATTTGTTTCTCTTTATAAAACTAAATAACATTCTACTTGTACATATTCTAATACTGTAGACAGAGATTCAAACGGATTTGCCATCCCGTCAACAAATACTTAATAATATTAATCTGGTAATTGTTGACGATTATCATTCCATAGTGTTGCAATGCAATTTTGTTTCTTTCATAATGGGAGATTTTTATTAACATAATCTAAACAGTAATAGTAAATAGAGTTAAGCCTTTTTCAGTTATATGTTACAAAACCCATCAGAGTTATACAGGTCTTATATTTATAGATTCATTGTCTTCTATTCGTGATGGATAAACGTGCATCTGCCGTTTATCTTATTAAACCATCTAAAAGGTTGACTGGTAAAAATTAAAATAAATAAACTACTGAGTAATCGTTAGTAACAAGTTAGAAAGTAGTCGTTATTATAAAGGGGTACTAGTTAAAAAAGTATAGAGTATTGTATGGCGCCAGCGACAGTGCAAGGATTCGAATTATTAATAAATTAATATATAATAAAATAAAAATAAAATAATAATAAAATATTTTGATTATTATAAATAAAATAATTATTCATAAACTTATGTAAACGACTCTGGATTCAGGAGTATAAACGATTTCATGAGCTTCAAAACTAGTCTCGGTTGGTCTAGAATTTTTTACCCCAAACAGTCACCAGTTCTGCGGCTAATATGGCCAGCCCACTGCCACTTCAGCCTGATAATTCGGTGGGCTATGTCGATGACCTTAGTTCTCTGACGGATTACGTCATTCCTGATACGATCCTTCAGAGTAACGTCGAGCATAGCTATTTCCATAGCAGGCTGAGCGACTTTGAGTTTGTGGACCAACCGTACCGTATGTGTCCAAGTTTCGGCTCCTTATATCATGACAGGCAGGACGCACTGATTAAAAACTTTCGTTTTAAGGCACTGTTGGATCGACGACCAAAAGACAAATGCTGCTTATCTTCACTGAATGCTTCTATTCAGCACGTCCTCGAGGTTGTTTCTACCCAACTGCAATGTCTGCCCAAGGTAGACATATTTTTGAACAACTATCAAAATGGGTAGATAGTTCTTCAACATGGTCTTATCACCCTTTTTGATACTATTTATACTAGTACTACATAAAGGGGTACAATGTTGTTACTGTATACTATGTTTTATGATACAAAATAATATTCTAAATTCGAAAGTAACTATACTTTGATTCTTTACCGCGATAACCAATATACACATGAACCAATCCTTGTTATACGATAAAGAGGTCTATAAATTTTCTAATTTGAAAACGATATAAAGATTTATGTTAGTGAGCCAGAGTAACTTAAGTCTGTTCAGAGAAAAGTAATAATTAAGTACATACTCGCACATTGGTCACATCGGCCACATTCATCATAATATAGTCTATCTTATCTAAGAAGTACCTACCGTATGACTGGATACATTATGTATTTAGCTAATGGAGCCACTGAAACTAGATAGACTATCCTAATGAACCTTTGAAACTAGATTCTAGACTATACCACTACAGTACAATTTATGAAATTATTTGCTAGCATTTTAATTACATACGTAGCCAGGTTATAGGTGGCGGGATTTTCAAGATAATAAAACCGTTAAAAGGGAGCTTATTTAGGAGCCTGCTTAACCGTAATATTGTTATAAAAAACCGGACAAGGGCAAGTCGAGAGATAATATTGTAGTACTCACGACTTTCTATACATATAATGTTATCACGAAGAGTTAATTGACCGAATGTAAATTTTGGGCCCCCTAAAACATCTACAACTGTCGATTATTTAAATTTCTGTCGAAAGAGTAGCCAATTCCATGCTTTTTATAGATGGTTTCTGCGAGCGGCGACTTTTGATCTCACTGCATCTACTGGTTTCAGTACAAGAATGGTTAGACGGATGCAAACGTTCTACGAACCTGTTTTGTATGTTAAACCTGCAAAGTAAAATAATTACTTTATGACCATAAATCGTAATTACAATTAAGTTTACTCAAAAATATTTTTTTTTTAGGGCTAATGCTTAGTGGAAAGCTTAAGTATATCCCAAGAATGAGGCACACACATTGCGATAACAGATAATGCGATTATAATTTAAAATTGTATTCGTTGTTGTAACGAAGTTCCAACATGAATGGCATTTGATTTCCTTCGATATACGAATTTAAAACTTAGAGACGTATCATTTCAGAAAAAAATTAAAACTAAATCTATATCTATATTGCTATATTTTGTGGGGTAATAAGAAACTAAATTGAAACTCCTTGCTTACCTTCGGTGATTGTTTCCAATCGCCTAAGGCCACTCAGCTATGAGCGCTTATTGGGTAATCATCCTCATTGTGAATGAGATAATGCAACATAGGGTCATCAACCGTAACTATGGAAGCCTAGTGAGATGTTTCTGCATCATTGGACCACCGGTCTTACACACACTAACGAAATACGGAATGACTGCCTTGTTGGTCTAGTGGTTAGCGTATGCGGCTGCTGATCAATAGGTCTCGGGTTCGATTCCCGGGTCAGACCAAATATTTGTGTGATCCACAAATATTTGTTTCGGAGTCTGGGTGTTTTTCTATGTTTAATATGTATGTATTTACAAAAAAAAAAGTATGTTTATGTATTTATATCAGTTGTTTAGTACCCATAACACAAGCTCTGCTTACTTTGGGACTAGATGATGTTGTGTGTAAGATGTCCAAAATATTTATTATTATTTATTTAAAGAAAAAATACGACAGCACGAGTGCTGACATTTTTAGTTTGGTCTTCTATATGAGGGTAGTGAAAAATAATAGGGTAGTTCTGCCCCGGTCTAGCTTGCCCATTCGTGCTGAAGTCAACGTGGCTCTACTGCCTTTAAATACTGTCTACATAATTTATCTGCTTGACATCAGGAATTACCGAATTACTAAGCAAAAGCCGAGTCTTTTGACCGTAACATCTTTTAAGTTTACTTACCTTTTACACAGCATTATAATAATATTTTTCTTACACACGAACATGTAGAATAAAAAAACTCCAGAGAATAGTGTCATAAAATTCAGAAGAATGAGCCACACCCATTCCTTCGTTGCGAACTGTTCGAACACCCAAGTGACACCCATTAAAATAAATAGTTTTATATAAATTGAAAATCTGTAATTAAAATGATAGTAGATTATAGTAAAGTCTTAACAGCCAGATATGCCTCTGAGTGACAGTCGCATCCGCAAGATCGACACCGTAGTTTCAGATCGTGGTTTTCATGTTATATGGAAGCCTTAATTTGGGGTCAGATTTATGTACCTGTTTTAGCAAAGGATAGGTTGGGTGAAGATGTGTAAGGTTATTATTATTATTAATATTCACCTGTTGTTCTGTCTCTTAGTGTTCCTTGAGTCGTTATTGTTGACAACACTGCGTTTGATCAACCATATATTGTATACGGTCATCGAAAAAAAAATAAAGTTTATAAAAGTCATTATTCCAATAGGCAGGTGTAGATAAAGTCTGCTATTGACCTCTGTAACATATCAATAACACACATAAATAACTTAAATGTCCAAGAGTTTAGGCCAGTTACTGATAGAGATCAAATAGTTGACTGCCATTAAACATTATGTTACAAATACGTTGTTGATATAATATTAATAGAGGCATGCTCTTACAGTAGACCGACCTAAAATAACAGAATTCATGTTGTCGTGTATTGAGACTGGAGGCCCAATACTGAAGAAGCATCTCAATAGATTAGAATACTGTGGGTTGTTGGTGTCAACCTATCGCCGTCCACTGCTGGACGAAGGTCTCCCCCAAGGAACGCCAACTATCCCAGTCTTGGGCAGTCCGCATCCATCCATCCATACTGTGGGTTACCATGCTGCATACAACGCAACAGAATATTCTGCACTTGCGATAAGTATGGTGACCACTACCCTTGATTCTTATAAAAAAAAATTTTCTATCAAAGACTTAGATAACTGAAATCCATCATCCTCCTAGCCATTATTCCCAAGTTTATTTGGGGTCGGCTAATAAATCAACCGGTTTTACTTGAATATCAGTTTTTTACACGGAGCGACTGTCCGCAACCCTAAGGGAGAACAGAAGTTCGAAGATTCAACTAGTTGTCAGTAAATTTGAGGGCACTGACTTTCCAATAACGATTGCCATAGATGTTCATGACAACCTCTCCGAGGCACAGGCGTGACTCACCGTCAAACTTCCAAACTCCGGGCAGCTATTAGGAATTTCCTAAGAATATCCCAAAAACACTTTTTGGCCCGACCCGGGATTTGAACCCGAGACCTCTTGATTAGCAGTCGCATACGCTGACCGCTAGACCAACTGAAATCCATACACAATCCAATTACACAGATACGTACAAAACAGTTCATCTGGGACTTCATCAGTAGGTACGTGATGAAACTAGCTTTAAGAACAGTACAACATATTTTAGAAGAGTGGTAAAGTAAAAAAAAAGTGGCGATACCAACCTTCAGCAAAACAGTCTTCATAGGGAGGTTTATATTTATCGTTAGTATAGAGCTCTAGCTTTTGAATCATGAGCACCAATAATGTTATCAATAAAGGAGCGCCCCAAGCATAAGTACAATACCAAAGGAATTTAACGAGCTCGCCCTGACGATGAATGTCTCGACATTTTCGTTGGCCTCTGTTAAACAAAAAAAAAACATATAGAAAGAAAGAAAGAAAGAAAACATTTATTAGTCACACTCACAAAGGATCACGAGATAAACAATGTACATTTCAACAACACTAAACAACTAACAGACATACTTAAAACAAAACACACAATATATATATATATAAGAAAAACAAAGTATAATGATCTGGCTGTGTGTGTATGTGACTAAAAGGCCTCAGCTCAGCTTGTGCTGCGGTCCTGAGAGTGACCACACCATATCCATATGTTTATCAGGTTTGATAAGGTTCCGTAGATCATGACTCGGAACCCTTATAGATTCGCCATGTCCGTCTGTGCGTCCGTCCTCGACCTACCGACCAAACGGTTAGTGCTAGAACGATGAAACTTCATATGAATATCTGTTGTAGTTATATGGAAAAAGTGTTACAATAAAATTAAAAATATTTTTATTTGGGGTACCTCCCCTACATGTAAAGTGGGGATGTTTATTTTTATTGCCTAAGACCTATCTAATGATACCCCAACGTGTGGGGTATCATCTAATAGGTCTTTTAAAAACATTGTTAGGTTTCTAACATTATTTTTTCGATTTATGTATTCGTTTATGAGTTATTCAATTAGCAAGCGCATTTTTTTCTAAAAACAGGGCGTTTCTCTAAAGCTAACCGGATGGCTCAAAAAATCTAAAAAAAAACATATTGAATTTTCAAGGAAAACTATGACGGTTTTGATAACTTTTTTATTGTGACGAAAAGTTTCTAATTGCAGTTCCTGTAGAGTAAAAACTTAATAATAGTGCAGATCGATTCATGAGTCGGGGTTGTTTCATGGCAAGTTTTCCTGTATGTTCGGAGTTCGGCACAGTAGACATATGTCGTCATTGCTTGACTAGATCGAAGAAAGTTATAGTAAATAACACCATACTGAGACCAGCAAACAGTTACCTTTACCTTTTTATTGGTAAGATTCGCTTTAGGACACTGTTGCGGCGTTGGACTTGGGTTTTGGCCATTGCATTTTTCTCCTACGGTTATCGTATAGAATCCACTTTTCATCACTTTTCATCATTTCTGTATCGATCAACAAGGCAACACAAGTTTTAACACGCGTTTCTTTCTGCAGATCAGTCAAATTATAAGGCACCCATTTTTCATATTTTTTATTTTATTGATTTGACGCAAATAAGCCAATACTTTGGTAAGTTAACGTTAAACCATGCCGTTAATTACTGGGTAGTTTGGCTCGGATAGGCTTCCACCATCTCTTTCAATTATATTTTATTCACATGTGTGGGCGGTCTTCCACGTGGATAGTTCTTAAAATCAAAATTGCCATCACAAAAGCGTTTAAACCAAAATCGCACGGCGCGTTCATTCGCAGCGTTTCTGCAGCGGTAGTTCCGCGTCGCAAGTCGTATTCAAAAAGTGGCCAAGTGCGAGTCGGACTCGTCCATGATGGGTTCCGTATCAGCAATTAACATCATATACAAGTTCTTGTAGTTCGTTGTAACTTTCATCGATGTTTTTATACTAGTGTATTGATTGGATGAAAGGTAAATTGCGTGTTACGATTTATGACGTTTTAAAAAAAAACTACTCACTAGATCTCGTTCAAACTATTTTTCGTTGGTAGTTTGCATGGTAATGTACAACATATTTTTTTTTTGTTTTATAACTCTCTTATTTTAGAAGTTAGAGGGGGGGGGGACACATTTTTCCACTTTAATAATAATAATAACTTTATTGTTTTAAACGTACATAGATACAGGGTTTGATCCCTAGATCCCACACTAGGATTCCCTGTGTCGTGGGATCTAGTCTCCTTCAGTCCGATGGGCGATACATTAAATAATTACAACTTCACCATGTAAACAATAAAGCAATACAAAAAAGAAAAAAGAGTTATACAAGGAAAGCAAATACAATAAATTCATGTAAACAAAAACATAAAAAAAAAGAAAATTACATAAAAAAGAAAGTGTATTGTGTGCGCGTGTGTATGTGTGTGTGTGTGTGTGTGTGTGTGTGTGTGTGTGTGTGTGTGTGTGTATGTGTGTGTGTTTGTTTGTGTGTTTGTTTGTGTGTTTGTTTGTGTGCTTTTTATCGTATGATTTTTAACAGATCCTCAGTGCCATCATAGTCAAGCTCAACTAGCCATTTGTAGATCTTTTTTTTACAGCGGTATTTCGTTAGGTCAATGATATCTAATTTTGCATTATTTTTTTTGTATAAGTAGGGGCCCATAAAGTTGTAACCTCTCCTTCCAATCAACCTACGACATCTCACAGATTTCCACGTCAACCTACGTCCTGAGTGACTGAGTGTGACATTGCTCAGAGCAGTTTTGTGGAAGCGCATGGTGATGGAAATTACATACAATTGTCGTACTCGGAGCAATCCCAGCTCTGAATAAAGTGAGTTGGTAGGGTACCTGTACGATCGACCGTATGCAGTTTTAAGAAGTGCACGTTGTGCTCTTTCAACTTTCATCATATGTGTCTTGTTAGCAGCTCCCCATACCGTGATGCAATAGGTAAGGATTGATTGACAGAGAGAACAATATACCATCCTCAGTGTCTTTTCATTTGCAATTTTTCCTAGACACTTAAAGATTCGCATAAGCTTCCTAGTTCTAGTGTAAAGTGCGTCGATGTGAGTAATCCATGTAAGCTGACTATCTAAATGGATTCCAAGGTATTTTACGGTGTTTGTTTGTTCTATCAGAGGACATTGACAGGTTTTTGTCTCCGAGCACGAGTGCAGTCTCAAGTTCATCGCGAATTTAGGAGAAGATCGCATCGACACATAGAAGTTTACAGCCTTAGTTTTACTTATATTTAGTGTCAGGAGATTAAGTTGCAACCATTTCGCAACTGCTCTCATGCCTAGTTCCACATTGATCTGGATATCATTCCAAGTCCTGCCAAAGAAGACCACCGCAGTGTCATCCGCATAAGTAACTATTTTTGCTTGGGTTAGCTCCAGAGCACATAGGCTATTTATGTAAATGACAAACAGCGTCGGGCCGAGGACACTCCCCTGAGGAACTCCAAAGTTGATGGATTTTAGTTCACTGCAGCAATCTCCCATGACCACTTTTTGGCTCCTGTCGCTTAAATAAGATTTAAACCATGCCAAAGCATCACCACGAATCCCCAAATGCTCCAGTTTCCTAATTAATACCCCCCGAGAGACAGTATCGAAGGCTTTGGCAAGGTCCAGGAAGACGACAGTACACTTCATTCCTTGATCTAGTTTCTCTGAAATGAAATCAACTAAGTTCGTTACTGCGTCCTCTGTAGATCTGCCAGCACGAAAACCAAACTGGTTTTCAGATAGGAGTTTATTCTTTTCTAGGTACACACATCAAAAGTGTCTAGGGATCAAGCATTTTTATGCGGATTTCTTGAGATTGAGATGTGGCTTTGTAATAAATTTATGATTTTATAAATTTATATGGATCCTTTTTGGTGCATTTCATAATTTGAATCAGGAACTGTCAATCAAATTTGAGTAAAAGATGAAAATCAGCTGCCAATATTTTCCCTATAAAAACATACAACGCATTGAAGAAATTATTAGTGCTACTGTTTCCCTACTACTGATTAAAACCAACGTTATTATGGAGCGGCGACGTCATTTAAGCAGGGAAGAAATGCTCAGAGCCGTGGGAATGATAGAAGCTGGTTCCCGGCAACGTACTGTGGCTTTAGCTCTGAATACAAGTCAGAGTGTTATCAGTCGACTTTGGACACGTTACCGAAGCACTGGTACCGTGGCTGAGCGCCATGGAGGACGGTATCGCTGCACCACACGGAGACAAGACCGATACATTCAAATCTTAACTCGAAGAGCTCCAACAATAACCGCCATGATGTTAGCCGTGAGGCTTCATCACTCTTCAGGGAACTTAATTAGCGACCAAACAGTCAGAAACCGCTTGCATGAAGTGAACCTTCATTCCCGAAGACCGCTACGGGTACCACCTATAGCAATGCACAATCGTAGGATTCGATATCAATGGGCTCTTGAACACAGAAATTGGGCAGAAGAACAATGGCGTTTCGTGTGCTTTTCTGATGAGTCTCGTTTTGGTATGAGACCGGATACAAGACGTATACGACACTGGAGAACCCCTGGACGCCAACAGCGATTAAAATCCTGCCAGGAAGTCCATCCTTATAGTGGTGGAACCATCATGGTATGGGCGGGTATTTGGATCGGCGGAAGAACTGAGTTGATTTGGATCAGAGGCAACCTCAACGCTCAAATTTATGCTGAGACGATTGTATCAGACGTCATCGTTCCTCTACAAGTGCAAATCGGTCCCTTATTTCAGTTAATGCATGATAATGCACGACCGCACACCGCAAGAGTTGTAAGACAGACTCTCGCCGCAGCTAACATCAATGTCCTGCCCTGGCCTGCTCAGTCGCCAGACTTGAACCCGATTGAGCATGCATGGGATATGCTACAGAGAAGAGCTCTGCCGAATATGGAGGGTATCCAGTCGCAAGAAGACCTTTTTTTGTTGTTGCAACGAACATGGGCGGCCATTCCACAGCGTGATTTGGATGAACTCATTTTGAGTATGTCAAACCGATGTTCTTGTGTTGTTAGTGTTCGCGGTAGAAACACGGATTATTAATTGTTTAAGTTACCTAATAAAATTTTAAAGAAAACTGTTATTTCAGTCTTTTTTTCGAACTTTAATGTTAGTGGTTCAAATGTCAAAAATCCCTTTATTAGGAAAATGGCAAATTTCTTTACTAATGCAAAGGTGACTTGGTTTATCGTTACTGTGACAAACGAAAACACTTTATTTGATGAATCCTTAAAGAAATTTTTAATTAATATCAATCAGGAGAAAAGTTATTGCAAAAATATATGTTGATCCCTAGACACTTTTGATGTGTGTATTTTAACAGTCTTCTGTTAACAACTTTCTCCAGTACTTTAGAGAGAGTTGTCAGCAGTGAGATCGGGCGATAGTTACATGGAGTCCGGGGATCACCATCTTTAAAAATCGGACATACGTTTGCAGTTTTAAGACAGGTAGGGACAGTGCTTGTTGATAGACTTAAATTACACAAGAAATTGATTGGTTGACCCAAAACACGAGAACAGCTTTTTAGAATTCTATTATTTATCTGATCGTTACCAGAGGCATTAGTCATTTTTAGGTTTGTGATGATTTTATTTATTTCGGCCTCGTCAGTAGGAGGGAAAAAAAGGAGCCCTTATTAGAGCCGCTGAGCAGTCCAACGTTTCTGGCTAGCTCATCCTTAGTCAGTCCCAACTGTTTAAGTATGTTGTCAGCCAAGTTTTCAACTACCATTGCAAAATAGTCATTTAGTGTATTTAGTGTTAGTTTAGGATTATCGCTATTTGTTAGAAGTTCAGAAGTTACCTTAGTTTTGTTTTGTATGTTGCAGATTGTTTTTATTTCTGTCCAAAGTCTTTTATTATTTCCCTGTGCATTGTCTAAAAGCTTACGTTCGTGTTCACGTTATAAGTTAGTTAAAATATTGTTACAATAATTACGGTATGTTTTGTACTGTTGTTGAATAATGAGAATACTGCGATCCTTCTTAGCTTATAAGTGTAAGGAATCTCTGCGTCTAATACATTTAAGTAAATTATTAGTTATCCAGGGCTTAGTTAAGACTTCAGAACTACGACAACGGCTGTCGAGAATCGAACCTTGGTTCTCTCGACATCGCCGTGGGCCGGTCTCAACCAGCGGAACCGCTAGCGAACGGGGTGCGGTGCAGGTGACGGGGGAACGAGGAGAAGCGGGAGGTGCGGGGGCAGCGGCTCCCACTACGTCGTGCTAAACACACTCGCCATCTTACCTTGTACATATTAGGTCACTGCTTGTGCCGCTGTTAATAAACTTGTAACACATTAAACCAGCGCAAAATACAGTCCACGTTTTATTTGTCCACCTATCAACACCGAGACCATAACATTCTTAACAAAGGCGTTTAGTGGTATGTTTAACAATTTTGTCTGTGAGGCAATTTACAAAAAGTTGAGCTGCTCTCCCATTCCCAGTTCTCATCCTCTATGTCATTGACTAGATCAGGATACTCAATCCTTGTGATGTATTTCTGAGTTGTTGTCCTTTGCGAGTTTTTGTGAACCCCAAAAATCACTGTATCATGATCCGTGATTCCAGTGTCACACACCAACACGGTAGCCTCCCTCCGAGATCTTAGCAAGACATGATCCAGACAATTGTCCCCACGCGTCGGGAGTGTGTGACCAGGGTAATATCCATAGTGACTTGTAAGCTCTTGGTAGTCCAAGGCTCGACCATCTGTACAACTTGGTTTAATATCCAAATTCACGTCTCCTACAATCGCACATGTGTCTCCGTTACACGTCTCAATTACTTTTAGGAGCGAGTTGCAGAAGTTAGTAACATTATTAAAAGAGAGAGACCTGTACAAAGTGATGAGCGAAAGCTCATTATTAATATTTAATTTTAACCCGCCGTCACTCGCGCGGGGTGCTGTCAGCACCCCACGCATGTTTGAACGTAAAAATGACAAATAATTTCTCTAGTTACACATCTGCGCGTCTCAGTACCTTCTAGTGCTCTTTAAAACAGTCGATGAGGGGCGAGAGGGGTAGTGTTGTACCAGCGCTTGAAACGTTAGGACGTGTTAAATTTTGTTTGGGGTGCTCACGACACCCCGCGAGCGCTCGTGTTATACTTTTGCGGAGGTCACTTTAGCAGCAAGGTACGTGTTTTCAATTATTTTGTAAAAGTAAATTATTTATTTGTGCCCTTACTTACTATAGTATAAATAGTGATGTTTTTCGAAGCATATATTTAATGTTTTTTTTTAAATTTAGTAAGTTTTTTTTTTAATCTTTTTATTTTCAGACGAGTTGACAAGAGTAAGCGAGATTAGCAGTTTTGTTAGAAGAAATAATATTGGATAACAAAGACAATGTTGCAGTGGAAATTGATGCCAGCATGTATGAAGAGAAGAATCTGATCATGATTCTTTGTCAGAACAGGATGCTTCATGGGTTGATAAGTCTTAAACCAAGGATCATCAACGTGATTACATCGAAAAAGATACAGTTACTAAGTGGTACAAAGTCAAGGGTCGTACTTCAATTGGAAGTCGCAATTTCAATTATCTACAATTGGAATATAATGCAATTGCAACCTGACATGAATAGGCCAGAATTTTTGGAATCATTGGGTTTTAGCATGCTTCAAGGTCACCTTGAAAAAAGATCTTCACAACTAGGGGTACATAAACCACTCAAGAGGATGTTGAATGCTCATTGATCAAGCACCGAAGGAATGACACCAACAAAAAGCAGCGCTGTATAGTTTATCCGCGCTCCAAACGTTGAGTAACTGCAATTTTTGCAAACAAACCATGGGTCAAAAACACATGAAGTTAATTTGCAGTTCTTGTTACGAAAAATAAGTTATTTTTAATTAATTTTGTTAATAAATCTCTATATTTATGATTTACAATGAGAAAGTTTATGTTAAAAACTAAGAAGTTTTATTTTTTTTGGTTCTTTGAGGAAAGATCTCAATATTGTTACTAAAAAGACTGATTACTATAATGTTTTGTACAACAGTAATAAAGAACATTATAAAAATTACGTTTTTAATTTACATACGTCATACAACACTAAATTATAAAATAATGGTATAATCCCATTAACTGATAATATATATATATTAATGTACATTGAGTGTGCGGGGTGGCTACAGCACCCCGCGAGTGTTCACGAGGCTAAAAACCGCGCGAGTGATCGAGGGTTAAGCAGTTAGAATCTTGAAAAGGTGGCTCCGTGACGGATACATTGAGACAAGATTTAGCAAAAATTACTATTCCATCATTCTGATTAAGGTACAATTTAGAGCGATAGTAGTTGTAGTTGTCAAGTTTATAATAAGGAGAGCCATTGTCAAGCCAACATTCTGTTAAAACTATGACATCCGGAGAAAAAGATATTCGACTTAGCAGGATAAGAAAGTCATCAAAGTTTTTATTTATAATTCGTATGTTTTGTACAATTAAAGTATATTGTTGTCCAATATCTCCCAGATAGGATTGACATTTTTCAACATCACTCATTTTAATCTGTGTACAGTGGCTAGTTTGATCAATGTCGTCGATCATCTGATTTATGTTAGCCATTAGTAATGAGAATAAACTCGGTGTCCAGTTAAGCCGTCAGGTAATTGCCGATCTGTGCTATTACTGAATAGTAAGTGTTTACTAGTATTACGGAAGAGTACCTGAAATTCGTGTGAAAGTCTGGAGTTAACGGTGTGAATATATAATGCGAATGTGTGATTGTTGATTAAAAATCTATAAGTAATGAACGAATAACAAATTTTAACACTACACTGAGATAACACAGTCAGTGGTATCAGTAAGTAGTTGTTGTTACTAGATATATTAAGATATATTGCAAAATTGTGTATTTTTGTTTTTGGTTTGAATGAGAGTTTGTAAATGTTGCTTGAAAGTATATGTGATGTAACTGATGAGGATAAATGTACCTGTTTTTATAACTAGTCCTACGTTAAAATAAAATATGTGTTTACATTTGCTAATACCTACGCAAAAGCCTACAATTTTTTTACTAATATCTAACATGCAGAAAATTCCAACTTTAAATAAAGATAATAATTGAAATAAATCAATAAAACATAGTTGGAACTTTGGAAGTGTCTCTCGCGCGAACTATTCAGTTTAGAAAAACATGGTATTAGAAACCTTAACAATATTTTTGAAGACCTATCCATAGATAGACACGTATAGGTTTGATGAAAAAACAATTTTTTAAGTTTCAGTTCCAAGTATGGGGACCCCCAAAATGTATTATTTTTTTTCTATTTTTATGTAAAAATCTTAATGCGGTTCACAGAATATATCGACTGACCAAATTTCAACAGTATAGCTCTTATAGTTTCGGAAATAATTGGCTGTGACATACGGACGGACAGACAGACAAACAGACAGATGAACAGACAGACAGACTTGACGAATCTATAAGGGTTCCGTTTTTTGCCATTAGGCTACGGAACCCTAAAAATCATTAGATATTTCGAATTATCCATCTTTCTTGTCTAAGCTGAATAAAACAACAACAGAAAGTCGATAATCGAATGTTGTACATTTTATAAAAGAAGAACTTATTGGTACTATTTGAAAAAAGTTTTACTCAAAAACTTTAAACCATGAAGGTTCTATGTCATCTTTCTTTTCAATTCATTATTAACCACAGAAGACCAAGCTCTGACAGCATCCGTGATGTTGTATTTCGTTGGTGAGTGCCAGACCGGAGGCCCAATGATGCAGAAACATTTCACTTGTACATCACTTCATTTCGTTTGTTAAGTCCTAATGTACTAGTGTGCTCTTATTTTTTTTTGTTTCTTTTTTTGTAAGTAAATGATTAGGTATGATTTCTAGGCCCCCATAGTGTGGGCGACCGTGCTGTATCTCTTTCCTGCACTCACAATGAGAATGGTTTTAATGTTTTTTTTATATTTTAACCTTGCTCTTCGATTATGTCCATGCTTTCTATATTAATAAGACTAATTCCTATATTATAAAATTTGGTTCCTGGGTCAGGCCAAAATTGTTGTGCTGAAATTGGCGTGGCTTTTTTTCGGGATATAGCTTAAATAAACACCTAGTTTAAAAAAACTAACATAACTAACTTGTAAAAAAATATAGGGTTTCAATATTAAATGAATACGTACCTAAGAGTCCACCATAAGTCAAATGACATAATATTTAGCCAAAAGAAACTGGATAAAATGAGGAAGTAGTACGCAGGACCTGGAATTCAAAATAAATGTTAGGTTATTAGAGATCGATCTTTATTTATTTATTTGGTTAATTAAAATTAGTTCACATAACCCGAACAGTAAATAGTTATATATACAATTAATTTAAGTTTAAACAACAATAACAGGTAATCACCACATATCTAACGTTTATTGTGCCAATTGTACAATAGTACAAGTTAGTTATTTTCTCCTTCTTGATATCCTGTAAAGTTATCACGGAATTTCATAGGCTATCAAGAAGGAGAAACTAATACTTAATAATATCTTATTTATGTATATATATTTTCCATGTATGTATTTGTGATCTTGGAAAGGGCTCTAACGACTTCGTTGAAATTTGGTATTTGGAGGTTTTCAGGTGTGAAAATTCGATCTAGGTTAGTCTTATATTTGGGAAAACGCGAATTTTCGAGTAGATTTAGAAATAAGACATCAGATTTTGTTATTAATTATAAGCCTGCCTGACGGAAAGCATGAGTAGAATCCAAGAGTTATGGTCTCCATACCCATTGCGAATACAGATAATGCAGGATGGTGATCCACACTATATCTCTTCTTAATGAGATACTTTTGCATCATTGAGTCTAGTATTTACTAACAAAATATACCATAGCACGAATGTTGTCAATCTAGGTTGGTTTTCTGCGAGAGGTTAGTTAAGGTTGTTCATTTACTTCCAACATTGCTTACGTATCTAATTAGTTATATCAAGCTTATTGACATAACTAGTTGGAATTTTGAGAATAACGAATGTAACTGTTGTTGTCAATACAACATGTATTATAAGGAAAATATACATGTAGATTTTACCTTAAATCTGTACTTAACATTAAACTGACAATTTCCCCTGTTCTTGTAGAGGGCACTAACACGAGACAATTTAAATTCGTCTGAGACTCGCTTCTCCTCCTATATTCGAACAAACAGTTTCTAAACCGACGTGTGTAAATTCCTACTGCCGCATTTCAATACCTCGCTTGTTTTTCTGCTGTCTGATGGCAGTGACAACCTCGTCGAGCATCAGTGGCTCATCCACCTCGATAGATAATGGGAGTTGAGGCATTCGGCCGATGTTTTGCAGATCGGTGGATCGATCCACGGTGTGGTGGGAAATACCAATCAGCTTTCGCACCTCGCAGTGAACCTCCCCAAGCTGTTTAGTGTCAGCAAGCCACTGCGGTTGACAAGCTTTGTCCTGCCACCACTTTTCTTTTATCAGACTAGACAGCTTGAGCAATTCATGGTCACTCGCTTTCACCACCGCAATGCTTCCACCTCTTCTACTGTGCTGTCGCAAGAGCTCTCGATGTTTGTTGAATGCTGCTTTGAGAGCCTCACTGTTGTCATCGAATCAGTCTTCGCTACGCCAGTCTTTTTTACCCAATGTAGCTAAAGTGGTTTCCATAATGTGACTAGCCAAAACTCCCCAAGCAGCACCGACAGCATCCGTCATATTTGCAGGCAACAGCTTTCCCGATACGGCTTCTGCATATTCTTGTCTAGCCTCGCAATTATTTAGCCTATCCACGTTTAGACACGAAGGCTTTTTCTCTATGGATCTACCAGGTCGGCGGAGGCGATTATTGGCTTAGTGACAATGAGTCGATGATCAGTCCAACAGTACGCACAATGCATAATGCGGGTGACTTACACTTGACTGATAGAATAGAACCCTCTCTTGAGAGGAGACCCGAGCCCAGCAGTGGGACGTTATGGGTTGTTGATGATTATTGCACACCATTTCATTCAGTTTACATCTAGGATTCCAATGAAAGTATGAACATGTACAAATGGCGGCCTTATCGCTAAAAAGCAATTTCTTACAGGCTGAGACTGATGTCTCGTTGCCGTATGATAGCGTAGCTATCAAATGCCAGTGTTTAGACCGCGGGTGCAACATAGAATTTGATATCGCAACTCGCAAGGTTGTATTGAGCACAAAGATTGAGCAGCAACTGAATATTGCTGTTCATGTCGCCGACTCCGTTTCCACCCAGAACTCCAGGCCAAATCTCATAGTCCCGGCCAACTCTGGCAATGAAATTGCCTAGCAGCAATATATAATACATACATACATGTCTTTAGAAACTTTCGGTAGTGCTATAAAAACACACTGTTATTTTTTGATACCCAAGTGCTGGCTTTGAAGCTGTGGAGTTCCGTACAGCTCCAAGCAGTGCATGTTGTTACCCATACCCATGATGCTTCGTACAATAGAACTACCTAAATTTCTTTTAAACTAAAGTGTTTAATAAAATAAAAATAAAACATGTGAAACTAGTGACATCGCTTGTTATTCACTTGGTTTCTTCTTGTTCGTTTGTCAACTGTAAAAAAACGTGTATACAGGATTTTTAAGTGCGTATACGTTTATGTTTTGGCCTACTATACCACGCTGGTCAGACGGGTTGGTATAGGATTGGTTTCAAGTTTTTCGAGAAGGGCGTTCGACGGTCGACGCGATCCTGCGCCTGAGGGCCGTGACCGAAGAGGCGGTGAGATGCGGTGGTGTGCTGTTGGCGGTGTCATTGGACATCGCCAACGCCTTCAATAGTCTGCCATTCGGCTGCATCAGGGCCGCACTTCAATACCACGGAGTGCCAGGGTACCTGAGGCGGCTGGTGGCAGACTATTTAGAGGAGCGTACCGTCGAGTACGAGGACCGAGATGGCGCCTTGAGACGCAGGGCCATGTCGTGCGGTGTTCCACAGGGGTCTGTCCTAGGACCACTCCTGTGGAACATGGGATACGACTGGGCCCTACGAGGGCGTCTCCCCCCCGGGCTGGGTGTAATCTGTTACGCAGACGACACCCTGGTCACGGCCCGGGGGGCAAACTTTGAGGAGGCGGCGCGCCTGGCCACCACAGGAGTCTCCCGGGTGGTCGGGCGCATCGAGGCGCTGGGTCTGCGGGTGGCCCTGAACAAGACGGAGGCCCTATTATTTCATGGGCCCCGTCGTGGTCCGCCCGCCGGCGCCCCCAGCGGATACTGGCGGTCAGAGCCATACGTGGATACCGCACGGTGTCCACAGAGGCGGCGTGTGCCCTGGCCGGAACACCCCCGTAGGATTTGGAGGCGGAAGTGCTCGCCGAAGTTTATCGGCGAGTGGCTGACTTCCGGGCGGAGAGCGGATTTCGCCCTCCGCCCGAGGACGTGCGCGAGTGGCGCGAAGCCGCTCGCCGAGCCACCATGCTGAGATGGTCGCTCCGGCTGGAGACCCCACGCGCTGGCTTCGCCGCCGTGGAAGCTCTTCAGCCGGTCATCGAGGAGTGGGCAGGGCGGCAACACGGGACCCTTTCCTTCCGGCTGACGCAGGTACTTTCCGGGCACGGTTGCTTCGGAAAGTACCTGCACTCGGTCGCTAGGAGGGAACCGAGTCCCGCCTGCCACCACTGCGACTGCAGTGAGGACACGGCCCAGCACACGCTGGCGGTCTGCCCCGCTTGGGCGGCGCAGCGCCGGGTCCTCACTGCAGTCATCGGAGGGGATCTCTCGCTGCCGGCCGTCATAAGATCGATGGCCGGCAGCGACAGTTGTTTTACCGCGGTCGCAACCTTCTGCGAGGATGTAATCTTGCAGAAGGAGGTGGCGGAGAAGGCCCGGGAGGATGCCATCCAATCGGACCCGATCCGCCGCCGGCGCCCCGGGCGGCGGAGGCGCGCATACCTGCGTCTCATGCCGCCCTGAGAGTGGCCGCGGATGGGCGGGACGGGTTTCCCGTCCGTCCGCAGTAGAGGCCAACCGCGAGGGGGCGACGTCCGAGTGTGACCGGACGTTGCCCAATTAGAGAGTCGAGTGTAGAGATGGTGCCCGCAACAGTGCGGGCAGGCGCCGGTTGGAGTCCAGAACGAAATCCCCTCCCTGGACTCCTTCCAATACAAAGGCGCAGAGAGGGTCACACCGTGTGGTTTTAGTCGGTTCGAGTCCGACACACCACCCCGCCGTAACCCCCGACGGGGTGACGGTCCGCGGGGATTTCCACACGTTAAAAAAAAAAAAAAAAGGATTGGTTTCAAGTTTTCCTTCTCATTGCATTGATTTTGTTTTGCGTAGTTTATCCCTTAGTCGCCTTTTACGACACCCCCGGGATGGATAGGAGTAGTGACACTCTGTATTCTTAATCCGTCACCACACCAACACCACCACAAAACCTCCTTTCTAAGGAGAGGCCTATGTCCAGCAGTAGACTGTTAAAGGCTGTTGATGATGATGATGATACGTTTATGTACGTAGTTAACTGTATATTTTTTTATTTAGTTCTTATCATGTAATCTCGGGAATGATTTACCACTTAGGAGTTTGAAATAGAATGCCCCTGGTATTAAGTGATGTATAAATTTGCATTAAATTTAATTGAATAAATAAAAAAATACGGAAATATAAATAATGAGGAAACTTACTTGAGTCAGAGCATGAGAATGAAACTTCTGATGGATATGTAATGACTATCAATTGTGACGCTCTTAATGTATAACCAATACTTAGTGTTAACAAGTATGCCATCAGTACCTTGCCGACTATGTTCTGTAGACTTGGTAGTAAGGCGTACACAACCAAAACCACAAACATAAAAAACGACGAGATCAGCATTCCTGAAAGTAAACGAACATTGATTAGAACGATTATTAGGTTGGTAAGTAGGTATAACAATATAGCTACCGATAAAACCACATGTTTTTTTCACTACTTGAAAGTACATATTTATAGTGAAGTTCATCATCATCATAGCCTATCACAGTCCACTGCTAGACATAGGCCTCTCCCATAACACACCACTCTGATCAATCTTGGGGTTCTCGCATCCAACTCCTTACGCAGGACGTCACTCCACCTCACCTGTGGACGTCCTACACTACGTTTACCGAGACGCGGTCTCCGCTCCAGAACTCTTCTACCCGTAGCTTTCCAAACGCTGCCCAACCCAACCGAATTCTTCTATTCACCTCGTCCTCGAGGTTGTTTTCACCCAACTGCAATGTCTGCACAAATATTTTTGAACAACCTCGAGAACGGTATCATGTACTGCAACCGGTAGTACATATTGATTGAACATGAACTTGGTTTTGTCCAAGTTCATCCGTAGGCCGATGCACATAGAAGAATCAGCTAGATCATTCAGCACCTGTTGCAGGTCCTGCAGTGTGTCTGTCATTATGAAGATGTCGACGGCAAATCGCAAATGAGAGATGTATTCGCCGTTGATATTAATGCCACGTCCTTTCCAGTTCAGCGTCTTAAACATATCCTCCGATGCATTTGTGAACAATTTTGGAAAAATAACGTCCCCTTGTCTTACTCCTCCATGCAAAGGTATGGACCTTGTTTGCTGGTTCTGCCGTTGGACGGACATGGCGGCGGTATCGTAGACACATTTCATCACTTGGATGTATAGCCAATCTACCTGGCAACGCTGCAAGGACTCCAGAACAGATCTCATCCGAGTCGAAAATCTTCTCATAGTCCTTCTACTAGACACCATATAATATATGTATAGACGTATAGTAAGTGGGTCTACGTATACTATATATATATATACGTATACTATATGTCCACGAATATTAGATGAATAATAGACACAGGGGCTGATGTCTATGTACATGTGTAATTATAATGCGGACAGGGTGGACTCGCTGACACTGAGCAGTAATCAATGTACCTGAATAAGGGATTCAAGCCATATTGATCTCCCTGAGAATGTTGAGGGGCCTACCATGTTAGGAAATATGCAGGCTTGTATCTCGGTACCTACCACAAAACAAACAAAGGGACATGACTTATCATTTAAATCAATTACTAGTCCCAATCATAGTAGTCCATTAGACAGCTATCGCTCCATAATGTTCTCAGATAGTATTGGCAAAGGTTTTGGGCAATTTTTAAGTAATAATCCGAGTCACTCTGTAGAAAATGATTGCATTCCCGGGGCAACATATAAACAAAAAATGGATAAAATAACGTCATATACTTTCGATAAATACACAAACTTAACCATAAAAGTTTAAATATTAGGAAAAAACATGTGTTGTTAAATTGCTGGAATTAAATGTTCAGAAAATTATATTATGTGCATTCCCATATTATGACAACATGTCGCAAAAATAAAGTAGGTACATTCATTTTCGTAATAATCACTTGCAATTCTTAGTGAGTTACCATAATGACAAACTACAATTCTTTGACACTAACAATTTTGTTAAGAAATTAAGTTTAACTGGGGATGCTGTGTATTTACCTCATAAAGTTAGAACTCAAATAGCTTCACTATTGGTTTATTGTATTAACTCTGTCATACATGGTGTGACAAAGTAACCGTTAACACACACTACCTTTAGTAATAGTACTAATATTAAGGTTATTTGCCGATCTGACTGTAGCACTTCAGCTGCTTATAGTAATAGTTATACGAAGGAGGTTTCTCAGGCTGTGAGTACAAGGGTAAAAGGGGTGCTCACTGACTGGTCACCCTCTGGATCAACAATTAATCTAGTCATTCAGACATACAAAATATTCAAGGTTTTTCTTCGAAATTACTAGAGCTTGAATTCTTTTTAGAGAAAATGAAATATGATATAATTTGTTTAAGTGAACACTGGCTGAAAGATTACCAGATGTTAATTAATTTTGAGTATTATAAAATGGCTAGTTTTTTCAACCTTAAATATATGTTACATGGAGGTACACTTAAATTGATCAGGAATGGTTTACGATATAAACAACGCAAAGACATAGAAAAGCTATCGGTTGAACACAGTGTTGAAGGACAGTTCAACTAATTATTATATGCTTCATTAATTATGAAAAAGCTTTTGACCGTGTTCGTCACAAGGTACTTTTGCAACAACTGATAGACATTGTACTAGACGACAAAGATGTGCAAGTCATACAAAAGTGTGGAAGGAGAAGAAACTGATGAAGTGGCCATATGTTGGTGTGTTAGACAAGGTTGCATATTGTCGCCGGTTTTGTTTAACATTTGGAGGCTATAATGTCTGAAGCTCGGGAGCATAAAGAGTGGGGTATCGTAAAAAACGGTCAAGTTATAAATTATCTTCGGTATGCTGACGACACGGCTCTTATTGCTTCCAAAACAGAAGAGTTGCAAAGTATAGTGAATGCTGTTAACGAAAGCAGTGTAAGGGCTGGTCTTTTAATAAACATGTCAAAGACAAAATACATGGTGATATCGCGACACCAAACTATTAATCCTCGCATAACAGTTGCAGGAGCTCCCCTGGAGAGAGTCCAGAGATACAAGTACCCAGGCGCATGGGTCAATGAAGCATGGGAGTCCGAAAATGAGATCAAGACCCAGATTGAAATAGCTCGTGTGTCTTTCAATATAATGAAAAAGGTACTCTGTAACAAAACTCGACATCGATCTTAGAGCACGAATGCCAATTGAATTCTATGGCTGTAAGGCATGGACGATTAAATAGCACGTGCCCATAAAACTAGAGGCCTTGGAAATGTGGTTCTATATGATATGCGGCGTATGCTTCGAATTAGCTGGGTTCAAAGAGTCAGCAATGAAGAAGTACTCCGGCGTGTCAAGAAATCCCGAGGACTCATGAATAACATCAAGAGGAGAAAAGTGGCCTATCTGAGCATGTATTAAGACATGAGCGTTACGATCTTCTCCAGACTATAATGACAGGAAAGATTGAGGGGAAAAAACGCGTTGGAAGAAGGAAAATATCTTTGCTTCGTAACGTTAGTTAATGGACTGGTATCGCCAACGTAGAGGAACTGTTTCGTCTGGCGTGGGATAAAAAGAGATATGCGGAGCTGACAGCAAACCTCCAGTAGTAGAGAGGCATCGCAAGAAGAAAAATATTATGAAGGTATTATTTAAAAAGTTCCAAAACTTTGTCTCTTATGCCATAGTGTTCTAGTTTAGTTATGAGAAGCTCATGAACCACGGTATCAAATGCAGAGCTAAGATCCAAGAAAACACTGGCCACTTTAATTTTTTTTATTTAATTTTTCCACAATGTCATTAGCTATTGCATTCAATGCATTAGCCGCTCCTACACCTTTCTGATATCCGAACTGTCTCGTATGGCGCGACTTCAGAAGCTTTTTAAATATTTTAGACAGTACTGGAAGGACCGATATTGGTCTGTAGTTTTTTGAATTGGTACAAGAGACCTTTTTGTGTATCGGCACCACTTTAGCAATTTTAAGCTGTTCAGGAAAATATTTAGTCCGCAACATTTATTAAAAAGATATGAAAGTGGGGTTGCCAATAATAATATGTGAGTGTTTATTATAATTATTGGTATTTCATCAAACCTACTAGATGTTTTAGTTGGCATTATCCTAACTATGTCGGTAGTTTCCTCCGGTGTAATTTTCTATAAAACCATATCCTTCATGACCCTATTACATCCATCCTGCAAGAATTGAACTGACTTGTCAGTCTTAATTTCACATGAAAGCAGTCTAGAATTGAATTGATGAGCCGAGATATTTACAACTTGACCAGGGTCATCAATGGTCTTATTGTTGTGAATTATTGCATTTAAAATGCAAAAACGAGCTATTTGAACCATCGTCCAGATTTCACAATGGGAATCTTGTAGATAGCATTTCATAGAGCTGTCTATGTTGACGGTACCATGTCTCTATATACTGATAGACCAGGGTAGAAACCTCTTAAAATAACAAAAAGTGAACATAAATTATAGTAGGATGAAACCCATTGTAAAAGGAGGAGAATAGTACAAAAATTAAAGGAAAAATAAATTACGGGCAATCTGAGGTCGGGAAGGGGGAGAGGGGGGGGGTTTAAGGGAAAAAAATGGCTTATCTCGATTTCCGTCAAAACTACAAGTCCTATGGAAAAAAGTTAAATGGCAAAGTTGTAGGTAATAAAAAGATCTACATCTTTTGCATTTACACTTGTTTCACATAACCTCAAATTTTATGTGAAAAATTCAAAAAACCAAGTTCTTGGTTTTTTATTTTTATCTTGGGTGTGCCGATCTTGAATGAAGCAGAGCACTGCTCAGGATATCAAAGTGTTAAATTATTTAACTGTCTGCCAGCTATTCCGTCTTTACCATAAGGGCACACGGGGCACTGGCCCAGGGCCTCCATCGTCAGGGGGGCCCCCGACCAACAGAAAATTTATTTCTCACGCATAATTTGTCAAAGAAAAATTGCAGTTTATTAAGAAATAATCAAAATAATTAATTAGCTTCCAATATCATTTGTGAATGAAAACGAAAAGTAGTAGTAGTAGCTTCCCATGAGTCGCCCAGCTCACTTGAATCCTTCTGATGGCCTTCTGATCGAAGTTGTGAAGGCTAAGTTAGATGGTTGATGTATTTTTGCGCTACTTCGACAGTAGCGCCATTTACAGTAACAGGACTCGATACCTACGATACAGAATACATACCTGTTTACTATAACTTCATTTTCCAATATTCTTCCTCGGTCCCACTCGTTTTGAAGAATCATCTGTTGAGCATTTCTTCAGATCATGCAGAGACTCCGCCAAAATGACTATATCGTCTGCGAATCGCAAGTGTGAGAGGTCATTTACATTGATTCCCCGTCCATCCCAATCGAGCATCTTGAAGACGTGTTTCAATGCATTGGTAAACTGTTATGTAGGTATGACGTCTCCTTGTCTTACCCCTAGGGCCTCGATGCAATTGGATTGGCTCTATTTTGTACATGGACGGTCATCGTTGCGGCTTTGTAAAGACATCTCATCACTTGGACATTTCGGCAGTCGACTAGGCACCTTTCCATGGATTCTAGGACAACCCAGGTCTTGATGGTATCGAAAGCTACATAAGCTAGGCAGAGAGGCTTATTATAGCCTTCTCAAAAGTGTCAGGTCGGATACAAACATCATTATCAACAACCCAAAATGTCCCACTGCTGGGCTCGGGTCTCTTCTACGGTTACGGAGCAGGTTTAGGCAATACGTCCTCACGTTGGCCGAGTGTGGGTTGGGGACCGGCAAGACACGTTGAGACCACGTTATTAAGCCGTTGGATGTTTTTAAGCCACCCAAGATCTCCAACTAAGCTTCGCGACTATTGTCTTATGATAACATCCGGGACCGACTGCTTCTCGTGACCACAACGGGTCACCCATCTAGTATGTCCACCCATGACCGCATCGTCGTCGTCGTCATGATTAGAAACAATCACCGATTGTAAGCCTCGGTGATTGTTTCTAATCATCTGAGGCGACTTGGCTTCATCAGCGCTTCAGACAGGTCGGATACATTCATATTCAAATTTTAGATGTACTTGAGCCATATGCCACAACATGGCTCTCCAATCCTGCCCGCCCCAACTTGAGTAGTAACTTGACCTCCAATATAACCTTATGTATAATAAATACTGTTTGTAATTTTCACTGTAAATGACCAACCAACAAATGGTCATCATCCGCATTGTGAGGGTAAGCAATGCAGAATTGTAACCCATACCTGGCCGGATGTTTCTGCATTATTCTCCCGGCCTCTGAAAGCCGGTAAAATGATGCAGAATGATTGGGCCTCCGGTCTCACACCCACCAACGAAATACGACAGCAAGAACGCCGGTTTGTCTTCACCCGGAGCTGTATCCGGCTGCATCCATTTTTATGCAGTTGTTCCAGTGCTATCGATGTCGGGAAACTCGTCTGTGAGGTGGCTTGTCAGTTTACCGTGCAGATCATCCACGGCGAGGATCACGTGTGCGAGGGTTCGTGCGGAGTAGAAGTCCTCATAAAACTTTTCTATTTCAGGAGAACCTCTGTTAGATGGCAACTGGAGGTTTTTGGCTTGGCGAAAACTTTTGAGCTATTATTTTGGACAATCGCGTCGCGTGATTAGTGCATATAACCAAACGAACTCTTTTGATAGTTCTGATGTTGTTGTGATCATCATCATCATTCTATCGCAGTCCACTGCTGGACATAGGCCTCTCCCATTGCACACTACTATGATCGATTTTGGGCTTCTCTCATCGAGGTCCTGCCCGCCATCTTACGCCCACAGGTGAGGTGGACTTGGACCTCGTGAGTCCACCTCACCTGTGGGCATCCTACACTACGTTTGTCGAGACGCGGTCTCCACTCCAGAACTCTTCTGCCACAACGGTCATTAGTTCTGCGGCTAATATGGCCAGCCCACTGCCACTTCAGCTTGCCAATTGTTGTGATGATGTGATCATTTGTTTTGGGTAGTTTAGAGTAATATATAAACCAAAAAATCCTTTTTATTTATGATATTACTATAAATTTTAAAAAAAAAATGTTAGTAAAGTTCACTTTTTTTACTTTCAGTAACTTTCAATATTCTTATATGCCCAGGGCCTCGCGCATAGTTAAAGACGGTCCTGCCTGCCAGCAGAAATTTGGATATTTATAAAACATACGTGTTTGAAAAAAGTAAAGTCTCCTTATCTTCTTATTGGAAAAATGTTTTTATTCCGTGGATAAATTTACTCTCTCATCTTGAAATTGACATTGAAATTGTAGTGTAGCGATATGGACATGATAATTATGTTTTTTTTTTGTTTTTATTTCTTCTTTTTCAGACACAATTGTAAAAAGTTGTTAATGAATGAATTAATCAAAACTAAATAAATATACCTCTATAACTTGAACGATCCGACGATTTTTCTTTAGCTTTAAGATATGATTTGGGAATATTTAATCCTTTTTGTGTTTAATGTGTTTTTTCTAGAACAAATACTAGAATTAACCACAAATACAAATACGAAATTTTTAGAAAAAATAAAATGCTAGTTCTAAAAGTATGACATTTGTTTGCTTTTGTTAACTGTTTTGTTCTTTTTGTCATAATTCATATTTGTTTGTTGTTTTTCTCCTTGTGTTATATAAGTTAGTTTTGTTAATTTTCTTAAGTAAGTTATGTTTATTATTAAACTATTTCAAATTTTTGTATAATCCCAGTATCGATACCGGGATCCGGAGATCTCGAAATACCGGTATTGAAAAATCGTCCTGGATTTGCAGTCTCTAGTTAGATATAGACTTGTTTATCAGAAACCCCACTCCACTTTGGGGTTGTTGGTCTTGCTGGTCCAAGTCGCGGAAGTACATTAGGTGACTAAAACTAGCCGTAGCGTGCGTCCGTTGTACGTACCCAGGGTCAGTCGGTTGTGGTGGCCTCCCATAACCCGGAGATTCTTAGTAACCCCTGCCCCACCGTAACCGTGGTCGCCACAATAACCAGAAATAGTCGGTCTACCGGGAACTGGGGGCCGTGGCCTTAGTTGCGTCTGCATAGGGAGGAATTGCCCATAATCGTTACGCTGGGCAGGCGGGTTAGCGATCGCAAGGTGCAGCTTGTCGTACCGGTGATGATGCTGCCCATCTCCGGCTTGTGGTATTTAGTTACACTTATTCAGATTGATATACCGCCATCAATAGGTCGCCAGAGCCTCGATCGTCATTCAGCAGGACGTACCGCGTGCAGGTGATTTTGGCTTGGGACAATATATATAATAATATATATATATATATATATATATATATATTTATACAATGTGCCTTTACGGACCATAATTAATAAGAAAAAAAAGGTCTGATTACCTGAAGTACCGCGTCAGCGACACAACAGAAAAATAAGTTGGGATGAAGCAATCCCATCCTTAATAGTAGGTCTTATAAGATGCGAGTAAAGATCATTTTCTATTCCACTCTCAAGGCCGCGAAAAGAAATAAGTGGAGGCTTGAGACTTAACTCTCCGGTTTCATAAGAAAACTAATTAACATGGTGTTACTACTGTAAAGAGCAACTTATCAACTATTTTTGCTATTGAAATTGTTGAAAATGGATAAAATATTTTATATAATTCATTGTTCCCTTTCTGTTTAATTTTCTACGTACCTATGGTAATGAAGAGGTGTTTAGCTTCTACATCTGGTACTACTGGATCTACGTACAATTTAAAAACAAGCCTAGGTTCGGATTCCCTTGAGGTTAGTACAAAGTCTACACAGAATTTTAATTTTGGTATGCCTTGCTTTAAATATTTCATTGACCCATCCTGCAAAAAATGAAATTATTAAATTACAAAGAAAAAGAAATGAAATGAAATGAAATCGATGACTTAAATATTAGTGTTAAATGTAAAGACTCTCCATCGTGACTCAGTTCGTTGTATTCTTCATGAGGAGTGCTATAGACTTCAGAGTAACAGTAATAAATAATAATCAAGATTTTAATGTGCTTAAATGTGTGTCAATAATGATTATATAGAATCTGGGGTCTGAGGGCATGGCAGTGCTGTGCTCAGAGTCAAGCAAAAAGAAAGTTCTGGTAATTTTCTACGGTATATAACTTCGTTATGGATAAAACTAGAAACCTGAATTTTCCGTTACTAAAAAGCATTGTTTAACTACAGTATGACTCACATAACTGTTAATAATTGGTTACTATGTACGTAATTGTATCTCATTACTAGCCTCCGTTGCTGAACTAGGTGGCAAAACCTGTGCTTCAGCATACGGCGCCTCTACCCATCTTCTATGTCCATTACTGCAGCTTATGATATTGATCTTTGAATTTCGTTAAATTCATATTATTAAGATTAAGGAAAACAATAAACAAAAACATACAATTAATGAAATATAAATAGAAAAAAATAAGGGGAACTGTGAGAATAATGTATTTAGTGCAGGGGTGCATGTGCATATGTGCATCATATCAGAGATTGAGTGAAAGTGAGTTGTAGGTGTTGTGTGAAATTAGAATTTTTGAAACTTAACTATTGCAAATCATTTGACAGTGACCCTGTTTCAATAATTAATAGATAATGAGTTAAATGGACTGCTAACGACTGTTGACTACTATTATTACTTATATCCTACTTCAAAACTGTAGAATACTATACATGGATTGAATAATATTCCTTTCGCTATTACTTCAGAAACAGTGACCGAAAAACTTTGACATTTGGCGATACATTTTGACTTATGTAGATTTTCGCTGGTAGAAATCGATGTTGAGCGTTGCCAAACTGCTCAGCCTGACCCCAGATCAGACATCAATAATTCTTACAACGCTACTGCAATTATATTAAATTCTAGATTTTATA
Source organism: Phragmatobia fuliginosa (assembly GCA_932526445.1). NCBI lineage: Eukaryota > Metazoa > Arthropoda > Insecta > Lepidoptera > Erebidae > Phragmatobia > Phragmatobia fuliginosa. Next base: position 16,823,814 of record OW052067.1, read on the forward strand.
AACTTACTAATGTCATTTTTGACTGTACAATGATAAATTGTTATAACTCAGAGTCTTTAAAGAAAGACTTCAGCAAGGTCATTACGTATTGGAGTCTTGGCCCTGCAAACCTTAGTTTAATGGAAAGGAAAAACTTACCGCATTAAGTTTGTGCATTAAAATTGTTTTTTTCCTGAATTGTTTTAGTAAAATATTTAAGGGTTAAAAAGATCATACGGTCAGACCCAAAGGGTCAGGGTTCACAATGGTCCAACAGCTAGGACTAAGTGAGGAAACCGCCAAGGAAAACTAAACTAAACAGTCAGACCCAGAATAGAGAGGTCTTTTACTGTAGACAGTAAAAGACCTCTCTATTCTGGGTAGACCGCAGAATAAAAACTTGTTTACGATAGTTCCTGTTTCTCGGTTATTGTATCTAATCACCTATGCCAAATCGGCTATGAAAATAAATTCAAAACTTACTTTAAACAACTTGAATGGCGTTTGATACAATAGTTTATTTTTTTCTTCATTTAGATCGCGGAGGTGGTCATTTTGTACGAATTGAAAGTAAGATACGTTTGATGTACTTAGCGAATCATTCTGTGCAATGTATTTATTAAACTCGGCGTAAGCCACCCTTATAGGAAAACATGCAAATATGCCGTGTTGCTTCTTAACTATCAGCTTGCCGTCAGGACAACATTTAATTATACAATTCTTGTTCGTGCAAAATTCTTCTATGTTGTTTATACTACCGTTTTTCATATCTCTCCACTCACTTGGACAATTAATATCACTTTTAACTTCACATAATAAAATTAATATTAGAGTAGCTACGGGAAACAACATGTTAGACGCTTGTTTATGCGAACGGCCTATTTATTATAAAATGTATCCTGTGTACGTATATACCCGTACCCAGTACTCTGCGGAAAAAAATATCAATAATTGTTTGAAACATGACGTTTATTAGTAAAAGAACATTACATTAAACCATGATCTATCTGGTTGGTTAAACGATTAGCCTACGTGAATGGTGCTTTCCTCGTATTGACAAGTCGGAGTTTGGGTACGGTACAACGATGAGGTAATTACCTTCGTGCCTTAAAACCCATGTAATTTGTCCGCTGATTCCTGCGGCTCCCAAGACATGAGTGCACCTGTATTTGCACCCACACTTGTGTTATCCCACTTATTTTTCTCCAGCGTAGATGGCTGGTTTCCGTTGAGAATTGTGAATCCAAAAGGATTAAGGAACATGTTGGATTGGTGACGTAAACCAGACTACGATCTGTGCCCGGTATCACACGTCAAACGAAACATACTTAGTGCAACGCTTGACGTATGGAACCTCAGGTACACTGATGGGACAACAGCATCGACGACAATAATCTTTTTACCAGATGTAAAACTCGCATATAGCTTCGTCTGAAAGTTCACGGCCATAAGCATAAAGACGCAGGTCATGAGAGGGCACGGTGGATTCTCGAAGAATTTAAAACGCTTTAAATGCAAAGAGAATCCGGGGTGTGCTTGTAACCCAGAAGAAGCGAGATGGTGCAACATGTTCTGTTCGAGTGACCCATTCACTCAAAGGAACGGGTTAGTGTCGAACACAGACTGGGCTTCAAAATGGAAGCCCACAATATGGCAGTAATTATGGTAAGCAAAGATAGGGACAGATTGCTTGACTACTATAGTAAAGTTGCAGAAGTAGTTAAAAAAGAAACAAAACAATCTTGATGTCCTGAGAATATTAATGTACAGCATAGTTAAAAATAAGAAGAAAAACAAAAGACTAGATTAATTAGAATAAGCAATAGCCTCAGATAGTTTGTACTTACAAATTAAAGATAGGTACTAGATAAATTAGTCTAAATAATGTCTAAGTTAAGAAATAGATTACAAACTTGTAATAGTTTGTAAGATATTTGAAATGCTATAAATAAATTGTGCGCAGTCATAGGTTATTAAACCTTACTCAAAAAAAGATTGAAACGAAATATTGGTGTGTAAGAGTCATAGATAGGGTACAGGCTCCAATTATGTTGGAGCTCATAGGGAAAGGCAGTAACACGGTGCAATGGCGGGTGCAAGCTGCAAAGAAAAACACCGCTTTATATAAAAATAATTGTTATTCAATGTGTCTAATGGTGTATAATAAGCTTCCTGAATGCTTCAAGGAATTACCGTTGTGTCGTTTTAAGAATCGTCTCAAAACATGGACTTTTTGCAATTTCAATGTTTATCTAATTTTTAAACAACGACGAATCGATTTTCGATAACGACGATACATATTTGACTGCCTCGTTGGTCTAGTGGTTAGCGTATGCGGCTGCTGATCAAGAGGTCTCGGGTTCGATTCCCGGGTCGGACCAAATATTATTTGTGTGATTCACAAATATTTGTTTCGAAGTCTGGGTGTTTTCTATGTATAATATGTATGTATTTACAAAAAAAAAAGTAAATTTATGTATTTATATCAGTTGTCTAGTACCCATAACACAAGCTTTGCTTAGCTTGGGACTAGATGATGTTGTGTGTCAGATGTCCAAAATATTTATTTATATTTTAAGCTATATTTTGACCACGACATTTTTATTACAAAGAATTGAAACACCAGAGCTGCATTAAGGCGCCACTATACCGAAGACCTGCCGGAAGTCATCACTGATGAAATCGAGATGGCTCTTAAAGAGCTCAAAAATGGAAAAGCCCCTGGAGAGGATGGTATTACATCAGAGCTCTTAAAAGCTGGAGGTAAACCCGTACTGAGGGAGCTCCAAAAGCTCTTCAACACTGCCCTCTTTGAAGGGAGAACTCCGGAGATGTGGAGTAGAAGTTTGGTCGTGCTGTTCTTCAAAAAAGGTGATAATACCTTGCTGAAGAACTATCGACCCATTTCCCTTCTAAGCCACATTTACAAGCTGTTTTCAAGAGTCATCACGAACCGTCTTGCGCGAAGACTCGACGAATTTCAACCACCGGAGCAGGCCGGATTTCGGAGCGGATATGGCACCATAGACCACATCCACACAGTGCGGCAGATTATACAGAAGACCGAAGAGTATAATCAGCCACTGTGTCTAGCATTAGTGGACTATGAGAAGGCCTTTGACTCGGTTGAGATCTGGTCTGTTCTGGAGTCCCTGCAGCGTTGCCAGGTAGATTGGCGATACATCCAAGTGATGAGATGTCTCTACGATAACGCCACCATGTCCGTCCAAGTACAGAACCAGCAAACAAAGCCCATACCATTGCATCGAGGAGTGAGACAAGGGGACATTATTTCCCCGAAATTGTTCACTAATGCAATGGAGGATATGTTTAAGACGCTAAACTGGAAAGGACGTGGCATTAACATCAATGGCGAATACATCTCTCACTTGCGATTTGCGGACGACATCGTCATAATGGCAGAGACACTGCAGGACCTGCAACAGATGGTGAACGACCTAGCTGATTCTTCTATGCGCATCGGCCTACGGATGAACTTGGATAAAACCAAGGTCATGTTCAATCAACATGTACAACCGGAACCGATTGCAATACACGGTACCACTCTCGAGGTTGTTCAAAAATATGTCTACCTTGGGCAGACATTGCAGTTGGGTAGGAATAACCTCGAGGACGAGGTGAATAGAAGAATTCAGCTGGGTTGGGCGGCGTTTGGAAAGTTACGTCGAGTCTTCTCATCGTCGATCCCACAGTGCCTAAAAACGAAAGTTTTTAACCAGTGCGTCCTATCTGTCATGACATACGGAGCCGAAACGTGGACACTTACGGTGCGGTTGGTCCACAAGCTCAAAGTTGCTCAGCGTGCAATGGAAAGGGCTATGCTCAGCGTTTCTCTGAGGGATCGTATCAGGAATGAAGTTATCCGTCAGAGAACTAAAGTCATCGACATAGCCCACCGGATTAGCAAGCTGAAGTGGCAATGGGCTGGCCATATTAGCCGCAGAACTGATGACCGTTGGGGTAGAAGAGTTCTGGAGTGGAGACCGCGTCTCGGCAAACGTAGTGTAGGACGCCCACAGGCCAGGTGGAGTGATGATTTGCGCAAGATGGCTGGCAGGAGCTGGATGCGAGAAGCCCAAAATCGATCAAAGTGGTGTGCAATGGGAGAGGCCTATGTCCAGCAGTGGACTGATATAGGCTGATGATGATGATGATGAATTGAAATAAATTTATATCGCAATCAACTGGCAACACAGAAGCGTGATATAATATATTTTTATATGGTTATTTAAAATAGGGCAATAGTTTATTAAAATATGATAATTTATATTATAAGGAAAACAACATGACGAATGATATTAATTAGGAAGAGATACATTATAAATTTAATGCAAAAAAGCCTTTTGTGTTTTGTTTATTGATATATAAATAAACATTGTCATTATTGTACGTATGTATACATTTACGTAGATCTCGTTTATTGAGGTAAAAGTAGTCGTGTTTCCCAGGCTCTAGACCAGGGGTTCCCAAACTTATTTTGTCTACTGCCCACTTTAAGAATTTTTACGTGAGCTATATTAGCAGAGATTAAACATTCATTCTAAACGAGACCAGCAAGAGTTAACTTTAGATCTTTTTTCCGTGTGGAAATCCCCACGGATACCACATGTTGGTAGCTATGTCGGACTTGAACGGACTAAAACCTCATGCTGTCTCGGGTACTATGCGATGGGAGTTAATTTGAGACCTGAGGCAGTAGGTAGTACACAACGGCGCTCAGCTCTCAAGTTAACACTTACGGGCTGGGCTACACCTGCCAATGAGAATAATTATTGAAACGCAACTTTATAGTATTCAGATTATCTTTTATTCAAAATAAAACAAACATAATCGATTCTTATATAAAACTCATGTGAAGGTTGAATCTGATGCTGTTTGTTAAGTCTACTGCTATCAGGTTCCGATTTACTCAAGAACAGCAAGTCGCCACGTTCAGTAACATGCATATGATTTCTCTTTTTCGTAAGCAACGTTGACACAGCACTAAATCCACGCTCACACAAATATGACGATGGGAATATTATCATGATTTTTTGAACGATTGACCACAATCCAGGGTACGATTTTGGGATCCTCGCTTAGCAACCGCCGAAAATAGTTTTGCTACACTTGGCTGAGTATTATGCTTCTTCTCTAGATCTTTAAAAGATGCTACATTCTTGCCTATCTTGCCTATCTTTAATTTCCTTTTAAAATTCAGGATTGTATTTAAAATAAAATTTAAAGTAACTTTAAACGTCTTGACTGGCTACTATTTTTAAAAGGAACTTAATTTGTATTTACAATATATATGGACATTTATTGCTTTTGTTTACCAAAGGGTTTATGTTTTTCAAATTATTTTGCTTCTATTTGTGGAGACTTGTTAATGGCGTATTGTTGTTACTACTATAATATATGTTAAACGTATTAGTGTAAGCTTCCCTAGGATTAATAAATAAAATAATATAAATTAAATATGTAGAAGGTATAAATTGAACAGACAATGCAGCACGGTGAAACATGAAGTGTATAACTCCATATCAGCCGTTTTCAATTAATATTATTTTTACGGGAATTAACGCGATCACTTATTTAGGGTATTACATACCTCTGATTTGCCTGACGTTTCGACCAGGTTGCACCGGCCGTGGTCACAGGCTGACGTTTTCAATTACCTACACTACCTATAATCTTTATATTTATAATTCTTGTGTGAGTGTGTATGTCACTGAACTTCTCTCAAACGACTGGACCGATTTTGATGAAATTTTTTGTGTGTCTTCAAGGGGATCTGGGAATGGTTTAGATTCGCAATTGGACCCGGCAGGTGGCGCTGCGATCAAGTTCTGGAATTTTAAAGTTGGGCGGTACGAAGTTCGCTGGGTCAACTAGTATGTGTATATTATTATAATGTGTTTATTTCGATTCTGTGTGATATTTTTTCCTTGGTTTATACACTAAACAGTAATTGTATTCCACATTTGTAGCTGCACATCGGTCAGTGAGTAACAAAACTACGAAACTTTGACTAGTTACAATTCTTATACTACCTACTTGTTCTAACAGGATAAAATTCAAAATATAATATAGGCTACTGACAATTCAAGCTTCTAGGTATATCTGCGACGACGTTATACGGGGTCAAAAACAAAATATTGAGGTTCAAAAAATCATACTGGTATTAAAGGCGAGCAGCAAAGGTTTACTTCTTCTTCTTCTTAGTTGAACACTCTTCACAGAGTGGTCGTGGCGGTTGATAGGGAGTGTTGCGATTAATCGTCGCCGCTCAGTTTCAGGGCCCCTGCACGTTTTGCTAAAGTTGCGTAAAGGTTTACTAGAAGATGATAAAAAGTGTGTGACACTTTGGTTGGATGCATGGAACTTGTAAAAAATTGTATTGTTTATAGGGATATAGTAATGAGTGTGGTGTGTAGATTATAATATGTAAAAAAGTTATAACAGCGAGTAAAAAATTTAAAATAGAATTGAGATGAACATGCAGACAGCAACAAGATACAATACTGTCCGAATAAATTAGCGTTAATCTATTGTGAAAGGCAGCACGGCATAGTAGTCATGAGAGTTTCGCTTTACTTGCAGTATCAGCTTCATTTTGCACTTGAAAGTATGGGGTGCCAGATTTTTACGAACATATTCATTTGAAACCCAGCTGAACTCATACTGATTTATCTAAGCAGCATCGCGGGTCAGAAAGAATAATCGCTTTTCTTAGCTGACAGGTTCTCGGAGATATAAATTCGCTGCGCAGCACAACCAGTTTTGATGTATTCTGTTGTGATTTGATAGTGTTTTAATAAGTTTCCGATATTTGAATAGGAAATTATCCTTGAGGAGAACGGTCGTAAAATCTACAATTATAGGTTCAGCAGCCGGATTTTTTGTTTTGATGCGTTCGTTCACGTCTCTTTGCTGAACTGGAAGATTCAGTAGACTATCAATGTCAATTAAAGTCTTTGAAAGGATTGAGTTTGTTTCCAACTGCGTACAGGGAAATTTTAAAATGTTGATACAGGTTGACCTAACACCTTGCTCTTCTCCGGGGTGAACCGAGCTCACCAATGGAACATTATGAGTTGTTGATTATCGTTGATGTTTTTCAAATACGTCATGACGAAGAACAGTAAAACACGACTCATTTCGCTATTTGGAACCACATGTGGAATGTTGATTTTCCACAATAAAAGTTTCTGTAAAGGAAGACTCTAAAAGTGATAACTCATTATATTCTCCTTTTATATGGTAATTAAAGACTGTTTCCATATGAGAATAATTCTAATGTTAATTATTAATATGTGATATTTAAATATTATATCTTTGAATTAAGTATCGCTCCGCACTCACATAGTAAATCCATGGACTGTTAAGAAACAAGTATTTCTTTAGCTTTAGCCCTCGGTGATAAAGTTGACCGTCACATGGGAAATGGGTTAAAAAATTAAATCTAACGTTTTAAAAAAATGTTTTAGAAGCACTTTACAGATAAAAATAAAAAAGTAGTCAAAAAATTTCGTACTTCTTACTTTAAATTGTAGAAATTATGACATTTCACTTTCATCGAAACATTAAATTTAATAATATAATATCGTGGTGAGTATGTAGTCTTAAATACCTATATATACCTACAGAGCATCTGCTATGCTGTTTGTCCTGCTCAAGACAGTATTTTTTCAAAACAAAACAAAATTTTCAAATTATAATGTAGTAATTCAATTAATTATAAAATTAGTAATAAAAATATTTCGGACATCTTGCATACAACGCCATCTATTTGCAAATCGCAATCAAGTTAATCGAGTTAAAGGCCTTCTCTTAATCCACAAATGCTATTTACAGGGCTGATTTTATTCTTCGGTCTTCTGTATAACCCCAACATATGCCATGTAGTCTTCCCAAGTTCCACCTCAAGTTATGTTCAACGAATAAAATGTTAAATGCAAACAAAATCAACTATTCGTGAACTCTGTCAAGTGTTAATTGATCATAAAAAACTTATGCAAGGTTCAGATTGAATATATACATATATTGCTTGGAATTAGCTGATTGTTTTCAACGGCTCTTAAAATTATCTAATATTCATAGTTTCAATATGCCTACCTCACAAGATTTCTACACCACCCAAAGGTGGTGACTGACAGAGAATGACCTGGCCATTATCTCCACTGACTTACAAAATTAAATGTTCATAAAGTTATTTGTTAGTAATACTTGTAACATTATAATAAACTTTCAATCTATTACTGTTAGTTTGGTTTTGCAGTTGAGGATAATACATTTGTTATTGTAAGATTTCGTTCCATATTTGTTTATCAAGCAAAACAGTTGAAATAGGTCTAATTATTTATTTTATATAAATTACCACAACACGTATAACGGCGATGTAAACGTACTACTGACGATACAATTGCGTATAATTTATTATACAATATCGTAAAAATAACGAGAACATAATTATACACCCGTCTAGAAAAAAAGGGCAATTTGTTGTTCCGAAAACCACGAACTAGATCGGCAAAACGAACGAGAAGATAATATATGTAGTGCCGTTTCTGTTAAATAAGTTGCCCCCAGTTTTATTAAAAGAAGTGGACTCAAAATATCAATATAAAATGCAACTCAACAAACATTACTTGTCGTTGTATCCATGACTGATCACTGATATTTCCAATCTCTTTTTATGTATATTATTGTTTAGTATATCTCTTTGCAATAAATTAAATAGTGTTTGCATGTATTTTTCATCCATGGCATTTTTGCATATCATTGCTGCGAGAAATTCTGCAGACAAACTGTTTCACAGTTTGGCAGACTTTATTTTTGTTTTATATTAGTTATTACTTTGATTGTAAAATGTATTTAAAATTTTAATAAAAAATAAATAAAAAAAATCGGCCAAGTGCGTGTCAGGCCACGCACAGGAAAGGGTTCCTCAGCCACCCATAATGGTATGTGGATTTAAAATCGTATCAAATAGATAATTGTTATGTTTACGTACTAATACGTTACTTTTGTATGAGGTTTTCCAAGTGAGCGCATTTTACAAGATAAGCCTCTCTAACTCCGGAACTAATAAAGTTATCTAATTCGTTATAGTTTTACTTCAAAGTTCATTAGAAGGACCATCACGAATTTTTCCTGATTTTTTGAGACAGCCGTTTAGATTTTAGAGGTTGTCGACGTAATTATAACACGTATGCAAGCAAAGTTTCATCTTTCTAGCATTTACCGTTTGGACGGTAAGTCGAGGACGGACGGACGGACGGACATGACGAATCTATAAGGGTTCCGAGTCATGAACTTCGGAACCCTAAAAAACTAGTGGCCGTCCGCAACTTCATCCACGTGGAGTAAATTATATCCACATAATTCTTAATAATATTAGAAATAAGTTTTTATGAAAGCGAGAGGCGTACAGTTCAGTCGTACGGGTAGTACATTAATTTAGAAACAGGATAACCGAGAAAATTTTAATGCTATTGATATTATAATATACTAGATGTGTAATTGCGCATCAAGAACGTTCAAACTACAATTAAGATTTGGTCTTAATCGAGGAAAACGTTAGTTTAGTATATAATATATGGCGCCAGCCAACGTTGACGTAGTGACAGATGAAAATAAAATGACTAAATGCGTAGTGAAAGAATGCAATATGAAGTAATAAAACTATCGGAAATCAATCAGAAATACTTTTCACAAGTAATGATGGTGTTTATGCGTTGATATTAAAACAAATAACGCTATATTCGAATTTAAAAACTATTAATTGTAATTCATATACAGTGTTACCATAAAAACGTCTTTTTTCTTTCCCAAATTAATGGGAGAATTTGTAATTTATGAAATAAATTGCTTTGTTCTGTTTTAAAATATGTTAACATAGTAAGAATTAATATTGGATTACTTAGTCTTTCACACCCAATTTTGATTGGTTATTAATTGAACGTATTAATGATAATTTTTCGCAATTTCATCACTTCATACATTAACACTTATGTAAACATCATTATGTATACCTATGATTCACAATAAAGAATACTGATTGACTGATTGACATTTTATATTAATTATGTCTATAAATCCCCTAGTTGTAAGTCTAAAAATAACCAAAGTTACTCCTTATCATTATCGTCAGCTATCTGTTCGTGAAAGTACCATTGATGTCAGTCCAGCTGTTCTGGAGATTAGCCGACAGGCAGATAGATAAAATAAATTTTAGGTTTATGCAATGAATAAAAAGGATGAACACCTCTGACCACAGACAATTCAGCTGTTCGTTCTATTAATATTCTGCCAACTGAGGTCAACGCAGTGACATTTGTCAACAATAACTTGTAAAATGAGTAAATGTGTAGTGAAACAATGTGAAACAATGATTCAGATACAAAAACCCATAATAAATCATGCAGAATTACTTTTCACGTGTAAGTTTATTTACTGAAACGTACAAAAAAGACTCTAAAAGGAAATTGTTTACAAAACTAATGCTTCACAGCGGTGTTTGATTTTTGTTTAATGTAAACTATAATATTTTAACAAAATTGAACAGTTATTTTATTACAAATGCTTAATTTTTCAACTATAACATACAACTACTATAACATATAACATTTTACACAAAATATCAAATCTTATTTTTCTCGGTTTTTATGGGTAAATTTTCATAGGGTAGTCAACACTGGTCCAAAATCGTATTGTTTATGCTTGGTCTTTGTCTGATCGTACCGACGGTATTGTTATTGTGACGCGTGGAAGTGAGACATATGTATGTATGTATCCTTTCAAATGTCTAATGCTTTTAAAGCTACAGTTCAGTAGTGTTATCTGTGCACTTGTGATTTCGCTTTTTGAGATGTGTGTTAATAAAGTTTGCGCCTCTATTATAAATATAAGATATCTCAATTATTATTACGGCTAAAATTGAATCGTTACTTGTACTTGACTGATGTAATACAAATATATTTACTTGCGTAGTTTAGTATTGAAGACACTCATCATGAAAATAGTCTGTGTTGTTTTAATACTTTTTTATTCGATACAATTAAATAATGCATTTAATCCTCGGATCGTGAATATTAGATTGGGAATAAGTGATTCCAAGAAAGTTGTTGACCCCCCTAGTGTTAACATTAGTACCGTCTGTAATTCACGAGGAAGAAAGTGTATATGGAAATGTTGTCCATCAGGAATGTCTTTAAGACACAGAAAGCAGTGCATTTCTTCAAACATAACTTTCTCAAATATAAAAGTGTACGATTCGGCATTCAAAAGCACTGATAAATCATTTGAATCACTTTTTCAAGTAGTGCCCGGACTCATGCGAGATAAATCATTTTCAAAAACATTTTCAGTTTCATTAAGCTCGAGGTCTTATTTAAATGAGGTAAGTAGTAATTTAAATATTAGTAGCTCTGCCAAAAGCGGAGATAGATATGTGTACATATTAGCTAGAAACAATAGTACTCCTAAAACCCTGAAGAAGGTCCAAATCGAAACTTATTGTTTTGCATTTAGTTCTTACTTCAGACACTTAAAAAACTACGCACGCTGCGCGCTGTCTCGCGCAGTCCCGTCGCACTAGGCTTCCGCCTTAGGCGATTCACACACTGCACCGCGCTACGACGCGTAGCGCGGAGCGGCAGATTTTAGTATTGTATGCAAGTACATCGATTAGTATAGAAAACACGCCAGGTCCAACACACTGAACACGCGCCTAGGCGCGTGAGCGCGTGCGGCTAGCAGCTTCGGGATTGGCTGCCCGCGCCTACGCGCGTGTTCGCGTTGCCAGTGTGTGAAGTCCCTTAAGGTGCGCGTCCATTGGCCCGCGCCGGACGCACCGCACGCAACTGATTTTATTTTGCTTTGTATGATTTCACATAGTGCTGCGTCCACTATCCGCGCCGCCCGCACCGAACGCCGGTATTTCTGAGCAAGGCAAATCCGTTCAATCCATTGCGTCCCGTTCGTGCCGTGCGTCCGGCGCGAGGCAATGGACGCGCACCTTTAGACGCAAAGGCGCGTTTCATATGTTTGATACTTCGCGCCCGTCGTCGCAACCGCGCTAGGCTCGCAGTGTGGACGCACACTTTGAACTACCTTACGGCTCGTTGTTCTCAGTTTAAGTTACCTACGTGTTGTTATAAGATTATTTAAATTAACTAATTTCGTTTTCTGCTCGAGAATCACCACGCAGCCCACACAATACGTATTTCGGAGAAGGCAACGACCCTGACAAACACCCCTTTTGCCGACACACTTATTAACGTTTTATTTTTAATTGCTATACAAGTCATGGTAAAAGTTAAACAACTTTCTTACAAGTATTGTTTTGTACAGAAGTGTATAAACACTGTTGTAAGTACATCTTATAAAGTGTTTTTTTCGTATTTAAAACGATGCAATTATACGAAAACAATGGTGTAAAATGATGGAAAAGTATAATCTTATCTTATTATCGGTTTTATTTTGCTGTGAAGGTCATTTCATTATGCTTAGTGTGGATTAGCTATTAGCAGCAGATGATCTGCTCCCCTCGGGCCGTTACCCCGCCGGGGCTTGTGACGGGGTGGTGTCTCGTAATCGAACCGACTAAAACCACATGGTATGCCCTCTGTGCGCCTGAGTTTTATTAGAGGTCCAGGCGCCCGCCTGCACTACGCTTGCGCCATCTCGGTTAAAGATGATTTGATAAACCCTAGTTAAAAACATAAACAAAAGTTAAAAGGTTGCTTATCGATGTTTTACGACATTTTAATGATTAATTTCAGGTTAATAAAGCTGCAGTTAATTATATTAAATTTAACAGATTATATAATATATATAATATAACTAATAAAAGTGGCCTGTTATCATAATAAAATATCGATACTTTATACATGAATATCCATAGGGCTGCCATGCGTCCGTGTTTTCTTGGATTTGTTCTAGTTTAGGATCGTACGAGCGAGTTTTCATTTGTAGTCCAGGTCAAAATTACATTTTCTAGTTTTTGATCGGCCGGCTAAAGATTAATGGAGTGAAAATATAAAAAGGCTGGTTGTATAACTTTGTATTTTATGTATTTTATAGCCTTTGTCAAACTGAGCCTGGACTGAGCTAAATATACATACATATAGAAACTACTTAGTGAGCTTTGATCTCCTCAGCCAAATGTAAATAACCCACATTGCATTATTAATAACAACGTACCAGACGCGACATCGTCAGAGTCAGCAGCAACTATTAGCTGTGTCGTTCTTCCTGGGCGGTTTCCAATAAAGTGAATCGGTTGCGGAATTCTGGTTGGATGCATTCACATCTAGCCTCGAGCTGAATTAAAACATTTTATTTCCTTATTTACAAAGATAAACAGGGTACAAATCACAGCTATGCTTTACGTAACTGCGCTTAAAAGGTCATCAAGATTATAGCAATCAAATAAATGTACAAAAAATATATTTCAGGACGGAAACCTTTACCTGGAGTTCCCCAATACATACAACAGATTGTATTCGATCGAAACTGATCGGTTTTGTGTAGAGATGATAATATTAAAGCGAAAAAGAACAAAACCAATTTTCATGGTACATTTCCAGATGGAAAACTTCAGTGAGATAATAATCTTTAACGAGCACGGTAAGAACAATCTAAATTTCTCCAATGCTTTAATGGATATATCCCTAGCAACATCAGCTTCGCTTCAGAAAAATGGAGGCAGATGCGTAAAGGCATGGAAAGTTACTTGGGTTACACAAAGTAAGAGGATATTTTACACATTAGACGATGACTGAAACTCAATCTTCATCTCTCTAACTCGTTAATTCTCCGAATTGAAATCATATACGACACACATTGAAATAATCAAATGTGTGGGTTACTTCCTCTGTAGAAAAACACCTGAATGCTTACAAAATTTGTAAAATATCATTATTTACAACACACATACATTGAATTATATATACATTTAAAACTATATCTCTAACTAAGTAGACGGGAAGTAACACAGGAGATCGACTTGAAGGACCACCGCACACTAGCTACTTTTAGCATCGTCGATCGGCAACTAGTCGCTTTTTAGAAGCTAAATACGGCGACCGAACGCTCTACACCGCACACTTAAAAACGCCAAATCGCCGATCGCCGATGCTAAAAGTAGCTAGTATGCTGTGGCCCTAAATAAAAGCATTCATGTTGTCGTGTTTCTTTGGTGAGTAATGATTCGCCCAATGATATAGAAGTATCTCACCCGGCACCATAGTGGGTTGTCATGGTACTGTTGATGGCACGGGTATCGTGTCCCTTCAACAATAGGCAACTTTGACAAAGTGGTTTTTGGCTACGTAACGTATTATGACTTTTTCTACGTCTAGCTATATTTTTTCACCTTTATAATGTTCGACTACTCTTAGAAAACTGTCAAGCTATTTTAAGGAAACAGAATTTAATAATGTTTTTACGTTGTTTCAAAATATGATTATATAAATGTAATATTTTCTTTTCAGCTTTGGCCATCACAATTGGATTCCTGCTTTTGACTATTTTACCTTATTTTCTATTAACACGGCTAAGAGACTACAATGGTTTAATTTTGATAATTTTCATCGTATTATTTATCATTCCTGCAGCTATTAGACTACATTTACTACGTTCAACTTCTATCCGATCCAATACTCTAATCACAAGTATGTATTATAATCATTATAAGTTATATAATAATCATTTAATGTGTTCATAAAATCCCACGACTCAAACATAATTAAATAGGAATTAAGTTATAAAAAAATTGAATTAGTTTGACGAGTCTCACGAATAAATTGGTTATGTTATTATTATATTATTGAATTCTATTTTACATAAATCAAACAGAGAACATCACTATTTATGATTTCCTTATCAAACATCTCGGTAAAAATTTCGAAATACGTCACCTGATTCTGGGGTTGTGAGTGGTTGGGGAGGAGGGGGGGGGAGGTGTCGGAACCCCCCTCACCAATTTTACCTGCCGGAAATACTTGGTTCCCTTAGAAAGAAACAAAAACAGAAATGGTAACAATTTCGAAATACATCGCGATTTTAAGGGGTTGTGAGTTTTTGGGGGGAGGGGGGGAGGAGTCGGAACCTTCCCTCACCATTTTTACCCGCCGGAAATACTTGGTACCCTTAGCAAAAATCAAAAACAGAAACTTGTACAAACACTGTTTATTCCACTTTATGAAAATTATAAACAAACTGGCTCCAATTATGAGTCGACGGAGCCCCGCTAAGCGGGGCTCCTATTTCTGGGTGGTTTAAAAAAAAATTATTCGCTGCGCTACGCTACCACCATAGCCATCTAACCTAACTCAATGAAGTCGGACTGTACCAACTCGGAGTAATACATAAATATTAGTTACCTAAGAATTATATACTGTTCTTATACATTTCCTTTAGCATATAATATATAAAATATAATTACCTCGATTGTATTTTCTTCAAACAGAATCCAAGAACGTAGCTAACTCGTAGAAAAAACACAAATCGTCAATTAGTGTCAAAATCATCCATCCAAGATGGCGGGTTGCGTTTCGTTTCACGTTTTTCATATAAAACCTAAAATTTACATTTGAAAAACTGTACTAAAGCATAAAAATACGTTCCGTTTTGCATAATTGCAATTGTATTTAAGAATTTTGGAAACTGTTTAAAAATATTTAGATGCAACTCCGGCAGCCAAAATTACTTTGGGGGGATTAAGACTAAGTCCCTTAAGCCCCCTACAGCACCAAAACCCTCAAATTCAGGTGACTCGTTTCGAAACCCAACCCAACATCTCAGATACAATCGTATCTACGCAGTGCCTGTACCATAGTAAATAGACGGCTGATAAACATATTTCAAAATACATCTTTCATTTATATAATTCCTGCAGTACAGTAACACTTATACTTTGAGAGTACAAAATGATAAATCTTAGTGTACTAAGTTTACCTAATAGCAGTCTCCCCTCTAACACATTTCGACTTCAGCGACCATCGTTTCGTTTCGAGACATGACTGGCCCAATTAGAAATCATTGCACTGATTCTTTGTCCGGTGTCCGTTATACTAGTTCTCTGTCGAATAACTTCGTTTCAAATTTTAAAAAAATAGCCGAGTGGCCTTAGGTGACTGGAAACAGTGATTCGGAGGTCACGTTAACCAGTCGCTCCCAGTTGTTATCATAGGATAGCAGTCATGAAGCTTAGTTGGAGGCCTTCGGGCGGCTTAAAAATATCCAACGGCAGGATTACGTAGCCACAACGTGTTATAAGCGTTTCCGTGATTCGGAGGTCACGTTAAGCATTCGGCTATCATAAGATGGCAGTCGTGAAGCTTAGTTGGTGTAGTGGAAGCTTAGTGTCATGCCAATCCTCAATCCACACTCGGCCCGCGGACTATGGCCTTAACCCTCTTCTAAGAGGAGACCCAAGCACAGCTGAGGGACATTATGAGTTGTTGATTGAAATTTACTCTGACAAATAGACGGCTCTCCTATATTGGCGGGTAGGTATATATCCAACAAAAATACCGGATACATTATTACAATAGTGCGTCTCCCTTACCCACAGTAACGCTTTTAATTTAAGAAAATTCTATCTCGGAAAATAATAATAAAATATTAATTCCCAAAAAAATTTTCGCAAAATTTTATTTAACAAATGATTACTTATAAATAAACTTTTCAGAATTAATTGCAACGCTTTCTAATAGTTTACAATTGCACATTCAATTAATACCTCGCTTATCAAGTAGTACATTAATAAATTTAAATGTAGTAAAATGTTTAAGTTGTTATAGTATATTTTAAGTAAAATAAATTAAGAAAAATAATTTTGTAAATGCCGGAAAACTCAGGTTTGTAACTCCGGTGTACTAAAAAACAGATATCACTATGATGTATGCGATGTTATTGTCCGGTAATAACATGCCTGTGTACGAAAGCCTGTTGTAATGTACTTAATAATATTTCGTCTTGTTTTAGGTCTAATACACTATTTCTTCTTCATTTCAAGTATTTGTTGGACTAATATAATGTTTTATCGTATCCTAAAGTTTGGAAGGTATGGTATATTTATGTTAGATTGTTATTAAATAAAAAAAAGTTATTTACTTATTATTTTATTTCCTTGTTCATCGTTCATGAATACTACACTACTACTACATTTTGTGAACCTGTAAGTTAACTCAGTGAGTCAGCTATCATCATCAGCCTATCGCAGTCAACTGCTGGACATGAGACTTTCCAATTGCACGCCACTTGGTTCGATCCTCGGCTTCTCGCATCCAGTACCTACCAGCTGTCTTGAGTAAACGAGTCAGCTCCCTCCAGACTAAATTTTATTCAAATTCATACGGACTTTTGAACGTGTAAAAGTGTGGAACAAAAACACATACAACTTTTTATCTTTATAATATGTGTATACCGTGTTATAACTTATTTTATTTTCCAGAAATGATTCAAGCGGTGATCAAACTAGTTCCTTAGTGACGGAAAGACCACCATTGCTGAAATATTCTATTTATGCCTTTGGTCTGCCTTTGCTAATGACCATACTGTTAATATTTGCTGAGGAAATAAATATGAAACATTTAAAATGGTTTGTTAAGCCCCAAATAGTTCAAGCGAACGCTGTGTTGTTCGACGGTAAGTTGTGTGAATATTCAGAGGATATTTTTTTTTAATTTGACACATAGTACACCCAGACTCAGAACAACAATCACACAAAGTGTAGTTTCAAGTGGGATTTTCACCCACAACACTTGGCGCAGTAGATAGAGGCATTGCCGATTCGGTCGCGGGCGGCCTATTGGCGCATCGTGTTGCTGGACGAGGCGCCTACCGTCATGTGTGACGACTGAGATGGGCCTTGAGACGCAGGGCCATATCGTGCGGTGTTCTGCAGGGGTCTGCCCTAGGACCACTCCTGTGGAACATGGGATACGACTGGGCCCTACGAGGCCGTTTCCCCCCCCGGGCTGGGTGTAATCTGCTACGTAGATGACACCCTGTTCACGGCCCGGGGGACAAACGGATCGCGGCGCTGGGTCTGCGGGTGGCCCTGGATCCATGGGCCCCGTTGTGGTCCACCCGCCGGTGCCTCCATAGGGGTCAACTCGCTCCTCGTACCGGTGCGGGCCCAGATGAGGTATCTGGGCCAGGTCCTTGACGGTAGGTGGCTTTTCAACGAGCACTTCCGACAGCTTGGTCCGAAGCTGGTGGACACTGCCTCCGCCCTAGGGTGACTTCTGTCCAATTTGGGAGGGGCCAGTGTTCCTACTAGGCGCTGTATACGGGGGTTGTCCGGTCAATGGCACTTTACGATGCACCGGCGGCTCTGGCGCGCCTCTGGTGCCCCCAGAGGATATTGGCGGTCAGAGCCATACGCTGATACCGCACGGTGTCCACCGAGGCGGCTTGCGCCTTGGCTGGAACACCCCCGTGGGATTTGGAGGTGAAGGTGCTCGCCGCAGTTTATCGGCGAGTGGCTGTCTTCCGCCCGAGGACGTGCGCGAATGGCGTGAAGCCGCTCGCCAAGCAACCATGCTTAGATGATCGTTCCGGCTGGAGACTCCACGCGCTGGCTTCGCCACCGTACAGGCTCTCCAGCCGGTCATCGCGAGGTACATACGGCGGCAGCATGGGACCCTTTCCTTCCGGCTGACGCAGGTGCTTTCCGGGCACGGTTGCTTTGGAAAGTACCTGCATTCAGTCGCTAGGAGGGAACCGAGTCCCACCTGCCACCACTTTTTTTTTCTTTTCTTGTGTAGAAACCACGGGCCATCACCCAGTTGGGGTTTGCGACGGGCCGGTGTATCGGAATTGGACGGTGTGCCAGTCTGCGCCTGAAACAGGAGGGGTCCAGGAACAGCTGATAAAGTAATATCTGGACTCCTCCCGGCGCCTGCCCACTCTATCGCGGGCACTACCATTGATGAACTCTCTATTTATGTGATGTACGTCACACGTGTAGGTTGCCTCCTCACAGAGTCCCTCCGCGGCTCTGATATGCGGTTCCCGGGGGAAGATTGGGTCCGAGTGGAGGTCGTTGTCGGCGTAAACCACTGGGCCAAGCATGTAGTCTAATATATGTATATTGGACAAATATCCTTTTCATAGAGACGCCCATACTACTCAAGTCAATTTTCGATGAAAACTTTTAAGTATTTGGTTTGCTTAAATTATTATCCCTATAAGAGAATGTCGCTATGGTGATAAGCGATTCACTAAATCATAATACTTTATTCAACCATGAACTCTTATTTCTAGGATGCAACATTTTCAGATACACATTAACAAATTATCTAAGCTAAGCCTAAAATCTATCAACAGAAGCTAAATGTGAAACTGTCTGTTATTTCAGGGCCCGAACTTCTATTCTACCTCTACATGCCCATTTTACTATTATTGTTATTCAATTGGATAGTATGCATTAATATTGTTATTAGATTTTATAAAAATGCAAGAGCCTTACCAATTTTAAGAAGTGATTCAAAGATCCTTAAAAGTCCTTTGAGCAGGTAAACTAAAATATATTTTTTTAAACTTGTTCTTGTATTTTATTTTATAAATAACTTCTCTTATATGAAAAGAAAAGAAGTAAACATTTTACGTGAAAGTAAATACTTTGCATTAATCCTATAATTGGAAATGCAAAGTCAGTTTCTTCTTATGTTTTTGTGAAAAGAAAAACGTAAAAATTCTAGGAAAATAATAAAAACAAAACTTTGTTTTTGAAATTGTTCTAAAGTAATAGTATTTCTTTTATGCTTTGCTGTAAAGGGAACTTATTCGCGATAAAACTAAAAAGGTTACGATACCTTCTACTTGCCGACGGTTCTAACGGGATAAACCGCTCGTGGTCGCGGTTATTCGAACTGGTCATAAAGTATACGGCTGATGAGTATGTGTATAAGTCGCGAAAGTCTAAAACGAGTATTTCTTTTACAGAATTTCTCAATACGTCAAGCTTTTGGTATTGCTCACTGTCTACTTGGTGTTGGAGGTAGTGGGAATACTAAGCCCCGGAACTGACATCAACTATGATACCCATTTTTACTTTTTTATGTGCATTGGACCCGTTGTATTTATAACATTTGTAATTGATAAAAGTGTATGGAAGATGATAAAGGAATTTTTCGCTGAACGTAAAATGGATTTTACGAAATTTAAATCAGTTTTGTTTAATAAAACATAAAGATGGAATAATATTAGACAAATAATTACGATCCGAGGCTGTTAGAGAAACTTCGAACACACAACGTAATCTAGCTTCAATTTAAGCACTTATTGTACTGTGAAAGCTAAATATTAAATTTAAGATAAACTTTTTGTTTTTTTTTGTATAATATTAATTCAGAAATAATTTACAAAGGACACCATAGAAGACAGTCAGTACACAGTACAGTCACTTGCAGGAGTCATCGGGCTCCTCACGTAGGGGAGCAGCCGTACCAACCAACTTAGGGACCAGATTTCATAAGTGATATCCGAAGTTCCATCGGCTATCGAGTACAAGCCCAGATATCACTTAAAGAGTCGATCCTGGTTTAAGTACCTCTCACTACTAGGTTCGGCCTTATAGTGGGAGGGAATCTATTAGATGACTTCCACCGAGTGCCGTGGAAGAACGAGGCCTAGAATTTTGTACAGTTACCTCGAGATCTAGCCGCCGAAAACGCTGCAAGACTTGAGCAACCCCAGCCGTGGCTCTCAGGATTGCCCTATTATCATTGCCTACCATTACCTCAATTACTATACTCCCTTGATATACCAAATTACTAGTAGCTGCTACGGCAGATCAAATAGTAAAAGGGGCTCATGTATTCAATTAAAAACAATGCTCATCTTTAAAGAACTAACAAAGGCAACCAAATGTTTACAGATTTAATTATTGGAGAATAAAATAGCCATTACATATAGCTACAGGACTCCTAAAACATGAAATATTAATGTAACATTTCCAAAACTGGAACAATTACTATTTCTAGTAAGTTTTTTTTTTCTAATATTGTAATAGCCGGTGATTTCAATATTAATATTATGAAAAATACTAACAATAGAATTCACATGCTTCCTTACAAAATTTAATCTAAAATTGTCTATAGATCACCCATCACTGATAAAAAGTCAAACATGTTTAAAAAACCTTGCTCATAATTTTTAAAGGCCATGCAAGACCAAAATAATAGATTTTGTATTGTCTGACACATAGCGCAGTTATTGAAATGTGCACTAAATATAAATGTAAATTTTGGCGTAAAAAAAATCGTGACTTTTCGAAAGAAAATATTTTAAAATTAACTGTGTAAAATAATATATAATATAAAATAATATCGTTTATTGATATTGTGAGGGTAGGCAATGCAGCATGGTAACCCATACCATGGCAGCCTGTTCAGATAATTCTGCATATATAGAAGAAATCATCTATGTGGAAGACAACTCCCGCGTTAGGAATATCCTACATCTTGTGTCGCGCGGACTTTATGTTTGTACAGTCCGCGCGACATGAAACGAACACAATGAACACCTAGACTCAGAACAACAAGTTTTGCATCACACAAAGTGTTGTCCCACGTGGGATTTGAACACTTGACTTAGTAGAATGCGCCGTAGCCACTAGGCCAAACGTGCAGTTTTATAACTTGTGCTTTTGCGTTCGCACAATTACTATTATGCTCAGGATAACCGACAACACTGACAATCGACACAAGTGTCGACACTAGTTAACGGAAGTTAGAAACGGAAGTAAACAAAATATTCTGAATTATGAAAAAATAATGGAAATAAAAAATAATAATATAGCGTTAACAAAACGAGCTGGTAACTGTTATAAAATGAAAACTTTAAATAACAATAACAAAGCTACTTGGCTAATTAACAATGAGAACAATACAAGTTACCTAAAGTCACAGAAAATGAATCTTAACAATAAGTATACGTATATTTTAGCCCCTTTACTGTTAGTAAATACTTTTAATAACTACTTTATAGATATAATTATTTATATTTAAATATACTAAGTATTTAATTTATTTGTGATAATAATACTAATATATATGACGGCGTTTACGTAAAACGTTAGGTTGACAGCACTGTCAATGTCAACCTAGCGAAGCGTCATTGTCGATGGTAGTGCGGGCGGCCATCTTGAAGTCACTTTTGAACGAGACAGCGCCCGCGCACCACGCTTGTGACGAATCGCTCAAAATTGTCATCATCGCGCTATTACAAGTTTTAATTAAGTTGATATCGTATATTAGTTATTATCGTTAATTACCTAATTACATTGTGATTACAGTGAATACTGAATAAAACACGTCGACTGTGTTCTGAAGTCATTTATTTCTATTTCTGCGCCCACCTACCCACATAGTTATAATAAGACAAGTTCTTGTGAAAAGACTCTTCAAATATATAATTTTCGTAAATATTGTTTAATATTTAAACTTCAAAAACGATGTATTTGCGCTATGTTTGATCTCAAATCTACTGATGCTTGTCAACCAGACTCACAATCACGGCATTCTAACCCATTATAGCGAACTTGTTTGTTCTTGTTTGTTACGTCGTAGGGGTCTACAATTATGGCGGCTTATAGGTGGATATCGAATAACAATGATCGTGTATTCTTTTGGAGCCATGTTTATTAATTAAGTACTGTACTTTTATCTAACCTTACGTACTAACGTATGTACATGGAATCTCTTCGTTATGATCTTATAGCTACATTATATATTCTAAATCTATCGTTACATTGCACAATAAACACGTCTTACTATCAACAAGGAAATGACAGCCGGAATCCTACGTGCTCGATAATCGGCACATATTTGCAATGTGCTGGTCAAGCATAATATCTCTGTATAATTTCCGTCTTTTACTTAAACCAAAATATGACGCAGGAATACCCATCATTGTATATATTTGAAGTATGCTATTTGTGAAAAGTAATTAAAAAATTCTGTACCTTCAGTGAAAACTGATATAATTGAAAAATCATGATTTTGCAAAAATATATCTACAGTTTAGAAAAGTTTTGGCTTAAAAATGATCACTGTTGTTAATAAACATGCGTTTTTCAAAATTATTTGAACCATTTTATACGTTGTTTATGGGTTTTGTGTTATATGATTCATACCTCGTATATTATAAGGTTTTTGCTTTACTTTTTGCCTAGATGACTAGTTTGTGGCACGATATGTTGTAAAGCTTAGATATAGGTCTTGGGGCGGCTTAAAAGGTTCAACGGCAAGATTACGAATAGCCACACGCCACAACTTGTCTTGCCAGTTGATAATCCGTACTCGGCCAGCGAACGCCCTGCCACAACACAATTACCGCCCTTCTTAAAATTACTGGTGATATTATGAAGATCATAGAATACACTAAAGTTACAATACTAGTCTTGATGGATTTATCTGATGCCGTTGGTACTGTTAAAGTTAATAGACCTAGAAACCATTTTTGTTATCAACTCTGCTAAACACTAGATAATTATTGTTGGAAGCAAATACATGCAAGGTGCAGATTGAATACTGCTTCGATTTCGCCGTTCGTATTCAATGACTCTAATAATTTTCAAATATTCATAGTATCAAGTATATATGTACCTCACAAATTTTCTATACCACCTAAAGGTAAAGATTGGTAGAGAATGCCCTGGGCATTAACTCCGCCAAATACGAATGTGTATAAAGTTATTTGTAAGTCAAACTTGTAACATTGGAATAACATTTCAATCTCTTTATTTTGGTTTAATAGTTGAGGATAATTAATTTGTCATCTTACGATTTATATTATTTTTAATATATATTCATTTATTTTAACATTCAAAATAGATGAAATATGAATAATAATTTATTTTGTTTAAATTACTACAATAATTAAATCGCAAGCAGATAGACTATACTATATTCCAGAATAGGAAAATATTAAAACGATTAAAATTGGATCGATACATGTACTTGACTGATATAATACAATTAATAAACATGTATATACCTACATGGCTTAGTATTAAATACAGTCATCATGAAAATAGTTTGTGTTGTCTTGACACTTTTATATTCGATACAGTCAAATAAAGCATTTAATCCTCGGTTTGTGAATATTAGATTAGGAATAAGTGATTACAAGAATGTTGTTGAGCCCCCGAGTGTTAACATTAGTGCCGTCTGTAATTCACTGGAAAGAAAATGTATATGGAAATGTTGCCCTTCAGGAATGCATATAAGACGCAAAAAGAAGTGTGTTCCTTCAAACATAAATTTTTCTGATATAATAGTGTACGATATGGAATTCAAAAGCTCTAAAAAATCTTTTGAAACACTTTTTCAAGTAGTGCCTGGTCTTATGCGAGATGAAACTTTTTTTAACAATTCATTTCCGAATTCTATGATCGCGGAGTCGCACCTAAGTGAGGTAAGTAATAACTGAAGTACTTAAAAATAGTTCTGCATACGCCGGAGACAGATATGTGTACATAATAACAAAAACTATGAATAACAGAACTCCTAGATCTCTATAAATCACTCACTACGATGGCCGCCATGAGATCACGCCTCAGTTTCTCTCGCGTTGGACATTCTGCCAGCGTGTGGAACGCCATGTCCACGGTCCGGTTTTTGCAGTGGGGATACTCTGGCGTTGACTCTTTACGGATCAAACACGAATAATCATCGATGTATTTTTAACATGACGCGGTCAATCTTCCATAAGGTTCTTACCGCCGCAATAATAGCGTGTCCACCCCTCGGTTGTCAGAATCGTTCCTCCCTCTCTTAAACTCATCAACAACCCATAACGTCCCACTGCTGGGCTCAGATCTCCTCTCAAGAGAGGGTTAAGGCCATACGTCCCCACGCTGGCCGAGTGCGGGTTGGGGACAGGCAAGACACGTTGTGGCTACGTAATCTTGCTGTTGGATGTTTTTAAGCCGCCCGAAGGCCTCCAACTAAGCTTCACGACTGCTATCTTAAACTCGGCCTGGCGTAACTAGGAATTTGAGTTTTGATTTTTGGAATCTCAGGACTCTGAACCAACTTCTTGTGCCATTGGATAAAGTGCTGCAAGGCCTCTGGTCTTCGGATCACGGCGGAATTCCTGCCAGGAACCTGAACGGCCAACGGCCTTCAGCACCCGTGGGGACCGCAAAGGACCTTGGACCACAAAACTCACGTGTATGACTCCTTGATCTCCTGTATGACTCCCATCCGGCTCTCTCATTACCACTATCCCCTATGTTTAAAAGTTTTGAGATATCTATATATATAAAAATGAAACCCGTTTTCCTTGGTCACGGCATCACGCGTGAATGGCTGGACCGATTTCACTAATTCTTTTTTTGTTGTATTTGTTATTATTAGGAGAAAGTTCTTACGGAAAAAAAAATATTAAGAAAATCTCTCAGAAATATTGAAAAATAAACATTTAATTTTGCATATTTAAAAAAACGCTCGTAACGAATGTCAATGTCATTCACAGCCATTGAGTGACGTTGAATTGGTGGTACGAAGTTCGCGGGGTCAGCTAGTAGTTTATAGTTTCTACATCATCCTATTGAATTTAAACGTGATAGAGACAAAGTTTGCATTTGAAACTTGTTGGGAGGTAAATCGAGTAAATTTTATTTTCCTGTTTAAAGGGATAAACAAGGTACAAGTCACAATGATGCTTTACCTAACCGCTTTTAGTAGGCCATTAGTATTTAACAATCTAATACATGTTCAAACAAATTATTTCAGGACGGACATCTTTACCTAGAATTTCCAAATACATATATCAGATGGTATTCGATCAAAACTGATCGGTTTTGTGTAGAGATGTCAATATCGAAACGGAAAATAATAAGACCAATTTTCATGGTGGATGTCAATACAGAAAACTCTTATTACGTAGTAATCTATAATGAGCACGGTAAGAACAAACTATATTCTTTCCAAATCTTTTATGGACATATTTCTAGCAGCATCAGCTTCATTTCAGAATAACTCATGTACTCTAATTTGAAAATTCTCCGAATCGAAATCTTAGGATCGGATCAATCGATGTTTGTCCTATTAGATTTATTTTAATTAAAAGTGATAGGAACTAGGAAAGCATTTTAAATGTTTACAAAATCTGTAAAATATTATAATTTACAACATACATTTAAAACTGTAACTCTAACTAGGTAGACAGAACCTAACACAGGAAACCAACTTTAATTGACAGCATTCATGTTGTCAGTCATGATGCGATAGAGGGTCACCATGGTACATTATCTGCTATCACAATGAGTTTGGAGACTACTACTTTGGATTCTACTCATGCTTTCCATCAGACAGAGCAAAAATCAGTTTGGCAGGTTTGTTATAACGGTATAAAAAACGCCTCCTGTTACATCTAGCGATATTTTACACCTCTATAACGTTTGAATACTTAGAAAAGTGTTTGTCAAGCGATTGTAAAAAAACAGTATTTGACAAAGTGCTTTCTGTGTATAAATATATGATTATCTTTTCAGCTTTGGCCGTCACTATTGGATTCCTGCTTTTGACTATTTTACCTTATATTCTGTTGTCACGGCTAAGAGACTACGATGGTTTAATTTTAATAATTTTCATCGTATTTTTTATCATTTCTGCAGCTATTAGACTACAGATATTATGCACAAATTCTGATGTGCTTGAATTTTTCATCATAAGTATGTATACATCATATATATTATCATTATATGTACTAATTATAAATAGCTGAGGAGTTTGTTTGTATTAATGCGCAAATCTCAGGAGCGTCTAGTCCGATTTCAACATTATTTTCACTATTTTATAGTCTATTTTAGTAACTGCCTTGTTAGTCTAGTGGTTAGCGAACGCTACTATTAGTCCACAGGATTTTTTTACTATATAAACAGCACGGAGTATGGAAATTTGCTGGTGAATTACGTGCGTGCCTCGGAGAGCACGTTAAGCCGTCGGTCCCGATTGTCACGAACATCTATGGCAATCGTTATTGGGTAGTCAGTGACCTCAAATATACTGACAACTAGTTCAACTTTCGAATGTCAGTTCTCTCTCAGGGTTGTGGAGGTCCGATGTCAGTCGCTCGGTGGAAAAACTGATAATCAGGTGAAACCAGTTGAATTAGTAGCCGACCCCAAGTGATCTTGGGAATAAAACATCACAGCTGTATGTAACTCCAGTGTGCCAAAAACATAGGTTTTATCATGGATAATAATATTCTATACTATTTTAGGTCTAATATACTATTTCTCCTTCATGTCAAGTATTTGTTGGACTAATATAATGTTTTATCGTATCCTAAAGTTTGAAAGGTATGGTATATTTATATTATTACACAGCTTTATAGTTATACTTTTAACTTTTACCTGCTGTAAATCATCAATTCCTTATGTCATTCCTTTGAATCAGGAGGAAATAACCTTTGGTAACCACATTTACTAGTAAAAAAATTAAAGAAAGGATTGCTTCACGGGAACACGTAACTTAAGATACAATATGGTATCACCCTATTATCGTTTCCTTTGCCTTAAAGATTGAAATTGAGGACTGGAGGGTTAGGCTTTGGTGCCTTCAATTAGTAAAAAAAAGGTATACCACGTAGAGGGACTGACGGTCTAGCTCTTCAACACAATAGGAAGATCCTCCACCCAGATGAGTGATCATGTTTCGCGAGGTGCAACCCTTGATGTCGGAAAGTTGTTTCTCTAATCTATATGCTATACATGATTAGTATCTGATACTCCGTAGTTCGGTGTGAATTCGGCAGATAGCGCTGTAGTATATTTTGTTGCATTTATTTGGAAGTCACCACATTTAACAACGGCTTAGTCTCGAAACACAGTAACTCTCTTGATATTCTTCAGCTTTGTATGATTTTTTTATATCACTGTCATAATTTTTTTATTTGAAAATTAAGTAATGTAGCATAAACCAACTAGTTGAACCCGTAGTGTTACCCATGGATCTTTAACATGTTTCATTTTTTTCTCATCTTACATGAAT
Source organism: Phragmatobia fuliginosa (assembly GCA_932526445.1). NCBI lineage: Eukaryota > Metazoa > Arthropoda > Insecta > Lepidoptera > Erebidae > Phragmatobia > Phragmatobia fuliginosa. The sequence goes on from OW052067.1 coordinate 16,851,818, forward strand.
ACACTTTTTTACACTTTGTGAATGTACTTGTAAGCTAATATCCGAACTCAGCTACCTCCAAACCAAATTTTATTTAAATTCATACAGACTTTTAAACGAGAACAAGTATAGAACAAAAACACATATAAGTTTTCGACTTTATAACATGCACGATTTAAAACCTATTTAATTTTCCAGAAATGATTCAAGCGGTGATCAAACTAGTTCCTTAGCGACAAAAAAACCACCATTGCTGAAATATTGTTTTTATGCCTTTGGTCTGCCTCTGCTATTGACCGTACTAGTAATAATTATTGAGGAAATGGATATGGAACATATGAAATGGTTTGTTAAACCCAAACTAGTTCAAACGATTGCTGTGGTGGTTGACGGTAAGTTGTGAGAATATTCATATTAATTTATATTAAATAACATAATATATTGGAAAAATCTCCTGACTATAGAGTATTAAAGTCTATAGACTAGTAAAGATGTTGATATTAGGGAACATAATAGTTTACTGTTTATTACAAATCTAGCATCTATCTGGAGCGTACACCAACCTACAGTAAGACACTCTTTTTTTCTAAACACGGTACTGCGTAAACATGCTGAATTGCCATTTGATGAGGTATCCGATCTTCCCAGATAGATAGATAATTAGTCTTTATTTGTAAAAACATGGTGTACATACATTGCATGCAAGATCTTAATAATTTAAATAGTCTCAGTCATGTTTGGCCGCATTAAACGACATACAAATTGGTTGAAGACAACAACAGATTGGTTGAATTCTAGTGTTTTTTTACAATATAGCCGAAGCTTCACAATTTTTTTTTTTAAATTAAAACTAATACCTACGCAGTGAGTCATTATCAATAATATTCTAATTTGTTAAAAATAAGTAGATGACAATGTAAAAAATATAATAATTATTTAATTTTATGAAAAAAAGCAAAAATTACACAGGCAAAGTTATTCTGTCATATTCATATTATATTCTATCAATCATTTCTAGCAACTTTTCAATTAACAAAATATTTCACAACATCAGCACTTCAGAGACAGGAAAAACCTTCCTCTTTCAAAAATTCAGATATATCATAATATGCTCTTTCAAATAAAAAGTTCTTAAGTTTATTTTTTAAAATTGAAGTACTTAGCAATTTCCATGACTTTGGTAGTTTATTATAGATAGTCGGAGCCATACAGAAAATACTTTTGCGCATAAAAGTTGTTTTAGCACCGTGAAGACAGAGTTTGGAATTGTCACGTCTGTTCCTTGGAACGGCATCAGACAAACGCTGAATGAGACCGAAATTCAACCTAACAAACATTATTGTATTTCCAAAATGTATATAGAAGGTAATGTCAATATTTTATATTTTATAAAGTACGGTTTACAACAGAAGCGAAGATCGGACCGAGTGTGCCATATTGATTTCACTGATTGATTACACAAAACCTGATTTTCTAGTCTGTCAAAGTTACCATCATTACATGGGTAACTTTGACATATATAGAACCATTTATAGAAAAGTAGTAATTATTATATTTTGTATTAATATGGGTAACATTGGTTTATGTTTTTCTTCTAAATGGGTATAACCGACGTAATAAAACCATTAATTTCCAGTTTTGTCTTATATTTTATAAAATAATCAATAATAAGTCCTCGACATTTGGCATTGTTATACATATTTTCAATTAGTATCAAAAAACCTTAAAAACACGTTTAAGGCAACATTTTTTGTGTAACTAAATAGAAAAGGAGCTAAAATAATTAGAAAATAATAATAATTTATGAACACTTGACCATAAAATGTTCATTCACCCCACTCCATATAGAGCAAATCGTCAATTATGTAGGTCAAATTTATTTCAAGTTAGCCTGTATAAAAATTAGTAGTTAAAGTAATTAGATAAAGAGACGTAATTATAGGCAAATGTTATATTAAAATACGATAATTCCATTACAAATGACTCTATATAACATCTCACTTACCTCGTTAGCAACCAAAATCACAAAATATTCAAAAAGTTTTACACTGTTTGAATAGCATAAACTCGCGCGCAAATTTCAGAAAAAAGTTTTGACATTACCTCTGTATGAAAGCTTATTTATTTTTAAGGTGCGCGCTTACGGAGTTAGTTTAAAAATATAAAACTGTAAGAAGTATTTGTAAATTGTATTGGTATCATATGAAAAATAAATCGAAACTAGTTCATGGTCACACTGTCAATGTTACCCGAATGAATCAAAGTTACCCAAATTGTACGTATATTAAGTATGTAAAATTTTTACAATGTTACATTGCATAAAGAGGGTAGTCATAAATATGATTTCGTTTGTATTATTGTTTCAAATGGAGGAAGAAAATAAAATGCATAGCGAAAAAGTTTATCGATGTAGTATTACAGCTTGAATGGGCCGGCTCGACCGGGGCAGTACTACCCTCGCACAGAAAACCAACCTTATAATGACAGTATTCGTGCTGTCGTATTTCGTTGGTAAGTGTGAGACCGAAGGCCCAATCGTTCTGCATCAGTAATAATGATGTAGAATCATCTCACTAGGCCCCCATGATGTTGGTCAGCATGCAGCTTTGTCTGCACTCACAATGAGGATGGTGACCCCCACTCTTGGATTGTCCTTATGCATGCCATCAGGCAGAGTAGAGATACGTTGAAAGGCTTAAATATTTAAAATAGAGTATTCTCAAAAAAATCCCCATTTTTTGCGAACATCAGCGTCATCATCAACAGCCTCTAACTGTCCACTGCTGGACATAGGCCTCTCCTTAGAAAGGAGTTTTTGGCCTACTATACCACGCTGGCCAGACGGGTTGGTATAGGGTTGGTTTCAAGTTTTCCTTCTCTTTGCATCGTTGTTTTGCGTAGTTTATCCCTTAGTCGCCTTTTACGACACCCGCGGGATGAATAGGGGTGGTGACACTCTATATTCTTAATCCTTCACCATACGGACACTCCGTGAAAAAACATCTCCCTAGGCCGCCTCAGTGTCGGTTGCCATACTGCTTATATTCGCAGTGAATATTGCGACCCCCACTTTTGAATTTCAGTCATGCTTTCCATGCATAGTGGAGTTACCTTGACAGACAGACCTTAAGTGAACATATCATATTAACTATTGGATACGACTTTAAATCCACGTATTACTACTATTTACTACTATTTTAAGCGTGGCCTGACACGCACTTGATAATATTTTTTTATCATAATAAGTACTGCAAGCTAAGTATGTTATTTCGGTATTGAACTGTATTTTTAACCGACTTCAAAAAAAAGGAGGAGGTTCTCAATTCGTCGGAATCTTATTTTTTTTTTTTTTATGTATGTTCAGCGATAATTTCGTCGTTTATGAACCGATTTTAAAAATTATTTTTGCATTGGAATGGGCGTAGCTTATAGGTGGTCTCATCGTCACCATTTCGAGATCTGATGATGGGATCCCAAGGAAATCGAGGGAACTCCTCAAATATCATAGGCACAATTGTCGCGATTCGGGTAGTCGAAATAATTTTTCATTGAAGTCGGTTCCTTTTTGTTAGAATTATTTCTTAAAATGTAATATGCGAGAAAATTTTCCAGAATATATGAGTGAGAGAAATAAATTGTCTGTTCGTTTGGGGATTCAATGACGATGAGGGCCCTGTGCCCTTATGTTTATGGCATGGATTTTTTCCCCTAAAAGCCCAATCTATGTCGTTTTGACGTGTATGGTGACGAAAATTTGCTGTACTTTTCTTATGCACTACCCGATTGCCGCGATTGTTCGGACCAACTCATTAGCTGCCGAGGTCTATTATAAGACGGCTGTGGCACTTCGGTAAGTACCGCCATTTTATCGTAATCGCAATACTGTACGTCGTTTTGACGTATTTTTTTTGTTGTATTATTGTTTTATTTTTCTACTAATATGTTTATTTCAGAGTACAAGATACAATGACATCTAAACGGTTAAACGAGTATAAAATAGTAGAAAGTAAGATGATTAATGCCTTGCACTCGACTCCGTTTCTGAAGAGGAAGATTTGATTTGAAGACGAGTTGGTGGATCACCTCGATGATACGAGCAAGTAGACAAGTGCAACAGACTTTTTCAAACCCGGATAATCTTATTGTCTATGTCTACTAATTGGAATATTATATCAAATATCGCTTTAATGTATTCTGATATTATTTACTGTCATAATATGCTGACTTACGAAGAAAAAGCAGTGTCGAAAAAAAAATCTGAAGAAATAAAGCACAGAATTTGGATGCGTAAACGTTTGGAGCTACGTACTTTAGAGAGGACCTTATGTGATTCTATTAGTAATATATTGAGAACTGATCCACAGATTGAAATAGAATCTTCCTGCCTGATGAGCCAGAACTTAAGAGGCGCTATAAAAAATCAGTGCAAAAAATAAAATGTGATGCACAATATTGATATTTGTCAAGACTGCATTTCGAGACTATTTAATTATTTTTTTGCTGATAAGTGATAAAATAATTTCAATAAAAATATTGATAGGAGCCGATTTTTGTAAAATGTTTTTAACTATGACGAAAACTTCTGAAGGTCTCATTACTTTGTTAAATTTTGCCATGTACCTAAAGTTATTATTTTAAAACTAAAAATAAAAAGTATTGTTTACTAAATTCATAGCTTTTACTTTATTTTAGCAAAATATAAGTAAAATAATACTAAAACTGATATGATATGATTGGGCTTCAAGGGTCAAAGGTTGTTGATGTGATGATGATGAAATACACATTTTGTGGTATACCCTATCCTGCGTGAACTAAAGGTTTTGTAAATGTCACTACTAATTTAATTAATTCAGTCCATCTACCCTAAGCCTTAAACTATGGTCTTACTGCAAAAGCTAGCTATAGAAGCTAAACGTAAAACTTTTTTTTATTTCAGGGCCAGAGCTTATTCTCTACCTTTATATACCCATATTGCTATTGTTATTGTTCAACTGGATAGTGTGCATTAATAATGTTATTAGATTTTACAAAAATGCAAGAGTCTACCCAATTTTGAGAAGTGATTCAAAGAACCTCAAAAGTCCTTTAAGCAGGTAATCTGATAATGTTATTTTTTTCCATTTTAATACCTACTTATTTTTAAATTTTGTTTTGTACAATAAAATCCTTCGTAATGCAAAGATAGAAACGAAAAACATCAACAATACATTTAATAAATTTACTTTAAACTAATTCTAATCCTAAAATTAGAAATGCAAAATTCAATTTGTTCGTTTGTTTTTGTGGAGAGAAAAACATAAAACTTGATGGGCAAAAAGTAAAAACACTTTTCCATTCTCATTATAGAGTAAATGAAAACAACTGAAAAGAAATATATATGTTTTTTATAAGTGTTTTGGATTAGGATTGTGAACTATCAATTAGATTAATAGGTTTCCTATAAAGTGTGCTTCTGATCAATAGTTTTTAATTTTATTCAATCAAGAAGTTTCCGGTATTCTTTGCATACATTTTGTTTTTGAAATTATTGTTCTAAAGTAATATTATTTCTTTTATAGAACTTCTCAATACGTCAAGCTTTTGGTATTGCTCACTGTCTACTTGGTCTTGAAGGTAGTGGGAAAATTTTGCCCCGACACTGACATCCACTACGATACTCATTTTTACTTTTTCATGTGCATTGGACCAGTTATATTCGTAACGTTTGTAATTGATAAAAGTGTATGGAAGATGATGAAGGAAGTTTTCACACAACGTAAAAAAGATTTTAATAAATTTAAATCAGTTTTGTATATAAAAAATGAAGATATAATACTATTAAACAAATAGTTTAATAGATAACAGTAGTCGTGTCCGAAGATCTATTTATAGAAGATCGAACAGATATTTAAATGTAGAATAATAAATTAAAAAAAAAACTCAATAGAGTTTTTCAAATATGTTTTGATCTCTTTTTATGCTTATTGCGTAAAAACTTTTATAGATAACTTTTTAAACTGTAATGTTAATCAAACGAGTTTCAAAAATAAACATATTGTGTATTTATAAAATAAAATATGTGGCATTTTCTATGTGGCCTTTGAATTTTTTACCCTTATCAAAACAAGTCATTTACCTATTAATCTAAGATAGCATCACAAATGGTCTAGTGGTTAGCGGATGCGGCTGCTGATCAAGAGATCTCGGTTCGATTCCTGGGTTGGACCAAATGTTTGTATGATATGTGATTTTACTAAAAAAGTAATATATAAGCTGTCTAGCACACATAACACAAGCTCTGCTTAGTTTGGGACTAGACGATGTTGTGTGTCAGATGTCCAAAATATTTATTTATTGTTTATATATGTATATAGACAAATAGTCAACAGCTTTTGCTTGCGCTGTATGTGGAAGTCGCCACAGAGGTACAGAACTCCAAGCCAATGCTCACTTCCAGCTCCCAAGCTCTCGGTTTTGAGTGCAAGGCAAAGTTCTGACCAGGAGACTTACTACCTCAAAGGAAATCGTGCGGTATCCGCTTATGATCCTGAAGGCCAGCTGCGGTCGTTGGAATAGCGTGACTCTGCTGGCCTCCCACTTACTTGATCAAGTGACTATCTCCGAGGTCGTGAAGGAACAAGGCCTTAAACTTATGCAGAGCCACTTCGAGACATAGACCTAAATTTGCTCTACGACCTAGACAAGCCCGGCCGTGACTCGTCCTAATAAAAACGATAAGTCATTTTGTTAGGACTTTCGACCGGCCTGGTGATGAAAAATTGGGCGTTGTCGATTGATCGCTATCTTCTACTAGATACTGAAGTAGACTATCTAGACGTATTGAAGGTACAGCTCTGTAATGCACTAGATATTATACTTCGTGTGTTTTAAAGCCTTAGAGATTGCGTAAAAACTAGGGCAATCTTTCAGTGATCGTTTCCCGAGTTTAATTCAGTTATTTTATTAATGGCATATCTCCGTGTGACTGAGAATATAGAGTGTCATTATTAGTATTAATCCCATAGATATGGTAAAAGGTGACTAAAGAAAAAACTATCTCTGTCAACTTCTCAGCAAAGAGAAGGAAGCCTTGAAATAAATTCTATACAAAACCGCCAGCGTTATATGGGTAGTAGGTACGCTAAGGTCTCTTTTCTACTGAGATACCAGCAATGGGCTGTTTAAAGCTGTTGACTATTTGTCTATATATATAAACAATAAATAAATATTTTGGACATCTGACACACAACATCGTCTAGTCCCAAACTAAGCATGGTAGACAACTTATATATTACTTTTTTAGTAAAATCACATACACATACAAACATTTGGTCCGACCCAGGAATCGAACCGAGATCTCTTGATCAGCAGCCGCATACGCTAACCACTAGACCATTTGTGATACTATTTTAGATTCATAGGTAAAGGACTTGTTTTGATAAGGGTGGAAAATTAAAAGGCCACATAGAAAATGCCACATATTTTATTTTATAAATACACAATATGTTTGTATTTGAAACTCGTTTGATTAACATTACAGTTTAAAAAGTCATGTATAAAAGTTTTTACGCAATATGCTTAAAAAGAGATCAAAACATATTTGAAAAACTTTATTGAAATTGTAGGCTGTAGTTTTTCTTTTAAATTATTGAAAAAGAATAGAGCTCTGGCAAAAAATGTGTAATTTCATTTTTGCATTTGTATTATTTCATAGTAAAAAAACTATCGTTAATCATTTTTGATGTGTCATTCAAATGAAAATATGGACTTAACAATTTACATTAACACGTTTAGGTACATTGCCTTTAACTCCCACTCTCATTGTCTGGACATAGGTCCATTAAATTGAATAGTCAATCTCATAATATTCCGTATCAAACCAGTTAAAACTAGTCAACAAATGTCAGACAGTCGATTGTTTGTTTTGCTGTTCTTCTTTGTTTTTTGGCATAATCAGCTAGTTTATTCAATATAAATACCTATATATAGGCGTAGAACTAGATCTTGTATTACTTTAATACGCTAACAGATTTCCCGGCCTAGACAGACGAATATGTACTCTATTAGTATTGTCTAAGGGTAGTTAGTATGAGATTGTTTCTTTTTTGTGTGGGTACATACTTATTGTTTAACAATTTTTTTTATTTGAGATTTTTATACCTTTCATTTGTATATTTGAACAGACCCAAGAAAAATGGCATAAGTGTAAACCTTGGTGGTTATAAGTTGCTATTATTATGTATCTCTTGTAATTATTATTGTAAACGTTAATAATAAAAATAAATTATACTTATCCAAAAATCACTGCAATTATGCGATATAACATATTATCCATTGTAACACAACACGTTATATGATAAATAAATACATTTAATTTATTTATTACACTCCAACGCCACGTGTAGATGTAGAATTATAAGGATAAATACATCATCATCATCATCAAAAGTCTATTGCTGGATATAGATACATTAAAATTGCATGATCAATATTGTTATAAAACACTTATAAAAATATTTGCCTATGTAGAATTAGAATAAATAAATATTTTGTATTTAAATGATAATAAAGTCCCTATGATGTCTCTTCTGGATTTTCTTAGCTTATGTTTTTTTTTTAATATTTACACACCTGAAATACAATGTCATCTTTGCGTTGTATGTCAAACTAAAACTAAGTACAACTACTACTATGAAAGCTATAATGACCAAAGGAATACTTTTACAATTCTTTATAAATGTAAAATAAACATGAATGGAACCACCCATCAATGAACATTTGTGGATCATACAAATGGTTGGCACATGTTGCCAACACTTGACGCAGTCGAAAGCGGTATGGCGAACGCTTTAATCACGAGGTCAACCGCGCAGCCATTAGCCAACCGGAATCGAATCCGTGACCTCAGTGCGACAGTGAAATACGCCATCACTGTGCCACTAATGCTGTAATTTTCACATTAAGGTAACACACACAAGTCAAAGCCTATGTGGATGTTATTACAGAATCAAATATATAGTTTCAATCACATCAAGGTACGAACAAATACAACGACGAAAACATTTTATCTTATAACACTTATCCTTACTTCCTACATATATTATAAATGCTAAAGTAACTCTTTTTGTCTGTCTGCCGCGCTTTCACACAAAAAGTACTAAATCCATTGAAAACAATTTGGGAAACAGATACACTAGAATCTAAGAAAGGACATATGCTACTTTTTACCTCAATAACCGACGAACAGGTGGAGCTGCGGAAAAGAACCAGTATTAAATAAAATGGCAGTATTTTACGTATACAAATATTAAATGTCTGGTACGAACAGAACATTTTTCTTATCTTATTAAGTTAAATAATAATATTAAACATTTCGGCTATCTTACACACAACGTAATCTAATCCCAAGCTAAGCAGAGCTTGTATTATGGGTACCTACTAAACAACTGATATACATACATAAACATTATTTTTATTTGTAAATACATACATACCTAGAAATAACAAATACATAGAAAACATCCAGACTCCGAAACAAATATTTGTGGATCACGCAAATATTTGGTCCAACCCGGGAATCGAACCCGAGACCTCTTGATCAGCAGCCGCATACGCAAAACACTAAACCAACAAGGCAATTACACTAATATAAAAATAAATATTTATTGTAAACTCTTAATATTTATTTTATTTCAAATCCTTTTTGTGTGTCAAACTAATACAAAATTAAATTATTATCGGGATACATATAAGATTACATTAAATTAAGTACACTTAAATGTATTAAATTATATTTAAACATAAGTCTGTACAACAGACAACAGCGACACAATACTCACGTATCATATTAATATAGCTTATAAATCGTATAACTTATAAAATTGTATTAAAATTAGGTTAATTTCCTTCACATATACCTATATTTTTATACTGCATATAAAAAAGATATTTTTTTGTGAAGATCTTTTTCTGACCTTACCAAATATTATTTATTTCTTTTAGCGCTGGTTCCCACTACGCCGGACCGGCAGATTTGCTGGGCCGATAAAACTGCCGGAGGGGCTAGTGGCTGTACAAGTTAAATGAAGCTATTCACATTATCCCGGGTCCGGCATTTTTACCGTGCGTTTTGTCACTACGATCGTCCGGTAAAAACACCGGACCGGAGTAATGTGAACGAGTTTGTGCCGGTATCTGTCCCCCGCTCGCAGCACCTGTGCTCCCCTCGCCCCGCCCGCGCTCCCCTCACATCATTTGGCTCGCATTTTCTTCAGTAAATCGTCAAAAGCGGTAGCTGTCATTCGAAAATAGAATGTACCCAATGTTTAATTTTATTTTGCCTTCTATTAACATACCACCACAACACAACAATTTCGTCCTACATTGTGTGCACAGGTCCAAATTTAACTGTGCTGAGCTACTTGACTGTCCGAGTGTGACTGTGTAATGTGAACACTCTGACCGGTGTCCGGTTTCCGGCAGATTTGCCGGTCCGGCGTAGTGGGAACCAGCGCTTAGGGTTTCGTTATTTTACAGCAAAAGTTCTGACTTTCTAAAAATATGCGGGGACTGACACTGACACTAGACAGATTTGACATTGATTTCTTTATATACCTATAGGTAATTGATTGAGTAAAAACAACAAAATATACAATTATCGAAGGCAGGTTCATGTTTGTCCCGCAATTTTCAACTATTGAGATTCTTTTGAAACTAATTTATCGAGCTGCTTTGATTAGTGGGATATTTAATAAGAAGCAAGTATTCAATATATGTTTGGAATTGTGAACATGCCTATTTCATCTTTGGAGTGCGAACAAGTACGCGTTGATAAAGAAGTACTCGTGGTTTGGTTTCTAGAAATTGGAGGCAGGCCCATTTGTTGTCTGTACCTGAACAAAAAACAAAAAACAGAATATTAGAATAAGGAGTACGAATACATAAAGGGGATATTTTTACATGCAGTATTATTGACACACGTTGTTTATTTTAGAAAGAATAATTTATGGCAGTTTATTCTTCGAAAAATTGAAAAAAAAAAATGTATGCAATACAATATCATTTTAGTAGCTATGAACATCGCGGATGGACAAATTTAGATTTGTTACATCTGAATATTCCAAATCGAGATTCTAAAATTTTCCTAAAGTAGAAACAAACTAGGCGATATAAAAAATGTTAGCATTTAGTTGCTCTTCTAATTTTTGGAAAATGGTAGTATATTATTAAGTTATTAACAGATAACATTTGATTTGAGTGTTATTAATAATAACTCTGTCTTGTCTGTCTTAGAAGTAAGTTTTATAGAACAAATCTTCTTTACTTGATTTTGATAAAGATAAAGCTTTGATTTTATTCTACAGTTCTAAAACCATCTGCGGTAAGTTTTTTTAGAAATGTTAATTGGATTTTTTTTTCTCATCCAGTACTTTACTATAGTAAGATTACAAGAAATCGGTTCAAGGGTTTAAATTGTGTGTATCTTGTGGCAGTAAGCATGTTAGCTAGCTAGCTATTTACCTCAGGATAAATGTGTCGTATTGTTCAATTTATTAGATCTAATATTCTAGGAATCAGAATCTTATCAGATATTAGTTCCTATTGATTCGATATTGCATCTTCTGTCCCATTCCGCTAATGACTAAGCTTTACACGGCTGATAGATTTTATTTCTCCAATGTTTGATTACAATTGCTTCGTAGTCAATTCTCATACTTGAATACAAGTAGTCATTCTAATGGTTTGTTCACGTTCAGATAATATTAAATACGCAACACAAATACGCAAGACTTAATATACGTTGTATATTATTCCTATTTTAAAACGATTTAAAGCATTTAATTTTGCTAGAATATAACACATCTGACCAGGCCACCATGCTGCATTGCCTACCCTCAAGATAAAAATGGTGACCAGGACCAGGGACCAGACCTACTCCAGGAATCTACTCATGCTTTCCATCAGGCAGAGTAGAGTCCCTTTGGTAGACTTAAATATAAACAAAAAACACATTATGGTGTGATCCAAAGAATCACAAAACAATAATTGCATTGTGCAGCAAAGGCTACCAGCTCAGTTCACGCCATACTGTTACACAGGACAAATTACTAGTTTTCAGCTAGCCATTTCGCAAATTTTAGATTTGCGCCAACAATTACCAAATAGGGAAACGCACATAGATGAAACGCAACACAGTATACATAAAATCAGTAAACATCAAATCAATATCTTATCAAAATATTACATTTTGTAATATGTTTTCATTTCATAAAGTACATATTTAAAAGTTTTCAGGTAGGCTATTTAGCCTACCTGAAAACTTTTAAATATGTACTTACTCAATATCATACTATACTCAATATCATTTGATATTGAGTGATATTTTATTAACATTTTACTAAATCTCACAATTCATGATCTAATAATTTTACACATAATAATATATGAACTAATTATGTTTCATTATAATTCTTATCCGATAACCAAACACTGCACATAACGCACCTGTGTCTTATCATTTTCAGAGTCTTAACTTTGCAGACGAAGATGATGAAAATGATAAGACCGACGAGCACGTTGTAGGCATCAGTAAACTGCCAAATATAACCAGCCTGAGGGTAGAAGTGGCTAAACACCTCTAAAATCCAATTAACACCCATCACGAGGAACAGCTTAATGTAAAGCAAGAATCTAGAACAGAACAGAAAAATTCATAAGAAACTTAGATGTTAAAAGGTAAGATGCTAGAGGCAAAAAACTTCATCACAAATATAGTATATAGATTTACGGCGTATTGTTTTAGTCTTAGTTATTTAAATTTTATATTCATGTTAGTAAAATAAAGTTTACTATTTTTATCATAAATGTTTAATTGACAGTTTAATCTTATTTTTAACCGACTTCAAAAAAAGGAGGAGGTTCTCAATTCGTCGAAATCTTTTTTAGAAGAACCTTTTTAGTTACTGTCAGGCTGAATATTTATTTTATACAGATGCGTGTTTTTTTCTATAATGTTCAGTCAATAAAGCTTATATATCCGTGTACACAAGAACAATGTATAAATAATACATATATTTTCCGTTTATGTATTATATTAAATGTGTTTATAAACATTTTATATCTAATAGGTATAATGCGTTAAAATAAAGCCGCAAATCGAGCGCTGTTTACATTTATACATTTTAACATGTGCGGAGTTTGTAAGCATTTCTTACCTTTGCTTATCCTTCTTATGCAGCACCCTTTGAGTTTGATTCTTTATGTTTGCTATTCTCACAGTCGTTAAAGTAAAAAATACCAAATTCACCACACACAATATCAATATGGGTACATAAAGGTATATAACTTTACTCTGCCCTGAAATGTTAAAAATATATTTTACATCAATTGTGATAGTATCACTTTCACAAAATTAAAAAACATACAAATTAAATAATACTTTCAAATGTGTTAATTAGACGTCTTTTTGGAAAGCGTTTCGGGGTGATGCAGGGGACTCAGACATATGGGCCTTAATTTTAAGACAGGACATAGTAATGCACAATGAATATTATCAGTAGAATCCAAAAGTAGGGGTCACCATCCTCATGGTGAGTACAGACAATGAAGCATGGTGACCCACACCGTGGCGGCTTAGTGAGATCCATCCATCTGCATAATTGGACTTACTATAACTTTATCTTAGATGTCGACATTTATTTCAATCCATTAAGTTAATGAAACTAATAAAGGTCAAAGAAATTATTTTAGGAAATAGTAAATTAATTACACTCCCGCTGCTTAATAGTAGTTTGATGAAGAAAATAATAATTTAATATATTGATATGAACAAAAATTTATTCAACTGGCTGAGCTAGGAATAATAAATATTTGTAATCTTTTAGTCCTAGTAAACTTTGGCACTTACATTAACTGACCCTTGAAACTATATTTGGATCTCTCAAAGGGAGTTCACTTTATCCCAAATGATTTTTTTTTGTTTAAGCCCACCAAAGTGACTCTTCTCTGCCTGATGGAAAGCAAGAGTAGAATTCAGAAGTAGAGTCCACCATCGTCATTTGTGAGTACATACAATACAACATGGTGACCTACACCATGCTTCGTAAGAAAATGATAAAGTATGATTGGCCCACCGGTTTCACTCACTAACGAAAGACGAATTCTGTAATTTTAGGTTGGTGTGAGGTTTGTACTGCCCCGGTCGAGCCAACATATATTTTACAATGCTAGTTTCATTTGTGCTGAAATCAGCGTGGCTAAAAGAACTACCTACCTACTGTTTAATTGATGGTGAAGTTCTAATAGCGTGATATAAAACAAAAAAAAAATATAATATATAAAACAGCGTATAGCTTTCCTTGATAGGTGAGTAATTCAAATATAGATCATAAGGTTATCGAGTTCAAACAACAAACTCTGACGCATATGAAAATAGTAGATACCTAGATTATAATCTAGGTATCTATTATTTTCATATTATCTCGTATCACATTATTGGTTATGGTGAACTACCAAACTGTTTATCCAAATTTTATAATTTTTTTCTAAAATTCTAGTCTACAAGTTGAAAATGGTACAAAATAGAGATACTGCTCTTAAAATTATGTGCGATAGCTCATTGGATTCGGAATGACGTCTAGAAAAATGTGCCAAAAGCGTGTATTAGAACATAAAAAATTGCAAAGTTATAAACAATTAAAGATGAAAAAAAATGGCATTTCGTTTTATCCCAATATTTCATAAACTATTGATGTTGAAGAAATTTTAAAAAAAAGATTCTGAAAGAGGAGGAAATTTCAAATTTAAAAAACTAATATTCAAAACGCGTGCTTTTCAGTATTAAATTAAAATGATAAATAATGACGATAGAGTTCCGGGAGTTAAGAAATTTTCATTGGAATTGCCCCCTCTTTCAGAAACTTTTTTGAAATTTCTTAAATATTAATAGTCTATGAAATATTATCAAAAAACGAAATGCCATTTTTTTTCATCTTTAATTGGATATAAATTTTGCAATTTTTTATGTGCTAATACACGCTATTGGCACATTTTTCTCGGCGTCATTCCGGGTTCAATGAGCTATCGCACATAATTTTAAGAGCACACACAATGTGGTTTTGGTGGGTCCGATTCCGACAAACCACCACCGCCACAAACCCTAGCGGGGTGACGACCCATGGGGATTTCCACACGTATAAAAAAGGTTAGGTAACATCAAAATAGATCAAAAAGAAGTGAATGTGATTTAAAAGATACGTAGGTATATAAAGTTGTGTGGGGCAGCCAGTATTAGTACAGATATTAATTAACACTCACCATATAGGAAACATCCTTGCAGTCTAATACGAGGCAATAAGTCACTAATTTTTTCGTCGAGTCCAAACTCTAGGGCCACGAGAATAATAGTTAGTACCATTGGAATACCGAATGCGTATGTACTGTATTTCATGAACCGCATACGAGTTGCAGATGGCCCACCAGCCATCGATCGGTTACCACTAGAATAAAAAGTTTTCAACGTCAGAAAATGTGTCGACAATCAATAAATTGTTGATTAATGAACTATTCGTTTCGCTTTTAGACGGGGGAAGGGGGAGACTGATTCAACAAAAAATGTACTTTAAAGTTGAATCGCTGACGGTTATCTAAATGAAAACACAAAGTTTTAAAAACCTTTCTAATGATAGCTCACAGTATGTGGTAGACTTAAAAAATATCAGCCTCACTTTACGTGTAAGGCAGGTACGCCAGGATTTAACTCTGCCTGATGGAAAGCATGTCACCAATGATTAAACATACTGCAGCGCTGAGCTGATAATACAGTTTACTTCCTGTAACAGTATATCATTCTTACCTAAATGTCTTCCAGATGTCATAACACATTACATTCAGCCAAAAGAATGCAGACAGAAGCGAGTAGTAAATGATGAACGCTGAAACATAAGAATGAACTAATCAAAACCTAATGAGATAAATAATAAAATAATAATTAGTGATAAATTCATGTTAAACGATTAAACATTATTTTATTAAATCAGTCATGGCGGTAAATAGTTAAAAATATAATTATGTGGTTTTCCGATACGTAACCAATATTATTGTGAAGTTTCATCAGAATCCATTTAGTAGTGTGTTAAAGAGCATCAAACATACATACATACTTATAAACTTTCGCGTTTATAATATTAGTAGGATAAATTTGAAAGTATGTCTGTCTATCTGTCTGTTACGCTTTTACTACTCACCTTACGATTTTTATAAATTTTCTACGTATAACTCCGTCACTTAAAGACAGATTTATAAATATTTTTTCAAAATGTTCATTTTGAAATAAAATTATTTTAGATTTCACATAGATCTAATGATAAGTTTTGGAGACAGACTGTATCTGTATAAATCTTCAAATAATGACAAAGTCATATTATATACATATATTTTAAATATCGTATTTAACTATTGAATACATATTTTTAGAAAGATCATCAGGAAAATGTTAGTTTTAATGGTTTACATAGTCATGAAGATTAGAGCTGTTTTGTTTTAAATACGTTTAATTAAATTTATACCAACTGAGATGAGTTCGATCGCAAAACAGTACATTTATAGTCTTCATAATAATTATAATTAATCCCATATAAAATTTGAACCTTTTAAATGTTTAATTCTTATAAATAATAATAAATAAATATTTTCGGACATCTTACACATAACGTCATCTAGTTCCAAATTAACCAGAGCTTGTGCTATGGGTACTAAACAATTGAAATAAATACATAAACATACTTTCTTTTTTGTAAATTCAATATCATACATAGTAAATACCCAAACTCCGAAACGTATATTTGTGGATCACACAAATATTCAGTCTGACCAGGGAATCGAACCCGAGACCTCTTGATCAGCAGCCGCACGCTAACCACTACGCTAAGCTCTTGCATTTATAATGTTAGTTTTGATTCAAAACACACATGTGTTTTTCGAAATAACATCGAAACATTGATGTATATCTAATATAATCTGTGCGTTTGATGAACTTGCACCGCAGTGAGAGTTTGTCTCCTACAAACCAATAGCATATTTCCACTGGGCATTCAAACAAATGCATACAAAATTATTTGATGCATTGTTTTGTTCTTTGATTGGACTAAGAGAGCTTATGAAGTGACTACAAGTGACTCACGAGTTTGTCTTGAATGTATAATTGTATTAGTTAGATGTTGTTAAGTTTAGTGTTTATAAACCGAGGATCGAACATAAGGACGTGGAATTGAAGAGGCCTGTTTTTAGTAGTGGATTGCTATATGATGAAACTTCTAAAATAAATTACGTAATAATGTTTTGACTGACGGCTCAATGAAGTTTATTAAAGTTTAATGTCATTGACTATGTAAAAAAATATTATGTAGGTTGGAAGTACTTTTTTCAGACCGAGTAGTTTATCAGCCTAGGTATCGATGAAGAAAGTGATTCTTGTACCTAGTAGTTCCTTTTTGAAATTTCTTAGTAAAATTATTAATGATTGGTTATAGAACCGACACACAATGCTGTTTAAGTCAGTTCGAGTCCGACAAAACTATCCGAACACTGAGAGGATTTTAGCTAACAAAAAAGTTTCTTGTACAACTATTTAATCATTACTGTATAATATGGTTTACTTACTGAAACTGAGGCACATTTCTGCTTTGGGATCGTCACTTAAAATCGTTATTTGCATGGTGGCCATGAATGTGAAACCCACCAAGAAACTGAGTAGGTACGCCATCAAGACCATGCCATGGAGATTTCTGAGCTCCGGCAACCACGCGTAAACAGCAACCGTCAGTATGATGAAGAAACATGAGATTAACATACCTGAAAAATTATATTATTATTGATATTATAATAATTATATTATTATTTATAATTATATTATTATTATTATTGATATCACATACAATATACGTAAGGTTCCAAACTATTTATTATGATGAAAAGTGGTTATGTATAACCTAAAATACCCGTTCTATTAAAAGTATAATAATATTATCTCAGATGGCCTATGTCCCTGGATGATGTATTATCATCATCATCATCAACAGCCTTTCGTAGTCTACTGCTGAATATATACCTCTCTTTACAAAAGAGGTTTTGACCTTACACGATTATATTTACAAGCCGAACTATTTGTTATTTGTTAGTTTTTCTGCTCCTTGCAGTGCTAATATTGTCATGTGCAAAACTGCACTTCACTCCACTGAATTAGCTCTGACGGTACCCACCAAGGTTTGGGAATTTCCGATCATTTCGGAATCTCGGAAAACGAGACAACCTACTTCCTGGACATTGAATATTTTTCTTAAAAGTTACGAAGTCACGGGAAATCCCGGAAAAATATTTACACATCTGACATCCAGATACGAACTGAAGGATCCAAATCTTCCACAAAGTGCAGTTTTACTAAAATTCGAAATAAGAACTACAGTGGACCTAGTGACTGTGTTTAAAGCTACCAGAAGGCGCTAGGCTAAGCGCTTACAAGAAATATTTCACTGTACCAACAGATTTATCAACCAGTCACGAGCGCGAGTGGTAATTAACAGGTAATGATATCGACTTGAATATAAAGTGATTTATTTGCTTAATAAATAATACCAAGGTGTTTATACTTACCCTTAGTTTGTTCGGACGTAAATATTGAATAATTTACCATGAAAAAGTAGCTATTGTCACATAAATATAATAGTTAGGCATGTAGTATCACGGACTTTTTTGTAGTCATTAATGTTCTTTATTTAAAATAGTGATTTTATTTAACACCTTGGGTTACATTATCGTAGTTTTCATACGGATCCTTAACTTTCTTGAAAACATTCTATAAACAGAGTCCTTTAGGGATAATGTACGATTCTAATGAAAAAATAATTTAAAAAATCGGTCCACTTTCAGAGACTATTCATTTCAAACAAACAATCAAATCTGTCCTCTTTATAATATTATTATAGATGTAAAATCTTATCCATTCCATAAACTTAAAAAGTTATATATAAATAGGTACTTACAGGTACTGCTGACATGATAGTGATTTACATCAGGAGTGGGATCCTTGTAACAAACCAATGCACTGATCTCTCTGCTGTTATCTTCCCACACAAAGCTATCAATGCAATATTGATCTGGATCATAAATCGTTGAGCTTTCTTGTTTGACGTACAACTTGCCATTCTGAAACACGTGAGTTCTAAGTTTACTTGAATTACAAGAAATATTTCGTATTACAAAAACATGTGGCAACGTCGTTACAGCACAACAAAACATATTACGGCCTCATCTATCGAAGCGCCATACCAAACGACTGGGAAACTTCGGGACTATAACTAGACTATACAAACTTCGGGTAGAAATTTTCGCACTGATTAACATGTATACAACTTAAATCAATCTGTCAATCAATTAGTTACATACTATCTTATGCTTATGTTAGAGGTAGAATATGCCCTACCGTATTATGAGGTGTACAGATATTTATACATATAGAAATACAAAACTCAATTAAATTGAATAAACTTATATTATTAAACTATGTCACCGTGTTAAAAAAGGATAAGAATATGATTGTAACTGCAGTGCGACAAGGAAAAATAACGGGCGCCTGGCATGCATCATAGATTAATCAAATAGAAGGAATATCCTAGGAACAATACATAGCGCCTGAAATGCGTCATAAGATTAATCAAATAGAAGGGATATTATAAGTACAATACATAGTGTCCACTTCCTCCAGTACCGTCTAAATGAATCTTAGTGTTTTTTTAAATCATAAATATGCTCATAATATTACTACATATTGTGTTCCCTGTTTAGTTGTAATTGTCCTTCGGTTACTAGGATGATTATATTGTTTGGCAATAATAGTGTTAGAATGTATGTTGGTAAAAAGACAGTGTATATAGTTTTGTAAACTTGAATTAATAACAAATAAAAAAAATTGTATAAATAAAATAAATAATTATAATTGCATAAGTTGATAAAATATGCTATGCAATAGCTTTACAGCGACAATCCCCGAGTGAAACACGTATTTTTTATTTTATTCTACAATGCATAAATTGTAGCACCCACAAAATGTGTTTGTGGGTGCTATTTATTTCTTTAGAAGAAAGTCCTATTTGCAGTAGCGTAACAAATTTTGCATACTCATTCTCGTAATCCGATGGGCCACACGACCGGGGAGGGACCAATGGCACGAGTCAAACGCATAAAATAAGGTTTCGTAGTCACCCATACTGGCACGTGGATTTAAAAATTGTGTTATCTTTACTTTTAATTTCGTTTTTTATAAAGTTTTTCAACTTATTGCATTTTACAAGTTAAACCTCTAAAATTCCTTAATCGAAAAAGTTATCTAAGGCGTTATAGTTTTCCATAAAAGTTCATTATGTGGACTACCATTATGAAAGTTTTCAGATTTCTCGAGCCCTCTGTTTAGTTGTAGAGGGGGACGTCCTGTTTTAGCAAAAGATATTCGTCTTAGAAACTTCTCAATGTTTTTAAAAATTCTCCCAACTCCAACCAACAAAACAGAAATCATCTACAATCTACACACATCGATTGATTTTTTTCAAAAAAACTTTTTGTGGGGTACCTCTTCCATACAGGAAAGATACCCCTTTTTTAGGTAAGTCGAGGACATGACGAAACTATAAGGCTTCCGAAACATGAATAACGAAATCCTCAAAATGAAAACAAGCTAAAAAACTATTATAAATATTAATTGTATTTTTCAGAAAAGCAATTTTGATTATATCATCTCGATAAATGATAATAGAAAACATCAAAAGAAATCGGGCGAGTCCACTTACGTCGATACATAGGAAACTATTCAAAAACATAATAAGGAAAATACATCACACAATACCTCCAAACAAATCAAAATTGAAATACAAAATATCCGAGAAGTAAACTAGGGAATCCTATAAATGCTCTTTATTTCTAGTATTTTATTATCTATGATTCAACGTCTATTGGTCATAAGAATGATCACTACCCGATTCCCAAGGTTTTTAGCGTTTTGAACTGTGGCTACAGATATGCTTAACGCCTATCTCTTCTTTACGTGTTGAACCCTCATGGGGTTACCCTACCGGGGTTTGCGGCAGGGTGGTCTGAGGACTCGACGTCTCAAAACACCACCTCGGTCCTCGAATATGACAGTACGCTCCTTTGAATAGTCTGGCACTTAGTGGAGTGCTTCCCTGATAAAGCTAAATGGCAGACTATCGAATACGTTGACGATGTCCAAGGACACCGCCAACAGCACGCCACCACTCACTGTCTCTTCGGTTACGGCCCTCAGGCGCAACACGGCATCGATGGTCGAACGCCTCTCTTGAAAGCTGGATTGGGCGTCCCACAGATCAATGCCCACCTCGCAGAGGTACCGGACGACGCGAGTAGAGAGCACCCTCTCAATTATCATTCATGGTCCTACTTGGCCTCGAAATCGACTTAAACTATCGTAAAACGTTACCTTAATTAAGTGAACGGAGGAGTATAAAGTTTGGCATAATAAAAGTTTAAATGGAACAGAATTGCAGAAAGCAAAAAAAGAAAAATGAACAATGTCGAATTAGGACCACTAGTATATAATAGATTTGAATATAAGCCGTAACATTAAAAATCATGACTCAAAACTCAATGTTTTTTTCGATAATTAGTAACTTGATAACATGGGGCACGTTTCTGTGGGAATAAAATTAGAAATATTGTTGTTTATTATACAGAACAACAAAATGAGAACATGATATTTATGCCGTTAAAATCTGCGACATTATTACTTTATTCTTGTTAATTTGGTTTTAAAAAATATATGTGTGGGACTTTGATAAATACTGTTTAAATCTGATTATCAACAAAATATTATCTACACGATGTTGTTTCAACCGAGGTTAAAAAGTGCAAAAAAAAACAACTTTCTCTGCCTATTGTTCGTGCTGTAGGTGTAGCGGAAACATTTGTAAATGCTTTTGCGTCCATCATACGTGAAATGTGTGCTTTGGTACTCGATTTAATGTATTGATATCTGGTAAACGAGAACCTCCAATGCCGCGTCATTGGATGAAATTCCAAACGCTGTATCTTTAACTCTAACAAAACTAATATAATAGTTAACTATGATATCCAACACTAAATAAATCATTTGGAACTAGCAGTTCTTGAGATTAGATTATTGTACTAAGCAAACTGTTCGACTTTGTAATAGTAGTGTAGAGATATGTTTGTTCGCTTATTTTTCTAATATGCTTCTCTATTAAAACTCAAAAATGAAATGTACAACCGCGCAGTCATTAAAAACTCAATTTGCACGTTATAGAGGATAAGATAAAAAGAATGGTTTGTCCTGTTATAACGCAAAATAATTACAAAAAACATGAAGTAACTTCAGTCAAATTTCATGTATACAGCGACACAGAAAGTATACTGCATACCTGCTCAAGTATGTATTATACACTGTGCCTGATCGAAAGTGGTGACTGTTTTTACATTTTCGCGACTTTTACACGTAGTTTTTGTACTTCTGCCACATACCTGCTTTATCAAGACAAAACCTTGACTGATGGTGACATTTAGTCATTTGAATTTTGTAGTATAGGGGTCTCTGGCAATGTTTTTAAAATTACTGTTAATGAAAGCTAAAAGCTCATTATTCACAACACAACATTTGTCACATTTCGCGCCTCAGGAGCTGGTAGCGCGTTGTCATTGTGTAAAACGTACACGTTCGTCGAACGCGTGACTTCTGAGCATCGACTGACTTGAACATTGTATGGTGTAGCATATAATGTGTAACTCGATATTTGTTAAAGCCTAATGAGACCAGCATAACATATTGGAGAAAAAAATCCTTAAAAAAAAGTAGAATTATTTTGTTTATTGTAGCTGACCTGTTGTTTTAGTAATTAGTAACGCAATTAGTAGTAGTAGGATTTGTTTTCCACATGGGAAATTTAAGCGTGTGCTGAACATGATCATATTTGGTTCTGTTTAGATAATTTATACATAAACTTTATGGCTAACTATAGAAATTAGAGTACATATCAACAGTATGGTTAGTACGGGTTCTGCCTAGTTTGGGATCAGAGGGCTGTGTTTGATAATTTTGTGAAGTTATTAGTCTTCTAAAATATTTACCATAAGTATATTTACATATATATACTATATCTGTCTAAAGAGAAAGGAAATTACCTAGTCCAACGTTACATCCATTGAGTTTTTTGGGAACAATTTTTATACACATTTTTTGTTATTGTCTTTGTACGTGAACAATTTAAAGGTGTGATCGAGTACTAAGTTAGTAAGCTGTTTGAGTAATTGGTAAAGTAGACGTCAAGTTACAACTGCCATTAACACAAAATTTGACAACTTCCATGATTAGGAAACACAAACCCTATAAATCTACTGTGAAATTGGTAAAAACTAAATGATTTACGTAATTAATACCGTATATGTATATGCTTTATCCTCGATAAAGCTAAGAAAAAAAACAGATAATAATAACATTATAGTTTGAAATATGTAGCTGCGGTAATCTAGGTGTAAACCTAAACTTAAGTAACATACTGTATCCTAAATGAGCTAGCTTGCTTCTTTTTTACGTAACCGATATAATTTGTAACGATAAGACACCTAATTTAAAAAAGAAGTATTTCTTTTACCATGCTACATTTTCTGCATCCACAATGAGCATGATGACTGCTACTCTTGGATTTTATTTATGCTTTTCATCAGGCATAGTTGTCTCTTTTGCAGGGTCATATTCATATATACCTATTCATAAGGATATAGAACAAATTAAGTGGTCAAGATTTGTTACAATCACTGTAATTTCCATTGGAATAAAATTATTAAGTAGTGATAACCTTACCATCAAATAGGGTAAACTATACCTACTTCGATACATCGCACACCTTAGGAAACTGTATATTTTTCACCCACCTTTTTGTACCTACATTATGAATGAAGTTTTAAGCACCTAAACTATGATTTAAGATATAATTATTCTCACCGTCTGCAGCTGGAACACCACTGCCAATGCCTGGCCTGACTTGTATAAGGACCCGTTACTCCCTTAATTCACTTGAATTATTGATGATGACCCACACCAAGGCGGCTTAGTGAGATTTTTTCTGTCTCACTCACCCGGCCTCCGGAGACAATTTTTAGTGATCGATAAGAAAAAAATATAATTCCATTGTAATGTTAAAATCTGTCCTCAATGTTGACCCTTCCCACATCGGTGACTGGAACCTTGCCGGGAGTTGAATGAAAACACATTTTAATCAATTTCTCGTATCCCTGGGCAAAAAGGACAACATTTTATGGCACAAGTTTCTTTCATATACACACAGCCTTCTGTTGTTTATTAAATATTCATCTTCTTTATATTTAGACTTCACGGTTGGCTTGTGGTTTATGGTTTAAGTGATCGCAACGAAGCTTTCTGCTGCGCCAAATGTCGTAGGTTTGAACCCCACGTTAGACAATACTTTGTGTGATTCATAAATTGTTGTTTTGAGGCTGAGTGTTCTTCATGTTTGTTTTATGTAAGTTTGTAAAGTCCCCCGATACAAATAAGAGAAATATTGTATTTAGTTATGAATTTTATTCACTAGTTCGACACTACTTTCATAGTCAGACTTTTGGGATTCTGTCCGTGTCAGAGAGATCAGAGATATATAGAACCTTCGGAAAGGACATGGGCTAATTTTTGATGCGAATACCGATACAGACACGGGCGGAGCCGAGGACGTGGCTAGTTCTATATATTAACACTTATACGTCGGTATATTCGCGATTTGCTAGGTCACTTCTAAATATTAGTCAACATAAGTCTTGATTATGGGATTACGGAAATCCCTCATTTCTGTAATCGCACACGCGCTTCCACGAGTCTATTAGTGACAACTAAAGTCTATCAAAATATTTCTCGTTAATGACTATACATTACTATAGGTATTAATTAATTCTATCTATGAGATTTTTTCTTAAACTTATGGCATTAAAACTAAATTGTGAATTCTGAAAATAAGTTTTGTCAATTCATGTCTTCAAGAATTTTTTCGCACTATCAATTATTACTGCATGTTGTGAGCAGGTATGTATTGGTTCAGTATGGGCGGAGGTCCTGAAGGCCAGCATTATTACGCTATTGCGGCGTCCGCAGCGCGTGCTGGCTATCGGATCATTAGACGGTATCACATAATCTCCTTTGAGGCGGCGAGTCTTCTGGCCGGAACTCCACCATGGGACCTGTAGGCGAAAGCCCTTGCGGCTCTGTATCAGTGGCGCAAAGAGGCGCAGGAGTCGGGGAGAAGCCCCGAGATTCGAGAAAAAGAAAGAATGGATGGAACGACTTGGGCAACCGAGCGCTGGGCACGCCGTTTTTGCGGCGGGAAGACCCGTTATGGAGGATTGGCTTGAGAGGCATCACGGTATCCTCTCATACCGGTTGACACCGATGATCACTGGAAAGGGATGCTTTGGAGATCATCTGTGTCTGATCCGCAAAGAGCCAACGCCTGAGTGCCACCACTGCGGTGGCCGGACTGTGGACACGGCACTTCACACGCTGGTAGAATGTCCGGCGTGGGAAGAGCCGAGACGTGACCTCGTGGCGGCCATCGGGGTGGGGAGTCTCTCGCACCATTACATGATTGTCTCCATGATACAAAGCAAGAGCGCGTGGAACTCGGCCGCCTCTCTCTGTGAGCAAATCATGCTTGAGAAAGAGATGGCGGAGCGAGACCGGGAGAGGTTCAGAACTCTTCCGGTCCGCCAGGCCCGGAAACGGGCCAAGTACTGCAGGCAACTCGGGGGCCGGAGATCGTTAAATGATCTCCGTCCTCCATAAGCGCAGGCCTGGGGGTGGCAGATGAGGCCATCTGCCACCCTAGCAGAAGCAGGCCGGGGTGGAGGCGCGGGCGCTATAAATCGCGTGCCATAGAATTTTTGAGTGGTGCCCCACACAGAAGAGGGCCATCTACAAGCGGCAGGTGGTCCGAGGTTCGTCGGGGTTCCAGGTTTCCTTTCGAGAGTATACCTGGTTCCCCGACTCATAGTACCCGACATGGCGTGCGGTTGTAGACAGTTCGAGTCCGACATAGCCACCAACGTCTGGCTGTAAGAATACTTGGTTTGAAGGTGAAATCTTACTAAAATTAATCAATGGGTATTATTAGAATGGCGTCTAAAGCACTCAGTTTCGTTTCATAACAAAATGTCCATAATTCACTTACAAAACATTCATCGTCCAGTGACATCCGGCAATCAATAAGTAGGTTTGCGTCTTGAATGTAAAATCGAGTCACTTTAAGTTAGGCTTTTATTGATTTGCACAAGGATATCAAAATTATTAATATAATTGGAGGAGTCTTGGATTAAAAAAAGAAACGAACTCGAAATTTCTAAAGTTAAGAACTAATGAAAATAAGTCAATTATAAGATAATGAGCGTCACTATTATAAAGAATATATGAGGAATATGGGGCCTCCATCCTCATTGTGTACATATAATACAGCATAGCGACCCACACCATGGTGGCTTAGTGAGATGTTTCTGCATCATACTAGCGGCTTCCGAAGACCGGGAGTATGATGCAGTAAAATTGGGGCTTCGGTCTCATACATTGCTGATGAAATCAGCGTAACTCTACTATTCTATTTCCTCCTCCTTCTTGCGTCGATATCCTCAACTCTGAGGGTCGTGGCCCCTATTTTCCAGCATTCTGCGAGTGATAGCTTATAGCGTCATTTGTCTCTGTCTTGGCCAGAATGCAGGGCAGCATGGATGGTACTGCTGAAACTGGAGCAGATTTGGTCTTGTGAGCGCAAGCGGCCTCTGGGTCTTTCCCCCTTGACTTTGCCAGTCACCATCAATCTTTCTTTAGGTTTTCTTTCTTCTTTCTTTCTTTAAGGAAAAAAACTCCGGCACTAGGAATATACATCCTGTGTAACTTTACAAACATACATGAAACTGATACAACGAATACCCAGACTGAGAAAAAAAGTTTGTGTATCACACCACTAGGCCACGCGTGCAGTCTGTATTATAAGTGATTTTTGTTTCAACAGCAGGCAGGCAGGCAGTATTGTTTATATGTTCTCCCACTCACGATAAATTCCTAACGCAATAATTTTAACAAAAAGGAACCGACTTCAATGAAAAACTATTCCGAGTACCCAAATCGCGACATTGTGCCATGATATTTGAGGAGTTCCCTTGATTTCCTTAGGATCCCATCATCAGATCCCGATATGGTGACGATGGGACCACCTGTGAGCTACGCCCATTCCAAGGCAAAAATAATTTTTGAAATCGGTTCATAAACGACGAAATTATCGCTGAACATACATAAAAAAAAGATTCCGACGAATTGAGAACCTCCTCCTTTTTTTTGAAGTCGGTTAAAAATGCGTTCTCATTTTTCACCGACTATAGTAAAGCCGACAGGATTTAACGGTCTATGCACGTTTATATGTTCCAAAATACCTAGCAAAATTAATAATCATGAAATGTAAGTAAAACTCTATAAAAACCTACTTACGAGTATGTAAAAAGAATTCAATATTCCTTAGTGTTCTATTATGTGTTCTATTTATGTGAACTACGTCAAATATGATAGTGTCGAATATCTGCTGTAACTTGAGTGACAAGCAGAAAAATATAAAAGACAAATAATTGTGATTGACGGAAATAAATATTAAGAAGAGAATATTGCGTTTTCATGCATCAAATATACAATACTTAACAAGTACTTATTTGAGCGAAGCACATATTTCTTTTGGAAAGATAGTAAAATGGAATGTGAATTGTTGAAAGTCATTGCTATGAAAGTAATTCGAACGAAGTCACGCTTATTCTCAAGATGAATAGGCACAGATAATTGATTCCAATTACTACGGTCCTGACACACTTCTTTGCTTTGTCCACATTCATCACTCACTCTCTATATTATATTGATTAAATTAAATTACCTGGACGACTGAACTTTGCTTACTTTATACTATTTATTGTTTAACAACGCCATCTATTCTCTCAAGTAGCCAGTGTCGGATTAAGCCAGCGCGGGGCCTGTAGCAAATTCTAGCGCGGGGCCCTTAGATAGTTTCAGGATATTATGTTTCTAAAAATCGGCCAAGTGCGTGTCAGGCCACGCATAGAATAGGGTTCCGCAATCACCCATAATGGTACGTGGCTTTTAAACCGTGTCCAATTGATAATTGTTGTTTATTTATTTTTTCGTTTTTTTTGTACGAAAATTTCTAAGGAAGTGTATTTTACAAGTTAGGCCTCTATAACTCCTGAACTAAAAAAGTTATCTAAGTCGTTACAGTTTTCCTTTAAAGTTCAGCATATGGACTCCCATCATAAGTTTTTCGAGGCATCCGTTTATCATTTAGGGGGGCAGGGACGCCTCTCAATGTTTTTAAAAGACCTATCTAATAAGAGAGAGAGAGACACGATTTGGTAAATGCGAATAAAAACCATTGACACTTTACGTGTTGGGGAGGTACTTTAAATAAAAATTATTTGTCAAAATTTTATTTTAGCACTTTCTCGACGTTGTAAAAAAACATTTTTATGCAAAGTTTCATTTTTCTAGCACTAACCGTTTGGATGGTAATTCGAGGACGGACGGACATGACGAATCTATAAGGGTTCCGAGTCATGAGCGACAGCTACCTAAAAACGGTACTTACAGCTGCTACAAGCAACCTCTCCTATTTAAATCAACCTCTTTGAGTAAATCATTTTTTTTGAAAAATGCCAAGTTGACTGGTGGAAAGCATGAGTAGAATTCAAGAGTGTGGGCCACCGTACGTATGCGTACTGCTCGCTGGTGCAAGTGATCCAGAGCATCAAGCAAATACTGCGCGTATCATTACTTCATCAGTGATGAGAACAGTACTTCACGTACTAGCTTGTGTCTTATGTGTTGCGTACGAGATGCTCGGGTGAAGAGAACCAACTCACCTTATTCTATCAATGTTCTCCCAAGGGTTGAGATCCCGACCAAATGTCCATTTGATTATACCGAGCCCAGCCATTACAGTTCAATCAAATTTAAGTCGTCAAAGTGAGAAGATTCAGGCGTTTTGGGTTCATTTTCACTGTCCAAGATCATTAACCACTGTAGTTGCTGATTATCTGCTACAAAAAACGTGCAAAGCAATTTCAATGTTCGGGTAATAGGATTGTATGGAATGATTATATTAGAGCTTCTAAATCTGTCGTTCCAGCGGTTCTTGTTTCTTGCTGTTCTTCAACAGAGTTCAGCAATGCTATGCTGCAATAATTCATCGTTCAATACTTTAATAATTCATCGCACAGGCTATCCTCCAATGGTCCTCTATGGGGCTCCCAGCTGGTTTGAAGACCTGACTGGTTCCACCCACTCTCAGGCTTAACTCAGGAGTCTGCAGCGGCTGATGGCCATATGGGTCGTACGAGGCCAGCGCACGGTCCTGACACGATCTCCACCCTTTGACATTTTGGTCGACATGAACACGATGGTCTACGACTAAATTCGTTCTGTTGGTAGGAATGGCGAAGAGACAGCGTTTGATCATATCATATACCCCACTAAGGGGATAGTGCAAAAAGCATTCCCTGCGTAATTTTTTACGCAGGGAATGCTTTTTGCAGTTGCACTTTTGGCTATCCTACAAATCATCTGCGAATTCACTTACTATGAAAAAAAGATTTCTTCGTTGTCTGTTCTAATGTGAGATTGCAAAAAAAATATTTCTTATAAAGTATTCCATCTATTTTCATTCCTTTTTAGTTTTTTGTTCTGTTAGTTCACGACTTATAGGAATCTTATAGTTAGAACCCTTATAGTTTATGTACATGGTCCGTCCTCGACTTAATTTGCAAATGAATGTTTTTATCGCATCGACAAACTGCTAAATAGAAATCACGAAAAAAAACGTTGTTAGGGTTCCGTTGCCAAATGGCAAAAAACGGAACCCTTATAGATTCGTCATGTCTGTCTGTCTGTCTGTCTGTCCGTCCGTATGTCATAGCCACTTTTTTCCGAAACTATAAGAGCTATACTGTTGAAACTTGGTTAGTAGATGTATTCTGTGAACCGCATTAATATTTTTACACAAAAATAGAAAAATAGTTATAAATACTAAGAACTCAAACACAAAAAATTTTTTTTCATCAAAATGATACGTGAGTGGATAGGTCTTCAAAAATGATATTGAGTTTTTTAATATCATTTTTTTCTAAACTGAATAGTTTGCGCGAGAGACACTTCCAAAGTGGTAAAATATGTGTCCCTGTAACTTCTAAAATAAGAGAATGATAACATTAAAAAAAATATATAATGTACATTACCATGCAAACTTCCAACGAAAATTGGTTTGAACGAGATCTAGAAAGTAGTTTTTTTTAATACTTCGTAAATCATAAACCGCAATTTACATTTCTTTCAATCAAAACACATGAATAAAACATCGATACAAGGTACAACGAACTAGTATTCAACTAGTACTCAAACCTCAGTCGGTCCAATAGAGACTTTTGATCCTTATAAGAAACGAATCGATTGGCATCAAAAAAAGTTTTTGTTTAAAATGACCATTTTCTTGCTGGCTGTACATTTTTTCCAAAATCTGTAAATGCAGTTCAGAATATCTTAAAAAAATATGGATAGTCTTCTTAAAACGTTTTCCTGTAACTATAACGGTTAGAGTACCTACCCTTACTATCCCGTCTCAAAAATTCATCCTGTATATAAAATTCTCGTGTCACAATGTTCGTTCCCATACTCCTCCGAAAAGTCTGAGAATCAGCTACTACCTATTTTTCATGACCCTAGGACGCGAGTGGCATCAGCTAGTAATATTATAAATATGTATACACAAGAATTGTTCTTTAAATGAAATTAGATAAATTACAAAAACATATAAAACATACACAAATAATACAAAAAAGTAGAAATTTTGTCAATTACATTAATTGACTAAATCTATACTTTTTTGTATTATTTGTGTCAATATACTTGTAATTTAGAAATTGAAAAGGGAATATCATAGTGACCAGATGACTAATTCTATAAAATACAATAAACTTCATTGTAAAAAAAAAGCCACACACACATATCGAACACGTACACGTATCGATGTACAGAGCTGTCCCATTATTATCTTTATTAAATTTGTTTTGTTTTTGTTGTAATAGTACTTACTATATTACTTATTATATTACTTAGACATTGTTCACGTAAGAGTTTATAGAAACTGTAGAACACAAGTCTACGATATGATTCCAACAATGTCCATTTGTTTTAAAACCATACCTCATCATCGGTGATACCATATTCCTCATCATTGCGTTAAACGCGCTCATAGCCAAGCTGCCTTTGGTGATTAGTAACAATTGATGGGTGACGGCTTGTAGCATGACACAATGATCCTCTTCGTGAGTCACATAAGTCGTGAAAACATCCAGCGCCATGATTACGTAGCCACAGCGTGGTCTTGTCAGTCCTCAACACATACACGGCCAACGTGGGGACGTATGACCTGACTCTCGTAAGAGAGGACCATAGCCCAGCAGTGGGACATCATGGATTGTTGATGATTAATGATTGTGTATTTACAAATCATGGAAAGACGGGACCCAGACGCAATACAAGTACATACAATCATTTACTGGGGTTTGTCTCAACCATTGTAGTATATGAAAATACTTAAGAAGTAATAAAAACGTTTTTATTGTCTTTTTATTCATGTACACCATTCATTGTAAACATAGAACCTAAATATACAATCTCCCCCACTTGTCTGGTTTTATTCTCTTATCCTCAATCGTAATATTCAAATCAGTCGTGCTATTTTCCTTTTCAAGTAGCATTACTTTCGTTTTCATAACATTTATTATCGATAATCGAAGCTATTCTTGTAAGATAAACCCTTTTAGTATAAAGTAAAACCTTTTCAAATTAATTAAAAGTAAAAGATATGAAAAATTAGTCTTGGTTTTTGTTAAACAATCACTCTTTTTGTAACAAAGGTCACTCATTTATTAAATTATCTAGCTGAGTGCCGCGGTATTACACGCGGTTATTTTTGTAAATCGCGAGTAACGCTGCGAAGCAAAGCTAGTTTAAAAATATTAGCCTGAGTTACTCCTTATGTCATCAGTTTTCTGACAATAAAATTCCTGTCAAAATCGGTTCAGACGTTCCAAAGATTACCCGGAACAAACAGACAGACAGACAGATGGACACACAGACAAACATTTTATAACTTTCTTTTGATGTAAGTTGTACCGTATTTATTTTTACATATATCCATTTAGTTAAAAACTTTTATTTTAATATTACATGCGGACAGTTCAATTTTTATTTATTTGTATAGATTCAGAGCTTTTCCACGAATCAGTTGAGGAAGCAATTAAATTATTAGTATTAAGTGATTAGTAGAGTTTTAAAATACCTACTGGAACTCATACTTTGTTATTTCCGATTTCAATGACCGAAAGAAAATTAAATTAACAGGCTAATTAACTTTATACCTACTTTAAAGCTCATTGTTACTTAGCTGTGTTATCTTAATAAGGTGTGACACCATTACTCCCTATTTCCAAAATGTTATCAATTCTAACGAAACAGTAGACAACCTATTTTTGTAAACATTTCTTTATGTACAGCAGTGAACTGCAAAAGGCTGTTGACTTCGTTAAAATTTTATTGAGATTTTAAATTCTCTACGTTAATTGGTTAACCACAAAATGCTAAGTTGCTGATTCGCTATTACTGTTTTAAGATTAATAAGTTCATCTAAAATAAAAGTAGCCTAAATAACTTCACTCATATCATCAGCATCATGTCATCATCCATCTGCCTGTGAAAGTACCATTCAAATCAGATAAGCCGTTACAAAGATTAGCCAGCACTAATACGCAAACAGACAGATTAAAAAAACCGTTAGTTGATGTAAATAACAGAGATCTATAGTTTAATATTATGAATCTAGTAAACACTAGAAAAAGTGTAAAGATAGTGGGTGTGAAGTGTTAAGTGTATACACTAACACTTGTTTGTAAATTGAAATTACAAACCGACAATTTTCGTCAATTCTTTCCATTATTTCAGAAAAGCCTTTATAATCTACTTTGATTGCATTTTACGGAACAGTGATTTTATTGAGGCAAGGGCGCTAACTTTTGAAGTACCAACGCCACAGATTCACATGAAACTGATTAGGTGGTTTTGAAAATACAAGACTATCATTAAAGATTAAACAATTTTACCAAAAGTTCATGAATGCATATCTCGTATTTAAATTTTCATTAGTTTGAAGTTATTGGATTACGAATGTCCAGAATCATAATCGTTTATTTGCTAGAATGTAGATATACAGAGTATGATCTTATATTTAAACATGTGGCCCATTTACATTCTACCAGTTCTCTTTCTGTGAAACTGTAATATTCCAGAAAGAGACCGCTGAACGGGATCAGGAGTCGGTCGATTCCTGGGGAGGATTTGAAATAAAATGTTCAGGTCTTCCTTAGAGCAGGGTGCCTGATTCGGCAGTAGGGGTGGTTTTAGTAGAAACCGCACAAATGCTTATCTCCTGAGTCTCCAAAGAACCAGAGATCCGAAGAAAATTTTCACCTCATCTACAAAAAAAGGTATTAAAGTAAATTAAAATTCTTTTCAATTTATTTTAATACGTTTGTTTTTTGGATGGATAGGATTTTTTTTGTATAAATATTGGTACTATTTCTTGTTATGGTTTCTTATTCATCCACTTGATCAATTTCTATTGGTATTTTCTGTTTTCATTTATCAAATTAAATTACTTTTCTGGAAACTACAAATTCAATATGTATACACATATATTTATCGTTGTATTTTTTGCATTTTTGGGGCTCGGAAACCTTAGGGTTTCTTAGTTAGGTATTCGTATGAAAACTATGATAATGTAATCCAAGGTGTTAAAAAAATATCCAAAATATTCCTATTTTGCCCACGCTGCTAAACCTATTGATAATAGAGCAGAGTGATGTATTTCATTTTTAAAGAAGACATCTATATACACAAAAGTCGGCACCATTATAATTTTGTCACAATTACTACTTTTTCATGGTAAAATATATGATTAGTTCTGGATAGCAACTTAACATAGAATGCCCAAATACAACACATCTTACTAATATTATAAACGCAAAAGTTTGTGAGTACGTAAATGTGTATGTATGTTTGTTGCTCTTTCACGCAAAAACTACTGAACAGATTTGGATGAAACTTTCAGTAATAAAGCTTATAGAACAGAATAACACATAGGCTACTCTTTACTGCAATAATCGAGATACACGGGCGGAAGCTAGGTCATCCTACTAGCCATTATTCCCAAGTTTATTTGGGGTCGGCTACTAGTTCAACCGGTTTTACCTGAATTTCGGTTTTTCCACGGAGCGACTGGCATCGGACCTCCGCAACCCTAAGGGAGAACTGAAATTCGAAGATTGAACTAGTTGTCAGTATATTTGAGGGCACTGACTTCCCAATAACGATTGCCAAAAGTGTTCTTGACAACCGGGACCGACGGCTTTACGTGCTCTCCGAGGCACGGACGTGAATTACCGCCAAACTTCCAAACCACGGGCAGCTATTAGGAATTTCCTAAGAAAATCCCAAAAAACACTTTTTGGCCCGACCCGGGCTGTTTGTTGAATGTTTCACTGTAAATCTCATGTCAAAACTTCAAAGGTTG
Source organism: Phragmatobia fuliginosa (assembly GCA_932526445.1). Lineage (NCBI taxonomy): Eukaryota > Metazoa > Arthropoda > Insecta > Lepidoptera > Erebidae > Phragmatobia > Phragmatobia fuliginosa. The sequence continues at coordinate 16,886,545 of OW052067.1, forward strand.
CTATGCATAACACACTTGCATAACAACCATAATGATAGTATAAAAATGTCTAATTTAAAAATCTGTTCTGTATAATCACATATGTTGGCTACTTTTTATCCCTAAAATACGCGGGTAACACCGCGAGGCGCAGCTAGTCACAAATAAACTTTCCTCACTAGTGGGCTCAATACACAAAATCGTTAAGTGTATTCCGAAAAAAGTTCAGCCTCTAATCTTCAAAATGCCCTTGTTAAACCTCAAACAATTAAAACCATATAGAATAAAATAATCTAAATATTTTCTAATTATGACTTTCGAACACATACTTTAAACTATATACAGAGACACTAACTACTAAATACAAAACAACTTTATTCATACAACTAACAGAGGTAATTCAGTGACAAAGTGTTGGGTTGGGTGTTTTACCAAATAATGCGCTTTAAAGTTGAATAACTCGCAAAGGGATATCTAAATTCAAAAATAATTTAAGCAACCTTGCAATGTTTTAAAAGACCTATCTAATCATACTCTACAACATGGGGTAGAAGCGAGAAGAAATAAAAAAAAGGCCAGGTGCGAGTCGGACTCGCCCATGAAGGGTTCCGTATCAACAAGTAGCATCATATAAAAGTTCTTGTAGTTCGTTGTAACTTTGATCGATGTTTTATTAATAGTGTATTGATTGAATGAAAGGTAAATTGCAGTTTACGATTTATGACGTATTAAAAAAAACTATTTAATAGATCTCGTTCAAACTAATTTTCGTTTTATCACTCTCTTATTTTAGAAGTGACAGGGGGGGAGGACACACATTTTTCCACTTTGGAAGTATCTCTCGCGCAAACTATTCAGTTTAGAAAAAAATTAAATGAGAAACCTCAATTTCATTTTTTAAATACCTATCCATAGGGTAAACGTATGGGTTCGATGAAAAAATTTTTTTTGAGTTTCAGTTCCAAGTATGGGGACCCCCAAAATGTATTGTTTTTTTTTCTATTTATATGTGAAAATCTTTATGCGGTTCACAGATTATATCTACTTACCAAGTTTCAAAAGTATAGCTCTTATGGTTTCCGAAAAAAGTGGCTGTGACATACAGACGGACAGACAGACAGACAGACATGACGAATCTATAAGGGTTCCGTTTTATGCCATTTGGCTACGGAACCCTAAAAACATCCCAACTTTACGTGTAGGGGAGGTACCAAAAAAATATTTTTTTGTAATTTTAATACAGCATTTTGTCTACGTTATCACAACACATATTCATGCAAAGTTTCATCTTTCTAGCACTAACCGTTTGGGCGATAAGTCGAGGACGGACGGACGGATATGACGAATCTATAGGGGTTCCGAGTACTGAACTACAGAACCCTGAAAAATATACTACAAATATATTAGGATTGCTGCGACACACAAAAATTCAGTACTAGAACACATTCAAAATCGCCAATGTAAAATTGGTTAGTATTAATTAAACTTTAGGGGCATGACACTGAGTTTACGATAAACTAATTATTCACATTAAATATATGAGTTTCAGACATGAACCTCTTTAAAATATGACAATAATTTACATTAATTTCCTTTGGGGATCTGTATTGGTGTATAAATTTGTAAACGTACAATAACTTGGGGGAGACCTTCGTCCAGCAGTGGACAGCCATAAGTTGACACTACTATTACAATAATTTAGTAGAATATTACAAATTAAAAATAATAATTAGTTTTTAAAAGTAAATAAATATCATGTAGGTTGTGTAACTAATCACAAAATTACCTTTATCAGCTTATAACCAAGTATTTAAGACAATCTGGTGAGCCATACCTGATAACTATATGAACTAAATGTCCGAACTGCCCTTTTAGTAAACCTTCACGCAGTAATTATTTAATTGCTCTTTACCTAATCAATTTACCGGAATCTGATATCTTGTTTAGGAATGACCTAAGAGGGTGAAGCTACCAGTGACAAATAACATTAAATGAAAGGTATTCATGTGTTCACTTAAGCTGGATTCTTAGTTAGATGAGTCTCCTTTGTAACCTTGTTCGTCACAACAGTCAAATTATCTAAGTTCTTTACTTATGTGATAGATGAGAGCTCCATCTCTCCAATTAGTTGCTGGAACTGACGAGTCTCGAACACTTCTAATAGGTATTTCAAAGGCGTCTCTACGGTATCGGCGGTTTCTACACGTCTCTGCTGAAATTCTCGAAGATCCCTCACCTGCTTGACAACGCTTTTATTCGGTTTTGTAACGATCAAATTTAGGTTTACACTGTCACTGAGTTTTTAATTTATTACTACCGCTTTAAATTAAACGTATAAAAGTCAAGGTTGATCCACCTAAAATTCTAGAATCCGTGATTCTACTCTTATCAATTGAAATTAAACCTGATATAGTCACTGTCTCTAAAACTTTCACAGTATTCGTACTACCTGGATTTTTTCTATCAAGTAATTTGAGTTAGTGGTTCACCAATAAAGAAGGTACCTTGGAATTGGTAATAGGTATGTAAATAATGTGTTACCGATTACGAACTGAGACAAATGATATTCAATATGGGTACTCACGCCTTCACATAAACTAGGATTATTCTCGACAGTTTAACGGCGATCACAGCCAGCTTTTTTAACAATACTTGTATGTTCCACAGGTAGGTTAGGTATAGAAAATTCAATAATTCTAAATTAAATCCTGAATATTCTAAATTCTGAAGGTGTTGTCAAGATCGAGAGATTTTAACAAAAAAACAAATTTTTACACACACATAAAATACGTTCTGTGTCATATCAGTGTAATGTATTCGCGTATTTGGGCTTATGCTTTGACAGAGGGGAAAACCTACGTATGACTGCTCTCTACCGTGTTGCTCTGTTGGTCTTTACTGAGAGTTTTATCTTCTAGTATCGGGTAATTTATTATACAGAAATTTTAGGCTACTTTTAATTTATACATAATAATATAATTATGGTACAGTATAGTATTATTAATATTGCCAGACAGTTTTCGTGAATGGTATTTTTTTTTATAAATTAGGTCCTTAATTTGTGTATCATAAATTAGGGAATTATATTAAATATTATTCGTTAGCAGCCTGAAAAATCATGATGCGAAGATATGATTGGTGGTTAGTGATAACCCATCTCATTGTGTAGTTAAAAGTCAATGTTAATGGATTTCCGGAATCTTTCATCGCTAAAAATAGCTAACCAAAGTAGGAAACAAACTATTAATTGTGCCATCGTCTAGGTAACATAATATTAATAAATAAATATTTCAACATCTTACACACAACGCCATCTAGTCCTCAAACTAAGCATAGCTGATATAGGTAATTACAAAAATATACATTTGGTTCGACCCAGGAATCGAACCCGAAACCTCAAGCACAGAAGTCAAAATATAAAGAAAGAATATTCATTATACATAAATAGTTGTCTGTCCACCATCACCGGAACGTCACCGAGATCGATTTTTTTTCTGACCGAAATCGCGCTGACGGCGATTGTTTGTCCACCGCAACGATATCTCGGTGGCGCCATCAACGCGTTGTCGGTGGCGGTGGACACGTCACAATTTCGATCCGACCTAACGGTAGCGCAGAACTAAGTGATATATCGATGGACGGGATGACGGTGATCGGGCCAACATCCTCACTGTGAGTGCATACAATGCAGCATGGTGACCACCATCATGGCGGTTTAGTGGGATATTTCTGCATTATTCTACCGGCCTCCGGAGGCCGGTAGAATAATGCAGAAATATCCTAGAATGATGCAAAATGATTAGGCCACCGGTCTCACACCCACCAACGAAAGACAACACGAATGCTGTCCTTTTAGGTTGGTCTTCTATGTGAGGGTAAAGGCTCAGATACACTAGGGGACAAATTGTGCAACATGTCCCCGAACATGACGGTCGTCACGCAACACGTGCGCCCGCTCTCATTAGGGGAGCGCGTCATGTAAATGCTCCTCAAAATGTCGAGGGACATCTTGCGGGCCTCGATGCAACGTTGCAGCGTCACGTACATATAGTGTTGCGCGTCGTGTTGAGGAACAATTTGTCGCCCAGTGTATCCGAGGCTTAATAGTGCTCGGCTTGAGCCGGCCCATTCGAGTTGAAATCAGCGTGGCTCTACTACCTAGTCGTCTCGTTGACGGTGACATTCTGGTGACGGTGGCGGTGGACAAACGCCTTAAGACAGACTATACCCGAAGACACGTAATTGTCTTATTTTTTTATACTTTTAATCTAAATGTCATCTTCGCTACTTGACCGACACACGCGTGTTGACAGACAGACAATAAAATTTAAAATCGATTTTTAATGTCCGGAACTAGTGTACGAGTATAATATCTTCAAATGCATTTATGAAAAGCTGTTAATTTGACAAGATCTTAATAGTTGATATATGTATGTGTAGTAACATATTTAAATGTGTAGAGATTTGGTATATTAAATAACTACAAATACAGGAGGCCCTTTGCAGACGGCGGTGTGTTGTCACCTAAATGAACCACATCCTGCAAATCCACTTAAGTATGATTCATCACCGTGTATACGCTTAGCATAAATCATAAATTCTCATCAGTCCTGTTTCTTATCAATCTTCGGACTGTGTCTAGTTCATCTTTGCTTCATATCTATTTGATACCTGCGTATATACATATTTTGACACAAACTCAGACACTTATTACAACGATTGTGCCCATCACACAATTAGGTATTTATCCTATCGGGGAATTAAAATTAAAGGTCAAAGGTCATGTACCTTTGACTTGCGTTCAGGTGAATAGACTCAAATCCTTCATTGTTTGCACTCAGTGCGTGTGGTTTGCGTACCCAAATCTCAGAACTGTCACATATTATTGCATTGACTATATTATTTATATACATAATCATAATGAGCAGAAATAGAGTTTTTCTGCTGAAAACACTAGGCAGCACTTAGCATAAACATTGACAAAACTAGTGACGTTTATTAGACCAGGAAAGCCACTGACTGATTCGAGACAAGAAACTATTGTGTGATGTATGTACATAACCATAGTATTCTGTAACTGAGTTTATTTATTGTTTATTGTATTGTATTAAAAACACTTAGATGTGGAATCAGTACCCCAAATAAAAATATTTTTCATTATTTTATTGTAGCACTTTGTCCACGTAATTACAATACATATTCGCAAAGTTTCATCTTTCTAGCACCAATAGTTTGGGCGGTAGGCCGAGGACGGACGAACGGACATGACGAAGCTATAAGGGTCTGAAATACGAAACCCAAAAAATCATCCCCGCTTTACGTGTAGGGGAGGTACCTCAAATATTTTTTTCGTAATTTTATTTTAGCAATTTCTCGTTGGTCTAGTGGATATGCGGCTGCTAATCAAGAGGTCTCGTGTTCAAATCCCGGGTCGGGCCTAAAAGTGTTTTTGGGTTTTTCTTAGGAAATTCCTAATAGCGGCCGGGAGTTTGGAAGTTCGGCTGTAATTCACGCACGTGCCTGAGAACACGTCAAGCCTTCGGTCCCCGTTGTCAACATCATCTATGGCAATCGTTACTGGGAAGTCAGTGCCCTCAAATTTACTGACAATTAGTTCACCCTTGGAATTTCAGTTCTCCCTTAGGTCTGATGCCAGTCGCTGCGTGAAAAAACTGATATTCAGGTAAAACCGACTGTACTAGTAGCCGACCCCAAATAATACTGGAAATATGGCTATGAAGAAGATTCTAGTAATTTCTCCACGTGATAACTACACATATCCATGCAAAGTATAATCTTTCTAGCACTAACCGTTTGGACGGTAAGTTAAAGACGGACGGACGGACGGGTATGATGCAATTATAAGGGTTCCAAGTCATGAACTACGGAACCCTAAAAAAACCTTACCTTGATCAATTTCACCTTGTGCTCTCTGGACCGTACAGGATTAGAACCATTCAAATGACTACAGTTTTCCATTTTAACAGTAACTTCAAACTGTTTCTTGACATCGAAGCCTTTAATCATTGTGAAGTCCTTGGTTTGTTTATTTATTTTTCTATATACCGGTGGTTTAAACTCCTTTTCGCTATCAACACATTTATCTGTTTTTGTGTGATATTCTTGCTTTAGACCGCAACACTTTTTAATTGAAACTTTTTTTTGAAACGACATGACACTGGCCACCAAAACAACAAACGCTACGAGTGTAATGATCCTCATGTTTATGGCCGTTTTACGCCCCTATGTATTTTTTTAAACAAATCGAATACGATAAACAGTATATAAATTTATCTTCCCTAGCTATGTAGACCAATAGGGAGAAACTCGATGATCATAATACTGCTTTTAACTTCTTTCGATACTATTATTTTTTATTAGATATTATATGCATTCAGGAATAATAAATATAATTAGAACAATATATTATTTCTCTCGTCATGTTTATAAACTCAACGTAATATAATTCTGAAGTCTTTAAGTGATATATGTTTACGTATAGTCTCAAACAAGTATTTTAAAAAGTTAGTTCTTTATTAAATTCTCAATATTGCACTGTTAAATAATCAAGATACAATTACACATTCACAAGGAATATCTGATCAGTATTCATTGCAATAGTATTTTAACATTTATTCTCATTGTCGTGTTTTCAAGCGCTTTCGTGCCACCCTCTAAGGACGTTACGCGAATTTTAGATACAGACGATATGCCTGACCGCGATCCGAACCACAACTGAATGATAAAACATAATCCCTCGAAAATTTGAACGATAAAAAAAACGAGAAAAAAATACCGATATTATAAGTCATAAAGGTATATCCATTAAAATTGAATAGAAGATGTAGGTAGATATATATTAGGTGTATACCTATTTCGAAACATTAAATCATTTTTTAATTAAGTTAATATAACACACTTTTTATTTTAGAGGGTTTTAGGAATAAGTGTTCGATGGATATGATATAAATTAGCTATATCAAACTATGTAATCATTCATATAAAATAAACCGGTGAAAACGCAGAAATTGATTGATAGAACCGTATATATATATCTTATATGAACTTTTAACTTATAAATAATAGTATTTGTAAGATTCTAAAACCGCTTTTCACATTTGTCAAGTAAAAATTATGTATCCACTTGTTCGATTCCCATTTAAAACAAAAAATTAAGGGAAAAAATAATACTGGCTAATAGTAATATTAATCAGTTACTTGGTAAAGGTAAAGTTTATTCTGAAAACTAATTTCAGAGAATACCACTTGCACAATATATGCATGCTGAAAATGCGTAGATAACAGTTCGAATCTGAAATTCCTAAACATTCCTGTAAACTTTATTGGCGTTTTAATAACGGTCTGATAGTAAAGTGTTTTACAAGAGTTTTATGTTTTTCTTTTATTACACAACATTAAAAGGCTTAAAAAAAAACAACCATTTCTTCAGTTCAACCTTACTTACACTATCTAAAAAGAACAGAAATATCCATTTAACTTACTTAACATAGCTATAACGATGAAACATTACAAATATATTAATGTAGTGTAGATACACTAAATAGTGTCAAATGCATAACAAAATTTTAATAAATTAATTTAAAATTTAGATTTTAAGATATCTTGACTGCCACGGTGGCGCAATGGTAGCCGAAGCGATTGCCAAGCTTGGTCTGGGATTCGATTCCCGGGTCGGAATTAATGTTTGTATGATCCGCAAATATTTGTTTGGGAATCTGAGTGTTTAAATATGTAATATGTGTGTATTTACCAAAAAAAGGCATGTTTATGTATTTGTATCAGTTGTCTAGTACCCGTAATACAATCTCTGCTTAGTTTGCGACTGGGTGGCGTTGAGTGCAAGATGTACGAAGTATTTAATATCATTTTTTAAAATTAATTTGAGTCGTACCAAAATAGATCTACTCTACCTTAAGGAAAACATGAGTAGAATCCAGGATTAGGGGTCACCGTCCTCATTGTGAATGCAGACAATGCAGCACACTATGGCTAATTAGTGACTTCGTACTGCATCATTGAGCCTACGGTCTCACACTCACCAATGCAATGCGACAGGCACAAATGATGTCATTTTGTTTAAGAGTAGTAGTTTCGTGCTGAAGTGTAGCTCTTCTCTCTTCTCTCTCTCTCTCTCTCTCTCTTCTTCTTCTCTTGATACCTGATATAGTAATATGAGACCTTTAACTAGTATTAGATACAACAGTTAACAAAAGTTTCAACCAAATGTATGGGCTTTCCAATAATCATAATCTATATTTGTCTATCGCGCAAACAATACGTAATTAAAAAGTTTAAAAGCCTTATAAAAACAGACAAAGTGTACTTAACATGTACTTAGCCTGAATTGGTATAAAACTTAAAAAGGGTCTTAAATAAAAGAGCTAAGACTTTCAACGAATTTAAGAAAAGATTATACTTTTCCCTGTTCAGGTACAGTCAGCCACATCTACATGATTACTAAAATTTACGCCTGATCTCTACTAAAAGTGACTTTCAACTAGAGTTCACATAACATCATAAACTGATAGGACTATTTCATTAATTGCTTATTATACTAAATCTGATAATATTTGTTGCTCATTTCAATGAGATTCTTGTAATTACTTTAACACTCTTCTGTTGTATTTTGTGAAACAAACCGGGCAAAACCAATTTACAGATTTTCAAAATCTAAATATTACGGACATCTTACACACAACGCCACCAGCCCCAAATTAAGCAACTACATAAACATACCCTTTTCTATAAATACATACATATGAAACATAGAAAACACCCAGACTCCGAAACATATATTTGCGGATCACACAAACATTTGGTCCGACCCGGGAATCGAAACCGAGAGCTCTTGATCAGCAGCGTATACGCTAACCACAAGACCAATAATGCAGCCAAATGATAATAATGTGTGTGACATCGAGGTCACTATATTGCAATAATTTACTATGAGTAAAATATATATTTAAATATGTAAATGAATATCTATTTCCCTTTACTGACTTTTAAATGGCTTGACCAATTTCAAATAAACTTTATTGTTATTGTCAGGAGAAGGTTATTATGGAAGAACAATCATCATCATCAACAGCCTTTAACAGTCCACTGCTGAAAAATAGGCCTCTCCATGAAAAGGAGGTTTTGGCCTACTATACCACGCTGGCCAAACGGGTTGGTTTAGGGTTGGTTTCAAGTTTTCCTTCTCTTTGCATTGATGTTGTATTTATAACATGTGTATATGTGTATAACAACATAACATATGTAAATAACATTAAGAAAGTGAGCAATAAGAAATTAAGTAAAATTGATCCAGCCGAATAAGGTTTATTTTAAATATAACTAGATACTAAGGGGAATTCAATATTTATGGTTTAGACCAAATAACTTTTATCAGGTCAATAAGTTGTTTAAAATCTCTGAGTTGTAGATTTCTAAGTATTGTGTTTTCTTTTTATTAAAAAAAATCTTAATCGCAATTTATATAACAGACCTCCATTTTATCATGGGCCACGCGCAAGCCCAACGCTTCAATCGCCTCGAACGCTCCTCTAGAAATCCGAATTATCATAGTGAACAGGTAAAATAAATCATTTTACGATAGTTCCATCACCTATACTTTTTTTATAATTTTAATTTCTTAAATAATATGTACAAAACCTAATAAATATTTGATACCATAATTACTGGTAGGATGTAAATCTCTCTTTACCTACATTTTAGAAAAAAAATTGTGATTTCATAAATTCATTATGATGCATGAGCCATAATGGTTTAAAAGGGTACGAAATTCTCTTCACGTAGACAAATTTAATCAGGTATCATTAAAATTCACATTGTACCTGGAAATATTGTTTGAATAAATAAAGAATGTGAAAAACAAAAATGATATTAATTACAGATAATATTATATTTCAATCAGGATACACTGATGACCTTACATTTTTCCTTTTTGTACATCGCGTTACAAATTGATACAGAGGGAGTACATTGTCAGATATGTACCTATTGTTTATAGGGCATCCTTATTACCAAAAGGAATTTTAATTAAACAAAATATTTCTTATCGAATATTTATTTACGAGTATACTTACATGTATGAATTATTTTACATAATTAGTAGTTCTTACCTGGGTAAGGGGGTTAATTGGTAATACCTTTGTTCTTCTTCTTAGTTGGGTCTTCATCTGGAATGTGGTGTGTGCACTAACCTCCGCAAAATCTTTTTAGTCTATATGTGAATGACTTGATAAAGAAGGCTGAGCATTGACGTCTATGCTAGTTGCTACTTTCGTAGTTCAAATAATAGGGCCAGTGCTTGATCGGAGCCTTGAGAGAACTAATAGTGAAATATAAGCTTAAAGCTAACATATGATTTCTTTTAAAACTCCAGTATAAGTAAATGTTTTACAATATTTTTTGCATCAAGACACTAATAACTTTGCCATGTGTCTTCCATATAACTTGCTGAGAAACATCTTAAGTTCATTCACAACTCAGAAAGATGATGCTAACATTTATTTTTGTTGTACTTACGGTACTAAAATAATAAGTGTCATAATACACACACATTATACAATACAACTAATACAACACAATAGATAGCACATCAAGCACAGCTACACATACAACCAAAACTTATAAAACAAGAAAGACGAGCATTGACTGTGAGGAGCAATATGTCGACCCACACATTTTGTCGGTATACAAATCAATTAAAAATAGCTCTATTCAAAGCTTTTTGTCAAGTATTCTATCCTTACACCCTGTGGGTTTGACTACACCAGAGAGCTGTTGATGTTCACAGAGTGCAGTGTAATAATGTCTTCAGGAGTCTGTTGGCCTTGCCCCATTACTGGAACACCTCATTAATGTTTGTACAAGAAAGTCATCCCTGTGGACTTTTTATGGCGTAAAATATTTTTATGTTTTACACAAATCAATGTAGATCAGCTTTAATAGCATTCTACGGGTGCTTGTTGCCAATATGAATAGTGCCAATCTAGAGTATTTAGTGAGACAGATTATTATTATTAAAATAAATAGATTTCATTGTGGTCACCGTAAAATTGTAAATACAGATAGATTATAATTTATGTCACGAGATTGGGAACTGTCGAAAGATTGTGAACCATAATATACTGCTTACGATTTAACGCATTATTTTTCGTTCGATTATAATCTATCGAATGTCTGTAAGTGTAACAATTAAGATTTTGAAAGTCATGGCCTTGAAGACTATACTTTCTTTGAGACTATATTGGTTTGATAACGAATTTCATTATTTTTTATTTTATTTGGCGCCTGCCAAGGAGACCTGCCTGATGGTAAGCATGATTAGATTCCCAAAGTGGGGCCACTACACTAATTGCAAATGCAGGTAGCATGGCCACCCACGTTATAGCATGGCATCATAGTAGTAGGAAGGAAACATGTGAGCTGCCAGTGAGTTCTACATTTACCATCTCTTCCTGGATTGCCTTTGGGAATGTTATATAGATTGCTTTAGGTTTCTTTTTCTTGCACAAACAGAGGATATTTTCCTATACCTAACAATAGCTAGGTACGTAAATTCTCCAGTTGGATAATCGTACGTGGTTTAAAAATATATTCGATTCAACACTTTGTATGATTGTATTACAAAAATTGGTTTCTCTTTTTATTTTATGCATGGAGAATTTATTCTATATGTCACTGAAGCACTACCTACTTAATAAGCCTGAGTGACTATAAAATCTTTGTACACGATTTGTCAAATAGGCCTACAATAGAGTGATCACGTCTCTAAAAGTCAAACGCTCAAGTTGCTTCATATTCGCTCTCGCCGTACATAAATTCTCAATTTTCTTCATAATATCTTGTTATATCCTAGAGACCCCTTCTACATCAAAGAACGATTCAAGTTACTTATCCCATTTAGACCTGATCAAATTTTTTTCGGGGATGGTTTTTTTTAATAGCAGATATTAAATGAACAAATAACAAAACTATTGCGAAAATAAAAAAACCTTAATTAACAGAGAGCTGTAAAGTACCTGTTCCACATATGGTACAGTAGGACAAACAGTAAAATAATAATATTGTGGGTAACTGTAAAAAAAATCCAAAACAAGTGTATCATAAACGGTATGGTAGGTCTAAATGGGCTAATGACACACATGAAAAATATCTAAGGTCAACCGAAGATTTAAGACTTGAGATGCTTCTAAGTTTCCCAAAATTTATGACCAGTTTTTTACTGTTGAACCTGTACCCTTATAGAAAGCATTTCCCATAAACATTAGGCAAGTGCAAACAGTAAATAGGTTATCAAATACAAATTATGTTCCCTACTTCGTACGTGTTTGACTTTTGACATTGAGATAACGTTATCTCTCAATGGTTTCATCATCAACATCATCAGCCTATCGCAGTCCACTGCTGGACATAGGCCATTGCACACTACTCTGATCGATTTTGGGCTCCTCGCATCCAGCTCCTGCCAGCCATCTTACGCAGGTTGTCACTCCACCTCGCGTGGCGTGTGCGTCAATGGTTTATTAGTGCAAAATTATATTCTTCATGATTATAATCGAGTTATGCTTTTTTATTTTAACCTCACTTACTTATTACCTGGACTCTGGACTCTGGAATATTTTAGATTATTCATTTTTATCATTTATACTAATATAATAAACGCGAAAGTTTGTGAGTAAACGCAAAAACTACTCAAACTACTTCACAATATTAAAGCTGACATATTGGAATAACATATAGGCTACTATTTACCGCCATGACGGACCTTCACGCGGGTGTAGGCGCTGGCAAAACTTAGTATTATATAGATTTATAATAGTATGTAGTTGTTTTCTAAACTAGCTTTTGCCCGCTGCTCCGCCCACCTGTAGGTTATCACAGTAAATAGAAGCCTATGTGTTATTCTGATATGTAAGCTATATTATTGGGAAGTTTAAAATCCATTCAGTAGATTTTGCGTGAAAGAGCAATAAAAATACATACATACTCACAAACTTTCACGTTTATAATATTAGTAGGATATTTAAGTACGCTTTCACCGTCGATGAGGTAGACATAAGTGTATTAAATACAAAACTCAGAAAATAAATTAAACCAAACTTAATTGTCCAAACAATAATTCTCGATATCCTAATCAAATTTACTGAAAACTAGTTCAACCTACGAATTTCACTTCTCCCTCAGGGTTGCGGAGCTTCGACGCCAGTCGCTCCGTGGAAAAACTGATATTCAGGTAAAACCGGTTGAATTAGTAGCCGACCCTAAATAATATTGGGAATAAGGCTAGGAAGAAGTAAATCTACATAAATAAATACAAAATCGTTGTAATCAGCGCGAAGTACAGATGGATAAAAACCTTACTTACCTACGTTATAGGTGCAAAGCTAGTATTTACATATTTTATCAAGAATATTATATAAAATTAAAATTCATTACTGCCAGACACTTTCCGTGGGCCATTACTTCTGCCAGACGTCTTGAAAGTTGTGAAAAAAATAGGTAAACTACGTTATAGTAGCAAACCTAAATTTTATACATATTATCTAAGGTAGGTACTATTTTAAGACCCTTTGTATGCGGCCAGACCAATCCGAAGGGCCAATCATCCCCCCAGACACCTTTAAATATTTGTAGTAATTAGGAAGCTGAGGTATATCAAATTTGGTATTATTTCAAGAATAGAATTTTAAAATATTCAATGGTTTTTACACGCTTTTTATAGGTCACCTGTATGTTTGTTTGTTTGTAACCAACTCCTTTGGTTGACCCACTTTATACGGCCAGATTTCGTTCAAACTTTGTAGATTTATCGGGGACTGATGACAATACACTAATATGAAAAAAAAAACTAAAAAAAACTTTAAACAAATTAGTATTTTTCTAAAATAATAGTTTTAAAAAACTAAACAAATAGGCTTTTAACCTAAAAATAGAAAATAATTTCAATGTAAAAAGCGTAGGGTGACGTTATTGAAATATTGTCAGAAAGCACAACACGTTTTGTGTGTGCGGGTCCAAGTGGGTCAAAATCGCACCCAAAGGAGTTGGTTATAAACAAACAAACATACAGGTGAAGCTAATAAAAAGCGTGTAAAAACCATTTAATATTTTACAATTCTATTCTTGAAATAATATCAAATTTGATATACCTCAGCTTCCTAATTACTACAAATATTTAAAGGTGTCTGGGGGGATGATTGGCCCTTCGGATTGGTCTGGCCGCATACAAAGGGTCTTAAAATAGTACCTACCTTAGATAATATGTTTAAAATTTAGGTTTGCTACTATAACGTAGTTCACCTCTTTTTTCACAACTTTCAAGACGTCTGGCAGAAGTAATGGCCCACGGAAACTGTCTGGCAGTAATGAATTTTAATTTTATATAATATTCTTGATAAAATATGTAAATACTAGCTTTGCACCTATTACGTAGGTAAGTAAGGTTTTTATCCATCTTTACTTCGCGCTATCTTAGAAACGGCCCCGCTTTCAAGCTAATGGGTACACATACATCTTAACAAGACATTGTACTAATAATCCTGAAAATTTCAGCTTTGCACTAATGACGTATGTCTGGCGGCTCTGGGCTCTTGGTCCACAAGTGGTCAATATTCGTAAGAGTTTACGCACTTCCTAAGAATAGTGTTTATTTAGTATCTGTATGACCTAGCCATAGAAACAAGGAGGAAAACAAGTGTATCTTCATAATATAAATATTTTTTATACATACCTAAATTCAATTTAATCGATCAACTGAGAAAGTTGAAAAAAGTTAAGTAAAATGTTATGGAATCATCATCATTATCATTTCTCCTCAAGGCTCTCCACAATAAACTATAATTCCGCATCAAATTATATTCCGTTGCTGGCCTTTATAAGGTCTTAGGACCACTTTGTAATGGGCTACCCATATTCCATCTTCCTTTTCGTTTATTCCTTTTAATTACTAATGATAAAAAAAATTGGACCTAATGGTAGATGACAGTAAATTGAGTATCACAGTAACAGTTTGATAATTGTAATCTGGAAGCCATAATTATAAAAATCCTTGTTTACACAAATTCATTGCATTATTTTATAATTTTATATTATTAACATATCAAAATACTTTTGCATGTTGCCAAATAAAATAAAATAATTAAAATTCTCATGTTACGTTGTTGCTCACGATGAACTCCAAAACTATGTTACCGATTTTTACTTGTTTTTAACATGTGGTTTGATAGTGCGTCTAAAATAAAAGAATTAACATCATACTTGGACCAATACAAAAAGAGCTTAATTGAAAAGAGAAACGCTAAAGGTGCTTGTAAACGGCCTATTTTTTTGACAATTTCTTGCTGCGGTATTATAGCCGCCTAGTTGCTGATTATGTATCTCAACACTGTGCAACAATTGGTGCAATATTGTCAATATAGGTCATTATAGTTCCAAGTATTTAATATCTAGCCGGCTATATTGCAAATGATTTATCCCGCTTGCTTAAAGTTGCAAATATGCTGAGCTATATTGGTCAAGAAAACTAGCCAACAAGATGCAATTTTTATAGCCCGTTTACAAGCGACTTAAGTTGCGTGGTCAGGTAGTATTATTAAACACAAAACTATATACAGGTTTTTCAGTTTTGAATAAACGAACATGAAGAAGAATTGAAAAACAAGAACCAAGCACTTTTTTAAATATGACTCTAACCTTTAATGGGAAATTTTAAACGTTATTTGAAGAAGACTGAAACTTACAAAAAAATAGATATGTTTTATTACAAACTAGTCGTTATCTATAGCAGCTACTAAGTACTATCTATACTATAAACGTTGACTTGATGTTATACGTATTTATGCTAAATCTACTAGCATCGAATGTAATAGATTTTGGACATTCATTTGAAAATTTTATCAGCAAGCGATCTTTAAATATTTGTCCTTCTAATATATATGCTCACAGTAGATACTATCCCGTTTCTTAAGGCAGTGAACTAGACCTCATTTGTAGACAAATTGTAACCATGACGCCGCTGCCAGGAAATTAAATTTCATAAAGAACATCGCTAGAATCAAAAGAACCATCGCTAGACAAATCTAAAATTGTTACTGTAGAATATTCGGGATTGAGCAACGGACTTTTCAATATTCCACTGCTAATTGATAGAAAACAAGGAATTGTTTCGTGCGAAATAAAGAAATCCTACTGTCCACAAAGAATAAAAGGAAAACGCTCTGAGTTCTCAATTATTTATCTCAATGTTGAGTAAGCTATCTATTAGCCCTAGAGCTCTCTCGATTCGAACTTCGCTAACCGTACATATATCGTTGATATCCTCAAAATTCTTGTAAATTAATCTAATATTAAACTATAATTTGTTACCTGTGAAACTTCGTTTGAAATCTAATAGTTGATTAAATCGTTTAATGCCGTAATCGTGAGGTATTTTAAAAAGATTTATACACTGACACCACAATTTATATAATACTATGAATTATTTTTAATAAAGTATTAGCTATTTTTTATATAAATTTATTTATGAACGTCCACATTTGTTAGTGTTTATTTATTTAAAAACAGTATGCTTACTCTGAAATGTGAATTAAAACAAAAGTGCAAGCTTCGGTTGGAGTATACAAGAGCTTCCAGTTTAAAATACTACTACTGAATATTTTTAGATTTTTACACTTTGGGTGTTGGGGTTACTATTTAATGCTCTTGCTGCTAAATTGTAAATAAGTTGTAGATACTATCAACTGTATAGAATCTAGTTAGGTCACACTCGTTTTCGTTTTTTATATGAATCTGTTCAAATTATTCTACACTGCTACCCATATCACTACCCATATCACCAATAATTAAATTGATGTTCAATCACGTCACAATGGCTGGTATCTCAACCGACGTGTTTATCTCTCGGGATTTTCTTTTTACCGATTATTTTCAGCAAACTCTTTCTGGCGCATTTTAGCTTTATTACATATTTACTAGGAGCATGTAATACTTATAATACCTACAAAATCACCTAGTCTCACACAAAATATACTCGAGTTGATCTTTCCTGTTGTACACAATTCAATAAATACTGTTAAAAATATTAATAGTTTTTCTGTGTTACAAATAATAACAAGCTACAGTCTTCAGACAGTACACATAAAATAATAATGTTGATTGAGTAATTAAGTATTCAGAAAACTTACTTTATTAAATTTGTTATCAGCAGATAAAGCAACAGTAATTCAACTTCTGCTTGTAGGTTTAGGCGGAGTTCACAGCCTAAACCTACAAACAGGAGTAGAGTTGACTTATATAATGAGAGGTTATGACGTTTAGTTTTCTTCATTATTCAAGGAGATTCATTTTGGACAGGCAGATTAATGTTATAATTACTTCTATCAGCACTATTTTGTTAATTCAATCTGTTTGCCTGATTGGCAATCTCTATGCAAAATTAGTTTAGTTTTCATAGTACGTGGTTTTATAGTTTCTGTTCTACTTTTTGTCATATTAAAAGTGATAAACATAGAAATATTGATAAAGAAAAGAGTTCAGTTCTACTGTCAATTTTCTAAAATTACTGTTTAGTTTCTCAAGCTCTAACTTGGTCTAACCCAGATTTGAAGTTTCTTCTGAAGTTAATCAAAATAAAGTGATTAGATTAGATTAGTTTAGGACATTATTAAATCACTTGATCTGGATGGATTTCAACAACAAATTTCGATAAATTCTTGATTTTAAACCATTATCAACCATAATCAAAGGGTATAAAAGCCATTATAAACCTTGTTTATATATGAATTAACCAGTTAATTGCTCTAGAATTATTAGTTATTTTATTCTTTGTTTCAGTATTAACGCGTATTTCTAAATATTCATTTTGTTAGTGATGGCATTTCAACTTTAAATTTTTGATGATTGGTGTTCCAGAACTATTTTATAGTATCATGGTGCAATTCATGAAGAACTATAACTGGCTCGATGTTGCATATCAATCTGTTAACTTTAGTAGCTGTTATCAAAATAAATAAATAAATTGCCAGTTTAAACTTGTCATTTAAAGTGTAAAATGACCTATTCTTGTTGTTAATCTTTGAACAATGCTGCAATGCAATGTCGGTCATATGTTTATATTATTGATGTACACATTTATATCTAGTTAAACTCTAACATGTATTAAAAAAACCTATAAATAAAAATAAAATAAGATGTTTATGTGTACTAAAGATGAGATACACTATTCTAAACACATAGGTATTTTATTGAAACTGAAATATTTTACAATAGATTAAATCTTTTTACTACAATTACTGAACTAAAAATAAATTCACTACATGTAAATGTAACAGACTACATAAAATGG
Source organism: Phragmatobia fuliginosa (assembly GCA_932526445.1). Lineage (NCBI taxonomy): Eukaryota > Metazoa > Arthropoda > Insecta > Lepidoptera > Erebidae > Phragmatobia > Phragmatobia fuliginosa. Next base: position 16,904,897 of record OW052067.1, read on the forward strand.
TACGAGTAAATTACTTAGACTTCAAATCTCTAAAATAAATGAATGGCTCCGTCCACTTGGATAAGTCTTTAATTTAATATTAATCTGTTCTGATTTCAGTTCATAAAGACAATCAATTCTAAAAAGAGCAACCTTAGGAAAGTCTATTGTAAGAATACGAAGATTATAATTAAACTATTGTGAGGTTCCCTCTTAATTTAAATTTGATGTATAATAATATAAAATATATTACGTAAGTATAATCCAAGTATCTATTTTGATATTTATTCAGTAATTGTGTCGATAGATGGCATGCTTTTTGGCTTTTAGAGGGGGTTAACTAACTCACAAACGGATACGGAAAAGCGGTCAAGTGCAAGTCGGACTCGCTCATGAAGGGTTCCGTAGCATCATATAAAAGTTTTTGTAGTTCGTTGTAACTTTCATCAATGTTTTAATAATTGCGTTTTGATTGAAAGAAATGTAAATTGTGGTTTATGATTTATGACGTATTAAGAAAAAACCACTTACTAGATCTCGTTCAAACCAATTTTCGTTGGAAGTTTGCATGGTAATGTACATCATATATTTTTTTTAGTTTTATCACTCTCTTATTTTATAGGTTACAGGGGGGGACCAACATTTTACCACTTTGGAAGTGTCTCTCGCGCAAACTATTCAGTTTAGAAAAAAATGATATTAGAAACCTCAATATCATTTTTGATCCATAGACACATATGGTTTTGATGAAAAAAAAATTTGAGTTTTAGTTCTAAGTATGGGGACCCCAAAAATTTATTGTTTTTTTTTCTATTTTTGTGTAAAAATATTTAAGCGGTTAACAGAATACATCTACTGACCAAGTTTCAACAGGACGGACGGACGAACATGACGAATCTATAAGGGTTCCTAGTCATGAACTACGGAACCCTAAAAACGAAGGACGTATACATGACCTCAAAATTAATTTGAAAAACATGAGATGCATTTGGTTCTTGCACTTTCATTATAGTCCTTACAATATTTCTATATCTATTCGACTTGTGTGATTAAGGTATATGGCAGATTGCCCTTTCGGTCAGCAATCACATTCCAGGGTCCCCAATTCCCGTGTGCGACAGGGGCTCCGAAGAGTCCCCGGGATTCGGCAGGATACCGCCTTTATGTATATCTGGTGACGTATAATAAAGGCATGCTGAGGTAAAACGATCGTCTTTAGAAATTGGAGGCGGAGGTGAACAGCATAAATTGTTAAATGTGAGTTCATAGTGACAAGCGATTGTTTTTTGTATGTGAGCCTAAAATGTGTATGTGTGGAGATTACTCCTCGCAAAAATGACAGACTGTTTAGGATCGGGAACAGACAGTATAACTACACCCCTTCCATCTGCCACACTGAGTTGCAATGTACTTAAGGCGATTCACACACTGGCGACGCGACCAGGCGCGTAGGCGCGGGTCAGCAAATCCCGCGCGTGGCGACGGAGGAGCAGATCTGCCTCTTCGAGCAGATTTTACCGCGCCTCCGCGCCTGGCGGCTTTGTACGCGGCCCACACCAAACTAAATGTAGAAAAGTTTACTTTCCATTTGCTCGTCGTCGTCTGTATTCTTTGCATTTCATATCCCAAATTGCTGGGCATTGTTCAATTTCGTATATAAGTGTGTTTACTGCTGCAGTCCGCCCCGCCTACGCGCGCGGCGGCAGAATCTGCTAGCGGTACGCGCTCACGCGCCATGGCGCGTTTTGGTGTGTTGGACCTGGCGTGTTTTCTATACTAATCGATGTACTTGCATACAATATTAAAATCTGCCACTCCGAGCTACGCGACGGAGCGCGGGTCATTCTATCTATTGTTTATTGAAATTTACAACCACTACTAATATTGGTTTTTATATTACTACATCCGGTATGAAAGATATATTTTATTATGGATATTTTTTTTTTGTTTCCATTTTATACGCATGTGTATGTTAACGGATTTTAAATGTTGGTATTTCCTAGGACGAGATTAATAATGAACCTTTTTTTACGAATTGTTATTATCAGTGTCATTATTTACAACAGTATCACATACTATGGTTACTTACCTCTTGAACGAACAACTTCGGGTCTTTCATATAGCAGTTCGAAGTCGGCTTGCCGAAGACTAGACCGAAATTGGTTTGCTTCAAAGTCTTCTTCTCCTTAAAATTTACTCCATCATAGAGATCTAAGCCATTATTTGCTATTACATCTTGATATCTTCTCTCCGTACAGCTCCTGTTATACATTACAAAGCCCAAAGGGTAGCATTTTCGAAAACAGATTTTTAGTTTATACAAACATTCTGAAGTTACCATTCACCATCGACATACTTCGAGTACACATATTTTGGCGGGAAGACGACTCTTTCCTCAATAGAACATAGTCTTCTAAAATTTTACCTTTGGTTATATCAACACTGTCTGCATCATTGCACGGCTGTCCATTTGCACTAACAGTTATAAAAAGACTAAAATTATCGGTAACATGCTTGCACGCGAAAAAATAGAATAAGCGGGAATGTTATGATTGTGGTTCATGGCAATCTACGTTTGACGGCCACGACCGGCGCATAATGTTGAACGAAACACACTGCCCGCACAAATACATTCTTTATTTGTCTAAATCTAGCAGGGGCAGCAATTCATTAGAGGCCGGATTGACTGTTTGTCTAACGCACCCCGTTAAGGGCGTCTACGGCTTTATCAGTAATCACGGTGAAAAGTAAACCATGTTCGTCCTTCCTTAACAATTTAATTTCATCTAATGTCATTAAAATTGGTTCATTGGGTTGGTTGTGAAGTATATTTTATAGACAGAGTTTTGACCTATGCAGAGCTTAAACACACAATACCAAGCTCAGTAGGAAGGGGCATGGAGACCGCATAGACCACTATGCCATCCGTGCTAAGTATTGAAAACGTTTCTCTATCAAATAATGTTACGTGATATAAAAATGGCTCTAATGGCTATATTCAAGAATATCAAAAATTCAGAGTAAAATGTGCAATCATTCGAAGATATGATATAATTTTTGTATTTACGCAAAAACTAAATGCAAAAGCGATTTTATTTTAATGTTTGTCAGTGCCCCAAAATTTACTTACAATTGATTCAACCTTAAAATTCAGTTCTTCCACAGGTTTGCGAAGATCCGATGCAAGTCATTCTAAAAACTGACCTACAGATGTAACCAGTATCAGTGCATTAGTGGTCTATACAAAATAATCCATCCAGGAAATATTATAGGCTATGACAATGAGTTTGGCAAAGCTTACACAGTATAAAAAATCGTTAAAATCGGTTTTGTTAGAGAGCACATCAATATGTCAATTTGGTTCATGAACCTTGTGAGGAATAACTATTTCGTATTTCAGTTGAGTATTTAATGCAATTGCCTGGAACAGTAGCGTGTTTATTGTATGTGAAGAAGTAGTCTGATATACAATACAATAGACGTCGCATCTAAATGATTCGTCTTTATACATACGTAGACACCTTAAACTTAATTAATTTAAGTTTGAATATGAATGTAATTGAATTTTCCACAGTTTATTGACCTGTAAATAAGCGTTATAATGAATTATTTGTAAGAAAGTTATTCAATATGATAACCTGTAATAACTGAGTAGAAACTTATGTATGTGAAGTATCATTAGCTTTCAATCCACAAAAAGTTGGCTGGTCTCCATTGAAATTTAGAACATCATCATCATCAGACAGAAAGTCTTTAATAAAATTACAAGTTATATTTCTTTGATTAGGATAATTGATCTTACTATTATATTATTATATCATTAAACTGTGTCTTGTAAGTTCAAATAATATAAAAGTATCATTTAGAGTTAGCCAGTTGTATTTTGCTCGTTCGTTTTCTGTCGTTTCCAGTATTTCGTAAATGCAAATGAAAAAGTTCCATAAAGACTTTCTCCATGGAGTCTGACGACCAACTTATTATCTATCAAGACTAAGAGATTAAACAACGCAGAGACAACTTCACTGCGAAGTGAAGGAAAACTTAAACAAATCCTATACCAGACTGTCTAGCCAGCGTGACATAGATAGTTAGCAAAAGACTCTTTCTACAGAAAGAGCTATGTCCAGCACTGCACTGTGTATTTATAATATTTCTAGTTTTTATTATTATTATAATGGTAAAAAACCGACTTCAAAGCAAAACAATTAAGAGTAACCAAATCACGACAGGTATGCCTTATGATATTTAAGGGTTTCCCTTGATTTCCCTAGGATTCTATCATCAGATATAGCATAATTATGTTCTTCCTCGCCAATCAAAGTATCTTCATGAGCATTTAATTGTAAATCGGTGCAAACGTGAAAGCGTAACAAACAGACAGAGTTACTTTCGAATTTATGATAATAATATGTATTCCTACGTCATATAGTAATTGATACAAATTATCCACAGATTAGCCTTGCCAACTATCTCAGCATATTTCAGATAATATGAGACTACCATCCATCACGTAGAATTCGGACAGTCTTTAACTCGTTGAGATTACGTCTTAATCTCATGATTCTGATTATAAGAATCGTAGCAATAGGTTTTAGGATATAATAATGTAGCTGTATGTCGGTACCAATATTCATATCTTAGTGAGTAGGGTTAGAGGTATAAACCAATGCCTGAATAATAAAGATGGCTCCCATCGTGTATACTGTGGTTGTTATTCGCTAAGATACATAAGTTCACTATGTTTTAAACTTTCATGGTCAGTAACGTTAAAATTTCTCGTTAAAGTTATTTCGTAATCATGGCGTTTGCAACAGTGCCGAAATATTGGATACTCATTAACAAAAAAGTACATGGTAACAATCCCGCAGATTTCTATAAGTTAGCTATAATTGGTGACCACTACAACTGAACAAGCATGAATATATAAGTTCGCTATAGTATGGAACGAAAATTGATTTTAGAATTATCAGTAAAGGAGTAGTATACTAGTATTCCAAATTAAACCACCACATGGAGAAAAGCACATAGTTTATTTTATGCATTAAAAGATCTATTTGTTTAAACCCTATTTTAAAAATACTTCAGTTTACAAAGTAATGCGGATTTTTTACAAAATTACCATAAAAGAGATCAAAATATAGGTACTTATGAACGTTGTAGTCTACTTAATTTTCCAGAAGAAAAATAGAACATTTTCAATAGAAATTATATAACTACGACATTGTTATTAAATTTGTTCTGTTGTTTCAGTCAATAATTTTAATCTGTGTCGTTCAAAAGAAAACATTGGAACAATTTTTTTCGGTTTTCTTGTAATCAATACAATTTCTATAAATACGCATAAATTTCTTTAACTTAAAATTAATTGTACAGTTTAAATATAAAGTAATTATTTATTTATATCAACATCTTGTGCGACACAAAACAATTCCATTTCCACAATGCCAATTCCATTTACTGTGTGGAAAGAAATAGACTATCGGTATGTGTTTCCCTTGTTCCAAGTACCCCTACTAGTAGGAATTCGTCAATATGGATAGTTGAAATAGAGATTACATATATCACTATCTGTGGTGATATTTCAAAATCCTTTCGAGTATACGTTTTATAATAGTATGGACATGACAATATCAATGAATATTAAAAGATATAATACTAAGTCCCATACATTCCTACTAGTGGGGATACGTCAGTATGGACATATGGAACAGGGGGATAGTAAAATATATAACACTAAATAACAAAAATTACTTATTGAGTTAAATATTCATAAATGCTTGCTAATGTTGGAGCAAAGACGGATATAGTGAGTTTTGCTACTCTTTAACAAATCTTAAGATCTATCCATACTCATTTGATTGTTTAAATCAAAAACACGAGCAAACCTTAGATTAATCATCATTTTGACATATAATATCTGACAGCTTACGAACAATGTGACATGTTTATACACGTCCATCCGTTTATTATTTTTCTCGAAATCTTCAAAACTCAAACATAGCACAACAGACTATATGTCATTATGAGTACAGACTCATAATGCCATATAGCCAACTATTTGATTTTACGTTCTAATCTTATGATCTGACAGTCAGATTTTTTTTGCACTAACTAACTGGTTCATTAAGTATAAGTTTTAAAACAGTGAAAGCTAGATTGACTAATAGAATACTTCTATATGTTTTTTTTTTGTAAATACATACATATTTAACATAGAAAACACCCAAACTCCGAAACAAATTTTTGTAGCTCATACAAATATTTGATTCGACCCGGGAATCGAACCCGAGAACTAAGTATAGCAGTCACATACGCAACCACTATGCTAACGAGGTAGTAATTTCAACATCAATTTAACTCACACAATACGTATATAGACACAGAGAGAGTCAAATAGTTTTTCACACATCATGACAAATGAATACAACAAAGCTTTGATTTAATAGATGTATAATCAAAGCAACGATGTAAAACTTTTATCACATACGTAACTTGTTTTAGATAGGTATACAAACATGTAATAATTGGTGCGGACAGAAAACTTAACTTTATACATTATTGGAAGGATGATTGGTCAGCCACAAGTATAATCATTCATTAATTCATCGTATGATTCATATGATTTATAATTACAAGGTAAAATAAACTCTTATAATGTTGTATATACAGATATTTTTTTATAAATATAACTAGATGCGTCGTGACAAAGCTAGCCTAAAGTCTTTTACATTACACTAGCTTCACCCCGTCGCAACTATATAGCTTAAGTTACTTTTTTTATTTTAAGCTATCTGCCAGTAAAAGTCCAAGCAAATTTGGACAGTTGTTTTAATTTACTATCCAGTTTGTATGGGGAAAAAAAAGTGTTGTTTTACCTGGCGAAGTTCTGAACTTAGCAACGTACTTCACGATTCATTTTCATTTCTATAGACTCGAGGCTTTAAATCTGCCGGGAATCCTGAATACAGTTAAATAAATAATAGTATTTTTAATGTACTGGAATGAACAATATAAGTGTAAAAGTTATTTATCTCTGTAAGTCAATTTGTTGTTTAAATTAAGACATGTATACTAAATACCAAATAAAATATAACGAGTTTTTAATCTGTCTTTATGTTTTGTCCAGCGTTAAACTCTCGGTCTACTATCTAAAAGTGCTATCAAGTGCTACAAAGACATTTAAAAAAGTGCTATAAATATTTTACTACCTACTCATACTCATATATACAAATTGTAAACTAATACTAAATTAAAATATTTTTTGGTTGAATATAAAATTACATCAAATTAAGTACACTAAGATATATTTAAATACATTTAAACATAAGTCTATATAACAGTCAAGAGCGAAACAAAATTCATAATGCAAAACATTTATCATGCATACATGTGATTTTTAGACATTAAAATAGGGTAGTTGTCTTTATTAACATACATTTTGATTGAGGTATTCATTTATAGATATAGTATTTAAATGCAAATAAAAAATGCTATAATTCAGATCGATTTTCTCTGAGCTTAGTATTTTTTATAAAAGTATTTTTAAGTTTATTTCACAGCTTAAATTTTCAAATACAAAAAATATGAACAATCAGTTATACATGTTATTTTTGCACATTTTGATTTCTTGTTTTGTTGCTCTTACAATAATCTCCATTTAATTTGCTATGTAATAATGTTAGAATAACATAAAAAGACTTTAAATGTTAATAAAATCTTTATGAGTTATTCCAACTCGAAATATATTATGTTAACATATTTCGTATTTATGTAATTAACTAAATACAAATGGAATCTAATGGAGATTATTTACACCTATTGCTTATTACAGATATAAAAAGGACAAATAGAATTTCGCCAAATTGATAAAATTTTCGTTTTTTACTAATAAAATAACTTACTTCCATCTTAAAGTAAGTGATTGCAAATAAATACCACCGAGATTCTTTAAAAACTTCTTTGTCGAGCTGCTTTGACTAGTAAATTATATAATAGAAAAGTTAGTATTTAATTCTTGTTTGGAGCTGGGAGCATGCCTATTTCATCCTTGGACTGAGAACAAGTACGCGTTGAAGTACTCGTGGTCTGGGTTCTAGAAAGCGGAGGCAGGCCCATTTGTTGTCTGTACCTGAATATAAAAGAAATTCAATATTAGATTATGCATGATGTACATTCGTAGCGAGTAATTTTAGATGCAGTATTATTTTAATACACACGGTTTTTCTTGTTTATCTTATGAAGACTAAATTGTAGCGGATTAATTCCTCAGTTAATAAGTTATATTAATAAAAAAATTGAATGGTAAACAGGGCTTAGTAGCTATCATCATCGCGGTTAGATATATTTTTGTTAAGTCACAAATGCATGTAATTATATTATATTAAAAGCCACAAAATGTATTATTGTTAGTGTTATTACGTTCAAAGCAATTTAGTTACAAAAAAATATTACATTATATGAACAGCTTTAAACAGTGTGATTGATGAATAAATTTCAAAGTAATTTTCTTCTGATTTTCAGTGTTTCATTTCTACCTTTTTAGGCCATTTTTCCTAGCTTAAGTACTTTTAATATGTCTTTTGTACTAATTTTCATACATTATTAGTGTTAATTACAAAGCCAAGACCTAATGCAACATTCAGTTTTTAATAATACACTCATTATAGTATTTAACAATCAGTCGATTTTAGTACCAGATAAGCTGATCAAACACAATTACATAGAATTTATTAAGCGACAGTCATTTGAAATCTCAATATTCTATTAATGAAAAACGTACTTAGTCTCCTGTCGCTTTTTCTCCGCACATCTTCTCAATTCACCGCACCCCTTTTATGATTAGCCAAGAATAAGATTAGCTGTGCACAAACTTTATACAATTACAAATATTCTACCAAAACCCATTTTTTTTAAAGTGCAAAAATTAAGCAGATTATTGGTGCATTTCATAGTGTACAGTTTTGTTACATCTACACACTCCATAGCCAAATTTAAAATAATCTCTTAAACTAAATACAAAAAACCAGGTGTTCCAAAAATTCTATTATTTAATTAGTTGCTATTCTAATTTTTGAAAAATGGTAGTTTATTAATAATACTCAAACCGATATCTAAACCATTTTGGAAGTACCTTTTAAAAAGTGTTCCTTCTTATACATTCATAGCTAAGTTTCAATTTGACAACAGCTTGCTTTTAATCTTTAGGTCTTAAATCATTTTCTGTAGTTCATTGTGTCGGACGAATATAGTTTTTATAGCATATTCGAAATGTTCCTTAAAAATTTTGCTCTCGGCAAGTACCTTAATAATATAAATTGTATCAAACAGGTACAAGTGTCTAAAATGAAGTATAGGTTACTGCGGGAAGCTTGTTAGCTATGAATGTATCGTTCCGTTTGTTTTATCAGACCTGATACTCTTGGTATCAGAATCTTGTCCGATCGTAGTTCTTATTGTATCGATACTGGATCTTATTTCTGTCCCATTCCGCCACTGACTCAGCCTTACACGGCTGATGGCTTTCATTTCCCCAATGTTTGAATTGGATCGTTGACAATTTTTAATCCTGAATATAAAATTAGTCACTCTTATAGTTTGATCACATTTCACAATGTAAAACTAGACGTACAATACAATCACATTATATATAACTTCAAAAAAACTAAATTTCAAACTTTCTCACTTAAATTCTTTTTATAACTGTTACAACAAATTGACATTCCTAAGACTACATAGATACAATCACAGATTTACAAAATGATATTGAATGATAATATTATTTACATTCATATTAAAATTTGATTCGTGTAGTAAATACATAGATATAATATGTTAACTAATAAACAAATGTTTTGTTGTATTTCTCATCCGATACACAAAGACAGCACATAACGCACCTGTGTCTTAGCATTTTCAGAGTTTTAACTTTGCAGACGAAGATGATAAAAATCATAAGACCGACGAGCACGTTGTAGGCATCAGTAAACTTCCAAATGTAATCAGCCTCAGGGTAAAAGTAGCTAACCACTTCTAAGATCCAGTTCACACCCATCACTAGGAACAACTTAATGTAAAGCAAGAATCTAAAAAAGAAATGAGAACGTTTAAAGAAAACAATATAATTGAAATCAGATTTATGTCAAAAGACAGAGGTAAAAAAACATTATAAACAATAGTGAGTACAATGTTTATTACTGTAGATTTGCACAATATTGTTTTAGTATCATTATACTAAAGCAATATTGTAAAAAAAACTTTTGTTTATCCAAAAAATTGCTCCGCTGCCTATATTTAGCCACCTACGAAAAAGACAAAAAGAACGGTAGAAAAATAAAAGGTAATAATAAAGAAAGAGGATACTTTTGGCATATTTATATTTGTATTTTCTACCTGTGTGTATATGTGGCTATCTACTACTAAAGCTATATCTACTACTATACTACTAAACCTATTTTAATAAATGATGTGTCAACAGTTTCGTAATTACTCGAGTGACCTAGGTTTTAATAATTTTAATTTATATATTTTGCGTAATTGCTCTATAGTTTTTTTTCTTGTTACTTATCAAAAATGTACCTAAAAAAAGGAAAATATGATGAAACCGGTACACCTACCCTACGTCGGTTTTATGAACGGTCCAAGAACCTGTAATTCAGGACATTTCTGTAGGTAGCATATAATGAAAACTAAATAATGTGTAGTTTAAAAAAAACATTATCAAAAAACAATTTACAGACTTTGAAATAAATAAAAGTTTTGAGCAAAATGTGAGTTAATGGTGTATCTTTGTATGTATAATATACTACTAACTTATATACCTATTATTATATGTGTGGTTTAGAGATGATGAAAAAAGAATAGTATTGCGCGTGGCGGTCAATATGTATATTGTTCTTTTTTTAAAATATCACGCCTTATCTCATGCTGTACAGATAAGTTTCATGTTCAATTAGAGTAAAGGTTAAGTTTAAGTAATAATTTACTTTAATTTTGCTAACTTTATTCATAATATGACGATAAAACCAGTGGTCGGTAGCCGAAATGCCAATTTATAAAAACATTCCTGAAATATTACTGTTATATAACCACCATATAATTCACTGTATATTGTATTTATTATCTATTCAATGTTTACAATAATACACCAGAATTTTATATATTACCTAGATATTATATAGAATACGTAAGCGCAGATTGTCAGTAACGTTTAGATTCTTTTTTATTAAATGTATCATATTAAATTAATCGACAGTCCTCAACGGTCCAATGCTGAACATAGGACTCTCCGCAGCGTAAATTTATCACCTTGTCCTATTATTATCAGCCCCGTTTTATTGAAAGGCTGTTCAAAATATTCAGTGATGGTAATATATTGGTCCGTAAGTGCTTCTAAGATAATAATACGAGAGAAGGTGTATACATGTATACCTACTGAGTATACCTAAGTGTTTATCATATTCATTACACTCAGAAATATATTTTTTGTTATTGTCAGGAGAGAATGAATTATTAATTATCACTCTCTTTACTTCATAAATAAGCGAAGTAAAGAAACGTAGCTGATTGTTTGAGACCAAAAACATAGTGTGATCAAATTCATAAGTTCTAATATTACTGGTTCCCTTTTCGTGATACTTCCCTAGATAGAGCTGTAATAATCCTTAGATCGCGCTATCGTTGTGTCACAGGTATTAGTAAATGGGATCGAAAAACATTTTGTATGAGAAAACAAGACTAGTGTTTAGTTCAAGGCGCTTGCCAATTAAACCATGGAGTCCTATGAACCCATAGAACAATGCAAAGTGTGGTTTTATTTAAATTCCTACTAGTGTTACATCCAGTCCAATGATACCACGCTTAGTATCAAACACTGATTGATATGAAAGTTATGAATATTGTATCAGAAGTTCTATCAATTTGAATGTGTGTAGAAACTAGGATGTATTTATTTTTAGCATGAAAGAATAAACGGAAATATACTACTCAAGGCGGCAACACCTTCGATTCTGATGGTTTCATGTTACGCGTGAAGAAATTATCATTATTCAGTAGATCTAGAGATAACCCCTACAACCTCACAATGTTTACCTTTATTTATTATTAGTATAAGGTATAGACTATAAAATATTGGTTTGTAAAAGATTTGGTTATAAAATATTGTTTTGTAAATAACCTCAAGAGCCATTCACATTTAAGAATTGAAAAAATTACAAGGTTCGTAAGCATGTCTTACCTTTGTTTGTCCTTCTTATTCAGCACCCTTTGAGTTTGTTTTTTTATTTCTGCTATTTTCACAGCCGTCAAAGTAAAGAACACCAAATTCGCCACACACAATAACAATATGGGTATATAAAAGTAGAGGACTTTACTTTGCCCTGAAATGTTTAAAAAACACATATTTAACATACATTAAAAAAGATTCGTGCTTGAACACATTGAACAATTGATACTGTAATATTGTCGCTCTTTAGATTTTGACATTATATATATAGTATATATAGAAAACCCTTCATTTGCACACCATATTAAAAAAATATATCAGATATTCAGTCTACAAAGGCGGCCTAAGTGGATCAAAATATTTCGGCGAGAAAGTAATTTACTCGTATTCATAAAGCTAATGAACGTAATGATGATTGACGAAATGGTTTATTGATTACTCTCCTGCTGTTTAATAGTAGCTTAAAGAGGAAAGGAACCTCTCTAGATAGGGAGACGAACAAAAATGTAGTTTATTGAATGAGTTAGATATAATAATTTTTCTGATTTCGCAATTATATTTACTAACCTACGGAACTTTATCTGCAACTCTCAAAAGAACCATTTTTCCCGTTTTAGCGACTTTTTTTATTGACGTTGAACTCCTATCGGTTCCACCAAACAAATAATCTCTGCAGCTTATAATATTAGTATAGATATTGAATACACTTACCAAATAGAAAACATCCTTGCAGCCTAATACGAGGCAGTAAGGTACTTAAGTTGTTGTCGAGTCCAAACTCCAGGGCCGCGAGCATAATAGTTAGAATCAATGGGATACCGAATGCGTACATACTGTAATACATGAACCGTACACGAGGTGAAGATGTCCCTCCAGCCATTGCTCGCTTGCCACTAAAATGGAAAAAAATAACATTAACTGCGACTGCTAATCAAGAGGTCTTGGGTTCGATTCCCGGGTCGGATAAAATGTTTGTGTGATTCTCAAATATTGGTTTCGGAGTTTGGGTGTTTTATATGTATAATATGTATGTATTTACCATAAAAAAAGCATTCTTTTGGAATTTATATCAGTTGTCTAGTACTCATAGTACAAGATCTGCTTAGTTTGAGACTAAATGATGTTGAGCGTCAAATTTCCGAAATATTTATAAATTTAAACACATATATCTAAGTTGTAAGTAGTCTAAAAGTAAACTATAATTAAAAAATCTATTTGGTAAATATGAGGGCATTTCAGTACCTTTAAAGGTACCAATTTTGCTTTTATAGTTAAGTTTTTTATTATCTTTTTTTAAAAGAATTTAAAAAAAGCAAGTAACATGTCAATTTTAGGTACCTCAAAACGTGCAAATAGTCTCGACTAAACTTTATTCGTGATATTGATGCTAATTCTGTTATTCAAAAACTCTAAGCTAAATAATAATACAAGTCACTGTGTAGGTTCTTAATACTAATGAAATATTGTTCTTACCTGAATGTCCACCAGATATCGTAACACATTATATTCAGCCAAAAGAATGCAGACAGAAGCGAGAAATAAATGATGAATGCTGAAACATAAGAGTACACTACTAAATAGATAATCAAGTGAGCTATAAAATAGTAATAATAATATGTAAGTGAGAAAATCATCAGCAAACAAATAACATATCGCTATGCACAGTTGTCCTGTTTGTTGGGTTGGGGACTGCTTATATTTAATCAAAAAGAATTATATTCATAAAAATAGCTTTATTATGGCGGTAAAAGTAGCTTATGTCTTTTCTCAGGCTCTAGACTATCTGTATATCAATTTTAATTTTTAATCGGTTCAGACAAATAAAGTTACTTTTGCATTTATAACTTTACTATAGATCGTTTAGTCATAAAACTACATAAGTGTTTTTATCGCCCTATTTCTTTAGGATAATCCCGGGAAAAAGAAGCGCTCATAGTCGAGTGGCCTTATGTGATTTGAAACAATCACCAAGGGTAAGTAACGACGGCGCGGTCGGACCTAGATGGGTGACCGTTTGTGGCATTATATGTAATGAGCGTTTCCGTGATTCGGAGGTCACGTTAAGCAGTCGGTCCCGGTTGTTATCATAAAAAAGCAGTCGTGAAGCTTAGTTGGAGGCCTTCGGGCGGCTTAAAAACATCCAACAGCAAGATTACGCAGCCACAACGTGTCTTGCCCGTCCCCAACCCGCACTCGGCCAGCGTGGCGACGTATGGCCTTAACCCTCTCTTGAGAGGAGACCTGAGCCCAGCAGTGGGACGTTATGGGTTGTTTATGAATCCCGGGAAGTCATGTACTGATTTCCATGTGATTTTAAAAGATATGATTAGAAGTAACATTGGTTATTATTGTTCAAATAAGTCATTAGATTTCACGTATAAAAATAACTACACAAACAAGTCACGGCGTTTGTAAAAAAGAAGAATAATGGATTCCAATTTAATGTTGAAAATTCACTGCCATTGATAGGTGTTAATTTTTAATTATCATTCCATCAATGAAAAAAATGACTAATATATTCGGTTCTTGCGTAATGTGAGTAAGTATTACTGTCAAACAATTAATTATCACTTTATAGACATCTAAAAATGGATATGATTTTGGTGTACTTTTTGTTGTAATTTTAGTAGGTAGGTTTGTTCATAGGCGTATATAAATGTATGTTATTTAGCAAAATTTTAATCGTAATATCGCAATCAAGTCGTCTTGACCCACCCGAGATTTAGTTAATTGTTCAAGTCTTTTAAGACTGTTTGATCTTTTAGCTAGCATAAGGTTATAATTATTACCATCACCGCGGTACGTTTTAAATGCTATCTAAGGATTAGGAAGTAAGATATATAACTAACATACAGAATATTAAGATCCACAGAGGCATAAAAAATCGTCAAACTTTGACGCAATTTATACTTTTTAAATAAATTTTTAGGTTAATTTTTAGGTAATTTTTAGGTAAAGGTAAATTTTTAGGTTAATATGTATTTATTAGTTACGACAAAAAAGTAGTACTACATTGCTTTTGTACTAGCTTGGCATAAATTAGATGTTATCAATATATTGATAACAAAAAACTGGTTTTTGATTGGCCTCGCTTGTTCAATTTTGTTCTTTTATAAAAATACAAAAGCAACTACGGTGTGGAACGAGATTTGGCTTTAATATTATTCATTAGTAGCCAAACTACATGTTGATGCATGATGTAAAACTAACGAACATTAGGTATAAATGTGAATGTCACTAGGTCTGAAATATTTAAATTTATACATTTAAATAACTAAACAAATTTCAAAAAAATCCTTTACCAATGCAACGAGTAAAATAGGCTTTAATATCTCGGCCATTTTATTATATGCTGCTTTAATTAATAATTATAGGCAAAGTAGAAGAGAAGATACGTGCTGGGTTAAGAAAAAAACCATGGCTGCGAATATCCGGGAGAACTTGCGAGATGCGAAATAATTGTTCCGCCTATTCAATGATGAAGAAGAGTAAAGGGGGCTGGCAGCCAACCTTCAAGATTGAAGCGCCACTTGAATAAGAAGAACATAGGCTACTTCTTACTATGATAAACGACATACACAAACTTAAAAGACTAACAAGAAAAGTAAATGAAAAGACTAGGAATGCAACATTTCTTGATTAAATATATTTGTATAAATCTAATGTTATGTCTCCGTCCAATGATAAATATAAATAACTGTAAATCAGACAGATTTAAAACTTTATTTTTAGTTTCAGCTGTTAATTTTTAGTCAAATGACTTTTATGATGAAATGACGTTAAAATGTATGAATTCTTTAAAGACAGATGAAAAATCATTCAAGGTTTTGATGATTTAAATCGAGGTTCAGAATGTACTGTGCCAGAGGCCAACTGCGTAAGATTGGAAAATTAACGTTTGAGATTTTACGAAACATGCTATTAGTTGTTTTGAACTATGCAAATAGCAGTGGTATTTATTTTGTAAGTAAGTCTATTCCAGACGTCTTTACAAGTCAGGCAGATTGACTTTACAGCTTAGAGGTCCTAAGATTCACTCTGGCAAGAAACGTCCGAAAAAGCAAAGGACTCTCGTTTTTAGGGTTCCGTAGCCAAATGGCAAAAAACGGAACCCTTATAGATTCGACATGTCTGTCTGTCTGTCTGTCCGTCCGTATGTCACAGCCATTTTTCTCAGAAACCATAAGAGCTATACTTTTGAAACTTGGTAAGTAGATGTAATCTGTGAACCGCATTAAGATTTCTATATAAAAATAGAAAAAAAACAATACATTTTGGGGGTCCCCATACTTGGAACTGAAACTCAACAATTTTTTTTTCATCAAACCCATACGTGTGGGATATCTATGGATAGGTGTTTAAAAATGATGTTGAGGTTTCTAATATCATTTTTTTCTAAACCTGATAGTTTGCGCGAGAGACACTTCCAAAGTGGAAAAATGTGTGCCCCCCCCCCTGTAACTTCTAAAATAAGAGAGTGATAAAACTAAAAAAAATATATGTTGTACATTACCATGTAAACTACCAACGACAATTGGTTTGAACGAGATCTAGTAAGTAGTTTTTTTTTAATACGTCATAAATCGTAAACCGCAATTTACCTGTCATTCAGCAATACACTATTATAAAAACATCGATGAAAGTTACAACGAACTACAAGAACTTTTTTATGATGTTACTTGCTGATACGGAACCCTTCCTGGGCGATTCCGACTCGCACTTGGCCGCTTTTTTAACACGCTTTTATAAGCTTCACATGCATGTTTGTGCATGCATGCATTGTTTATTTGTAAGTGTGACATTTGTTACCGTGTTTTTAGTTTTTGAATCTATATTTATTTGGTCCATAAACATTCTTAAATAAATACTATAATAATAATTTTATTCCAATATGTCCGTGTGGTGACGGATTAGGAATACAAAAAGGTCCACCACCCCTATTCATTTCCACACACAAAGCAACAAAATAAGCAGCTAACATCAATGCCAAGAGAAGAAAAACTTGAAACAAACCCTTTACCAACCCGTCTGGCCAGCGTGGTATAGTAGGCCAAAACCTCCTTTCAAAGGAGAGGCATATGTCCAGCAGTGGACTGTTAAATGCTTTTGAAGATGAAGAATATGCGTATATGTATTTAAGAAAACATGACATTACTGTCTAGTTTTGAATACGATGGCATGTGTTCGATGTGAAGATTTATTACGAATATACAACATAATATGGCTAATATTTCTCTAATAACATTGGCAGCAACTGTACATAGTATTACAATAATTAGGTCAGCAAAGATATTGGCATTCACAACAAGAATTTAGTTAGAATGCGATGATATATTTACTAGAAGTTGTACTACGAAAATTAGCTTTTTTATGGAGACAGCGGCATTCGCATCTACGCAAGGTCGAATTATATTTGTACAAATAATTTATCTTCCAAATCAGTTCTTAGTAGGTATTTTTCAAAACGATAATCAACTGAAAGGCAAATATTTACAGTAGCAGTAGTCCGTTTCTATAACTGTTTGTTTTTAAGGAATTAAAAATAAGTACTTAATAGAAGTTTTGTTTTGCTCTATCTTATCTTTGACACCTTAGATCGAATCACTTTAAAGGTAAAAAGGTACCGTATATACTTACTGAAACTGATGCACATTTCTGCTTGAGGGTTGTTAAATATAATCTTTATTTGCATGGTAGCCATGAATGTGAAGCCTACTAAGAAACTGAGTAAGTACGCCATCAAGACCATGCCATGGAGATTTCTGAGCTCCGGCAACCACGCGTAAACAGCAACCGTCAGGATGATGAAGAAACATGAGATTAACATACCTGAAAAAGAATATTTATTTTTAAAAAATGAAACACAATAAACTCAGCAAGACTTTCAGATTCTAAACTACAAAATATGTCTATTTATAACATTTTTTTTAAAAAGACAACTCCCGCATTAGTAATATAAATTCCTGTGTCGCGGGGGACTTTACAAACATATATGAAACGGACACAAAAAATACCCAGACTTAGAACAAGAAATTGTGAATCACACATAGTGTTATCCCACGTGAGATTTGAACCCACGACACTTGGCGCAGTAGGAAGCGGCGTGGCGACCGCTTAAACCACTAGGCCTAGGCAATCAATTTTTTTTTAAATATATTTCTTAATGCTTTCTTAGTTTTGTACGTTTCCATTCTAGGGTTCAGCGGCTAGTACTTGTACCTGAGACGACATTTGGTTTTTGGTCCACCACTAGTAGGTGGCATCCTGGAGGATTCCCGCATGCCACCATGGAGGAAAAAGGGGATCTAGGCCTTTCTTTCTGTGCGGTAATTTTTTAGCATGCGTTCATTCCAAAATCGACATCGTGAATATATACCGAATACGTTGTTTGAGAAGTCACCATCTTCACATAACTGCCTTTCTAATGAAACCGGCTACTTAGAAAAAAAAAAGTCTCACTAGGACTCTATAGGTCATCATGACCCATTGTCTGCATTCACAATGAGTGTGGCCTCACTCTTGAATTCTTATATTCATGCTTCTTCCATCGGGCAGAGTCAGTTTGGTAGAACTTAAAACTAAGAAAATATTTTGTTTGGTTATGTGTGTGTATCCAAACATGTCTTAATTCAAAATATGAAGAGCCGACTATACAAAAACAAGACTCTGACAAACAAGTTTAACAAATCACTAAAAGTACACTTGGTCTCATTAATAACAACCAGATACTACAAATCATTTGTAGTATCTGGGTGTTATTTTTATTTATTTGATGAAGATATTACAAATCATTTGTAGTATCTAGTATCTGGTTGTTCATCACATAACTACTTGTCCTGATTTGGTTTCGAACCCATTTTAGATCGGTCTCATCATAAAACTTATATGAATATTTTTTTACTACAATATAAAATTTTGATTAACTAAACTGATACACTATATAACTCGCCTTTACGATAAAGTTAAAAAATAAACAAGATATTTTAGTGCTTCTAGTAGCGTAGATAAAGTTTTAGTGAGGTCGGCCTACCGTCCTTATCATAACAAAAACAAAAAATGTTAATAAAAAAATTACAATCGACGTTTTTTCGGAAGATTGTTCCCATTTCATCTCATCCACATTTTTTTGTCATTAAATTCATTACGACAATGACTTAAAGCCTTTAGATTTGCACACATTAAATAGGTACATTTGTTATTGGCAGAAATAGCTGATATTATTCGGCTGGTTGCCATCTCATCAAAAGAAAAATATGTTATGAAGTACGGTAGTTCAATTGTCAATATATCGCTTAAGGCAAGATTAGTATCTTGCTTTTAACGATACATTCAGAATGCACCAGAGTCATTTGTTTGTCGTCTGTCTTCGTTTTGAATGACTCACCGACAAACTGCTGCGAGACACCTTACTCTAAATTGCAAATTTATCCTGTCGTAGATTACTGGTCATTCAATTTAATATTTCCTGTTTTGGTTCGTTTTTATTTAAAAGTAACATTTGTTATTCTGCTAGTATGTATATTCATAAGTAAATATTGACTGCCTTGTTGGCCTGTTGATTAGCGTATGCGGCTGCCGATCAAGAGATTTCGTATTTGATTCCCGGGTCGGACTAAATATTTGTATAATCTGCAAATATTTGTTTCGGATTTTGGGTGTTTTCAATGTATGTGTATTTTATTTTATTTATTTTATTTTTATTTATATGTATTTGCAAAAAAAGTATATAATAATGATGTATGTATTTATATCAGTTGTCTAGTACTCATAGTACAAGCACAGCTTAGTTTGAGACTAGGTGGCGTTGAGTGTCAGATGCCCGAAACACTTATTATATTTATTTCATGAATGAGGAAGAGGAACACAAATACGTATTTATGTATGATTAGAAAATACATTTTGTCGAGCCTACCTGGACAACAGACACAAGACGTTAAGTAAACATGAATTTGGAATGTTCAGTATGATGTTAAATTTTCACCATTTTAGAAACCGGTCTAAATATTTTTTTAACTGAATACCCGATTTTTAATATTTGTGATATGTAAATAAGATTACAGCTTCTTCCACTTTTT
This sequence comes from Phragmatobia fuliginosa, assembly GCA_932526445.1. Lineage (NCBI taxonomy): Eukaryota > Metazoa > Arthropoda > Insecta > Lepidoptera > Erebidae > Phragmatobia > Phragmatobia fuliginosa. The sequence goes on from OW052067.1 coordinate 16,925,171, forward strand.
CATACCTAATGAATAATAATTTTCTAATTTTTAGTTTAAAAGAGTGTTCGTTTAGTTTTGAAACTTTTTTTTTTTTAGTTTAAAAAGACTAATTTGTTTAAACATTTTTTTTAGTTTTTTTTCAAATTAGTGTATTGTCATCGGTCCTCGATAAATCTACAAAGTTTGAACGAAATCTGGCCGTTTAAAGTGTGTCAAAATCGTACCCAAATGACAAACAAACAAACATACAGGTGAAGCTAATATAAAGCGTGTAAAAAAACAAGATAAAATATCAAAACTAAATATGCTTTTGAATGTGTAAATTAAAAATAGTGATTGGGTAATCACTATTTTTAATAAAATATTTAATGAAGAACTTTGTAACGGTACCAATGTCAAATTAAAAACATATCACTACAATAAAGTTATGTATACCGGTGTAGGTATATTTATGTTTACCGGTTTCTTGTGGAGTATCCAACTCAGTCAAAGTGGTACTACAACCTTGCAGAGGCCATTGCCGTGAAAAGCCTCACAAAACGGACACATATACGAGTATTTTGAATATCCGCTTAACTTTTATGAACCACAATGTGACTCAACATTTTTTTTATGTGGAGTATTGATTGAAAATAAGTGCAACAGATATAGTAAAAAACTTCATACCTATTTAAATAGTCTACATGAGATAAATATTCGTGGACACAACAGTCATAAAAAAAACAATTATTATTTATGACTGTACTGTAGGTACACCTCGTGTCAATTTGTGCGTGCTTTGATTAGAAACAGGGAACAAAAGCGATTTTAAAAATAGAATAAAACCATATTTGAAGCAGGTTGCCTATTGTGTAGAACTTTTTGAGTGTGTAAAGCGTTCACGATCAACTTAACAGTTTTATATACGCAAATATAGAAAACTAGCTTTCGAGCGTGGCTCCGACTACGTGTATGTCGGCTATCGCGATATAAAGTAGCTTAGGTATGTCGTTTTTCAGGCTCTAGACTAGCTGTGTACTAAATTTCATTTCATCATCATCATCAACAGCCTTTAACAGTCCACTGCTGGACATAGGCCTCTCCTTAGAAAAGAGGTTTTGGCCTACTATACCACGCTGGCCAGACGATTTGGTATACGGTTGGTTTCAAGTTTTCATTCTCTTTGCATCCATGTTGTCTTGCGTAGTTTATCCCTCAGTCGCCTTTTACGACATCAGCGGCATAAATAGGAGTGGTGACACTCTGCATTCTTAATCCGTCACCACACGGACATATTATTTCATTTATATCGGTTCAATAATTTTGGCGTGATATCGCGACTGACAGACAGAGCTACTTTCCCATTATAATATCTATTACTAAGAGAAGAAAATAATATAGCATGTAATACTATTGTCAAATTCGACAGGTAGTAGAGCCACGTTGATATCAGCACGAATGGGCCGGCTTGACCGGGGCAGTACTACTCACACACAGAAGACCATTCTAATAATGATAGCATTATTGCCGTTATATTTCTTTGGTGAGTGTGAGACTGGAGGCCTAATCATTCTCCCTATCTAACCAGGCCGCCATGGTATGGGTGGCCATGCTAGGTTGCCTCACAATGACCATGGTGGCCCCTACTCCTGGATTCTCATGCTTCAGGCAGAGTAGAGTCACTTTGGTAGGCTTAAATATATAAAAAAAATAATGTTAAATATATGTGTTTAAAAAGTTTATCAGATTTTCTGACATGTTTGAGATTTTGCTTTAAGAGCTTATAAAAATAAGGTGTAGGATTATCTAAACTTAAAAATCTTAAACTAAGTTGTTTATCTCAATGAATTTTATAAGTCATCTTCAGAAATGATTTGTCATTTCTTAATATCAATTTCAATTCAAAGTGTATTGAACTAAAAATCTTATCCGCTACATTAGTTTAAGAAATGTGGTGTAATACTCACAGGTACTGCTGACTTGATAGTGATTGTCAACGCTAGCGGTAGACTTGAAACAAATCAATGCATTGATCTCTGTTCTGTTGTCTTCCCATACAAAATTATCAATGCAATATTTGTCTGGATCATAAATGATTGGCATTCCTTTCGTCACCTCAACGTATAACTTGCCATCCTGAAAAAAAAGTACTTCCTTGAAAAGCAAGAAATAGTTTGTATTGCAAAAATATTTTATCAGTCAAGAAATACGACGGGAAATGAGTAACGATCATATTTTATTACATATTTTATCATATTCAAAATTAGTTTGATATTGATTTAAATATGAACTACGCATTTAACTAGTTTACATAAACTAATCTAATAAATTAATATATTTGAAATGTATATGAATTTGAGATGTACACTATACCCGATGAAAATATTTATTTATTCTAAATGACAGTTTTTAGCACTATTCATGGGTGGGTTTTGAATTTATTTTGAAACAAAATCTTAAAAAAAATCTGAGCTTTCCAAAACCATGCATAAATCATAAATATTGACGAATTTGATATATTTCCCAAGTGATAATAGATTCAGTTATCAAAGTATTACTAAAACCTAACTAAGGTCATAGACTCATGATTGTCACTGCTTATCTTCTGATAAGTAAAGCCCTATTTGAAGTAGCGTGACAAATTTTACTGGTAGATATTATTATCACTAGGATCAATGCAAAAACAACTGACATTAATGTCCGTAAACCAATAAACACTTGAATATTTTAAGTCCGTAAAATACTGCGCTGCTAACATCTTCTTAGAAAAAGAATTTTGGTTTTGATTACTACACAAATGGCCTATTAAGGTTTGCTTTAAGTTAAAAAAGTTTTTTTCCACTCTGTAGTCCAAACCCAAGATGTTCATGCTACACTTTCAGTTCACAAAACATAAAATTGACTTCTAAATACTATTCTATGTATAATATGTATGTTTAATGTATTCATATCAGTTGTTAAGTACCCATAATACAATCTCTGCTTAGTTTGGGACTACATGATGTTTATGATGTATGTCCGAAACATTTATTTATTTACTCTTAGAATTAACAATACTAACGTCACATATTTCTATGTATTACATAACGTAATGAGAACTAAAATTAAGCTTGAATCTTTTGAAGAGCATCACTATTTTTAAAATAAGTGATACCAGTCTAAGGATTACAAGATCTGAACAATGCCGTAGATTTACGTAAAAAATTTAACGGTCGATGGTACCAAACATGTCATAGTTTATCTTAATCGCTAAAATAATTAATATTGCATTAACTGGAGTCGTAATGACGTTTGAAACTAATTTGGGATAAAACATTAATAATATCTAAGCATGAGAAGCTTAAAACGGGTTTTCCTATATTTCGTGTTTCCTGTGTTCGTCATTTAGAAATCCAGGAAATACATTATCAGAGAACGTAGGGTTTGTCGTTTGCAATCTAAACGCATTTGTATGCTATCCACAAAAGTGTGTATACCTTATACATACATTTAAATATGTATTTGTATGTATATAATCATCATCTTCCTAACCTTTATTCCCAAGTTTATTTGGGGTCGGCTACTAGTTCAACCGGTTTTACCTGAATTTCAGTTTTTCCACGGAGCGACGGGCATCGAACCTCCGTAACCCTAAGGGAGAACTGAAATTCGAAGACTGAACTAGATGTCAGTATATTTGAGGGCATTGAATTCCCAATAACGATTGCCATAGATGTTCATGACAACCGGGACCGTATATATGTAATATGTGTGTAAATATAGTATGTATATAGTTGTATATTATGATAAAATACAATTTTATATTATTGTAATAATTTTATGCATGTAATTTTGTGTAGTTTATATTGCAGTTGATTAGTAGTAGTAGTAGTAGTAGAACTAGTAGACGACTTCTACATGGATGAAAATCTCTTGGGCAGTAAGTCTGCCGATGTATACTAAGCGCATAAAGTTATGCTGCTTATACATCGTACCGTCTGTGGACCAGATACATTTCGCGACCTACATATTCACTATAGTAACTTTCTGCGAACATTGTTTTGGCAGGAAATGTAGCGGCAACATTTACAAATGGTTTTACGTCAATCATATTATTATATGTGAAAGATGTACTTCAGTGTGTTTTTCGATAAACGAGAACCTCAAGTACCTATCTGTAACACTAATAGTCTATTGTGAATTACATTTTATCAGCTTGCTCAAAACCTGAATATTTACTTTTATAAATTCTTCCTTTTCAACTAAAAACACGTCATTAGGAACTGATTTTGCACGCTTTAAAAGTTAAAATAAATATATCAAACATATTAAATTCTTTCTGTCAAGAGATAAAGTTAAAGAATTACAGTCACATTTTATGTTGTTGAACCCACACAAAAAGTATTCCATGTAATTGTTTATGTACTGCCTCTGCAATAAATAAGTTACGGATTAATACTTAGGGATGGATTAAAACTGTGTACGGAATTTCAATTTTTAATAGATCTTAACGTATGTAAATATTTGGTGAAAATAATAAATTTTATTATAAAAATATTACGTATGTATATTCTTTATTATGAAAAATATCTTTATGCCAAATTTAATTTAAATATGTTCTGCTATTTAGGCTTGAAAGCGTATCGTACAAACAGAGTGGCTTGTATTGTATTGTCAATAAGATAATGATTTAGTTACATTATTTCAGTTAATTAGTTAAATAACATAACGTGACCGCAACTTTAACATCTACCCTAAAAATACGATGTTGTAGTAAAATATTATCTCTTGTTATCAGATAGAAATAATAATGTGCTGAGCCCTTAAGCCTTAAGAAACTTGGCTCTTTTTGATAAGCCCATATGATTTTACTGATTTCTGGCTATACGAATAAGGTTTTTAGAGTAAAAAAGTTGGAAATCTGTCAAAATAATAAGGTAATTCCTAGATATCTAGAAAAACTTTTCCTATAAAATTACTATAAATTATTGACAAAACAACATTACTTTAGCCATACTTATGTTTTTACTGTAAACCGGACTTATTCGCGATAATATTAAAAAGGTTACGATACTACCCGTGACCACGAGCGGTATCACCCGTTCGAAACGTCGGAAAATAGAAGGTATCGTAACCTTTTGAATGTTATCGCGAATAAGTCCCTTTTACAGTAAAAACTTAAGTATGTGTAAAAGTCGCGAAAGTCTAAAAACAATTAGTATAGCCAGTTAGCGTGTATAAAAAATATATCCATTCTATATCTTATATGCCGCTTTTATGTCATTAATGAGAACAACAATTCCCTAAATTGTATATTTCTTATACTTTAATAGAAACTGATTATTATCTGTACGTTTAATAAATAAAATTGTAAGATGTCTATGTCTGTACATTAAATATACTGAAGGGTTTTTTTTTGTGACAAAACTCAAAACATTCAAATTTTTATAATATACCTAGGTGCATTAAAATTGGTTATCTCTTTTTGGAGATTAATCTTCTCGTAGAAATAACCGCAATTTTAATATTTTTAACTAGCTCAGTCTAAATTCATTTGTTGGCAACCATGTGCAAATTTTATAACGTCCCGACCACACTATGTGTGTGTTATAGGTCAAGGTTGAGTTTCTATTCGTTGCTTGTAAAGAACAGTGTTAATGGCCGACATTCAGTATAATCAGAAATTCCGTTTTTCTCGCGACGCTTTACGACATTTTAGTAAGAACTAAATTTGTTAGAGTTATACAATTTTAAAACCTTCCGACCTTATTCATTTAACGTTAAACAATAATTTTGTGTGATTTTCAACATTTAGTCTGTAAGTTTGAAGTTGAAAATAATACAGAACCGTTACTTAAAGTTAAATAACTTTTATCAATAAGGCTGTTTTAGTTTTTAATTTAAATCGATCTAATACACCGATTTTTTTTATTTAATTGTAGTTATCAAATAATTTTGTAACTGCACAGTAAAACTAGTAGGTACCTAGTACTACATTTTTTTTATTTTGTCGTTATAATATAAATTGAATTATAAAGATTCGTAATATTATACTAACCAATCAGACTGGCACAAAAAATATGTTCATGTACTTATCAGTTTTATAATACTTCTACTCAGTTTTGGTTCTGTTCATAGCATTTCTATAGCATTAAATATTTTTGGGACAAATATAATCAGTCATCCTCTCTCCACGATAATTTTTCATTTAAACAGCTTTCCTTGTCTGACATTTCTCGTATCGTATCGACTATAGTTTTGTAATCATCTGTATAATTATTCGATAGACCCTCACCTATTAGAAAGTTTACTTTTGAATCTACTGGTATTGCATAAGGAATACAGTAATACGTAGTTTTTATTACACATTATTTTAGTAACATTTTTATCAACCATATCTAAATCATCCGCGAGCGCATTTGCTTTTAATTATTTTACATATTGTTTACCTAGTTTTTAATATTAAGTCAAATAATACACAAAATATTCTTAATATATGTCTTGCATTCAAATCTGCGGCGTCTTTAGTGAAACCAATCGAAAAGATTCACCATGCTCATTAAACAAAAAATAGAACAGGTTAACGTACACAACGCGAACGTTTTGAAATAAAGATGACTTTTATAGTAGACTATCTAAATCCCGCAGTGTTAACCCGCAGTGTTGTCAATCTCGAGTAACGCCATGAAGAAGCTATTTAAAAAAAAATATCTTTTCTCATCAGCCATCTGCCAGTGAAAATCCCATCAAAATCGGTCCAGCCGTTCAAGAGATTACTCGGAACAAACAGAAAGACAAAATGAATAGATGTAAGTACCGTATATACCTACTTTGATGTGCATTTAGTAAAAACTGATAATTTGATATTACAAACGGACACTCCAATTTTATTTATTTGTATAAATAGTGCGAACAGTTCATTCGAACAGATTATAACGGTACTACTATATGTATGACGTATGTACATGTTATTTTTATTATGTAGGCAGTAGCAGTAATCCATTTTCGCTTTATTTCCTTAAGTATCAAAATGACAGATAACATATGATCTTGATTTGTAAACCTCGTTTCGATATTGTCCACCAAAAACTTTATAAACAAACAATTAGCGAGATTGATTTTTGTTTTTTCTAAAGACGGTCTTCATTTCGACGACGTCATTCCCATGTGTTACAATCAAGCTCAAAAAGCTTAAACCAATACGCTTACAGTCAAATTGTATTTTTTAACTCCGGCATTAGAAATATAAATTCCTGTGTCGCTGGGGACTTTGAAAATATACATGAAACGGACACAAAGAACACTCAGACTCAGAACAACAATTTATGAATCTCACAAAGAGTTATCCCACGTGGGATTTGAACCCACGACACTTAGCGCGGTAGAAAGCTTAAGCCACTAGGCCATATGTGCAGTCAATTAACACGGGCTATGGCTGTAAAGAGAGAATCTTCAGGAATTAGACCACACACTCGAGAGACTGAATGCCCTTGGTTTTAAAGTGCTGGTCACACTTAAAGTATGTAATCACTCGTCAACAGATAATTCGATGTGCAACGATGCGTGCGCGCATCAGCACCTAGTGATGTAACAGACGCAATTTCATAAGTGTTGATATTTTCTTAGTGGATTATTATTATAAGTTGTGGACGAGGAAAATAATCTTAACTTTAATCTATGGATATGTTGGTAGGTATTTAAATATTGAGTAATTTCGCAGAGATCTTTAATGTCTATTTTCAAGGACTTTCGAAAGTGTCTGAAATAATCTGGGACCTTGGAAATCACTGGTTTAGAGTCTTTGACATTCGCTCTAGAACCAACCAATACGGCTCTTCCTTCCTGTGCCCATCAGTTAAAACCTGAAATACACTATCAGAACACGTGTTTCCCTCCCTTTCTGACCTCGGTTACTTTAAGCGGAGTGTGAAAAAACATCACAGGCCGCCAAAGTGTGGGTCTGCATTGTCTCCTTTCAAAATGCTTTCTCATTTACTGCGTTAATGAACAAATACGCGGGCGGAGCCGCCAGTAAAAGCTAGTAATAAATTTAAATTCAAACTAGGTCTGTCTCTATTACACTTTCTATCAAAATCACTGAACCGATTTCAATATTTTTTTGTAAAGAGATAGACTGAAGCTTGAAGAAGGACAAAGGCTACTTTTTGTCGTGATGACTGACAAACCCGAGGGTGAGTGGCGGGCAAGAGCTAGTTGAGTATTGTAAGAATTCTTCATTCGAGCAGAATATTTTACCTCAAATTTTATTTTAAATCAAATAAGACCAATATTATTCCTACCAGTAAGATAGCCAAACTTTAAAAACATATTGCCCACGGCATGAAGACTTTTTTGTTTTTTCGTGGATACGTACAACATGTAAAGCCTTAGTTGCTAAAATTTCGAGCTTTATAACCTCAGTGGTTTTGACTCTCTGTTGATGAACCAGTCAAACAAAATATACGTATTTTTAAAAAGATGTATTGCAGATTTTCGGAACAAAGTAACAAATTGTAAAGTCTTATATCAATCCAATTAATTACATTATGCAAAAACCAATAAGTAGGTTTTGCGTGCGTTACACAATTGATGGCCATTTCGAAAAGATTCGAGTTACATAAGCTACGGACATAAAAGTTAAAGGTTTCTTCACTTTATACAATAATTAAAATACTTACAGAAATAGAATTAAACTAACTTGCGCAAGATTCGAGAAGCCCAAAATCGATCAGAGTGGTGTGCAATGGGAAAGGTCCAGCAGTGGACTACGATAGGCTGATAATGATGATGATTAATGCAAATATAAGTTATACTTTGAAATGTCGGCACTTGGTGTAACTCTTTAAAATACATTCTTGAAATTAAACTCACTTGTACTTTTATTCTACTATTTAACTAACGTAAACCTTTAACAATCGAAACCGATCAGGTAAAAATCAATAAAAGGTATAAAAAATCAAGGTATTTTTATTATTATTTTTTAATGAAATCCATATTTTTTTATAAAGTTTTACCATTAATATTGCTATAAGACAAAACCGGACAGGTGAAAAAAATGAAGGACGAGCAACTAAGTATAATTTATGGAATATATTAATGCGAACTGTAAGTATTGCCTAAGTATACAAATTTTACATATTTTTTCAACTAACTTCCGCACATGTAATGTTTTATTTTTTGTACAGCTTTTTGTAAAATTTCCCATAGTAAAATAGATTCAAAATATGGTTTTAACCGTTTAGTTCTTCACGATTACCTAAATTATCATTAATTTAACATGTTCATAATGATTTTGTTTTCGATGATAATGTCAACAATTATAATAACCTTTAAGGTCGCTATATAAACTTGAAATAAGCAGAATTAGTACTTAATTTTGTACTTATTTTTGCTCACGGCTCCGCCTGCGTGTTTATCGGTTATCGCGGTAATAAAGTAGCCCATGTCCTTCTTCAACAACTAAAGTTTCTCCGTGCTAAATCTCATTAAAATTGGTGCCGTTTAAAGTTTAGACGTACCTAATAAACATAGTTACTTTCCAATTTATAATAACAGTATGGATGATTTATTTACTTTGACTGCCTCATTGGTCTAGTGGTTAGCGTATGTATGCGACTGGTGATCAAGAGATCTCGAGTTCAAATCTCGGGTCGGACTAAAAGTGTTGTTGGGTTTTTCTTACAGGAAATTCTTAATAACAACCCGGAGTATGGAAGTTTGGCGGTGATGCACGCCCGCACCACGGAAAGCACGTTAAGCCGACGGTCTCGGTTGTCATAAGCATCTATGGCAATCGTTACTGGTAAGTCAGTGCTCGCAAATATACAGGGTTCTGGAGGTCCGATGGAGGTCGAAAAACTGATATTCAGGTAGACGACCCTAATAAACCTTGGGAATAAAGGCTAGGAAGAAGAAGAAGATTCATTTTATACATACTTCTGTGCTTTAAATTACATACATTTAAGTACCTAAATTTGTCTTTGTTTCACTAAATTTAATATCCTTTTCAATTATTTGTACTAAGAGGATATCCGTATGACGAGATAAAAAACATGATGCTCCAAACAATTTATCCGAGTCACAGCAAACGGGTAATGCGGTTGTCATACTCTAGGTAGAAACACAAGTCATTAACTGTCTATGGGTTTTCCCTACACACTCCAAAGGTTGGTATTTATTCACTAAATATTTATGTACAACTGTATGGGCGGATGGCGTAGTGGATTAACCGGTCGCAACACCGCTTTCTGCTGGACTCAGTGTGTTGGTTCAAACTCCACATGGTACTGTACCTTGAGCGATTCCCTAAATTGTTAGTCTGAATCTGGGTGTTATAATGTATGTGTATGTTTTTTATAGCTTACCAAAGTGACTTTACCCTGTCTGATTGAAAGTATGAGTGGAGTTCAAGAGTGGGGCCACCACACTAGTATGCAGCCAGTGTAGCAGGACGTCTCACACTTTAGCGGCCTAGTGCGATGCTTTTTTACACCCCATTTACCGGGTTTGTCAGTCATCACGACAAAAAGTAGCCTTTGTCCTTCTCCAAGCTTCAATCTATCTCTATACAAAAATTTATTGCAATCGGTTCAGTGGTTTAGAAAGAAAGTGTAATAGAGACAGACCTAGTTTGAATTTAAATTTATTACTAGCTTTTACTGGCGGCTCCGCCCGCGTATTTGTTTATTAACGCAGTAAATGCAAATGCATTTTGAAAGGAGACAATGCAGACCCACACTTTGGCGGCCTGTGATGTTTTTTCACACTCCGCTTGAAGTAACCGAGGTCATAAAGGTAGGGAAACACGTGTTCTGGTAGTGTATTCCAGGTTTTAACTGATGGGCACAGGAAGGAAGAGCCGTATTGGTCAGTCAGTTCGAGAGCGAATGTTAAATACTCTAAACCAGTGATTTTCAAGGTCCCAGATTATTTCAGACACTTTCGAAAGTCCTTGAAAATAGACACTAGAGATTTCTCATTTACGACACAGAGATTTTACTGATGAGGGAGTTATCTTTTAATATCTCTGCGGATACAAGGAGGGTCTCTGCGGATGGGTTTCTCTGACTTAGTTTCTTTATAGGAGGATATTACGAGGGATTCTATCACAAGATGGATGGTGAATCAAGGTTAATTCCAATGCATCAGTACTACAATACCTATTACTTAAAGGAAACATGCTTACAAGCACTCATGCGTATATTTTTTTTCATATAAAACCAGACATATTCACATGTTATATGAAATTAAGTTGTTATGAAGCTAATTGTTGGTTAACAATATTCCTTATTATTAGCGTCAGCAGTTCGCGACTCCACTCACGTGGATTGATTATCGCGATAAAGAGTAGCATACGTCCTTCCTCTAGAATCAAATTATCTGTATGCCTAATTCCATAACAATAAGTGCAGAAGTTAAGCCGCGAAAACCTAATGTACAGATACGAATGTATTTTAGTATGGTTACGCGTTAAAAAATAGTTGCTTGTAAAATGGTATAAAGTAGTCTATTCTGAAAAGTGACTACGTCACGTATTCTACAAAAATGACGATCGTTGGGGTAAACACGTACGCAAAGCAGTACATAACCGATCAATAACAGGTCTAATACAGAAGTCTAGGTTCAAAATATGACGTGTCAAGCTTGTGGGGAGCGTAATTACGGAAAATACTGAAACTATATCCATAACTACAACCATTATAAAAGTGCCTTAACTTAATTAGTACTTTATTTAACGAAGTACAGAATAAGAACAATAAATTTAGAAATTATCATCAAACACCAATCGTAAAAAAAATATGTTTATGTATTTATATCAGTTGTTTAGTACCTATAATACAAGCTCTGCTTAGCTTGGGACTAGACGGCGTTGTGTGTAAGATGTCCGAAATATTTATATTTATTTATTATATATAACATTCTCTTTCTACAAAAACCAAAACTCTTAAAAATAACAAACCACAAAAATACAAAAAAAAACAGTACACTATAAAGGAAAAGGAGGTATCAAAAATTCTGTGAAAATTTATCAGAAAAATTCCGTTTTGAATTCCGTTTTAAAAAAATTGAGTTACACACAACATTAAATCCTTTTCCCCTAACAACAATCTCACACATACGCTTCTACTGCGCGAATCTCTATTATTATCTAACACCCCCTTACACTAGCATTATATCATAATTTTGCTTTTTTTGTATGCTAATATAAATTAATGTATCTTGCTACTGATAGCAAAATCTTTTGTTCTTTGTCTAGTAATATGTGTGTATTTAGAAAATCTACCTCGTTGGTCTAACGCTTCGTCTAACGTCGGGATCGATACACGGGTCGAACCAAAAAGAGTTTTTGATTTTTTTTTAATATCGTGAAATGCTTATCGAAGAATGGATGTTGACATCCCGATTCCTATGCCTCGCAGAGCATGCAAAGCCGTCTAAATTTCTGAGCGTGCACTGCCCGATCGTATCAAGTTTATTTGGGGACGGCTACTAGTTCAACCGGGTTTACCTGGATTTCAGTTTTTCCACGGAGCGACTGGCATCGGACCTCCGCAACCCTAAGGGAGAACTGAAGTTTGAAGATAGAACTAGTTGTCAGTATATTTAAGGGCACTGACTGACTTCCCAATAACGATTGCCATAGATGTTCATGACAACCGGGACCGATGGCTTTACTAAACTTCCAAACTCCTAAGGAAATTCCTAATAGCAGCCCGGTGGGGCTGCTTTTAGGAATTTCCTAAGAAAAATCCAAAAACACTTTTTGGCCTGACCCGGGATTTGAACCCGAGACCTCTTGATTAGCAGTCGCATACGCTAACCACTACACCGACAAGGCAGAACTAGGAGTATATGGCTGGTTAAAATCGTAACAGGCTCTGTTTAGTAGTGAAGTAATTATTCGTCTATGTTTTGTAATTTACGCCAACCAAAGTGACTCTACTTTGCCTGGTGGAAAGCATGAGTAAAATCCATGAGTAGGGGTCACCATCGTCATTGTGAGGGTAGACAGTGCAGAATGGTGACCCATAAAATGGTGGCCTGGTCAGATGTTTCTTCATAATGTTCATCGCCTCCAGAGGCACTGATAATGATATGGATATTTTCCTACTTAGAAATAATTAGGAAGTACAATTATGTATATCTGTCTGAGACGACAAATGATTCTGTCGAGTGTGTGTATTCTTTCAGAACTGTTTATATTCTCGCTAGTAGCCATAGGTAAACAGCTTTTCAATTTGTTCGAATTTTCGCAGAATTTCCTAACTATTTGTGTAAAATTTACCAGACAGCACAGTTAAAAAGGGAAAATCCCACCATTCGGTATATTTCTAGTTAATGTATTCGCTTTACCTGTACGCGAATAATATAGGATCTGTTAACGTTAAAACCACGAAATCGAGTAAATATAGCCGGTTCCAAAAATAACGGGTCAGTCACATAAACCAATAACGGGTCAGTCACATAAACCCGAATATCTCCCGAACTACGTATGCCATCCTAATGAAACGAAGACTGTTCAATTGAGAATTTATACAGATAAAAAATAAAATAAAACTTAGTTACACCCACAATATTAATCTTAAATTAAAAAAAAACTAAAGTAGTCATATTTTTCTTAAGATTACATTTTTTTTATGATTGTTTTTTTGCTGTTTTTCATCACTTTCTTCATTTAATACTTTGTATTGCCTCCACGTGATGAAGCCTCCAGTGATGAAAAACAGCAAAAAAACAATCATAAAAAAAATGTAATCTTAAGAAAAATATGACTACTTTAGTTTTTTTTTAATTTAAGATTAATATTGTGGGTGTAACTAAGTTTTATTTTATTTTTTATCTGTATAATTAAATTCTCAATTGAACAGTCTTCGTTTCATTAGGATGGCATACGTGGTTCGGGTGATATTCGGGTTTACGTGACTGACCCGTTATTTTTGGAACCGAGTGTACTAAGCTTAGTCAGCTGTTTGAGTAATTGTTAGTGTAGACGTCAAGTCATGGTTGCCGTAAACACGAACAATAGCATCTAATTTGACGACTTCCATCATTAGGAAACTCAAATCCTATAAATAAACACATGTGTAATTGGTACTGTAATGATTCACCTTTAGGCAATAAATTTGGGCATTGTCCTGCCTGATAATATGATAATAATAGTACAATTATTTAGTTTGTTTGTATTTAGTTGCTATACATGCAACAGGTGTAACCTAGTCAACCAAACATAAATATCGCATTGTATCCTAAATGAGCAATCTTGTAGGCAATTTTATGTACAGTGAAATAATTTACTATTTTAAGTGACCGATACAAATTAAAACGACAAGACGTATAATCATACAAACTTCGTGGTCAAGATTCGTGACAACCAATGTACTTCCTGATTGGTAACAAAATAACGATAAAGTATGACTTTAATATTAATAGGCTAAATTTTAACAGTTGATAGGCACATCACATGACTTTGAAAAATGTAATTTTCGTAAACCATTGTTATTGCATATATGGTATTATAAATCAGATTCAAATCCTATAACTAAAGCTAGGTATGACTTAAGATATAATTATTCTCACCGTCTGCAGCTGGAACGCCACTAAACTGGCTTGTATAGGAACTCGCAACTCCCCTAATTCACTTGAACAATTCATTTTATTGAACAAAAAATGAAATTCCTGTGTAATGTTAAAATCTGGCCTCAATCTTGATCCTTCCCATATCGGTGGTTCAAACTTTACCGATATGTCGATACATTTCTTAGTTGTCTTATCGTATCCCTGGCCAAAAGGACAACACTTCCTGGCACATGTTTCTTTCATACACACACAGCCTCTCTCCATCCCCGTTGTATTATCCACATAATATTTACCTTCTTCATATTGTATACCGTTATGAAATCTGTTCACTAATTCGACACTACTTTCATAGTTACACTTTTGGCATTCTGTCCGTGTCAGTATTACAAATATAATTAACAGGCAAACTATGCCCGTCATATTTGTAGTCATTCTTTATTAACACTCATTCACTTGATACGTCTGTTACGTTCGCGAGTCGCGAGGGCACTGCTAAAATATTACTCAACAAAGATCTCAACGGGGTTTCCGTAATCGCACACGCACCTATCTACGAGACCATTAATGAGAACTAAATTGTATCAATCATTGTTTACTCGTTAGTAACTGCTCGTTATCATTTTACATAATAGCACCTACTACAATCTGTGAGATGGCTTCTTAAATTTGCGTCATAAAAACAAAATTTGTGATTTTTTAAATGATATCATAAAGGTGATGTTGTCAGTTGTTATATAAAAGATGTTTCTCATACAGTTTTTTTACCAAATCAAATGTGAACATATGTACAAAATACATGCACACAGGAAAATATAAGTTATTACATTTTAACTTAAATTAAATTACTGAAAAGGGCTTCAACAGAAACCTCCAGTGATTTAATTGATTAGGTATTCAAAATACTTTGCATACGCAAAATTAAAGTAGGGATTATTTTACTGTGTAGTGTGAATTAACATTGACGAGTCGGATGTGTCTGAAAATTGTACTATTTTTGTTTGGCATAAGAATATCTTCGAAATTAATTAATAAACAGTCTGCGTCGTGTGGCATACATATTTCCGACAGTCGATAAACCGGTTTGTGTCGTTAACGTGATGCTGAGCTATTTTAAGTTAGGCGTATTTTGATACACACGCGTACTAATAAAAGAGTTGGTAGGTACATGCTTAAAGGCGTTATGGATTAAGAAATCTACAAACTAAAATTGGCATACGTGTAATTATATTACAAATTCCTTATTTCGGACGAATTAGCGACAAAATAAGTAATAACTAATACGATAACTAATAATAACTAATTTTATAAACGGTAGTTGCGTAAACAATATTAAACAATTCTCTAAATTACTGGATTGACTATTCGTACTGTAGTTTTTGGAAAATAAATAGGTATTATAAGTAGAATATATTCTTTTGTTTTAATATCAGATATATCAAAACAGTTAACTAACAATTTGACACTGTGAAAAACCAAGGAAGGTAAATTATTTACATTCATTTGGTAATAGTGGGAAAAACCAATAAAAGTGTAAAATTTGTTTGATGTAATAGATACATAAAGGAATTTTAAATGAAGACATTAACATTGATGTAACGATATTTTTAGACTTCACAAATATTTAGTAACACTGGTCTACTCATGAAGTGTTAAATCGCGTTTGATCTCCGTCTGGTACAACACCTGCCCTTGTGTGACCCACCAATTATTCTTTTATGTTAACCTTGAATTGTTCTGATAATAAGTACTCCATTCAACTGTATTCTATTATGTTAACCTACGTTGTCAGACACCGGCTCCAAAAATAACAATAATTGTAGACACAAGAATATGTATTTCTTTCTTAAACATTTTTGACCTTTCTTTTTCCTTCTTTAACCTACGTTGTCTGACACCGACTCCAAAAATAACAATAATTGTCGCCATGAGAATATGTATTTCTTTCTTAAACTTTCTTTGTAGTGTCTTGAAACACTCCGTGTGTCTAGAATAAATTGTTTGAAGTAATTTTTTTATTCAAATTGTGTTTATTAAGTATATCTGTAAAGTCGCTCGCAATCATCGACGGAAGATACCATAGATACTACACTATACAACTAAACTAAGGCGATTCACACACTGCACCGCGCTCCGTCGCTTAGCGCGGAGTGGCAGATTTTAATATTGTATGCAAGGACATCGATTAGTATAGAAAACACGCCAGGTCCAACACACTGAACACGCGCTACGACGCGAGAGTGCGTGCGGCTAGCAGATTCGGGATTGGCTGCAATGGCTGCCCCGCGCCTACGCGCGTGTTCGCGTCGCCAGTGTGTGAATCGCCTAACTGTAGCATATTTCGTCTAAATTACGACTAACGAGAAGCGATCCTAAATGTAAACACAACAGCAGCTCCCCTAGACAAGTTTTTCGTTTTCTTTTCTATTTTATTCCTCTATTCTCTTATTTGATTTGTTAATACTTTTCGCTTCTACCCCATCGTGAGGGGTATCATTAGATAGGTCTTTTAAAAATATTATTTGTTTATTAAAACTATTTTTCGATTGAAAGTGCATTTTTTCTAAAAACAGGACGTCCCCCTCTACTCTAAAAGCTAAATAATTGGTTAAAAAAAATTGTAAAAATTCGTGATATTATCCCGTATATTGAACTTTCAAGCAAACTATAGCGATTTTGATAACTTGTTTTATTTTGGGAGTTATAGGAGCCTAACTTGTATAATGCACTCGGAAATTGTGTACAAAAATAAAGAAACAATAAGTTAACATAACAATTGTCTATTGGACAAGATTTGAAATCTACTTAAATACCATTATGGGTGACTAGTGTGACTACGGAACATATGCGTGGCCTGACACGCAATTGCCCAATTTTTTTAAATATATACAAAGTTATAATGATAGTTAATCATTTATTTAATGATAGATGTAGACGTATTTGCTTAAGGAGATATCAACATATTGTTTGCTTATATACTTATACCGTTATTAACAGTTACATGGTAACTTTTTGTGTAGTTGATTGCTTCCATAGCTTAGTTCATATCAACAAGTTTTTATGATCAACAGATTCGTTTTTATAATCGTTTGATTCAAAATTATTTTTAAATATAGGTAGATAGATAATATTATAACTTTTTGATTCAATAAATGTTATGTAAACTATTTAAAATAATTTACTAAATTTTACGTTACAGAATTACGTTTTAGTCCGTAATAGGTTATTGAATTGTGTACTCTTTTATTACCTTTATTGGCAACCAGTATCCAATCATCAGTTTCCAATATGGCTGAAGTGAAATGTTATTTACATCGTTTAAGATTATTTCTAGCATCGAATATGTCTTAAAACTGACATTAAGAAATCAAACATAAATAATTATAATTCTGAGATTTCAAAAGAATCATCAAAAAATCGTAATGTTCCACTGCTAAGGCCATACGTGCCCATACTGTCCGAGTGCGAAAGGTTTTCTAACTCTCTCTAAAAGGCCTTTTTAGTGTTCAGAAGTTTATGACTCGGAACCCTTATAGATTCGTCATATTCGTCCGTCCGTCCTCGACTCACCGTCCAAACCGTAAGGGCTAGTTAGCTGAAAGTTTGCATGTATATGCGTTGTAATTACAACAAATCAATCAATCAATCAAGTGCTATTTATTTTATATAATCTATTTGGGGTAACTCCCCTACTCGTAAAGTGGGGATGTTTTTTTTCTAATGATGATGATGTTAATAGATAGGTCTTTTAAAAACATTTAGTTTCTTAGACGATTTAAAAATATCTAGTTTCTTAGACGATTTTTTGATTTAGGTATCCGTTTGTGAGAAAATCCACTTTAAAGGGCAAGGGACTGTTTTGTAAAAAAAGGGCGTCCTCCCTTTCTAAAAGGTAAACGGCTGGCTTAAAAAATCTGGATAAATTAGTGATGGTGATCCATATAATACATTTTTAAGAAAAACTATAATGGATTAGATGACTTTGTTAGTTCAGGAGTTATAAAGGCTTAACTTGAGAGGAGACCTGGCCCATGCAGTGAGTTATGGGTTGTTGATGATGATGATGATGATGATGAACTTGTAAAATGCTCTTCCTTAGAAAACGTCATTCAAAATTTACGA
This sequence comes from Phragmatobia fuliginosa, assembly GCA_932526445.1. Classification (NCBI taxonomy): domain Eukaryota; kingdom Metazoa; phylum Arthropoda; class Insecta; order Lepidoptera; family Erebidae; genus Phragmatobia; species Phragmatobia fuliginosa. The sequence goes on from OW052067.1 coordinate 16,943,807, forward strand.
TTTAATAAGTAAACATAACAATTATCAATTGGATACGATTTTAAATCCACATACCATTATGGGCGACTGAGGAACCCTTTCCTGTGCGTGGCCTGACACGCACTTGGCCGATTTTTTTAATTTAGGGGACGTTGGTGAAAACATTAGGAATTTAAATCCTTTGTCGCGAGGGACTTTACAAACATACATGAAACGTACACACAGGACACACAGACACACAGACTCAGAACAACAATTTGTGAATCACGCAAAGTGTTGTACCAGGTGAAATTCGAATTCGTGAAGTCGAAAATACTACCTTCTGCAGGTCAGACCCAGTTTTTTACTACTATAAGAAACATTAGAATGTGAATATAAAAAGTTTCATATAACAATCTAAATTCATTGAAAGTTACAATCATACTGACAGTCCGACTAGCGCCATCTGGTAGCGAGTAGTTTAACTAACTAATCTAAAGTTATCGATTTCCAGTTCAGTACAGCTTTAAGTCGCTAGAGGACGCTTACACCATAGTACCAAGCAAGTATACAAATCATAAATAGCAAAGAGAGCAACGAAAACGAAATAGAGAGAAGACTTACAGTCGCATGGAAAAGGTTGTGGAGCTTAAAAGAAGTATTATAAAGCGACATGTTAATAAAAAAAAAACAAAATATCTTGGATTCTATTCAACTCTCCCAGAATTCTTCACAGATTGCCTCGTTGATCTAACAGTTACCGTATGTGATTGACCTTCAAGAGAGAAGGAGAAAGATAAATTACTTAGTAGTATATACATATAAAGGCTAGGAAGATGAAAATGTTATAATCTCATTCAATGAAAAGCAAGAAAAGAAATGCTTAGCTTTCTCTGTAGTATAATAACTCTTTCAAACTGGCCTATGTAGGTATATACGTATAAAAGTTTTGCTCATCCACTATAAGGTATTTACTATATACATTTTACTGTGGCATTTTCATTCACTCATACATACTAAAGAACATTTTAAATTGCTAAGGTTGCCTGGAAGAAATTGCTTTTGGCAATAAGGCACCCTTTGTACACTCGATATTTGATCACTGTGTTCCTTTCATGTAACTCTGTAATTTAGTGTGCAAATAAAGAGTTATCTATCTATCCATCAATTTATATTTCTGTTGCTTAAACAATACAAGCATTTGCATTTTAGTGCAAAACAAAATACTCATCACTTTCGAGGAATATTACTTATTATTTTGTCAAATGTTTCATTTATTTCAGGAAAGCCTTAGTAATCTGGTTTGATTGTGTTTCTTACAGAACTTTGATTGTGTTGAGTCCGGGTGCAAACTTTTAAAATACGCTACTGATTCAGATTAGGTGATTACTGATTGATAAGGTGGCTTTAATAATGTAAGCCTTTTAAATGAAGTCGAATGATTCTTTCGTTACCAGTAATTTGGCCAATATTTGAGCACATATAGTTTTTACCTTTGTTGTAAGTAGATGCTCCTACAATGTTGTACCCACTGAGGCTGTTGTTTTTTTTTTTTTTTTTTTTAAAATAACTTATGTTCTAATTTTTAATCACTATAATTTGCATCAGTCCTCTAACATGGTGTATAGTATATTAGTGGCAGCACCTTACCCCCATATCAGGTTTATAAACATTAAAACTATGTAAACATTGGCGATTTGAAAGGAGTGGCCGGGAGTTTTTATTGCCATGTTCTTTTCTCCGGCTCTACCTATTGTTTGCGAACATGCCATAAATGTACATGTAGAATCTTGACCTGTCACGAGAGATGTATTGCATCCTAAGTGAATAAAGAATTTTGAATTTGAATTTGAATTACATCGAAAAATATAATAATATGAATATATTTTTGAATTAAATACAATTTTTATACTTTTTGAAGCTAGTGTGCTTAATTTTCCTTTTATTATGTATTTCTTTTATTGTTCTATATTTTCAGTTAACGCGATTATGTAATTGAAAATACCGTTTCTGAATATTAAATTAGTAATTTATTGTCATGTTTTCAAATATTTGTAAAACTGTTTGTTCGAATGATAATATAACCAATTTCAAATATACGTAATCAACAATTTTATTGTATAACCGCTCGCGTTATTTTATTCGAATTTAGTTAAAAATATTTATATAAAAATAACAAAGTAATTCCACCTATTCTTGGCACACCATTAATGGATTATTTTTATTGGCACCATTTCATTAAAACTAAAAAATAAGAACCCAGAGTTTTTATGTGTTTAAAAGTAGCGTAAAAGTACGGTTGTTTATAATTAATCTTTTCAGATGGCATTATTTCAAGTATCATTTCAAAGAAAACGGTGCTAAGAATATATTTTCATAAATCGACTTGGTACAATTTTGGTTCCAAACGATCACATCGACAAGGTAAAAAGTCGAAAATAGCTTCAAATAACATTAGTGTTAAGTATATTACAGAGATTGTAATGAATTTATTGTGAAAATTACATTAATTGTTTAAATTAGGCTACTTAAATTTTAAATTAGTATTTACAGTACTGTTTGAATCCAGTTTTAATTAACTAATGAACAACAGCAATATATATTAATATTGCCAGACAGTTTCTGTGAACTGTAGGTAATTGCAATTACCTTACTTTTGGCGTTTCTCTTTCAATTTTGGTTTTTAGCTGAAGCTGGCATTAAATAGGCGGTTATATCAAGCGTTCTACCTATTATAACGCACATGTGTGCTATAACAGTGTAACAGTATGCACAGTTATAGCTGTAATTAAAATAATTGAAAGATTGATTCACTGACACACGTTCAATTGTAACAAAAGTATGAAACAACATAATAATTTGCTTCACAGAATGGTAGACAGTGTCTTGAAATGCGCTTAGTGGTGACATTCTCATGTTTCTAGTGACAAAATTAATTCTACGTTTAACGATGGCGGAATGTTTCGGTATGTATTATTCCGAATAATTCCTTAGATTATTCTTATTCTTCTTCTTCCTAGCCTTTATTCCCCAGATTATTTGGGGTCGGCTACTACGGGGTCGGATACATGATAGAAAATGTCGAACGAAGATAAATCTTTACGTAACGTCAATAAGTCGAATGGGTTCAATTTGAGTCGATTACTGTTATATTAGTGATGAGATCCTACTGTTAATTAGTTTTAAATATTAATTGTTGTTTTGCTTTGAGATTATAGTTATAGAAATATTATGTTTGAGTTTGTTGAGAGTAAAATGACAAAAAATAGTTTTTATTTAAAAAATAGAATAATTCACTTTATTTAAGCCAATTTTTAATATATAGATTGATTATTATTTTGTTAATAATAAAATAAGTTTTCAATTGGAATATGAAATATTTTGATCAATCGCTTAAATTTTTTGACGGTATAATCGATTGAAAGATTGATAGGTTGAAAAATGAATTGTTTCGTCGTTTTTGTTAACAGAATTTCCAACTCAATTTAAGACTGGCATACCTACTAAGTTTTCAAGTTTAAGAAAAAAAAACAGAGCTTAAGGAATACTAATTGCAGCCATTTTTAACTTCACTTCAGATATAGATACAAATTTTTCTGCATTACCCAATGGTATGTAATAAACTACTATTTAAAAAATCACAATGGGGTATAAACAATTCATTTAATAACTTTATACGCAACTAATACGATAATTAAATATGATATAAATGTTACTTATGAAAGATTATTCATTTCAGATGCATGTCAATAATTGGTTTGACATATGCTCACAATTTAAGTTGCCCAGCAAATACCCAGTAATATATTAAAATTTTATGTTTAGGAGCTAAAATTAGGCAGCTTATCCTACATAAATTAATATAACGTAAACAAAAAAAGAAAAAAGAATTTATATTTCATTTATAATAATAACATTTTGACACACAAACACGCACTTATACTATTAACACACGTCTTTATATACTAAAACCTCAAACAACACTAAAATGATCAAATAAAAATTTGGTAATATTAATTAAAATGTAGCCGCATGACACAGGGGTTGAAGTAATCATTTAATTGTTCACTTTAGGGTGACAATACGATAAATACGAGTTTCAGACATGAACCTTTTTAAAATATTACAATATTTATACTAATTTCCTTTGGGTATTCTCATTCGTCTATAAATTTGTTAAAGTAAAATAACTTGGTAAATTATTTTCACCTTAGTGAATATTTCAAAAATAATAAATTGGTTGTTAAAGTTGTAAGCTAAAGTATGTGATACCTAAATTGACAGCATCCGTGCTGTCGTGTATCGGTGGTGGGTACGAGACCGGACGTTCATTGATGCAGATGCATCTCAAAAGGCTGCCCTAATATGAGTCACCTTGATGCAATTGTTTATACCTATTCACAATGAGCATGGTGAAGCAACTATTCCTGGATTTCAATCAGGCTTTCAATCAGGTAGAGTACAGATACTTTAGCAGACTAAATAATTGAAAAATCTTAGTTTGAAGTCATCGGGTAAGTCTCACACGATATTCTTATGAACCAAAAGTCCTAAATTTTTTACCTACCTAACCAGAGTCAAATCATTATTTCATTGTATTTTACCAAGTTAGATTACTAGAGCTTAAAACTCCTCCGGTACGTGTGGAAAATAGTTTCAAAGAATGACAATGCACCTTTTATTAAACTTAGTTTATATAGGTACATTATATAGGTAGGTACATTAGGTACATTATATATTATATCGGTAGGATTAGTTTGTATAGGTACATTTAACTGAGCCGTCATAGTGTAAGTTACCATGCTGCATTGTTTACATTCACAATAAGCATAACCCCTTTTCCTAGGAGTAGGGGTAACCAACCAATGGATGCCATCATGCGTGTGAGGGCCCTGGCGAAGGAAGCAGTTTCCCGGGGCGAAGTAGTGTTGGCAATGTCTTCTTTGTACGTCGCCAACGTGTTCAATACCACCGAGTGCCACTCTACCTCCGGCGAATAATCGGGGCATATCTGTCGGAGAGAGCAGTCATCTAGCCAAGTAGGATCGGTCTTGGTCGACGTGACATGTCGTGCGGTGTTCCGCAGGGGTCTGTGGATTCTCTCGCTACGTAACATGATTGTCGCCATGATACGGAGCGAGAGCGCATGGTACTCCGCCGTCTTTTCTTTCTGTGAGGAAGTATGAGAAAGAGAAGACGGAGTGAGACCGGGAGAGATTCATTATAAACTCGCAATTATAAACTCTTCCGGTCCACCAGGCCCGAGAATGGGCCAGATACCGTAGACGACTCAAACTCCCGAGATCGATCCGTATCCGTCCTCCATAAGTGCAGGCCTCAGTGGGACAGATGAGGCCATCTCTCACCCTAGCAAAAGCAGGCCGGGGCGGCGGCGGCGTGAACACTACAAGAAGTGCGCGCCCTTCTATGAGAGATACAGTATGGTACCCACATAGGATGGGGTCATTTTTGTTTATCGCGCGTCATTTGTTTGGCAGAAGGGGAACATCGGGGTTCCCACATAGTAGGGGGTCATCTATATACTGTAGAAGGCCCGAGGTACGCTAAGGTCCCAGGGAATTCCTTTCGAGGTTGCACCTGGATCCTCGGCTTCTGGTGCCCGTGACGGCCTGCCGGCTGGTGGTATCACTTTGTTAGGTTTACATGACACGGCGATAAGATCGCTACGAATCTTTCCCGTTCAGATTGCTTATTTTCTTGATTAAAAGTTTTCTAATGAGTTAGTATTGAAGACCCAATTTTATTCATTTATAACAACTTTACTGCACACCGCTTTGCAGTATATATCATATATACAGACATACATTTGTGAAGATCAACATATTCTGGTAATACAGTAGGCGGTCTTATCGGTCACGGCGATCTCTTCCTGACAATCTTTATACGGATTTTAGATACCACAACCCACGTCGTACATATTTGTGTAATTTAAAGAACTTAAGAATTTTACTACACGACAGCATAATTGTAGAATAAATTCGGACGAAGTCACGAGCAAATACTAACAATATATTATTATGTTTGAACTGTACAAGTAAAGCCCTTTCCAATGATAGCAAACACGCTCGATTTACCTGAAATTTAAAGAAATAAATAATTTATTATTAATTAGTAATACCGTATTCGGGTTAAAGGCATATAAAAGCAAATAGCATCTAAACTATATTTATTTATTGATACTAAAAATTGTACAGACAATAAATATGAAATCCCTAACAGGAATGTCTTTAACATGCCACAGGAATAGAGGCCATAGGTAACAACAACAAAACTAAATGATCTAGCAGACCGCCAGGGAGACCATATATGCGAAGTAACTACTAAATCTATAAGCTACCTACCTTCCTTCATCATCCTTTATATATTAGACTATTAGCTATAGCATAGCTCTTGGCTTTTATATTTAATAGCCAATTCGGATTTTTTCTATTAGAATTTGCGCTACAAGTTAAAAAAGTTATGTCTTATGTATTTAATACTCATATTAAGTATATTAAGTAATAAATATTATGTACGCAATAGGTATAGCAAATAATTTCTGTATTTAAATATATAAATAAATATTTCCGACATGTAACACACGACGCCATCTAGTTTCAAACTAAGCAGAACTTGTACTATGATAGCTTGAATGACTGATATAATACTTTAAATATACTTTTTTTTGTAAATAAGTTCCGTTTACAGTAAATACATGAGTATGTGTACGAAAGTCTAAAAACAAATATTTGTAGATCATAAAAAAAATTAGTTTTGATCCAACAAAGGATTTGAACTCAAGATCTAAATTACCTCGACTTTATTTAAGTATAAGTATAAGTTAAATGTACTTTTTGTCACTGCCTTGGCGAATTGTTTATATCTTAGGCTGTCAAGAGAATTATCATCCTTATTACCACCGTATAAAGATATAAATAAACGTTCACCAATTACAGTGAGCAAAGCAGGGTCAACTCTCTTGTTGAGAAACAAAGCCGTTCCATTTGCAAACTCTAAATGTTTTTCCCGTACAATATATAATTATGTATAGTTAAGAGTACTGAAAAATAGTACTCACTTCGGAGCGCTGTAAAACTTTAGCTATTGACTTAATGGAAAAATGTTTTATATAAAAGTTGTTCCTCAAAAAACGATCTACAAAAATGGTATTATATTATTTTTTCGTAAAATAATAAAAAAAAATTATATCGAAAAATATAATTTTAGAATCTGAACATTTTCGCTTATAAGTTTTTTATTTATAGTTCTACGACAAAAAGTTACTGACTTTCAGACAATTTCGAAAAAAAGTTTAAAACTAAGTTACAAGCGTCCCTATGTCACACAAGCCTGCTGATTGTGTCAGACGAGACCATTTATACACATTGCAACTGGATAGCAATTAATTATGGCGCGGATGTGGTGCAAAATTTAATTATGTTCGTAACCTCTTGCTTAACAAATTTAAATTTACTAATTAGAGATTTCCTTATAATAAATAAATATTTTAGACATCTGACACACAGTATCATTGAATCCCAAGTTAAGCAGAGCTTGTACAATGGGTATTAGACAATTGATGAAATTTATAATAATTATACTTTTTTTTTTAAAATGCATACATATTATACGCACATACAAACAGTTGATCCCATCTGGTAACGAACGAGACGAACCCTTTGATGACATAACGGCACCGGGTGGCACTTGCGTTGCTACTTAAATTAACCACATCCTGCGAATCTACTTTCAACATGATTCACCACCTCGACTTGTCATTAGAAATCCTTATTATTCCTGCAACCTTTACCAATATGCAAGTATTTCGTCTCAAATCTCTTTCCACAAACGCTAACGCCTTTATTCTCTTATGGTGTAATTAGTTAATATTGGACTACGCAACTTAGCACTAAAATGACGTCATTCCCATATATTTGTTAGTTTATGGATCAACAACTTGGCTAGAAGGGCTATTTAGTAGTACACAACTAAACGATAGGCCGTCATAGGCTGTGACAATTTTCCTCACCCTTTTTATAGCGTCTAAGTTGGTCTAGTGGTCAATATGCGACTGCTGATCAAGAGGTCTCGGGCTCAACTCCCGGGGTGGGCCAAAAGTTGTTGTTGGGTTTTTCTTACAAGAAAGTCTTAAAACTTATACTCCGGGCTGTTAGCCTGGAGTATAAGTTTGGCGGTGATTCACGCCCATGCCTCGAAGACCACGTTAAGCCACCAGTGTGTTGAAGTGAAGTGTCAAATATACTGACAATTAGTTCCGGTTCGATGGCAGTCGCTCCTTGGAAAAACTAAGGTTCAGGTAAAACCGATGGAACTAGTAGCCGACCTCAAACAATATTGGGAATAAAGGCTAGTAACAAGAAGAAGGATATCGTCTAAGTCACACTATTGTTTCGTGTCAACTTGAAATCTAAATCTAAAAACCAAAACGATAAAATAATTCATTGCGTAACTATACCATAACGTTATTACTTCACGTATCTACTTGTGTCCTTTGCATTACTCCCAAGGTGGATAATTCAGGTAAAGAACGGGTATGCAGTGATTTTCAAAGTACAGGTTTTGCCTACACCGATACAATACATACAGACATCCACATCCACAAATGGCCGTCTGATCCCTAATGATGTGAAATATGAGACTTACTACTAGAGTAATTGGTAATTATCGATCCCTTGTTACGTTGACAAATATAATAGAAAGCATTTATTTATAATTACTGTTTTTAAATACTAATTTTAGTTGTGTTTAAAAAAATACAATGAAAATGATCCATACCTTGATCAATTTCACTATGTTCCTTTTTGACTGTACGACAGTAAAAGATTTATCCAAGTGAAGGCAGTCTTCTTTTTTAATAATAACTTCGAAGTGTTTCATCACATTCAAATCTTCAATCATTATGAACTCATTGGATCCCCTCTCTGTTTCTCTATACACTCGTGGTTCGAACTCCTCGTTACTGTCAACGCATGTCGATCCTTGGAGTGCTTCCTGCAGGTTGCAACACTTTTGAATTGTAACCTTATTTTGTTGCGACATAACACTCGCCACCAAAACGACAAATAAAACGAATGTAAGGTTCCTCATTCTTAAAACCGTATTAATACACTTTAGAACTTATTATAAATTCAATGCCAATGTCAAGCAATTTCATATTATATTATTTTCTCAGATGATTATAAAATGATTATTACATAATTTTTGGCATTAGAAATATAAAAAATCAATGTAATACGGGCCTTATTTCTTTAGATCGCCATAATGAATAGCTACTTAAATACGAAAAGTTTCCGACTAGTTTCTTTGAAAAACTTAGTTCTTCATCAAGTGTTCAATATAGCACGGTATCAACAGAAAATTTCATAATTATTATATAGTCACACAGAATATTTACATAATTTTAATTACTAATTTATTTTAACATTTGTTCAAATATTCGCGTTCAGAAGCGCTTTCGAGCCAATCTCTAAGAACATCAGACGAATTTTAGATACAGACGATATGCGCGACCGCGATCCGATCCACAACTGAACGATAACACAAAATTCTTCGAAACTATATATTAAGTAAAAATAAAAAACAACTAATAATACGTCTTAATTCTAGACTCTTTGGTATTTAAATACAACACGTACCTATGTGAATTTGTTACCTTTATAAATATACCTATTTTCTACACCACTAATCAGTTTGGCATCAAGGCCTTCATTATTAGATACAAAAAATGTTATTGTGCTTTTAATTTTTTTTATAATACCATAAATTCTATCAAATTGGAATATACAATCAATCATACAATATAAACAAGTAAAAGCATGAGGCCGATCGACAGTAGAGTGCAATACAAACTACAAACGATTACAAACATAGGTTTAATAAAATTCTAAAACCAGTTTTTGGATTATGTCAATGTTAATTAATATACGTCTGCCGCGTTAGTCGTTTCCTGTTCGGTTCGCGTTCAGTCCAAAGGCTACTATTTTTTTTATTTGGTTAGAATCTTCATATTTATTAAAAAATGGTCAAGTGCGTGTCAGGTAACGCATAGAATACGGTTCCGTAGTCATCTATAATGAAACGTGGATTTAAAATCGTATCCAATAGTTAATTGTTATATTTATTTATTAATGCGTTAATTTTGTATGGAGCTTTCCAAGTAAGCGTATTTTACAAGTTAGAACTCTATAACTCCTGAAGTAACAAAGTCATCTAAGCCGTTATAGTTTTCCGATAAAGTTCATCATATAGAATATTACCATAAATGTTTTCAGATTTTTAGAGAAAATCAAAATCGGTCAAGTGCGTGTCAAGCCACGTTCCTTAGTCACCCATAATGGTATGTAATCGCATCCAATAGATAGTTGTTATGTTTACGTATTAATGCATTAATTTTGTATGACGTTTTCCAAGTTAGCGCATTTTACAAGTTAAGCCTCTATTACTCTTGAACTAACAAAGTCATCTAATCCGTTATAGTATTCCTTTAAAGTTCATTATATGGACCATCATCACGAATTTTTCCAGATTTTTCGACCCAGACGTTTAGCTTTTAGAGGGGGGGGGGGGACAGGGGGTAAGCAGAGTATGGGCACTAGACATTTACTTAATATAAATACATTACTTTATTTTTTAGGGTTCCGTAGCCAAATGGCAAAAAACGGAACCCTTATAGATTCGTCATGTCCGTCGGTCTGTCTGTCCGTCCGTATGTCACAGCCACTTTTTTCCGAAACCATGAGACCTATACTGTTGAAACTTAGCAAGTAGATGTAATCTGTGAACTGCATTAAGATTTTCACATAAAAATAGAAATAAAACAACACGATTTGGGGGTCCCCATACTTGGAACTGAAACTCAAAAAATTTTATTTCATCAAACCCATACGTGTGGGGTATATATATCATATCTATGGATAGGTCTTCAAAAATTATGTTTAGGTATCTAACATCATTTTTTTCTAAACTGAATAGTTTGCGCGAGAGACACTTCCAAAGTGAAAAAATGTGTGTGTAACTAACTTGTAACTTCTAAAATAAGCGAGTGATAAAACCAAAAAAAAAAAATATGTTGTACGTTATCATGTAAACTACCACCGAAAATTGGTTTGAACGAGATCTAGTAAGTAGTTTTTTTTAATACGTCATAAATCGTAAGCCGCAATTTACCTTTCATTCAATCAATACACTATTATAAGAACTTATAAATGATGTGACTTGCTGCTACGGAACCCTTCATGGGCGAGTCCGACTCGCACTTGGCAGCTTTTTGTAATTGCATAGATATTACAAAGAAAACACCCAAACTCAGAAACAAAATTTGCAGATCATACAAATATCTGATCCTACCCGGGAATCGAACCCGAGACCCTTTCGATCAGCAGCCGCATACGCTAACTGCTAGAAGTAGGTATTAAGTCCAAGTATTAAAAATCAATACAACCATTTCTTTGGTTGTCAATGTTACCAAAGATTTACTTCTACAGTCGTCACAAAATAAGAAGCTCGTTTTGATATTTGTCATATGACATGCCGCATGTAAGAAATTGAAAAATCAAATTCATAATCCTATTTAATTACTATGTTACCCATACACTATCACAACGCGTATCATAAATAAGCATCAAGTTTAACTTGATATTGAAAAATTGCACTCAAAAACACGAATTAATCGTATTAGTCACGCCACGATGACAAATGTCAAACCGGGCTTCTTAATTTGTGACGACTATAGTAGTAGTATCCTACCTAAAAATAGCGTCAAAATAATCCCTACAATGTTAATACCAATCAATCAATGGTTTATTTGTGGAAACATAGGCAGTTACAGGTCTTATGCAAATGTAAAAGGAACACTATGTCCTACCACATAATGTGGTGTACAAATATTATTCAATGCAAATTGAAAATTTGAGTACAATTAATTAAATTAAATTATAATGTTCTCTTACCCACATTGCAAATAAATTTATTAGATATTTTAATTTATATTTCTTCGTAGCCGTTATTATTCGCAATATTATTTGGTGTCGATTACCAGTTCAACCAGTTTTACCTAAATATGTTTTCCCACGGAACACCTGGCATCCGAATTCTGAGAGTGAACTGAATTCGAAGATTCAAGTAGTTGTCAATATATTTGACGGCACTGACTTCCCAATAACTACTGCCATCGATGCTCATGGCAACCTGAACCGACGACCTAACATGCGGACGGGCGTGAATCATCGACATTTTCCGAGCTGCTGTTAAGAATTTCAGAGTCATAATATACTCTGAAGAAGTAAACAAAATATATGACCTTAACAAACATTAGGTACAACATGTTCTTTAAAATTCCATATTATGTTGGGAATTTCCAAAAACCATATTTGTCCATTCGGAAAATAATTCGAAATAATAAAGTTTAAAAGGAAGTTTTAAAACTAGTGTCATTAGTTTTCGTTATCGTTTTTAAGAAGGATTGGTAAAGTAAAAGCAAATTTGAGTGGCCATACAAAAACAAAACATAAATGTTCATCAACTTGAGATCCTCTTCCGTTTGTTTCTGTTGGTTAATAAATGAAATAAAGTGCGATGGAGAAGTATTAGTTAATATTGTGATATAGAATTAATGCTAATTGTCGATTAGCTTGTATTGGATCATAAAGAAAATGGAAGTGTCTGTTTGTAATCATCATCAGCATCAACAGCCTCTAACAGTCCACTGCTGGACATAGGCCTCTCCTTAGAAAGGAGGTTTTGGTCTACTATACCAAGCTGGCCAGACGGGTTGGTATCGGGTTGGTTTCAAGTTTTCCTTCTCTTTGCATCGATGTTCTTTTGCGTAGTTTATCCCTTAGTCGCCTTTTACGACACCCGCGGGATGAATAGGGGTGATGACACTCTGTATTCTTAATCCGTCACCACACGGACAGAATATCAAATGAAAAAATGATTTTTTTTTGTCTGTTTGACGGTCTGTTTGTTTGTTTCAGGTAATCTCTGGTATGACTGGAACGATTTTGACGCAGACGGCAGAAAGCTGATGACTTAAGGAGTAACTTAGGTTTTTAGACTAGATTCGCTCCTCGACGTTACTCGCGATTTACAACAATAATCGCGGGTAACACCGCGGGACTCAGCTAGTAAAAGATTAAAATCAGATCAGTTAAAGATATCTCTTAAATCTCCAAATTTATATAGAACTGCTTAATTTCCTAGAAGTTCATTTAGTCATGGTGCTCGTATCGTCACATGCTTAATAAAAAAAAACTTCATATATTTTTGCAACTCGGCTTCTGGAAATTAGTATTTGTTTGTGTGTCTGAGCCAAAAACAATACGAATCAACTGCCAAAGATTATTACAGGACGCGATTAGTATAGATTTTAAAAACTAAATTAAAAACATATATTCTACTAGCTTTCGCCCGCGGCTCCGCCCGCGTGTATGTCGGTTATCGCTGTAAAAAGTAGCCTGTGTCCTTTCCATAAGTTCAGTTCTATTTTTATACCAAATTTCATAAAAATCGGTTCAGTGGTTTAGGCGTGAAAGAGTAAAAAAGACAGACAGACAGTCTTACTTTCGCATTTCTAATACTATATTATATATTATAAAATCTCTGATTTTATAATCTCTGAGGCACAGTTTTTTCCAAGTGAGAACTAATAAATGCAGGTTTGGATGGGATGGGAGTAACTTTATGTAGTGCTTATCGACACAGATAAGTGACAAGTTACTGTTTGGGCCAGCTCTGAATGTATAAAGTTATACGAGGTATATCAAAAGTAAGGAGCTTTTTTTATTTCGAGAGCTTTGTACAATCGTTTTTTTTTATTTTTGAATTGGTACCGTCTTCACGATTATATGTTTACGATTTTAAAATGTATTAATATGTCGCATTGGATATTTATTTATTTACTGAGTAATGATCTCCAACAAAAGTAACACACAATTGGGGAAGGGGTATTATGCTGGTGCACTAATTCACTTACAGGAAATCACAGCAAGCAAATTGAAATAATATCACTTGAAATTAAATGTATTTTACATTAAAATAAACAGAGGCTTGCCATTTTCAAACTACCAAATGACTCATACGAGACAAGCATACCTAGTATGTTTCCGTGAGAGGCATAAAGTTTAGACTCGTGTCTGCTTTTTCGGGAGGTATTATTGAAAATAATGAAGAAGAGATTTCATATTATCTTTATCTAAATATATAAAAATGATTTGCTGTTCGTTAGTCTCGCTAAAAGTCGAGAAAAGGCTGGACTGACTTGGTTAATTTTGGTCTTGAGTTTGGTTTGGTATTCGTGGAAGTCCAGAAAAGGTTTAAAAGGAGAAAATATAGGTAAGCTGATGACTGATGGAGTTGCAAAATGAATTGCATTTTTTTTATTAATTATGGATTCCTTTTCGTTATGTTATACAAAAGTTTAGGTCTTCTATTTTTCGAGGCAGTACGAAGTTTGCCGGGTCAGCTAGAGTAATTTATTTGTTAACTAAGGTATCAAATGCCAAAAAAAAACTAGAAATATTTACAATGGCGTACGGAGAGCCAACTCTGAGTAAAAAAATGTTTACTAGTGGTAAACATTTTCTTTAGCAAATAAACTATTCCAAGATGCCAAGAAAAAAAATTAGACACATTTTATACGCACGTTAAAAACCCAACAAAACACAGAAAGTAAAAAAGAAACTGAGTTGTAAGATTGTTGAACACGATTGAAGAAGTAGCTGAAGTCAGTAATATATTGTCTGGCACATTCTAATAAATTAGTTATAACGGATATTTTAGGCAAGCCACGTGTATTAGAGAAATTTGTTTCAAAAATACTTAGTTTAATCAGAAGCGGTATCGCATGAACATCGCCCAAGACTTGTTGAATGTCCTCAATAATGATCCAGTTCTACTCAAAAGGGTTTTATAACCTTATTATCTGACGATAATCATCTGAGTGGCAGAGGCCAGAAAAGCAAAGAACGAAAAAGGCCCGCCAAGTTAATTAATCACCATGGCGTTGTTCATGGCTATTTCGAGCACAAGATCATAAATAAGCAAGGAATATTACTTTGAGGATATGTGTCATTTGTCTGAATCAATGAGAGAAAAAAAAAGATCAGAAGTGTGGATATAATTTTATAGAATTTTGCCCTATCCGAACGCAAGCAAGCAATCGTTGTTACCAGTGATTAGGTTTTTAGTCAAAAAGTTTTTAATCAAAGTAGGTTTCAGAATTGTTTTAATAACTCGACGTATCAGGAGGATTATTTTGAACAGGGTAACATATTTTTTTTTTTTATAAAACTACAAAGTCACTTTACTTTTTAGTCACATTGTGGTATTACTCACTGGTGCCAAGGTGTGAGACGCCCTCGAAGGGCCTAGTCGTATCCCATGTTCCACAGGAGTTGTCCTAGGACTGACCCCTATGGAACACCGTACGACATGGCCCTGCGTCTCAAGGCACCATCTCGATCCGGCCGTCATTTTAGTTGAGCCGTTGCCCGCAACTGTGCGGGCAGGCGCTGGGAGGGGTCCATAAGGAAATCCCTTCTATGGACTCCTCCCAAAATACAGGCGCAAAGAGGTCACACCGTGTGGTTTTAGACAGTTCCAGTCAGACCGCCCAGCCGCAGTCCCCGGCGGGGTGGTGGTCCGAGGGGATTTCTACACGTTAAAAAAAAGGAGATTTAAACACTTAAAAAACACTGCCCAGTTTTATTCTAGATGCTTCAATTGTAATTAATCATATATTGATATTTATAAGACAGTAATGATCGATTTAAGAAATTAAAAAAGCCATTCTAATGCCAGTCCTTGTATGAATCTCTAACACAAAGTCTACACTATGATTCTACTCTAATATTTTAGCATTTTAAATAAGACTTTATAAGCTCGAAATTTTTATTCGTACCTGAACGATAATTACAGGTATGTGATATTCTTTTCACGTATCGTTATAATTTACATTCGAATCGTAAAAAAAAACTGTTAGAATGTAAAACAATTTATTTACAAATAAAATTTTATCACATTACCATTATAAACCTTTCATTTTTATGTAGATATATATTTGTTTAATATACTTGCACTATTAAATTTCTGTTGGGTGAGAAAAAGACTCGAATTTTTGTGATAGCAATACGTGTTTATAGAGCCGAATATTTTTTAAGCCTGTCAATCTTCTTAATCATAGTCGAATGGTTGAACACCAGAATCAGATCAATACAAATAAATAAAATTGACGTGGCTATCTGTAATATCAAATGAATAGTGTTTTAATAAATGTATATATTTTATACGGTATTTACATCAAAAAAGCAATTTTTAAATTTATTTTCTGTTTGTTTGTTCCAATTAATCTCAGGAACGACTGGACCGATTTCAACGAGACTTTTACTGGCAGATATCTAATGATTTAAGAAGTAACTGGGTTCATTTTTAGGGTTCTATAGTTCACGACTCGAAACCTTTATAGATTCGTCATGTCCGTCCGTCCTCGACCAACCGTTACCGTACTAGAAAGAAAAAACTTTTTCATGAACATGTATTATAATCACTTTGACAAAGTGCTACAATTAAATCATGAAATATATTTTTATTTGAGATACCTCCCCTACTTGTAAAGTGGGGATGATTTTTTTTCTCACGCCATGGTATCATTAGAACATATGACTGCACGGTTGGCCTAGTGGCTTAAGCGGTCGCCACGCTGCTTCCTACTACGCCAAGTGTCGTGGGTTCAAATCCCACGTAGGACAACATTTTGTGTGATTCACAATTTGTTGTTTTGAGTCTGGGTGTCCTTTGTGTCCGTTTCATGTATGTTTGTAAAGTCCCCCGCGACACAGGAATTTATATTCCTAATGCGGGAGTTGTCTTTTTAGAAAAAAAAAAAAAGAAACTTGTAGAAACATTGAAATGTTGCTAAAAAAATATTTAGTTATCCGTTTGCGTAATCATCATTATTTAGTGGTAGTAGTATCTAGTATTTCTTATTTGTTGAAATAGGGCGCCCTCCCCCTTTCTAAAACGATAACGGCCTGGAATTCTTTATTAGTTCATGATTATACAGATCTAACTTGTGTAATGCGAAAACTTCTTATTAAAATAACGAAAAATACACCTACGATTATGGGTGCCTACGGAACCGTATTATATGCGTGACCTGATATGCACTTGGCGAGCTTTTAGATCAGCTTCGCTACGTCTCGTTACTCACAATTTTAAAAAAAAAAAAAAAAACATTTTTTGTACATCTGACACACAACATCATCTAGTCCCAGTCCCAAGCTAAGCAGAGCTTGTGTTATGGGTACTAGACAACTGATATAAATACATAAACATATTTTTTTTTTGTAAATACATACATACTATACATAGAAAACAGCCAGACTCCGAAACAATATATTTTTGAATAACACAAATAATTATACTCTTGATCAGCAGCCGCATACGCCAACCACTAGACCAACGAGGCAGTTAACAATTTATAACAGTAACTGTTTTGAACACTACGGGATTTAGCTAGTTATTAATAAATTAGCATCATTTGTCAGTCATCACATTTAAAGATCATAAAAATGATGGCAAACATCTCATGAAGCTGATTTGAATGCTAAAATTAAAACAGTATCCACAACCAAATAGCATTTTTCATTCAATATATATTTTCTCTCTCCTTTTCTCCTTATTATCTTCCAGTGCGTGTGTATGTGACAGGCGATAGAAAACGTTCCTTCCTGACAAGAGGCCTGACTAATGGTATTATGACACGGCCTGGCTGTCTATCTACACGTATATTTCACCGTAACAACTAAACTAATGAAAGAGCTTATTGAAATTCGCATCTTTAGTCAAAATTCTTAGTTAAAAGGTAATAAGAAAAAATATTTTTGTCATTTTCATGATATTATCTGCAGCAAGCGTGAATAACATGTAAATGTATAGGTTTCTTGTTGTTATATTAATGTATATTATTATAATATTAATATATTGTTTTTATCTTACATATTTATATTTGTATCTATCAAATTTAGAAAACATTTAGAAGGACTCACAGCCGAGTGGCCTTAGGTGATTGAAAACAATCAACGAGGGTAAGCAACGACGGCGCGGTCAGTACCTAGATGGGTGACCGTTTGTGGCATGATATGTGATTCGCAGATCACGTTAAGCAGTCAGTCCCGGTTGCTATAATAGACAGCAGTCGTGAAGCTTAGTTGGAGACCTTCGACCGGTTAAAAAACATTCAACGGCAAGATTATGTAGCCACAACGTGTCTTGCCAGTCCCCAGCCCGCACTCGGCCAGCGTGGGGACGTATAGCCTTAACCCTCTCCTGAGAGGAGACCCGAGCCCAGCAGTGGAACGTTATGGGTTGTTGATGGAATTTAGACCTTTCATCAAAAGGTTTCGTTACGTAATTGGGTTATAGTTTTTTAAACTTCTTAATTTATTTATATTTATATTTATTCAAGTAACGGTGACGGATTAAGAATACAAAGTGTCACCACCCCTATTCATTCCATGGGTGTCGTAAGAGACGACTAAAGGAACAAAATAAGCAGCTAACATCACTGCCAAGAGAAGGAAAACTTGAAACAAACCCTTTACCAACCCGTCTGGCCAGCGTGGTATAGTAGGCCAAAACCTCCTTTCAAAGGAGAGGCCTATGTCCAGCAGTGAACTGTTAAAGGCTGTTGATGATGATGATAATGAATTTATTCAAATAAATACTTAAACATTGGCTACTTTTAGTCACGACAACCGATTTACCCATACACGCGGGTGGAGCCGCGGGCAGAAAGTAGTAATTCATCAAAAGCCTATTTTTACAAATCCAAATTTTCATACACAAATCTCATGAATTATTTACCTCCAATTCATTAAGATCCTATGTCGAGTTGTTATTCAAATAATGACGATTTACATGAATAATTACATTAGGCATGTTTTCTTCTTTACTTACTATTGGTTTTCCTCAAGAATGTTACTGGTGAATAATACAATTTCATTCAATTTTGTTTACTCTCGTAAGCTATTCGGTTGGTAACTAGGCGAAACTTATATTATTCATTTACATTAAAACGTTTTGTAGGTATATTTAACGTTTTAAATCGGAAGTAACCCTAGAACAAATAGCTATGATGAAGCCAGTCTAAAAAAAAGCGGCCAAGTGCGAGTCCGACTCGCCCATGAAGGGTTCCGTATCAGCAAGTAACATCATTTAAAAGTTCTTGTAGTTCGTTGTAACTTTCATCGATGTTTTTATACTAGTGTATTGATTGGATGAAAGGTAAATTGCGTGTTACGATTTATGACGTATTAAAAAAAAACTACTCACTAGATCTCGTTCAAACCAATTTTCGTTGGTAGTTTACATGGTAATGTACAACATATATTTTTTTCAGTTTTATCACTCTCTTATTTTAGAAGTTAGAGGGGGGGGGGGACACACATTTTTCCACTTTGGAAGTGTCTCTCGCGCAAACTATTCAGTTTAGAAAAAAATGATGTTAGAAACCTCAACATCATTTTTGAACGCCTATCCATAGATACCCCACACGTATAGGTTTGATGAAAAAAAAATTTTTGAGTTTCAGTTCCAAGTATGGGGACCCCCAAAATGTATTGCTTTTTTTCTATTTTCATGTAAAAATCTTAATGCGGTTCACAGAATACATCGACTGACCAAATTTCAACAGTATAGCTCTTATAGTTTCGGAAATAATTGGCTGTGACATACGGACGGACAGACAGACAGACAGACTTGACGAATCTATAAGGGTTCCGTTTTTTGCCATTTGGCTACGGAACCCTAATTAGATACTGTTTATGTCATCAGATATCTGCCAGTGAAAGTCCCGTAGCCTTAGCATTAGCCGTAACAACAGACAGACAAAATACTAAAGAACACTTTTTTATAAATACAAAATATAATAATGTATTTTTTTAAAGGTAATTCATAAGTACCGTAAACACTCGCACATTAAGTTAAAAACTGTTCATTGCAAACAGACTTAATTTTTTTTTGTATAAATTCTTAAGTATCAGCGTATTGAATTACTATTACAAGTATTGTCACGAATACATTTGGGTTAAATGATATTTTTCTCATAAGAACTTACAGTTAGTTCACTTACATCATAACTGTTATCTTATGATACCACCGGGACCAACAGCTTAACGTGACCTGTGAATCACGGAAACGCTCATATCATGCCACAAACGGTCACCCATCAAGATACTGACCGAGTTGTAGGAGCTTACCCTCAGTTATTGTTTTCAATCACCTAAGACCACTTGGCTATGAGGTTTCAATTGCTTTTAAATACATTTTAAATATCATAATCTATCAATTCATTCAGCGGCCATAGTACAAATATGCTTTTTATATAGTTATCTCAGATGAATAAAAAAGTAGTTAACGCACTTAGAAAATGAAAATGAATTCACTTTTTTATATATGTGTGAGTCACTGAATTGTCGCCACCTTTTAAAAATGTTCCTGGAAGTTGCGCAAAAATATGTGTCCTATTTTTAAATCCATCTAAATATGAGTATGATCTAAATATGTCTGTGACACCTACGTGGTCTAATTTCTGTATAAACCTTTGATGGCTTATAAACCTTTGAGCTGTTGTTGAGTTAAATACTCATTAAGGCTTGTATACAAAACCTATCCATATATCTTAAGATCCATCCATATATATTAAGCGGTGTCGGTATTGACTATATTAATAGGCAATACCGACAACGCTTTGTAGGCAGTTACCGGTTCTACTTCCAGTTTGATTAATCGGACTGATCCTAGCAACTATATGCATATTGAAAAAGACACCGTTTGATAAACACATATTTACATGGTTTGTCAATCTCTCAACAATTATTTTATAGCACTTAATGCCTTTGGAGCCTACCGTCTAGGCCATAGAGATAACAACACTATCACAATAGTGTTGTTATCAAGTTCATCTATAATATTGAATATTTCACGCACATTACGCGTTGGAAGTTCATTTTGTGTTTCCAACATACATGTTACATGTTCTATTTGCTAAGCTTCTACCTGCTGATGAGGAAAATGAGTTAAATAAATCGCATATTAAATTACTTCCCGTGATATTTTTCGATTCCAATATCGGTTTATGGGGACAACAGCTGTCTTTAATTTTATTTAAACCTAATTTAATATTTTCTATAGTTAAGTTTTGCATTTATGAATCAGGGTATATATTAGCCTGTATTGTCTCGGATAAAGTCTTAACTCTCTGTTAATCTTCTTTAAACTTCTTACGAAAACTGGTGATTGGGATTCGATTTTGTTTGTTGCCATGAAGTATTTCGTAGCATTAATGATAGTTCGATTTATCCAATTCTTTTGCGTTGCATTTAAAACTTCCAATTTATCTATTTTTTTCTGTGTATCTATTCTAGTTTGAAATTCGCCAAATTGTAAATATCATGGTCTTTACGTACGTAATTCACTTTTAAACGATTTTATTGTATAATTTTTCATGGTCGTAAATAAATTATAAAAAAATACGATGACTTTATTTAATACATGTGAACCAATGTTATGTTTAAAATATTCGTGGTGTGCTTTCCGTACTACCTGTTAATTTTACACATATTTTAATTTGGAGATGCTTCGTATGGATGTAAATAGTTATATAACTTCTTGATTATTATGCTTCGGTGGATTTATGTCAATCGTTGTCGTTGTAACGTTGTATAAAAATGAACATAAAATATTTAAGTTACCAATATAAATATTTTTTCTTGACTTTATAAAGTCTCTAAACAAAATTTATCAAAAAGGTCTCTCCAAAGAATAAAAATTCGAATGTGCTTTAGACCACACGACTGCAGGAAAACTTAAGTGAGTACAGAATACAGACAATAGACCTGGACTGTGTACTAGATACACAAAATGTCACTGGCTATACATCAGGGAGAGAGAAGAAAATGTGGGCATGAAGTACTCTCTAGTTCACCTTCATACTAAACTTTATGCTACATAAAAAACGTAAGTCTCAAATACAAACTCTCTCTCTCTCTTTCAATCTTCACTTACCAATATTTCCCTCTCATTCGTTGGCCTCAACCAATCACACTTTTCGTTACGCTCGTGTCATGCATTCAACAGCTTACATTCCAAGACAAGAGTGTATAAAGAAATTTTACTTCAAAACCTTACTACAACCGTTACGATGGCTGTTCCCGCGGCTTTACCCACACGTTTATCGGTTATTCTGGTAAAGAGTAGCCCATGTACTTACTCAAGAGGCAAAGTATCTCCAGTAGAATTCAAGAGAGGTGGTCACCATCCTCACTGTGGGTGCCGACAAATATAGTGTGCATGCGCATGATATTATACATCATCTACGTAATCACCTCTTCTTCCTAGCCTTTATTCTCAAGTTTATTTGAGGTCGGCTACTACTAGTCATCTACGTAATCACTATTGGCATGAATTTATTTTAAATTAATTTAAAACCATTTGAATGTTAGTTATTTTTGTCGTAACACGATGCGCATCAGTAATATGAGCTTTTTATAAACCAGTTATCTCTGTTAATCATCCTCGTTTAAATCGCATATGTTTTAAAATATTACTTGAATGAGCTGTTTGACGTATTACAATCGATATTTTATTTAATATGTTGTTTTTGTTATTAGATTATCGTTATTGTAATCCACCATTCCATACTCGAATTATTATATCTGTACGTTGATAATATATCCCGACTTTATTATATTCTTCTTCTCCTTCTACTTCTTCCTAGCCTTATTTCCAATATTATTTGGGGTTAGCTACTAATTCAACCGGTTTTACCTGAATATCAGTTTTTCCACTGAGCGACTGGCATCGAACCTCCGCAATCCTAGAGGGGGACTGAAATTCTAAGTTTGAACTAGTTGTCAGTAAATTTGAGGGCGCTGGCTTCCCAATAACGATTACCATAGATGTTCATGACGACCGGGACCAACGGCTTTACGTGCTCTTCGAGGCACGGGCGTGAATCACCGCCAAACTTATAAGCTCTGGGCTGCTATTAGGAATTTCCTAAGAAAAACGCAAAATCAATTTTTGGCCCGACCCGGGATCCAACTTTTGATACGAGTAATTTGAAACTAAAATCCTCCTAACTCGTATCTTATTTTTACTCTTCTACGACGGAGCCAAAAGCACGAAAGATATGGTTCACCATACTGAATCCATTTTATGCAATGATGTGTCAATTGATTTATGATCATGGTCCGTGTGACATAAATTTAAAATTTTCCAAAAAAAGTAAATATTCTAAAGTTTTTGAAGCTTTATGATATTCATAATTCCTAAATTATTACATTTTGACGCCTAATAAATTAACAAGAAGGAAAAATCTTCAAGGCTTAATATTTTTGATTAAAATGTTGAACTGACAAATCAGACTGAATTATGATCAATATCCAAACGTGTTATTCGTATTAAAAATGACTTACTACCGCAATCTTGTCACTAAACTATAATAAATTTTAGATACCAATAATAAATATACTGACATAAAAATATGTACCTCAAAAATCTTACACACGGAAGTACGAACTCGACAGAGTCGGTACTGTGTCCAGATTGGTATTAGCTAAACATGCTTAAATATTTCTGAATAACGTAGTACAGTTAATTACACGCAGACACAGAAAAAATTATCGTGGTCATCACATTGTTAATTGAGCCGACTTATTTACAACAAGAAACCAATATACACATGCCAAATCTAGAGATTTATCCTTGACACCTTTAAGATAGGGTCATTCTAGCATGTGTGTGGATGGTTATATATTGCATAGGTAGGCCTAATTGTCCTTGGTGGAAATCGAGTAAACGACAACCGGTCTTACAGTCAAGATCACAAATCAATAGACCAACAAGCCTGTCAAATATTTCTCTCGATATATCTTTTTGCTCCATTACTATTTTTACCAACCTCTTCTTATCTTAGCTTTTATTATTTCTAAAAATATTTGGAATCGTCTAGTAGTTAAACCAATTTTACCCGAATAACAGTTAATCAATCCTTCATCTGTGACTTCATCTCATCTCATATCTCATTCTAGCCTTTATTATTCTCCAGATTATGTGAGGTCGATAATTTTTTTTTAATGTGGATAAATTCCCACAGGCTGCCTACATCCACCCACGGGGCAGCGACCAAGTCGATTGAGTCGGAGTGGAGGTCGTTCTCCCGGGCCTTCTAACGTGTAAGAGGACCGAGTTGAACACGATGAAGCGCCGGGGGTCAGACCACGAAGGGGCTCATGGAACAATAGAGAATCCGTCTTATCTTTTCTTGTGGTGTCAGGTGCAGCTGCTGATACGTTCAGAGATAACCTTTTCAAATGGTTTCCCCAAGTCGTTCAGCAGGCATATCTGTCGGTACGCATTGAAGTAGAATATGCAGTCCTTCTTTCCTCTTTTAGTACCACCTATGAGAGGCTGTCAAGCATAGAATTAAATCCGCCTACAATAGATTCACAGGAATAAGCATAAACTTATAAATAATAAGCTTAAACTTTAATATTTATTAACATAAAATATTTGAATTGCAGTAAATTTAAGTATTATTTTCTTGAAATGCAAATAGAATCCTTTTTAAAAATATCCACGAAAACACACGTTTTAAGGGTTCCCCAGCTTATGACACAGTAAAAAGTAAAAACAGCGGAAAACTGTGTACAAATGCTTTCTTAATAATAAATAAAATATGACAAATCTTTCGGACACGATTTTAAATCCACCACTTCCACGAGCCATTGTGGGTGACTACTACTCTATTGTTTACGTTTTTTGACATGCACTTGGCCCATTTTTTTATATCTTTGTATACAATGACAATAATAAGCCAATAACAATACCTTCTTAATTCTGTTCATCAAAAGGTTCTCTAAAAATGAACCGTATTTCGATAAACTCAACTGTTGCATTTTCATATCGTAGTTAACTATCCAGACACGTCATGATTAAAATCTCCTAATACAAAAAAGTATTTTATTGTCTTATAAAACAAAAAGTTAGAAAATGTATATATTAGATAACATCAATCAATATTTATAACTCTTCCTTTAGTGAGAGTTACTGAACGTAGGAAGCTGAAAACTTTGGCATGCAACAACTTCAACACTGTTTTTGTAGCACTGGTACAAGAAAATATCCAAAAACCGTATGTTTTAGTTGCATTATATGTTTTTGTGATTACAAACTAACTTTATAACTTATTATAAGCTGAGTCAGGCAATATCATTTGCGTCTCTTATTGCTCATATACACCAGAACCTTAAAGCTCATGTTTTGCGCATTCATTATTATTATTATTTTAATTTATTAAAAATTATAGTATCTAACGGATAGCCGAGAGTTCAGAGCAGATGTAATAGAGAGATATTTAAATATTAAAACGCAACTATGCATATGTGTTGGGCCGTAGTAATATGATTTTGTTTTTTTATATATATTAGCCTACCAAAGTGACTCTACTCTGCCTGATGGAAAGCATGAGTAGAATTCAGGAGTAGGGGCCACCATCCTGATTGTGAGTGTAGGCAATGCAACATGGTGACCCATGGCAACCTGGTCAGCAAATTCTGCATCATTCGCCCGGCCTCCCAAGGCCGGTTGAATAATGCAGAATTATTGGGCCTCCGGTCTCACACTCACCAACGAAATACGACAGCAAGAATACTGTCATTATTAGGATGGTCTTCTGTGTGACTTTGGTAACTTACAAAATCGTTCCTGTAATCGTTTTTAAGTGATTTGATATGCACGACAAGCGATTCAGATCATTTTTTTACATTATTTAGTAAAAAAAAGGAATGCTGACTTCTGTGAAAATATACATTACTTTATTTCACTAACATTGCTATAACATCGATCTAATCGGTTGGTTTAATGGATTTCTTTTCTTTTCATCTGACAACACATACAACAAACAAACTCTAAACAAACTTATTTTCGTAACTGTAAATACTGCTACGATATTACACATCGTGCAAACAAAGTTTGGATTTGTAGTTGGACAATGAACATAGCTCATTTTCATATCAAAGTAATGCACCAAGCACATCTGGTCATTACTGACGATTATGCATGAATTGTGAACAATTTATTCTCTTCAGATTCACATCCTGCATACTAATTCAAAAAGAGAAATAAATGTAAAAAATATATTAAGAGAACGAATGGCTGGAATTGGAACAACTTTATCAGACATTTTTTTGTGTCGTAGCTTGACGCTATAAAGTATACAACCTGTCAATAACTGGGCTATCTAACACGGAAGAAATTTTTCAAATCGTATCAGTACATCATTAGATTAATGTGATCAATCAAACAAAAACTACAGCTTTATACAATTGTTGCTACAATTGTATAAAGCTGTAGAATTAGTATTATCTATGAATGAGAACGACAGTTTTTCAACCTTAAAAAGTTAGTCAATACTTAACTAAAAGTTTGTTTGTTTTTGCTGGTTTTTTAAAAACCTCTTTCTTTCCTACTGTTAGATGGGCTCCGCCCTATCTCTCTAATGTAAGGGCAATATGAAAGCGTTTTTTTAATTTAGATAAATTTATTTTACCAATGTTTTGGTTTTTTTTTATATTAACTGCTTCGGGATCCTTCATAAACGAATTCCGCTGACTTTTGACTAACTTAATTTTAAACTATCTTTTTCTAGTAGTTTTGCCCACGTTAGTGACTTTTTTCAACATTTATAGCTGTAGCTTTTACATCTAATATTACATATTTAAAGTCAACATACTTCGATTCTTGAGGAAGGACTTAAGCTACTTTTAAACGCGATAATCTACATACACCACAACCAAATTTTTTTTACAAAATGTCCTGAGTAAAGTCCTATTTTAATAAATGTAAGTCACTTAATAACTCGAGGTCATAAGAATAACCCATAATAACATTTCTGCAATTCAGTGAGGAATAGTACCTATCTATATTTTGAGTGATGTCATAGGCAATGCATATATGTCCTTGTACCGAAACCACTACTGAGAAGTCCCTTTATAAGTAAATATTATTGTTTCAGGTAAATCAGCGTAGTATTTACGCATTTCGTGATTCACTCTTGAACGTATCTGTAATGAATGACTATTGTTACAGATTGACCTAATTACTCCATTTAAAATTGTTTTCTTATAAATCAACTATCTTTATCACGCGACTTCGCCCGCGTATATGTTGGTTATAGCGGTAAAGACTAGCATATACCCTTTCCTAACCGACGGTACCAATTTGTACCGGGTGATTCCTAGTCCATTATTTCGACAATATGACCGCGCATTACGTATTTGATACCGACGATCCTTTCGGGGACCACTAAGCAAGCCAATCACAGTCATTTATTTAAATTTTGCCTATTTACCGCCAGCAAGTGACACTTTCAAGTGTCGACCTGTTTCGGATTGGGGAACTGCGGATTGCTCTTGTTTCAGAAAATATTTAAAAATAGAATAAACAGGGTAAGTGTTATTATTTTATAATATTCTATTAGATTGTAGTTTCAACTATACATTAAATATGGTTTTAGATTATAATTTAAAATTTTAGTGATAAAAAATCGATAAAAATGTACAAGGACTTATTAGTACCGTCAGTGACTTTGGATGATTTTTTTTTAATTAGACCGAATATATCTTGATATTTATTTATCTTATATTACAGGTAATTATAATGAATATTTCGAAGAATATGGCTTTGATAGAAGACTCACTTATGGAAGATCTTCCAGATTGTTCCGAAACTTCTGATGTGGAATTATCTGACGACGAAAACATTCCCGAAGTACAACTACCCTCAACTAGCGATTTTGACGAAAATTTTGAGGAATATTTGCTAAGCCAAACTGGACCTAATACAGGACAGGAGGCAGAAAATCATAACGCGGAAATAGATCAGTATGTAATTGTATATGCTATCCCCAACACTGTTCCAGATAATTTACAGACTGAGGAAACTGTTACGTCAACACATGCACAATCTAAAAAAAAACTATTGAGCTAATCCTAAATGGAAGAAAAATGATGTAGAAACGTATTTACTAGATTATTCTGCGAACAAGGGGGTAGTTCACGAATATTTTGCTGATGGCACTACGCCAACTGATATTTTTAGTGTAGAGGGTTGATATTTTTTAGTCTTGATTAGTGATGTACTGATTAATATTGTGTATCAAAGTAACTTATATGGAACACAAAGAGATAAAATTCTGAACTGGAAAAGAGGGGAACTACTGGCGTTTATCGGAATAAACTTATAAATCTGGTACAACAATCGGCCTTCGTGGACAGATCATTGTTCATCGGCGCTGTACTACGTGGACAAGAAGTGCTCAAAATGGTTTCACAGGTTGTTTTGGGATATTCTTGATACAACATTTGTAAATGCATAATTATGTTATTCATGGACCCAATGGAAAAGATACCTGTAAAAGACTTTTGGAGATCTATTGCGCTACGGTTGATATGTATGAAGGACATCAAAGAAAAGGTTATCAAGATACTCTGTGCCTAGACCTGTGCCATCTAAGAGGCACAAAACTAGCTTCTAAACGTTTATTTAGGAAACCGCGGCGTACATTGGACTAAATTTGTGCCAAATATAGTGGAGGTGTGAAGTATACAGCATGAAAAAGGTGCAGTCAAAGCCTCACTCAAAATGTTCATATGCAATATATTTTTGTGCATAAATGTAAAAAAGAATTGTTTAGTAGAATACCACGATGCTAATCTTATTCGATGTTTCATTTTATTATAATTTTATTTTATAATTCGAGCCATAAAGAAGTACTTAATGTTCCTAATTTATTAGTTATTTTGTGACCCAAAGTCCCTGACGGTACTCATAAGTCTAGGTTATAGAAATAGTACCTAGAAATACTAAAAAAATCGAAAAAAAATAAATTACAATTCTTTACTACCCCTTATACATATAAAATCATAAAAACTATGTTTTTCCTTATTTTTGATATATTGGCTAGGAAAGGGCTATTTCTCCAAGATCAAATCTATCTCTATTCTGAGATTAATACAAATCGGCTTAATAATTTAGTCGAGAATGTGTAACAGTTCTTTTCTCCGGCTCTACCTATTGTTTGCGAGCATGGCATAAATGTACATGTAGAATCTTGACCTGTCACAAGAGATGTATTGCATCCTAAGTGAATAAAGAATTTTGAATTTGAATTTGACAGAGTAACTTTGGAATATTACATCCTTATCCTTACTTTCTTTTACTACCCTTCCTATTATTATTAACTATCTGAGTCCTGTGGTGTTACCCATATTTAATGTTGTAAATTGCTAGCTCAGCTAGTCTAAAAATAATTAGTCATCATCAACCTTATGTCATCATCAACAGCCTTTAACAGTCCACAGCTGGACATAGGTCTCTCCTTAGAAAGGAGGTTTTGGCCTACTATATCTAAAAATATTTAGTCATCATCAACCTTATGTCATCATCAACAGCCTTTAATAGTCCACAGCTGGACATAGGTCTCTCCTTAGAAAGGAGGTTTTGGCCTACTATATCTAAAAATAATTAGTCATCATCAACCTTATGTCATCATCAACAGCCTTTAACAGTCCACAGCTGGACATAGGTCTCTCCTTAGAAAGGAGGTTTTGGCCTACTATACCACGCTGGCCAGACGGGTTGGTATAGGATTGGTTTCAAGTTGTAGTCGTAGGGGTCGAACACGAACTCCGGCTGCGGCCCCATCTGGCTCCGTCTTTTGTAGGGCGGAGTCATATAGGCGAGTCAGGGCAGACGGCGAAGCACAAGCGGAGGAGGAGATCGCCGATCTCCTGCAAAAAGTAGTGGTGCCGACAGGGGGGGATCCCCAAACTCCCTCGTCCATACGGGAGAGAGCGACAGCAGCGGTGGCCGTCATCAACAAGGTGGCCACTAAGTCGAGCAACCTTAAGGGTTCCTTTGTCAAGGCCCTTAAGGACTCGTCTTCCGCTATTGCGGGTGTTGTGGATACCCTAATCGGAGACGTGGCTCGTCTCCAGGCGGCCAACGACCGCTTGACGGGCCAGGTGACTGAGCTTAGCGCTCAGTTCGCCGAATTTCGGGCTGAGGGGCCTCAAAGAGGGGCCTTGCCTGGCCCGTTGCAACCGGCTCCTGCCAGCGTCGAGGTACCTGACGCCCACCTACGCCAGGTCCTCCTAGCAGTGGAGCATATGCTGGACGGGCGTCTGGCCGGTCTGGAGGCGAGACTGCCCCCTGCGCCGGTCATGCGCCCCCCGCTCGCGTCGCAGCGACCGAAGGCTGCGACACCGCCGACCGCACCCGCTGTGTCGTATGCGGTGGCGGCGGCTTCAGCTCCGGCCCCTGCGGCTCCCAAAAGAGCGGGGAAGGGGGCCAAGGCGCCGGCGAAGGCCCCGGCTAAGGCGCCGGCCCAGGCACCGGGCAAGGCGCCGGCCAAGGCGGTGCCTGAAATGGCGGCGAAGTCCGGAGCGGAGTTCCCTCCGCTCCCCACTCCACCATCTCAGCCGGGCCCCTCCACATCTGTCTCCGAAGACCGTTGGCAGGTAGTGGAAGGGTCGAAGTCGTCCCGAAGGCGGGCGAAAAAGGCAGCACAGAAGGCAGCCCAAGGCCCGCCTTCGCCACCGGTGGCAACGGCCACCAAGAAGATGGCGCGGAAACTACAGCCGCCCAAAACAGCGGCTGTGGTGGTGACCGTGTCGCCGGAGGCGGTCAGTGGCGGACTGACGTACGCGGCTCTTTTCCAAAGGGCCCGCAGTCTCGCCACTGAGTTCGGGACGGCAGGCATGAGCCTGCGCAAGTCCCAGACGGGAGCTCGAGTGCTCGAGTTCCCGGGGGCTGAAGGCGCAAAGTCGGCGGACGCCTTTGCGGAGAAGCTGCGGGTCATGTTTGCAGCCGAGGATGGTGTCAAAGTCGCCAGGCCTACGAAGTGTGCGGAGTTGCGCATTTCGGGCCTGGACGACTCAGTGACGGTGGAGGATGTCCGCGTTGCAGTCGTGGAGAAGACGGGCTGCAGCGCCGCCCCTCACTGCCCCGTGTGTGCGGCGGGCAATAAACCCGCCAATCACCAGATGGGGCAGGGGAGCTGCAAGCCTCCCCGTGCTTCTCCGCAAGCGCCGGAGGCCAGCCTAACGGCCCGGGCTGCCTCCGACGTCAATCGTGCGTCGACGCCGACGCCCATGGAGGGGGTTGGAGACACGGTCCAATAATGGATCAAGTCTCTAGCCTCCTGGTCCAGACGAACCTCAACCACTGTGCCGCGGCGCAGGACCTCCTCCTGCAAACCATGGCACAGTGGTCGGTAGGTCTCGCCGTAGTCGCGGAGCCTTACTACGTTCCTCCCCGTCCAAACTGGATGGGTGACTGGGACGGCTCCGTGGCAGTCGTCGGCTCCACGGCGGCCCATTCCCCGCCCTTGTCGCTAAAAGACAAGGGTACGGGATATGTTGCCGCTGAGTGGGGGGGAGTCACCGTTTATGGTGTATATTTCTCCCCCAACCGGAGTCTGAGCGACTTCGAGGTCTTCCTTAACAACTTGGAGACCTCGATGCGGCGACTAGCGTCTGGGCACGTCCTCGTGCTGGGGGACTTCAATGCAAAGTCCATTGCGTGGGGTTCCCCAGCGACGGACGCCAGGGGCGTAGCTGTTATGGAGTGGGCGGCTTCGGTGGGCCTCTGTTTGCTAAACAGGGGCTCCACCAACACGTGCGTGCGACAGCAGGGGGGGTCGATAGTGGACCTTTCGTTCGCTACCCCTGCAGTCGCCGCACGAGTAAGGAACTGGTGTGTCCTGGAAGAGGTTGAGACGCTCTCGGATCACCTGTATATCCGATTGGAGCTCTCCCGGTCCCAGGACCCCAGTAGGGGTTGCGCGGCGCGGCGCCCTTCCCGCTTCCCGCGGTGGACTGTCGCCAAGCTCGACAGGGACCTACTGGAGGAGGCGGCCATTCTCAACGCTTGGCTGTCTCCGCGGGCCCCGACCGAGGGGGTTGACGTGGGAGCTGGCCGCTTCGCTGACGCGCTAACGCGGGTCTGCGATGCGGCCATGCCCCGCGTTCGTGGGTGTCGGCCTCCGAGGAAGGAGGTCTACTGGTGGTCCCAGGAGTTGGCGGACCTCCGTGCGGCGTGCGTTCGTGCCCGGAGGTCCCTAACTAGTAGCAGGCGACGTCACCGCGGGGTCGGTGAGGAGGTGGACCGGCTTCACGAGGAGTACCGAGAAGCTCGGAAAACTCTGAGGCTGGCCATCTGCCGCGCCAAGGATGTCAGTAGAGAGGAGATGCTGGAGAGTCTCGAGCGTGACCCCTGGGGTCGCCCTTATCGTGCGGTGCGTAACAAGCTCCGCACGTCGGGCCCCCCCCTTACGGAGACTCTCCAGCCCAGCTTCCTGCAGGAAGTGGTCGAGGGCCTATTCCCGCAGCGGGCGGAACACACACCCCCGTCGATGGCTGCATCAGCCGAAGACGACGGGGGTAGCGAGGTTGAAGTTCCGCCCGTCAGGGATTCGGAGGTAGGGGCGGCTGTTCTACGGATTCGATCCAAGAACACCGCCCCCGGGCCGGACGGGGTTCCAGCCCGAGTGATGGCCCGTGCCCTCGACTACATGTCGGACCACCTCAGGGGAGTGTTGGACGCTAGCCTGGCGTCCGGACACTTCCCTGAGCGTTGGAAGTGCGGGAAGCTGGTACTGATCCAGAAACATGGACGGCCTGCCGATTCGGTCGCGGCCTACAGGCCCATCGTGTTGCTGGACGAGGCGGGCAAGTTGTTTGAGAGGGTTCTCTCTGTCCGCATCGTCCGGCACCTCAGCGAGGTGGGGCCCGACCTGTCGGACGCCCAATTCGGCTTCCGAAAAGGGCGTTCGACGGTCGACGCGATCCTGCGCCTGAGGGCCGTGACCGAAGAGGCGGTGAGAGGCGGCGGAGTGGTGTTGGCGGTGTCATTGGACATCGCCAACACCTTCAATAGTCTGCCATTCGGCTGCATCAGGGCCGCACTCCAATACCACGGAGTGCCAGGGTACCTGCGGCGGCTGGTGGCGGACTATCTTGAGGAGCGATCCGTCATGTACGAGGACCGAGATGGCGTCTTGAGACGCAGGGCCATGTCGTGCGGTGTTCCACAGGGGTCTGTCCTAGGACCACTCCTGTGGAACATGGGATACGACTGGGCCCTAAGAGGGCGTCTCCCCCCCGGGCTGGGTGTAATCTGCTACGCGGATGACACCTTAGTCACGGCCCGGGGGGCTAACTTCCTGGAGGCGGCGCGCCTGGCCACCACTGGAGTGTCCATGGTGGTCGGGCGCATCGAGGCGCTGGGTCTGCGGGTGGCCCTGGATAAGACGGAGGCCCTACTCTTTCACGGGCCCCGTCGTGGTCCACCCGCCGGCGCCTCGATCGAGGTCAACTCGGTCCTCGTACCGGTCCGGGCCCAGATGAGGTACCTGGGTCTGGTCCTAGACGGAAGGTGGCTCTTCGACGAGCACTTCAAACAGCTAGCTCCAAAGTTGGTGGACACTGCCTCCGCCCTCGGGCGACTTTTGCCCAATTTGGGCGGGGCCAGTGTTCCCACTAGGCGGCTGTACACGGGGGTGGTCCGGTCGATGGCACTGTACGGTGCACCGGTGTGGGCGGCGGCTCTGTCCGCCCAGAATAGGGCGCGCCTCTGGCGCCCCCAGAGGATATTGGCGGTCAGAGCCATACGCGGGTACCGCACGGTGTCTACCGAGGCATTTGGAGGCGGAAGTGCTCGCCGAAGTTTATCGACGAGTGGCTGAATTTCGGGCGGAGAGCGGGTCTCGCCCTCCGCCCGAGGACGTACGTAAAAAAAAAAAAAAAAAAAAAAAAAAAAAAAAAAAAAAAAAAAAAAAAAGGATTGGTTTCAAGTTTTCCTTCTCTTTGCATTGATGTTGTCTTGCGTAGTATATCCCTTAGTCGCCTTTCACGACACCCGCGGGATGAATAGGGGTGGTGACAATATGTATTCTTAATCCGTCACCACACGAACAGTTATGTAATCAGCTTTATGCTAGTAAAAGTCCCGTCTAAATAGGTCTAATCATTCCAGAGATTAAACAAACTGAGAAAAAAAAATAAAAAAATGCATTTTTGGTGTAAGTACAGTATACGATGTATATATTTTCATATGAATTTATTAAAAACTATTAATTTGATATTAAATACAGATACTTCAATATTTATTTGTATGTATGTAGATGCAAAAGTAACTGTCTGTTTGTTTGTCAGACGCGTTTTCCCGCCTAAACCACTGAATTAATTTAAATGAAAGGTTCACAGATAGTCAAGAAAGTAAAAGGAGAGAAAGGACTTCTATTTAACCTACTTTTTTGCAGTTTAACCGACCGACATACTAGTGCATGGCGACGACGGAGTCTTGTTAGTTCATAAATAAAGACTAGTAGTATAAACGCGAAAGTTTGTATGTATGTGTGTTTGTAAGTTTATTGCTCTTTCACGCAAAAACTACTGAACGGATTTCGATAAAACTTTATAATAATATGGTTTATATATCAGAATAACACATAGACTACTTTTTACTGCAATAATCGAGATACACGGGCGAAAGCTAGGTGATTATAAAAATACATGAATCGTAGATGTCAAAATGTATCACTGTATATCTCCTGTCAAAACTTCACAGGTTGCTATGCATTACACACTTGCGTAACAACCATAATGATAATAATGATAGTTTATATATGGCTAATTTAATAATGAGTTCTGGATAATCACATATGTAGGCTACTTTTTATCACCAAAATACGCGGGTAACACCGCGGGGCGCAGTTAGTAAAGATAATACGTTTGACTGTTTAGAAAACGGTGGAAGTGTCTAATTAAAGATATTTGATGTAACGTATAATATGACAATAAGGAATTAACAAATTATAACTTATTACTGTTTACAGTGCTAGTAAAACACGTTTGTGAGTCGCGTTGTTCCCAAAGTTAAGTAACCAACAATCCATAACGTCCCACTGCTGGGCACGGGTCTCCTCTAAGGAACGGGAGGGTTAAGGCCCTACGTGCCCACGCTGGCCCAGTGCGGGTTGGGGACTGGCAAGACCCGTTGTGGCTACGTAATCTTGCCGTTGGATATTTTTAAGCGACCCGAAGACCTTGAACCGGGACCGATTTTTTTTTGTATTCTGTTGAAATACTATATGAGGGTAGTACCGCCCGGTGGAGCCATTCTGAAAGTAAAGCCATGCTGAAATCAGCGTGGCTTTACTACCTATTGAGATTTATCAAATTTTACTGAATTATTTAATAAGTACACCGATGTATTTCTTTTATTTATTTATATTAATATAGTTTAAGGATCTCCAAACATGCAAACATTAATAACAAGTATCTAATAATATATTTAAAGTTAATGATATAGCTAACCACATATTGGATTCATTAGGAACGCAAAATAAATTGAAACTGACAATGAAGTTCGGTAAAACTTTCATTAACTAAAGCCCACTTTGTTTTTAAGAAAATACATGTAACCTTGGGCGCTACAAGTTATTAAGCTTATGCATCAGATAATCCATCTGCATGGTTACGGTGTGTCATGTTTACTAACATTATAAAGAGGTTAAGTTTGTGAGATTGTAAGGGGTAAAAATCTGTTTCTACTGAAGCAATTTTGTTTTTTTACCAATACAAATCATAATTATTTGTGAGTGTTAAAAGCTATATTAGCCCGGGAATGATTAGCCAGATATATAACATATACGTGAGTTCTAGCTAGTATTTATGTCATTGATATACGTAATTAATTTTTAGTGTTGAAAAGGTTGCGTGCTCCTTGAAAAAATGTCTTAGCAAATTGTAGGTTTAGTTGTGATTGCTAATGAAAAAAAAACAGGCTCTTACTTTAAACCCGACTGCCTCAGAAGGAGGGTAACATTCTTCGAGTGTATACATGTGTGTATGTTCATCTCTTTAGCATGCCTTACAGTAGGCTGTTGAATGCGTCCAGCCATTTAGGAATAGCTGAACGCATTTCGACATAATATATTACGTGTCGTTGAAGTCCTATAAGTGTTGTTTCATTCAGTGGGTTTTGGGTTTGTTGCAAATAAATACAGTCCTTTAGTTGACAAACATTCCGTTTATTGTTTAGTTTCATACATGCTTCAAAATATAAAATAAAAGGTACCTTTTACATATTCTGGCTTAGTTTTGTTCAACAAAACTCTTGCTATACAATCAACGGATTGTTGTTCAATACTATATATAAATACCAATTCAGGACATATTTGCCCTTTCAATACTTCTTACGTTCTGACATGAAAAATATTCACAAAAACTTATCGTCTTTCAATAGACATTTAAAAAAAATACTTTCGAATATAGAATTATTAATTGGCTTTTAGTAAATCAATAAAGAGGATTATATCAAGGTTGGACTAGCGTCAATTTGATCAATTCTCAACATTAGGTTTGTGGTAGTGACATACATGTAAACTTAAATAGGCGCCCGCAAATGAAGGGCGAGAGAAGGTTTCAAATGAAAGATCTTGAAGTATTTCCATTTCAAATATTTATAGGTACCTATGTAATAAAACATTTATATTACTATTTTTACATAAAAGGATAAAAATCTTATAAAATATATCGGAACGATTTGAACTCTGCAAATTTATACTTATTAAAAACTTGTCGGTTTAATAAACTAAAATCAATTAATTTATAATATCATCATAATCATATAAACAAAAAACCTGACTGCATAACAGAGCAATGAATTGAATAGAGAAAAACAAGCACCACAATATCTATCTAAAGTTTGTATATGATGCGTCAACTTTTCTTACATATATTTATCTAAAACTATCTATATTTGTCGCCGCATGCGGCACCATAAAGTGTTTAGTAATCTTACAAGTTAGACAGACTAATTTTATATAGATGTGATGCTTATGTTTTCTCTTTTCAATTTATTGCTGTTAAGGATTTATTGTTTCTTTAATATATTTTTGGTTTATTAATATTACTTTATTAAGATTCCCACTCAGAATAGAATTAGCAATATGACTATGACTAATATTGTTTATTTCTCTAGTTAAGGCAACATAAATATATTATATAATATGTGTGTTAAACATATATGAAAAAATTAAGCGCTATGTAAAAAATAAAGTCCCATGAAACTATGGTCACCCTCGTACAAATGACATTTATTAATAAGCAAAGTAATTACTTGAAAGCCAAAATGATGTGGCGACAATCCTATTTTTAATTTCATATGAAGACCAGAGTAATTACAACATGAAAACAGAAGCCTACTGTAATTTTTGACGTCATTCGTTTTTAACAAGTTCGTTACTGTGGATAATTTCATTTAGGTATAAACAACTAGCTTATGTCTGAGGCTCCGGTGTATGTCGATTATGGCAGTAAACAGTATGTAGCCTATATCCTATAGCCTTTCTTAAGACAAGTCCAGCGGTTGAGTCGTTATAGCTTAACAGGCAGAGTTACTTTCGTATGAATAATGATCATACGTAAGAAACTGCGTCGTTGGTCTAGTGGGTTCAAATCCCGAGTCGGGACAAAAAGTATTTTTGGGTTTTTCTTAGGAAATTCCTAATAGCAGCCCGGAGTTTGGAAGTTTGACGGTGATTCACGCCCGTGCCTCGGAGAGCACGTAAAGCCGTCGGTCCCGGTTGTCATGAACATCTATTGCAATCGTTATGTGGAAGTCAGTGCCCTCAAATTTACTGACAACTAGTTCAACCTACGAATTTCAGTTCTCCCTCAGGGTTGCGGAGGTCCGATGCCAGTCGCTCCGTGGAACAACTGATATTCAGGTAAAACCGGTTGAACTAGTAGCCAACTCCAAATAATATTGGGAATAAGGCTAGGAAGATGAATGTTCATACGTAAGAAAAGTTGACGCGCTTTTAAAGAATGAGAGAAAAATGAATGGAATGTCACTCGGTATACAAGAAAATGTTTATTTAGTATCTGAGTGACCCAGACATAGAAACAAGAGGAAAACGATATGTTAGTAAATTATATAAATACTCATATACATATTTAGGTTAAGGCCGATCAACTGAGGAAGTTGACCAGTGTTGTGGCATTGAAAATCTCGCATAAAAATGTAAAATTTAATTCATTTAGCGAAAAATGCAATGGAATCGTCATCATCTCCGCAGAAAGACTCCGCTGCTGATATCTACCACTACTAGCTCACGTGTTTCCCTCCCACTATGATCGTAGATCCATAACACGCCTCACTAAGCCGCCGTAGAGTGGGTCGCCATTCTGCATTGTCTTCGTTTGCAGTGTGGTAGACTCTTGGATTCTACTGTCTATCACGCAGAGTAAAGTCACTTAGGTAAACTCTAACATAAAAAAATAGTTTTAAAAAACTAAACAAACACGCTTTTAAACTAAAAAGTAGAAAATAATTTTAATGTAAAAAGCGTGGAGCGACGTTATTGAAATATTTTCAGAAAGCACCGCAAGCTTTGTTACATTAAAATCATTTTCTACTTTTTAATTTAAAAACGTGTTTCTTTAGTTTTTTAAAACTATTTTTTAGAAAGACTAAAAAAGACATTTTTGTTTAAACATTTTCTTTTTTTTTGTTTTTCTTTCAAATCAGTGCATTGTCATCGGTCCTCGATAAATTTACAAAGTTTGAAACGAAATCTAGCCGTTTAAAGTGGGCCAAAATCGCACCCAAAGGAGTCGGTTACAAACATACAGGTGAAGCTAATAAAAAGCGTGGAAAAAACATATTATATCTCCCCCAAGAACTTCTACAACAACCGATTCTGTTCAGACCTGAATCACTTTCAGGGGCCTACCCACGTTCTGTGTCCCTATAAATGGAAATATAATGAATTTAAACAAATACTTGCAGTTATTTATTGAAATATAATTACATACTTTGATAGAACTACGTGGCGTGCAAAAAACGAGGCCTATGTCCAGCAGTGGACTGCGATAGGCTGATGATGAATTAGTTTTAGAACTACTAGTAGACGACGTAACAGGTTGATGTTGAATTGAATGCACGATTAACATAATATGTACTACTGTGGCCGTTTGATAGCGTGATCTGGCAGGAAGCCATGATAATAAAAATCCTTGCTAAGATAAGTCTAGTTGACCAAAATTTATTGCGTTATTATGAGTTGATGTGTCACAATATATTAATTTAATTTTACATTTTATAAGCTTAGAATAGATTTTTTGAGTCTTAATGCATTTCAAAGGAGCTATGTTTCCGGTGAACTGACACATGCACATTTTAACCTCAAGTCGAAAAATAATCGCCTATCACTACGAGCTCTCACATTTAAAACAAAAAGTCATGTGGCACTCGGGGACTGCCGCGGCAAAGCTATTGCATAGCATTTTTCATCAACTTATGCAATTTAATTTTTTATATTTTTTTTATTTATATAGTTTTTTTTCTTTGATATTAATTCAAGTTTACAAAACAATAGGTATACACTATGAATATTATTGCCAAACAATATAATCATCCTATTAACCGAAAGACAATGACAACTAACAGAGAATATAATAAATATGTAGTAATATGAGCATATCTATGGAATGAAAAACGAAATAAATAAAAAAAACTTGAGAGGTGTCAAGGGACACCCGGATGAAACGAAGTTAAAGTAGGAGAAGTAAAATGTGTCAGTATACATACGAAACCTCATACTAATAACATCATTAAAACTTGTATAAACACGCTACAATTAAACTCTACTCTAGTACTCGTAACTTAATATTTTGCTTTGTTGGAATAACATTCATACCACATAGTATCAAAGTACTCGTCAAGACGTATCAAATGGCCCAAACTCGATGGGGTTCCTATGGCCACCTTCCAGTTCCATCATCAGACCCTGGTTACCGTATAGTGTCAAAGTACTCGTCAAGACGAATCAAATGAGCCCAAACTCGATGGGGTTCCTATGGCCACCTTCCAGCTCCATCATCAGACCCTGGTTACCGTATAGTGTCAAAGACAGTCAAAGTACTCGTCAAGACGAATCAAATGAGCCCAAACTCGATGGGGTTCCTATGCCTATAGGTTTTTTCGCTACGAAATTTCTTGATTCGGTCGCCGCGCTCAAAGCCCGCCATAAAAGCTATGCAATAGCTTAAAAAAAAACAAAAATTCACACACACATTAACACGTTCTGTTGGATAACCTTCTAAACGTATATGAACATTTGGACTTATACTTTGACCGAGGGGAACGCTTGCGTATGGCTTCTCCAGGTTACTCTTTGCTTGAAATATTGGTCTTACTATTATTGATTCTTACAATTAATACTTGTCAAACAGAGGTAATAGGTATCGTGCACACTTATCACGCGATTCACCGCAGGCAACCGAGCCACAAACTATAATCTTCCATTTTTATCACTGTGTTAAATATAGGTTGTGTAAATTAAATGTGTGGCTTAAAACGTGATGCACTAAATATTTAGCAGTCTTGTTTTTAAATTGTAAAAGTAATTTTTTTCGTCATTTTGAAATCCAACATGTCACCCATTCTATCATTTCAATCAATCAACAACTCATGAAGTCCCACTGCGGAGCTCTGATCACCTCTCAGAAAAGGCCATAGGTACATACCCTGGCCGAGTGCGGGTAAGGGACTGACTAGACACGTTGTGGCTACCTAATTTTGCCGTTGGATGTTCTAAAGTCGCCCAAAGGTCTCCAACTAAGCTTTACGACTGTTATCTGATGACAACAAATGGGACCGACTGCTAAACGTGACCTCCGAATCACGGAAACGCTATCATTCCACAAACGGTCACCCATCTAGGTACTGATCGCGTCATCTTTGCTTGCCTTCGGTGATTGTTTCTAAGCACCTAGCTATGACCGCTTCTAGATAATTCCAAAATAATTAATAATAATAATTTGAAAATGATTACTTAGGCATTTATTACTCTGATTTAAAAATAAATTTTGATCGTTGTGTTAAAGTGATATCCAATGTTCCTCTACTAATATTCAAAGCAATTTATAAAACCCCTTGAATAAAACAAGTTATTTTAATTCACGAACGCTGATACTATCTACATAAACATTCTATCTTTCAGTTCAAAAGAGTAGTGAAGTACATCTGTATCAACGTTGTTGTCGATCAAAATAAGGTCAGCCTTTAGAATTCACAGTTTATCCAAATTCGATGTTGCACTTCCAATGTATTTTAATTATATTCTAAATCATCACATCACAACATCAACTAGTCCCAAACTAAGCAGTGTACTATGAATACTAAGCAACTGATTTATATGTTTATTTTATTTTGTTTGTCCGATCCGAAAATCTAACCCGAGACCTCTTGATGACCAGCCGCATACGCTAACCTCTACACCAACAATGTAGTCAAGTTATAGTTATATTAAGGCAATAAAGATCATTTATAGTAACTCCACCAAAACTAAGAAATGCAATTACAACCTTAACTACCACGTTAATTACTCTGTCGTGTCTATTTCAAATAAACAAAGCTTTTCACAAAATCCACACGAAACTAACTCACTCTTTTAATATGGCTGCACCGATTTTGACGGGATTAAAGCTGGAAACACATTTTCGGATGCGGCTGACGAACGCGGCTGATAACCGTGATCTAGAATATGAATATACACTGAGCTGTGCAAACTATCGGATGTAAGTCGTGGACGTGACCTTTGACTGACCTTGAGCGTTCGGACATCCGACAGAAATCTGGCACAAGACTGACTGACGAGACTGCACACTTATCAGTCGCGGCTGTCAGCCGTGTCCGTCAGCCGCGTCCGATAATGTGTCTCCAGCTTATCACAGGCAAATAGTTAACGTTTATAAAATTAAAGACTGACATGGGCTACTTTTATTTTGGACTAACTTCGTCTTGCGGTGTTGCCCGCGATAAACACGCGCTACGGTAGACAGAAGGTTGAAAATAAAACTACTCTGATTATTTTAACACTAAGCGTTACCAGATAAAACATTTACGAGTGTGACGTAATTTAATATATGTATCGATGTTATTTTGTTAGGTGTTTAATATAGTGGATAGGTATAGCAGTTATTGGCTATGCTTTAATGTACATTCAATAGTAGATTGGTCCATAAAATTTGTTGTTGAAAAATGTATCTCGTTCAGAATGGTTTCAAAACGCAATCAAATAAATTTACAAGGTAAGCTTTTACTCGTAGCTCCCTTCCCGTCTTTGTTGATTGTCGCAGTAAAAAAAATAGTTTTAAAAACTAAACAAACACGCTTTTAAACTAAAACGTAGAAAATAATTTTAATGTAACAAAGCGTGGGGTGCTTTCTGTAAATATATATCAATAACGTCGCCACACGCTTTTTACATTAAAATTATTTTCTACGTTTTAGTTTAAAAGCGTGTTTGTTTAGTTTTTTAAAACTATTTTTTAGAAAGACTAAAAATGACTCATTTGTTTATTTTTTTTCTTTTTTTAGTTTATTTTGTCAAATTAGTGTATTGACATCGGTCCTCGATAAATCTACAAAGTTTGAAAAAATCTTGTCGTTTTAAGTGGTTCAAAATCGCACCCAAAGGAGTCGGTTACAAACATACAAACATACAGGTGAAGTTAATATAAAGCGTGTAAAAAGTGGCAAGTCTTTCCTTACGATTCAAAGTATCTACATGACATATTACATTAAAATCTGTGTTACAGTTTAATCTTGAAAGACAAACAGTTTATTTAAGCAATTTATAATATTAGACAACAATATTAAACCATTTATTTTTTAAGTAGTATATAATATCAATTTATAATATAAGACTTCACAGTTGACCTAGTGGTTATAATGGTCGCCACGCGACTTTTTACTATGTAACTAGTGTTATAGGTTCAAATCCCACATGGGACAACACTTTGTGTGATCTATAAATTGATGTTCTGTGTTTGACTTTTCCCTGTGTCAGTTTCAGGTATATTTGAAGAAGTTCTTTCCTAATGCGGAGCTGTCATTTTAAACAAAAAAAAGAAAAAAGGAAGAGTTGATAATGAACAGTAGGTAAATAATAATTAACAAATATGCCGGACATCTTATTACACACAACGTCATCTAGTCCTAAACTAAGCAGAGCTTATATTATGGGTACTAAACAACTGATATAAATACATAAACATACTTTGACTGCCTTGTTGGTCTAGTGGTTAGCGTATGCGGCTGCCGTTCAAGAGGTCACGGGTTCGATTCCCGGGTCAGACCAAATATTTGTGTGATCCACAAATGTGTGTTTCGGAGTCTGGGTGTTTATCTATGTATGTATTTACAAAACTGTGGATCACACAAATAATTGTTCGGATCCCGTGAGTCGAACCCGAGACCCGAGATTAGCAGCCGCATACGCTAACCACTAGACTAACTCTAGCTTATTTTTCTTTTGGATATAAATAGTTGTCATTGGTCAGTAAATTGAAATACATAATTCAGAATGAGAATGAATATTTATTTATTTGATCATCAAAGACTTTAGATCACCTAGAACTAGA
Source organism: Phragmatobia fuliginosa (assembly GCA_932526445.1). NCBI lineage: Eukaryota > Metazoa > Arthropoda > Insecta > Lepidoptera > Erebidae > Phragmatobia > Phragmatobia fuliginosa. The sequence goes on from OW052067.1 coordinate 16,987,345, forward strand.
ACCACATCATACAATGTTCATTTTATGCAAATAAATGATAAAAGGTACAAGAAATGACCTTATTTTGCCAGCCATTTTTATTATTAAGTAAGAAGTATGTTGTAATATTTTTTGTGTATTTATTTTTAAGTAGATTATATTGATTACGTTATACGTTATTAATCTCACAATCTCAGATAAATAAAAAAAATATACGAACAATACCTGCAACAGGTTTTTAGCATATAGTTCGATTTAGTTGTTTATGTTGCAGCAATCAAAGAGTTTCTTATTGACTACTTTTAAATATTAAAGATACTCACTCGAACAAAAGTGCTTTGAGACCATTAATGACTGCACGGTTGGCCTATTGGTTTAAGCGGTCGCCACGCCGCTTCCTACTATGAAAAGTGTCGTGGGTTCAAATCCCACGTAGGACAACACTTTGTGTGATTCACAATTTGTTGTTCTGAGTCTGGGTGTTCTTTGTGTCCGTTTCATGTATGTGTAAATTTTTGTAAATAATTTATTCATACCACATTTCTTCACTTTCACTGCTAAAGCGCTTAACCAAGTTGAATGAAATTAACCCTGTCTAGCAAAATCTAGTATCCCTATAAATTCGAATTGGTAGGCAATCGAAGTTACCTTGAAAGAAGCTGTCTGCCAGACACCATTCTAAAATTAAAAGTACTCACGTACGTAACGTAAACAAAGAAGAAATCATTAATAACGATTCATTTTCCAAAATGAACTGGATTAAAGGTTGTTTATAACTGTCGATTACTTTTCGATTTATTGAAAATAATCTTGCTCATTTCCGCCTTGAGTCATAATAAAATTAGTATTACGAAACTTGATATTTATTCTTCTACGTCAACTCATTATTTAATTACGACAACAACAAGTGGCAGAAGAAACAAAACACATAAAAGTTCCCATTAACCTATTTAAATGACTAAGGGCCACAGCACACTAGCTACTTTTAGCATCGGCGATCGGCAACTAGTTGCTTTTTAGAAGCTAAATACGGCGACGTAACGCTCTACACCGCACACTTAAAAACGCCAAACGGGGAGATTGAGTCACTTTTTAGAAGTGCGACGCAGCAGCTGAACGCTACTCTCCGCACACATTCGAATGCCGGTAGCATCGATTTGGCATCTGTGTGCTTAGTGTGAGTTTCAATAAACAAATCGAATGACTTAACCACCACGTTAATCGAGTTTACGGCAAACGGATCGACGAGCGAATACTCGCGAGTGTGAGTGCTTACCAAGTCTTTCGCGTCGATCGGCGTTAACTCACCGTGAGAACGTGAACTTTTTTGTCAATGTTGGCAGCACGATAGAGTCCATGCGATAAACCAACTAAATTAAATACAATGATTTTCGAACTCTATTTCAATAGAGTCGTTGTATAATCAAAAATAGTCGGGTTACGCTCGGCGTCACTTGTTTGATTTGGTTCATTTTTGTGTAAACAATCTATGCGAGCATTAATTGTTATTGTTAACTCAACGATAAAATAAAATGTAAACAAGTCAATATCAATTTGAATTATTAGTAACTTTTATGGAAGAGTAAGTACCTAATCAAGATATTTATAATAGTGAATGCGAGTTGTTGAAGTAAACTTGTGATAAATTTTGTGTTATTGTTTTCTTTTGGCTAGACATGGAGACCTTAGTAAGCCGATAAGAAATGCAAGAGGTAGGATCGTGGCCATTCAGCATTGGCAGGAGCTTACATCACTGCTTAACAGTGATGGCAGTGGTGATACAAAAACCACAGAAAAGTGGAAAAAGGTTTTCATGGTGATAAGTGATCCTTCCCATAATATGTTTAACGGAACTCTTTTTATCGCATTATCGATATATCTTTTAACAAGGTGGATGAACCTATAATCGGGCTAATCTAATAAGATCTTAATATCATATATATCAATACATCATCAACACAAAAATGATGTTAAAAACTTTGTTAGTTTTCACTCTCACTACCAAAATCTAAGTGACAAAGTTAACTTGCTCGAAAGTGAAGGAGTTAACAATACAACTGTCAAAATTGACTAACGTTGCAACTCACACTCACAAAAGCGTCATTCGAGCTCGTTTAAATACTCACTTCGATAAAGTTACTCGACAGTCACGATCGTAATGTAAACAAACAATCTCGCACTCACAAAATATGTCTTACAAACGTTCCGCTAGGCGGCGCTGATCCAATTCAGTACAAATTGGAGTTTACTTTAACGTGGTCGAGTAGTTAAAAAAACTCGCACTAAGCACACTGAGCAGTCGCTAAAACGCGCGTTTCCGATACCGCGATCGAACGCAGGAAGTCATAAAACGCGATGCAGCATCAATGCAATCGCAAAATCGCCGATCGCCGATGCTAAAAGTAGCTAGTGTGCTGTGGCCCTAAAACCGTAATTCTTAATCTGTCACTATACGTACATACTAAATTAGAAACTATTAAATTCATTCATATGGGGTCGGCATAATGAGATGCTTCTAATCTAACTGCATCAATTGGCCTCCGGTCTCACACTCACCAACGGCGGAACACGTCAGCTCGAATTCAAAGTAGTTCTGCCCCGATTGAGGCCTGGCACATTAATGCCGAAGTCAACGTGGCTCTACTACTTACTTTGAAGAGATTATCAGCTTCTCGCATCTATCTTCTGCAGATGCAAGAAGTCACTTATATCTTTTTTCTTTCAATAATAATTGTATTACTGGCTGTATCAATGCAACAAAACACAATTTATACTACACCTGATCGGAACAGTATTCATTATTCCCTGAAAATGAAAAGAGAAAGTTAGTCTTTTCCTTGACCTAAATAAGCGTATGAAAATCCATTTCGAATCTCCGTGCCACTGACATCCTTTTGTGAAGAATAAAAAAAAACAAAAGAAGCGCGGAATATTTATAAATATTATGTCAAATTCTAAGCTAAATTGTGTCTTACATGGTGTCTTACGTTTTGAGTTTATTTTATAAATACTTTAAATGTTCCTCACAGGTGTAGTATAAAGCAGTGTGTAACACTCGGGTGAAAGTCCCATTCCTACCTCGGGAGTATTGTGGCCCTAGGCTGCGCCTTCGGGCCACAAACTGCTCCCTCGCTAGTAATCGGTTCCTTTCCTCCCTCGGTGAACAATGTACTATTTCGTTTCAATAATAACTGTATTACTGGCTGTATCAATGCTACAAAACACAATTTTTGTTTCAATAATAATTGTATTACTAGCTGTATCGATACTACAAAACACAAAATAAAAAGTACTATTTTCGTTCAAGTATGTATTTAAAATTCTCTCTAATATGTTAGTCATAAGAATAGGAAATATTGGTGAGTACAACTGAGGCAGTTATAAAAGTAATTTAGTCGAGGAAATACCCGTCTGACTCTATCCTACTACCGGTTTCGACAATGTACCTGTCGATATGTATATTTTTTATCTTTTTACCAATAACAAAATCAGTTATGTCTACGCACTACGTCAATGGTTAGTGTTTCCCGAAACCCACACGCATGTAGTAGAAAGGTTGTAAAATCTAAAATATTTTAATTTTGTGAGACTTATGGGCCCGGTAAACGATCAAAGTTTGACAAAGTTGTTGGTCAAACTTTACGTTTACGTGAAAAGAGCCCTGTAAACGATTAAACTTGTTTGACAAACGCGTCAAACACAGCAGCACACTATCAAATAATTTGACAAACACGTAAATTTGATAAACAAATTTGATCGTTTACACAACCCTTTTTAAATGACTTTTTATTAACGAGTAACTCATTTATAAGCGACTTGCGGTTATTCTTGTACCTTTACAATAAAGACTGCAGGTAATGCTGCGGACCAAAGTTGGTCTTAAAAAGTAGTTTAAAACTGATTTCGAATTTAAAATTACAAACAGACGCATAAATGTTATTTATTTGTTGTCATTATTCTTTGCAAATCTTCCACCATTTAGTAATAATATGTATTATTAATGCGTATTCTTTGGTATTGCCCAGCATCGTTTATCAGATCTCTGTGATACATAATTATAAAACCACGACACGTTCAAAGTGTAGTCATGAGAAACAATTTGTACTGAGAACAGATGAGACAAAGCTTGTTGATTTCCTCTATCAAATAGCTTTTGACAGCCACACGCACTAGAATAGTTGTTTCTGATTTAGTGTCTGTGAATGTAATAGGTACCTATAGTAAAAATAAATCTATTATTTTTACATGAAATTATTGGCTGGAACTGAGTCACCTAATAACAAAACTATTAGAAGACTATAACCATTGAGATAGTGTTATTAAGATCAATGACTAAAACCATCTATTGGAAAAAAACAATGTTTTTTTACTACACCCATTATAGTCGTTTAATAAAAAGTTTTTGCTAACCCAATGGCAACAGAGTTTAGTGTTTTATTATTATATGTTTTTTATATAATTTAGGCTACCAAAGTGATTCTACTCTGCCTAATGGAAAGCATGAGTAGAATCCAGGGTAATGACCACCATGCTCAATGTGAGGGTAGGCAATGTAGCATGGTGACCCATACATACCATGGCGGCTTGGTCGGATAATTCTGCATCATTTTCCCAGCCTTCGATGGCCGGTAGAATGATTCAGAATGATTGGGCCTCCGGTCTCACACTCACCAACGAATGCTGTCATTATTAGAATGGTCTTCTGTGTGAGGGTAGTACCGCCCCGGTCGAGCCGGCCCATTCGTGCTGAAATCAGCGTGGCTCTACTACCTTGTTTACCGCTTAGTCACTATTCTTTAACAATGTATTCTTTAAGAAGACTATCTATACTAATATTATAAGGCTGAAGAATATATTAGTTTGAACGCGCTAATTTCAGGGAATACTGGTCCGATTTGAAAAATAAAATAACTCATTTATTGAGGAAGGCTATATATTGTCACGCTATGACTAGTAGGAGCGGAGTATCGATGAAAAATGTTACAAAAACGGGGTAAAATATATATTTTGAGAGCTTTCATTATGTCCTCCGAATTCCGTTTCCGAGGCCAATCGCTTCGTGGAAAAACTAACATTCAGTAAAACGCATTGAACCAGTAGCCAACCTCAAATATACTTGGAATATTATAGGCTAGGAAGATGATGAAATGTAAATAAATGGTGAACTAGCTGAGATCCACGGTGTTACCAGCGGTTATTGTTCTAAATCGCGATTTACACCGCGGAGCTTTAGCTTTTACCGCCATAGAAAATCCCGTAACAATCCAGAGATTATCCGGAATAAACAGACACACTGACAGACAAAAATGAAAAAAATGCGTTTTGATCTATGTACCGTAAATTAAAAAAAAAACTGTTTATTTGATATTACAAACAGAGACTTCAATTTTATTTTTTGTGTAATGCACAGATAATAGATGATAATCTCTTTACCCTCTCTCCTATACTGCCTTGGCGGACGGGGTCCATACCTACGTCCGTTGAAACATATCAACAATTTAATAACAATTTATTATATAACGATATTTATAGTGAACAATAAATCATTGAGTATTAATTTAACTTTCAAAGTGAAATTAGATTTAAAAATACACTTCTGGTTGTAGTAGTAGTACCTACCTACTAGATCAGTATAATAAAACTGGTATTGAACTCATAAGCTACTTACTTAGTAAAGCAATCAGTATGATTACCTAGTCAATGTCATCATCATCATCATCAACAGCCTTTAACAGTCCACTGCTGGACATAGGCCTCTCCTTTGAAAGGAGGTTTTGGCCTACTATACCACGCTGGCCAGACGGGTTGGTAAAGGATTTGTTTCAAGTTTTCCTTCTCTAGTCAATGTATTCATACCTATTTACAATGCAAATAAATACGAATGCAATGTAGGTATAAGAATCACGACATAGTGCTTTGCTTTGAAGATTGTTCACGTAAACGATTAAATCTTTATATGATTTGGACCCAGACAGATCAATGCATAACATTTTATGCAGATATGTGTATGAATAAATTAAGACTAATGCCAACTATCTTGTTACCTATATAAATGTGAAAGTAATTCTGTCTGTTTGTTTGTTTGTCGTCTTTCACATCAAAACTACTTAATCGATTTAGATAGATAGATCGATAGATAGTCTAGTGCCTGAGAAAGTACTACATTTTACCGCCATACATACACGTGCAGAGACGCGGACGAAAGTTAGTGATTTATATTTATTAAATGAAATGTTTTTATGATGTGCATGAAATGTCAATATGATATTCCAGATCATGGTTTTAGACTTTAAATTTTTTTTTATTTATTTACAACTTCATGCACTTTTTTACACCCGCAAATTTTCAAAAAAGGAACATATTATAGCCTCTTATTTGAAAATGCCAATAGTATAAAGTTCACCATTGCATATTTTGTCCATAAGTAGATCTTTAAAAAATATGAGGACGAATCCTTTTTTGTAGCTTGAAGGTTGTGTAACTTTCGAAGATTAGCTCAAAACTTGAATTGATTTAATTTGATGTCATGCCGGTCAATCAACATAGTTCTACAAGTTAAACTTGTAGAAAAGCAATATTCTTCGAATATTTATTGATCTTGGATTTGCAATCTGATGTCATCATCAGTACAAATTCTGTTCAGTTCAAAAACTTTCGAATTTGCATGTTATCAAAATGTTGTTAGTTGTATAAACATAGCATTTGGATCCCAGAAACCTTAAACCTAAACAATGCAAAAATGTAATTACCTTCTACTTTTAATTAAATCATACATTAGTAGTAATTATTTATTCTATATACTCCATAAGTAATTAAGTGTCTACATTATAGTAAATCAAGTGAGAGCAATGCGGCACTCGTTCAATAATACTTTTATGTAATAAAATTATGCTCCTTAACAATTTATCATTGAACATAGAACAGTTATATGAGATTTAATCTCCTATAACAGTCCCCTAATTTTGACTTTTAAATTTAAGTGTAGTATTCTAGAATAAAGATCTCATAAAACTGCAAGAAACGTCACGAAATAGAGTGCCATTTTATTGTTGAGTAGTACGTGACTATCGAATAAGCGATAATTTAAAAGTAAATCAATAAAGACAAAAAATAATAATATTAATAATAGTATCTCCCTTCCTTTACAGGACAACACGTACTGGACTTGGAAGCCCCCGCATTAGAGTGAAAGAAATACGCACCAGAACGAAACGGTTCGTCTCTTCCTTCCTATGCCGAGCAGTCAAAACTGCAACTAACTACCAGCTCACGTGTTCTCTTTCCACTATGATCCCTGGTCCTTAAACGTGGCGTGAAAAAATATCTTACAAACTCGCCATAGTGTGGGTCGCCAAGCTTTCCATCACGCAGGGTAGAGGCCTTTGGTAGGCGAAATATTAAAAAAAAAGTTTATTTCCTAACAAAGTCTTTACATATCCTGTATTTTGACTGAATACTGTCAGTTTTCAGCTATATGTTTTGTTCCAATTACTATAAAGGTGTCGCTGCTTGCAATTTGTAAACCAATTAAAGCATACCTAGATACTGATTTAGTTTTTGGTGTATGTGCGGATATGTATGTGTTTGATAATAAATAGCTTTAGGCTTATGATGATGATGAACATCATCTTGGTTTGAAATATTTTATAAATATTTCATCACATCTTACACACAACGACATCTAGTCTGTCTAAGCAGGGATTGTATTATGGGTAATAGACAAGTGATATAAAACATAAACATACTTTTTTTAATACATACATATTATATATAGAAAACACCCAGACTCCGAAACAAGTATTTGCGGATCACACAAACATCTGGGCCGACCCGGGATTTGAAACCGAGACCTCTTGATCAGCAGCCGCATACGCTAACCACTAGACCAACAAGGCAGTCAAATTTTGAATCTAGAATAATTTATTGGCATTTTGCCATAATATATATAACTTAGGTTTTTATAGTGCTTGTATTCTGGTCTGGGTTTTGTAATCATTTATTAAAGGCATTCTATTTTAGTCGACATTCAATAATCATTATATTTGATTAGATAAAAATCAATCAGAACCTTGGAATAACAATGCCACAACCAATTAATAAATAATTATTTCAGACATCGAATGAAGGCTCAAACATCGAATCAACGCAATAATAATAAAATAGTGCCTAGTGCCTAAGCTATAGTATCCAGACTATTGATAAACAAACACGACAACGACCGACACCCACAGACGCCCAAAGTCGCCCACCGACGCCCAAAGACGCCCATAGACGCCTACAGACTGCCACAGACGCCCACAGACGCCCAAAGATGCCCACAGACGCCCACCGACGCCCACAGACTCCCACACACGCACATGTACAGACAGACATGTTATTGTTTCAATATGAACACGGTGATGAAGTTTTAGTAGACCTACGAGTAAAAATTAAATAACGAGTAAAAAAAATTCTAGATCACACAATAACTTCTTTAAAAGATAGATTCGACGAGTTAAAAGCATATAACGACGTTTTTGGCTTTAAAAAAATATCTAGATTTATGTTTCATAAATATTTTTAGCTTATTTCGAAATGTTTATCAGAAATTCGCTGAAAAGTGTACGCAATAGATTACTCATCAAGGATAATAACTCATTTTTAAATTAGACATTAACAAACCTTAATTATGGTTGCTATACAAGTGTGTTATGCATAGCAACCTGTGAAGTTTTGACAGGAAATATACAGTGATACATTTCGATGCCTACGATTTATGTATTTTTATAACCACCTAGCTTTCACCCGTGTATCACGTGTTATTCTAATATATAAGCTATATTACTGTAAAGTGTCGTCATAATCCGTTCAGTAGTTTTTGCGTGAAAGTGCAACAAACATGCATGTCATACATGAATACTCACAAACTTTCGCGTTTATAATATTAGTAGGATAACATCTACAAAGTCTGTATTTTTTTCGAGAATGTCACAATTTATCATCATTACATACCGCCAAACTGTTTAATATTTGTTGAAGCATTGGAATTCCTGATTCATTTTATATTCGTTTTAATTTAGAAAAAGAGCGTTCCCCACTACAGTCGATTCCTTTAATGCTTAAAATAAAAATATTCTCAGTGACATTTCTACATTTGAAAAGTTGTTCTTAATTTTTTTCTCTTTCAAAATATTGTGATATTTGCAGCCTTTTACTTAGATCTATGTATTTTCAAGTTGCGCGAGGACCTCATAGCCAAGTTGGTGGTTAGAAACCTAAGATCTACCTGGTACCTGGATGAGTGACCGTTAAAGGCATAATACATTGAGTGTTGCCAGAGGTCACGTTAAGCTGTCAATCCTGGTTGTTATGATAGGATAATAGTAGTAAAGCTTAGTTGGAGGCCTTCGGGATGCTTAAAAACTTCTGAAGGTAAGATTACTTAGCCACAGGTTTGTCTTGCCGGTCCTCAACCTGCACTCGGCCAGCGTGGGGACGTCGGGCCTTAACCCTCTCCTGAGAGAAGACCCGAACCTAGCAGTGGGACATGATGGGTTATTGATGGTGATTATAACAGTCACTATATGATACATCTCTTTAAAAGCACTACATAGTTAGAACGCTTTGTTCGAGCTATATAAAAAAACGTGTAAAGAAAATGAATAAAAGCAGCTAGCTATGTATATCAATTAATATAAATTTGCTTTGAGTGAATAAACACGAATAATAAATACTCAGAAGAGTGACCTTACGAAGTTTGTAGTCAAAATACGACAATTTATAATAAAACTGGTAGGGTTGCCTTTGTGCTTACATGTCTCATCTTATCCAGATCACATCATACTTATGTATAACATTTCATTTCTAAGTAAGTCTATATTTTTATAAGTATTTAATTATTTTATAGAGTTAGATAAGTATTGTATAAAGTTTCATACGTATTTAGTAAAAAACTTTTCATTTGATATTACAAACAGACACTCCAGTTTTATTTATTTGTATAGATGTGTACATTGTTGTAACAGTTTGAATCTGGCTACTACATCATCAACATCGTCATCACAGTTTTAACTGCTTTACATTCTCCTTAAAAAAACTCTTTTGACCTACGAAACCAGATCAGACGGGTTAGTATAACGTTTGTCCTAAGGAATCCTTTCCTTTGTATTAATCACTTCATACAACACTCATCTGGTGAATATTGGTGGTAACATTCCGTATTCTTAATCCGTCACAACACATCACATCAGACGTTTGTAGTTCATTCAAGCTCAAACAAATGATTGGGTACACTGCGATATGTTTATTCATTGTTGGCTCATAAAGACTTTTTTTAAGCCTTACAATGTACAACACGCAAGAAACTGCAAACAATGAAGCTTCTTTTAAATACTGCAACCTTGATTTTAATGACGTTGTTGAACCAGTTAAGACATTCGATAAATTTTGAAGGTCTTAGAGGGACGGCGTTTGATGAATAAACGGGATATGTGCAGGATGTAGACATGACAATAAAACAATTTTAAACAAATGCAATGCGTTTGTGATTTTTTTTGGGCGTTTATTAGTTTACTTGACATTTTTACACGCTTTATATACTTTCGCTTCACCAGTATGTTTGTTTGTTTGTAATCGACTCCTTTGGGTAGGATTTTAAACTATTTTAAAAGGCCAGATCTCGTTCAAACTTTGTAGATTTATCGAGGACCGATGATACTACACTAATTTGAAAAAAAAAAAAAATAAGAAAAAAGAAAATGTTTTAATAAATTAGTCTTTTTTAGTATAGAAAAAATATTGCTTTTAAATTCTGCTCAATTTTGTGTTAATAAAGCAATAAGTTCCATATTAGAAAATTAAATGTCACTTGTCATAAAACTAGTGTCAAGCACTGGAATAAGTGTAAAAGTTTTTGGTAGCATAAACTTTGGTAACAATCTTGAATTATTTTCATACTGTATTAAGAAACTGAATAATAGAGGATTTATTGAATACAATATACATTTACAATTAAAATTTTGTGTTTTTGGAAACTTAAAAAAACAAGAAAAAATTGTTACAGTAATCATGATTTACTTTCGTCTCATATAAATAATTCTCCTATAGCATATCATATTCATTTGTTCTATTTGTCAGTGTGATCCACATTAAAAAACTATTATGAATAGGAAGGTGTTTGCGTAAATTTGAGCTCCAATGACTGATAATATTGTGTTAATTATATTACAAAATCTTTAAATAAATTTCCACCTTATTCTATACCTACTTAACGTTACATACGTACGGTTCAAACACGAGAAAAATATAAAATTGTCGTGTCACGGCATTTGTTTTGAAACTCCTCCGGACCGATTTGTATCAAATTTTGTTTACATATCAGGTAGGTCTGAGAATCGGCCAATTTTTCACACCCTAGTGAAGTCGCGGGCATCAGTTAGTATTTAATTTAATCCTACCAGAAACTGATTTTCTCAAAAGACACCTCTGTGTAGTTTATTGGGTTTGTTCGTTTCGGTACTTTTTCCTCTTTGGAAATACCGGCCTTTATTTAATCGTAAAGCTCGATTCGTAAGAATGTATGTTAATTATTTTCTTAAAAAATAAATATTACTTATAATAAATCGTGTAGTGAATTATTATTTACTCATTACTACGATATATACGTCATTGATGTAATTACCTATGAGATTATTTTAGAATGAGTTCAATTGCCTCGACTTTTACCACCATTTTGCATTTTTTTTAGTAGATTTTTTATTCTATTGGATTGATTTTCGTAAAAGTAATTACTATACTTCTTTTTGTTCTAATAGTTAGGCCCTCCAAAATGACTCTACTCTGCTTGATAGAAATCATGAGTAGAATTCAAGAGTTGGGGTCACCATTCTTATTGTCAACGCTGACATGCAGCATGGTGATCCTCGTTATGGTGGTCTAGTTAGATGCTTCTGGATCATTGTGCATCCGGTCTCGCACACACACATGAAATACGACAGCACGGATGCTGTCAATATAGGTTTATCTTCTATGCGAGGGTTATACCGCCGCGGTTGGCCCCTTTCGTCGTGAAGTCTGCGTGACTGTATCACCTTGGTTAACTTTGTAACTACTGCCTACTTAAAAAATCAAAATAACATACCATCAGTCATCGATAATAGTCATAGACATAGAACAACTGAATCGTAAATTTGTCTTTTAAAATTTCCAAAGTTCATTAAATTGTAAATACGAAGCATTTTTAAGTTATAATATGAATAAAATGCATATTAAACAAGGATGACAATTGGATATTAATGAATAACAATAACAGGATGACTGATTGTGTGGGAGTAACCTCATTTAATCAAAATAGTTTCATACATGAAATATACTAATAGTTATCACTACAAAATTTAAATTGTTTTGATGTATACTTCAGTAAGTTGTGAGTTCTGTCTGTAACTAATAGAATGTAACTAACTAATGTAATCTCTTAGTTATTAACCATATAAACAGTGAAGACAAGCTGATGAAATGATGAGGATAGTACAGAAATTATCAAGTTGCAATATTATTGGCAACCTACATAAAATAATATTGAATTACAGAGCATACTTACGGAAAGTTTGTAAATCCGTCATTGTTGTTGTTGTAAATATTTGTGGGTTTCGTTACACTTATTTATAACTATTATGTAAAATAATGTTTCCGTGGACTAAATTATTGGGAAAGAACACAATTTTACATAATTAATAATAAATAATTCGGACATCTTACACACAACGCTATCTAATCCCAAACTAAGCAGATCTAGTATTATGGGTACTAGACAAGTGATGAATACTAAATAAATACAATTATACATAACCAAACTCCGAAACAAATATTTACATATAAATAAATCTTTATAGTATTAAAACTACGGTATGTATGTTACTTAATTATCATTTACATATTTTTACAAAGAATCAATATCCTCAGGGTTGAGGAGGTCCGATGCCAGTCGCTCCTTCGAAAAACCGATATTCAAGTAAAACTGCTTGAACTAGTAGTCGAACCCAAATAAGTTTGAGAGTAAAGGCTAGAAAGAAGAAGAAATCAATTTCAAACCGTACCTATAACTACCTATCGTAAACTACAGTTACTTACCTCTTGAACGAACCAATTCGGGTCCTCCATGAAACAGTTTGAACTCGGCTTTCCGAAGACAAGACCAAAATTGGTTTGCTCCAAAGTTTTCTTCTCCTTAAAAGTTACTCCATCGTAAAGATCTAAGCCATTATTTGCTATCAGATCTTGATCTCTTCTCTCCGTACAAGTCCTGTTAAACATCACAAATCCCAAAGGGCAGCATTTTCGGAAACAGTTTTTGAGTTTACACAAACATCCTAAGGTTTTCCATTCACCATCGATATACTTTGAATACACATACTTTGGCGGGAAGACAACTCCATCCTCAATAGAACCGTCTTCTAAAGTTTTACCCTTGGTTATATCAACACTGTCTGTATCATTGCACGGCTGTCCATTTGCACTAAATGTTATAAAAAGAACTAAAATAATCGGCAACATATTTGCGCGCGAAAAAATAGAACAAGCGGGAATATTAAGATTGCGGTTTATTGTGATCTGCACTTCATGGCCACGACCGGCGCATAATGTTGAACGAAACGCACTGGCCGCACAGACACATTCTTTATTTATATAAACTTAGTAGGGGCAGCAATTCATTAGAGGCCAAATTAATTGTTTGACTAACGCACCCCGTAAAGCGTTCACACTGCGCGTTTACATATTTAATTATATTATTGTTAAATCTGTACACTTTTTTTTTTCAATTAGGTTGTCGTTTTTTCAAGTTAATTGTAATTAATTAACTGTTTAATTGAAATCTTTAATTTCACATAGTCTCTTATCAGTTTTTTCTTTGTTTTTTACTTTTTAAATCTCCTTCGTCAGGATCTTAATAAGAGTAACTGAGTTTGATAAATTCAAAAACCTTTTTTTGTAATTTCAAAAGTTTTTACGTGAAATAACGTCAACGATTTCAACTATTTCGAACCGACTTCATAAAAAGGGGAATTCATATGTAGTACCTACCAACGAACGGAACTCATTACGTTTATACCATCATACTAATACTTATCTTATTTTAGAAGTTTTTGGATCTACTCCTATCAAACTGCCTGAAATTTATATTTTTATAAACCATCATTAATTCTGTTTTCGAATGCAATTATTAATAGAAAATCAGGCGTTTTGTCTTCAGCATTTAATCCTTAACTATCACTAACAATTGTTTACTGTATGTGTTAAAATTAACTGCATGAGTTAATTAATATTTTCTGTGATAAAAATTAAATAAACAATGTCTACAGTAATGCAACAATTTAACGAAGGTTATTCATCATCATCATCAACAGCCTTTAACAGTCCACTGCTGGAAAGTAGTTAAATTAAAAAGCTTAGAAAGAAGGTTTTGGCCTACTATACCACGCTGGCCAGACGGGTTGGTTTAGGGTTGGTTTCAAGTTTTTCTTCTCTTTGCAACGATGTTGTCTTGCGTAGTTTATCCCTTATACGACACCCGCGGGATGAATAGGAGCGGTGACACTCTGTATTCTTAATCCGTCACCACACGGAAAATTGAGAAGGTTACTGGGAGGTCATATTTACTACATCATACGAAATATATTTATAAACCATTATTACATCCTTATTAATTTCAGTGTTGAACACGACTCGTTCGCCTGTTCCTCAAATATCTTAAATTAAATTTTAACGATTTTTATACCTCTATAATTTATCCGTTCGTTTAATCTATTTAAATTACTGATAAAGCAAATTTACTCTGAAAAACATAAACAGTGAGTTTTTTAAACATTCTAAGTTTGAAATTACTGAAGAATCAAAGGATAGGTCTAATTACATATGTACCTATTGTTTTGAGTCAGTAAACTTATTTTTGAGCTTGGCAAAATCAAAACAGCAACATTGTTAGATAAAAATGTAAGGAATTAAGAAATATTTAGTACATTGTATTTGGGTTAAAATAGGTTATTATTTTATGAAGTTTCCTCGAATGATAGCACCTTTATTGTATGTTAAGATGTATTCTACTAATACATACGGTATTAGCTTTGAATAATAATGAGATAGATTTTTTATTATCAAGTTGTTGACCTCTCGTTCATATTAAAATATATAAAAAAGAGCCAGAAAGTAAAAGTCAATATTCATAGTTGATTATTTCATAAAAACAATAATTATTTGAACTATATTTCAAAACAAAAATTGTTAAGATCAGTGCAATAGTCAAAATGAAATGAAGTAAGGTATTTTATGGAAGAAGTTGAACAAGTAAAATAATGAACTACAAGAAATTATACGGCCTTGTACCATACATGACAACAGCACATTTGGTGCATGTTTGGACCAGGAGCGTTTTTATCTAAAGTGCAGGGTGCACACGGGCGCAGCGCTGTTAGGGGCGTCACGGCGCGCCGGCCGAGGTACTTACAATAAAATTAACATGCGCACGTGTTATGAGCCCTCGGGACTCTATGTTATAACTTAAACCTACGTAAAAAAAGCTTGATACGTGTGGCGCACTTTGAATTTTAGGACTCCGCTAAACCGTAATCTTGCGAAGTAAGCCTTGATGTGAATTGAGTAAATGTAAGTATGAAGTAAACGGCTTTTCTATTCATTCAAATCGTTATTTAGCAAAGTGAAAGGAAAAAGAGATTTGAGGGCATCACTTGTAAAACCATGCTCTAAATTTATACAAAACCCAGTCTAACCATATCTGCTCCTGAATAGCTGCTTTATAAAAATTAATATAATTTAAAAAAAATACTTTAAATAGATAATAGAATATCGCAAGGTGGACAATGTCTAAGGTTAAAGTATAGTCGTTAGCTACCAGAACGGCAGTATTAGCGAACTATAATTTTATATAACCCAAGGGATATTTACATTATTCTAATTTAATCGTCACACCTAACTGGATGATGGTAACTTTTTAATTAAATTGAGCTAGACAACTAGAATAGGCTGAAACGGTACAGACATCAAAGACATAAAAAAAATCAATATCTACATATGACAGCAAGCAAACTACTCACGCCTCGAATATGACAACATGATATACAAAATATTTGTTGTGCCCAAAAATTAGTGTCGATTACGATCACCATTACAATTGATTTTATGACCAATGACCGGAGAACGATAGATCAATAAAAGAGACACCATGGGAAGCGTTTCTATAATTAGTATGAACCTAGAACATATGTGTGTCTTTCTAAAAGAGAATCTTTTTCTAATTTACTCTGCAAGTAAAATCAGCAGTTAAAGCTAACAGAACCGGTGAGCAACACGCACCGTGTGTAATATTACCTACATGAACCATTTGTAGCCACTTTTGACCTCCTCTTAGCTCAGAAACAATTCCACATAGACATGTCGTATTTGGCTGATATATTTAGACTTGCGAGATATACATCCTCATTTCTTTTAATTTTTAGAACTTCATCATAACTCGGAACCCTTACAGGTTTGTCATGTCCGTCCATCCGTCCTCGATTTACCGTCGAAACGGTTAGTGCTAGGAAAATGAAAATTTGCATACATCGACAATGCTACAATCAAATCATGAAAAAAAAAATTGGGGTACCTCCCCTACATGTAATTGGGTATTTTTTTTGCAGCTACCCAACCGTGTGTGATATCATTAGATAGGTCTTATAAAAACAAAGAGGTTTCTAAGACGATTTTTACTATAAAGGACATTTTTTGTAAAATTAGGCCCCCCTCTAGAAGCAAACAGCTGATTCAAACAAATTGTAAAAATTCAAGATGGTAGTCCATACAATGAACTTTAGAGGAAAACCATAACATGACTAGTAAGTTCAGGATTTATTTGTAAAACTTCAAACAAAATTAACCTATTAACAAGTAAACACAACATTTTATCTATTGGTTACGATTTTAAACTCACGTACTATAATGGGTGACTGAGGGACCCTATTCTATGCCTGGCCTGACACGCACTTGGCCGATTTTATCACTGTCTCATTTATAAATTTAAATTCTAACTTAGTTCCAGAAGACCTAGAATGTTTGACATTTGTTCAAATTTGACAACTAGATA
The DNA here is from genome assembly GCA_932526445.1 of Phragmatobia fuliginosa. NCBI lineage: Eukaryota > Metazoa > Arthropoda > Insecta > Lepidoptera > Erebidae > Phragmatobia > Phragmatobia fuliginosa. Next base: position 17,004,437 of record OW052067.1, read on the forward strand.
GATAGTATTCACTTACAAAGAAACTTTAATTAAATAATGTATGTACAATGTTGGTTTTAAACTAAAACAATGAACCTAAAACTAAAAACCTTAATAAAATATAATCATCTTCCGAGCCTTTATTCCCAAGTTTATTTGGGGTCGGCTACTAGTTCAACCGGTTTCACCTGAATTTCAGTTTTTCCACGGAGCGACTGGCATCGGACCTCCGCAACCCTAAGGGAGAACTGAAATTCGAAGATTGAACTAGTTGTCAGTTTATTTGAGGGCACTGACTTCCCAGTAACGATTGCCATAGATGTTCATGACAACCGGGACCGACGGCTTAACGTGCTCTCCGAGGCACGGGCGTGAATCACCGCCAAACTTCCAAACTCCGGGCTGCTATTAGGAATTTCCTAAGAAAAACCCAAAAACACTTTTTGGCCCGACCCGGGATTTGAACCCGAGACCTCTTGATTAATATTATAACTAAAATATATTATAAAAGAATACTTAATTTTTCGAAAAAAAAAGTAGATAGTTGGGTGAATACGTAGGAATAGATTAGAAAGTACTAAATTTTCTTCATTTTTTTTTTCTAAGATAGAAAAAGACCTTAGAGACATTATTATTTAAGTTGTTATATAATATTTTATGTTTTTATATATTATTATTTTTATATTATAGGGGACAAACGAGCAGACGGATCCCTTGATGGTATGGACACCCGAAACACCGAAACGTCCTGAAATTTATAAATACATTTCTAAATTTATAAATAAATTTCATGACTGATCACTGATCATTGAACTCGACATGCATAGTTTCACTTCTTTTAGCATTGAAGTGAATAAGCAAGACATATATTCATCCAAAATTGAACTTGGCTCTTATTTCAAATATGTTTTGATGGAATTTTATTTTTTTGCATCAATTTACGCGCACACTGTTAAAATTTTACCCATGATATTATTCTAATATGAGAAGGTACTTTTTTAACATGTTACAACTTAAATTTTGTTGTCTCCTATAAGAGTGGCAGCCCTATTATGTTAAAGGGAAATGCTTTTCCTTTAATTTGAAAATTAGGCTGTTTGTCCACATCACACGTGATAAATGTTTCACTAATGCGATATACAACATGTTTACACAAATACATTTAATTTGTTCCGTATAGCTTCTAGTCCTTACATTCAGAGGCTTTAAAGTAACAATCAACCTAATTCATTAATCAGCTTAAATGTAGCCACTCCTTTTCTTTACGTTTAAACGACACATAGGTATTATATTTGCGTATATTTCTATGTCATAGGCTTAAGTTGTTTAAATATAATCACTTTTAAATTGCTTTTCACCATTAGATGAATTGTTTGTCTAGCTTTGTGTCGTGTATCACTTAACATAACTGATTGGATCGTTTTACTGAGCACGTTTCTTCGCCTATAATATTATGTAGATCAATACATTATAAATTTTTGATAGATGAAATTATGTGTATACATAATTTAGTATTACCCTCACTTAAGTATCTCACACAGAGTCTGATTCACGTCTGATTGCAAACGTTACGTGCACTATTGTGCAGAATTTGCTACGTTTGGTAATAAACATAAATACATACATAACCTATCCTACTAATTTTAAAATAGAAATCTCATGGCGTTTGCACCAGTGCCGAAATATCGGATACTCGTTAACGAAAAGGTACATGGTAGCAATCCCGCAGATTTCTATTTTAATGTTACTGACCATGAAAGCTTAAAACAATATACTATCCTAATAATACAGAAAGTGCAAAAGTTTCTGAGGTTGGATATATGAACGTCTGTTAGGTATTCTTTCACACTGCGAAACCGCAGGCAAAAGCTCGTTATAGATAAATTACACCGCGACACAGAACAAGTGATCGTGTTCACCCCACAGAGATTTTTCCTGTGTGGGAATCAAATCCTAGGGCTTGCAGCTAGGATCACGGCCAACGGGCTCATCTATACAAATCTGCATATTATTTATATCTGTACATTATATTGTGGTCGAACTTCTATCCATACTTCTATATTAGTATTATAAAATCTGATAAAACCCTGTCATTCTGTTACGCTTTCTCAGCTGAACCGTTTCACAGATTTCAACGAAATTTGGAATTATGATACGTTGGTTCTTGAGGAAGGGCATAGACTACTCCTTACTGTGATAGCCGACATACCCGCGGGCGGAGACGCCGTAAATAGCGAGTGTTTTTAATAGACAAATTAGACCTCAGAAAACTATTTTTTATAGACAAAATTCTGTTTGATGATAATTAATTTTAGATCTATTTCAAATAGTTTCACCTGTCATTTTATTAAAGTTATTTTCTCACCGATGTTTTTTTTTTTACAGCCTGACTACAAAAGTGACTTTACCCAGCCCGTTAGAAAAAAAGAGCAGAATCCAAAAGTTGGGGCCACCACACACCACACTTGATGCGAATGCAGACAATAATGTATGACGCGTGTATATAGTGAGATGCTTCTTCACGCCCCGTTTAATGGACCCCGGGATCATAGTAGGAAGGGAACACGTAAGCTGGTAGTAAGTTTCGGTATTTGACAGCTCAGTATAGAAAAGAGGAGCCGAACCCACGTCCAACACGTGTAGTCATGTAAAAGAAGAAACAAGTTGGGACCGATTGGAAGAGTTCTTCAGAGCACTCTCCATGATAAATGCTATTTTTTATTGGAAAAGAGTTTTACCAAAACAATGAATTGTGTTAAAGACAATTTGTAGGACAAAAAAAGACTGGGAATACTTACTGATTTTTATTACTTATTTATTTATATACTTTACGCACAAATACATGCATCGGCGCACTTAATGCCTAAGGCATTCTCTGCCAGTCGACCGATTGGGCGATGCAGAGAAAAGAAGAAGCACCCTATGCACCCTATGTGCACCTACCTCATCTTTTATACATATAAAGCAGGCACCACACTTCGCTATTCGCTATTCGTTATGCGGGTTATTCGCGCGCAAACGGCGAAGTGTGGAGAGTATATTCGCCAATATTCGCTTTATTCGTACGCATCGAATAGCGAATCGCATATACGTCGACTTGTCGGTTTTTTGACACACTTCAAAGGACACGAATAAGGCGAATACACATCGATCACATAGCGATACACGCATCGACTGCCCACACTTCGGACGGGTAGTGAAGTGCCCTGTGCATAACTAACAACCATAGACTATAAAACAGTTTTTGAAATAGATAAATCAATTAAACGATTAAAATAACCTATCATATGATCAAAATAATTTGACTTCATTTAAGTATTGTTTCTGTCAATTTAATAAAATAAAAAGGAAATTAAAATAATATGTTTCGTTCGTTCATTGACCATTAAAAATGACAATGCCCTGTGCATAACTAACAACCATAGACTATAAAACAGTTTTTGAAATAGAATAAATCGATTAAACGATTAAATTAGTTTCGTTTTGTTCACCATAAAAATGACAATGACACATCTCTACAACACACATATTTGCCTTATTTGATATACCAGTACGAAGTGTGGTGGCGTGTTTGTTGTTTGCGCGCATAACAAATATTCGGGCGAATACGGCGTAGACACATAACGAATAGCGAATAACGAAGTGTGGTGCCTGCTTAATATAATACATACATAAACACACAAATGTACGTCTATATTTATACACACACATTTACCTATTTATTAACGTAGGATCTTTGATAAACTAAGACCCCGCTGAATTCGCTAATTCGCCCAATAAAAGCTTCTTTACCTTCATCTTAAAAGTGTCTCGTAATTTCGCCATTCTGACTTCAAGAGGAAGCGCATTCCACAAGTTGACAGACTGGACAAAGAATGCGGATCCAACGAAACCAGTAGTGTGTGATGCGCAAACCAGGAGGAGATTGTGAGCCGAACGAAGGTTTCGGTTGTGATTACTGCACAAGAGTTGGAAATGTGTTTTTAAATAACTTGGATGATTGAGGATAGTTTACAGGAATATGAGTGCGCGCATTTTTCTGCGTTGACGAATCAGTAACCAACCTAACTGGGATCGAAAACTGAAAATGTAGTCATACTTACGAAGATTAAAGATGAATCGAATGCAGTTATTGAGAATACGATCTAACTTGTTGAGGAAATCTGCATGACCCCGGTGACATGTGACGGTCTATGACGATTTTCCACACGAAAAAAAAGGATTTTGTCATTAAATGGTTGTCCATTCAATATAATTTTCGTATCACGTAGTTGGTTATTTTGAACCATGAAAGTATCTAAGAACCGATTTTCACGTGTTTTGATGGCATACTTACAAGTAAGACAGGATTAACAATTATTTATTAACATAACGCTTTGACCAATAAGAGACGGGCACGATTGAAAAATATAATTACGTACATAATATTTTCTTCACCGTTCACTTTTTTTATATCTAATACACTAGTGCTGCTATCTACTAGCGAATAGTTGAATTATTATGCGCACAGATTGTAAGCTACGTAGCTAAGCGCCAGAGAGATTGTGTATCGTCTAGTTCCTTAAACAAAGGCAGAGATGGCAAGTATAATGACAAAAATATAACTCATTTAATTGAAATTATAAGTGGTTTGGGCCGTAATCAGTATAGTAGCCATTACGAATATTAACCACACAATGTTTTAATTTGTAAGCACGAATGGAGGATTAAGCGCCAGGTATGTCTCCGATGTGTAACCACCACTGAACGCAGGTCTGGTCACCAGATTCAGAATCTAACATCTAACGTGAGCTTTTAAAGTACTAGCCTAGGCTAACTATTAAACTTTGACCAGCCCCCATAACCAAGTTGCAATTTTTTTTCGTTTTCTATTCTATTCTCTTGTTTCATTGGCTAATGTCACTCAGGTAAGTGATCAAAATAAAATATTAGCCGATGAAACAGAGAATAGAGAAATAGTAAAGAATAGAAAACGAAAAATGTTTGCAATTTGGCCAACGGGGCAGATATAACTATCGAATATTCGATTGATAATGTTGGGAGATAAATTCAAATATTTATTTTCTTTCACGTTTTCAACTTTCACGGGATTCTCGCCCGTCAAAGTGACTACTCTGACTGATGGAAAGCATCTTCTTCTCAGTGTAATTATGAATTAACAGATTCGACTAAATGCAAATGAAGGTATATTACATACGGTACTTACTGCAAAAAACAATTTTGAATTATTTTGGCTCCCTGTCCATTTGTCTGTTTGTTCCGGTTATGTTGTACTAAATGATTGCCGGCGTCTGTAGACACGACACACAAACTGCTAGCTCATGACACAAAGCTACTTTTTGAGTAGATACTTACTCCCCAGATTGAATTCGGTTATTTAATCATTCTAATGCTAATGAAGATGGATCCTTTTGTTTAAAAGTACGCCTTGAAATATTTACGAGGTGCTTACCTCCTGTTTTAATACATTGTATATATTATTATATATTAGTTTAATTAGTAACCGTATAAATTGTTTTTCTCTTTAAGTGTTATTGAATTTTCAAGATAACGTCAATGACAACTCCCTTGAGGATTGTTGCTAATTAGGCAAGAATAGTTAATAAATTAAAACCTTCGAAATTTAATTAGTCAATATAGTCCCAATGGAAGGCTCGTTCCCATTTTCTGTTAAAATTGGTTTGTGTATGTACGCTTTAAAAACCGATAAATTTCCCGACTTTCTAAATTTTTTCGACTTTACTTCAAAACTGGATTCAATACGTATTTTTTTACGATAAGCTAGTAAGAATAATATAAAAACATTTTCACGTTCTGTGTAATATAATTACACATCATATAGCCCAGTTTGGTGACGACGCCGGTCATTCGACACAAATAATAGTTATTAGAAATCAAGATGACATTGAGTATTCCAAAATAAAGGAACTTTCCTTTATAAACATTTTGATGATAGTCCCGGAAGGTCCAAAGTCAAAATGTCTTCTTTCTAGTGCTTGAATCTTTATTTAAATAAAAAGATGTAACTAAATCGAAGAATATGCTGCATTCATAGTAAAATATACGTGTGTATATAAGCATTGATACTTAGACCAGAGCTTAATAGGACTTATATAATTTATTATTATGAGATACACAGCTTTAATTACCCTTTTTATTGATTTTTCTGGATGTGATGAAAATGTCTTGCATTATAGTCGCTACGGCATCTTGAGTTCGTGTAGTCATTCATCAAGTTGCTATACTCCATATTGTGGTGTGTAATAACGTCTATATTCCGTATATACGAAAGTAAATTAAAAATCAACTCTATCTCTCTCTTTCATGAGGTTTAGGTAGAGGAGGATGCAGTCTCTATGTACATGTGTTACGATAAACAATCCATTAATGTGGTTTCAGTTATCAGACACCTCATTGATAGGCACAGATACTGACCTTATTTTTACAACGCACGTAATGTGCGACACTAATTTAATAAACAACATGCATGGGTGGATGAGATAAAATATGACACGGCAAAGTGAATGATGAATATTGAATAATAACAACACCAGAAGCGAACACTAAACGTACCGTTTTTATTTACGTGCTGAAACCCCCACGGGCCGTGACTCCTACGGGGTTTGCGGCGGCTTTGTATCGGAATCGAACCGAATAAAACCACAGGGTGTGCCACTCTACGCCTGAAATAGAAGGTCCAGCAATAGGTGATATTACGCACAGATGCGGGTACCATCATGCACTAAGGCCCTTTTATTAAACGTATGGAAACCCTCTCGGGCCGTCACCCCAGACGGGGTTCTCGACGCGGCGGGGCGGTGTGTCGTATTCGAACCGACTAAAACCACAAGGTGTGCCCTCTGTGCGCCCGTATTTTAAGAGTGGACCAGGGAACTGTTTTCTCCTTCCGGACCCCTCCCAGCACTAAGCCTGCCTGTGCTAATCTAAACCTATAACTAAAACTGTTGGGAAGGATTATTCCAGAGAATTATACACAGTGGTATCTTGGAAATACAGAATATATTAATAAAAATAATACCTAAGTAAAAACACAAACGCTTCAAGTAGACATAGGAATATAAGTGACACATTCTAAAATATATATTCAAACATATTATAAAATATATTCTAAAATATATTCCTACTTAATAAGACCATGAAGGTGATATATCTTCAACACACCTCCTTCAACTACATGGGCTTATTAATAATACTACCTAAATTATCGCACACACAAACCTAAATTACAGATCATAGATTCGTGCAGAAAACGGGACAAAGGCTTGGTGAGTATATCAGCCAACATCTTATCAGTCGATAAGTGTTCCAAACTTATAGCTTTATTTTCACGTAGCACATCTCTAATAAAGAAATGACGTATATCAATGTGCTTACTCTTCGCGTGATAAACACCGTTATCCTCGGTTAAGCAAATCGCACTCAAGTTATCAGCATGCATTTTTACCTTAGAAAAATTATGTAGACCTAGTTCGTTCAATAAGCTATTTAAGTACACAGCCTCTTTCATAGCCTCCGCCAAACTCACAAACTCAGCCTCACAGGTTGACGTTGCTACAATGCGTTGCTTATGTGAAGCCCATGAGATACTTGCACCTCCTAAAATGAAAACGTATCCACTGAATGAACGTCTATCATATGTACAACTACCCCAATCAGCATCCGCATACCCATACATGCCCAAACCAGTCGGTTTATATACCAAACTGTAATTTATCGTACCTTTCAAGTAACGAAGAACCCTTTTCGCTGCTTTCCAGTGATATTCTTGCGGATTCTCCACGAACTGCGCCAACTTCGCTGTTGCGTTTGCTATATCCGGCCTCGTAGCAACACTCAGATACATGAGCGAACCTATCAGCTCTCTATAGGGAAATGAGTTCCCGTCCTCATTTTTCTTCGTGCTCAACACTGGCTTCCCAATCTCCATAGGAGTCTTCACAGGATTGCAGTTCTCCATCTTAAATTTCTTCAATATATCATTGATATATTTCTCTTGTGACAAATAGTATTTGTCCCCATTTTTCTTTAAATCTATCCCCAAACAAAAACTTGCTTGACCAAAATCTTTCAGTTCGAACCTTTTGGCTAATTCATGTTTGAAGCTATCAATAACCGACCTTTTCTGACTCGATATAAGTATATCATCAACATATACTACTACGAAGAGATCTGAACCATCTTTGTTACGCTTGTGGTACAAGCATGGCTCATTTATAGTCGGCTTTAAGCCCATTTCTCTTAACTTCGTGTCAAGTTTTATGTTCCATTGACGCCCGGCTTGCTTGAGTCCATACAAAGCCTTCTTTAATTTACATGTATTTCCACCTTCCTTCATATCTTCAAGCATCTTCATTGCTCTCTTACCTGTGATGCTAGTAACACCATCACATTTCACAAGTTTTTCCAAACTTTCTTTCAGCAATTCTGGAATCTTCATATAAATATCTTCATTCAAATCTCCGTTTAAATATGCCGTATTAATATCTATTTGATCAATGTCCATGTTCATCTCGACAGCTAATGCGACCAACAAACGTACGGTTGAAATCCTTGCAACCGGTGCGTATGTCCCGTGATAATCAAGATCTGCCTGTTGACTATATCCCTTCGCGACAAGTCTCGCCTTCTTTTTCTCAGTTTTGTCGATATTAAGCTTCGTCGTTAAAACATATCGACATCCTACGACATTACGATCAATTGGTTTCCTTACGATTTTCCATGTGTCGTTTTTCACTAGGCTCCGAATTTCTGATAGAATCGCTTCTTCCCATTGACTCTTTTCATCACTAGACAAAGCATCCTTCAATGAAGTTTCAATAGCTCCTGCATAATCATCAGCGTCCACGAAGTCATCTTCGTCCATCGTCGATGATTCATTTTCTCTATTTTCTTGAACTTCGACCATGTTGTAAATTTTACGAGGTCGACCTATGTGCCCTCTCTCAATTCTCGGTCTACCAGGCCCTTTCTTCAGAGTAGTTACATTCTCCTCATTCTCAGCACTTTTCGTACTTATTGTACTTGGTAGCTCATGCGATGGTCCTGATAAGTTCTGAACTTCGTTGAAATCGCTCATTGTATACGGTTCCTTGTTTGTACAAGGCGTACTCGACGTACTCGGTACTTGACTTGCTGACACAATGGATTGACTTCCTTTACTCTGACGAGTCGATACATTTGATGGACTTTCCAATGGAATTTCTACCTCGATACTCTTCCTCACAACATTCTTCTCACATTGTGAATCAAGAAGTGATTGATCTGAGACTTTACTTTTAGTTTCAAAATACTTTCCTTCCTGAAATCTTACATCCCTGGACACGATGAACTTTCTCCACTCCGGTACCCATAGCTTATAACCAACAGCTTCTTCTGGATAACCTACGAAATAGCCAACAATAGAGCGTAACGCAAATTTATCTTTACCTGGCTCCTTATTTAAGACATGAACTTTTGTACCAAAAGTTCTTAGGTAACTTACGTTCACAGGCTTATTGAACCATTTTTCATACGGAGTTTTCCCCTTCAGACTTTTTGTTGGACATCTGTTACGAATGTAACATGCAGTTGCAATTGCTTCTGCCCAAAAACTCGAAGGCAGTCCCGCAGATATCAACATACAACGCGCTGTTTCCAGGAGCGTTCTGTTTTTACGTTCTGCAACTCCATTACTCTGCGACGTGTAGGGTGTAGTAAAACGTCTCTTAATTCCATTTTGTTGTAAAAATTCATCAAAAACTTTATTTTTAAATTCCGTACCATTGTCACTTTGAAATGTTTTGATTTTTTCTGCCCGTCATATTTTCAACCTGACATTTAAACATTTTAAATTTTGACAATACGTCATTTTTATTTTTAATCATAAATACTTCACACCAACGAGTATGGTCGTCGATAAAAGTTACGAAGTATTTATTACCTCCGTTCGATTGAACTCTCATAGGGCCTACCACATCAGAATAGATGATCCCTAATTTCTCACTACAGGGCTCCCTGGACTTCTCAAAAAGTAACGACACCATCTTACCCTTAGCGCACACGTCACAATCCTGCAAGTTACTATCAACCTTGGATAGGTTAATTCCAGATTTCTTCAGCACATTCATAAGATCTCTAGCATTTAAATGTCCCATACGCTCATGCCATTCATACAAATCTACATCATTGTTACATGCTAATACCTTATCAGTACCTTTACCTTGCACGGACGACAAAGATTCAGTGGCTAATTTTAGTACCTGACTCGATGCCAGCACCTCATCAAACCTTGTCCTGTCATTGCATATATGAGAAGTGCAGCCGCTATCAAACAGCCATTCGTGTCGGCGTTTGATATCAACAGCACGGCACTCATCTGAAACTGTAATAGAGGTTAAAGCTTCAACACACTTTTCACTAGCACATGACTCTACAAATCTAGTTTCCGAAGTACTCTCTTTCTTCTTGCATTCCGAAGCCTTATGTCCAAATTTATGGCATTTAAAGCATTTGAACTTAAATTTGACCTTTTGTCCAGTCTTTTGTCCCTTCTTGGGTTCTACGTATTTGTTTACATACATAGCACCTTCCATACTTTCGACTTTTGAGTTATTTCCTCTCGAATTATATTCTTCGACGATTTTCACTCTCAGCTGTTCCGGTGTTGGAAGCTCGTCCCTCGATTCGATTGCACATCTGAAGTTTTCGTAACTTGCTGGCAAACTATATAATAGCATTATAGCTAATAAATCGTCATGAATTTTGATATTCATTTCATCGAGTTTATCGACGGCCTCAAAAAATGAGTCAAGATGTTCGCTTACTTTTTCATTTTCGCTCATCTTCTTTAACATAAGCCTTTTCATCAAGGTCGCCTTTTTCGCGGGACCTCTTGACGCGAACAATCTTTCCAACTTACGCCACAGCTCACTTGCAGTAGTCACCCTTCTAACATGACGTACCACACTCGGATCCATGGCCAGTACGATTTCAGACTTGGCTTTTCTATCCGCAGTCTCCCATTTCAACACACTGGCCTCATCCGACGGCTTTGGTTTCTCACCGGTCACATATTCCCAGTAGTCGTTTTTTATCAACAACGCCTCTACTTGAATCTTCCAACTATCGTAGTTGTCGCCTACTAATAGTTCCACACGTACGTTCGACATTTTGTTGTTTTTATATTTTCGTAATATTTTACTTTATTTCTGTTTTCCATTCATCCTGGGTCCTGGGCCCATAACCTTTGTTGGTAAGGATTATTCCAGAGAATTATACACAGTGGTATCTTGGAAATACAGAATATATTAATAAAAATAATACTTAAGTAAAAACACAAACGCTTCAAGTAGACATAGGAATATAAGTGACACATTCTAAAATATATATTCAAACATATTATAAAATATATTCTAAAATATATTCCTACTTAATAAGACCATGAAGGTGATATATCTTCAACAAAGGATTATTCCAGAGAATTATACACAGTGGTATCTTGGAAATACAGAATATATTAATAAAAATAATACCTAAGTAAAAACACAAACGCTTCAAGTAGCCATAGGAATATAAGTCATTTCTTTATTAGAGATGTGCTACGTGAAAATAAAGCTATAAGTTTGGAACACTTATCGACTGATAAGATGTTGGCTGATATACTCACCAAGCCTTTGTCCCGTTTTCTGCACGAATCTATGATCTGTAATTTAGGTTTGTGTGTGCGATAATTTAGGTAGTATTATTAATAAGCCCATGTAGTTGAAGGAGGTGTGTTGAAGATATATCACCTTCATGGTCTTATTAAGTAGGAATATATTTTAGAATATATTTTATAATATGTTTGAATATATATTTTAGAATGTGTCACTTATATTCCTATGTCTACTTGAAGCGTTTGTGTTTTTACTTAAGTATTATTTTTATTAATATATTCTGTATTTCCAAGATACCACTGTGTATAATTCTCTGGAATAATCCTTACCAACAAAAACCTACTACTATATTAATTTTATACGATCAAATCTAGCATCATCATCTTAATCGAATCAACAAATCAGGCTTAAAATATATGTTAGATAAAATACAATTCCAGACATAATAAGACCTTTGCACGGTCCATAATATTGTTGTATTCCAATACAAAAACTTCAACTTTAATACAATAGATTAAAATTAGTAAATAGATCGATGCCGCTGATAATTGGAACAAGACCGGAAGGTCGAGGTCATCTTGGAGTCTGAATCAAGCTTTACGGCTATAAAAACCTCAGCAATTATTGTTTTATTTCCGACTTTTTGGTTTATTAAATATAAAATTAGCAGAGTTCAAATACCTTAGACATCCAAAAATATTTTGCGTTTTTGTCAACTTAAGTTGAAACAGTAATAAAACAGTTGCATTGTATATTTGAAATTATCTTTTTAAGATCTTTCATTTGATATCCATTTTGTCAAGATAAGAAAAATAAACCCTCGCTTTTTTCAATTTTTTGTCTTGTCATGTCACTGCCACAAATCTAAGGAATTCAACGAGAAATCCCATTTGTCAAAATCCGTCCAGCCGTTTGGGCTGCAGGACGTGTCAAATGGACATACATGCTTACATATATGTATATTTATACAGTTTTATACTCGAAAAACATTACCCTTCTTCTGACGCAATCAGGTAAAAACACACTGTATCATGCCTTGTTAGATTTCATTCGTATTTAGCTCTTTTCTAAATATGTGGAAGAGACGGGTTGAACATTAGTAGTTTGTATATGTAGTATATGTACCTATAGAAGTAGATATATCCAAGGAAAATATCTCAGACTGAGAGTTTAGTAGGACTTCATACTTCAGAGTACACGCCACTCGTCTCCACAGAGTAGGCAACTCGTTCATGCGACAATGTATACGCTTTTACAATAAACTCCCTATTGCTATTAGGAATTTGCCACTACGGAAATTTAAGAATACCGTTAAATCTAAGTCCGCAAAGGGGTATTATACCATAGCAGAATATATTGATGATAAAACCGCCTGGGATTGAGCTGCCCATTCTGCACATGCTGTTTGTTTCGAATGTTTAAATTTATGTTGATGTGACGATAATTTATAGTTAAATTTACATTATATATTTAACAAATTTATTTTAAATTGTTGCTAATGTTGACATTTTATAAATTATTATCTTTAATTATTATAGTTGTGACTCAAATTGTACTTAATTGTCGCTTTAATATATGTCTTTTGCATTTAAGAATATTGTCTGGAATTTAAAAGAGACTGTGATCAATGAGTTCTTTTCGTCCTTTCTTCTCAGGTATGGTCCAGTTAGGAAAGGCCGAACTCATCTGCTCAAAAAAAAAGTTTAACTTGCAAAAGTGTTCATGTAACCTAATTGCAGAATAAATGATTTGATTTGATTTGAGTACAACACAACCTATTCATCATTCATATATTTATCAGTAATCAGTTTAGGTCCATCTTCTCGCCCAAATATTGGGCAAGGTTATTGTTGTTATGATTATTATTTGGTTATTTACTCGGTATTTATTATAAAAGCGACAGAGCAGTTAAAAAAATGTTTATTCATCACTTTCTAAAAAGTCTTTTAATAAAATGTCTGCCAGCAGGTCCGTCGGTTTGCAATTTTAGTTATAAATACGAAAAAACCATGAGTCATAGTTCTACTTATTTCTGACACCTTAATGTCATAACTCGTAAATTGTTTGGCCTTGGCTATCCCAAGCTAAATCAAACAAAGGGCAATAAATTTAATCTGAACTTGATGACATAATCAATATGCTCGTTGATAAGTTACATTGTTGTCATACTTAGATATGTTATGAATATTTTTGGCTGTTTACTAATAATTCGTATGCGAATCATGAAATAACCGCACATAAGAACTTTATTATTATTTTTTATTGTTTCATCTATGCATATAGTGAATTGTAAATGGTTTATGCTTGTATATGTTAAAATATTGAAGTCTTTATTAAAGTAACAGAACGCGTAACAACAGTTTTTCAATTATTTTGTCTGTTTGACTGCGTTAGTATGCGCTAGTTTCAGAAATCTAAATCTAAATCGAAAATATGGTTCTTTCTTAAGTATTGTGTAATTCACACGGCTCTTCCAGTTTTTAAGCTGTTAAATTGGAACAATTATTTTGTACATTATTTTTGTGAAAATTTAACCGTTTACGCAAGGCACGCAATGTAAGCTCTCAAAAAAAATGGTTTGCTTAGTTTTTGCAATGTTCTTCATTGATATACCGCTTTTTTTGGTCCTAACATGATGACATAGCCTTCTCGATATGGGTTCGACTGGGCTATGTAACACTAAAAGGATTTTTCAAATCGTAACAGTACTTTCCTATATTAGTGCGCACAAACAAACAGAAAAACTCTTCAGCTCTTAATATTAGTATACTAATTAGTATAGCACAAAAAAGGGTTTTGTTAAGTTATCAAGCAGGTATACTAGTATTGCAGTGATTCCTCAAATTAATGCAACTGTTTTATTTTGCCTTCTGATCAAATAGAACTAAATGTTATGTGGAGTTTAAAACAATTTATCTTTAAATTCCAGAGAAAACAAAATCACTTAGGTCACTTATATAAACTAGTGATACACAGACAAACATAAAATAGGTATTATATAAACAAAAAAATATCTATATTTACTCAAAGCAACAGTGCTTATTGTTTTTTTGAGTACAAATATTGTTTGTCTAGTTCCCTATTGGTCTTGTTGGTGGTCAGCGTATGAGGCTGCTGATCAAGAAGTCTCGAGTTCAATTCCCGGGTTGCAATGTATTTATTGAAAAATATTTATGTGATTCACAAATATTTTTTTCGAAGTCTTGTTGTTTTCTATGTATCATATGTATGTATTTACAAAGAAAAATAGTTTAGGACTAGATAACGTTGTGTGTATGATGTCCTGAAAAAACTGACGATCTCCGTCATTCCTTTCTATTCAATATCTTATGTACTGATACCGACCCCTTACATTTTAATAAATTGTGTAAAGATTACTAAAAAAGATTGTGTCGTTCTTCTATAAAAAATTGTTTACCTTAAAAATGTTTTTTTATTAATTATTCGTATTCTCATAACGTCTTTATCTCACAGACTCACAGTGGAGTGATTTAATAAAATTGTGGCGATAAAGTTGCTCACCGATTTTATGATCAGCTTTGTTTTGTTAAGTATTATTAACAAAATCAATACATTTTACGTATTATTCATAATCTTTTGAACTTCAAAGATACCGGTTAAAACAGTTTTACAAGTCACACATGTTCAAATCACAACAAAGTTCTTGAATGTAGATTTTACGTCTACTTACAATAATTCCTAAAATTATAAACCTAAACAAACAATTCCATAACAATGAAACACAAGATCCGCCTCATTAGTTAAGTAGGTACGTAACTTTTTTAAGCTATGAATACATTAGCTTCACACAATTTGCAATGTATATGTACGAAGCAATTAAGATTCATACTTAAAATCTATGTAAATAATGTATCTTATAGGTCCTTTTAGTGATTTTCTGTAGTAGTATATTTTGAAACGTAAATATCTTTATTTTGCAAGTAAAAATCTAATTATCAACAAAACTGATTCAAAAGAATTGATTAGAAATATAATATTTTCAACGAAATTTGGTTATTCTAGTATACATATTATATAACTTACCTGTTGTAAATAAAACGGATGATTAGCAACATGTTTTTTATGACATGGCACCCCGTAAAGAATATTATTTGTGTCTTTTATGTAAACACTATCTGCAAACCGAAATTCTTGATAAACGTTCTGTTTATGGGTTAAAATACTATCATCACCAGTAACACAAACACTTTTCTTGGTCGGAATCTTTTGATAAACCATCCCTTGGGGACAGCATTTACTTAAACAATTATCACTGGTACATAAATCTTTTTCTCTAAATGGGGGTTTGATAACACTAGTACTGTAAGAATTTACTTGATACATGACGAAGCTGTGATAACACAGTAAAACAAAGATTTTAAGTAACATGCCAGATTTTTTGTTTATCTCGCACAATTATTGGCTGACGACTGGCTCACTCGACGTAGACGTACTCAGTGGACGTGTATAACTTATCAAAAAGCATCGGCTAGAACACATTGCGTAGATTGCGTAGAACATTGTTCAGGATATTCATTCAGGTTCATCTCAATAATTATCAATGCACCTCGTACTTCAATAACCTTTGCCAAAAATATGTTCTATGACAAAAATATGCTAATGTTAAGGTTCAATAATACATATGATACTTACGAATCTACCAGGTACATAATTAGACATGGGTCGTCAAATCGTAATCAAAGGTAAATACAATAAAGTAAAGTAATAATAATAGTAATAAAATAAAATAAAGTAATTACAATATAATTGTAGGTTGCAAATGACCCCTTATTCAATGTAAATCAAAGTGTCTGATGTTATGAAAATCAAGAGGAACCTATTGTTGTATGTTTTCGCACCCTATAGAAAATAAGATATCATCTATTTCCCTTACCCACACAACTTTGTCTGTTTCTGTTTTTAATCATGTTCGGCTCTAATCAGTGATGTTAACTATCGTATCTTGGGCATGCCAGTAAAACACACATTTAAA
This sequence comes from Phragmatobia fuliginosa, assembly GCA_932526445.1. Lineage (NCBI taxonomy): Eukaryota > Metazoa > Arthropoda > Insecta > Lepidoptera > Erebidae > Phragmatobia > Phragmatobia fuliginosa. The sequence goes on from OW052067.1 coordinate 17,021,063, forward strand.
AAAAAAATGTGAGCCGTCACGGGACGCCTGGCAGATGTGAAACATCGCCATTATTTTGTAAAAGTAATATGCAGAAAAGAACATATTGTAATAGGAACTAAATATGTCATAATGATAAAATAAAATATTACTAATTATTAAAATAGTAGTCTATATATACCATCGTATAGCGTGCCGTGGCGACGCGTCGCCAGGCCGCACGCGTTGCCAGGCCGCACGCGTCGCCAGGCCAGAAATCTGTTTTACGTGCGGCTATAGATGTTTCACATCAAAAAACTGAAAATTGTTTAGACCATTTCAAAGTTCATTATGAGCAACAGCGTGTCACAAAATTTAGAAATTTTTACATACATAATTATATATATAAAGACTGGGTAATGAATATGTGTTCTTAATCGTCAAAGACTTATTTTTAGATTGTTACCATAAATTAAAATAGATGATTAATTTGAAATATATAAATTTAAAAAAAATATGTTATGGAATTAAATAAAATACCTTAGAACTGTATAAAATGAGGTACATATTTTAATCAACACAAAAGAAAAACTAGGAACCTTGGGGATATAATCTATTATAATAAAATCACGGGTAAATGGTAATAATCATTTTAATACTGTTAAAATTCAACAATATAAAATATAAGTAATAAAGGTCTATACACACAAGAAAAAAAAATAACAAACTATTATTATATGGATACGGAGGTAAAGCAACTTTCATAAACATCTGACTATTTACAAAGAGTAAATGCACAATCCATAAGTACATAGGTCATTGGTAAAAGAAATATTGAACTACAAATTATTATTATCTAAACGTAATCAATAGTACATAATTTTAATGCAGGAAGAGAGGGCTCTACAGATTTCATTTTACTATTAGCCGTCGCGTCCGGCGTGCACTTTGCCTATCATGTGTGCCTATCTAATAGCGGCATATTATACGACTATACGCTGAAATAGCTTCCAAAAAACACGACCCGGAAACATGAGCCACTTGTAACATTTAGAAGAATATGGCAAAACTACATTAATAAATAAGTATAGTGAAATCTTTTCCTTACTAAGTACACACTAACTAAACAGAGATCTTATTTGTCATGTCCAAACACATCACAACACTTCAAATCTCCACAGCATCAGGAAACACATGGTCAAGATACGCTTGATCACCGTAACTCTGAAGCGGTTTAGGTCTATGATTTTTAGAGAACGATTGTACATTGTCACCACTGCACATATTAAACTTCGACGCTATTTCCTTAACTTTACCAGGTCTCGGCTTAAAATCTACGTCCTTTTCGCGGTTATTGATATCTCCTTCAATAGAATCTTCGAAAGACTTCTGTGTAGCTTTCAAACTCCGATTCGAAGATCTTTTCTTGTTTTGATAATCTTTCTCAAAGCCATCATGATGTATTTTATCGTTCTGTTTCCTTCCAGAATTATTTCTGTCATACATTCTTGAATATTTTTTGGAATCTCTGTGTTCGTTGTATTTTTGTGCATTTTGATTGGAGTCAGTATATCTAGCTTTACCAAAAAATGGATCTTTGGAATATTCTATATCGTTATTGGTTTTGGAGACAAAGTTTTGTTCCCACCCATGTAGTCTATTACTTGATCTTCTAACTTTTGGAGGACCAACCTTGAAACTGGAGAATCTTTCATAATCATTATTATTAATTTCTTTATCGGGGAGGTTTTGTGGATTGAACGCATGAGTTCTTTGGTGAGTGAGAGGCTTTGATAAGGATAAGTACTTAGGCGGTTCTCCGTGTTTATTAATCGTAATTTCGTATTGAATGTGCGGGTCCAAAACCGCGTATACATTCTCTTTGGCTTCTCTCTCCAGTGACGACAAAGCTGCCTGCGGACAAATACAAACCTTAGTAAATAGAACAGAGCCCTGCTATTTGTTTAAGGAAGTTGTATAAAATTGTACTTTACAGACGGTCACCATTAAGCCCATGTGGATTCGTGTTTGTGCACTTAATGTAATTAATTGTAACGAAAAATAGTGACATATTGATGAGAAACTGATAGTTACATTGTTGTTAGTTTAGTTAATTGCCACACCTTTGTACTAAATTAATTAGCTACTTCCCACTTGTTGGTAAATAATCATGTTTTTTTACAAAAACCTGCTACTTTTATGGTAAAAGTACAAACAAAAGGAGGTGAGGTAAGACAAATTTAAAACAGTTAAGGCTGATTCAACATTAAAACATTAAACATTAAAACATTACCACCGTAAGCATGCATGTTACTGACGACGAATATTCTAAACGGAATTTCTATATACGTACAGATAGTTCATTAGACCAGTTAAATCAAAGTGCTACAAGTTACAAGAATTGTTTCGGCATATGTGTGCATGTATATTCGGATGTAATTTTTTTTATATTTAAGCCTACCAACCAAAGTGTCTCTGCTATCCTGCCTGATGGAAAGCATGACTAGAATCATGGAGTAAGTGTCACCATCCTTATTGTGAGAGTAAGCAATACAGCATGGTGACCCATACCATGGCGGCCAGGTCTGATGTTTCGGCATCATTTTCCAGAATTCCATTCTACTTGCAGAATGGACCGCCGGACTCACACTTACCAACGAAATACGATAACAAGAATGCTGTCATTATTATGATGGTTTTCTGTATGAGGGTAGTACTGTCCCGGTCGAGGCGGACCATTCGTGCCGAAATCAGCGTGACATATTATGTTTGTATTAAGTTTGTACAATACGTTACGTTCAGAGGAAGTTGTGTATTTATATTGTTTTGTATCTATCGTCTGAACTTATTTTAAGATAAAACGTTATTACCTACTTATAAAATTTTGATTGCAAGAAGTGGTTATATCGTAAAATATTTTTACTTTTCTTACATTCTAAAACTAAGAACAGCAGCTGATGATATATTAGAGTACACGTTTGCATATAATTCTATTAAAAACCATAGTACTATATGAAGTATAAGTATGTTATTAAGACAAATGTAAGATTAATTATAGTAAAAGTGGTAATCGATAATAAATTTTCCCGACCTAAAGCGAGCCTGTGTTGACTCTTTAAATATTACAATATACTAAAGCAATGCTCTAATATAATTTACCACTTTTACCTTAGACATTACACTAACAGCTCGAACTATTATTTAAGTTGTATTTCAATACGTCTGTTTAAAGTCATGTCTAAAACTTGTAAAGCTTCAGATAACCAGAATACATTTTATATAAATATTTCATTATTTATATTCACATTTATTTATTCTTTCTCAAAAAGATAACAAAGTGAACAACAGAACTTTTAAGCACATATAACTTTTACGTATTACTTAGGTATTACGAGTGTTAGTCGCGTAATTATCATCTACCTACAGTAAATATTTCCATTAAAATTTTTCACGTATATCAGTTGTCACAACAGTAATTTGAAAAGACAAAATAAAAAGCAATGCTCGGTGCGACATCATGGTCTCCTAACGATGCCACAAAACGTTTTATAGCCATTACATCGTCATAGATTTCTATATACGTTTAGTGGCTAGGCTTTTGATGATGTCGTTAATACACTTAGTGACGAAAAGTAAATTGTTATTACTCGGAAGTTTCCGCGATCGGTTTTTCGGTTAGTGTGTTTCGAACAACGTTTAGCCAGGGTTGGCAATTCCGACTTTTAATGAAATGCAAACACATAGTTAATACTCAACACTTTAGTAATCACGACCTATTTAAGTGAGAATTATTCAAATGTTTTAAAACTTTAGAAGTGAATATTTATATGAGAGGTTTGGATGGAGAATAAATGGATTTATATAATTTACTACTCATCCAAACCAAAACTAAATAGTTACATTAAATAAAATCTATACGAATAAATAAAATTGAAGTTCGTGTTTGACGCCGACTCATATCTTTTTGATATGCTTACACTAGTTTAAGAATTCAGAAGATTAAGTAAAAAAAGTTTATTATTTTCGGCTTTTCTATTGTTCATTATTATTTGTTGTAACTTTATACACCTTGTTAATTAAATTGTATTTAGTTTTAACGACACCTAAACACTAGGCAACCTTAATTGTAGACTAACACAAAATAATCGTGTTTTAGGTAACAAAATGTTTCAGAACAAAGCTGAATAAGTGAATTAGTCAAGTTTTAGTTTGATTGTAACTAGTCAAGTTTTACTAAAAGAATGCCTAGTGAAAACGAATCAGAGGCCCTTGTGTGAATATATTTAACATCAAATTGTTTCGATAGCTAGCTCGTTTTGGATTGGTGAGTATTTTGATGCTAACCAATCACAAATACCTCCTTTTCAAGGAGAGGCCTATGTCCAGCAGTGGACTGTTAAAGGCTGATGATGTTGATGATGATGAATTACAAATAGATGTGAAATAAACACACACCTGTGGGCCTAGCTAAGTTGCAAACGTATTTCGTTCTACAATTTTAGACAATTAAAACGTTTCCAACTTGGCTAGAAGGGCAGAGGTTTAGCCAAGTTGACATTCTAGACACGTAAATGTTATTATAAAATTTTGGAAATGACGGCATCTTAACTTTAAATCACGTGGTTAAAAATAATAATTTAAGAGAAAACGGGTCAGCAATTGTGAAATTTTTTTTTCTTATAATTGAATGAGCAGTAGTAGAATACAAGAGTTACTAATGGTCATCGTTTTAATTATGAATTATTTATTAGCCCACACTAAGGCAGATTAAAATGCTTCTGCATCATTACATCATCTGCATCATCCGATCCGAAAAAAGGTTCTTAGATTATGCGTGAAACTCTTGTATCTTGGCTAGAACCCCTTGTAAGTATGTAAGTAAGCGAGAGTTAGTGAGTGCGTGCGCGGTCACACCTGTGCTGTGTCACACGGTGGTGGGGGGCTGCAGCACGACGGCGGCGCGCCGCACCTGCAGCGCGGCGGGCGAGTAGCGCGCGCCCAACGTGTTGGTGTTCGAGTTGGCGTTGGTGTTGGCCGTGTTGGCCCCCACACCGGCCACGCTGCCACCGCCCATTGCCGCTGTCATCGGCGGACGCGGCGTATACACTGCGTCCGCGGGTAAGGCTGCCTTCTCACTGGGTAACAATAAAATGTTTATTATTAGTGTTATTTTAAACTTCTTATGTATCTTACAAGATGATATGCAAAATGTGTTTAAAAGCCTTACCTGTCTAAATCTTCAGTCTTATATTCCACGCTTTCTGTAAAAATGTAAACAAAAAATTAAAAAAACACATAATGTTCTCTCTTCGATGCTTACCAGTTTATTCTATAAATCTATATTTACTTATTTTTTAATTGCTTTGATTGTGGTGGGATTTTACTTACTACTACTTAATATTAGAAACATTGTAGGATTGGAGAAATCACTTTAGGTAGTCGAGTTAAGACAAAAATACTACACCAAACATACCATGTTTCATGATCAATCAGAAAATATAGTTTCATTCAAAAACTTGGAAACTGATCTGATACGGGAGTTGCTCGATGCCTAATTATTTTCTTGACACAAATGGGTTATTGCACTTCAACATCGTCATTATTTTGACCAGCTGCCTCGTCATTTTATATATGTATAAATATGATGCTGCCAAAGTGACTCTACTGTGTCTGATGGAAAGCATGAGTAGAATTCAAGAGTAGGGGTTACCATACTCATTGTAAGTGCACAAAATGCAGCATGATAACCCAAACCATGCCGGACTAGTAAGATGTTTTTGCATCATTCTAAATATTGCGCTTCCGCCGCCCTCACACTCACTAACGCAATAATGCTGTTTTTTTTGGTTGGTCTTTAGTCAAGGACGAGCCGCGCGTATTCGTGCTGAATACGGCGTAGCTCTACTACTTATAAACCTAACTTTATCATCATCACCAACAGCCTTTAACCGGCCACTGCTGGACAATGGTATCTCCATAGAAAGGAGATTTTGACCTACTATACCTACAGCGTGCTGGCCAGACGGATTTGTTTCATGTTTTCCCTCTCATTGCAGTGATGTTGTCTTGCGTAGTGTATCCCTTAGTCGCCTTTACGACACCCGCGGGATGAATAGGTGTGATGACACTCTATTCTTATTCCGTCACCACACGGACATTTATAAAATAAAATCCTCCACCGCTTCTGTCTATCTGTTCGCGATAAACTCAAAAACCACAGCACCGATTTTAATATATAATTTTGTACTCAGAAAGTTTAAAGCCTTAGAAAGGATATAAGTTACTTTTACTGCCATAGCCAACAAAAACGCGGGAGGAATCGCGGACAAAAGCTAATGAAATTTAAAATATTAAAATGATCAAGTGGCATGTTTACCTCTTCGCCTCCGACACCTGATGATGAGACAGAGCACGATGACGAGGAGCGCGGCGATGACGAGCGCCGCGGCGATGAGCGGCGCCACGTGCGCTGTCTCTGTTAGCGAAAAATTATCTGCGTGAACAAAATTATATTAACGTTACAACATGCACTTCATACACAAGCAGGTTAAGGGTTAGGGAGTTTTAATACTATCCATTATTTGAAAATAATTAAAACTACGCTTTCAGACAAGGAAAAATGAAAAACTTCGTCCGCAACTTATAAAAGTTGGATAATCCTGGAAGTATACATTTCTTTGGAATGAAGATGTCTCTTACGTCTGGTATTTAAAAATTTGGCTACGAGCAAGCGAAAACGGAAGTAAAAATGAAGTTTAGACTTTATTATTACTAAACAGTCTAACTACTAATATTGAAGCTTTTAAACCGAGATGCAGAAATAACTTTACCATTACTGTTGCGTGGAAAGTTTTTCTAGGAGCAACACTTTCATCAACTTTAAGTTTAATTTTTGCAGCAAGCGGAATATAGCAACATTCACAATCAAAACTTGTGAAGTGATTAATTTATTAATAAAATGGTTGTCAAGTAAAACTATTTCAAGGTTTATTTTAAATAAAAGGAAAATAAATAATATGAACTATTGACAATCACTGCTTACCGTGCACAGTGAGTGAGACAGCATGTGAAGAGAATCCTCTCTCGTTCTCCACGTGCAGTACGTAATCTCGTGCATCAGCGATTTGTGTGTTGGTGATCAAGAGCGTGTACCGGTAGCAGCCACCATCTGTCGCCGGCTCCAGACTGTGATAGCGACCTAGGGAAAGATTTATATTGTAAAGTATGTATTTTCTTTTAAAAGATTTTTTGAAATAAATGATATAACTTATTAAAACGGATGAAGTTGTAGTTTATGTGTCACAGTTTTTATACTAAAAAATTTACCTTAAAAAGGATTAATGACTAAATGTGATTAATATTTTAGCGTCTGCCATATGAGACAGTGACAACCGACGCTCATAGGCAACTGCCATTGGATGAAAAGTGCGTTGCCGCTCTTTCAGTCAGATTCAAATTCAGGGGAGTGTTACATAGTGGGACTCTGAATACATATATGTTTGTATACATCCCAGGATGGCCAGAGTCAAAGTCAGGCCAGAGGCGGGTCCACGACTTATTATGCACCTAGAAATGTACCTCAGTCATTTGGTACGGCAGGGGGAACTCCAAAAGCCGCCGATACGTTTCTGGGGTTCCTCTCGACTGCCGAGGTAGGCTACCGCGGGGTTCAGTATTTAAACCGGGTTTTCCGGGAGTCCCACACATGTCCTCCATGACCCCATGGCGGGTGTGGTACGTCTCCGGGGAAAAACTAAATAAGTCGTTGCTCACCGATGGTCTGCGGCACGTCGAGGCGCAGGCTGCCCCAGAGCCAGGCGGCGCGGCGCGGCGGCGGGTCGGCGCACACGGCGGCGGCCACGCGCGCCTCGCCGCCGCTCCACGCATGCGCCGCGCCCTTCTCCGCGCCCACAGGTGGGCCCAGCACGTTCAGCGTCACCGCCTCCGACTGCTGCTTCCTGCGTACGTACGGAACATCTATATCAACAAACTAGGCACCCATAATATAGTAATTTTATAATTATTCGACTACCTCGGTGGTGTGCTCCGAGATCTCCGTGCTCCTCTGTGCTCCGAAATCCGAGATCTCAAGCACAGCAGTGCTTGAGATCTCGGATTCGATTCGATGTTTCGCAGTTTGGATGTTTTCTATGTACAATTTGTATGTATTTACAAAAAAAAATATGTTTATGTATTGATCTAGTACCCATAATACAAATTCTGTTTAGTTTGGGACTAAATGGCGTTGTGTGTAAGATGTCCAAAATATTTATTTATTATTATATAACGGTATATAATGACAGCAAAATGTATAAAAGATAAATTTTGTATGCATGCTTGTGGTGACTTCCACATGTATGTTGAAAGCAAGCGAAAAACATACCAACTACAGCGCCATTTACCGAAATAAACACTTGTGGCGACACCCACATAGAGCACAAGTGAAATACATACAACAGCGCCATCTACCGAAGGAAGACTGAATCACGAAGAAAAAACACGAAATGTACTATACAAAGTGACTATAAATCCTGAATCGCGATAAAGAATATCTCGCGCCGATTAGCATGTATACAACATCCCAACATCAACTGTTGGGCAGTGGCCCACCAGGCATGATCACCTCGCCTGGTCGGAGGATCCTCCCCTTGTTATGGAGGAAGATGACACCCGTTCCTCCACACACTGAACCACGGAGTAACTACTAATCCTGAACCACGATATAGAAATTATTACGCCGATTAGGATTTATCAAACACCTTAACATCACCTTTTCGGAGGAACCTCAATTTGTGTTGGAAGCACACGAAACCATCTCCCTCTACAGCCTGCATTTTGCAGTTTGCAATTGCAATTTTGCAATTGTGGTGTGCATGTGTGTCACTGCATAATTGGGTATGGATTTGGCGTTGCGTATAAATAGTATTGCTTTTGCACGTGCCCGTGCCTACAAGAGCACTTAAAGTCGTGTGTCCTGTGCCTGACCTCTCCCCGGTCGCAACCCCATACTTGCATACATACTTATTCACTATAAACGATAGATAGCCTACTGATTTGAGCGGTCGCCACTTTGCTTTATACTGTGCTAAGGTGATGTGGGTTTAAGTTGAACATGATTTAATAACACTTTGTGATCCACAATTTGTTATTCTGAGTCTGGATGTTCTACAATGTCTATTTAAGGTTTTATGTATGTTTTTCAGGTCTGCCGCGATACTGAATATTTTCCTAATGCGAGAATTTTATTTTTATAGGAATTTGAGATATTATAGATCCTTAGAAATTTTAGTATATTTTATTGTCAATAAAAACCTAATTTATCACTACGTCATCGGTCACAAAAACTAAGCTAAGCCTAAAATTTTAATAATATTATTGTGAATAAGTTCTGTTGCTTTACCTATCTTCTAATCCAATTTGGTTGGTAGCAATACAGGTGTACCGTCCATGCTGGTCGTATGACACGTTGTGTAGTTGCAACTGTGGCGTCATTGAAATTGGGTAAGCGCCCTCTTGTAACGGGTTCACGCGAGATGATGAAGCGGGACTGTGAAACAGGGAGACAACACTTAAAAAAAAAAATTTTCAATCTAACATAATTAGGTAAATTTTTATTTATAAGACACTTTATTTAAGCCAAAGAATTTTGAAAGAATTTGAAAACATTGCACAATATAATCTAAAGTTACTTGAATTAAAATGTCTCATACAAATAATACATTTAGACAATATCTAAAAGTTTTATTTGTTTAAATGATTTTGTCTTAAATTCTTAATACACATGTTAGTAATTAATACCGTTTACCAACCTGTGATACCACGAGTAGGAGGGGGTAGGATTACCCTCGGCCTTGCACTCTAAAGTCACTTGGGAGAACAAATTTGCTTCAACTACGGTATCAGGGCCAACCCATGTCACTCGCGGCGGATCTGTAAACACAAAGTTAATAGTTGTTTATGTTTGAAAGTGAAAATCTTTCAAGTTTTATCATTACTGTTTTTGTTAGTTAGTGAGGTACAAAAAACCTTGACTGCCTCGTTGGTCTAATGGTTAGCTTATGCGACTGTCTGTAAGGTCTGGTGTTCGATTCACGGGATGCCAGTCGCTGATTCTCAGGTGAGGTTGATCAAAAATTGATAAAAAACATATATTCAGGTTAAACCAGTTGAACTAGTAACCAACCCTAAATAAAGGCTAAGAAAATGAGAGAAGTACCAAAAAACTGTTACTTCTTATTCAAACTTAGAGACTGTTCATATAAATAATGTTCCTTTGTTACTAACAAAGGAAAATTCTTTATATGAACAGTGTCTTAGTGTCATTAACTTCACAACTATGTGATTAACTTATTATATCTGTAAAGAGTTGAATAAATGATAAAACTTACATTTGACATCAATTTCGATCTTGGCCGAGTCTGAAGTACCCAAGGAGTTTCTTGCTTGACAGCCGTAGATGCCTATACATAGACTTTTATATATTTTATGTTTCAAATACATGTAATTAAAAGGATCTGCCCATGTAAAAAGATAATAAGTTAATGTGTGCTTCAAAACCTCCAAGAATATTGCACAGATTGACCACAAATGTTGACCGGAATACAAACTGCTTTATTTATTTTTATCTCAATCACTTTCGGCTGTTATTTCACATCATTGCAACTACGAGTACAGTGGTGCGTGGTAGAGTACGGCTAGTCATGTATGAATATTGAAACCACATCATACTTAAAAAACATAGATATTATCAATGATATTTTAAAAAAAGATCTTATAATATCATTGGATATGAAGAAAAGTTTGTAACATATGTATATAAATCATGTTATTTGGTTTCCGCTACGTGTAAATATTAACTATGTTATATTATAAAAAATATCATCGATCAAATATATTTCAGACTATTGTACAAAAATAAAATTAATATCAAATAGCATGTTACCAGAATGATTCCTCGCGACGGGAGCTAGGATGAGTTTAGGGCCATTGGTACCAATGACTTGTCCGTTCTTGGTCCACCACACATAGGGGCTGGGATTCCCATCAGCTTTGCACTCGAGGGTCAAAGCGCTGGAGCCCTCCTCTAGGTTAGCTAGGGTACTGGCGTCACCACCGATAATGGAGACTACTGGAACAACTGAAATACAATACCCATTAACTTAAGTATTTTTCTTCCAGACACTGCCTACTAATATTCTCCACGAGAAACTCATGCCGTTACGCTTAACCGATGAACCGATTTCGAGGTAAATTAGCCTATTTCATTGCAGAGGTCCTTCCTCAAAGGCTATCGCTACAATCCATATACACGCTGATAGGATAGAATATGCCCGCGGCCCCAATAGTACCGATACCGCGATATACATATTTCGTATTTGTACGGTGCAACCGTACATTGCGAAATTGTAAACATCGCGTCAGCAATTCCGTCAATATTCATTATTATAATCCATTTAATATTTAGTTCACTACCGGTCACTGAACGCGCCGTGTGTTCTCAATATCATTTAGCAACTAATCATATTTTGTATCATATCAATCATTATAGTAATAAACCATTTAGGCTCCTAAATCTTAGTATCATTTATCATATTATATCATATCAAATCATATCAGTAAAAGTTGTGTGGTAACATACCATACATCTTTTTGGTCCTTCGACATTTCATTTCGCGTGTGATAGTGTACATTGTGAAGTGAATTACCAGCGAACTATCAAAGGACTTTGTGGACACTTGTGATTGCTGACAGCGAGTGATCGTGAGCAAACAGGGCTTGCGGTCTACCAGTCTACTTTTACCAGCGAGATATCAAGTAAGATCTTTCCTTTTTTATAATCTTGTATCATGGCAACCATGGAAGATCTTTTGTCCACTCAGCAACAATTAGCTTCTGCTCTAGAGCAATTATATAGTAATTTTAAGAAAGATGGATCGGATAGGAAGACACCTGACTACATTAAGCGGCGTCTCGACACTCTCGACAACTATTGGCTAGAGTTTCAGAACAACCACGTAAAGCTGTGTGGATTTGGTGTGAAATCAGGTGAATACTTCACGGCTAATCAATTTGAGATAGTAAAGTCACGATTTGACAATATACGCACAGTAATACAAAACTATCAGTCTAAAGACGGCAGCAGGCCGTCCACACCGTTATTGAAGCCGAGCATTATGCTGGGTGAAGGAGGCATGAGACAACCGTCTCCTTCGATCTCCAAAGGCACAAACAGTAAAACAGATGAGATGATACGGAAACAGGCCAGCAATTTTAGGGCATTCAAGCGAACAGTATCAGGCATAAACTTAGATTCCGTAACAGAGAAGTGGGAGTTTGACGATGTACTTAGGACATTACAGACTCGGTGGGCGGTCATAGACACATTGCATTGGGATTTAGATAGTGAGCTGGAAGGCTCGAACAAGGAATATGAGGATACATATTCTCACTATGAACAAATTTACAATGACATGAAAAGGTCAATTAACAAAAAAATGTGGTCCACCTCATTTACCAACAAAACCACACCTCAAATGGAAATACCTACTTTTAGTGGAAATTATAGGCAGTGGACTTCGTTTAGGGATCTCTTCACAGAGACAATACACAAGAATCCATCCCTATCCGGAGCTCAGAAAATGCAGTTCCTAAAAGGCAAGGTCAAAGGAGAGGCAGAGCGACTAATTCAACATCTTACAATAAGCACTGACAATTACTCTGTATGCTGGGACATTCTAAATCATCGATATAATAATAAGAAACTTCTTTTCATGTCTCAAGCAAGTATACTATTTAATATTCCAGAGAGTCCTAAATTATCCCTAAATCACATAAAAAGAATTCATGCAACAACAAACGAATGTCTGAACGCAATTAAGAATTTGGGTATCGATGTAACATCCTGGGATCCTTTGCTGATATATATTTTATCAAACAAACTAGACCCTGAAACCCATACTGAATATCTCCAATCGCTAAAAGATCCACGCGAGTTGCCAGTTCTGCAAGAATTTCTTAACTTCTTAGAAAGCAAATTCATTACATTAGAGACGTCGACTAAGAAGACAGACTTCAAATCAACCCAAAGCAACTATACCAACAATCAAAATATATCATTCCCAAATAAACAACAAAAATCGCAGTATCAGAAGCAATCATTTCCTACTAGCAGTCGCATTATATCACCACCAGATAACAATCGAAATATCAATCAGTCGAAATACAAATGCTCTATTTGTGAAACATTCGATCACGGTATATTTTACTGTCAAAAATTTCTAAACATGTCTCCGGATGAAAAGAAGCGGATAGTTAAGAAATATAATTTATGTCGTAATTGTCTATATGATCATTATAATAAAGCATGCCTTTCAGAAAAAAGGTGTCGATCGTGTAACGGAAATCATAACACCATTTTACATGATTCGTACGTGCACGGTCACATGACACCCGCTGCAACGACATCAAAATTAGCAAACAACAGCGTTTCTAATACGGGTGAACAAACTCGAGGTCATTGGAACTCGCATGTGTCATTGCAGGATGATGCTCAAGAAGTACTGTTGCCAACTGCTATGATCATGGTACAGGGTGCAGACGGCACCTACATCAAGATGAGAGCTCTGTTAGATCAAGGATCTCAGACGTCACTAATCACAGAAAATGCAGTTAAATTGTTAGGTCTCCCTCGCCAAAAGCTTAAGGGTGTCGTATCAGGCGTAGGGGCCAAAAACAGCAACTGCACGGGAGCAGTCAGCATTAATTTTACATCTATCAGAGGGAACTGCTTACATCATACAGATGTGATTATCATGCAGTCATTAATAAATAATTTACCGAATGTTACTTTCCCGAAACCAGCATGGTCTTGTCTGGATAACATTCAGCTAGCAGACCCTGAATTCTACAGGAGCCGACCCATTGACATACTCTTGGGGGGCGAAGTATATTCCGAAATTATATTAGAAGGTATTTGCAAATCAGACAATTTTCCAACCGCTCAGCAAACGAGCTTAGGGTGGATCTTATGTGGCAAGACTATTAGAACACTACAGTGCAATATAGTCCTGAAAAACATTGATGATATTAGCAAATTCTGGGAAATAGAAGATATAACCCCCTATGAAAACCAGTCATATTCATCTGAAGATAAAAAATGCATAGATTTTTTCAAAGAAACTACAAAAAGACGCTTAGATGGCACATATGAAGTTCGGTTACCTTTAAAGTCCACGTTACAAGAAAATTTAGGTAACTCGAAGTCTAAGGCAATTGCACAATTTAAACAACTCGAACGAAAATTTATTCAGCAAAAAGACATAGCTCGTGAATATAAGTTGTTTATTAATGAATATATATCGCTCGGACACATGACGCTTGCGAGTAACATGAAACCCGACGTTATTAATTGTTATTTACCACATCATTGCGTTCACAAAGCTGACTCTACAACAACCAAATATCGTGTTGTCTTTAATGCTTCATCCAAAACGACTTCCGGCTACAGCTTGAATGATCTTATGTACCGCGGGCCGAATTTACAGCAAGATCTGCAGACTCTAATTATTACATGGCGTCAATTTAGATACGGTTTTACAGCTGACATTGAGAAAATGTTCCGAATGATTTGGTTGAATGAATGCGATCAGGACTTGCAAAGAATCGTTTGGAGATCACATCCTGGAGACAGTATCAAAGAATATCGTTTAACAACCGTTACATACGGGATGAAAGCGGCCCCATTCCTTGCAATGATGACTTTACGTCAACTTGCGCATGATGAAAGGTCGAATTACCCTAACAGCACTGCTATACAAATTTTAGAAAACTCACTATATATGGATGATACTTTATTTGGTTCACACGACCTTGAAACGGGTAGACGCATACAACAGGAATTGATACAAATACTGAGATCAGGAGGTTTCAATTTGAGAAAGTGGAAGTCTAATGCGTCGGAATTGCTACAAAATGTCAGTTCAGACGAAAACAATCAAAAGGACTATGACTTTAAACATATGGAATCAACAAAGACCTTGGGTCTCAGTTGGAACCCCGGTCAAGATACATTGAGCTTCCACTACAACATAGAATCAAAATTATTACAGACAACTAAGCGATCACTATTATCAAATATCTCAAAATTATTTGACCCTCTTGGCTGGCTCTCACCAGTGTCAACTAAATTAAAAATTTTGTTTCAAAAGGTTTGGTCATTAAAAATAAATTGGGACGATGCTTTACCGGATGCCTTACATCAAGAATGGCTTAAAATCAGAGAAGACCTTAGCAACATTAATCAATATCAAATAGAA
Source organism: Phragmatobia fuliginosa (assembly GCA_932526445.1). NCBI lineage: Eukaryota > Metazoa > Arthropoda > Insecta > Lepidoptera > Erebidae > Phragmatobia > Phragmatobia fuliginosa. Next base: position 17,036,335 of record OW052067.1, read on the forward strand.
AGGTGGATACAAACTTATGAAAATGATCAAATTGAATTGCACGGGTTTTGTGATGCTTCCACAAAGGCCTACGCCTGTGTTATATACTGCAAAATCAACAAACAAAATTTTGTATCCATATCATTGGTCGCCGGAAAAGCGAGACTGGTCCCTACAAGCAAATCTGTATCGCTGCCACGATTAGAGCTCTGCGGAGCGGTTCTCTTATCTCAACTAATGGACAAAGTTAAAAAATGCCTGAAAGGCTATAAAATCAAAGTTTACTGTTGGATTGATTCAATGGTAGTCCTAGGATGGCTCAAGGGAGACTTATCACGTTGGAACACCTTCGTCGCCAATAGAGTGAGCCAAATAGCACGAGTAATACCCGCGGAGCAGTGGTACTATGTAAAATCAGAAGAAAACCCTGCGGACTGTGCGAGCAGAGGACTATCACCGTCTCAGTTGAAAGAACATCGTCTCTGGTGGAATGGACCATCTTGGTTAAAGCACTCTACTGTGCCTAAAAATCATATTTCATCATCATATACAACAGATGTAGAAGAGAAGAAAAGCATCAAAGTCAATGTCGTAATCAAGCAAGCGGGAGAAAGTATTATACAGCAGCTTATTGAGAATTGTAGTTCATTTATGAAAATTGTCCGCGCATTAGCGATGGTTCTACGATTTATAAGTAGAAACCAAAGGAGGAGATCATTTTTATCATTACAAGAATTACATAAAGCTAAATCATTATTATCAAAATATATACAAAATCAACATTTTTCGGAAGAGATCACCGAGCTAAGCAAAAATAATAAAATTAAAACTTCTAGTAAGTTACTGAACCTGAACCCTTATCTCGATGACGAAGGTATTTTGAGAGTTGGAGGGAGACTTAGAAGAGCTTATATTAGCGAAGAAATGAAACATCCAGTAATTTTACCCAATAACACTCGATTAACTAACTTAATCATTGATTATGGCCATGAGCTTACATTTCACGGTGGCCCAAAACTGACGTCAGCATTTTTAAGAAAGAAATATTGGATCATCGGCGGAAATCGAACTATTAAAACACGATTGCGTTTGTGCGTCACTTGTAGGAAACATAACCCCGATAAACATTACCAACTTATGGGGGACCTACCTGCATCAAGATGTAATCCTTCAAGGCCTTTTTATCATACCGGCGTAGATTACACAGGATTCATCGACATTAAGATAAACAAGGGCCGTGGGGTCAAAACCTCAAAAGGTTACGTGGCTCTTTTCGTATGTATGGCGACCAAGGCCGTACACATTGAGCTGGTCTCCGACCTCACAACACCCACCTTTTTAGCAGCATTGCATCGAATGGCTGCCCGAAGAGGTACTCCACGTCACATTTACAGTGATAACGGTACTAACTTCTTGGGGGCAAGCCACGTATTACAACAGCAGTTCCAAGAAATACAACAACAGGCTTTGCCTGGAATTACAGCCATGGAAATAGAATGGCATTTCAATGCACCGTCATGGCCGTCAGCGGGAGGACTCTGGGAAGCTGGAGTCAAAAGCCTTAAATATCACATGCGGAGAGTGATTGGTGAACAAAAGCTCACATATGAAGAATTAAACACCATCTTAACGCAGATAGAGGGTTGCTTGAATTCGAGACCTCTTTGCCCCATGTCAGAAGACCCTGAAGATCTTGACGTTCTTACTCCGTCGCACTTTTTAGCCAGCGGACCGAATCTTACTATCTACGATACCCTAACCGACCTTCCAATGAGGTGGCAATTAGCACAGAAAATTTATCATGACATTTGGAGTAGATGGCAATCAGAATACCTCAGCCAGTTAAATTCTAGAAGCAAATGGAAACGAGCACAGAATAATCTAAAAATCAACGACATTGTATTAATACATGATATGAATTTACCCCCCGGCAAGTGGGCTATGGGCAGAGTTATGGAGCTTCACCCTGGACAGGATGGCCACGTAAGAGTCGTCACCATCAAAACAAAAAATGGACTAATAAAACGACCTATCATTAAGTTATCAGTTTTACCTATTCATGAACAATCACGTAGCGATCCATTACACAGAACACATTTCTCGGAAATTAATAGCAAGGAATTAAATAAACCGACTCGTAAAAGATATGACTTCAAAACAATGGCGATAACATTTTTATTATTTTTCATGACATTGATAACTTCAGCGCAGTGTACATACAATATCAAAGACTTGCCTGTAAATCAATCTTTATATTTTGACAAAATCAGTAACATGCATTTGATCAGGGATGAATGGAATTTAGTGATTTATTTCAACATGGATCCGTACTGGAACGGCATGAAAGCATTATCAAAGAACATTGAATATTTAGAAACTATATGTACAAAAATAAACAAAGTATCACATTGCGAGGGAATCCTCATTCAACTACGTCACGGCTACCAGGAAATACAACACTACAACCGTATGTTGTTGCGTCAGCAGTTCGACGCGCGTGCGAGACGTAAGCGCGGTCTCATCAACGGCGTAGGCTATTTAGCCAATAGCTTATTTGGAGTTTTAGATGAACGCTTCGCAGAAAGATATGAAAAGGACATCGAAACATTAAAAAGTAATCAGAATCATATGGCCATGCTTTGGAAAAATCAGACGTCTATTATAGAAAGTGAATTTAATTTATTAAAGCGAACAGAAACTGTTATGGACCAACAACATAAATCTATAAATCAGAAATTACTTAGTTTAGAGAACTCCATAATTAACATAAAATCCACCGTAGAAAATTGCTCCATTATCGCTGACTTCAGTTTGTCAGCATTAATTGCTAACAACCTTTTGTATCAAATAAAATCTATTCAGGATAAATTGATCGACACGATTACCGATATTTTTCATGGCAAATACAACTTACACTTGATATCATCTGAGCAATTAAAACGTGAGCTAGACGTGATCTCGGGTCAGCTCCCAAAGGACCTATCATCACCAGTGGACGGAATAGACTTTGTCAAAATTTTCAATTTGTTAAGAGTACGTGCCAGAGTGTCCGAAAATTATTTCATTTTTGAAGTCAAAATTCCGCTGATTACGAGAGATCTGTTTGAAATCTTCAAAGTAGTGCCTTTACCACTTCTGGTTAAGACGCAAATGGTTGAGATAATTCCTATATCAGAGTATGTCGCCATCAACCTTAATAAAGACGTTTTTATATCTCTGACTGAGAATAACATCAATTCCTGTTTACACCAAAGTCCAGAAACTGTTTTATGTAGCATTAAGAGACCGATATACCATATCAAGGATGATCAAAGTTTATGCCTGGTTTCGGAAAAAACGGGATCATGTAAAACGATCTCAAGTATTTGTACAAACAAATGGACAGAAGTCAATTATATAAACCATTATATATACTTTTGTTGTGACGTGTGCCGTCTTCGTTTGTTTTGCCCGGATCAAGTTACTGCACTACAATTATCGCATACAGGCCTTTTGAGCGTAGGTCAAGGATGTATAATTAAATCAGAAAACTTTAGCATATACAGTCATAGACAAGGATCAAGCAGAACAGATATTACCCCAGATATAGATACATTCCAGATTGCACCCATAAATCACATCATTAACATATCGCCCATTCAGTCGCTTCTCAATGACACCGATCTGGACTCGAGGCGACTAGAATTATCACATATAAAAGATCAATTGGATATGATCAAACAGAGTACACCATTGACAGAAGATATAAGATTCCATGATATACACCACTACACAGCGATTTACGTAATTATCGGCATCATGACAATAGTTGGGATAATAGTAGCGTGGCGCCGACTACGATGCCAATTACGAGTCAGAGTATCAGCGAGGTCGAGAGCGCCTGCCGTCACATCGCCGCGGGTGGAGGTACCTGCGGTTCTGCAGCCAGCCGTCAGCACTTTCAGTGTCAGTGTACCAAATGAGTGCTCATGTGACAAGTGTTGTGAAAGGTTGAACTGTTCACGTAGACATTTAAACGAGTGTGAGACTCTGGAAACACCCAGTACAAGTTTAAAAAAAGACAAAGCTACATCTCCAGTGCTTAAATCAAGATTTACCATTACAGAATAATAGGAACATTAGGATCTTATATTTATCACTGTGCTTTATGAGTTCTGAATATTAGTAGCTATTTACTTTATTGTTAAGTTATATTTTTATTGTAAATCTATACTGACATAATATTTTCTTTTATCATAATTATCACCCACTTTCATCTCATTTGCCGCCCGGGAGCATGTACGGTGCAACCGTACATTGCGAAATTGTAAACATCGCGTCAGCAATTCCGTCAATATTCATTATTATAATCCATTTAATATTTAGTTCACTACCGGTCACTGAACGCGCCGTGTGTTCTCAATATCATTTAGCAACTAATCATATTTTGTATCATATCAATCATTATAGTAATAAACCATTTAGGCTCCTAAATCTTAGTATCATTTATCATATTATATCATATCAAATCATATCAGTAAAAGTTGTGTGGTAACATACCATACAGTATTACTATATAGCCTACTAGCTTTCGCACGCGGGTCCGCCCGCGTGTATGTCGGTTATCGCGGTAAAAAGAAGCCTATGTCCTTTTCCAAGTTCAGTTCTATATTTATACCAAATTTCATCTAAATCGATTCAGTGGTTTAGGCGTGAAAGCGTAACAGACAGACAGACAGACAGAGTTACTTTCGCATTTATAATATTAGTAGGGATGACACTTACAAACAATGAGGTTTTCTTTCTATTGATAACAGAATTTTCAGACTCGGTTCAATAGATCTAGAGATTAACCTTACAAATCTAATAAACTTTAAATATTTTTACTATTTGTATATAGGCACTAGGAATATATATATATATATATATATATATAGTATAAATTCACTACCTTTTGATCAAAACGACTACGTAGATCTACATACAACTGTAAAAGCCCATCTGACATTGTTGGAAACACATTGGAATAAAATGATGTAGAACATCTTTCTTTCTTTAATACTAATAATCTAAAAATTACGAGAAATTCGAATACATTTTGAGATCTATTAATTAATGCTCACACTTTCACTGCCAGCGTTGCAGCTCTTAACTACTTGTATTATGCATATATGCAGTTATCACTTTATCACCACCTATCTATGTCACTGCGTAACAAGTCCAGAATCCCGTTGCTAGACACTCTACTTTAATTAAATATCATCCTTATAATCGTACTTTCTCGGTTCAAAAGTTTTAAGCAACGTGAATCCATACTTCCTACTATAATAATAAATAATATATTCATCCACGATAAACCAATGTGGGTTTGATGGGTGTTTTGTAATTGTACATTGTTTTCTTATTTAAATAAACTAAAAAATAATGAGAAAATTTGTGAGGATGGTTGGATGTTAGTTACTCCGTCACGCAAAAACTACTGAACGAAGTGAAATTAAACTTATTAAGTCATCATCATCATCAACAGCCTTGAACAGTCCACTGCTGAACATAGGCCTCTCCTTATAAAGGAGGTTTTGGCCTACTATACCACGGTGGCCAGACGGGTAAAAGGCGAGTGTCGTAAAAGGCGACTAAGGGATAAACTACGCAAGACAACATCAATGCAAAGAGAAGGAAAACTTGAAACCAACCCTTTTTTTTTTTTTTTTTTTTATGTGTGAAAAATCATCATGGACCGTCACCCCACCGGGGGTTACGGCGGGGTGGTGTGCCGGACTTGAACCGACTAAAAAACACACAGTGTGCCCTCTCCGCGCTTCTCCGTTTAGGAGGGGGAGAAGTCCAGGGTGGGATCTCCTTCTGAACTTCTCCAGCGCCTGCCCGCTCCTGATGCGGGCACCGTCTCTGTACGACGATCCTCTCTTAGGCGGCGTCCGGCACACACCGACGCCGCCCCCTCGCGGCTGGCCACATAGTGCGGGTGGAGGGAAAACCCGTCCCGTCCACCCGCGGCCACACTCAAGGCGGCATGAGGCGCAGATGTTCGCGCCTCCGCCGCCCGAGTCGCCGGCGGCGAATCTGGTCCGATTGGATGTCGTCCTCTCGGGCCTTCTCCGCCACCTCCTTCTGCAAGATTACGTCCTCGCAGAAGGTTGCGACCGCGGTGAATGCGCTCTCGCTGCCGACCATGGAACGAACGACGGCCGGCAGCGAGAGATCCCCTCCGATGACTGCAGTGAGGACCCGGCGCTGCGTCTCCCATGCGGGGCAGACCGCCAGCGTGTGATGAGCCGTATCCTCACTGCAGTCGCAGTGGTGGCAGGCGGGACTCAATTCCCTCCTGGCGACCGAGTGCAGGTACTTTCCGAAGCAACCATGCCCGGAAAGAACCTGCGTCAGTCGGAAGGTAAGGGTCCCGTGCTGCCGCACTGCCCATTCGCCGATGACCGGCTGAAGCGCCTCTACGGTGGCCAAGCCAGCACGTGGAGTCTCCAGCCGGACCGACCAGCGATCTATCGTGGCTCGGTGAGCGGCTTCGCGCCACTCGCGCACGTCCTCGGGCGGAGGTCCAACTCCACCACTCTCCGCCCGGTAGTTAGCCACTCGCCGATAAACGTCGGCGAGCACTTCCGCCTCCAAATCCCACGGGGGTGTTCCGGCCAGGGCGCACGCCGCCTCCGTCGATACGGTGCGGTAACCCCGTATGGCTCTGACCGCCAGAGTTCTCTGCGGCCGCCTGAGGCGCGCCCTATTCTGCTCGGTCAGAGCCGCCGCCCACACCGGTGCACCATAGAGTGCCATAGACCGGACAACCCCCGTGTACAGCTGCCTCGTGGCGACACTGGCTCCTCCCAGATTGGGCAAAAGACGCCCAAGGAAGGAGGCAGTGCCGATCAGCTTCGGAGCAAGCTGTTGGAAGTGCTCGTCGAAGAGCCACCTACCGTCTAGGACCAGACCCAGATACTTCAAGTGGGCCCGGACCGGTACGAGGACCGAGTTGACCTCGATGGAGGCGCCGGCGGGTGGACCACGACGGGGCCCATGGAAAAGTAGGGCTTCCGTCTTTTCTAGGGCCACCCGCAAACCCAGCGCCTCAATGCGCCCGACCACCAGGGAGACTCCTGTGGTGGCCAGGCGTGCCGCCTCTTCGAAGGTCGCCCCCCGGGCTGTCACAAGAGTGTCGTCGGCGTAGCAAATTACACCGACCCCGGGGGGGAGACGCCCTCGCAGGACCCAGTCGTATCCCATGTTCCACAGGAGTGGTCCGAGGACAGACCCCTGTGGAACACCGCACGACATGGCCCGACGTCTCAAGACTCCTTCTCGGTCCTCGTACATGACAGTACGCTCCGTCAGATAGTCTGCCACTAGCCGCCTCAGGTACTGTGGCACTCCGTGGTACTGGAGTGCGGCCCTGATGCAGCTGAATGGCAGACTATTGAATGCGTTGGCGATGTCCAACGACACCGCCAACAGCACGTCGCCGCAGCCCACCGCCTGTTCGGTCGCGGCCTTCAGACGCAGAATTGCGTCGACCGTCGAAGACTTGAAACCAACCCTATACCAACTTATTAAGTAATTTACAGTAATTTATTAAGATTTTATATAATATATGACAAAACACGCGGGCGGAGCCAGCAAAAGCTAGTAATATTATATATTCGAAAGCAATTCGGTCTGTATGTTTGTTACGCTTTCGTGGCTAAACCGCTGCACCGATTTTGATAACAAATTTCATTTAAATCACATGGATACCGTGTGAGAAAGGATATATATGGATCTTTGCCGTGAACATGCGGCCAAAGCTAATACGAATATACTTATATTCGAATTAATATGTGTAATTTAAACAACACATAAATCAGCCTTTTAGCGATACGAAAAGGTTGCAAACCTGCATTGGAAATTAAAACTCATTATTCTTTGTATGTGTAACTGATCAAACAAACAGCAGCATATATATTTACATATATATCACAGCACATATAAATATATATATATGTATACAATAGTATACCTTTTCATTTTCGCTACATAAGCAACGGCTGCTAATTAGTCATTGATTATTATTTTCGAGTTAGCAAGCGAATGCTACGGACGTAGTGAAAATAAAATCTGTCGTTTCTTTTTATCCTGTAGGCTAAATAAATTAAATTGAGTTGAATGATATTGCAGCTACTATGTATGTTCCGAACCGTATGATGTTACAGTATCGCTACATTTAACTGTAACGCAGTACCTTACATATTTATCTGTATACAATAGAAATAAATAAAATTGATGTGTCTGTTTGTAATTTCAAATTTACATCTTTATACTAAATGCATATGAAAGTATAGAACTTATATTAAAAATAATTTACATTTTGTTTTGTCTGTCAGTCTGTCTGTCTATCTATCTGGCTGTTTGTTCCGACTAATCTCTGTATTGACTAGACCGATTGTAACGGGAATTTCACTGGCAGGTCGCTGATGATATACGGAGTAACTGAGGCAAATTATTTAGACTATGTTCGCGCTGCGACTATACTCGCAATTTACAACAATAACCGCAAGTAGCACCACGGGGTTCAACTAGTTAAAAAAAAACATTGACTTATCTAATGCAATTGGTCCGTTTGTAGCATATCTTGTAACTTACATGTAACATCTAGCATGGTGTATGAGTCCCGGTAGTAAGGTGAGGGGTATGAAGGATGATGAGCGCGACAAGCCAGCTGTCTGCCATGAGCAGACCTGGTGGCGCCAAGTTCTAGAACCGATCGTGCTGCCCATACTCTTGGCCGTTCCACCTCTGAAGCATTGGTTTGACTCCAAGCTGTCAAACGTTCTTTTTCTGAAATGAGTATCACACGTGTATAAGTTTAAATCATTGCGTTTGGTTGATAACTTATCTAATAAAAAACTAAGGAACGAACGATTTTCAAGAATAAGTGCTACTATTAATAATTAATAATTCATTATTATACGCGAATCGCTTTAAATAAATCGTCTAGTCGACTTAAATGTTATTTATTTGTCATTTTAAAAAGATAGTGTAGTGAATGTAAATTTATGATATAAAATAGTAAAATAAAAGAACATGGTACTTTTAGATATTTTCTCGAATCCCCGAAATATCTTCTAATTTTACTTTTAAAGTCTCGAATTTACTGTTATTTTTTTTTTGTCTTTTACGATTTTACGAAATCAGTAACTTTAATTGGAGTAAGTTCAGTTTATTTTTCGACTTTATATGTTATGAGTTATGACACTGAAATGGCATTTTTAATAAAAAAAGTACTACTTAATCTATTTGAAGAAACATTTTATTCTAGTGTAATTGACTACCACTGCGCTGTTTTGGATTGCAATTGTACCTAAACACTCAAATGCTTCCCACTCAAATAATAAATTTGCTAGTACCAGTTAACACAGTTTGTGCACTGTGAGTGGTATTTCTCTGTATCCAATTAACTAGAGACCGTAAACAAAATTTTAACGTTACCAACTTGATTTGACAAATTGAATAACATCTCATTTGCGGAATCATTTTGGGTTGGTAAATTAACATGGTCGTAAATTCGTATGTACAATGTTTAAGGTACTTAATTTGTAATAAGACCCTTGGTAATTATTCGGGTAGTACTATTTAATTATAATGTACTAATATACATTACTTAAAACCATAATGTATTATTTGAAATTCGATCACTTGATTATTGTTGGTTTAGTATTGGTTGAGTTATTGCACTAATCAGTTGCATTGTTTTATTTATCATTAACATTTTCTCAACAACATTTTCACTAAAACAAACTATCAATTTTCAATGTTGTTTGCAAACATTGGTCAATGTTTTAAGATTTTTGCGTAGCTACATAGACACACACACTTTAGATTCTTAAACTTACCTAAATACCACTCAATGTAAGCTGGTGGGTTTCCATATCTAGCCTCACAAACGACTGTCGCCCTGTTGCCGGCTGGTACTGTGATGTTTTGTCCAGGCATGACGTGGGATCCGTTGAACAATATCCGAGGAGACTGCGGTGGTACTCTGACTGCTAATGCTGCGGGGGGACTTGACAGGGCATCCTACAAGTAATTGAAAGAGTTGTTACTCATTGATTTCATTTATACCTAAACTTGGAGTTTTTCATCAAAACCTCGAACACATAAATTAAAATTCGATAGAACTCAAATTCTAACATTATCTTAATTTTTAAATGGGAAACTTTAAAAACATGGTCACAAAGAATGCAAAGACAACAATTTTTAGATTAAACTGCTTAAACCAGTACTCAAACTGTGTCGTAATTTCTATTAAATAATGCTGGATGATGCTAGAAAATTCAATACTATTTCTTCCATAAAATTACCTGTACATCGTAGTTGCTGGCAGTGACTTGACACTGCCACTGTCCGTCATCAAGTTGCAGCGTGGCAGCTCGTACCCACAGCGAGCAGTCGCCTCCCACTGGACTGTTCTCGTTGGCCCATTCGTATTTTCCTCGATATATACCCACCGGCTGTAAACAAATGAAACAAGTTTTATAATTTAAATAACAAGTCAAGGTAGGTTAGATTGAGGGAAAGGATAATGCCAATGGCAGCTACTGTCTGGTATTAAAGAAGTCTCAGATATGGAAATAAGAATATGACTGTAGAAGAGGTCGGGTCACATAGCCGTATATCTACATGTCGAGTGGAAGGAGAAGCTGAGAGAAGCCAAAACTGAATAGGTAGATTTTCTAAAGCACGACGTCATACTTTCTAAATTTATTAATAGGCTTTCACGGCAAATAAAACTCCCTGTTAACAATAAAAACTCCCTGCAAACAATAAACTGCAACATGAAAAAGCTTTTTGAAACTGAATTGTTTAATTTTATTCGATTTAATAGCCAAAAAAAGATGTTAAGTAACGGTACCCGAGCTATGCGGCTACAGACAGAAATTCTAAATTAATCTAAAGCGTAACCTACTTGACGAGACAGATTATAAAGTATAAATATCACCTGAATATAAATTATATTTTATATTATTGCTTTGGTATGCAAAGCATAAGTCTATTCTGAACATTATAAAAGTTGTTACTGATAATTTACGTACTTATTTAGAGACAACTAATCAAATGAATTTATAATATAATAATATACAATGAATATAAACTCATTTACATCGTGAGGAACTAATATGATTACATTTCATCTTAGTCCATAAAAAGTAAAACCAATCAAGGCAGAACTTAACTATACCAATTTTGGTAAGTAACTAAATGACCACTTAGACGACTTATCCAAAACAAATTTATACACATAGTATTTAATTTAATTTTATACCGCATGTAGTAGTATAATTATATAAATCTTTACAATGTTTAACGATCGAATAACATACTCGTATAAACTCATTGCAGTTACGAAGTATTAATTTCTAAGCCCGTATGGTCGTTGGAAATGAATGGATCTTCTATAGGAAGGATAAAAGCCAGGAAGTTAGAGAATTAAATATATGTGAGGGCTGTTTCATTCAGTCGTGTAAGATGCTATTCAAATGCTGCTCTTGTAATCCTAATGTCTTGAATTACAAAATCAATGAATCGTTGTCTCATAGATACATCTTAATGTTATAATAGAAAAATCTAACTAAATTTGAACTCTAGTAGTTTGGCCCGGAATTTTTAGTATAAGAAGAAATATTTTAGGGATATATTGGTGATATTGGAGTAGTAAAAGCAAGTAGCGTACCAGGAAATATAGTCAATACTCTAAGCAACCGCAAGGCAATTTAAAGAATATCAAATCGCTTCTTTCCTTTACGGAATGTAGCCACACGATTAATAGATAATAGATACGCCATAATAGATAACTTACAGCTTAATATTACCAACGTGGTTTAAATTATTTATTAAAATGTAAGACATATTTTATAGACATGTGCAGTACGTTTATAACTAGAAGCAGAGAAGAAAAGCCTGCAATAATCGTTACTGTACAAACAATATCAAATTAGAAATATATATGTATATTTACGTATTTTTAAGGAACGATCAAAGGATAGGATAATTAAAACAGTTGTCACGATTTTCAGGAATAAAACATTTAGTATTTTCCTGAAAAGGATCCTTAATCATGTTATAAGGACCCTTGTAATTTTAATTAATTATCATTTATTAATGTTTTCTTTGACTAAATACTTAGCAATTATTATATTTTTATTGTTGTAAAATAATTAGACTAGGCTAATTTAGAAAGTGGATTAGATAATGCGCAGTTGTTGTTACGGTTTAACAAAGGTGTTACCCGTGATTATAAATCACGGGTAACACCACGGAGCGAATTAAGTTTAAAGTAAAAGTAGCCTAAGTTACTCCGTATTTCATTGCTGCTATTTTGCAGTCCTGTCAGAAATTAGCTGGAACAAACAGACAAAAGTTTTTTTTCATTTAGTCAAAAGTCATTAATTTCAAATTCTAAATATGTTTAGATAATATATTCTTAATAAAGAGATAAATAAACAACATTTTATTTAGTTTTAGTCGAATCGGTATAAAAATGTTATCTATTTGCCGTTAACAAATGTTTGTAAAACCCCCAAATATAAACATTGAGAAATTAGATTGAACCTTTTTGTTTGTGTAAAATCATGTTTTGGTTTTTACTACTTTATCAATGGCAATTATTTCAACTTTCTGCCCAGTTTAGCCTAATAAAACGTAAACAAGTTAAATGAACAATTTAAAGGCTACGAGAACTGTTCGGACCAGATAAACATTTTATCTGAAATAAACTAATCTCAACCTTTCGCAGAATCGTAATGAATCTAAAGCTACAGGAATTAAATCTAACTTTTGTTATGCGGCACAAATATTTTAATTAACTAAAAGGTTCGGGATAATTCTCGGCATTTCTGTTTATTACGAATAACTCCACTCAGCTTCAATGGAAGCTGCAGTACGGTTGAAATATAAAAAACCGAGATTTCTACACTTTGCATAAGCGTAGTACGGTTGAGCAGTTTCTCCTTTTATCTGTGCCAACGGTACGTGAAAAAAACATTAGGCCGACGATTTACAAAATTGCAGCGCGAACAACCGTGCACAAAGAAAACCTCCCTATTGTGTATGAGTAACATATGCACGTAATCTCATAGTAAATACTAATCTAGATGCGTGTTCAATAGGTGGAAAGATTAGCTTGCTAGTTTACTTTATCATTCATCGTGCAGTGTTGTGGAATTAAATTTGATTCAATTATTTATGTGTGTAATATATATAATATATATATATATATATAAACCATTCAGAAAGTAGAAGAGCCACGCTGATTACATCTCGAAAGGACCGGCTCGACCGGGGCATCACTACAGGATACGGAGGAGGCCCAATCATTCTGCATCATTCCCCTGGCCTCAGTTGGCCGTCAGAATGATGAAGAAACATGTCACAAAGCCTTCACGGTGTTCACCATGCTGCATCGTATGCACTCACAACTCACAATGAGGATGGTTGCCCCTACTCCTGGATTCTACTCGTGCTTTCTATCAGGTAGAATAGTCACTTTGGTAGAATATATATATAAAAAATAAAAAATGCGGGTTATTATAATGATTAGGTTCCATACAATTCTTTGATCAGCTTACTTTTTAGGTCGCTTGTCGCGGTAAAAGTTACATACAAATTTATGATAATAGTATTAATAACAGTGTGAATGTGTAGTTCTACAATCAATCAATGTAATGTTATAACAATCTAGGAAATAAAACTGTGAGATTAATAGTGGAATTGTTTTCCCGCAGTCATTGCCTAAAAAACCAAACGATAAAGAACGACACCAGAGAAGACAGTAAATCAATTCCAGGACAAATAATTTCTAACACAAATTTCTCCTGGAATTTCCATTGATATTTTAGAACCACTCGAAGCTGAGATAACGAGGGGCTGATACTTGATATACAAAACATTAATCAAAAAGGAATAAAACAACAGCGCGATAGGCAGGAGTGCTTCTATTGAAGTTCCTACCTGTTTAAAGATTTAATATTTAGACATGTCTAAATCATTCTTGTACAATTACAATAGTTGACAGGCTCGACAGATACTATCGCTATAGTTATGAGACATTGTAAATTGGTCATCTAAGGAGTCCTATTATATTTTTTCGTTTCGAGTTCAATAATATTGTATCGAGTAAGAAATAATACTCTATCGCTGGCGAGTTCCACGCAGACTGAGACGGGGATACTATTAAGAGTCTGTAAGAGTAAAAATATTTAACTGTTTTCCCTTTATCTTTTTTATTATTTAATTAGATATGTCTTCAAAAATTTTACTTTATTCATTGTTTTTTTTACATATTTTTATATTTCACTTTGTTGTAGTTTAAAATTTGGTACACAGTGATTATTTTGCTTTAATTCTTAAAAAAAGTAAAAACTAGTACCTAGACAAAAAAACGAAGCTGAAAGTAATAAACAAGTTTAAACAACAGCACACAACTATCAGTATACAGAGAAACATATATTCAAGTTTAAAAAGCCGTTTATAATTTTATCAATGTAGGAATTACAAATTACGATACTACAAGCAAGAATCAATTTTATCACAGTAGAATTGTTCTTAATTTACCTGTAAAAGAAAATTTTACTACTAATACAGGGGCAAATTATACCCCACTTTGTTATCTTTTTGGGGATTATATTCTTAATGATGCTTATTTAGCACCATGTTTCTTACAGCCATTTTCTCATCAGGACTAAAGTCTTTGTAACAATCGTGGTTATTAATTTCACCCATTAGACACTTACCCAAGTAACAAATGGCGAACATACATTTTCCAATATTGCAAAGAACCATTAAAAAGGGGTATGTCTAAGGTTCGCAAAGGAAATGGTCGATTTCAATGGACATTACTAGCGGTTAGCTCTGATAATCGACCGCAGAATGTACGATTTGAATCTACCCTCTCTTAGACTTGACTGGTCTTTTGTGAAAAAGCTTTAAGTTTTCTAAGTAGTTTATTAGTTAAATGGTTGAATATGGCAACTTAAAATTCAAATGTATGACCGAGATTTATATTCAAACAAATATAAGTGAAGTAGGACGTCAATATTTGGCGGGACGATGTCGCTCAAGCGGCTAAAATGAAGGACTGACGACTTGAAGAAAATGGCTAGCGGAGGATGGATGCGGACTGACCAAGACCGGGAGGGTTGATTTTCTTTGAGGAGGTGTTCGTTCAGCAGTGGAGGACAGCAGGCTAAAGATAAGTGATAATTAGAAACATCTATTTCGTCATCTTCATCAATGTCTTAGCTAAAACGTCAACAGTTATATATAGGCCATGAAGAATGCTGGAAGCTGTTAGATGCGGGTAACACAGGTCCGATTGTTCTTGAAGATTAACCAGTAACAAAGCATTATTTTGAAAAGTTAGTGTAGTGTTGCTTTGTGGGAATCTACACCTCAAAAAATATAAATATATGTAAACTATCTATTTACGTGTGATTAAAGATACTTTAACAATATGTAATTAGTTTTAAATATGTAATAGTAGAAATATTCATCAATAAAGAAATGAATTAAAGAGATAATGATAACGATAGCTATATTTGTTATGAAATTTGAGATTAGTAAAAGAAAAAGTCTGCGCACGAGGTCACTGTTACGGATAAAACAATTTCCAATGTAAAAAGATTAAATATTATAATTTGCTTTCTGTTCCATTAAATTAAATTGTGTTTCGTAAGAATGCTTATTACTCCCGCAGTCTTGGTGGTTCTATGACAGGTAAAGTTTATTAAACAATTATTAACCTTTTTACTTGTTGTTACGAAAAATATTTTTTTTTCTGTGCTTGATATATGTAAATATTATAATAAAATATTCATTGGTGACTTCTTCTGCTCGTACATTTAAAATACCGTGTCTTTTGCAGCAATTGAATTACGAGGAAGGACATAAAAAAGCGAAGGAGTATAGGTATATTTAGTTAATATGGGTAATATATTTATGGAGTGGTTATCTTCATTGATTTTACATTGAACAGTCATCTGATATGTTAAAGGTTTGATTTTAATCGTATATATAATCTTCATATCAGAATACATCACAACAACATATTTGAAAAATCTAGTGAATGGGATTATATCTAATTCGCATTAGCATAAACATAGTAGTATTTAGGTACATGAAGGTGATTAGAAGTCATTAGACGGAGTTGAATTTAGAAAACCTTTTAATGTTATTTACACTAAGTACCTAGTTGTTAAGAAGGCTATTGTGCCTACTTAGTACAGAATAACAGTCTAATTAGGTCATTTCTATGAACAAAGGCAAAAAGCGGACTTGGAGCATAAAATAAGCGTACAAACTATCTTCTTTTCTTCAAAAATATTATTTTAATGGCTTAAAATGCTATTTTTACCCGACTACAGTGATGTAAAAAGAATGGTTATAGTTTTATATGTATGATTGTATTCTTCACCCTTCTATCCTCCCTATATCCCTTCTATTCCCAAGTTTTTAGTGGCTAAACATTTGACTAGTTATTCATTATTTAAATTTATTCATTTATACTAAAATTTTTAATTTTACCATTGTTTGAATGTTCTTTTAAATCACCATGTTTCTATGTCATCTAAAGATATGACATGTTAAAAAGTGAATGTTGTATAAAAATTTAATTTATTTATGTAATTGAAAGGACAATCTAATAATGACAAATGTTCAAAAAAAACCTTGTGGTGACGGATAAGAATACAGAGTGTCACCACCCCTATTCATCGCGCGGGTGTCGTAAAAGGCGACTAAGGGATAAACTACGTAAGACAACATCAATGCAAAGAGAAGGAAAACTTGAAACCAACCCTATACCAACCCGTCTGGCCAGCGTGGTATAGTAGGCCACAACCTCCTTTCTAAGGAGAGGCCCATGTTCAGCAGTGGACTGTTAAAGGCTGTTGATGGTGATGATGCTCAAAAAATGTGTCATTTTCTTGTTTTATTTATGAACTCTTTCACATACGATACTTAGGTATAAGAAAAAAGAAACTAAATTACCGAACATATTGGGTACGCCCGAGAGTCACATTATCTAAAGTGAGAAACAAGTAAAAATAATGTCTTTATGTAGCCGAGGCCGCATTTTCGAGTGAAATATAAAAGCTTTGCAATAAAACCTTATTAGTAGTAGTAAAGGTTCCAAGTTTTAAGGTAAAGCAAAAATCCCTACTAATATTTTAAAAACTTAGATTCATGTAAGTTTGTTTCTTACGCTTTCACGCGAAAACTACTCAACCAATCATCATGATACTTTGTACACAAATTCTTGGAGGTATTAGAAGTAACATTGCATACTTTTTATGAAAAAAAATATTTTTTACAAAAAAAAAAGTGCTTATATATCAGAATAACACATGGGCCACTTTATACTGCAGTAATTGAGACACATGCGGGTGGAGCCGCGGGTGAAAGCTAGTTTCTGATAAAATAACAGCAGTTCTCTCGCTCGAAATCCGAACATGAAAAATCTCCGACTCGTTTCGATGGAGTAAGTAAGTCGGTGGATAGACCTTCGTCATCTAAAGCCTTGTACCGTTTTCTTGAAGCAATTTATCATACAATACTTTCACCAAATTACCACATGAATAATTCTGTATTCCGAAATGGGATTTAACTAGAATTTGTTCATCCATGAAAATGGTAGTGTTTATAGAAATAACAAGCTCTCGGTACACTCATCAGCTGTATATCACAACTAGTAATCAGTATAGAAAATGATAGTACACTTTTTCTTTTGTGATGAATAGATTGAACTAATAGGATATAATCTAAAGATGATATCATAATATTAAATGGATTCATTAATAAGTTTTATAACGTATTTAAGATAATTATAATAGAAATACAGATACATAAATACATCTACACTAGAGAAACCCTTCTAGTGCATTTTGAAATACCAATTGCGATAACTGATAACTGACTGCACAGTTGACTTAAAGTTTAAGTGGGTTCAAATTCTATATGGGAAAACACTTTGTGTGTTTCACAAATTGTTGTTTTAAGTCTGGGTGTTCTTTGTGTCCGTTTCATGTATGTTTGTAAAGTCTAAAAAAAGAGAAGAAAGATTTAATTCCTAATGCGGAGTTGTCTTTTTCAAAAGAAAATAAAAAAGTGACTAGTTTTGCCCCGACTTAAAACAATTTATACACCAAGTTTTCTATATTATCGATAAAGAAATAGTAAAACTTTCAACTAATGGAAATCATTAGGAAAATGCGTGAATTTTCTTCTACAGATATTTATTTATTTATACCAGGATATTTTTGTATAAAGAAGTCCATCGAAAACGAAGGTTATGAATCTTTAATCATATCAACCTAAAATGGCTTACCACGTTGACATAAACTTACCTCATCAATAATGTAAATAAATTTATCTAAAAAAATGACGATAACAGTAAACTATCTTGAAGAATTCTAGTCCAAACATACTTTTGTTTTTTAACACACTACTGCCTCATTAGGATTAATCCTGTGTCGCGGGTGACTTACAAACACACATGAAATGTACACACACAAACACCAAGACTCAGAGCAACAATTTCTGAATCACATAATTATTGTTTTTTGAACCCTCAAAACAAGAAACTGGCGTATAACCACATAAGCCACTAGTAAACTTAACTATTGAAACTGCATGAAAGGATTTTGAATTTCAGCATTAGTATCGTATGGTGGTAGCCATCTATGCCAACATTAGTAAAAGAACTATCAATAGCAAAATAATGACTAATGGCTTTGAATACTTTGCATAGCCATGTGTGAACACACTGATTGTAAGTTTCACCGCTACGCCACCGAACCGTGATGTAGTTAGAGCGAGCAAACAGAGATAGTTGTCTGATTAATCACTGCCGAGAACAATACGAGACGCAATATCCGCCAGTGTGGACCGCGCCTTACGTTTATAGCGGTATATGAGCCATGGACAGTGCCCTAACATCTGTTCGGATAGATTTCTATAAAAGTAAAACTATCTGCACAGATGGTGTGCCTCCGATCAAATATCACGACACTTAGGTCGGTTATGGACAAATACTGTTCTTAATGGTATCATATAAACGGAAATGTGTCACGTTTTAGCACTTTTCTTGTCCTGTTTACAAGTGTTATGGATAACACGCCTTTCATAGCCCTTTTCACAAAGTGGGCTATGCGTCATATCCCGTCCAAAACTTTAAGTTGAATGTTCACACCGAACTTCCCTCCAACTTATCCGATTATGGGAACAAAAAATCGAATAAAATATTTCTTTGCAGCGAGTATTTAAAATAAAGGGTGTACATCAATTAGAGAAGGAGAAATAGAAAAAGAAGGGTATAAGAACTTTAAACATTTACAGGAGGAAATCGTGCTTGAGTATAACTTGAAAAGTGAAAGTTGGGTGATTGCCACAGTGTGATGACTAATTTGCATTAATACTTTCTATAAAAAGTAAACAGTTTGTTCCAAACAGCTGGAGGTGGAGGTACTCAGAAAATATTTTGTATTTTTTACAACAATGACGAAGGAAGATACATGCTGATATTATTATGCAAAGTCTTTACCTTAACTTTATTTACTACCTTCTGAGAAATAATAAAATTTGAGTATTTTACGTAAAAAAATATTATACATAATGCCATCAAATATAGAGTGTAGAGCGTAAAGGAAATCGTTTATTGTCTCAAGGAAACAGCAAGATTACACTTAAAAGCACTTACCCACGTTTCATGTTAGTGACTTGCTATGTCACGCGCAAAAGAACAATATCGCGATTATTATTATAAAAAAGCTCTATCTACGGTAGAAAGGTGGCAGCGAACAAAGTGTAGCGGAGTCATAAGTTTGAAAGGCCAAAACTTCCTAATACTTCCCAGTTCTTTCTACCTGTTTCAATAACTCTATTCTTGCTCTTTTAGATTATAAGTTTCAGAATCTTAACACCGATGTCAAGTGGTAATGTTCGACATCAAATTGGCCACCTCAGTAGCAGCTTAGCATGTGTTTCAATTAACACTATTACGGACGATTAGTAAGACTAAGTTTTACGGAATAAAATTATAAAAACGCATTTAAACATACGTATCTTATAGTATATTAAAGTATTCGTAGCACCTCTGAAGGTCATATTCTAGGTGACATTGAAATTATTGTAAGCTGGGAATCTATCCAATACTTAAATGTTTATCAACTTTAAAAATTAGCTAATTGCTTTATTTTTCCAATCAATAAATAAGCTATGCTTCAGATCAAACTAAACTATAGACACAAATAAAAAAATGTGAACTTGAGACAGTCATCTAACACGGTAACTATTTTAGTACACATCAAAAACACTAGCGGTTTCTATCAATATCATTTTCATGACAACAATTTGGGATAGCCGCAATATGTCCTTGCCCTCATATATTTATTTCAGCTTTCATTTCTGTACACTCTCATTCTGGCCATGTCATCTTTCACTGGGAAAAATAAACATATATCTATCCAATATCCCTCACAGCGCTATCTATCACTGTTAGCAAAAGCATTATATTAATAGTGGATAATATGGTACTGCCATAGACAGATACATAATTATTTTGTGGAAGATCAATCAATTAGTATTCATAACATACTAGTTGTCAAATTAGGAACGTATTAAATGAGTCTGATACTTTTCTGCACTAAACTGATTTTATGAGTGAATTTATAGTATTTGGAAAAATTATTACCTGGTAGAATGTTTAACCGTAAGAGTACATAATACATTCTGAACTGTCATGATACAAAACTTTTTAGTGTGTCAGTCCATGTTACACTGGTTAAAGAAATAAAATATGAAATTAAAGAAGTCGAAATTCCTAGATATTATTAATCAACGTTGCTCGTGATAACTATAGTTAACTCGGAAATTAAACTACTTTAATTATAATGTAAGGCCCTGTTCGCCCTATTAGTCCCTGATTATTAAAAATTACGGATATATTGAAAACAAAAGTGTACTGTGTGTGTTGTGATGAAATGATTTGTATCAAAATACACAAGTTACTTAATAATTTCCATAAAGTTAACTTCCTATGAGGCTTAAGCTTCGTGCTTATATATAAATATTATTGTTCAGTTTTCATTCCAATACCAGAAACAAAATCTGATTATCACCAATTGGTATTGAAACAGCGTTTAATTGTAGGCACTTATATTTAATATACAAATGTTGATACTGCAAAATTCGTATCCCTACAAATTACAGCGAAATGAAAACCATGCTATCTAATTAGGGACTCTTAGTTATTATAAATGGCAGGAAATGAAGCAGCAACCTCTTATCTACTCGGACAAACTGTTTCTCCACCGGACGATGTTCAACAATCTGGAACAGCTTAGTGGCTGTGTCTGAGAGATAGCTGAAACACTTTCTTTCCTTCAAATGGTAGACTAATAATATTAGAAACGGTTTAAATGCCTTCATTTACATTTTATTAGAAAATTAATTATTCTCGTCGAGACAGGATGTCACATCTTAAAATGCGGAGAAAATTGTGCTCCGTTTTTCTTTAAATGTTTTTTTGAGGTTGATATTAAAATTAATTAATAAGGCCTGAAGATCAATATTCAGTCCTTCCTATTTATATATAACTCCTACTAAGTAATTATGGTTGACAGAAAAAAACGACGTTCGTCGTCGTAGAGATACGGTCGATACACCTTTGAACATTGTAACAGAAAGTAAATATAGTAAGCGTGTACTAACAGATAGAAACACATAATAAACGTGAAGTACCAGTTGCGTCGGCAACATCAATCGTCAACGCTCCCAATTTGTTAAAGAGTCCTCTTAGAAAGAAGTCTCTACCTCCCATTTGTACGCGTCCCACCCATCATTGGAGGAATGAAAAAATGTTCTAGCTGAAACGAAGTGAAAATACTTGTAGCGTTGAATCTATCTGGTCTACGGCAATTTTTCCAAGTTTATTTATATGTTACAACTGAATTGGAAATGGTTGAGTGCATACTTACAAAATAACACTCCATCACATATTGCTAGCATGAAGTTTTACAACAATTTTCAAAGTAACAATTTTACAAATGTTCATAAGAATTTGTTCCAAGATTTTTAAAATATTACTCTAAGGTTGCACTTTCTGCACAACTCTCTTGAAAACACTCTTTTAACAGTAGAATTTAACGGTATAGGATTCCTATTTCATGGTTCACAAACAGCGTTTTGATATCATAAATGTTTATTGTTTATTATCGCTCATATCAGGCTTTTAAAAGCAAAAGATCAAAAATATTTATTTTTGTAGGTATTTTAGCACTCTTTTTATTTATATACCTTTGGTTTTAAATAGGTGAACTCAATATTGTAAACAAATTCAAATCTTTCAAATCACTACCATTATATAAACTAGTAAAAATCTTACTATGTATTCATTAATTACTAGACCCTTCTATAATAGTATTAGCAATAATCGGTAGGGTCAAAATTTTGCATTTAAAAAAAGTACTTAAGTTTCAAATCACTTACTAATAAACATATTTCCGAAATGAGTACTTAATATGTTGAGCATTTAATAACGAATTATTCTAATATTAAATATGAGATTTAATTATTAAACAAGAATCAATTTTATGCTTAATAACATATTGTCCACAGGTTTACTCGCATTACTATCGACTTGGTCATTTAATTTTTTACTGGGATATAAAGAAGTATATGACTAGGTTATATCCGGATTGTATACCATCTTTCCTATAAGTTCATCAGAATCGGTACCAAAAGAAATTCATCCTAACTTTTAGTTACAAGAACTATGTTGCATTGTCTGCTATCAAAATGACCACTACTCATAAATTCTGCTCATGCTTTCCATCAGGCAGAGTACAGTCACTTTGGCAGGCTTATATATAAAACAGTTCAGTCATAGTAAGAATTAAAAGATTGCCTACATAGATGAAAAAAAAAAACTATCAATACAAGAATAACGCACAACAAAAGAACAATTAAATAATTTGTTTAGAGCTATTTAATTGGATAATTTCGTACGAATAACATAATTGTGGGTGGTATAATAATAAAATACTAGCTGACCAACGGTGCTCCGTCTGCTTTTTTTAATTGCCCGTAGCTTAAAAAGAAAAAAAAACTAACGCGGGCTTTTTTAGAACTTTTAAAGAAGAACGATTCTTTCATACATTTTTTTCAAATCTTTAATCACTCACGCAGCGCATGCAATGGGAGCTCTCGAAATAATTAGTTGGCCCAGGTTTTTTTTTTTTAAATCCGCACCTATTGGTTGTATTGTGATGGTAGTCACAACACAACCAATAACCATTTGCCTATAACCTTTCTCGGCAAATGGACTATCTAACGGTGAGTTTTTTTTTTCAAATCGGACCAGTATTTCTTAAGATTAGGGCGTTTAAACAAACAAGCAAACTCGTCAGATTTGTAATATTAATATAGATGTTTCACGTCAATTACTATCATAAATGGTGAATTAAAATACCTTACGTTACCTATAAATAAACACGAATAAGCAAATAAGTAAATTGAACTCTTTTAAGGTTAATTGTTTTAAATCACAGGCGGAACGTTTCGTGTCTCTTTATATCGCAACTAACTTTGACTCAAGTTGTGTACGAAGTTTGAATAGTTCGAAAGTTCAAAGTTGTAAACTGAAGATACAAATTAATTATGGGTTTAACAAATGTATCAACGTCATGAAAGGCTTTCAGCAACCCATAATGGCCCACTGCTGGGATCGGGTCACCTCTCAGGGGGGAGGGGGTCTTTATGTGATTTCAAAGGTGGTTTTCGTAATACCATTTATTTATGTTATATACTAGCTGAGTCCTGCGGTGTTACCCCAGTTGTTGTTATAACTCAACTACAACAACAATCGCGGGGCGAAGCTAATCTAAAACTGTAGCTTTGGTTACTCCTTATATCATCAGCTATATGTTAGTGAAAATCTTGTCAAAATCGGTCCAGCCGTTCAAGAAATTATCGGGAATAAACAGAAAGACACATAGCTGGACAAACAGACGGATAAAAAAACCTGTTTTTTATTCTAGTATCTTAAATACTTTCATTTAAAATTTAGCGAAAATCTATAGATATAAACAGACATTTCATTTGAATTTATTTGTGTAGACTATATAACTAAGATACCAAACAACCTTACGTTTAGCGCAAGGAATAAAGTGTTCCCAGCACTCATTAACACACCCACATACCATTAGTGTCACACTAGCACTTTACCCAACCTTCTAAATTATGTAAGTTTGTCAAGACGAGTCATCAATATCAATATAAAACTCTGGACGTTATTGAATTGAACAAAAAAAACTGCAATAAGTAGGTCCTATTTTCTTAAAAAACAAAGTTTTATCGTAAAAATAATAACAAATTAAAATTCGGACATCTAATACACACAATATCATCTAGTCCCAAACTACGCAGAGCTTGTATTAAGGGTACTAAACCACTGATATAAATGCATAACACACTTTTTTGTGTAATTACATACATATTATTTATAGAAATAAATACATATTAAACATAGTAAATACATACATATTATAATAGAGTCTGGGGACTCCGAAGCAAATATTTGTGGATCACAAAAATATTTGGTCCAACCCGGGAATCGAACCCGAGACATCTTGATCATGAATGAATAATGAAGTAAAATGGCGGTAATCAAAAGGGCGCGTTTATCTTTTGTTTAAGTTTCCTAAATATGCAAGTAACATTGTCAATCGACAAGTACATCAAGATGCGAATACATCCCTGTTAGGTCTCTTGCCATTCATAAATGGCTGTTATATAATTCAAATCCAAAGCTTAGCTTGAGCTCGGTTTACGAGCCCGATTTACAAGATCGCACTACATGTAGTGTTGCTTAAACATCTGTACTTAGAAGCTTATAGTCATAAATGAATGATAACTTTATAGTGTGTTTACTTGCTCTGGTATTAGATATATCTTATGAATTCTCCTTAAATTGTGTCATCACTTCAGTGATATGACGTACTTATTGTTCAATAGGTTTCGAATGCCAATATGTTGTACTCGTCTGTCACCATATTAAATGTCACTTATATATAGTAGTATTTTTTCATGTGGATCTCTTTACTACCACTCAATAACAGGTTTATAAACTACTGCAGTAGCTAGAGAGTTGCTTTTGTTGAGTCTGAAAAAAGCTGTGTATAAGTATTATTTGTGGTCAAAACAGCATAGTAGTGCAGTATGACTTACTTGACTGATTCTGTTGTTTATTTAAATATTATTAAAATTGCAAATAATTGTCATTCCTTCGCCCAATATTTGTAAATAAAATAACTAATAACTGTATTCCTCTTAACGCAAATATAGTTTCTAGGTTGTACAATCCCGAATACTGAAAAATAATTGAATGAAATGCATTGTGGATTTAACAAAGCTGGTGATAGAGGGATCGATACACCAGTGAATATTCCTCTCACAGAATGTTTACTGAGCGTACACTATCTCCGTAGCCGTAGTCTCCGGGCTACGAATAGATCATCATTTCAATTAAGAGCCGACTAAGGTACTACAATTCCTAACAATGTACCAGCATGTAGGCATGACGCTTCGAATGCAAACTTAACCTCGGTATATTTACAAATTGTTACTTATACTACTTATCTCTATCCGAAATTACTAACCGCATATCTATACTGTATTTTTCACTTTGTGCTTTTACAGAACTGCAAATATTTTCACAAAGTATTTGATTATTGGTTTTTTTTTCTAAGTCCGGAAATTTACAACCCTTTTTTGAATTGAAATAACTACCTATGTTACATTTAAAAATTAAAAAATAAGATCTTGAGTAAATAATATTTATATAATAATAAACGTAATACACTTTTAATTTAATAAAAAGTTACATAATGCAACATAATATAAAATTAAAGTTAAGTAACTGTAATTTTATTTATGAAGAGTAAAGTTTATTTTGGTCCCTTTCTTGCTATTCAATAGAGGCTATGACAACTTTATTACACTTTCAACATTACTTTTCTAGAGAGTAAGTACATAATTATTATCATTCAGTTCTCAAGATTAACCTATTCAAAACTAAAATGGGATGGCAAATTACATAGTATTGACTACTTCTGCCTGACTGTGTGGAAGTTACATATGCTGACAGCTCATTGCATTCTTTTTCCAGAATTTTATTACAATAATGAGCCGTTTTACTTGCTGAATTATTTTCTCCACTATTAAAAGAACCGCAAGAAACTCACCGTTTGTTAGAAACTGACCACAAATCGTTTAGCTCGCAATTTTTACATCGCCGTCTTTAAAAGTAACTGGCGCATTGCAACGTTCAAGATAAACGTTCTAATGACTTCGTATAACAATTATACTTTAAAGATCTACTTCGCAGAACCTTGTGTATCATTGCCGCGCTTGAATTCAGTTGTATTGTTTACAAACAATTGGTTCGTTTCCCTCGGCATGTTAATAATCTAGAATATGATTAAAACAACTTTGATAATCATACTTGAATTTAATCTTAATTACCCTTTTGCATTCTGTAATATGTTTATGTAATATCATGGCCGTAGGTCAAAAATGGAGGTTGCAAGTTCAAATCCGTGATGGTAGAAATAGTTGTACTATTACTACGCTTCACACGCTAGCAAAATTAAATAGTGACATCATTGATGTTGCAAATATTTACGAATCAGTAAATGTTTGAGTATAAAGCGAGGAATGTGATAATGTTTGTTTCTTAACTTCGTAAAATATTCAAATATTCACTTTCGTAAACCCTGACTATTAACGTATTATTATAATTTCAGTATTAACATATTTTTATCAAGTAGGAATAAAATTTTCAGTTCAATTAAAAAAAAAACAAAACCACACCCTGCAAAAACGACTGCTATAAATTGAAAATGTAAGCATCCCAATGTAAAATAAACTTCTTCATTCTGAATAAACTTTGAAGAACAAAATTGATAGGCAAACGCAGAACAAAATAACATAGTAATTTCAGTCATAAAAACAAACAGTTTTCTGATTTTGCAGCTCAGTGAAAAAGTCTTTAATTTGTATTTTTATTTCAACAAGTGCCATACTTTTGAATTGATAAAGCTATGACCAGTTTGCACTTACCGTGATCAGTGAGTGTCAGTAAGTCTGATTAGATAATTTAAATTTGTATAATGAATCCTAATCGGACCACTTTTCTTAGTAACTGAATTCATCGATGGAAAAAAAAAACACATTAATTTTGTTCATTACTGTGCGTATAAATTTGAACATAAACGTTAATAGGCCATTAATAAGAGGCATACAGGTACATTACATGCCATTCCATTAATACTACTGATTTAGCAATTTACTACTTAGCAGATATAGCGCCTGCAATTTCAGTTGTATTACATTATTAGTTATAACCGTGTTCAATATTTGTATGTAAACTTCTCTCTTCTAAATAATTAATTAAATTATCATTTCAATTTTTTTACTTAAATTTAAAGATTTATATAAACTTCTACCTTTACTTGTTACATTACTATATAACATTACTATATATATATAATATATATATATGCGACACTCAGTTGCTAGCGATGCACTAACAACTGAGTGTATGAAATTAAACGTTGATGATATGGCCTATTATCTTTCTTTATAGTGAACTCTGATGTAATTATCATGCCATCTATGACCATGTACAGATGGCCTTTAATTTAAAAATGTTGTACATCATTCGTTGCGCCATAGATGTGATATTTTGCACTCCAACTGTTATTATCTAATGTCAAAGGTTAAATATTTAAGAGACGAAGAAGGTGAAGGTATAGGTTTGTTGTAAGTGTAACTGTAATTTGATGAACCAACTTTTTTAATTACTTTAAGTTCAAGGAAAACCTGTTTGTTATTTGGGTCCGAATAAATAGTAGTAGTCCAAAACCTCCTTTCTAAGGTGAACCCTATGTTCAGCAGTGGACTGTTAAAGACTGTTGATGAGATGAAAGTTATTTTTTTATTTCTAGGTTTGGCGATATTCAGTCAAGTTCTAAATAAGTAGTTTGTAGTCAGTTTTAAGTATCGTATTCGAATTGCATGTACTCGTAATTATGTTTTAAATCGCTCACGATAGGTTTTATGTACATATTGATGGCTGTCTGATGATTACACGACAGTCTAACAGTCTGTGCAATCTAGTCGACAAGTCATACACTTCAAAGGTATGTTAATCAAGAAATATTGTGAGCCCGATAATCATATATATATAATTTGTTTAAAGAATGGCCGCTAATATAATTAAATCGACGAAACTCCGTTCAACATTTTACACACTAATTTTCATCTTATTGCAAAGAGAATACTGATAATATTACGATTTGTGCTGTGTAGGGTTGAGTTTATCAACAACCTATAATGTCGCATTGCTAAGCTCGGATGGGTTGGGAACTAGCATATCAGCGTTGTGGCCACGTAATTTTGCCGTTGAATGTTTTGAAACTGCCCGAAGGAAAGAAAAACTAAACTTTACGATTGTTATCCTATAATAACAACCAGGATCAACGGCTTAGTATCCGGATCACGGTATCATGTCTAAGGGTCACCCATCCAGGAAAGTACTGACCGCACCATCGTAGGTTACCCTCAGTGATTGCTTCTAATCGCCTAGAGAAACTTGCTATGACCGTTGAGTTAAAAATAGTATGTAAGTTACATGGTGAGTTTGCCGAAATAATTGACAGAAGAAATTTAGCTTTCGTAATGACTGGGAACATAAATCCAACCTATGACTGTTACTTTGAGTACCTACTAAACCATTGAATTAAAATGTACTAGTTATGTAAGGTCAATGAGGTATCAATATATTTCATGTTTCAAATGGGTGTGCAAGCTAGATCGTACTATTCTGCATGATGGCGTTAGAACATTTATTATTTACTTATAAAACTCTGCATAGAGTTTACTATTTTATACTTTTCCAAATACATTTCGGTGTGTTGTGTAAAATATGAATTTTATGTTCAGTTTATTTGTTTCACTCGCCTCGTGCGTAATAAAATACTTTTAGCTAACGATGGTCTTCATTGGATGAACAAAAGCATTAGATTTAAATCATAACTCAGCTTCAAATATAATAGCCATCAAATACATTTAAATAGTAAAGCTTATAATTTAGAAAAAGTCAGGTATATACTGAACCCCGACTGTTTATGACTGTATTAAATTAGCAACGATACGACTACTACGAACCCTTTTAAATTCATGTTTGTGTTTTCCATTTCATTGAATTATATTTGTTAGCGATTGCTTATACTGGCTTACAATTAATAATCTGATTATAACATTCACCAGATACGGCCGTTAACTGACCCAGCGAAGAAATAATATTAGAGTTTATATCCCAAGGCTAACAAGGAATCAAATTATTACTTAAATCCCTTTAAATTGCATCGATATAACAAATACAATTTGCTGCAACAATGTCTCGCTAACCTCTAATAAAACTTTTTAGATTAGAGGTTTTCAGGACTTTTTATTTCAGCCATAGGAGATTAAGAGTCTTGAATGTCTTGTTTTATTTAATTGATCAATAACCGTATAAATATTGGACCGTCGTAAATATCATTGAGTCGTTATTCCACACTTAACTCCACTGTATTTCTCTGCGTTCATAACCTAGAGGCCTTAGGTAATTAGAAACAATCACTGAGGGTTAGCCACGTCGGGGCAGGCAGACCTAAATAGGTGATCGTTCGTGGCATTATATGTTATGAGCGTTTTCGTGATTGGGAGGTCACGATAAGCAGTCAGTCCCGGTTGCCATCATAAGACAGCAGTCGTGCATCAAAAATATGCATAGGCAAGATTACGTAGCCACAACGTGTCTTGCCAGTCCCCAACCCGCATTCGGTCAGGGAGCGGACGTATGGCCTTAACCCTCTACTGAGAGGCGACCCGAGCCCAGCAGTGGGACATTATGAGTTATTGATGAGTATTTAAGTTGATGAGTTTAAGAAAACGGCTTTTATGAAGATTTTTTTCATATTAATAAATCAAGTATAGGTCCTAAAACATCAGATATTTCTTCTATTACTGTAATTTAATCTTAATAAAATAAGAAATTGGAAATAAACATTATTGCTTTATAATGTTCCTTTCCGTTCCGGTCACGGATGATAGTCATGGTAAATTATATCAATATTATTAGAAACGTAACAATAAATCTCAGTATTAAAATATTATGTTAATTTCATATTTGATATCAGTCAGATCATAGAGCATTAAATAATATTTAGTATGATGGGATAAATAGCTCACATCACTCACACGTTAATAGGATGACAGCTTAGTGGTATAGTAGATAAGTAAAACAGGGATCAGAAATATTTATGCCATTTATGTATGATGATTGTAATTTATTATATAATATGAGATTGATAAATGAGATTGAATAAAATAATATGAGGTTGCCAAAGTTTTTCTACTCTGCCTGATGGAAAGCATGAGAATAATCCAAGAGGCCACGATAGGCATTGCAGAATGCAGACAACGCAACGATGTAGCATGGTGATACTATGGCGAATGTTTGAGGTCCTTCTGCATTATTGGGCCTCCGGTCTCACACTCACCAACGAAACGTAGCACGAATGCTGACATTTTAGGTGCGTCTTCTGTGAGAGGCAAGTACCGCTCAGGTCGAGCCTACATTGTTGTGCTCAAATGGTTTTACTGCCTTGAAAGTAAATATGTCGAGAAATTACTGCATGGATGGTGCAGTGGATTAAACGCCTTCACCTCTGTTTTCTGCTGCGTTGAGTGTGATGAGTTTTTGCCTCACATGGGACAGGACTTTGTGTGATCCAGAAATAGTTGTTCAAGTTTTCTTTTTATCCGAATCATGTAGGATTGTAAAGTCTTCATATTTCTAGTGCAGTCGTTGTATTTTCTTTCAAAGAAAAGGTAAAAGAAAGAAATTGAATGTTTCAAATGACTTTATGTACCTTAAATCAATATATCATAATACCTGTAGTTAAAATGTATAATAGCCATTCAATTAATATCACATACCTTACTGCTATTAATTCATTCACCATGACGAATAATAATTACAGATGTGGGCGGAATGACAATGTATAATTAAATTCGGACATATATATATTTACATAATACTTGTGATTCGTGTATACTATTTATATATATTTTCTTTACAATTGTAATATTCAAATTCTTACTACAGTATCGCACAATAATAATACACTCCAATAAAACTCCATACACCAATGAATTTACTACGAATAACACTAATTCGTTATAACATTTTACAAATGATTTCATCATCAACAGCCTTCAATAGTCCACTGCTGGACATAGGCCTCTCGTTTGAAAGGAGGTTTTGGCCTACTATGATTTACGTGATCGTATAGATTCAATGTTCTTCACGTCTTGGAATCTCCTACCATAGACTTGTATATTACTACAATCGAAGTGATACTATCTATATTTAGTTGCGTTGAATGAAAATTCAAAATAAAGAGAAACTATACGATAACACTAAGCGAGTATCATCATTTTAATTATAAACACTACTATTTTATTTCTTAATATCATAAGAACGTAGCTTTCATCAGACTGTGTTGCGGGCACTACTGCCTTTCTCTTCGACACTTCAAGTAAATAATTCGTATCTTTAATGAAAAGTCTGTCATGTCTTGAACTTCAAAAAGCACGCTAATTCCTTTGTTAAGTAGATAATTAACCTTAAATATTCGAAAACCGTAGGAAACTAAAAGGCTCCGACATTCCTTCAGATTTAATAAAGACTTAAATAAGAAACTACACCTAAACCTGCGTATATTAAAATTATTTCTCGTGAAAGTTATCAATACAAATAAATAACATTGAATTCTCTGTTTGTAATTTCAAATTCATATTTGGACACATAAGGTTTATGAAAGTATAAACGATACTTGATTAAAAAGCAACTTTTAAAATTTTCTGTCTGTCCGTCTCAGTGTCTGTTTTTTCCGTATAATCTCCGGAGAGACTTAACCAATTTTCAAGGGACTTTCACTAGCAGGTGGGTGAGTTAAGGCTACTTTTTTGACTAGCTTTGCTCTGCTACGTGACCCGCAGTTGTAATATTACAACAACAATCGCAAGTAACACCGCGGGAATCAGTTAGTTAATAAATTAATAATAGGTTTTAATACACGTCAAGATATTTCAAACGGTACTTAAACCTGGTACCAACGTACAAAATTATATAAATCATCAAAGTAACAATATTTGGGATTTAATTTTAATTAAACAAGTGAGCACATGTGTAACAGCTTACCCTAATTAAAATTACAAAGGGTAACACATAATAATACCCGCAAATATAATAAGCTCATCTACACGACAATATTTGTAGAGTATTTGTCGTAGTAATATTATTTGTGTATAAATTTTCAAGTTAGGAAGTTATGATTCAAATGTTAATCAGTAATATAAAATTACATAGGTAAAAAGTTATGTTAGGAGGATTTCCAGTTCCATTACAGAACAGTTAATAATTCACTGTCGTACATAAGTAAATTCTAACACTAAACGTAAGATTCTAAGTATAACTCGGGCGACCTAATATGGCACCTGACTCAAATGTCAGTCGTTTAAAGTACTGAGTGCAAGAAAAATATACTTTATTCTAGTTTCATTAAATTTCAACATTTATGTGAATATTATTTATGTGTGATTCACAAATATTTGTTTCGGAGTCTGGGTGTTTTCTATGTATAATATGTATATATTTACAAAAAAAAAAGGAAATTTATGTATTTATATCAGTTGTCTAGTACCCATAACACAAGCTCTTCTTAGCTTGGGACTAGATGATGTTGTGTGTCAGATGTCCAAAATATTTATTATTATTATTATTTTATTATTTATTTGCTTCAAGTAGTTTCTCATAACATACTACTTTATCTTAAGTGGTACTTTACTACCTGAGTTAAGAAAATACATATACATACAAATGCATATGCATACCAATAGGAAGCAGGCCTCATTCATTATTTACCCGAATGTATTCTTCGTGCAATGATTTAAATAATATTAGGTAATACCTAATATCATTTTAAATGAAATTAGGAACTTAAATATGGTTATAAAATACAATTTTAAATCGTCATGATAAGCCTTTTAATCGTAGTCTCTAAATATCAAATGTATATGGATATTCTTTATTTTAAACTATTGCGTCTCATAGTCGTCATGCTGTTTTTTTTTTCGTGTGACCTTTCTTAAAACAATTGAGTTATCCAGACGAACCTAATGATATAATATTAATAAAATAAATTCGTGGAGTAATTTATATGACATTAGGTAATACCTAATAAACTAAAATTATTATGTAAAGATTCGTGCAACGGCAATAGTGATGCTAACGCTACTCGCTAGACGACAGAGGGGTATCACGCGGGGGAACAGTATCATGTTTCATTTTGAGCCAGGTGCCATCTTAGCTCGCACGAGTTATACATAAGAGGTTTTCGCTACTATACCAAGCTGGCCAGACGGGTTAATATAGATGTACGGTTTGTGTCATATTTCCCTTCTTTTTGCAGTGCTTTTGTCATATGCGATTTAGTCGGTGTATATAATTAGAAATATATTTCATAGTTTGATATAAGAGTTGTTCCCAATGTGAAGTTTGTAAGCCTACTACAAACAACTGTTTTTGTGTCATACCTTTCTTCTCAAATAAAAACTGAATACTCAAGTGTGGTGTTTACATTTGATAAACGACGACGACGAATATAATATTCTTAAAGTATTTTTCAGAAAGAATTATTCGAAAACTAGCTGCCATCTATTTTTCTGTTTCAAACTAAGAAATGGAAAAAGTTCGATTCTAAACCCTGTAGCTCTAACTAAAATCAGACAGCGGAATCTAAAATATAGATAGTGTATTGCTATATTTTATAGATTATTTCATGAAATTGCTTCTTTTGTGGCGGCTAGTTTAAAATTTAAGTTGACAGATTAATAGAAATCCCAACACATATGTTAAGATTTCATTTGATACCTAGAAAGTCGTCACGGATCACCAGCTTTGGACATTTCATCTTAAAGAACTAAAGTGTTATTTTGGTGAATATATACGTAATTAACGCTTAATTGTGCTAATTAACAGTAGTATGGGCGACTTAATGCTTTATATACATCTTAATAACCCTAAATTTATGTCTAAAGTCCTCAACTGCTGTAAGATCATCTGTAGATACACTATAACATCGTCTCCCTTACCCTATATAGTGTTACATAAAGGGTAGTTTAAAACCAGATATCAGATTAATGGATGTTGGCTAGAATAGTGAAGTAAAACCTCCACTACGGGCTTATTACGTTCATTCAAGGTTAACGACATTCAATTGTATATAAATCCTTGTGTTTCACAAAGCACTGCTTTCACTTAACATCCAAGTTAATCAGCTATTTTCATTTTCTGTGACGTGAAATATAAAAGGAAAATTTCATCTTAATGCCGTTACAGATGACGTTGCACAGGACAATTAAAATATTCATCATCATCATCATCAGCCTATTGCAGTCCACTGCTGGACATAGGCCTCTCCAATTGCACGCCACTTGGTTCATACTCAAAGTCCAACTTCAGAAACATCTCATTAATCTTTTGACTATTGGTCAGGGTCTATAGTTTAGAGTACATAGAGTACATTTACACATAACAAAACACCTCATCCATACAAATACCTACAATAAAACCGAAAATAACTCAGTCTAACGCTTTCATGGCTAAACCACTGCAATGATTTAAAAAAAAAATTGTTGTTGAAGAAAGACAGGCTAATCTTCAAAGCGATACCAATATACATGCGTGCGAAGCCACGGGCAAAAGCTATTATAGCATTACAGTAAAATATAACAAAAATGACGTTTAAATAATTCCACTCTCTCTTTGAACAAATAAAACGAATCATAAATTAATATTACTACGCTTTTCAGAAGTACTTTTAATATATTACTAGGTACTAGTCACATTATGGACTATCATTACAACTTGTGTGAATTACATTTTATAACCCTTCACAGCCACCAGTTACATAAAAGAATATTGTATCTATATCTAAAACAGATAAATATCGTTACACAGACACAGTCATTAAATGTACATGAAATACTTTTTACCCCGGCAGTCAATGCCTCCTTTGGGACAAGCAATTACATAGATGTTTCCAGTTACATCGGATAGATGGCGATACAAGCAATTTATAAATATAGTGTGTACGAACATTAACCGGGTTGAGCGATGGCTTAATGGATCGTGTGCAGAGGGTTAAGTGCCAATTCAGTAGCTCTTAGTGTTGAAAGGATAGTTGAAGAATTTTGTTAAGCATATTTACATTTTTTATGTTCCTAAAATATTATATTTATTGGTGTCGCCAATGCGTATTATATTGACTGTTAAACATACGTATATTTATTAACCGACTTCAAAAAAAAGTAGGAGGTTCTCAATTCGTCGCTCTTTTTGTTTATGTATGTTCAGCGATAATTTCGATGTTTATGAACCGATTTCAGAAAATTATTTTTGCATTCGATTCGGCATAGCACAGGTGGTCCCATCGGCACCATATCGGGATCTGATGATGGGATCCCAAAGAAATCGAGGGAACTCCTCAAATATCGTAGGTACTACTGTCGCGATTTGGGTACTCGGAATAGTTTTTCTTTGAAGTCGGTTCCTTTTTGTTAAAATTATAAAGTAAAGAGTTATTAGTTTTAAACAATACCATAACCAGATCGAGTATATTTTTCTGAAAAACAAAAAGTCTGATAAAATGAGTCAACTTGGACTGACCAGATTTCACTTATACGAAATTGAATAAATATGTACAAGAAATTTATATACTGATTTAAAGAAAGTAGTAAACAAATTCTGAACGTAGACGAAGAGCATTGAGACACGTCCACCGTGGGACAAGACCTCACAAGTGCCAAACAAATATAGTTAAAAGGTGTCCAAGCATGAAACAGTAATGTCGAGGTCGTGACCTAAGTTATTGATGCTTTTTCTAATAATAAAACTACCAGTTTACTGTCGGTATGAATGGCTTTTAATTCTCGACGTATAATAATCCACCTGTAATATTAGGCGATGACTAAAGTTCTACTACTAGTACTATTGTGTATTATGTGGTGCTACTAATGTTGACTGTTGTGCTATTGTTGATAAATATTTTTTAAATTATTTGATACCTAATATATTTTCATATACAACCTTTGGTTTTATACAAAAACAAGATAGCTCTCAGAGGGCTGATTTTTTTTCCGATTTACTTGACAATTACCGATATATTATGACCAAAATATAAAAAAATTAAAATTATTATGTTTTGCAGATGTCTAAGCTATATTACTGCAAAGTGCAGTAGTTTTTACGTGAAAAAATAACAAACAAACACACAAACACACATATCCTTACAAACTTTCGCATAATATTAGTAGGATATGATACGATATCTTCCCTTTCGGATTATCTTAATTCATTTTAGTCCAGTACGATAAGTCTTTACATTATCCTTCGGTTGATAATAATTTCAGCATTTTATCGTGAGCTTAGAAATATAAAGGTCATATATATAATTCGTAGCTCGTATACAATTTCATAACAAAAACTCGCAATCAACCACTTTCTATTCAATAGGTACAATTTCCTCCAACACTGCTTAAACGGCGATAAATCAAATAACTTTATTATTTGACATTCATTGACACATTAACGCTAAAAAGAAATGTAGCAACACAAAAAGAAAATGATTAAAGGCACCAAAAGGTTTCTATCAAAACAATCAATCTTACTATTCGTGTTTCTGCTTCATTTTTCAACCCGAGCATGGCTAGTACTCAATACGGCCTCCGCGCGCCCACGTACTCGTCAACAATGATGGGTTCGGTATCCTGTCGATATACTCTGCACCATAACACCCATTGAACTGACACAGTCAAGGACGACTTTTGTATACCTTGAAGATTTCATTGATATGGAGTCATTTAGGTTAGGTCGATTTTATGAGACTAGCTTCCTCTTGTGGCTTTGCTCTACTCGTCAAAGAAACATAGTAAACACACCTACATTTTCTCTTCTCTTCGTCATCTTCAACTCTTTATTAATCTTCGATTTCTTATTACTCGTGTCTTGTTGTACTGTCTTAATATTGATGGCACTATTCATTTTATTTATAATATAGATTGATGAGTAGTGTTCCAGAATTGTTGTTATTTTGTTTAATTGCAACATTGGCTTGATGTTGCATTCAAACTTTTTTCTTTTTGGAGCTGTTGATCTTCTTTAACGAAAGAAATGATAAAGTATCCCTTTCCGATATATGAGTACCATCAGCTTTTATATGTTGTTGAGAAACAAACTAAACAGCGTTTATTTAGGTATTCGATCATAAGAAATGAAGTATATTTTGATTTAATCAGTTAGTAGAAAAAGTACGACAAGTCTCATTTGAATCGAATGGGATAAAGTGTTGGTTAAGCAAATTAACCAGAATAATCAGGGCACAGGCCCGCGGATACAAGGGGAGTAGCCATAGAGTCTTTTTCAATAAAGTTTGCCATTTTTGTGTGGGAAATCTTCTCACATACAGTTTAGATTCACACGTAAAAACAAACACCAACACTAATAACTTACATTCCCACTCACTATTTACAATTAAAACAATACGCACACGTAACACATGCTGTGTCATAACAGTGTAATGCATATGCCCATTTAGGCTTATGCTTTGACAGAGAGAACGTCTGCGTATGGCTACCACCTCCCATATTGCTCATCATCATCAGCCTATCGCAGTCCACTGCTGGACATAGGCCTCTCCCATTGTACACCACTTTGATCGATTTTGGGATTCTCGCATCCATATTGCTCTATGACTCACAAAAGTAACATACAGAATATTCCTTCATATTTGTTAGCTAAGTTAAGATCGCACACACTAATAACACCACTCCCACAGTGGTGTTATTGTTTCAAACTGAATGGATTTTACGATTATCAAATGTCGGTATGCAACATTGAATACTTTACGAACCTATTGATTTAGAATTCAATGTTTGATTCGTCAAATAATAATCATAGTAAATCATTTTCATGATTTAAATATTGATATACTCATTTTGCGATTACATTTTGCAAAGCGACATATTATAATTTACAAAGAATATGTTCTTTATTTCAGTGACGATAAATACATCGTTCTGTGCGAAAGAGAATATATGTAAAATATCCCTAAAACCTACCTTTGTTAGGCCAAACCTCATACTTGACCAGCGATCAATAGTAATGATTGTTTTTGGTCGGACAGTCGGTTTGCTACATATATATATCGGGAATACCTTTTAGTAACTAATTCTTCGGCATCAATTTAGTACTGCTCGGATAATATCAAATACACAAAACTATGTCACCAACTTATATAATCAATGATGGAAATGGCAATTTCCAAACATGGATCAATAAATTTAATAGGAAGATATGATCATTTCGGTTTGAAGTTAAAATTAACTTTTACGCCATTGTGGTTGTTAATCCCCGAACAGTTATTTTCTACTGTACAGACTTTATAATTGACGGCTCTGTGAACAATGATTGGCGTTTTACGGCAAGCGGCTTATTATGCAAGAACAAAATTAGCAAATCTTCTACTTTGCTTTTAAAGTGGGAAACGGCAATTGTTGGAAAAGAAATTCCACAGAGCAAGTAAATTTCATTCATAAAGTATATTGTAGAGAAAAAATCGTTAGATATATTCAATAAGACAATATTTAGACTAAAAAGAGAATGAAATGAAATAGGGGTGAATTTGCAAACAGCCCGCTTAAGAGATTATTTCACGAGCTTAACATTCAATCCTTTTAAATGAACCTATACGATCGTCCTGCTAGATTTGGAGTTCTGAAGTGGCCCCTTCTTTCATACCACGAGACATTCAATACCAAAGGATCGATTATGAACACGATTATCGTGTATTAACATCGCTAATGTACTCGAGAGCCAACGAACAGAAAGCTTTTTATTCATAAGCAGTCGGGGGAGAAATGAAAGCAAGAGGTTGAAATAAAGCTTGTTCACACAATAAGACGCGCACAGCAGAGGGCCTGTGTGCGTCACCGGACGATTTGCTGTGAATAATGAACTGTCAACGTATGTTTTTTGCTTAGTATTCATTCTGGTGAATTTAAGATTTTATTGTGCTCGAACAATTATTGAAAGATTATCGCCAGAGGTAGCTTCATTGTGTATTACGTAATACCGCATTTGACAATGGCACTGAATAGTAAACTAAAATAAAAAAGTCTTCTATGGTACATTTCATATAAAATATTTAGTAGCAGGGATTATTCTTTTTTTTTTCTTTCAACTAAATCTAACTGATATGTACATTGTATATTTAGGCAGTGTTTTTTTTAGTAGTGATCAATGCATTTATAGAATTATCAAAACTTTTCAATAGGTATGTTCAGTTTAAATCGGCTTTAACTGACGTATATCAAGAATCTAAATGTAGGAATGAAAAGGCATTCGATTGCCAGTAGAGTAGTGACAAGTATCGATGTATCAAAGCATAGCAACGCATCCCAAACGTTGATATTAAAATGTACAGTCACGAACACCGAATTACCATGAAGCCGTGTATGAGACAGGCCGTGCAATTAAAGACGAACATGTGTGGTCCGCCCTACTATTTGAGGATAAGAAAAATTTCGTTCACTCGGTAACACCGATGGTTTTGCAACGTCATATATTTAATAACTTAAAAGGAATAATCTTGAAAGCAAATATTGTTTTTTCGTACAATTTCGCCTCCGGAATCGGAAATTGATTGGTATTGGCAACGTAAAAATAACAATACTATTTTGCTACCTTCATTCTATAAACACGATATATGATGTTAATCTCTTAATATAGTTGTAGGTAACAGTTTGATTACATATATTATTTTACTGATTAATGAATACTGACTCAAAGATGTCGTGGTGCTACCGTGAGAAATTGAAATGTATATATGCATATAAAACGTCCATATTTTGAAGCAATTTTGGAATTAAGCTCATGTGTAGGTACTCGTATTTTCATTCCACTATTTAATTACTTAAAATAATATTTACTTGACTGGTTTCGCCTTATAGCATTTTCAACATAAGGCAAATTAAACCGTGTACGCAAACGAGAGTATAAAATATACATTAACTAACTACTACTATATAAAATATACAACTATATAAAATATACATTTTACATATTTCATTTTCATCTTTTAATCAAAAAGACAAAATGTGTAAACTTTTTTAGCTCTAAAAGTTCTAAAAAATCAAAGTCATTCATATCGCCGTCATAGTTTTATCTTTTTTGCTAGATACTCACTACAGTTAATCACTCAAAGCTATGATTATTATTGTGTCTATTTATTCTCTATAATTTATTTAACAAAATGAAACAGAACCTTCAGAATGTATGCCAATGACGTTGTGATTAACACTACATATTATCCTGTTAGGTACGCAAATACAAAAGAAAAGCGATGATTATAATACTTATCGTTCTAGTCACGTCATCGTATGAGTCAATTCGGGGAACCAGGTCAAATTAGTCGCCTACTTACGATTCGCAACCTGATGTCTAGTTTGGTCTTGGCCTATCTTGGACGCTTTTTAAATTTTAAATATAAAAAATAAAAAAATAAAAAAATCCCTCCTCTCCACTTCTTTTTTCAGTATTAAAAAGTCTGGGACTGACAGGCTTTTGGTCCAAAACATTGACACAAAGGAAAAAGGTAGGCCCTCAGGGTTTGTATTTTAAAAGCCTTGTAAAAATATCCAAATGAAATTTTATATTCAAACAAAATACTCATATATAGTATATAAGTCTCCTGTATGCATAATGTGTAACTTTTTCTTTGAAGATTAGAATAATATTATATAATGAAGTCTCAAAGAAAATGCAACTTTGTAATATTCTCTTTGCATACATTTGTTTAACCTTTGGTGATATCAGCACTTTTACGGGAAGATACTAGATACAAACAAATATATTTAATTATTATATATATATTCAGATAGGTACCATACAGTTCTTTTGTAGACGAGCTTTGGGCTCAATTTATTAGTTCTTAAAATAAAGTATCTGGACGACCGATCCTAGCTCGGTTACCACTATTTATTGTTTCACTACACCATCTATTCTCTCAATTAGCTATAGTGTTGCTGTATTGAAGTACTAACCAACAACCAACTAAGTGTTACTGAAAGAGTAGTATGGTTGTGGCAAGCAATGCTAAGAGTTAAAAAATATAAACGCACGATAACTCGAAAACTTGCTATTTACACCCCGTAAACCCACAAATACCAAATTTCACAGAGAAATCGTTAGATCGAAATAAGTATAATAAATACACAAGAATTTCTCGTTTAAAGATATTAGTTTAGATTTACAAGATAACGTGTGGAGTAAGCTTCTCTGATAAAAATATATATTTTATCGTAACTCTATTTATATATGTTGTCATCTACTCGGCAATTATTATATATATAATCAAAGTATATCAAAACGACTCTACAACGTTATTTAATTACAATGTACAGATGGAATTTCTATGCCTATGACTTAAATCAAATCGGTATAAAAAAACTGTTTTCAAAGACAGTTTTAAAAGATGTAAGATGTGTAAGAACATTATAAAAAATAATCTGGTCTCTAGTCTAATTATTATTTTGTATATTTTCTACAAAATAACGTATCATCAACATCCCATAATGTCCCACTACTGAGTTCAGATCTCTTCTCAGTAGAGGGTTAAGTTAAGGCCCTACGGTCCCAAGTAGGCCGAGTGTCGGTGTAGGTCTTACTCTGATTGCTCTGAAAACCTGGCCGAAAAATTAAAAAAATATAATTAAATTTTCAGTTTCTCGTCACCAGTTTTTAATATATTTGAAGTTTTAAAGCAACTAAATGTGTAATGTGTGTGTAAAATTACGTTGGAAGTTTCCGTTAGTTCGATACATACGGGTCAAGCATAAATAAGCGTGTTAATTAGAAAAAGCGTATCAGTTTCGTTTCATTTCACAACATTTACACTGGAATAAAAACAATAATGAATGATAATTATGGCAAATAAAAACTTTTTGTGAAAGAGCTAACTTTGACCATCTTGAATGCAGCTTTGTATGTTTAATTTTATGAACCAGTTTAACTTACACTTTTACATTGTATGAATAGTAGACATTTATACCACGATGATTTAAATCATGTACTAGTTTCATATAGCTTTATAAAACCCGTTTTATTTTAATTGATACCATAACATATTATATCTCTAAAAATTTAAACTTGCTGCACATTGACGTAAATATGAAGTATTACAAAGACCTTGTTAGGTTAACTTTAAAAAGGTAGGTATTAACAAATTTTATTTACGTTCTATTAAGTAAATTTAAATAGTTTTACTCAAGTTTTCATGGTTTTAGAGACGAACTTGGTTCCTTTGTGACTGACGTTAGGCACTGCTGTAAAATAGGCGGCCCCTTGGACCCAAGACAGTCATGTGTATCCTCTAAAAACAAACAAACCTCAAACATTGTATAATAATGAACCTGAATTATGATAGTACATATTTGTTTAAAGCACTCACAAGTAAACGAACGAGCTAGTATAATCTATAAAAAAATTGATTTCAGTTCAGATTTATTTTAAAAATAGTGAATTATATCGGAAAATATACTTAGGTATCATAGCATATACAAAAAGATAATGTTTCTTCTGCACACACGCTCAACGTAACAATATCTTAGGTAAGTACAACAAGCGCTTCAAACTGTATTATAATGTAAGTAATATAGCAAATGTGCCACCTGCACGATGGATAGAAGGATAAAGAAAACTAAGTGCTTCAATTAGGGGCCTTATGCTATGTGGTTGTCTGAAGAGTGTGTTTGTTAAACATTCATCTACCTAATTTAAAATGAAGTACTTTATTAGGTACGATCATGACACTTGTTACGGTAGAGCACCACCATGCACAACGTGAAAGTTTCCCGATTTATCAGTCCGTAGAATGATTTTCTGACAGGTTATCGTGTTCCTCATATGTACCGTAGATTCTCCCTTGATAGTATTTTATTTCTGTGTAAATTGAAATAATTTACGGAAAATGCTTCACTAAGACTCTTTAAACGGTGCAAACTATTTGCATAAACTGAGATTTCAGATCCCTTGAGATGTTTGGCGTAGCTCTGAATAGACTTCTTTAGAGATAATAGAAAGTATTCTTTAGCACTATTCTGTGCAAAATAATTGAATTAGATAACTACCTATATTCATTTTTAAATTATATTCTTGTCTGTGAAATATGAACTGAATATAGATTATTTAAACACTTAACATATGAATAAATCACACCGAATGGTAATCACCATTATATGCAGTAGAACTTTAAACTGATATTTAAACACTAAATACAATTTTGATGTTTTAGAAATGACAACAAAATTAACCTTTACGAGTTATTAACTTTGTATGCTACTGCCAAGCCCCTTGTTTATATGGCGTGACGGTTACTCAAAGGAACGAGGTGTCTCTATATAAAAACAGACAGAAGCTATTAGAAGCGTAAGACACCATGTTTAGATACGAAATAAATATCAGCTTTAGGTAATAAGTACAACAGTTTTCTGGAGCCTGGACATAAGACACCAGTAACTGCAAATTGCTTCCCGAGTGTGTTTTAAAGTCGACCAACTGAAATTTATTAAAAGTTTACATAAAGTAAAAAATAAACAATAAAGTTCTTTTCTCAGCTGATTTCAGTTCTTCGCAAGTTTTATACTTCTAAATGTCGAGATATTCAGAATATTTAAATCGTAATAGACCGACAGAAGTGGTCCGGTCCCTTTTTCTAATAAAAGAAATGACCGATCACGTAAGTCACAAAAGGTCAATCAATCTCAATTTAACTACTCAATCAGAACCATTATCATGCTAAATTTAGCATACGTTTTCCGGGATACC
The DNA here is from genome assembly GCA_932526445.1 of Phragmatobia fuliginosa. Taxonomy (NCBI): domain Eukaryota; kingdom Metazoa; phylum Arthropoda; class Insecta; order Lepidoptera; family Erebidae; genus Phragmatobia; species Phragmatobia fuliginosa. The sequence goes on from OW052067.1 coordinate 17,080,400, forward strand.
GTACCGATAAGAGGTACTTTTCATGTAGAAATACTTAGGTATTGTTGCCGAGGCATAGAAAAATATCATAACTTCACTTCAGTGCGAAGGTGAAAAAGGCGCGAAGATTCCTTATGCAGGAATTTCTGGGATGGAGAACAATTATAGTGATATTTGAACCATACCCTCTGCATCTATTTCAAAGATGAAGATGCTCTTTTGCTTAACAGATAAAATTCTACAGTAAAACTGATTCAGCCTGTAATCAATTCTAATATTAACGGATGTAAGGTTAAGATTGTATTTTTAAATGATTTGCAATTTATTTAACGAAAGTAGTATTTACCTTGAAGTGAGTTGCGATGTACAATTGTTGGTAAAGCTTAAATAAAAAAGAAATCATTAATTTACTTTTACTTAATTGTATAAGTAATAAAACCACAGACGTTATAAATACAAGTCTTTTTATAAGCTTTCTATAAGAGTACTCATAGAGCAATCACATGAATTATCCAGTCGTACGTGAATGGCACCACTTTAGCTTAAAAGCCTCGTGACAAGTCATTCCACGTTTCCTTCACTCTGTAATTCTTCAACTTAAATTTTCTTTAAATCTAAACTGTCAGTTTGGGATAATAAAAATTAGTAGAAATTACACATTTGTAAAAAAAATTGTAGGTATTATAATATAAAAGTCTTGAAGATGAAGTCAAATAATTATAATTGGATGTGAATCTTACGTGACTAACAAGTGCTATGCCAATATTATAAAGCTAAACAGTTTCTTTGTAGATGCTACTAGTATAAGACGACAAAGGAATATCCTTTGTCGACTTACCTAACCAAAACCCAACAAGAATATTACGTAGTCAAGCTTATTTAACGTCAGTGAATAGTAATCTATACTCTATTATACTATGGTTGTATTATGTATATAATTTGCTTCAGTAGAATCAAATTTGAGTAGAACCTAGTTGTATTCACCAAACTCACTTTACTTAACACACTTCACACAAAACTACAAACAATGCAATATGGTAGTAATATCATTGGGTCTCCGGTTCGGCACTCACTAACGAAACTCCATATCACGAATGCTATCGTTTTAGGTTGATCTTCTGTGAGAGCCAGCCTATTTTTGCTGAAACCTTCGTGGCTCTAACACCTTAAAAATCTAATCTAAATATATAAAGCAGTTCCACCATATTCGAAATCCTCCTTTCTTATACCATAATTTAAGTGCAATCCCTTACATTAGACATTTGACATGTCTGCAGAAATAAATTCTAGCCGAGAAGCATCGTTAACACTCTCGGCTTAGTAGCCTTTTGAATTCCCTGTATAAAAGCTTTGGTACGTATTGATGCTAATCTTTTTGTAAAACTAAGGAACAAGTTTCATACTTTGTTTGACTTTCACGTATGGTACTTTAATAAAGGTAACTAACAGAGTGTTGAAAAGCTTTTTGACTTTAAGAATAAATATTACTATTTCTTCATTTTCGGTAGTATGAAATAAAACTAAAATGGTTATTCTTCTGTTTCATGTACCTACGATCATGGATACAAAATAATTGTACGTTGGTTGCGTGTACCCAAATGTAACAGTTTTAAGGAGATTTGTAATATGTACATAGCTGATTTATTAACTTTTATTATTTACCATCTTTTGCCAGCAGCTTAGCCTTATTTTGATGTATAACTTTGTATGATCCTTTTCACCGTTTTAGTGGTGAAATATTCCCAAATGCTCTCTAAGTACTCGCCTACACTCCTCAAGGAACAGACATGGCAAAGCTTCCTGAGGCTAGTTGTTTCGGCTTTGCGTTGTCTGTGAGTCAGTCAGTAAAGGAACTGTATCTATACTGTATTTATATTTAAATGTAATGGTACTTTTCTACTTTTCTTTAAAACGGTACGATTATATTCATGTATTTATTTAATATAAATGTAAGATCAGGATGTATAAAATACACTTTAAGCACTATTTAAAAGCTTCGACCAACAAGTTTTCATTTAGCCGTAACAGTTCTGTTTATAATGCAATTTCGTAAAAAATACCACCCAATATGATATCTTTAACAAGGTGGTCTAAACTGGGTGCTAAAAGTGTTGAACTAATTCAGAACTTGGAAAATATATCAATAAGTTGCGACAACAAGTTAAATGGGAAAACTTGGCCAAACTAGAAGCTGCCACCGCCCTACGTGACAAGTGAAAGTAAATACGAAATTTGTTCTAACCGCCCTGCATATTAATACGTAGGATTGTATTGGTTTAAAAATCTTTTACCTTTTAATTAAAAATAAATATTCAACCTTGATATGTATTACTTTTGATTAAAACATAAATTACCATTATTTGTATTTGGGATAGAAATTTATGGAAAACTACAAACTCCAACATTCAGTGTGTAAACAGCGAAATTATAATAAATCAACTACACTCTACTTCTACACTCTACATTACTCGATTGCACTGTTTTCTGACTACACATTTTGCACTTATTTGTATGGGTGTAGTAAAAAAATAACAATTTTTTTTTTCAATTAATTGTATTTAATTGTATCTCGCATTAAATGAGTCCGATCGGCTTCTATTGAATGGCGTTAGAAAGATTAGAATTTGTACTAAAATACTTTTCTAACAGTTTTTTGGTTAGTTGGCTCAGTTTCAGATTTCCTTTTACTACACTTATTATTATAAGTTCGAAAGTGACTATTTCTGCGTGTTAAGCTTTCATGTCTAAATCGCTACACCGATTTCGATTAAATTTAACATTTAGATCCTTTAATTTTTGAGGCTACACTTTACCGCGATAAATGACATACACGTGGGCAAACCCGTATATATAAACTTTTAAGCTAGCACTCCATCACAATAACCATTTCAATAATAAAAATATCTTAACACTGATTAAATGTGTACATTTTTATATAATTTCCCGAAGGTACTATTTTTCTTCCCAAATAAGATGGCGATCCTCGGCTCACTGTAATTATAAGATTGTCTTCACTTATTTTAAATTAATGTGAATACAACACGATATGAATACCTCTCTAAAATGAAACCCGTTTCTGAAATATTACGGTGCCCTCAACAGAAAATGAAATATCTAGCGGCTAGTGGTCACTCAACAATGCGTATAACAAAGTTACAATGTTTCTAGCAAAGCGTCGCTCAATGTCACTAGCAACGCGGTCTGCAACATTTATCGTATGCAGAAATCCAAAATTGTTGTTTATACCGTAAGATTTAAATCGGTTTAACCAGTGTTTGTGCGAGTGCGATAGTATCACTACGAATTACGCCAAAGGGAAGAGAAAATAACTACATGACTATTACAATTCGTGGTCTTTAAAGTTACATTTATTACCCGATAAGGGTTTGCGGGCTTAATCACCTGCAATTTTATTAGTTTTGGTTGATGCTCATATACGTAATTTTTGAAACTTAAAGAGTGAAAGGTACTTACACAACATAATATGCTGCTAAATATTTGATATAATATGATTTTTTGAGCCATAGTTTCCTCATTTTACATGTCTACATAAAAAGTAAAAGATTAACAAATTTAGAATAACTTGTTAATAAAATTTTACTACAATTGTTTTGGTTTAACCTCTTATATAGTAAATAGAATAGATTGAGAGATGTAGTAATCAAATGATTTTAGTAGAAAATATTACCAAGAATAGAATTAATTTAATGGCAAGGCGAGTCAACCCTACATTAGCATTGACAACCGAAACCCATCTCAACTCCAATCAAGTCGAAAGATCGATATCTTCTATAACTCGCTTTATCATTGATCGCATTGTGTTCATCGTCCATTTTCTCAAGAGTATGCAAAAAGAAAGATGACTCAGTGCGCAATGGACGACATCTTATCTGATAGAGTTGACTAATGGCCCTGTAATATATTATGAATAAGAACTCGGTGACTACGCAATAACATGCCATTGTGTCTTCTAATTGGCTGAGCCGCCCTTAAAAGATCGAGATAAAGAAAAGGATTTACCATTGATTCATACAAAGTTAGAGGACAAAATATGTTAGCCATATGCTCGAGGGTAATAAAGTCTTTTATTTGAGAAACTTTTGTAGACGGACAATAGCGGTCGGAGCTTAAGTTTCTTAGATTTTTGTGCTATGAATAATTTATATTGGCCTTACAAATTGATTTATACTACTGCTACTGTAGTTATGCATAAAAAAATTTAATATTCATCTACAAAAATTGCAAAATTGTAACGTTTTTGGATGACTAAATTAGTCATTAAAACACGTTACAATCCCAAATATTTTTCCAAATTACGGGTCAGCCTATTGCTTATCGCGATAAATAGTAAACTATGTCCTTCTTTCAAAATCAAAGTAGGTACCTATCTCCATCAAGTGATTGATAACGGTGTAGCGATTTAACCGCAAAAGCCACAGCTACTTTTAAACTTCTATAATTAGTATGAATCATGTAGTGCTCATAGGCATGGCCTTATGTGATTGGAATCGATCAACGAGAATAAGCAATGACCGCGCAGTCAGTACCTAGATGAGTGACTTTAAGCAGTCGGTCCTGGTTATAATCGTAAGTTAACAGTCGTGATGCATAGATGGAGGTCTTCGGGAGGCTTAAAAACATCCAACGGCAAGATTACGCAGCCACAACGTGTCTTACCAGTCCCCAACCCGCACTCCGCCAGCGTGATGATGGCCTTGGCCCTCTCCTGAGAGGAGACCCGTGCCCAGCACTGGGACGTTATAGGTTGTTTATGAAAATGTATGAATCGTTGTATGTATGTATTACGAATGTAAACTACGCAAGACAACATCAATGCAAAGAGAAGGAAAACTTGAAACCAACCCTATACCAACCCGTCTGGCCAGCGCGGTATAGTAGGCCAATACCTCCTTTTCAAGGAGAGGCCTATGTCCAGCAGTGGACTGTATAAGGCTGTTGATGATGAATCGTTGTGATTGACACTAAACATGAATATGATAGCAATATTGATATGATCAATGAATTCTAGTGCTAGAGACAAAACTGCGAGCTAATAGAAGCAAATAGTAAATTTAATTTTTTAATTGCTTCTATTTATTATAAATTTTTTATAATCCTTTTCAAATACTAATTAGATTACTACTACTATAGAATGTGTAAGTAAATTTAAAACTTGATATTATATGACATAACAAATATAGTGTTCGTATTACTTTTCGTACTTTATAATTTTTTTATTATTTTTTAGAAGTAAAATTACTTACTACACTATCACAAAATTGCAGAAATTAGGAACGCTTAAACTTCTTTCTATTTTTACCTATTATTATTTTATATGGCATCATTGAAGGTAGCTTTTGTATGATAAAACACTTGACGTAAATAATCTCGCAATATTGAATTTTAACTTTAATTTCAAAGTAAACTTAATTGTTATTTTACTTACTTATATTGAACTAATACTCAAAATTTGATTTTGGAATATCATAAAAATAATATACTTGTAGATAGTAAGACTTCATAAAATTTCTTACTATAGTTTTAACAAAACTTATAGGATTTAAATAAAACACACAAATAATACCATTAACAGATATCCGACACATGGTCAAAAAACAACAAACAAAAAGGGCAATAAAACACACACCGTGTCAAAAGGTAAAAAGTAGTAAAAACAAAAAAAGTGATGTTTTAGTTACGTCACAGGCGGATACGGACGTATGCGCCCGAAATGTCAGCCGTGTGGTGGTGAAAACGCTTTTTGGTATGGTCTAATTTGAAATAAAAAGCGGTGGCACTTTTTTTTATTTAAAGATGTTTTGCTACATTACAATAAAAAATGACAATTAGGGTATAATATTTTCTTATATGCAAAGTATGTGAAAGAAAAAAGATAAAAGTAAAATATAAAGATAAATCGCAAGAAATCACGATTGAATATTCTATAATAATACAATGAGTCAAATCATGGGCGTACCCAGGGGGGGGGCAGGGAGGGGCAGCTGCCCCCCCCTGGAAATCTCGCAGAACATGTATGAACTCACCCAATTACTAATCCAAGTATAAACGGGGCCTTATGCTCTAACTTTTAAATAAACCGCGCAGTAGACACTGGAAAAATGCACGGTGCAATCGCCAAAAAACCGCGCGCGACGATGACGGACGAAGAATACCGAACTTAGCCAAGCGTTAGAACGCTCTTAAACGGCAGTTCCATCATCCGAACCAAACCACCGGGGATGATTCTAGACGTAATATGGCTCCGCCTCCACCGCTAAGGCAACCGACTGCTCAGCGATCGTCTGCATAAGCAGGTTTTGTGCTGCGTGGCAGCGGTTCATGTTGCCCTGTAAGAATTTATGGATGGACGCGAATTTTTAAGCTTCCATTCCCTCCTGTACCGGACTGATTTCCAGCTGTGTCCCCCTGTAGCCGATGAGTTTTGAATGGTGTCAGCACGCCCTTTTCTTTTTTCTCGGCGCGGAGCACTTCTTGCTCCCTAGCCGATGATTCGCGGGACGGCCAAGGTCTGATCAGACCGAGCATTTCGGCGTTTTCGCTGTGCGTGTTTGTGTCACGTGACCTGTGTTACCGCACACGTAACATCTCCCGGTCTGTCTCGTTGGGACACTTAGCTCTCACGTGTCCTATTTCAAGGCACCAGTAGCACTGTAACGGGCGTGCTAGTAGTGCTTCTGTCCTGGCCAAAACCAAGCCCACCTGTAACCGTTTAGCGTTCACTATTTTGCGAACAGAGGCAAGTGGACAGCGAACTCAGGCCGTGCCTATTCGTGACGGGGAGGCACGTATGTCTCCGGCTTTGACATCGGAGATTGCACATTCCCCCGCCGCTGCTACAGTCCAAGTGACTTCAGCTTGGGTGATTGACTCCTCCAGGTCCATCACCCGTATGCCTCCTGCCATACACGGACACACAATAATAGCATCCGTGTCAGACAGAACATCTAGCAGGCGTGCTACCAGTTTGTCTACTGAAGCGGCGCTTTCCTTCCCGGGGATCAAGGCGCCGGTCATAGCTCGCTTGGTGTGGAGAGCACCTGTGATGCCAAGATCGCCCAATCTGATGTTGGCCCTCGCGTTCTCCATCAACTTGGCTATTGTTGTCTCCGAGCCAGGAGGTACGGAGACTGTGACAGCCGCTGTTGTTGGAAGTCGCGGCATAACCCTTTTAATAGTCGGTGGCGGTGAGCAGCAGCCCGTCGCCCTGACTGACCGTCTCTACTATTTTCCTGGCCTTGGTCTTTCGACCAAGGGACCCACGTCACGCTCGATAATGGGGCCGCTGTCGGCTGTTGCCTCTCCTGCGCAGGGGATAGCTGACCCTTCTTCCTCCTACTTTTCTTTTGGGCTTTGGGTGACTCCACGCCAGTGGCCACTTCCGTCCCCGGACTTAAGGCCGCTGGAAGCAGCAAGTTCTTCGTACCTGGGCACTGACCTCCTATCATCTTTTTTCGGACCTCAGCAAGAACACGGTCCAGCATGGCCGCGAATTGGTCTCGGTCCGGTAAGCTGATCTTTTTTGAGAACGCTGCTTTGGTGGTCTTACCTCGGGCAGTAATGGGGCTCGCCTGGGTGTTTTGATGGGGTTTTGGGTCCCCGCGGCGAAGTTTTTCCACCTCCTTTCGGAGTTAGGCCATTTCAGAGCGTAGCGCCTTGTTTTCTTTCCGCAGCCTCCCCACTGCGTCTGTCAGTGCCGACTCATCGGCTCTTTTATAGAGTTCCGACACTCCGGCCCTGATGGTCGTCAAAGCTGTGACGACAGCCCTTTTGCCGCTTTTGACTCCCTTCGTCCCTTGGAAGGCCTTCTCGATCGCCAAAAGGGACTCCTGGATACTAGAGTCGATATCGGCGACGGGTTGGCTTCTCAGCTCCGCAGCAACCAAGATGAACCCGGTGCGTCATCACGCTTCGTCTCGATCCCTGTTCCACTTTCACCGCTTTTTCTACCCCTTGTTGTGCCCTTTTGCAGTGCAAGTTTCTTGGGTCGGTTTTTTTTTATCTGACGTGCCCTTCGGTTTTGGCTTACGGGTTTGTGGTGACCGCGAGGAAACAGAGCAGAGAGCCAAGCATCGCTCTCATCTGAATCTCCTTTCTGCAACCCTGGACCTTGATTAAGGGATTCCATAGGCCGACGTTCGATCGTCGGTGCCTGACCTGCACTACCTCTTTCTCCTAAGCGCTCCCATGATTGGGCGCGAGAAGACACTTGGCTCGGCGTCCTGGGACGCACAAAACTGGGCTTGTGCGCCCTGGTTGATGTGCCCGGACTCGGACACCCTTGTGTTCGTAACTGTGCCCCCCCCCCAGAATACGGTGGGCAGAAAACTCCAGTGTCAGCCACTAAGGCTGACGCTGGAGTGCCGAGGGATTCTCCGTCCGCTGCACGGCCGGTACCCTCCTGGGGTAATATATTCTCTTGAGTCACGTCCATAATGGTTTTGCTCTTATACGTGAGCTAACGTTGTGTTGCCCTAGCTCGCATATCCCCCCAACCGTTAACCTCTTCGCCGGGCTCCCTCAGCTTGGGTTCGGAGTAATTTTTTAAAGAGCTTTTCTTCCACGCGGTGTTCTCCACCCTCCTCCCCGTTCGAGAAGACTCCCGCTCCCCATTGCTCAGCGTATACGGGTTGGGCCGATCGGTTGCCGGAGTTCGGCAGTGATTACCGTCAGTGGCTCCATAGTGTCTCCAAAGTGTCGTCTTCCGACGTAACTCTCGCACCTGCCCTGTGCGTATCAGAAGGCCACGTGGAGAGGTAGCTCTTTGCATGTGACCTAGGCCACCTTTGCTCCTATGATTTTTATGGAGGTTTCTTCTCTTGGCCACTTTCCAAACTAGGAGAAGGCCCCCGCTCCTGAACATCGGCGTCTGGGGGTCGGGCCGACCGGTTGCCGGTGTTCGGCTTTGACCGCTACCAAGTAGTTTAGGAACAGCCGACAGCGGTCCCGTCGCCCCTCTTGTAGCCCTTAGGCTGCACTCTTTTTGCCAGGGACCACATTGGCCGCGCCAGTAACATAATGTCGCGTGTACCACCTTCCGCGTGCAACTGTTGGTGGTCGCATTGGACGCCTCGGTACGGTCTTTTGGAAGGCATACTACATATACCTAATGTTTCATGTAGGTGTGTTTGAGTAGTGTGTATGGCAGAACAGCCGCGGACGATCCGACCTAAAAAACTAGACTTGCCCCCCCCTAGGCCAGATGCTGGGTACGCCCATGAGTCAAATCAACTATATTTCTTGTTTGATAATAATACCTAAATTTGCAAAACTATCACATTTACTTTTGTATTGGAAATATGTAGTAATCGTTGAGAATTTATTATGCTTGTTATAAGCTATCATAAATCTACTATTCTTATATTGGAAATTGCATGATTAAATTTTGAAGTGCCTTGCTCAGAGTTTACACAGGATCATTTTAGTATTAAATACCTTGAGTTTAAGTAATAATTTACGATACTAGGACAATAGAAACTGGATTAGACAAGGAGTTAGCTAGTCATGCATATGTACATAGTTGTTTAAGTGAACACATAGAGATTTATTTCATTTTAACTCTCTTGGTCTTTACACTTGTACCAAGCCACATAGTAGGAGAACAATGCACTATGCGCCGTGACCGCGAGGCGTGACTACCACACAGCACAGTCACTCGCACGACTCTATTTACACATCAGCACTAGTGTTGTACACAACCTGTACGTGTTCACATAACCTTCAAATACAAACACCAATCAAACAACTCGTAAAATAAGAATCACAGTTCTTGGCCGGTAGTGGAATAACTGACATCCTATTTTGGGCAGCTGGTGTTCATAGTTAGCCGATAGAGTTCTTTGTATAATGCGTTATTAATGCATTCAAATACTACACCGAGATGATACCTAAGTTCGATTTTAAATCCTATATGGTATGTAACGTTCTACTTCGTAGGGATCAGTATGGTTAAAATATTTTTGCTTTTCGTCAAAACGGAGGCATATTAGACTTTTGAGTGAAATCAAAATCCAATCAATCACTTTTAATATCAATATTTTTGAGCATAGGCCATAAGAAACTGATAATCACGTTATTTAAATATCTACTGAATGTAATAGTTGTAATATACATCGTATGTATTAAGTTATGTAAAATAAAAGTTAACATTATACAAAATACGAGTGTGCGTTTATCTATTTATTCAACTTACACTATTTAAACAATGAAATAATCAACACAAAATCTACACACGTTGCAAGGAGTCAGAACAGGACAAACAGTACCACTCATTCGGAATAAACTTTTTTTAGGATAGGAAGCAAAGTCACGATAAAAACATAACACATTTGCTCACATATTATTATAAGCCAACTGTGAACAAACATATTACACATAAATCATTTACATGAATCTAATTGCGTAACATAATTTACCAATACACTATATTTGGAGCGACGCGACGTATGCCAATAACCCTGCAGGTGTGAAATGTGGCGAGGAGATGTAAAATTCAGAGCCATACGCTTATGAAGTAAAATGTATAGGATTTTAGGGTTAATGCTCGTTACATTCCAGTGGCGTTAAAAAGGGCCTCTCAATGGATATGCGTAGTCATTTGATAGGTAGGTAGTAATATATTAGCAAACACATTGATGTCATTAAAGGTAAGCTGACTATCTGACTGCTGAATCAGAGGTTTTGGGTTCAATTCTTATACAGGGCAGTTGCCCTGTATCTGTTTTTACTAATTGTTTTTGTCATCTAATGCGTAAAAGGTCAACTGACTTTTACGCATTAGATGACAAAAACAATTATTTAGATTTGAAAATATGCGAGATTTCAATTCTATTTTATTGTGTCAAACAAAAATATTTGAAGTAGATATTGTGATATCTACTTTTTTAATAGTTTACTGTTGGACGTAGTTTTCTCCATAGTATATTAAGTATACGCATATGTAAGAATTTTTTTTTGTTTTTTTTTCGGACATTTTACACACAACGCCATCTAGTCCCCAAACTAAGCAGAGTTTGTTTTATGGGTAACTAGACAACTGATATAAATACATAAACATACTTTTTTTGTAAATACATATATATCATACATAGGAAACACCCAAACTCCGAAACAAATATTTGTGGATCACACAAACATTTGGTCCGACCCGGGAATGGAACCCGAGACCTCTTGATCAGCAGTCTCACACGCTCAACACTAGACCAACAAGACAGTTTAAACACAGGCCTCCCTTGCTGGTCACTTGGTTTAGTCTATCAACATCAACCTATCTTAGCCCACGGGCTACGATAGATTAATGATGATGACGATCTTAAAAATGTTTAGCAACTTTTCCTCCAATCATTTACAATGTACAATAGTAGTCATAAGGTTAGTAGTAAAGTAGTAAAAAGCCTTAATCGTTATAATATTAGATTAATTTCACGCCACTACAAATTATATTATCGTTTCATAAAATTGAACACAATATCTTCCACTTATTTCACAAACAACTGTAACCCTTTGATGAAATATAAATGTTTTCCAGTCAGAATAAAGGACTGCCAACAATAGTACGATGAACAAGGAAATTACCTTTTACATGTAAAGTCGAGTTCACGTCCTACCAGACTTAAAGGACGCATTTCTAATTCCATTAAAAATTCTTTAAACAGCGGCAATTGAATCGTTTGAATTCAGTTTCTTTGTAGTTTTCACTATAAGTCTATTACGTACGTCATGTATATTCCCACAGATATCGACGCCGGAGGACATAGGCGTTCTGCCAACGTTCCCAGGATTCCACTTCATGAATCACAGAGTACAACTCGTGAGAGGCCTTATAATGGCCCTGAAGAAGGTTTTGTAGCGTCCCGCAGGGCTATAAATAACTAGTATTGTTCACGGTGAATTCGATACAAGTAAACGTAAAAATATCACGTATCAAGTGATTTTTTTTCTTTATATATACGTGACTTAAAACTTCTTTGTTATTTTATTTATAATAAGATTTATTTATATTCTGTCACAAACTTTGCAAGAACCGATTAATGGAATATATTTATTGAAGCGCTGCAGTTTTTATTCATATCCTGGACGATAAGACGTTAGTTTAAAGATAGTTTATTTATATTTTAATAAAACCTAATATCTACTTCCCAATTTTTATCTCTTATGCAAATTTAGTCTCAAACATTTTAATTTACTCTTAACTATAATGATATAATAAAAGAGCGTTTAATTAAGTTTATAAAAGGTAAATATAGTCTGCTTCTTGTTAGATACGAATCAAGCAATTAAGATAACGCTATTTTAAATCTAAACGGTAATGAGATTCATGAAACTGCCGCTTTCAACAACCCTACCACAACGGGGCATAGACAACAATTTGGACAGACGTGTACCAAATAAGGTAACATTACCTAAATTACAAATGCAGCGATCATCATCGCTTCAAAAGATTTTGTTTACGAGAAGAAGTAGGTATTTTATCCGAACGTATTTGAAACTTAGGTTTATGTAAATATTGGGAACATTAATTTACTTACTTAAGTGGAATATCTTGAAATATAAATCCTTAAAACAAAATGTAATTGTACATTTTTAAGGAAAAAGAAATCTTTCATCTTTTAAATTTAAGTACTTTTTACTACAAACATAACTAAAAGCCACGTTGTAAGTACCCACCAGAATGTTGCTATTGCAGAACTACTTCTGTATTTTTTTTGTTGTACACACTTAAATATACAAGATACCTAGAAATATTATGTACAAAGGCGAACTTTAACAAAAAATAAGTTTTCATCCAGCAAATCCTGAGTGATTAGAGGATATCAGAGAAACGTAATGACACTGTCATGCGTTCTTACCAATCAGAAGAGAGACGAATATAACCAAAAAAAGCAGCCAAGTGCGAGTCGGACTCGCCCATGAAGGGTTCCGTATCAGCAAGTAACATGATATAAAAGTTCTTGTAGTTCGTTGTAACTTTAATCGATGTTTTTATACTAGTTTATTGACTGGATGAAAGGTAAATTGCGTGTAACGATTTGTGACGTATTAAAAAAAAACTACTCACTAGATCTTGTTCAAACCAATTTTCGTTGGTAGTTTACATGGTAATGTATAACATATATTTTTTCTAGTTTTATCACTCTCTTATTTTAGAAGTTAGAGGGGGGGGGGACACACATTTTTCCACTTTGGAAGTGTCTCTCGCGCAAACTATTCAGTTTAGAAAAAAATGATATTAGAAACCTCAACATCATTTTTGAATACCTATCCATAGATACCCCACACGTATAGGTTTGATGAAAAAAAAATTTTTGAGTTTCAGTTCCAAGTATGGGGACCCCCAAAATGTATTGTTTATTTTCTAAATTTTTGTAAAAATCTTAATGCGGTTCACAGAATACATCGACTGACCAAATTTCAACAGTATAGCTCTTATAGTTTCGGAAATAATTGGCTGTGACATACGGACGGACAGACAGACAGACAGACAGACAGACAGACAGACAGACAGACAGACAGACAGACAGACTTGACGAATCTATAAGGGTTCCGTTTTTTGCCATTTGGCTACGGAACCCTAAAAAAGTAATAATAACAATACAGGCATGTACGAAGCAAAATATTCTGTACATAATCATACAACACATACGATATTTAAATATAAAACATAAAAGTATACGTATATATATATACAATATACAATTTACTTTGTATATTTTTTATCCGGGCTATAATCAGCCCGGATAGGATAGGATAGGATAGGAACAGATAATAATCCCTGGTTCTCTTCCTAAACACACTAAGAGAAAAGCCGCTACACTCGGTAAGGCATTCCATAGCTGAACAGCTACAATACTAAAAGAAACACCATAACGGTGAATATGGTATGATAGTATTGAAAGGAAAAATTATAGATGAAGTGAAATCTGATCGAGGCTATTGTATATGTACCTGCCACCAATAATGAAAGCCTGAGATTTTGCTGGATTAATAAGCATCCACAATTATTTTGTACTATAAAAGTTAAATATAAAAAAATTGGCTGGTCAACTAGTTACCAAGGTCGGCTAAGAGAACATACGTTAAAAAAAATCTTAAAAACGGGGGAAGATTCAATTTTGAAAATCATATTTCTAAGATCCATAATTTACTGACTCTGCTAACGTTATGAATATGCAACGCTCACAAGATACCGAGTACCTTTAATAGGAAAGATTTTGTATAAAATATTTCACTATATCCACAAAAATTGCAATCTTCATCGTATCGTAAGTGAACAAGGAAACTATGAAACTATTTCAGTGACAGCCTTATTCCCAAGTTGATCCGGGATAAAAAATAAAGTGCCGTTTACTTGTCATCCTCTGAAACTTGTAGAGTCAACTAAGATAAATGGGTTATCGTAAGTTGGGCGCAGTTTGTGAGCTAGAGCAGCTCGTATACTGTATTGGCTTTATAAGCCCAACACGTTGTTGCGTCAATCTTTAGGCTTTTATGAAGCCTTCTCGCGAAGTTTTGTAGATAAGTCTAGGGTTATAACTGTGTTTGATGTATACCTAGGGATTATATTCTAGAAATTCTGTAAAATATTTTCAATATCTTTTATGTTCTTAGTAGTTGTTATAATACTCTTCTTCTGATAATTTTTATTCTGTGGTGAACTCGGTGATTTGTTCTATAGGCGGGTGTATTTTATTTACAAACTTGCTCAGTACCGCGGTGTTACCCGGGGTAATTGTTGTAAATCGCGAGTGACGCCGCAGAACGAAGCTGGTGTATAAAAAATTGTCTAAGTTATTCCTTATGTCATCCACTTCTGTCAGTGAAAATTCCGTCAACAACGGACCAGCCTTTCCGGAGATTAACCAGAACAAGCAGACAGACAGAAAGACAGATGGACAGACAGACTGACAAAAATTTTGAAATTGCTCTTTTGGTGTCTAAAAACTGTTTTTAACCGACATTAAAAAAAAGGAGGAGGTTCTCAATTCGTCGGATTTTTTTTTTATTTTTTTTTATGTATGTTCAGCGATAATTTCATTGTTTATGAACCGATTTCAAAAATTATTTTTGCGTTGGAATGGGCGTAGCTTACAGGTGGTCCCATCGTCACCATATCGGGATCTGATGACGGGATTCCAAGGAAATCGAGGGGACTCCTCGAATATCATAGGCACAATTGTCGCGATTTGGGTACTCGGGATAGTTTTTCTTTGAAGTCGGTTTCTTTTCTAATATTGCATTCAGACACTTCAAATTTATTTACTTGTATAGATAATAAACTAAAAGTCATCGACATAGCCCACCGGATAAGCAAGCTGAAGTGGCAGTGGGCTGGCCATATTAGCCGCAGAACTGATGACCGTTGGGGTAGAAGAGTTCTGGAGTGGAGACCGCGCCTCGGCAAACGTACACTACGTTTGCCGAGGCGCGGTCTCCACTCCACGCCCACAGGCGAGGTGGATTGATGATTAGCGCAAGATGGCTGGCAGGAGCTGGCAAAATCGATCAAAGTGGTGTGCAATGGGAGAGGCCTATGTCCAGCAGTGGACTGAGATAGGCTGATGATGATGATGATAGATAATAAATAGGTATTACAAATACACAGCTATATTTAAGTTATGCATTTTCATTACCATATTACAGAATCTGCCCATTTTAGGATCCGGTGACCGTGTTTGAGATGTGTGATATCGTTATTATTATCCTCGTTCGCAAACTAAATACGTGCTAATGATATAGTTAGAAAAAAGAATATTATACATATTTGGTCAAAACTCGTAATAAACAAATTTAGACAACATGGCTAATGTAATGGAAAGCAATATATTCTGTGTAAATATAAGCATCGTTACATTGTCCTCACATTTAACTGTTTTTTTAATAAAATGCTTAAAACAATGTAACCAAAAAAAAAAAACTATGTTGGAAAAGAGTGTCCATGGAGTTTTTTGTCTGTTCTTCTCCATACGATCTGCGAATTGGAACAGACAATTAGCTTCACGACTGATTACTGACTGACTACTCGACGTTTCAAAGGTTCTGTTGTATAGGTGTATTTGAAAAAAAAAATGGTTTGAATTGATTTGATCAATAAGTTTCCCAGAGTCAAAAAATTGCTACTTATTTATTTAATTTGTTATTTTAGGTTCGGTTTCCACACAAGTTAAAATTTTTATACATTAATTGTTGTCCTTTCAAAATAATGTTTTTAGAGCACTCCGCAACACATTTAGTATTCCTCGTATCGTACACTGTTGCCGGTTTGAAAGTAAAGATTTAATTATTGTTTTCCTAAGAATGTTAACCGTTTTCTCAGAAAAGATAATAAGGAATTCAGTAATTGTTCTTCTCAAGTTGATTATATTTCACATTCTGTGATGTGGTCAATTTAATACTGTTCATTAAACCTAATACTCTTTCAAAGAAATTTCTCTGTTTTTAAAGAGAAAACAGTAATCGCTTAATATAGTTAACGTTTAGATACTTTTTCCTCATTTTCTTATCGTTTACTAAAAATATTGAATTTGTAGTACTCAAATTCGAACTGAGGTATTTAATGCGAAAGAAAATAAATATGCCAAATGAATCAATAAACGCTTCGACGTGATTTATAAACTACAACTAATTGTAGGTTGTACTCTTTTAAAATAAATTAAATACAAATATTTTGACTGCCTTGTTGGTCCAGTGGTTGGCGTATGCGGCTGCTAATCGAGAGGTCTCGGTTTCGATTCCCAGGTCCATGTATCGGAATGTGGGTGTTTTCTATGTAAAATATTTATGTATGTATTTACAAAACAAAGTATGTTTATGTAATAACATCAGTTGTCTAGTACCCATAGTACAAGCTCCAATTAGTTTGGGACTAGATGATGTTATGTGTCAGATGTCCGAAATATGTATTTATATGATTGTGGGATGTAAGACGACACACTGCCTGTCTTTTTGTCGTCTACGAAGGACCTCTTATGGTCCTATCTACTTCAAAATAAGTAATGTATTTAGGATCAATAAGAATGTTAATCCGATTACCCGTATAAAAGAAATCATGTATGAATATTTTGTGTACATGCACGTCAATACACATTTCAGTGTTTCACGAGCTAACTTACTGTTCATCCGCTCATCACAACATTTTGCAAACATATTTCGTCAGGGACGAAAATAATTACAGTGCTCAGAAGCTCTTTAATTTTGAATAACTGTCACGCATTTTTAACTTTTTTTTACCATCGAGCCGAAAACATTTTTAACCCTTGACCTTTTTTTGAAAGGTGTAGTATTTTTTTAAGATGGGTAGACGATGTACACGCTGCGGTAAGCTTGTGACATTAAAACATTGCCGCATGTGTGTTTAATTTCCCTCGGGCCTCTTAAGGAACAATGAACCTATGTAAGTAATGATTCTGCGCCAATGTGACTTACTACAGTTTGTTCTATTTTCAAAGATTTGAAGCCATATTTTTAAAATACTGAAATATTGCAGTAAATGGCACACCAAAAATTTATTACTACGGACGAAGTTGAAACGATTGTATTTTTGAGAAGAAAACTGCAGTCATAGGGTCACCAAAAAACTAGCTTCTAAATGCAAAAGCCATTTAATATGTGAATTGAATATAAACCTTATTCTATTTAGACAGAGCTGAAAGTCTCACGTAGCTGTTTATAAAAGTTATGTATTTAGTAAAGTCATAAGCGAGAAAGCACGACCCACGTATAATTGAACGTAAACGCAAATGACCTAGGTGCGTATTTAGTTGATATCCCGATTAAATAGAAACATTACGGTTCATAATCTGCTAATAGGTAAAAATATTCAAGACCAAAAATTAAAAGCCCTCAACTAAGGTAATTACAGTACTGGACACTGAGTTACCGATGTGCAAAACACTTTATACTGTGCAAAATAACAACAGTCCATACCGCCAAAAGCAGTGGTTTAGTTTGCTTGAATAATTTTTATCGAGTGCTGCCATTCTCCGAGGCTAAGCATAGATTGATTGTATATTGTAGAGAATTGCGTATTCATTGTATAACTTTGTTAAATATTGTACTTGAACAAATACATCGTAATCTATTCCCAAACTTAGCACAATTTGCAATTTATGTGCTCTAGACCCTTGTAAAACCTGCTCGATAAATTTGACAATCGTTTTTGATTTTCTGTTTACATAATTTGTAATGCATACATTAAAAACAAAAACGATAGTAAAGGAGATACTAACAATTTAGTCAATCCGTAAGATACTAATGATAGACAACATGACATGAACACGGTTTAACGCTTTCCTGGTAACAATTTAATTAATGGCTGCTAAAATCGTTACGTAACATACTTCATTTTAAACATGAACCACAGATTGTCATTAAAACGACTCTGTTCCACGATTCTAAGAAGTTCGTTCGTGTTTTAAATTTCAACTTTGCATTCATTTTGACCTTTTAACCGAGGTTATGGGAAGTGGGTACTACATGACATGGTCAACTATTAGCTTCTATGGCCCTTTACAGACTTATGTCAGAAATACATGTATTCATGATAACGACCGGCGACCACAATATGTCCATAGAACTTTCAACCCAAAAGCCGCATGACAGTAGTCCTAATAATCTTGGGATAGTGAAAGCCAGAAAGAAGGACTATATATGTTAATTGTTATTAAAAATGAAGTGAACAGTTCAAAAGTTCTGCCGCCTCCTTTACTTTGAGAAGTTCTTTCACTGCAACCATCGATAAGTAGGTATGCATCTCTCTCACTTGCCACCAATATAGAATCCTATAAATATTCTTGGCTTTACCTCTAGTGTACAAAAATGAATGATAAGATGAATCCTTATTTAAATTATTTTTGTAAATCATTATAAACGCCGCGAAGCGATACTATTCTTAAAAAAAATGCATCTACCAGTGAAAGTTCCATCAAAATCTGTCCAGCCGTATCAAAGATTAGCCGCAGCAGATAGACCAAAATTGCTTTTTTGATTTAAATGCCGTATTTAAATGCATTAAGTAAAAACAAGTGTTCATTTGCTATGACAAAAAGACACTTTAATTGTCTTTATTTCCTATATAGATATATGGATTCAAAATTCCATATTAGCATAATTGCTCTGTTAGTTAGGATTTGATATGTTTTTAACCGACTTCAAAAAAAAAGAGGAGGTTCTCAATTCGTCGGTTTTTTTTTTATGTATGTTCTACACAGGCTAGGTGGAGTGATGATTTGCGCAAGATGGCTGGCAGGAGCTGGATGCGAGAAGCCCAAAATCGATCAAAGTGGTGTGCAGTGAGAGAGGCCTATGTCCAGCAGTGGACTGAGATAGGCTGATGATGATGTATGTTCAGCTATAATTTCGTCGTTTATGAACCGATTTTAAAAATTCTTTTTGCATTGGAATGTGCGTAGCTTACAGGTGGTCCCATCGTCACTATATCGAGATCTGATGATGGGATCCAAAGGAAATCAAGGGAACTCCTCAAATATCATAGGCACAATGTCGCGATTTAGGCACAAGGAATAGTTATTTATTAAAGTCGGTTCCTTTTTGTTAAAATCATAGTAAAAAACTATTCATTTGACACTACAAACACACACTTTAATTTTTACCCCATTGATAATATGACCGGTCTGGAATATTATAATCACGAAATTTTCAGCTATAAACGTTCGCTACTCACGAGTCACGACATCTATTTACAAAATGAATAAAGTTAAAGGGTACATGTTCTACTCTAATTGTATCTATAATATTGCAGTACCGCGCTTTAGTACACTTCTGGTTTGTACAGTTATATTAATAAAACGAGCTACACCCTGCCACACTCCTCTGTGGCAAATTATCGCTGATGAGAAGTAAGGAAATAAACAAAATCTATACTCAATTGCTGTAAAAGTTTTTGTGTTTTTGTAACGTACGTAAACTTTTCCCTTTCTTTTTTTTAAAGATAACTCCGATAACTAGGAATATCGCGGGGGACTTTACAAACACACATAAAATGGACACAAAGAACACCCAGACTCAGAACAACAATTTGTGAATCACGCACAAGTGATTTCCGACGTTGAACCCCGACACTGGGCAGAATGCGGCGTGGCGATCGCTTAACACAGTATGCCAATCGTGCAGTCTTCAACATCTTTCTATAAGAACTATTCAGCACTTTTATTTCTTTACATGAGAATTATATAGCATCAATATCTATCATATAAAATTATACAACACAAAACAACACAAAAAAAAAATGGTATGTCTATGAAAATATGTATATACGTGTACTACATTAAATAAACAATTTTAATTTTTTTGTTTCTGTCTGTCCGTTTATCAGTCTTGTTCTTCCGGTTCTTTAAGGAGTAACTTAGGCTATTTTTTTAAAGTAGCTTCACAACAAACAATGTCCACGGTTAACAAATCGGGTCTCAACTAGTTACGAAATATAAATTCTTGGTCACAATATTGACAAATCCTGGATTATGGCACAATAGTGAATTAGCCTTCGTGTTAGAGAGTTTACAATGTAATATTTTTATAGAACAATTATTGTATTATGTTTATTTAAATTTACGACGGCTCTAACGATTTTTGTAAAATTTAATATTTGGGAGTTTTTAGGGGTGAAGAAACGCGTGCGTTTTTTTTCGCATTTATCATTACTCTTAGCATTGCTTGCGACATCCATACTACTTTTTCAGTAACACTTAGTTAGTTAGTGGTTGGTACTCCAACACAGCAACCGCACAGCTACTTGAGAGAATAGATTTCGTTGTTAAACAAAAAATAGTATTATCCGAGCAAAACTTGGTCGCCTAGGCGCAATAAATTTAAACATTTTGTAATTAAGATACCTAGTTAAACAAAGGTTACTGTATCCGATATTAGTGAAATAAATACCTGTTAGACATATAATTCATATACATAATATGTTTGCCCTTAACGATATACCTTTTATATTTATTTACCTTTCAAAACACTTATTTTTGCTATCTCGCCCAGTAATTAGACAACAAAAATTTAATAGAAAATAATATTTTTTATGATGTTATATGCCATACTATACAAAATTATGAGCAAACTTGGCACTATTATAAATGGAAACGATACTGAATTTAATAAGATAAAAAACTTTTCAATTTTAGAAAAAAAAAATGAACGTGAAACTACACGGCCAGCATTTTAATTCACTGCGGTAAGTAAACTTTTAAAAATCGCAACATTCCATTCTAAATGGCTTAATGCGGTATAATTTCCAAGTACGAGCGATAAACAAAACTCCCCGGGAATACAGATAAAACTAAACATTAACATTAACCAGTGTTTATCAGACGGGTTAACGTTAAACGCCCGTTTGGTATGAGCAATCGGCCGCGGACGAGATCTGAATCTTAACTAGGCCTAGTCACGATTGTTTTAAAAGTTTAAACGGATTATGAGGCCGCATCCTGACTGTATGTACGTTACCTTTGCCTCACGAAGCCTTGTTGTCATGTTTTATTGGACTCGTGGTCACTAAATGTAAATTATGTGACTGGACAACATATTCATTTTATTTTATTTATTTATTTATTTAAATCTTTATGCTAAAATACAGCAAAGGCGGACTTTATTATGATTTGCTGAACTATTTTTCATAGAACAGTTTATTCTAAATCATTTTAATTCTTTTTATTATGGTTTTGATATAAAAATATTAATTTTAAGTTAGGCGAGTCACGCTAATTCCAGCACAAACAGGCCAACTCGACCGGGGTGGTGCTACCCACACACAGAAGACCAACGTCAAATGTCAGCATTCACGCTATCGTATTTCATTTGATGAGTGTGGGACTGCAGGCCCAACGATGCAGAGGATCTCATTAGTCGTCTGCAGGCACTACTCTTCAATCCTACGTATGCTTTCCATCAGGCAGAATAGTCTCTTGGCAAGCTCTATGGTAAATCAAAATATGTATAAAACAAATTTAGATTTATTACCCAAGATCGGATGAATACTTATTACCGATCATTTAGTCATAACGTCCGGTGAATTCTGATTGAAATACCATAGTTAAAATGCCTTCATGTTTACTATTTTTTTTTTAAATGTACCCTCAATTCCAGATTAAGAATATTTACTTTGTTGCGACAAAGTTAACGGCACCGAACTCAAATGAATATTAATGTAAGATTTGTTTAAAGCGCTCATTATTGTAATTAGCGTTAAACGAAGTAAAATCCACTTAAACTAAAGAGGGTAGGTCTTAAATACAGAAATTAGGCATTATCCTAACAAATATAAAATACAAAATTGTCATGTTTCTACATTTATATTTTTTAAAGTACTAATGAATGTCAATGTGATAAGCGTTACTAATAGAACAAAAGATACAAATACTTTTTTTGTTTTTTAAAGATAATTCCCGCATTACTATAATTATATATCGTATAACGGGGGATTTGAAATAAATACAAAGTACGTCTTTACTCAGGTCCACTATTTGTGGATCATTGGAGAAAAGAGAGAGCCTTCAAAAAGGAGGGTCCTATGTCTACCAGTGGATTGCATAGGTTCAGCACGTAAACGTTATTAACGTTAATTTTTGCTTTCGCGTAATTAAACCACTATGTAATAAAAAATCTTTAAATATTAAATAAATATGTAGTAATTACGTGTTCGTTGCTGCACATAATGAATGGATTAAAATTACACAGCGTTGATATTTGACTTCATGTTTTTAATATCATGAATATTTTAAAAGCTCTTGCAAGATACTTCAATAGGGAAGTTAAATCTCATTCGAAAAATAGCGAATGTTTTGCCTCGGGAAATGAGCTCGGAAAAATACCACGTCATTGAAAAATTGGAAACATAACATTCTGCCTATGGCATTTTATACTAGATTTAAAAGGATTTAAAAAAAATGTATAGTTGTAAATAAAAAATACTGTTGTAATTTGAATGGAGTGGGAACAATTTACGGCAAGCTTTGTTTCGAAATAGCAGAAATACTCCCTGCTGGTAAGAAGGATCGCTGTGACCCATAGCGTGTCCCCACAGATGTTGCAACTGAGAAATTTCGTCATCAAAGATCCATTTTACCTCTAAAATAAATTGACAAAATTTAGCAACAGACCGTTATTGTCGAACACGTTTGTTGCCCACAAATTATAATCCGATATGTATTTAATATGTATAACATGTGAAGAGTATAATTTACTTACATAATATATTTTATGGATTAAAATGTACTTAATCAGTTTGAGTTTAATCTGGTGTAATTATTACTATTATGATCTCATGAATTATTTATTACGATTAACCTTTTTGCTAAACCTCGGATTTATATGGATTCCCTTTACTTTAATGAAAATTATAAATTAATGTTTTAAGTTTATTTAGGATCTAGTTTTATAATAGTTGATTAGTATCATATCCCCTTTATATCTAACTCTGCAAATTTACGCTTAAATTACCTTGTACCTCTCTATAATTGCTTTTTACGAAAGTACTTTGAACATCCAAAAACTTATAATGCTATTATAAGGGCAAGTCTTATTTGAAACTTACCTTATTATCTTTTTGCCATGAACACACGCCTTTCTTGTCTGATATCCGGCATTTGAGCAACGCATCTTCTCCTGGATTCACCTCCGTGTACGTCGGCATCTCAATGAACCTTTGGACTGCATCTAAAATAAAAAAAGTATTTAAAAATTAATGTTTAAATAATCATTTTAATTAGTTAATCATTGTAAGTCGCAGATTGAGAGAATAATAAATTAATTTGTTTTAATTGACAGTACGAAAACTTTTATCGGTTTCTATAGTACTTATGTCTTATAAAAAATAATATTCGAAACTTAAAACCATAACAACGATACAACAAACAACAACAATAATAAGGATTTGGACGGAGAAACAAATTTAACTTGGCCGTTAAAACTATTACAGTCATCGAAACATATCCCCCACCATCAATTTCTGAGGAATCTTTATTCTGAAACTACTTTTAGTGTCAAGAAATAGATTTGTAATATTTTGTGTCTCGCTAAGCCTTGTATACAATGATACTAGTAATGGTATAGAAAACTACATATTTTAATTTCATCAATCATCAACAGCCTTTAACAGTCCACTACTGGACATAGGCCTCTCCTTTAAAAGAAGGTTTTTAATTTAGTTACCTAGTTTTCTAAATCGTTTGACAGCCCTATTATACAATCATATGCAATGCACGTATAGTACGCAACCCTTAAACTGAGGAAAATCCAATAACTAACAAAGGGTACAAAAGATTTTTACTTTCATTTACCAAAGTCTAGATAATACATTGCTGAAATTATGATTTTCATTTGCGAATATATCGACCCAATCTATACCATTTGGTGCTTCATTTCAGACTTCAAGCCTGTTATCCAAAGCGTGGTAACTAGTCATCGTTATTAAGCCGAAAAGTAAAGTTACCTCTGATATGTAATTCGATTTATAAGCGACTTGTAACATTTCTCAAAATGTTTTTACTAAGCACTTGACAGGAACTTAAAAGAATCTCATCAGCATCGTCCATAGCTGGATGTAAGTCCTTACTTGGAAATAGGTTTTTTGCCTACTATACAACGTTGACTGGGATTAATCTGACACAAGTTACTGTACATAATATTAACATTATTAGCTATGATGTATGAAAGATTGCAAGAAAAACAATTTAAATCTTCAAAGGTAAATCAAAGAAACATGACTTATTTTTACTTTTTGGATATTTATTTACAAGGCAGAAACGTTGAACTTCATATTTTTAAAAAGCTTCGATATTTTACAAAATGTTCTAACTTCTTTCTTGTGAAGTATCAAGACTTGATACTTCCCTTGGGCGGTTTAAAACTATCCTAACGGGGAGATAGCTATCATCCCGAGGTAGTCTTAAAATGAACACACACTTTCATCACCGTATATTTGCTATGTTCTCTTACTTTTTGGTTTAACAGAAATATTATAGCACAAGTAAGTAGTAATACGCATTAAATCTTATACAAAGAAATTCTCCCCGGAAATCTTCTACAATCACGGTAATCCCTAGCGGACTAAGCTAGATATGAGGTTTAGTTAGTGAGCTCAAGTACAATATACATTACTAAATTACGTTTAGTAAAATAATATCAAAAGCTTGCATACTTTATCCGAAATTATATATCTTAAAATAAATCTTGCAAACTTTTAATAGTGACATAATTAGAGGGAAACTACTAAGTTTGTGTCTTACATATACTATTTTTTCTGTATCTTTGATGAAAAAATTACTCATAATAGGTAGCCTATTTACCGTTAATGAGTTATTTATGAGATTAAATATTAAATAGAACTGAAACATTTTCGTTTTATTTCATTCATAATAATAATTGTCATAAAAAGGAGTACAGAAGTGAGATCCGGGTAATACGTAGGTTCATTTGTGTTAATGACATCGTTGCCTGATAGCTTCCACGCTTGAAAGTGTTCAGATTAGAGCAATATGAGAACCACAAAGCGAAAAGGAAATTAGGACGAGTCCTTTTGCTTTGTAATGAACATGGGTTCCAACAAACAGCTGGTGTTAATATGAATTAATGTTTGTTTATGAAAGCTATATGCTACATAGCTATAAATCACATACTTAATATTACTTACCATTTTACAAGAACAAAACAGTTAATTATTATTACAAAAAAGTTGCCTGTCTGAAATTTTAACAACTTCAATGTGTCGTTCCGGATAGTGTTAAGACGATATGTCCCCACCCTGGCCGAGCGCGGGCAGGGGACTGGCAAGATAACGTAAACATCCCATTGGATGTGTTCAAGCCGGCGAAGACCTCTAACTAAGCTTTATATGAAAACAATCGGGATCGACTACTATACTATACTCCGAATCCCGGATATGCCCATAACATATCGTGTCCCAAACGGTCACTTTAAATATTATTGAGTAAACCATTGCACCCCTAAAGCTTTATTATACAAATATAAACATATTTAATTTTAAAGTAGGTATATAATTTAAACAAACTGCATATCTCTATATAAAAAGCAGTATTTCAAATTGCACATTCCAATTCTGGACGCATTTCCATAAAATGCTTCTGAAGAATTCTTCGTGACGTATTAAAATATAAATAGGTACCGTGATTTGAATTGATTATGGTTTATTAAATATTACCCTCGATTATTTTAACCTAGATCTACCCTCAATATAAGCTATCAGTCCCCAATTCTTATTAATGACAGACATTATAAATTCAGACAATTATAAACGGTAGGTTCCGCCCAATTAATGACAAAGGCAATCTTGTGCACGTTGCTTATTATTTTCACAGAATGTATAATTAAAACGCTCCATCTATGAATGGTTTAAGGGTTCTGTTCCTTATAATAATAATAAAGGTACCCTTATAGGATCATACCCTTGTTTGCCTGCCTCTGGTAACGCCTTTTTATTAGCAAAGCATGTTTTTATACTTTATTAATGTGAGTCTGTAGAACTGACCCCGCTCTGCCTGATGAAAAACAGATATCCAAGAGTGTTGGTCACCATCCTCACTGTGAGTGCACACTATGCCGCATGGTGACCCACACTATGGAGGCATAGTGAGATGTTTCTGCATCATCGTACCTTCGGTCTCGTACTCACCAACGAAATACGAGTGTTGTCAATTTTAGATTGATCTGTTAAGCGAGTGTATTACCGCCCCCGGTCTAGCCGGCTACTACCACAGAATACGTAATAGTACTACTACCATTAACGGCTAAGTTTGAACTAACAATAATTTCTATGTCTAGTATCTCTTGACGTTAACAAAGTCTGAAGCATCCGAATTAAAACAGTTAACGGTACTATTATTAAGACCTTACATTAAAATAAATTCAATTGTCATGAAATCAGAACCATGATATTAAGTAACACAAATGAAGGGGAGCCACGAGCTTAGTGCGAAAACCGCTGCTAATTTCAAAATGTAATTTCGTTTAAGGTAAATTAATAAATAAATCATAATTTGGTGGTCTTATATTCTCAAAAAGTATTTACAAAGTCACATTGTACAGTTGGAGTGATTGCAATGTATCTAAATCTGTGAACGCGAAAGTATTTTTAGAACTGCAAAATTAAGTATGTCTTTCGTAATAGAAACCCCGCCAAATAACGAATTACGTATTACGCTATAACGAAAAGATTTTCTTCAAGAAATTACAGGCACTGTGACATGATCCGGGATAAAGTAATAACTGTGTCACACAGAATATACATTTGAAATACATAAAGTTTATAAATGTGCCTTCATTTACATGTATATAGAGACAAAAGTATAGGCGTAAAGTTAGAGGGGTTTAATTTATACGTTGATAAAGATATATTGTATATATATCTTTGGGTGGAAGTAATCTATTGCCGTCAAGTGATTCGTGTACTTTATTAAATACCTGTATAATCAGATCTTTGAATCATACGTAACACAAAGCTCACACAATAATCTTATGGTTTGTAAGTTTATTCCTTATGATTTTATATACGGTGATATTTATTTCTCTTTTGACAGTTCTGTCTAATACACTTAATACAGCCTCATCGTTTAATAGTAACTCTATCACAGAAAGAAAATATCTTATAAAAAAAACCATTTCAAAAATCAGCAGCGCTTTTTTTTTTTTTTTTTTTTTTTTTTTTTACGTGTGGAAATCCCCGCGGACCGTCACCCCGTCGGGGGTTACGGCGGGGTGGTGTGTCGGACTCGAACCGACTAAAACCACACGGTGTGACCCTCTCTGCGCCTTTGTATTGGAAGGAGTCCAGGGAGGGGATTTCCTTCTGGACTCCAACCGGCGCCTGCCCGCACTGTTGCGGGCACCATCTCAAACTTTACTCTCTAATTAGGCAACGTCCGGTCACACGCGGACGTCGCCCCCTCGCGGTTGGCCTCTACTGCGGACGGACGGGAAACCCGTCCCGCCCATCCGCGGCCACTCTCAGGGCGGCATGAGACGCAGGTATGCGCGCCTCCGCCGCCCGGGGCGCCGGCGGCGGATCGGGTCCGATTGGATGGAATCCTCCCGGGCCTTCTCCGCCACCTCCTTCTGCAAGATTACGTCCTCACAGAAGGTTGCGACCGCGGTAAAACAACTGTCGCTGCCGGCCATCGATCTTATGACGGCCGGCAGCGAGAGATCCCCTCCGATGACTGCAGTGAGGACCCGGCGCTGCGCCGCCCAAGCGGGGCAGACCGCCAGCGTGTGCTGGGCCGTGTCCTCACTGCAGTCGCAGTGGTGGCAGGCGGGACTCGGTTCCCTCCTAGCGACCGAGTGCAGGTACTTTCCGAAGCAACCGTGCCCGGAAAGTACCTGCGTCAGCCGGAAGGAAAGGGTCCCGTGCTGCCGCCCTGCCCACTCCGCGATGACCGGCTGAAGAGCCTCCACGGCGGCAAAGCCAGCACGTGGGGTCTCCAGCCGGAACGACCATCTCTGCATGGTGGCTCGGCGAGCGGCTTCGCGCCACTCGCGCACGTCCTCGGGCGGAGGGCGAAAGCCATTCTCCGCCCGGAAGTCAGCCACTCGCCGATAAACTTCGGCGAGCACTTCCGCCTCCAAATCCCACGGGGGTGTTCCGGCCAAGGCACACGCCGCCTCTGTGGACACCGTGCGGTATCCACGTATGGCTCTGACCGCCAGTATCCGCTGGGGGCGCCAGAGGCGCGCCCTGTTTTGGGCGGACAGAGCCGCCGCCCACACCGGTGCACCGTAAAGTGCCATCGACCGGACAACCCCCGTGTACAGCTGCCTAGTGGGGACACTGGCCCCGCCCAAATTGGGCAGAAGTCGCCCTAGGGCGGAGGCAGTGCCCACCAGCTTAGGACCAAGCTGTCGGAAGTGCTCGTCGAAGAGCCACCTACCGTCGAGGACCAGACCCAGGTACCTCATCTGGGCCCGGACCGGTACGAGGACCGAGTTGACCTCGATCGAGGCGCCGGCGGGCGGACCGCGACGGGGCCCATGAAATAATAGGGCCTCCGTCTTGTCCAGGGCCACCCGTAGACCCAGCGCCTCGATGCGCCCGACCACCCGGGAGACTCCCGTGGTGGCCAGGCGCGCCGCCTCCTCAAAGTTTGCCCCCCGGGCCGTGACCAGGGTGTCGTCTGCGTAACAGATCACACCCAGCCCGGGGGGGAGACGCCCTCGTAGGGCCCAGTCGTATCCCATGTTCCACAGGAGTGGTCCTAGGACAGACCCCTGTGGAACACCGCACGACATGGCCCTGCGTCTCAAGGCGCCACCTCGGTCCTCGTACTCGACGGTACGCTCCTCTAAGTAGTCTGCCACCAGCCGCCTCAGGTACCCTGGCACTCCGTGGTATTGGAGTGCGGCCCTGATGCAGCCGAATGGCAGACTATTGAAGGCGTTGGCGATGTCCAATGACACCGCCAACAGCACTCCACCGCCTCTCACCGCCTCTTCGGTCACGGCCCTCAGGCGCAGGATCGCGTCGACCGTCGAACGCCCTTCACGGAAACCGAATTGGGCGTCCGACAGGTCGGGCCCCACCTCGCTGAGGTGCCGGACGATGCGGACAGAGAGAACCCTCTCGAACAACTTGCCCGCCTCGTCCAGCAACACGATGGGCCTGTAGGCCGCGACCGAATCGGCAGGCCGTCCATGCTTCTGTATCAGGACCAGCTTCCCGCACTTCCAACGCTCAGGGAAGCGTCCGGACGCCAGGCTAGCGTCCAACACTCCCCTGAGGTGGTCCGACATGTAGTCGAGGGCTCGGGCCATCACTCGGGCTGGAACCCCGTCCGGCCCGGGAGCGGTGTTCTTGGACCGGATCCGTAGAACAGCCGCCCCTACCTCCGATTCCCTGACAGGCGGAACATCACCCACGCTGCCCCGACGACGACCACGACGGGCCATCGATGGGGGTGTGTGTTCCGCCTGCTGCGGGAATAGGCCCTCGACCACTTCCTGCAGGAAGCTGGGCTGGAGAGTCTCCGTAAGGGGGGGGAGCTTTTGACGCACCGCACGGTAAGGGCGACCCCAGGGGTCACGCTCGAGACTCTCCAGCATCTCCTCTCTAGACGCGTCTTTGGCGCGGCAGATGGCCAGCCTCAGAGTTTCCCGAGCTGCTCGGTACTCCTCGTGAAGCCGGTCCACCTCCTCACCGCCTCCGCGGTGACGTCGCCGACTCCGGGTGTGGGACCTCCGGGCACGTACGCAAGCCGCACGGAGGCCCGCCAACTCCTGGGACCACCAGTAGACCTCCTTCCGAGGAGGCCGACGGCCACGAACGCGGGGCATGGCCGCATCGCAGATGAGCGTTAACGCATCGGCGAAGCGACCAGCCCCAACGTCGACCTCCTCGGTCGGGGCCTGCGGAGACAGCCAAGAGCAAACAATGGCCGCCTCCTCTAGTAGGTCCCTGTCCAGCTTGGCGACAGCCCACCGCGGAAAACGGGAGGGACGCCGCGCCGCGTGACCCCTACTGGCGTCCTGGGACCGGGAGAGCTCGAATCGGATATAAAGGTGATCCGAGAGCGTCTCGACCTCATCCAGGACACTCCAGTTCCTTACTCGTGCGGCGACTGCAGGGGTAGCGAACGAAAGGTCCACTATCGACCCCCCCTGCTGTCGCACGCACGTGTTGGTGGCGCCTCTGTTCAGCAAACAGAGGCCCACCGACGCCGCCCACTCCTAAAATCAGCAGCGCTAAGCCAAGCTTACCATAAAAAATAGATTCAAAGTGACAAATGTTCAAGTACGAAGTAGAAGTACGAACACCCAACAATTTGAAATAAAAATATTACGAATATAATATGTATTTTGAACGAGATACTAATAAAACAAGATGTCACATTTGAAAATTAATAGTAAATGGATCGTATTAAAATTTGGAAAAAGTAGGGTCGAAAAGCTTATGAGCCATAGCCTTGCCGGCTTACATCGTGAAACTATTGACCGCTTATTACTACATTCATTGGGAATTCATAAAAAGCTACACAAATACCTTACGTACATTATATTTACCTTACTTGTATGTCAGATAAAAGAATGTATACAAAATAATATATATTATTCCACTCACACTTATACTCAATAATTCCATGGGAATATTGAACGAAGGTAAGTACAATATGAAGTTAAAGTAAAGAATACGGCCACATATTCTTTGAAAACGTTTAATAATAATTAAAGAAGACCGCACAAAAGAAATAGTTTTAGTTGGGCAGAAAGCTTCCGTGATTCTTTGTCTTTAATTAATTATAGTCCTTTTGTTATTCAATCACTTGCAGAAGCAATATAATAGAGTGTCTGGGTATGTAGAATGCCTTCCTTTTCCTGAGATTAGATTATAAACAAAGGAATACCTCGAACGCAAAGAGTAATTTATATTGCTGAGTTGTTTTTAGTGTTAGAGTAATATAATAAACGTAGCACATTGTAATTGTCATATGCCGGTAACCTACAAAGTTATTATCATAACTTCACCTGAATATCTATCCTTAGGGTGTACTTTTCAGTCGTTTTCATTTTTTATGAGAACACTCTGTACGTTGTAAAATAAACGTCTCCTTCACATCCCTGAAATCTATGACCTGTCGTCATATAAAAGACCGACATATTTTCTCTCATGAAAATATCATAGTTTTAATACTTAAAACTAATCCATAATATATAAAAAAGTACCTACTTTATCTAATAGCTAGTAGTCCATGCGATGAAATTCAAAAGGAAACTACGAGTATAACGGCTTAGATAAATTTGCTAGTTCAAGAGTTATAGAGGCCTATCTTGTCAAATTCGGTTACTTGGTAAACTTCCACAATTATTTGACCTATTTTTTCAAACTTTATAATTCATGCAATTACACATACCTACACCAAAACACTAGAAAAAAAAATAAAGCGGCTCTTTAAATTTTTTTTAAAGTCACTTGAAAAAAGGAAAACAGAAACGTTTCCGTTCCTAGCGTAAGCTGCAAACGGAAGTTGTAAGACTCAATGAAGGAAATGAGGTTTCAAGGGCTGCAAAGTGCGGCCTACGAGTAACTGGTCTCAAGTTGCACGAGTCGATAACTAAGTTGGTAAAGTTGTCACTACCACTAAGTAAAGAGACCGTGTTCTATAAAGTGATGATTCGTTTTCTTACTCATGACGCGTGAACCAATTATCGCCACTGCGAAGTTTTGGAGCATGCTTAAAGTATTTCTTTGCACTCTATGTAGAGTAAAACTTGCATTTTAAGTTACCTCTGGCAGCGATATATAATCCTATCCTATTTATTACTGTCGTCAGTAATATCCCTATATCACATATTTATTTCAACTCGTATAAATTCATCATTTAAAGATACTTTTAGCAAAACAGTTAGTAATAACTAGTAAAAATTTAGGTTTAGAACTACATTTTTTTTTATGTAAAACTATTCATAAATAGGCTATAAAAATTATGCTATGCAATCATAGCATAATTTAATGGGTCAATGACCCATTAAAATCATTTTTTAATAAAGATATTTACTATTGCTTGGCTCTGTTGAACTAGTGCTCATATTATTTATAAGTAGGTATATATAGTATGGGTTAGGTGGGAAACAATCATCATCTGATCATAAGTTTGAAACCCCAGCACTCTGAATTTGATTCCTAATGGAAGCTAAAAGTTACAGACCCAAATATGATCATTTATGTACCTCTATCTTATTGGATTCGCTTCTGGCAACTTGAAATAGGAAAACCAAATGAAGATTATGTAAAATTCCAAATTGAATTTAGTTATATTTAGCTGCGTTCTCCGGTACTGTGGTAAATCGATATTACTAAGCTGATGAAACAATTTATACCAATATTTTACTGATATTTCTGAAACCCTGTTGAACACACACAGCAACTTTTCATACAAAATACTCGATCATTACGAATATCTCTAGGGACTGTCATGTCATTTTGTTAATTACAACATTATGCAGCATAATATTACGGCATAACAATTTTAAAATGCAACGCAAAAAACGTGTTCAAATAAAGTCTGCCGTAATTATATCTGTGTGGTAGTACATTATATGCTTAATATACTCTCCTATTTGGCGAATTAAAAACGAAACCAAATTAAAGAGGGTACAAGAAAAGGTACCAAAATGGAAATTCAAAACTTTAAACAATCCCAAATTACATTTCCTATCCCTTCCGCTAAATTGCCGGAGGAACCAGTATAGTAAAACATTTTTACATTTACAATTTAACATGCTAAAAACATTAATATGTATCTAATTGTAATTATTTAAACCGTCCACGTACCCCACAGAAATGAGTCGTATAATTTGTAACGTTCTCGTTAAAATTCTAATAATTTACAATTACAAAGTACAAAATTAAATTGACCACTAACTACTTTTCATCCACAGATTTTATTAAAACGAATATATTGAATTTACGGTTCGTTATTTCGAAGTTTGGAGCTAATGAA
Organism: Phragmatobia fuliginosa; assembly: GCA_932526445.1. NCBI lineage: Eukaryota > Metazoa > Arthropoda > Insecta > Lepidoptera > Erebidae > Phragmatobia > Phragmatobia fuliginosa. The sequence continues at coordinate 17,113,852 of OW052067.1, forward strand.
CCTTCCATGTCGTAGGTTGAACCATACGTTAGCCACATAAAAGGGTAGGCGAGGTAAAATCGTCCCGAGCCTCCGCGGTACCATTACTACCGAGTTTATGAAGATTACGAATATTTCACACAAAGCGCCAACCGCAAGTGTATTAAAACTTATTGTGGAATGAACTTTTAACCGATACCTACTTTTTTGTACACTTTTATTCGAGAAATTTTATAATAAAAGGGCTCCATAACAATTTTATTTATGTGAGATCAGATTAAAACTTACTATTTATTAGAAATTTTATTAAGAATTGTATTTGCATGACTTACATTAATATTACTGTAAAAGTCTGGACAAAATACTTTCCTATTTGTAAATATGCATAGCTTGTATGAACAGTTTTTGTTGATTGGGCGGAAAAATCCCTTCGGATCTCCGGCTCCTCCGGGGATTGAGGAACCAGGAGTATGTGGTGATTCACCAAAAAACACCGCGAGGGCCGCCTCAGGCAACCTGTTCTGAGGAGGGCCCGGACCATGTTATTTCAGGTCCTACTTAAGATTGGCGCCTCGCCTATGCAGGCTCTATTCTAGAGGATATAGAGGCTTCCTCTTGCCTATTGGTCATTATATATTTTTTTGGGGCTTGATCACATTTTGTGAGCAGGCCCTACTGCCGGTGGCAGCAATTTAGTTGACTGTCCGAGGTCCCTTTTCTCTGGCAGATTGCAGCCCCATCGACGCGTCTATCGCCGCCAGCGTTCTCTACGCCCGGCATCGACCCTCTCCCGATCCCATTAGCTTGTATGTACCTATGCGTTTATTTAAAGAGATATACGTACATATTTTTAACATTACGTATAGACATATGGATGTTCACATATAAATTTACACAAAGCAGTAGTGTGACCTTTAATATTGTTTGTGTGATCAAGTACTCTACCGCAACCGAACATTGGTGGTCATACCAACAAAGATAAAAAAATAACACAGCAATACATTCAATATTTTAGTCTCATTGCTTGTTATTTCACGCACTATGGTGGTGATAGTGTTTTAATTGAGCAGGCTTACAAATAGACGACATCTGAATAAAATCATGCTCCTACACATCAAAAAATCCACATTGCAATTTATAGCATCGATACCATTAGAATAATTTAGAAATATTCCTTCGAAATATCAGTTCAGTATTGCACGAGTTGGCGTTGTTCACTGCTCATTACTACCGGAGCGAATGCCGTGAAGATGGTCAGATAACGAGCCCGCAGTCACAGCCACGTGACTACGCCAGTATTATGTATTGTACTCATTTGTACTCTATACATTTCCTGTATGTTACTCAAAGTACTAAATTGAAGTTGTAAATTCATTATTTCTTTAGAAATTTCTCGAAGAGTGCGCTCGCGGAGGTCATCAAGTCGACAATAATCATTATGTTCAGCTAAGAAAATGAAACACTACACGAAACTCCAGATAAAATAACCAAAATACTCTGTCGAATAGTCAATGTTCGATGAAAATATCGAAGTGCCCACTTACCTCTATAAGTGATTGCAGTCAAATGCTATTCTCTATTCATATAAAAACAACAACAGCCACTAAATCCGTTTAGCATACTTATTGGAAAGTTTTTCGGAAGCGCTGAAGAATTTGCCAATCAAGTTAAGCTTCAGAGTAAACCTAGAAGTTTTATTAGTTTCAGACGTGACCAAACGTCGAATACTCTGGTAAGCTGTGAAAGCAATATTTTAGCAGCCAATGAATTTACAGTTTATTACTGTACGCCATATTGATCCGTACATAGACCGTCACAGTTGAATGCTTAGCGGGTAGTGTCATCACTGCTGTGACAATACAAAGGTGTCGTTGTTGTACGAGTTACCAAGTCATCGAAATGACCTTCATTAATTCACGAGTTCATTATTACACGTTATTCAACAAACTGAGTGTGTACGAAAAGTAAAATGGAACTTCTATGTTACGTAGTAAAAAAATAGCAATAAAAAGGAAACAAGGTATCATATCATAAAATATGTATGTGTATGTCTTCAGACTTCAGTCGCTTAAATCCAAATATATTTTTCTATGAAAAGGGTTATAGAAATTTTCCTTTCGCATCTACTGTCATATTAAAAATGTACATTAGCTCGACACGTGGGTAAAAAAGAAACAAAATACATTGCGGCAAGGCAACTTCAAAATTGAAACCGTTTGACGATTGATAACCTGACATCAATCGCAATATCCTAAATATTTCGTCGCATTGTCGAATACTTTCGTAATATACACAAATTTATCATAATAGACCTGAAGGACATTACACTGATTCTTCCAAACGTAATTAGGCCGTGATTTATTCTTTACATCATTTTGCCGTCTCCACAAATGCCTCCACTTGGAATGATCTGTTCCCTTGCCAAATTCCTAATTATATAAACGTTATATTATCTTGACTTATAAAAACGGTCTCCTAATATTCATGTTGTGGTTTACTTGACTGCGCATATACCTAAATGAAGTCATGAGTTCAACTTACCTTGCGATAACAGTACATTACGTGGCGTTAAACTAAACTTAATTGTGGCTGCAATGTTGAAGTAACGAGGCCGTCGCCATTATAATTATTAAAATACTTAACTTTATAACAATATTAGTCACAAACATGTACAGAAACTTAATTTTTGGAGCATTGGAAAAAACAAATGAATTCATGTAAGAACATTCTTTTTTCAAACAAAAAAAATATGCATAGCGGCCAGTCGTAAGCAGGTTTTAATCAATTACTGTGAATGCGTACTTCTTTATTTGAAATGTTATGTTCATGGGAATCTATCAAACGAATTACCACGCTTGACAGAGATGGTGGCGATTGTGCTGGTAAAGAAACCAATACTCTTGAATTATTATTGTTTGTTATTAGAACTATATGACATCACACAAATGATTGTTATTAAACGGTTTCCAGTGCTTTTGAATCTGTTCCCGTTATCGAAAATGTATTTAGTGTGACTTTTTTATTTTTTCTACAAGAATAAAATAAAATAGACTTTCTTTCTAATGCAAAAAATATAGTTTTCTTTCTTTTTTCAAAACTGTCACTTAGTCAAACCTATTAATTACCCATTCTTTCCTTCATTAGTCACAGTGAATTAAAAATCTGTAGTATTATTCAAACTGGACTGCATGTTCAGAGTACGGTCGTTCTTCTTTTTAACATTGATCCCAAAGTTGTGCTATATTTTTCACATAGCCCTGTTATTTCTAAAAAAACTAGACTAACAAGCTACAGAAAACTAAAGTTTGTTGTAAAAACTTTAGAAAAATGTTGTTTTAGGAAGTCACTGGTGCTGCCATTTATCTCAGCTGTATTTTGACGATATTATATAACAAATTTTCTAATAGATATACATACATACGTAATGAGTTCACTTTTCGACGGCTGGAACTCATCGCTGGAAGTGGATTGAAATGACGTCATAGCTTTATTCAAAATTACGTTGATAAAAGTATACTGTCTTCTAAGTAAAATGTTATCAGGTGCTTATATTATTATTAGCTCTCATATTATTAAGATTCTTAGTAAAAAAAAACACTTTTTGGCCTAACCGAGGAATCGAACCTGTAAGTCACTCCTCGAGTGACAGTCACTTACGCCAGCCGCTGGAGCAACGGAACATTATCTGCAAATGTTAATATGCATGTACTAGCTCTAGCGCGCGGCTCCGCGTATCGATTCTGAAAGTAAAGAGTTGAGTAGATTCTTGCTTTAAATAGAAATTATCGTTCGCGTTATATATTATTTTATCCGTGATAGCGTAACAGTTAGACAGATACTTTTGAATATTAGCACGAATAACAATTTGATATATTTATGTATCCTTAATACTTCAAAATTAAATAGATAATATACTATCTGCATTCCAAACGTCAAAACAGATTAAATTTCCAATATTGTACGGGAAGTGATAAGATACACCTTATAAAGATATCCATAGACGACTTTTAAAAAGCCGACATTTGTGAAGACACAAAGTTGCATGCCTTTGAGAACTTAAAAGATTAAGGAAGAAAAAAAAATTCGAATATGGGCCTGATCGGCTTATGTGTGTTGCATGTTTTTGAGCTGTATATTGTTACGGCCTTACACTGGTAGTGAGTTACTTGTGACCACAGACAATAGCTAACACAGACAAGGAAGGGTGCCGGACGATAAACGATATTTGTTTGATTACTATGATTGTTTTCTTCAGTAGTTATTCATTATTTAACTGACTTCAAAAAAAAAGGAGGGTCTCAATTGGTCAAAATCTTTTTTATATATGGTCGATATTTTCGTCGCTTATGAGCCGTAACTAAAGGTGATAGTGATGGTGTGGTGCTGCCAATAGGCTTTTAATACACTTATTACTACATGCCCAGCCACATTGGTTATGTATTATAATAACATGCAAACAGTTTTGGCTTACTACTTTAATTAATTACTACTTAAAAAAAAAAAGTCAGCTTATTTCATGCTTTTTTTTTACTTTTAATTCAGTTCACTTCTCACTCTTGTGTCTTCTCACCTATATTCTAATGAAATAATAGCCATCAAACATATCAATTCCAACACAATTTGACCGACACTTTCCAGAGCTTTCTGAACACGTTGAACCAGAACCGAAATTACGGTGACTTACCACGCGGCCGACATATTGTAAGTATTACGATTCGCTATAAGCCTCATTTAAGTAGAACCAACAACCTACATGTTTGACGGTGCTTCACTTGAACCATTCGAAACAATTTACATGTTATAAAGATAACGTAGTTTGGCATGCTTTTGAAACTAAACTAATTGTGTACTTTTTATTTGCTTTTAAATGAATTTACTTATTGAAAACTAAACGTTTGAATTTCTAATGTCTTTAGAGAACGTTGAACGTTTCACGAATTAGATATCAGCCCATACAAACATCCGTGTGGTGACGGATTAAGAATACAGAGTGTCACCACCCCTATTCATCCCACGCGGGTGTCGTAAAAGGCGACTAAGGGATAAACTACGCAAGACAACATCAATGCAAAGAGAAGGAAAACTTGAAACCAACCCTATACCAACCCGTCTGGCCAGCGTGATATAGTAGGCCAATACCTCCTTTTCAAGGAGAGGCCTATGTCTGAGGCCTAGGCCTAGAGGCCTGTTGATGATGATGATGATGAATTCACACATAAACATTGGCTGACTTAATGCCCTAGGGATGGTACTACGCTCGCATAGTAGACCAACCTGAAAATGACAGCATTCGTACTGTTGTATATTTCTGGTTAGTGTGAGACCGGAGGCCATAGCATCTCACTAGGCCGCTATGGTGTGAGTCACCATGCTACTTTATATGCACTCACAAAGGGGATGGTGACCAACACTCTTGGATACTGCTCATGATTTCCATCGCTCAGAGCAAAGTCACTTTAGAAGGCCTTTATAATAAAAGTTGAAAAAAGTATACTTTATTATATTCAGAAGCAACCAAACTCGTGAGTAAAGCCTTGAGCGCAGATATTTAACAATAAGCTTTCCATCACCAAACTATTCGTATAAAATTACAACTGAGGTCTAAACCGTTATCATAAATATACTCTAAAGTACTTGAGTTTCCTATGTACTAAACTGTCTTGTTACTTTAACGATAAACGAGCTTTGGTTAACCAAGTTTCTTATCCAGGAATTTCTCTCTGTGACTTAACACTCAAAGACACTGAAAATTAGTGTATTATATGCTTTGAAATATCGCTGTATCCTTTCGAGAAATATGAGAAAACAGACAACAAGGGCACTCATATCCAAGTTACCCTAGATGATTAGATAACCGAAGGTAAGCAATGACGGTCAGTATTTGTATGGTTGACCGTTAGTGAGCATAATATTTTGAGAATCTGCGTTATCCGAATCACGCAAATTCTCATAGTATTATGCCCGTTAATTAGTTATCGTAGGTGGAGGCCAGCGTGGGGACGTATAGTCTTAACCCAGGTAGCGGGAGTAGCCCAGGATAGGGACCGATGGACCCGAGCACAGCAGTGGGACTTTGGTTGTTGATGAAGTCTTAAACGATTTCATGTCATGTTATAATTTTCCTCTTTCATTTTTGTTTTTTTTTGGAGTGAGTTAAGTAAATATTTCTTACGGAAGGACAGGATTTCTAAGAAAAAATCACCTACAGTGATTCTTATTTACGTAGATGTTACATTGAATTAGGTGACGATGCAGAAGATCTTTTATTGTACTATCAAGAAGAAGCAACTAGACTTCACTGTTTACAAAGTTTCGATCGATACGATTTTATTCTTCACAAATATCGGACATCGGTCATCTTACACACAACGTCACCTAGTCCCAAACTAAGCAGAGCTTGTATTATGGGTACTAAACAATTGACATAAATACATAAACATACTTTTTTATTTGTAAATACATACATATTATAAATAGAAAACACCCTTACCTTACCTACTAATATTTTAATATAAATGCGAAAGTTACTCTGTCTATCTGTCTGTCCTGCTTTCCCGTCAAAACTACTGAACCCGTTTGAATGAAATTTGGTACACAGATAGTTTGGAGCCTGAGAAAGGACATAGGCTCCTTTTAACCGCGATAACTGATAAACACGCGAGCGACGAGCGGACGAAAGCTAATTACAAACAAATAAAGTAGAGTGTCTTTGTGTAATTTCAATTTAATAGCATTTTATTAATTGCTTATTAAAATATAGCAATACTTACATCAAAAAAAAAATTAATTTTTGTCTGTCTGTTTGTTGATAACCGTTTACAATGATAGTAAATTGAATAAGTTCCAGTTTCCTAAATCACCTAGAAAAAAACCATGCCGCCGATTTTATTTTAATAAACACAGTTCTGAAATTAGTGTATATTTATGTATATACATAGTTATGAACTTACATAATGCTTTTTGTAGTGTGATTTATGATGTAGGTAGTTTTTGCGGGCGCCGACCATGACTGTCGGTTATCACGAAAGTAGTAGGCTACAGTGTTGATTATTTTTATTATAATATATATAAATATGTTAAGTTATAAATTTAAAACGGTTAAATAAATGTAACGCCATTAAAATTAGTTCTGAGTAATAATGAGTACGGTAAAAATACGATGTGTATGTAGTTAATCTTACCGAGAGAGAGTAATATCTCGACACACAGGTATCACTTACAGATAAAAAGTGTTAAACATTGAAATTTATTGAAATTTTCGGATCCAAATCCTGGTTTATCCACGAACCAAGGCAGAATGAACGGATTTGCGACTCATGTGAAAACAATTTTTTTAAAGAATTGTATTCGATCTTTAAGTTCATTTAAGAATAAGATTGTTATCAAAAACCTATAGGCGGAATTACAAATTCCCTGCATAATAGCTTATTTTACGGTTCACCGACTTCTTGCGGTTCAAAATAGCATTAGTGAATAGTAGCCGCCACCTGACTCCGACATCATACGTCACTTGTGCATTAAGTTCGCGCATTATAGAAATAGTTGATGACAACATAGGTCGGGTATTCTTATGAAAAGACTAGCTATTGCTCGCGGCTTCGCCTGTTGGTTATCGCGTGTTCGTGTTGTTCTACTAATGAGTGTTCTTCTTCAAGAATCAAAGTATGCCAAAGTTCTTAGAATTTGGTGCAGCGGTTTAGCCCTGAGAGCGTAACAGGTAGAGTTCATTTCGAACTTATTATATTAGTTTAGATAAAAATAATCAATGGTTTCGATAAAGAACAATTTCAGAATATGCGACATTTGTTCATAATTTCAATAAATCTGATCACAATGCGATAACTTAAGCTGGTTGAACATACCAGATGTCATATTATACTTTCCCTGCCACTTCAAAGAAAATGTATATCTTTTTATTAGTTTAATATCTTAACCAGATTGTGGCCTGGCCTAATTGTGCAAACCGTGCGTTCTGCGAATTTATTTATAAGCTTTGAGACTTCGTGATCAAAAAGATAGAAAGAATAAAACCTTTTTATTATTTTCGCAAACTTACTTGAAAGAACCCTTTTCCCACTGTAATCCTTTGAAATCACCGATGTCGAAAGAAAGATAACTAAGATTCAGTTCCATAATCGTATCTTATATTTCTTTCAACCTGTTCAGTACATTTTTGTGATTAATGGTACACTTATAAGAATTCATCACTTGCCCCGCCGTGGTCAGTTGGCAATAATACTTTCTATTTATTTCAGTAGCATTAACAGTGAAACCAATGAATAGACGAACTCATAGAGCGTTGGAAATATAGAGAGCGTATCGTTACGCGCCAACTACACTCAATTGGGTGAGAACAGGTTATTTAATATCGTTGTTTGTAAATATCGTTACCATTTCATTAAGCACTTTAGGGTTATTGATAGGTGTTGCTTCACTACATACCTGGAATTATTGTGTCAATGTTCTATTGTGAAGTGTTTAGGCATAAAAATATGTACATTAATTGTATTGAAAAATGATTCGTCTAATTCACTAGTAACTTGATTAATTTGAGAGTATTAAAAATATATAGGTATTTAGTAAAATTTTCCCTTATAGTAAGATATTTCATTTTGTTTTTCGTAGTCACAACGGCTCCCTCACAAACAGGGTAGTCATATTTTAAGAACTTCGTAAAAGGAAAGGAGGAAAAAGATAAAATTCAAGATAAGGCAAAAATATATTTAAAATGACATTCTCTAATCTCTAAAATTCATATTGTAAGCTAAGACATTGCTCAGTTATCTTGGTGACAAACAGCCTGTATTGGATTATTTTCGTAAATATTGAAGTTGAAGAAAAAGTTCAAGATACAGAAGGTAAAACTGTAGGTATGTATCCAGCGCAGGTAAGTAGCAGTATCAGGTAAGTAAATCGAACGAATACTTTTACGTATCTGTACTTTCATTCGATTGTTTTGACATCAAGAGCGCAGCTTGGTATACACTTGCTAAGTTACGCTCTTAGTGCAAAAATATATTACCTAGTACTTAGTAGATACAACTTTTTTTCTTAAAAAAATGTTCAAAGACACTAAATATCTAGACATCTTATGGATCAAGATCATCAGCAGCATTGCCGTGGACGAAAACTTGTCAGAAAGAACAGCATTTATCCCGATCTTGGGCAGTTTGCATTTTCTTCCAAATCAGCTTCAGCAGACATAAGTATATCTGAAGACATGACCTGCCATTGTTTATATTAATATATTCCTCTAAACTTGGCCCTATTATACCAGACATATTTAGCCTACCCCCTATCAGATGACATAGGTACATATGCATACACCTTTTTGAAATTTGTCAGAAGTTGTGTAAGATTATTATTATATATATATCATCAACAGCCTTTAACAGTCCACTGCTGGACATAGGCCTCTCCTTAGCAAGGAGGTTTTGGCCTACTATACCACGCTGGCCAGAGGGGTTGGTATAGGGTTGGTTTCAAGTTTTCCTTCTCTTTGCATTGATGTTGTCTTGCGTAGTTTATCCCTAAGTCGCCTTTTACGACACCCGCGGGATGAATAGGGGTGGTAACACTCTGTATTCTTAATCCGTCACCACACTATATATATATAAAATATGTAAACCTCCTTCGATATCAGATTTGTTGTTTATCCGTGTACTATTATTACCGTTTAGTAGGTATAGCACATATGAATAGCGTCACTTGACGTAGGTAAACGACATCAATGCGTATGACACATGTACGAGGGTGAACAATAATGCTGAGTCTATTGAAGGGGCAGCCGATCGAGGGGGCTATAGATGTTTTCAATAGGAAATGTGAGTAAGTACTCGAAGAATGAAATTAAAAACGCAATCATAACATCGCTATACTACACATCTATTCAAAACATCACTCGAGACCCTGCCAAGGGTACATCAAAAAGGGTTTGGTTGCAAATGATCAAAACATTGATATCCCATTGCCCATTTGAGTGAAATTTTGATTAAGTTCGGTACCCTTTAAACTCGTGTTTACGGAGAGGGTTATAGTAAAATATTAGTAGGTATAATAGTAAGTACCGCTAAACGACCGTTCAAACTCTGCGTATATAGATATGTAGTTGGTAATATCGATGAAATGTTCTGCTCAGTTACTGCAAACAAATAAGAAATTGTTACTAGATTTTGAGTCGAGAAGAAACTAGCAACTGTAAATAAGCCTACATGTTTATCAAAGTAGGTATTTGCTATCTATATGTCATAATTGTAATTTCCATTAATGTGCTCATAAACTGATAACTATATGATAGTTATAGTACATTTTCTTTCAAAGAATCGTCTTTATTTTCTCAGTCAATTGTTTTGAATGTGACAAAATACTGTTATTTCTTTTGCTACGATAAATTTTAATATACTCGGTATTTCCAAAGCTGACCTGATGTCTTTTCAGACACAAACTTTACTAATTACTTAAACGTCAAAAACGCCATAAATGCCTATTATAAACACGGGAAAAAATCAACCCATTTGAATGCGCAATCAAATAAACGCAAACATTGGCCATTTTTCAAAGTAAACGCGACATAGACAATGAGGGGTCCATCAATCACCTGTCCTAACAAAAGGCGAAAGATAGACAACTGCCCAGAGGCTGAGTGCTTATTCTATTATATCGGTTTATACCTTATACAAAGTTAACTTTGCAGCTCTCAAAACAGCCACTAAACATGCCACGCTTTATTTTACAAACGAGTGTTTGAACTCTACGATTCATGCACATGCAATATTAAACTTGTGATCACGACTCTTGATAATACCTACGTGGGAACTGTACCAAGTGTATTGAATGATTATTTTTGGAGCGAGTAATAGATTTTCTTTGGTTTAAGTTACATAATTATGTGTTGAGAGCATTGTATCGTATTTTAATGGCACTAGTCACTGCATTCGTGCGAACTTTAGCTAATTAGCCTACTTCGGTATATTGCTGCCGGACTATTTTCAGTTTTAAAGTTTTAATGAGATCTAAACATAAAAAAATCAGTTAGAACGGTGTCAAAGAAAATACAATCCTATATATTGCTAATGGAATGCACTAGAACTATAAGGAAGTTTTAGAAAATAAGGATTTTAAAATTCATTAAACTTTTCCCGACGTACACTCTTCACCGAATGTTGATTTAATGAATACAGAGCTTACACTTTTTGCTTTTATTTAATTTGCTTTTTATTTATCCAACTAATATTTATTAGTGGTATGGTCAGTAAAACTAATAAAAATGTAGATGCACCCAATTTTGTTTTACTAGATCGAGATCTATGTAAAATATATGCACCGGTGGACGCAAACATGCAATAAAAATATTATGTTTTATTCAGGAGAGCACGCTCGGAAACAATATACCAGGCTGGAGAGTTTATTGGAAGTTATATAAAATGAAATATGTAAATTTCATTGCACGGAAATACGAAGATAGAATTATTTTGTTTGGCCCGGTACGCTGTACGAGTTTAGGCAATCACCCTTTTGGCAAAGCGACCTACGAATAAAATCAAATCTCCTGTTTCCCTATGACCTCCTTTCAGCATAAGTTAGCTTAGTTATTTGCTCATTATGTCTATTTTGTAAAGTATTATTTAATATTTAAAATCCTATTTTAGAAAAAAAGTTCGTTCTATTTTGCAGGGTACATTAAAATTTTACAAAGTATAAATAGGTATTAAAATAAATTCCACAGACACATTCAAACCATTAATAAAATACTTCACATAATCACGTGCTGAATGCTGCGAAATGCGCTGCGTAATTACTCACTGTTTACAAACATAATTATCTACATTCGTCTGTGCGTATTGACCAATGGTACTCTGCATGTTAAATCATAGCACAAAACTTTGTACAACACGATCGTATATTCAAATAAGCAGTCAGTATATACACAGTTAGTTACCCACAAACACCGGTGGAAATACCTAGCTCACTATACAGTAGCGATAACATCGAAAATTGAAAATAGACTATCTACATAGTCCTAGAGCAATGCGTCCTAAGTAAACAAACGCTTTCGTCTAATGTCTTTTTAATAGCCATCCAACAATCAATTATACAATCCTGCCCCGAACAGGCTTCACTTGGTAACTTTTTCGTTTATAATATATTAATATATAATATAATATAATATATTAATATATATAATAATAAAAATATATTGAAAAAGCACAGCTAATTGCCGCGAAATCAGCGTGTGACGAAACATAAACACGTAATGACAATAACCACTCTTTTCTAAACGAAATCCTTTGAGATTCCACGCTAAAATTATTCATGGAATACAGTAACTACATGTGTTGGACACATTGCTAGACACATTGTTCTAAAATTATCATAAATAATCCTATGAAGGGCATTGTCACAGTCACGTTGGAACCTTCACTGCATAGCTATTATCGATACTCACAGCTCAACATTAGCCTTACAAAAGAAAATAAGTAAAAAACTACAACAAAAAGAGTCCGATGTCACGCCCATGCAGTTCCGAAGGTTCTCACGCGATCGCTCGCGTCTCGAGCAAACAAAACCAGTACCACGTCATTGTAACTTGAGAACCGTACGCCCACTTTCTTATGTTGTCCGAACATTTCTGCCTTTTGAAGAGGCAGTGAGTATTAAGTGGAAGAGATACAGCAATGGAAAAGAAATAAGATATAGTTCGGTAAGGATGCCCTCTAAGGCTTCGTAACGAGAAAGACCGCGGTACGGAATCCTACTGCGAGCCTAATGTTACAAAAAGTGTGAGCCGCGAGGTTCGACACGTTTGTATGTGAGTTAAAATTTTACCATCCCGTGGGAACTGACCAGCGGCGAAGTGATAATTGCAGAGTTTGCCTAAGGCAATGACCAAACCCTTGACGTAAAGTGAATATAAACGAATAATTATAGGGACCCACGTGAAAGGATAGGGATGGGAAGTAATAGTAAGGATTGATATGAATTATTGAAATGGATTTGAATCGGAGCGGCCTAATGATACATATCTGAGCCAAACTTGGAAATTGGAGTTCATAGTGATTTATAAGTTTAGACATTTGCGGAAATAATTCAACGTAGTGGAACTGTTTGTTATAATGATAAATGTTATCAACTAAGTTTTAAATGTTGTTTTAGAACGGTTCAGATACACTAAGACGACATCTGTTACCTTTGAGATAACATCAGTTACTGATCTTCTCCGGACACTTTAGCTCGTCTAATGAAATTAAGCATAAATTTCAGTAAACGAGTTAAAATTCAATAGCTATGTACCTGTTCGTTATCGATATAAACAACAGAAACGAAAGACGTTTTACAGTTACAAAAATGATCACACCATAAGCAAATCTATTTAAATGGTTACATTTAATAGATGGAATTATGTACAAAAAGCCACTTGAAGAAATAGTATGAGAAAATGACACCGGATTTGCATATACTGAAAATTTTACTGTGTTTGTGCGTAATACGTCAAAAGCATTATTTTATACAATCGTCCCTGGTTCGATTACATGCTCAACGACATCAACGGCATTGTTATAAGTTTTTTTGTAGTAGAAAATTCTCAGTAGCAGCAGTACGGGGGCTAGTAGCGTGCCGGTAGTCAATGGACCCGCCCCTTTTGTGTGAGTGACAAAAATAAAAGTGACAATCGAAAAGTTTGTGTCGTATAATACCTAATTATAATAGCATGTCGGCGTATATAGCAATAATTATGATTTCGTTTTAATACGTCTGACGTAGACGTTAATTAATAAAATAAGATTTTTTTATTTTACATTCGTATAAAATAATTTTATACAAAATAATGTTATAATACAAAATTGATCGGGTAATTAATTTTATATTAATTTTGAAATTCTCTAATCATTTAATTATTTACCATGAATTATTCTTAGGACTTTGACCGCCATAACTATCATGCTTTTATTAGCTTCGCCTGAATGTTTGTTTGAAAAAGTGTTGTTTTTTTTTAAACTACCTACATTTTTTATTATCTTAAATTGTGAGTTAATTATGTAAGCAAACATGAACAGTTTTAATATTCATTTCTATTTATCTATTTATCTTCGAAGGAAAAAATAATAATTATATAAACAAATAATTATACGTACGTGCTATTGTTGTTACCTTTTGTTTTACTACCACTGCGCCATGGCAACAACTGCTACAATTAGAGGAGGATATGTATGCAATATTACTTTCACTAGAAGAATATTGTAACCAATTTATTATATTATAATATAGAGAAATGTTTTACTATGTATATAATATAGTAAGTATGTAATGTGCAATTACTAAATAGAACGGTAATCGACTCGAGATCTCATTTCTGTAGCAGACGGTGTTAATGGCTAGACAAGAATTTCGCCATCACGTAAGATTAAATTTCAATGTAGGAAACCTAGGAAAGTTAGGAATGTAGTTTTATGATATTACGTGTTATAGAAATTTAACGTAATAAAAGCATGTATGTAATTATTATGAACACATGTGTAAGCTTAAAAATACAATCATAAGATGTGTTATTACTAGGAACGAATAAAGTGGCGTGCAATTGGAGAGGCCTATGTCCAGCAGTGGACTGTGATAGGTTGATGATAATGATGATTTGTTACTACGAGTATATACTATTCCTTCTCTACTCTACTCATAATATCCATCAAGTGGAGTAGAGTAAAACAAATTATTTAAGACCCTTTATTATTATTATTTTCTTGAGCGTGGTACTAGGAACACGGTATTACACACATAACGGAACTTCTAAAAAGGTACGGTACCGTCTTCTAAACTACTAGAGACCGGTATCTTAGGTTATGAAGCATTTTGATAAAACACCGAAACTAAATACGGTTAAAATTTTACTCATTTCATAAAATAAACAAAACATTTAAACTAAAACAATTGAACTAAATAAACTTCTGAATTTAACAACTAGTTTGATATCGAAAAAAAACAATCAAAGTTTTGATTATAACTTTTTAACAATGAAATAATATTTTTGTAGATTTTCGTTTTCTGCTACTTTTCAATAGTAAATATTTTTAAACTAAGGCTTTATATAACATCTATTCAATGACAGATAATCAATTTTATTTCGTAAATGGCTAGTCTTGTCAGTCAAAAATTCAGCGTTTGAGGACTTTAATGGTCGTATCGATTAAAATGTAAGAAAGTTTTTTTTTAGCTTTTGCTCCTTTTTTAATAAAAATGTTATGTTGGGCCTCAATAATCTTACGAAAAAAAAATTTTTCAAAGAAATCTTCATATTCAGTTAAAATAAATATTATTGACATTAAAATGTTTCAATTGGATACACTCCAAGTAATCTACCGCTTCTTTTGATTTATTTGCACCTCTTCAAAGGAAATAAACCCGGAAACGTGACAATAGTGAATGACTACTTGCGATATAAAATTGTATCGGTTTCCTGCGCGCGCGCCGCTCCTCCCTCAGCTCGTGCGCAACGGCGCGGAACATAACCACGTACCTTCGATATAGTTAACAAATATTTGCTTTAAATTCCGTGACGCTGTGGGATATCACTTTTTACTTCTTAATTCATTTACTTTTTGTGGCGATGACTTGACTTATTTTTTTAATTTGTTTCGTTTTTCAAAAGGCACCTTACAACGAAAATTTATTGTCCATGACTTTATACACTCCATTATAGTGAAATAATCAACTGAATTGAAGAACGTCTAGAATAGAGTCTTTCTAAAGGTAGTAGAGCCACGCTGATTTCAGCATGAATGGGCCGGCTCGACCGGGGTAGTACTACCCTCACACAGTGGACCAGCCTAAAATGACAGCATTCGTGCTGTCGTCTTTCGATGGTGAGTGTGAGACCGGAGGCCCACAGATGCAGGGGTGACAGTTATCGCGGTATGTGTGCGAGCAGTGGAATGCTTGCGGAGTCATTGTGAGGGAGGCGTGGATCGAACCGTCGGCCAGGGAGACCTGTAGAAACGGTGGTGCCGCTGGCCGCCCGCGGCATAGAGAGGGGCCCAACCTCGGATAACCACCCTGGGAGGCTGCCCCGTCAGGTCGCGCATAATCTCGGAGTAGCTCGTCGTGCCGGTTGGTGACCGGACGGTGGGACCCGGCGACTACTTCCGGGAGGGTACGGGGAACCTTCCGTCCGACGGTTCGGTCGCCGTCTTGTCTCACCGTTATATGACGACACAACGTCCCAGGTCTCGGTAATACACTGCCGCGATGACTGTCATGCCTTTCACGTCCCCTATTTTACTTTTATCATGGCAGTAAGAAACAAGCATCCAGGTTCTACAGCGGCATATTCTTCTCCCACCAACCCGCTTTTTGAGGTGGAGTTCACCAATATTCGTGGACTCCATTCAAACCTCAACGCCGTCCACCATCACCTTGAGACGGCACGGCCGGCCATGCTTTTTTTGACGGAGACACAAATATGCCGCTCTGCCGACACGGCATACCTCCTGTATCCCGGCTATGCGCTGGAGGAGTGCTTTCTCGCGAAAGCTGGAGTGTGTCTTTTCGTCAGGGCGGATATATGTTGTCGCCGTCTACGCTGCTTTGAGGACCCATCTTTTTCCATCCTCTGGCTCTACGTGGATTTCGGGTCTATTAGCCGAATCTACGTGTGCCTCTACCGGTCCCATTCTGGAGACTCCGAGACAACTCGTCTCTTTGACCACCTAAGTCAAGCAGCCGATAGGGCTCAGGAACAGTTCCCAACCGCTGAATTGGTATTTCTGGGAGACTTTAACGCCCACCACGAGTCCTGGTTGGGGTCTCCCAGAACTGACCATGCTGGTAGAACTGTCCACGCGTTCGCTCTCACGCATGACCTCACTCAACTGGTACTCCAGCCCACTAGGATACCAGACGTATCCAGTCAAGCGCCCTCTCTCCTAGACCTGCTGCTGACGAGTCATCCAGCGCAGTACCGTGTGTCGGTACTCGCTCCTTTGGGCTCCTCCGACCACTGCCTGGTATCCACCACGGTGCCTCTTGCTGCCCCGCCACGACCTGTGGTAGCCAGGCGACGACTATGGCACTACTCGTCAGCAGATTGGGACGGAATGCGGGACTATTTTGCTTCCATCCCATGGGCTGAACGCTGTTTTAAGGGCAGGAATTTGTCGCAGAGTGCTGCGGCCGTGGCCGACGAAATTACGGTCGGCATGGAATATTAT
Organism: Phragmatobia fuliginosa; assembly: GCA_932526445.1. Taxonomy (NCBI): domain Eukaryota; kingdom Metazoa; phylum Arthropoda; class Insecta; order Lepidoptera; family Erebidae; genus Phragmatobia; species Phragmatobia fuliginosa. The sequence goes on from OW052067.1 coordinate 17,131,029, forward strand.
ATTCCTCACACTGAGGCCGTCGGCACGAAGACGCGCCCCTGGTTCGATCGCGAATGCGCTAACGCCGTTACAAAAAAGCAAGCGACATACCGCGCATGGATCAGGGCCCGCGCTCACGGTGACCCTAATGTTCATCGCCTTAAAACAGCGTTTAACAAAGCCACTAGGGAATGCAAGAGGGCTTACATAAGAGCGGACGCCCAGCGCATTGCACGGATAGGCCAAGAACTCGTCGCACACCCTACGGGTAGTCGTAAATTCTGGCGATTGGCTAAAACCGTTCAAGCTAACCACTGCCAACCCACGCTACCACCGCTGAAACATCCCGATGGAACTCTGGCCTATCAGCCGCAGGAGAAAGCGAAACTGCTGGTAGATCTCTTTGCGGCTAACTCCCGAATTGAGGACCGTGGCATGGATCCGCCTGCCATTCCGACCTGCGACTCCACAATGCGGGATATCCGTATCCGGCAAAGTGATGTCCGCGCGGAGCTGCGGTCTCTCGACGTCCGGAAAGCCAGTGGACCTGACGGTATTCCAGCGATGGTTCTCAAGTACTGTGCACCGGAGTTGTCTCCCGTACTGACGCGTCTGTACCGCCTGTCGTATTCCTCGGGAATTGTTCCGGAGGCCTGGAGGGAGGCGAATGTGCAACCCATCCCCAAGAAAGGGGACCGCTCCGATCCGGCTAATTACCGACCCATAGCCATTACCTCCATTCTCTGCAAGGTGTTCGAGCGAATCGTCAACAACCAATTGGTTCGCTACCGGGAGGATCACTCCTTGTTGAATGATCGGCAGTATGGTTTCAGACCGAATCGATCCACGGGTGATCTTCTAGCGTACGTAACACACCTATGGGGTGAGGCTATGGATAGGCATGGAGAGTCCCTGGCCATTAGCCTTGACATGGCCAAAGCTTTCGACAGGGTCTGGCACCGTTCGCTGCTCTCCAAGCTTCCGGCATTCGGCCTGCCCCCCAAACTGTGCAGCTGGATAGCCGCATTCCTGCACCAGCGCCGCATCAGAGTCCTTTGCGACGGCGCGGCCTCCGACTTTCAGCAGGTTAACGCTGGCGTACCTCAGGGCTCTGTGTTGTCGCCTACGCTGTTTCTTCTGCATATCAATGATATGTTGGTCTTAGGCAACATACATTGCTATGCAGATGACAGCACAGTCCACGGGCGATATATTGGACATCCCACAGATAGGAAGGCAAATGTCGAGGAAAAGCGGCGGGACCTTGTCGCTGAGCTCGACCGGGTTCTCAGCCGTATTTCTCAATGGGGTGGTGAGAATCTGGTCGAGTTCAATGCCAAGAAAACACAGGTGTGCGCACTCACTACCAAAAAGTCTCCATTCCTTCCTCTCCCGACTTTTCAGAACACTCAGCTGCCAATACAAGGAAAGCTCGGTATCCTAGGTATGGACATTTGCCGGGATCTCAACCGACGGGAATACATTGAGAGCGTCACAAAGGCGGCCTCGCGGAAGCTGGGCATATTAAACAAGGTGAGACGGTTCTTCTCGCCGGAGCATCTGTGTCTTCTTTACAAGACCCAGGTTCGCTCCTGCGTGGAGTACTGTTCCCATCTCTGCAATGGATCCGCGCAGTACTTGCTCGACGCTCTCGATCGGTTGCAGCAGCGAGCGGTCCGCATCATTGATACCGAGTTCCTCGAGCCTTTGCAGCTGCGAAGAGATATCGCTACTACGGCAGTCCTCTATCGCCTTTACCACGGGGAGTGTTCTGATGAGCTCTTCCAACTGATCCCACCTTCTCCCTTCCTTTACAGGAACACACGTGCTGGCCTTGGAAGTCACCGCTTTAGAGTGGTAGAAATACGCACTAGAACTAAACGGTTTGGCTCTTCTTTCCTGTGCCGAGCGGTTAAAAACTGGAACTCGCTACCATCCCACGTGTTTCCTTCCCATTATGATCCCGGGTCCTTTAAGAGGGGTGTGAAGAAGCATCTCACAAAGCCGCCATAGTCTGGGTCAGCATCGCCATACTTCCTGCATCGCGGGAGGTGTGGTGGCCCCCACTCTTGGATTCCATTCATGCTTACCATCAGGCAGAGTGGAGTCACATTGGTAGGCAACAAATAAAAAAAAAAAAAAAACTAGAATATCTAGAAAAATCATATATACCTAACTGCAAACTTTAGATATGTTTTTTGCCGACTTCAGAAAGATGATTGTTAGAAAACTTATAATTGTTTTAATCTGACCTAGACAAGTATGTTTTCGTGAAACAGATATATTATATATCATAACATAGTAATTAAGTCATTATATAGACAAATTAGTTAAATAAAACCACTCAATCAATTGTAGTCCCTGTCCTTATGAATCCAAATGGAAAAGATCACAGCTAAGTAACAAACAGAAACTAGTTCAAATGGCGTATTTGAAACATTTAATTCATTATATCTATATCGGAGGCTTGTTCAAAGCCACCCAAGTGAGACTCCTATTGAAATCATAAGCCATGAGATGGACAGGACGGATGTAAAGGTTCAATGAAAAGGGCGAAGCACCCTTCTTATCAAAACTGCTTTCAAGTTCTCTGAACAGTAAACCTATTTGCTTTCCAATCCATCAAAGTTTACGATAAATCTCCTTATCTTATTTTCTATTTATAATCGTACCCAAAAAGGAAAGGTCTTTTTTGAAGTCAATATTAGTTCTTTAATATATCCTATTATTTGTTCCATCAAATATTACCACAGTTATCTTCAAGAATTGATAAATTGTGGGTATTTATTTTTGTAATATAAAAATGCTTTTCGATAAAAGGGACAAGGGACGAGCTTTTTTCTTAGACGATTTTCAATATCGCTGATATCAACAAGTAAACATACTTATATGTGTTTTTTTATGACCTCTTTAGATAGAGGGTTGGATCGAGGAAGTATTAGCCATTTAAAAAAAAAGATTGAAACAATAGCAGAGATAAAAGTACCTTTTTGTGCCAGTATTACAGTGAAACAATTTTTCGAAGTAAGCGTTTGTGGTGCAAAAAAACATTCAGCCTGTAATTTGCGTTATTAGTCTTATTTTAATGGCTACGGACCTCTGCTTCTCGCAGAATCCTTTAATCCCCGGTTTTAATTTGGGCAATTATAATTGGGTTTCCGTCAGTTGATTGTGTACCGAGATACGGACCCATAATTGTCAATAATTATAGACAATTCGACATGAATTGAACAACATTCAAATGTATATATTGCTTATTGTTTTAGAAATCGCTTATTTTCATCTGTTGTTGAATACATCTAAAACAATTCCAATGAATATAATACTTTAAGGTGTATACTCACTCCACGATACTCGATAACAAACCATTAGATTCATTGACCCTAACATATCTATAGGAAGATGGCCGACCTAACGATGACACATTACTGGCTGTATGCCAGCGAACAATATCAGAGTATAGCCTTAACTTGGCACTTAGAACTTAAGAAAAGCCTTGTGTGTAATGTAAGAAAACTCATAATATGAATGTCATATAATAAGGTATATGTTTCGCATTAGTTATGGAGTAATTTACTAGAGAGGACAAAACTTTTATTTTCAATTAATCTTTTAAAATTAAAATGCTACTAGGATATCTTCTGAATATTAACGTTCAACGTTTTGTTTCTTAAAAAGCTGCCAAGTGCGAGTCGGACTCGCCCATAAAAGGTTCCGTATCAGCAAGTAACATCATATAAAAGTTCTTGTAGTTCGTTGTAACTTTGATCGAGGTTTTTATACTAGTGTATAAAAACATCGATCAAAGGAAAATGATTGAATGAAAGGTAAATTGCGTTTTACGATTTATGACGTATTAAAAAAAAACTACTTACTAGATTTCGTTCAAACTAATTTTCGTTGGTAGTTTGCATGGTAATGTACAACATATTTTTTTTTTAGTTTTATCACTCTCTTAGTTTAGAAATTACAGCGGGGGGACACACACATTTTTCCACTTTGGAAGTGTCTCTCGCGCAAACTATTCAGTTTAGATAAAAATGATATTAGAAACTTCAACATCATTTTTGAACACCTATCCATAGATACCCCACACGTATGGGTTTGATGAAAAAAAAAATTTTGAGTTTCAGTTCCAAGTATGGGGACCCCCAAAATGTATTGTTTTTTTTTTAATTTTTATGTAAAAACCTTAATGCGGTTCACAGAATACATCGACTGATCAAATTTTAACAGTATAGCTCTTATAGTTTAGGAAAAAATTGGCTGTGACATACGGACGGACAGACAGACAGACAGACTTGACGAATCCATAAGGGTTCCGGTTTTTGCCATTTGGCTACGGAACCCTAAAAAGGGGTTGATACTGTTCAGTTTTGTAGTGCAATTTATTTTCGTTGTGATATTTAATCCACACTTCAAAAGATTGATTTGCAAAATATTGACAAACGCAGCATTTCACTGTTCATATTCAATTACTAGTTACATTGCTCAAGTTCAACTTGCTGAGTTCAACTTGCACTAAAGTATAATATGACTGCACAAACATGCATAAAATGTGGTTAATTCCAACTCTGGCAACGTGTCACAGGTGTTTGCTGTAGATTGTTTTTAGCTAAATATCTAACCGTTCAGCATTTGGTTGAAACCAACGGTTTTAGCTTGGCTTTGAGCCAAACTCGAATCCACAAAAGACTACAAACCAACCTTACACGTACAAAAATAAGAACCAAAGTTATATTTTGTTGCCAACCTCTGGGGAATCCGAAGTGATACATCAAAATTTTCTTCGAAAGATACGAGATATTTCTATATAATAACTGTGGAAATGGCCGCTTGAACTTCTTTTCTTTTTTAGTTAAAATATGTTTGGTGTTTATCCTAGAGCTCTATTAATTCAAAGGAACAGAAAATAGAAAAGACTTTTTACATCTGTCTGTAGCTCTGCTTCGAAAAAATTAAAACAAGTTGAATTTGTACGTATGTACACATTTTGAATTTATCTTTAATATTAATTATAGGTATTGCCCTATTAAATGAGAGACAAGTAAAGTAGAAAGTTATTAAGAACATTACTTTTTATTTCAATAAAAAAAAATCGTTTGTCATGACTCCCAAAACAAAAATAAAGGTTCAAACACACGTACCACGAGGTGCCAGCCGCGTAATATCCTAAACGCAAACTTAGGACGAGGGTGAAACCATGATAACTCACAAACATGACTTGTTTAGCCACCAACTTCGATGCAAATGACTTGGAAATTTCAACAACAGTATGTTTTTGTGAAAACAAGTTAGAATTATATCTGAACATACATAAAGTCATGCTTATTATTCGTATCGCAGTTAGAACAGCGCCGCAATTTGACATTGCACACGCTCAAAGTAGGCTCTGATAAAATATATAGGTAACTTAATAATGTTTTGCTAAAGTTAATATTTATCTCACAAAGTGAAGAATGCTTCGTGGAGAAGAATGTATAGCTTTACATGGTTGACATTTATCGTTGTGTAAAATTCAATGAAATTAAGATACGAATAAGTATACTGTAATGACTTTATGAGTTACTGGCCGCGGCCTGCGATGTTCTACATTCCGCGTAAAAAGTAGCTCACTAGTAGTAGCAAACGCTCAAAAATGGAATCAACGTGTGTTCTTTCAACGTGCTGTTAAACTAACTTCTAAAACATTTGAATGATTAATATTCATGAAAAGCTTTTCTAATTACGAAGCACTAGAATTATATCTAGATTATTTTATTCTCCAATCACCTTTTCCTGCCATGTAGAACGCTAATTGCAATGTAAACTTGTTAGTGCTTCCATTAAATCGTCTCACTAGAGCACTATAACTGTTTCTACTTATATCTATATATAGATATATTAGGAAGTGATTAGGTAGCGATTTTCAACATTTTTCTATCATAGTTAAACTTGCAAACAACTATGCAGATTGACTAATAAAATACTTATAATTATAATCTGTCCGTGTGGTGACGGATTAAGAATACAGAGTGTCACCACCCCTATTCATCCCGCGGGTGTCGTAAAAGGCGACTAAGGGATAAACTACGCAAGACAACATCAATGCAAAGAGAAGAAAAACTTGAAACCAACCCTATACCAACCCGTCTGGCCAGCGTGGTATAGTAGGCCAAAACCTCCTTTCTAAGGAGAGGCATATGTCCAGCAGTGGACTGTTGAAGGCTGTTGATGATGATATGTATCTACTTTTTGTAAATACATATATATGTTATACATAGAAAACACCGAAATAAATAACTGTAGATCATACTAACATTCGGTCAAACTCGGGATTTCAATCCGAGACCTCAAGCACAGCAGCCTTATATACTACCACTGCGCAAACGAGGTAATTCTTAGGTTGTTTATTAGGTATCATAACATTATTTAATGCAATTTTAAGTTCTTTCTATAAATTTATATTTTAGTTTAATTCAGAACATTTTTAATTGCACTTACTAAGATTGACTATCTTAAACGTCTCTTTGTAAAAAATTGCCTACCTTTTTGTGTTAATCTTTATCAATCATTTCACTTCATGAAAATTAAAATACCGTTCTCTTCTTCTTCTATTAAAATAATTTTAACTATAACTTGCTAACAGGAAAGTAAATTTACACTATTGTGTGCTAACAGAGACATAGACTACAGTGTACCTCGAGACAATGTTAACTGCAGTAGAGCTGTGCTGCAAAAATAGAACGGAACCGACACATTAAAAACTAACATATTGAGTCAAACGTATGCTAACTGTCCTACTAATCTATCTAAAGTGAAACTTTAGATGCAAATGTCTCAAACTTTTGACAGTTTAATGGAAATTGAAAAACAAAGCGATATCCTTAAGTTAGAATATATACATTAAATAACAATTACTATCAAAAGATCCTCTCGTACACAAAATCATTGAGAATTGTTTACGATAAATATTATTACCCAATAAGTTATAACCAAATTTCAACCTAAACTATGCTGCTAAAACCAACTGTATAATTCATGATAACAATAACAAATTTTATTTTCACAACAATAACAAAATCTCCTTAAGGTATATAAACAGAATGCCACTTAACTAGTGCCTACCACAAACAGAAGTTATAGCAACATAAACATCTACTAACATTACTACATTGTAGTATAAGTAGTAGTATATTCGAAATATGTTTACACGGCTCCCTTAAACGGTAGTCAACAGGAATCTGTCCAGAATGGTTTTCCCACACGGCATTGCGCTATTTCATCGTATTTAAGTTCCGTTTCGTTTAAGTACTGTGATAAAGCATTTGTCTACCTGCTCCCAGTATACTGCGCGAGCGTGACAGATGTATTTATTAAAGAGACAAATAGCTTTATGTTTTAAATTAAAGAAATATATTTTTTTCTTTTTCAGGATTATTACAATATTCGTTAGCTTAGCGATTGCATGTTGTAGGAATGAAAAAAGGATATCGCAATAAATAAGTGAAGCAGTGTAGCGAAAATTTACTTGAAATTTTATTTTGCGTATACTTTTAAAAATATATTTAGAAAGAGCACTATCTTTGGTATTACATTGATAGTGCTCTTTCAGTTATCAGATAAATCATTATGAATATTGAAAAATGTTTTAAATATGTTTTGATCAAAGAAGTCACATCTCATAAAGCGGGACTACCTTACTAAAACTGGCAGATTTCGATAGGTTTTGTTTGGAATCCAAATGATAATTACAAAAATAGTTAACGAGATTAAAATAGTGGAATACTATGAAGTTGATTCAAGTCTTTTTTTCAAACCATGAAATCTAGCCGGCTGAATTAGCTGGGTAATCCGTGTGATGGTCATCAAAGCGAAAATATTTAGTCAGATTATTTTATTCTAATCAACGCAAACACCTTTTGCAGTTGGACACAAATTTAGCCCCACAAAAATTTTATGAACTGTTACGCATTAGTGTTTCTCGTTATTGGTTCAATACTAAAATTACTAATTTTAGCCTATTGCCAATATTTATAGGTTGTATAGCTCTTTCAAATCATGCAGAAAAAAAATTGATTGGTACCTATACAAAACTGCTACAGACGTGGTCAACTATATCTATTAGCCTTACGTTCAAATGACCCTTAATCATGTCCAAAGCCGATGTGACATAGGTCTGAATTACATAAGATCCCACGAAAACAACGTTATCCTAAGCCGGTTAGTGAGTGATGACGAAAAAATACGCACATTTAAGTGCCTAATCGTCAATCGTATTTCGAAAATAATAAATTGATATCAATCCATCACTGTGGATTGTAATCGCTTATTTTGATATATGACAAAACAAAAATAATGGGAATAAAAGGATAGATTTGATATTGATAGCCTACAGAGCGTCTTGAAATATCTTATAACATATATCGTTTTATGTTATGTAAACTACAAATTAATGTTACTCACATTTTGCAAGAAACCTAGTCCCAAACTAAGCAGAGCTTGGGTACTAGACACCTAATATAAATACATAAACACACTTTTTTTTGTAAATACATAGAAAACACATAAATGAAAAACAAATATTTGTTGATCACACATAACTTTTGATGAGACTCGGGAATCGAACCCGAAACCTCAAGCACAGCAGTCGCATACGCTGCCACTGCGCCACCGAGGCAGTCAAATGCAGTCCTATGTACCCATTACAAATCAATCTGACAGTGAAATCTAATTAAATATGCCTTAAGCATTAAGTCCGCCGATGTACAAATTTAGTGCATAAAGTTGATAAATAAATAAATAAAAATACTGGATTAAATATATAATTTTAAAAGTGTAAATTATTTACAATACCTACATACACTACACTACCTACACTAGATACCTATGCTATATCAGTAACATTCAGATCTGCGAAATGATTTGAAACCTTTACCATGGTTTATTTTGTTAACATGAAACAACACATGAAAACTGTTATATTTGAGTAGAAAAATATTTTATTCAACTTAATCCTATCCAAAATATTGCAACCCTACCAAGTAAACCAAAATCAAATTTTATAATGAATTCAACAACACGATGTAAACAAACACTTATTTATTCAAACAACATAATACCCTTAAACCTTTTCCAGTAATAAATGTTGAATGTTTAGATAAACTAACCATAATATCATAAATATTAACCATAAAATAGAAGAGTTATATGTACTCTACGTTTGTATGGCATAGTAACCAAAGCGTTGAATCTTAACATTGAAAGTGCGTAGCGATAAATATATTCAAAGTAAAACCTTTTACTGAACGGGAATAGCCTTATCCACATACGTCCCGAGGCTGAACACGGTCTATAGAAAAAGGGGTCGCGTCACGTCTCATCTTATACACATTATAATAATCTTTAGAACTATAATCACCAACCTCATAAACGCTCCAAGCTTTATCTATTTCGAAACGTTCGGATCAATACCTGTCTATCATCATACACCCTTAGGGAACAATTCGTAAACAATTTACTGGATCAAAGGGACAACTTACAAAAAAAATGGAATAGAAAAAGAGTGTTTACGCTACAGTGCAACTTATTTTTGATCATCGTATAAGTTTAGGTTGTATCGTAACTGGAAATACTCTTCATGCGTATATTTTAACAAGGAGAAAAAAATGTACTAGTTGATAGCAATGCAGTGGTCAATCGGTACTTTTCAATACATGTTAAAAGTGTTAATAGGCGTTTTGATTTTTGATAATAGAAATGATTAACGACAATTGATAAAAGAAAAAAAGTGACGATTCACATACTTAAAAAACAGAAGGGCATTCAAAAGCCTATTTGATAAAATCTATTATTTCTACGCACTACATTTGCATAAGTAATTTCTCTACCTTGGCCCTAGCGCTAAGATTGAAAAGTAAATCTTAATATGGGCCTTCGTCTTATAATAAAGAAAGGGAAGGCCGCTGTAACTGTCCTGTACGATATTTTGTGGGTCGCAGCACCGATAAAGTGAACCCTGAAACTGGGTATAAAATATAAAATATACCTTCTAAAAGGTATCGAGATGGACCGGATATAGTTAATAAAAAATTTATGCTGTTGACCGCGTCCTTTTGATAAAAGTAGGTAGGGTGGATTGGGTCGTGTAATCCAACCAAGTCGTTCGTCTAAATTGGAAATTTTGATATGTTCTGTTATGCTTACATATCGTGTAATATATGCTATATTAATTTCAGATCACAAAGGAATCCGAATCCTCATGTTTGGAATTAATCATAATAAACAAGGTCAAAGATGCTGCCAGCGGCTCAGTGTTAGACGTTGTCACTCGTCTGAAAAGTTACTTACTGTCTCCGTTGTAATAAACCTTTGTAAATGTATTTAATAAGTATTTGATTTAGTTGAGTACCTAAGCGAACACAAGGTAAGTTACTTTTATCTTATATATTAAATTCTCGTGTCACAATATTAGTTACCATTACCATACTCCTCCGCAACGGCTGGACCGATTTGTATGACATTTTATGTGCATTTCGGTTAGGTCTGAGAATCATACTAACATCTATTTTTCATACCCCTAGGATGCGAGCGGAGCGGCGGGCATCAGCTGGTAACATTATATTAAACACAGAAAGGAAAAAGTTTTTGTTATAATATGGGTTTCTAGGTATTGATTTCTCTTAGAACACACACAAGGTTTCCAAATATATTACTCACGAGTGTAATTTTTACGGTCAAATTTAAGCTTTAGTTGACAGGGCGATTATTTATTGTTTGATATATAAATGGGTAGTGTGTGTAAATGAGTCACAACTTTACCAGTTAACCTAAATTCACAACTTTCTAAACAACATACATTTACTGCAAGTACTAACATTTCAACAAAATTCCATTAATTTGCGAATGGTGTCGTACCCATAGGATACCCCATGGAAAAGGTGTAAAGAACGAGAAGGTTCATTAGGAGGGGTTCAGGTCTAACAATAGACCGTTGATTCAAAGCACAGTTATTATACACCTACATACCACGTACTATATATACATATATATTTATTGTATCAAGCACACACACACAACAAAGCGAATACTCTGTAATTACATACACGAGGTATGTAATGTTGTATGTGTTTTATGAGTACAATACTGTCAGCACTGTCAATATTGAACACAAACAAAAGATATCGATATGTAATTTAAATAATGCATTTCCTGGCAAATATGTCTCTGTCCGTAGAGACTCGTATTTACTTATTGTTGATAAGTTATTTTTACCTGCATCTAACCAGGGCTGGCTTAAACATGTAATTACTTCTCAAACGTATATACATTGAGAATTGAAGTAAATAATTCAATATTATTATAACCGTTTTCAGGCTTCCGTGACTTTTACATATACTCATGTTTTTTACTGTATACGGAACTTATTTGCGATATAAATAAAAAGGTACCTTCTACTTTCCTACGTTTCAGACGGGTTATACCGCTCGTGGCCACGGATAGACTGATTATTATATTTTTCAGCACAAAAAAATATCCCTCAATTTTTTACTAAAAGCGATAAGAACTCGTATTGTAGTAGTCTATATTTGTATGAAATATATACTGTAGCTATGTACAATAAAGACGAATAAATAAATCAGCATAAAAATGTTCAACCTTAGTTAAAGACTATAGTTAACTTAATATTGCACCACATGCAGATACATAGACAGCCAAAAATGTTACACTTCTTTAGGGCTCCGCTATTGTAATTTTGAAACTGGCTATGTCTTCTAATTAGCTTATATAGTAAAAAATACAATAAAATGCAAATAGAATAGCAAACTTACCACAGGCAACCCTATATTAATGCAGAGTTGCCTTCGCGGCGTCTCCAGGGAGTAATATTAAGAGAAAATATTCAAGTGGAATACTTTTATACTTTCTCACCTCACCATAAAATGGGTGAGAGTATGCAAATTGCTCTAGTTTTCTTCGGACCTAATTCATTAAAGAATGTATCAAAACGGCATTTGTCTTGAACTAGGGATACTCCTTTTCAATCTATTGTAAAATAAATTTATTCATGTTGCTAGAAAATTATAAGTCAAAATTATTTTTTGCCTACACTACAATTGCCTCGTTGACGCAGTGGTAGAGCAGGCAACTGTTGTGCTTGTGGGGTTCAAATACTGTTCAAATGATCTACGAATATTTGTTTCAAGTTTCAGTGTTTTCTATGTATAATTATGTATGTACTAGCTAGCTAGCTAGCTAGCTAGCCTACTTATGTGATTATCCAGAACTCATTTTTAAATTAGCAATTTACAAACTATCATTATGGTTGCTAAGCAAGTGTGCTATGCATAGCAACCTGTGAAGTTTTGACAGAAGATAAACAGTGATATATTTTGACATCTACGATTTATGTATTATTATAATCACCTAACTTGTGCCCGTGTATCTCGATTATTGCAGTAAAAAGTAGCCTATGTGTAATTCTGATATATAAGCTATATTACTGTAGTTTCATCCAAGTTCGTTCAGTACTTTTAGAGAGCAACAAACATACATACATACTCACAAACTTTCGCGTTTATAATATTAGTAGGATTTACAAAAAAAAAAGTATGTAACTATTCTAGCTCAATTTAGCTTTCATAGTATGGCGTTGTATGTTACTAACACATATTCGAAATATTCATTACTTTCTACAGAAGTGCAAATTTATAAGCCGTATAGATTTGTATAATATTGTGTAAAATTGAGTAAGTGTAAAAACATTAAAATACCGGTTTCTTGGTGGTTCACAGCAAGAAACCTGTAGCTAGGGCTCTAAATACAGAAAGACCTCCTTACTATACGTGCCATGTCAAGCAGGACTGCCTTCTGCATCAGACCCTTGATCCAGCCGTCTAACGAGAGCCTGTTAAGATATTGATCGAAACTCTTGGCTATCAAACTATGAGCAGAAACGAATATCGGAACAATGATCACCGAATCCAAATTCCACATATCAACAATCTCGTGAGATAAATTCAAATATTTTATTTTTTTTCCTTTTTCAACTTGCACGAGATTCTTGTGACGCTCTGATCGATCTATAACCACAAAATCAACCTTATTGACAACAAAAGTCCTGTTTGTGATAATAGATTGATCCCAATACAACTCAGTATGAGGATTCTTGAGAACTATTATTATTTTCAATCCTTTAGTGAAATACATTGAACTATCTAGCTTGCATGTTTTTTTAGTATTTCTTAAATTGAAAATGAAGGAACCTTAATACAATTTTTGTCCCTAATACGCCTTTTACGCCTTTAGGAATAACATTTCCGAAGATCCTTTCTTATGAGATGCTCTCAATTTAAAAACATCAGTTGCCAAAATATATTTATAATTTGTGCCCCCAGTGGTTTAGGTTTCGTGTTTATGAATAAGCCATTCAGGGCTAGTAGTTTTATATGTACACACCTCTCAGTTGTGTATACCTTATTTATTATATACAGAAATATTTACTTATATTTCTAAACAAATAATATCAAATCCCAGTACGTCGAGAACATAGATATAACTCATTTCTAAGTTTTAAATTGAAAAGTTTTAAAACTTTCTGATCTCTTGGAATTTAATAGAAAAGAGATGTAGTAAGTCTAAAATTCGTTCAATAAAGTGTTGAAGTTCTTGTCATAATTCATTTCGAATGTGTTTTGATTTTAATAAACAGTTTCTATGCTTTAAGTTTTCGCTCTACTCGGGTGATCAAAATAATTTTTGAAACTAGTCAGGAATTCATTTAAGATATTGGAATGGTGAGTTTGAAATACAGTTTATACAGCAAATATGAAATTCTAAGACCTCAGACATACAGTACAGAACTGCATTGAACAAAATATATGTATCTACATACCTACTTATTACTTGTAAACTTTGCTCGATCTTTGGCCGCCCGTCTTCATTCAACAACTTCCTATAACTTTGAATAGGTCATCGGTTCATTAATTTCTATTCGGTCGACTATAACTTTTGCAACATATTATATACGCGATGGTTTGAAAAGTTAACCGTATTTCGATACCCTTAAAAACTTCCCCAGTTATACCTATACAGATTTATATTGTTAATCGCATACTATGGTTTTGTTTTAAAAATGGAAACTAGAAAATATGTAATGTGACCATTGTATTACTACAATACATAAATCATTTGATAAACAAAATTATTGACCTTTTAATCTAATGGCTTTGTTAATCTTTACCCGTCCACCCTCCATTCCATCATGTCATCATTACCTAATTATTATTATGTGGGCTTCCACAATAGCGTCATTTAAAAAACAGTGTAGACACTGCTTCGTAGCTATAACGATATGAATATTGCTATCTTAGAAACATATTAGTATTAAGTTATAATATATCCCTCATCAAGTTAAAATATCCGATAAATTTTCTTAGATAAAATTTAAAGAAAACATTTTTTTTTTACAACAAGCCTTTGTTACTGTTTGAATAAAACGAAGCTCCTATGGATTTTGGGTTCCGACCACCAGGTGGGAAAAACAATAATGTCCATAATAAAAATATAAAGTGTCAACTAGTAGTCTCTGACATCCTCAGTACAGTTGTCTATTGGAAATAAGATTCTCATTGTTACTACTTAAATGAGTATTTATCAGCACGCATTTCATACAAGTTCTACATTTATTCTTCTACATATTCTGTTTTAAATTTAACAGACAACAATTATATAAGATACTTAACTTTTGTCAGTCAAGCTGAAAGACTTGGTTGAACTAATTTATTTTCTTCACTACCTAATACAATTAAGTCTTTCAAACGTCTAGTAATTGACATTTCTCCTTGTCTCGTTTTTAAATTGCTTCAAATAATTAAATCAAATTTGATCCTTGAAACTTTATATATTGCGTAGCTGAATCCTTTATGATTAAAATATTTTAATACCTAGTGAAATACTTAGGCTTTATATAAAATAACCTTTGCTGTTTTCATGCGGTCTACTGGTTGAGCTGTCCTCTCGTGTCACGACTTTTTTTTATATCAAAGTACTCTATATGTTAATTCACGGCACAAACTAATAGACCCTTCAGATTTCATAACGTGATTGAGTGTCTACTATCCATCTAAAATTTCGCCCTTCATTATTGTGTTAATGGCTTTTAATTTGCAAGCTGTCAAGATTTATCTAGCTGATATATTTTTGCTGTAATATTTCTTCTTATACCTATAACAAACAAGGCTTGATTTCATTTTATGTGTCAATTTTATTATGAAAAGAAACTACAATATGTATATTGTTTTATTGTCATTGATAGTAAGTTTTTTAGCAACTCGAGTAATAGAAACAAACATGCCATGGCGTGCACATGTTAACTCATAAAAAGTACCATGCACCATCAACCATCGACAACCATCTTGGTTTCGGAGTTGAAATTGAAATTACAACGTTATCCTCAAGGTGCTCATTCTAAGAAAAAAATCTTGTTATTGTTTCTCCATGTACGATAGCAAAACCTTAAAAATTTTGGTGATGTGTGAAATGAGGCTTGGGTAGAAGCAATATTCTGCCTCCCGCTAAAGTACAGCTTTTTCTATCTAGATTCTAGAAGATAATGAACCAAAGTTGTTCTGGTGCCAAATTGAATAATGTAAGTATCATAAATCCTATCGTGCTGTTTATAAGTTGGTCTATCTAATAATGCAGTCCAGTGCACATTTAGTAGATTCCATAATTATTCGCTTTTCATATTTCATTTTGTGTGCACAACAGACATTTGTTTTGACTGGATGTTGCAATGCATACACTTTGAATATAGAATGCGAGTAGTGAAATGAATCCCAGTGTTATAAATAAATAAACCGAGTCCATAAAAATGTACTGTGTCTGAATCTGTGGCTTGTGTTGTAAAATATTTTATTGATATTTAAGCAGCGGTGATTCACGCCCATGCCTCGAAAAGCACAAAAAGCCGTCGGTCCCAGTTGTCATGAACATCTATGGCAATCGTTATTGGAAAGTCGGTCCCCTTAAATTTACTGACAACTAGTTCAACCTTCAAATTTCAGTTCTCCCTTAGGGACTAAATTTCAAGTAACACTGGTTGAACTAGTAGCCTATTTGAAATAATATTGGGAAAAAGGCTAGTAAGAATACTGTAGAAGGCGATAATTCGAAAATACCGGTTACTCACATTGTAAACTTAGCTATTATCAGATTATATGCCTACATATTTGTAGATAATATCTAAACAATATAGATATCGTTTACAAAAGGAATTGGAAGCTTAAAGCCACTAATTACCGAGCGACCTTCGAAGCATGATATTTCGATAAATATTTATAGCTGAACAACGAATAGTTCATTCCTAGGGGACATTTAAAATATTTCAGTTCAAATATACCTGATAATTTAGATAACACTCCAGTCCTATTTAAGAATGGATAATAGCAAATTCCAGGAACAGCTTATTATCGGGTATGGATTAAATGCTTATGAAATATTCTCTATTATGAGAAACTCCCATTAGGAGCGTAAAATTGGACATTGTGTAAAACTATATTATTAAACTAAGTAATTATATATCAAAGCAATATATAATAATATGTTCCTCATAAAATACTACATAGTCACTTATGTTCAATTTGAAGCTGCTTCGTTGGTCTAACAGTCTAACAAAAACTGTTATTGAGTTATTCAGATTACAGAAATGCTTTATGATCATCAAAAGCTTTCAACAGTCCACAGCTGGACATACGCCTCTCCTTAGAAAGGAGGTTTTGGCCTACTATACCACGCTGGCCAGACGGGTTGGTATAGGGTTGGTTTCAAGTTTTCCTTCTCTTTGCATTGATGTTGTCTTGCGTAGTTTACAACAGTCTGGAGTTCAAAATTAGGGGTCTTAACCCTGGTGCTTCGGAGAGAACTTTAAGCTGTCAATCTGCGTTTGATTTCCCTGGATTGTGAGAGAAAGGAACAGAGAGTACTCTCCTCTTTTTGGATTTTAAAGGTCTTAAAATTCAGAATTAAATTAATAATCCGGATATCGTTCCACAATCACGTTTACACTTGCGTGTACCTACGTATAACTAATAATTATGTTGTATTACGTTATGTAATTAAAAAGGAACGAAGTTATGTTATGAAATGACCTCCACACCCTTATAATTATTTAATCTATCGACCAGCCAATTTGGGCTCAATGACTAACTGTATTACAAAATATAGCCGGTTCCAAAAATAACGGGTCAGTCACAAAAACCAATAACGGGTCAGTCACATAAACCCGAATATCTCCCGAACTACGTATGCCATCCTAATGAAACGAAGACTGTTCAATTGAGAATTTAATTATACAGATAAAAAATAAAATAAAACTTAGTTACACCCACAATATTAATCTTAAATTTAAAAAAAACTAAAGTAGTCATATTTTTCTTAAGATTACATTTTTTTTATGATTGTTTTTTTGCTGTTTTTCATCACTTTCTTCATTTAATACTTTGTATTGCCTCCACGTGATGAAGCCTCCAGTGATGAAAAATCTGTATATTTTTCTTAAGATTACATTTTTTTTATGATTGTTTTTTTGCTGTTTTTCATCACTTTCTTCATTTAATACTTTGTATTGCCTCCACGTGATGAAGCCTCCAGTGATGAAAAACAGCAAAAAAACAATCATGAAAAAAATGTAATCTTAAGAAAAATATGACTACTTTAGTTTTTTTTTAATTTAAGATTAATATTGTGGGTGTAACTAAGTTTTATTTTATTTTTTATCTGTATAATTAAATTCTCAATTGAACAGTCTTCGTTTCATTAGGATGGCATACGTAGTTCGGGAGATATTCGGGTTTATGTGACTGACCCGTTATTTTTGGAACCGAGTGTAGTTAAAATAGTAAAAATAAATTTTGTTGTTTATTTGATAGTAACATACTTTAGTGGTATCAACGAACAGTCGAAAAAAATGGTTTAGTTTTAAAACCAAAAAAGGATTAATAGAAAACAGTTTAATATAGCTTTCGCCCGCGGCTCCGCCCGCGAGTATCTCGATTACTACAATAAAAAGTAGCACATGTTAACACATATGCTACTTTTTACTGCAGTAAATGGTTCTAATATATAAGCTATAATGAAACATACATACAAACATTCGCGTTTATAATATTAGAATTTTCTTTTTTCTGAATAAAAAGGAAATTGATTGAATCAAAATAGAAAAAGAATTGAAACGTGTTATATTTGCCAGCAATGAAGAGCTTTGATGTTGTTAAAAGTATTCGGTTTATGATTTACACACGTACAATCGTTTACGCTTTTCTCGAATTTTCATTAACGCTTATGAATGAAAATCGACTGATTCAACGATAAAATCAGCAAAAAAATCGTATTAAAAAGAGTGTTCAAACATTTATTGAGCACGAACACATTTACAGATATTATTATATACTAAATTATATACCTTACATAGATGACTGCTAGTCCTAAAATTGTTGATAACTCAAAATTAAATTATACTTCAAAAAGTGGCAGGGTCCTGGGGTAGCTACCAGTTATTACGAAACAAAAGATAAGTAAATAGAAAATTAATATAACAATTTCAGTAGAAACATAGAAAACATGTCAAATGTGTAATGTTCAGGCAGTAAGTGTTAAAGTAAACAATAAACATATGCTTTGCACTTTAGAGCTCGAGAGTGTAGTGGGCACCCACAATCTTCAGGAATATTGCACGAATAAATCACACGTGCAAACACCGCACTAATGTCCAAGATGTACATACTTTTGTAGCACTTGTGATAGCATTTACCAAAGATTGATATGATGCTAAATGTAAGCTATAAAATCTAAAGTACAGTAAAGTTAATTCTATTCTATACTTACTTAAATTGTATTCTATATTTATTCTATATTTTATTATACGTATGATGGCTAGTATTATTGATTCCGCTTACGTAACGATTTTAAGAATTTAAAAGAAGAGTATTCTGCTTAATCGGGTGGAAAAAATGTTTGAAAAGAAATTGTAACAGGCCAGAAATTGTATCAGGTCAAATAGCTGTTGATCTGTTGAGGTATATTTGTACCTATTTAGTTATACATACCTACATCTTGAGGATTTTGGAAGTAAACTAACAGTCGTATCACCTGATGGTAAGGTTTATTTTATTATGTTCACCGGGTTGAAATCACCCGGGTGGTTAAAGGATTCATTGATTTCAGCCAGGAAAATAAACCTCTAAAAAAAAAATTGTACCCTAAAGCCAGTCTGTTTTTTTTTGAGAATTAAGTTAATACACATGTAACTTAGCCAGCATCAGGAGGTCTCATCATAAATCCCTCAGTAATCTCACTTACTTGTTAAAAAGCAGTAAAAGATTAAATCTGGTAATATTCCGATCGAACAATTCAATTAATGCCGAAACATGACTCTATCACAAATAAAGAACAGACAAAAGACAGTTGGATATCGGATCATGTCATACATTTATAAGGTCTTTATTATATTTCCATAGCACAAGGTAAATAGAAACATAATCATTAGTATCATCCTCATAAATGGTTATTGTTGTAATAAAATGACCTGTAAAAGTAAAAATGATACCACTGGGCATTACGAAGAAATGGAAAAAGAAATTATATGTAATAAAATGTTTCAGGTATTTGTACCAGTTACCCTTACACAAGAAAAATAATTCTGTGTATTTGTTTGTATGTATGTAATGTCAAAATCTAAATATCAAAGAAAATAGCTTCTTTTAACAAATATGGAGATAAAGACTTTTTATACTTTGCCGTTGTATGATATTCGCTCGATAAAGCAATGTTAGTTTGACATAAAAAAACAAGAGAGATCTCCTCGTATAATGTATAGTATCGACTAGCAGTAAATATGTAAATATATGAATAAGTAAACCAGGCCAGGTGGAGTGACGATTTGCGCAGGATCGCCGGCAGGAGCTGGATGGGAGAAGGCCAAAATCGATAATAGTGGTGTGCAAGGGAAGAGGCCTATGTCCAGCAGTGCACTACGACGGGCTGATGACGATGGTGAATAAGTAAGCTACTTCAAGTACAATTTTTCAAAGCAATTGTACATTTCCAGATGGCTAACTAACTTAGGATGTCAAAAATAACCATCTTGCTGGGTGGTGGTTTTTTTTTACAGTCTGCACATTTTTAACAATTATTATCTTACGTGTGGTATCGAGTACAAAGGTAAATAAATATGTTAAAGGTTTAGAGTGTTACATGTTTTTTTATATAACACCCGATGGGGTCATTGGTTAAACGGTATTTCAGGTTAATTGCCGTTTCGTGACTGGCCACGCTGATATTCTCTCTGTGTAATTATGTTAACATGATGTTGTTAACACCTATGAATTATATCTGAGAACAATACTGCCCCATCACTGCCTTTCGTGGTTACGTATTCCAATAATATCTAGTAAAGTTTACATATGCGATTGATGATACGTTATGATCGATTTAAAAAAAAACATATAATATTGTAAAGGTTTATTAGTGTTTGTATTTTTATGGACGACGAATTTTAAAAAACCTTTACGTAGTAGCCGTACTTTGAAATGACAGTAACGAAATTAACTCGAACTAATCCTAGTAGGTACATAATAGCGCTTGGGCTTTTTGATTATTGTCTAACATGTTTGCATCTTACTATACTGTGGCAGCTACTTTTCACCTGTCACAGTAGAAATAATATTAAGTATGACATATTCATAATATACCTGCGAGAACATGACCGAATCATGTGCAGATATCACATGGGTATCAGTTAACAATAACAGTGCGCATAAATGTCATTGTTGGCTGCGCGCGCGCCGGTACATCGTCGAGGAATGCGATAATTGTAACCGTGAGACCGATCCTGACCGCTTATGTTATTGTTGTGTGCTACTGCTCTAATTTCTTTATTTAAACGCACATTAGCAAATGATATGAATTAATAATTTGATAAGGTGTTACTTGTAACGGTGGAAAGTTCAAGGAACTCAAAACAATAAATAACTTATATTTCTTAGTATGGCACTGATATAGGTATTGTATTAAGAAGTGCATACATAGTGTGCATGTGCTCTATCAAGTGTAAAAAAATCTTCTAAATTTAATCACATCAAACGATTTTATTTAATAAGGACCCAACAACCATAAACTACAGTCGACTGATTCTAACATGAGAAACTAAATGGCTTTATGTTTAAGTTTTAGTTAGTGAAAACTTGTAAAAAAATATTATATAACTTTACAAGGATCGTGTCCGGAACGAGGTGATACGAAAGAGAACCAAAGTCATCGACATAGCCCATAGGATTTGCAAGCTGAAGTGGCACTGGGCTGGCCATATATGCCGTAAAGCCGATAACCGTTGGGGTAAACGGGTTCTTGAGTGAAGACCGCGACTCGGCAAACGTAGTGTAGGACGTCCACAGGCCAGGTGGAGTGATGATTTGCGTAAGACTGCTGGCAGGAGAAGCCGAGGATCGAACCAAGTGGCGTGCAATTGGAGAGGACCATGTCCTGCAGTGGACTGCGATAGGCTGATGATTATGATTACAAAATGTTAAATTTAACACCATAAAAACTGTTAAGTGTGTATTTCTTACTTTCTTTCACTTGATGTCTCTAACATGAACACTCTCTGCTACATAACTGGTATACTAACAGTTAGCAGAGCTCCATTTCTACAAACTTAATATGTTTGTAGAATTATCATTTAGTATATTATATTTAAATTAGCGCAAAATTGAGTAGAACTTAATATAAAGAGTGTTATTTTTAACCGACTTCAAAAAAAAGAAGGAGGTTCTCAATTCGTCGGAATCTTTTTTTTTTTTAATGTATTTTCAGCGATAATTCCGTCGTTTATGAACCAATTTTAAAAATTATTTTTGCATTGGAATGGGCGTAGCTTACAGGTGGTCCCATCGTCACCATATCGGGATCTGATGATAGAATCCCAAGGAAATCAAGGGAACTCCTCAAATATCATAGGCACAATTGTCGCGATTTGGGTACTCGGAACAGTTTTTCTTTGAAGTCGGTTTCTTTTTGTTAAAATTATACAAAATCAATATTTTGACGAAATGACTACATACAAGCTCTTACATGAGTAAGAGAGTTGACATGAGTCAACTTCAATCAAAATCATAACAAATGAGATTCGCGATGCTGATTCATTGATTAAATTCTTTAGAAAGTTACGAACAATCCAATAATAAAACGAATAGGTTATTTCTTTATGTTCAAACCATAAATTCTGTTTAAAGTTACGTTTCTATATACAAATACTTTGTAGTTCGCCACTTAAAGTTGAAAAGTTGCCAGTCTAGAATATTTTCTTAACGGAATCATCAATTGAATCTACGACCTATTGTGTAATAAGCGTAAAGTAAATGTTTAAATGAAAATTGTTCAATGGAACCAAAATGCATTCATGATTACGATAGTGCAGTAAATTAATGAAGTTAAAAAATGTACACTCTATAGTGAGTACAATTCCCTCTGATTGCCCCCCTTTGATCCAGCTAAGAGAGGCAACATTTGTACCCTTTCATACTCTGCAGAGATGTACGGAATATAGAGGACAAGTACGTAAAATACACTTTTTTACCAACTACTATGAAGTCACAAGGAAGGGTTACAGTGCATAGTTCTGTACTCTGTACTCCATGTATTTTTGTATTTTCCACCGTCGCCCATAAACTACAGTGAAGATTTTAAACAATGAAGTATCAATAGATTCGTAACAATGGTTCGGGTGACATAGGCTTTATGTATAAATGTTATAAAAGGTTTTTACATCTCATTCATTTCAATAAGTCCTTAAAATAAATTTAATGAAATTAGAAATTAAAATCAATATAATTTTAATAGCTTTACAAATAATAGCTTTACAAATTATTTATATAATAGGCCATAAGTTGTGTCGATAAATGTCATGCTAAGCATTGATCCTCTAGGACACTCTAGGTAAAGGTATCTATGAAAGAAAGTAATATATTATAGTACATCCCACGGGAACATTCTTAATAGAAGTAAAAACAGGTCGTGTCCTATCAGTGACGTAGGTTGCGTACTCACAAAATTACTTTTCATAATATGATTAATAAAATTTCTGTAATAATTCAACAACAGATAACAACTGATGAAAATTGATATCCAGTATGGCTTTATTTCTATATTCCATTATAGAAACGTAAGTTATATAAAAAATCCATTTGAAGTACATTCTTATGTATTTAAAAGTTAAATATTAAATACACACATGTTATACATACAACACAGCCAAACTCAGAAACAAATATTTGCAGATCATACAAACATTCGGTCCGGCCCGGGTATCTAACCCGAGACCTCTTAAATCAGCAGCATACGCTAACCACTAGACCAATAAGGCAGTCATTTTCTTGGAGCAAGGTTCACGTTCACAATATACTTTGTGGAATTCAAACCCATCATCACTTAAAAGCTAGATGCCTTTGAAACGTCTCATAGCGTCATTACACTTTAGACGTACCTAACTAAATAAATAAATTACATACAGCAAAAATACTAATATGACCACTATTCCTGATGATTCTTTTTAGGTATATATATCTTGATAACTAGTTGTTTTGTTGAGAGGTATTTTCATCAATATAGGTGAAAAATAATAAATGTACGTTTTTCCGCGTTCAGAGAAAAGTTTCTAGTATAGGTATAAAGTAATATGTTGGCGTTGCAACAGAGTCATGTCGAACAAATATCGTAATATACGAGTTTCGGTCGTAGCGCGTATATGGTTATTTATGACCTGAAAAATTTTAACCCCGAGAATACCTTTTATATACAAAATAACTTTTAGGTATATTTCAACACGTCAGTAGTCAATGTTTGAACTCGCTTTGATGAAAAATATAAATAAAAACGTAGGTAATGTAATGACTTTAAAAAATGTAAGTCAAGGTCTCCATGGCCAGGTCTGTCGTCTGTGACTATAAAAAAAGCTACTGTAGAATATGCTGTTTTATTGTTATAGAAATCATTAGGTATTTACTTTTACGTTACACCTATCTGTGCTATCAGCCTAATCTTTCTTCCAAAAGAGAAGATTTTAAGCGATTTTAATGATAGCGATACCGAACGAAGAAAATTTGAATAGCGTTTTCGTCAATTAACGACCTCGTACATTACAAATACTTTCCATCAAGCAGAGTAAAGTAACCTTGGTAGGCTATCAAATAAATATAATCAAATAATATATTAATGTACTAAGTAATCGTTTCACGCAGTTTAGTCACTATTGCGCTGTATTTTCAGAAGTTACCATCCTTAAACAAATACTGAAAGAAAAAGCGAAAGTATAGCCTGCAACTAAATATTCAAAGTATTCCTCCAATACCAATGTTAGAGGGTCTAATGCCCGTTTTCACCAAATATACATATATAAAACGAAAATAGTACTAAGGGTTACCCAACTCTCATTATATAGCTCCATAAACTTAGGGGACTTTGGTGCAAACGACAAAAAGGCTCTGGTAACCTGACTGTCTGGGATAACACGAAGAAAGAATCGATTCCTAAAAACACAACATAATCGGTCACCTTTAAACTTAAAAAAAAAGTTTTGCTACCAAACAATATTAATCCGGTAAAACAGCGATGAAAATTCAGTACAATTTTGCGTTAATCATCAAATAATGTTTAGGTCCCTAACAAACAAGCGAGCGACACGTAATACGAGACACCAGGTGTTTCTGTATTTGTCTCGTTTCATGAACTAATTCAGTAAGTGTTTGTACAACGTGTTTGTTAATATGTTTGCAGGAAATTGGATTTTGTACACTAGTTATTTACTTGATGTACCGTGATCAGGTATTTTCTCTCCGTCGTTTGATAGTATTAGAAAAGTGGGCGATATATTTTACCTGAAAATTATTTATTTATTGGTTTGTTTATATGTATACCGGGGTATAAAAAGTATTGCTCTAACTAAGCCATTGCTTGAATCAATTGGTAACCATTAACTTAGACATATACTTAGTAACAATGGTAACAGTATCTCTTACTATTGGTTCGAGAGGATAATCAGAGATGTGAAACTCTGAATCGCGTATTAACACTTTCGTAAGCAGACAAAATTGTATATTATTCATAATATTTGACTACACAATACCGGCATAACAATAAGGTCTGATTTGCGATTATAAACAACATAAATTCCTAAGAAACAGGGATCTTGACAAACATACAGGCTAAGAAAGAAATTACATACTTCCAATATCAATTCGGAGGTAACTGTGTCCGTCTGTTACGCTTTATACGACACATAGATAACTATTGTCGCAATCGTGGGAGCAGTCGAAGGCAAACGCTACTGATTTTATAATATGAAGGAGAATTAGTAATTACTAAAATTCTATTTTACAACAATACTGAAATAATTGCATATTAAACAGGACCACAGTTAAGCGATAACCGAAAACAATAATACCAATGACCACACCCTAATATCCAAATCCTGTATCAATTTATAATTACCTTCAAAATGTTTTAATAAACCTGATGATATGGTTTTGATGCCTCTTGCTTTTCATTTAAAAAGTTAAATTACACAGTAGGTAATAAAATCGAATGAACAATTCAAAATGCACTTAGGTAATATCTTTTAAACATTTTCAATTACAATCTAAAGGCTTTCCAGTCTTTAATACTAATAGGTCTTGCAAATTGCCGTATGCCTTCGACTGAGAATGAATGACCCTTTCTTCTTAATGGCGACAGAGGGTTCGAAAATCTAATGAAGAGAATCGTTTTTCTTGTTGATTTATATGATAGTTTAGAAATTCTATATTGGTTACATGTATCCGATACATTTAGGTAATATATAATTAACTAGCTGTGCCTGCGGTTCCGCTCGCGTCCTAGGGGTATGAAAAATAAATTTTGTCCGATTCTCACACCTACCCAATATGCACACAAAATTTCATGAGAATCGGTCAAGCCGTTTCGGTGGAGTTTAACTACCAACACCGCGACACGAGAATTTTATATATAAGATTTAAAAAGTAAACATATGCGAATTTAAAGATAGATAAACTTTTAATTTATGCAAAATTGCATGGATTGAAATATTCAATAAACTAAATTACTATTGGCGGTTTTATCATGATATGTGATTTCTTCCATGCTATGAGGAGTTGCAGAATAAAATGACTAGTCATTTCGAGAATTTTTAACAGTGATACATATAGTATATTACTAAAGAAATAGAGAGACCGGAGGCCCAAACATTGCCGGCCTCTGGAGGCCAGGAGAATGATGCACAAACAACTGACCAGGCCACCATGGGTCTGTTGCTGCTGCATTCATGCCAACCCTCACAATGAGGATGGTGGGCTGGATTCTACTCATGCTTTCCATCAGGTAGAGTAGAGTTATGGTTGGATCGAATATAAAAAAGACTAGCTTCACTCCGCGGCGTTACTCGCGGTTTACAAGAGTAACCGCGGGAAATAACATGGAACTCAGAAGTAGTGTACTCATGTACACAAATATAGAAAATATTGACATAGAAATATATTTGTTTAGAGTCCCAATAACTAATTCAAACAACACATGCTATCTCTTACCTATGATAGAAAGGTCTATAAACATTTTAATACTTGTGATGTCCATCTTTACAATGTGTTTGTAGGTCCCGATGGGTGTTTTCCATTGTATATATAAATATAACAAAAATTTATTCAACGTTTACCCTGATGTGTGTTTACTTTATCGATTTCTTTATTGTTCTTTTTGTAAAGAACACAAGGACGTCGCTTTATTTGGCCTAGAAAAAAGGTCGTTTTAAAGATAAGTTGTTGTTTTCCAATTCATCGAAAAAAGTAACAATGTTTATTGATGCGGTATTGACTTAATTAGTAGTTCCTGTACATATCGTTTCTAACATTTACTGTTTACCAGCCTAAATCAAGGTAGCAGATAAATCAGAAGACTATGTAAACATTTCTAGTATTCATCAGGTCAAATGGATGACTAAGTAGAAAGAGCACCCTCTCCAAAAAGGTATATTTATGGGTATATTTACCAATTATACCGTCGAATAGTCAATAAATTTAGGCTAGAAAACTTTTCTATATCGTTTATTATTTCAGTACTCATTTTATTACAAGAAACTTACCTCCGATAGTTAGATACTATTATAAATACAAAAATATTTTTTCTGTATCCTTCATTATTTCGACGTTTTACAATAAAATTATTTTAGAATACTATACAAACTATGATTTTATCCAAGAAAAATCATCCAGAACAAATTACAATCGGGTTCGAGTTATGTTACCTTTTACATAACTAAATTATTTACTTTATCTCGAGAAACAGTAGAGCCTACTTATCGTAATTTAAGTCGAACCAAACAGTGGGCAGAAAGATTATCCACCTTAAAAGTTTTCCACCATCCACCTTTAAATTATTTTGTTAGTAACTACCAGCCAATACTGTTTTTTGATATTGTTACTTAACAATGAAAATTCAGATAGTTGGGAGCATAATGCTTCCCCTAAACTTTTAGGGCATTATGCTCCCAACTATCTGTTACTTTAAATAATATATACTTTTGTGCTTATCGTAGCAACCTGTAAATAAGGCCACCGTCTTTATGTATTTTAGATTTTAAGGCGTATGTTCTTGCTGGTTGTCCAAATAAATAAATTAATATCAAGTGAACAAGCCGTAAATTAAATCAAGAAAAAAATAGTTCAAAAACTAATTGCTCCCATTGTAAAACAAAGAAAGAAGTTACTTTCTTTTGTTAAAATATAGCACAAAAGAAGTTATTACATTATAATCCACTACCATTTCTTGTGAACAGATTTTAATTATTAAATATTAATTCTATACTATAACATTTTTAGGGTTCCGAAGTATATCACTCGGAACCCTTATAGATTCGTCATGTCCGTCTGTCCGTCCGTCCGTCCGTCCGTCCATCCGTCCGTCCGTCCGTCCGTCCGTCCGTCCTCGACTTACCGTCCAAACGGTAAGTGGTAGAAAGATGAAACTTTGCATGAATATGTATTGTTATTACGCCGACAAAGTGCTATAATAAAATTTTGAAAAATATTTTTATTTGGGGTACCTCCCCTACACGTAAAGTGGGGATGTAAATTTTTTCTCGCGGCTACCCCATCGTGTGGGGTATCATTAGATAGGTATTTTAAAAACAATACAGGGTTTCTAAGACGATTTTTTGATTCAGGTATCCGTTTGCGAGAAATTCCACTTTAAAGGGCACTTTTTTGTAAAAACAGGGCGTCCCCCCCCCTCTAAAAGCTAAACGGCTGGATCAAAAAATCTGGAAAAATTCGTGATGGTGGTCCACATAATGAACTTTCAAGGAAAACTATAACGGATTAGATGACTTTATTAATTCAGGAGTTATGGAGACTTAACTTGTAAAATGCGCTCACTTGGAAAACGTCATACAAAATTAACACAATAATACGTGAACATAATAGAGCAAGATCCCAGAGACGCCGGACCTACGTCATTTGTGCAAAGCTGAAATTTTCAGGATTATTAATACAATGTCTTGTTAAGATGTATGCGTACCCATTAGCTTGAAAGCGGGGCCGTTTCTGAGGTAGCGCGAAGTACAGATGGTAAAAAACCTTACTTACCTACGTTAAAGGTGCAAAGCTAGTATTTAAGTTAATATTTTTTTAAAAAATATTATTTAAAATTAAAATTCATTACTGCCAGACACTTTCGGTGGGCCATTACTTCTGCCACACGTCTTGAAAGTTGTGAAAGAATTAGGTAAACTACGTTATAGTAGCAAACCTAAATTTTATACATATTATCTAAGGTAAGTACTATTTTAAGACCCTTTGTATGCGGCCAGACCAGTCCGAAGGGCCAATCATCCCCCCAGATACCTTTAAATATTTTTAGTAATTAGGAAGCTGAGGTATATCATCTTTGGTATTATTTCAAGAATAGAATTGTAAAATATTAAATGGTTTTTACACGCTCATTTATTAGCTTCACCTGTATGTTTGTTTGTTTGTAACCAACTCCTATGGGTGCGATTTTGATCCACTTTAAACGGCCAGATTTCGTATACTTGTAGCTATTCACAACATCAACGAAATCTGGCCGTTTAAAGTGGGGTCAAAATCGCAACCAAAGGAGTTGGTTACAAACAAACAAACATACCAAAGATGATATACCTCAGCTTCCTAATTACTACAAATATTTAAAGGTATCTGGGGGGATGATTGGCCCTTTGGACTGGTCTGGCCGTATACAAAGGGTCTTAAAATAGTACCTACCTTAGATAATATGTGTACATTTTTTAGTTATAAAATATAGTTATATAACATAGTTATAAAATTTAGGTTTGCTACTATAACGTAGTTTACGTAATTTTTTCACAACTTTCAAGACGTCTGGCAGAAGTAATGGCCCACGGAATGTGTCTGGCAGTAATGAATTTTAATTTTAAATAATATTCTTAAAAAAATTGTAAATACTAGCTTTGCACCTTTAACGTAGGTAAGTAAGGTTTTTTACCATCTGTACTTCGCGCTATCTCACAAACGGCCCCGCTTTCAAGCTAATGGGTACGCATACATCTTAACAAGTCATTGTACTAATAATCCTGAAAATTTCAGCTTTGCACAAATGACGTAGGTCCGGCGGCTCTGGGATCTTGGAGTATAATAATTATCTATTGGATACGATTTTAAATTCACGTGACTGAGGAACCCTTAACTGTGCGTGGCCTGACATGCACTTGGCAGATTTTTATTACATTTCTTTACCAATGAGAAATTCATTAGTGAAATAAAAACATTTAAGTTCGAAAACTAAGTGGCGTGAAATTGGAGAGGCTTATGTCCAGCAGTGGGCTTAAGCTGATGACAATATTAACATTTGCTTAGAAGGAAGTCGAAAGGTTCAGGTTTGAACTAGTTACAGTTGAGGCTCTTGATACAATTTGTTGTAGATTCGTATAGCCATACAGAATTAATTTTCACCAGCTTAATCTTATTTACGTTGTCAATCATTACAAATCATTTCTCATCCGCCTACTAATGAAGCGATGAGACTTAGGTGTGAAAATACATTCTTCCGCTCTCTTGCTAATAATGTTATTTATAGCGTTATAAATCTTCATAAAGTGGCTGAGAGTAATTAATTGTTACTTAAATGCTGTGCGGTGTTTAAATAAACGTTTAGGGACGTTTCCGCAGTTGTGATGGTCGTATCTTATTTGGGTGTATAAAAATGTTCTACTGTTTTTTCTATTTCTATTCATGTAACTTAAAACATTTTCCAGAAATCTAAGGAATAGTTAAGAATATTATCGTTACAAGTTTCAAAATATGTATAGTTTAGATTCAATATTGTAACAGAAATAATTAGCGATTATTACATTAGTCGAATGTGAAGAATAATGTTATTGTAGTGTTCATCTACCATATACATAATAGCGTGCATTTGCTAGATATCCTGTTACGTATACCCATCCCTTAACCATCCCTTAAAATCAGTACCGTAGATTGCAGGAAAGCAAAAGAAAAGATGATGAATATCGAAATACAATTTCGTTAAGTAAGTCAAAAAACTTTCGTTTTTGATTCAAAATACTTTCATATATAATATGTCAAGGGCACGGTTAAGAAACTTTTTATTTTTATTGTTATATGCAAACACCATTCTTGCCTACAGTTCATCATTTAAAATGTATTCAGAATATTCCATTAAACACTTAGAAAACCATTTCAAATGAACTCCATTTTCACAAAGTAAATTAAAAGTTATTCGCTTGACTTTTTTACTCCTGAGACGTAAAATATGAGAATATAAGGTATCTTTTTTAGTCAATTTGTAATAAACAATATGGCGTTGCAAAGCATTTGAATATTTAACTAGCATGTTACCGGTTGAGTTTGAAATTTGTCAAGCGTAAGTTGATTACACGGTTCAGATGTTATAAGACTCTTTCTACTGTTTCATTTTTAATATCAATAGTGCGAGACTGCATCTTATTTCGTTCTTTTACTTTCGAAAGGTATATATTTATATTACATCAGAGTAAAAAAAATATCATACTTATTTCTATTAACTATTTTATATTGCTTTGAGAGTGTGGTATACGTACAAAACATTACTAATGCTTCATGCATACTGAGCACAATGTAATTATATAATCTTTTTTATTGCATAAATGACCAAACATTGCAAAAAAACGGTCTAGAACAATCTACAAATATTTCAAAGAAGATAATGTACACTATGATTTCAATATTACGTTTACATTTGATTCGTTCTTTTACATGACTTAACCCGGACTTATTTTGACAAATTCTGTGTTGAAGGTTAAAATCAGAACTGTAAGGTTATAAGACCATATGTTTTATTGTTACATCATAAGCGGGTAGAAAACCTGCGCAGTTCTATTACGAAATTTATATAGTAAAATTCTTTTAAGAAAAGATGACAGTTTAAGAATCCTAAGTAGATAGAAAAACAAAAATATGTTTAATGTAATTGTCTACACGTCAACAGTGAACAGTCTCTATAAGTAAGGTATAATTTATTTATTCTTTTTACATACAAAACAAATATTTTTTTATAAATATAAAATTTGTGCACAACGAGAACGTAGCGTAGGACACCTTCAGGCTAGGTGAAGGACGATTTGTTAAGATTTATTGCGGTAGCTGGATGCGAGAAGCCCAAAACCAGTCATTTTTTTTTAATCCTACCAAAGAGGCTCTACTCTAGCTGATGGAAAGCATAAGTAGAATACAGAAGTTCATTAAATATATGAAATTTTGTCTCTGGGTAAGTATTAAATCACTTTCACACTCAAAACCGCGTGGCTCTACTACCTTTGCGTAGTGGTTTCCAATGGGAGAGGATTAAGATCAGCAATAACTCCATTCTAATGCAATAGGTTGACGATAATGATAATGAAGAACGGAGGACATAAAGGCCACTTTAACCAATAGTATGACTGACATATTTGAGAACTCATAAATTTAACAAAAGTACTAACGTGCGTCAATCGATCGTCTCATTTGTTCTTAGAATTATTTTTATTTAAATTTTTAGTTCATTCCATAATATCAACTTTAAAACGTCATGGCATGCTACTCCATTACAAACCGCAGTTTCTATCACCAGATAAATCTAACTTAAATTACAAATGAAGAACGGAGGACATAAAGGCCACTTTAACCAATAGTATGACTGACATATTTGAGAACTCATAAATTTAACAAAAGTACTAACGTGCGTCAATCGATCGTCTCATTTGTTCTTAGAATTATTTTTATTTAAATTTTTAGTTCATTCCATAATATCAACTTTAAAACGTCATGGCATGCTACTCCATTACAAACCGCAGTTTCTATCACCAGATAAATCTAACTTAAATTACAAATGAAGAACGGAGGACATAAAGGCCACTTTAACCAATAGTATGACTGACATATTTGAGAACTCATAAATTTAACAAAAGTACTAACGTGCGTCAATCGATCGTCTCATTTGTTCTTAGAATTATTTTTATTTAAATTTTTAGTTCATTCCATAATATCAACTTTAAAACGTCATGGCATGCTACTCCATTACAAACCGCAGTTTCTATCACCAGATAAATCTAACTTAAATTACAAATGAAAATTATATAAGTATACCCATTTACATATCATAAGGCAGTTCTTCTGCTCTTTTTGACAATTAGAAAAATACACGCCTAATTTTACACATAACCTTTTATAGAACTGTATAATATTGCATAATAAGTATTGTAATCGCTCTTAAAGTAACCCTAGAGTTTGATTCAAAATTAATTTAAAACTATCGTATCGATAGACAGCTAGAGCTGCGAAAACAAACTAATAAACATAGTCTTTTTATATTACACAGCTTCAGACCATATTGATCCGGATATTCTAGATAAAAACAATCTAGTTCTGAACGTGTAGTTCCAAACTACTTTTATTATATGAACTCAAAGTTTGTTGCAGTTTGCGTAACCAGAAAAGACTTCCATTGGTATTTTTAGAAGCTTATTACGGAACCTGATGTAGGAGTAATTACAAAATCATTAATAAATAATGATTGATCAAATATTAGTAAGCAAACTGTACAGAATAACAGCACTATTTCAGTGTTGTCAGTGAAGAAAAATTTGACCTAAGCCGTTAGCAATTCGTCTCGTCAGCATTTGACCATTAATTAAAGGGTGTTGATATACATATATGAGTTAAGATATGTTCTATTCCCGTGATAAAATATGTATATATAATCCGTATAAGTACACTTTATTACAAAAAAACATAACCATAATTTCTCATTCTAGGTACTTTGAATTTTAAAATTCTGGGCTCTTAACCCATTTACGTATCAGGCAGTGTTTCTGCTCCATTTGTCAATTAGAAAAATACACGGTTAATTTTACACTGAATGGAATACATTATCAAATCAAATCATTTATTTTGCAATTAGGTTACATGAACACTTTTGCAAGTTAAACTTTTTTTTTAAGCAGATGAGTTCGGCCTTTCCCAACTGGACTAGCCCTGAGAAGAAAGGACGAAACAAACTCAGGGATCACAGTCTCTTTTAAAGTCCAGACAATATTCTTAAATATATTTAATTCAAATTTTTTTTTATTATTATATATTATCTTTATATATATAATTCTTCTGTGAGTGTGTATGTCACTGAACTTCTCTCAAACGACTGGACCGATTTTGATGAAATTTTTTGTGTGTGTTCAAGGGGATCTGGGAATGGTTTAGATTCGCAATTGGACCCGGTAGGTGGCGCTGCGATCAAGTTCTAGAATTTTAAAGTTGGGCGGTACGAAGTTCGCTGGGTCAACTAGTTTATTATAAACATATAGTATGGAATACACTTTATTGTACACCAATCATAATAGTATGGTTAAATATTAACGAACAGAAGATATGTACAATGGACGGTCTTATTGCTAAACTAAGATTCTTTCGAGTCCTGAGATTATCATGAGATACGTAAATATATTATATTGCTTTCTGGTTTTTGGTTTCAGTCATTTTATTCTTTCATTACTTTCTATTCATGTAAAAAACATCGTGACATCGAAAGTAACAGTTATGATGTAAGTATATATATTAATAAATACAGTAAAACCACTTATTATAATTAAATTTTATATAACTTCCATCAAAATACTTTTTATTAACTGCTTGATGATATAACGCAATTAAAAATTAACACGAGGAAGAGTTTAAAATAATTGAAATATTTTTATGTAATAGGTATGTAATAAAACTTAACTAATTTTAAACGTTAGTAATAAGTATTATTAATTACTGTCCTGTCCGTGTGGTGACGGATTAAGAGTACAGAGTGTCACCACCCCTATTTATCCCACGTGGGTGTCTTAAAAGGCGACTAAGGGACAAACTACGCAAGACAACATCAATGCAAAGAGAAGGAAAACTTGAAACCAATCCTATACCAACCCGTCTGGCCAGTATAGTAGGCCAATACCTCCTTTTCAAGGAGAGGCCTATGTCCAGCAGTGGACTGTTAAAGGCTGTTGTTGATGATGATGATGAAGTACTGTCCAATACATTTTATATTATGAAATTTACAATTTACAACTATAAATCCATAATGAATGTGAAAGTAATTGTCTGTCTGTTGCGCTTTCACGCCAATACTATTTAACCGAAGCCTGAGAGCCTGAGAAAGGACATAGGCTACTGCGATAACCGACACATACAAGCGCAGAGCCGCGGGTGAAAGCTAGTTGTTAATATAAAATAGTTTTAATAATGTTCTCAGTAATTAAATAATAATCTCAGATATCTAAAATGCAATGCATTAAAGTAATGAGTGTCTTACTCCTGGCCGTTTGTTCCAAAACTAGGACTAAATAGGATTATGGCAACCAAACTACTGATACACATAATATGCACATATAATATAAGCATCCCAATTATTGGCAGTTTAAGCAGAACCTTTTAAAGTTATAACATAACTGTCATTTTTATGTGTCACACATGAAAATGACATTTTTCTCCAATTTTAATATTTTAAGTACCATATTTCGTCTCGGGCAGCCCTAACTATTAGTAATAATTCATTAGTAACATTAAAG
This sequence comes from Phragmatobia fuliginosa, assembly GCA_932526445.1. Taxonomy (NCBI): domain Eukaryota; kingdom Metazoa; phylum Arthropoda; class Insecta; order Lepidoptera; family Erebidae; genus Phragmatobia; species Phragmatobia fuliginosa. The sequence continues at coordinate 17,166,163 of OW052067.1, forward strand.
TAACAAGTAACAAGATTAAAGTAGAATATACTGTTTTCGAGACATTTTAATAGTACGGGGTTCATATTTTTCTGATTAATGATTGGTGGGGTGCCAAAGATATGTTGGATTACTCTATTTATGTCTGAATACATACATATTAAAGCCAAAATGTGGAAGGAATCGAACCTACAAGCTATGACTTAACAGTAAATAATAGATCAAGAATAGACTCACTTCTCAAAATAATTACAATTTTAATCAATCATCACGCGTGTTTGTAACTAGTTAAAATCAATTGATAATTGTGACTTATTTTTTTTTGGAAGAATATTTCACATAGATTCATATAATATACCTACCTACATTATTAGGTACTTTATAAGAATCATTACATTTAAAGTAAATAAAGTATGACAATCACACACATTTAAAAAAGTGAATTTGCAGTTATGAGAAAGTAAATCTAAATATTTTTTAAGTAGACATTTTTTAGACATGACGGAATTATTATACTGCAGTCTTCGGGTGACTGCTCGAAACGTTGAAATAAATTTTGGGAATAGAGAACTACGACAATATAGCAACATTTCTTGAAAAAATTGGCAAAGTGCGTGTCAGGTCCTGAATAGGCAGGCATAGAATAGGGTTCCGTAGTCACTCATAATAGTACGTGGCTTTAAATTCATGCTTACTTATTATTTCGTTATTTTTGTGTTTTGTAAATCTTCGTATTTCCAAGTAAGCGTATTTAACAAGTTAGGCTTCTGTAACTCCTAAACTAACAAAGTTAGGTAAGCCGTTATTATATTTTATTTAAAGTTCAGCACGTGGATTACCATCATAATTTTTTTATATTTTTCGAGCCAGCCGTTTAGCTTTTCCAGGGGGGTGGGGATCGACGCCCTGTTTTAAGAAAAATATTCTCTTTAAAGTTGGATAACTCGCAAACTAATACCTAAAAAACGTTTGAAACCCACAACATGTTTATGAGACCTATCTAACGATACCTCATACGATGGGGTAGCTGCGAGAAAAAAATATTATCCCCACTTTACGTGTAGGGGAGGTACCCTAAATAAAATCATATTTCATGATTTTATTGTAGTACTTTGTCGACGTGATAAAACACATATTTGCGCAAAGTTGCATCTTTCTATCACTGTTTTTAGAGTAAGTCGATGACGGACATTACGAATCTCTAAGGATTCAGAGTTATACACTACGGAACCCTAAAAACAGTAAAAGGAGAACACAGAAATATATAAAGTTATGGGTCTTGAAATCAGAATAATATGTCTGACGGCAAATATTTACTTTTAGTACTGTACGTTTATTAAATAAAACATATAATAGGGTAGTGAAGACAGAAAATAAGTATTGTAAATCATGACGTAATAACATTGCCTTTCTTGTCGGCCGTCACTATTCGTTGAAGGAATATTCGCCACCAGAAGTAGGGTGAGGCAGACTGAGGCTGCAATCAAGACATGCGGCGAAATTTTATACGCAGCCTTCGCAGTTCGAAAAATATGGGTTTGTAAATAAAAGTTTTTTACTACCACGTTTTACGACGTTTCTGGGGGACCTAAACGCTAATAAGAAAATATCTAAAGGTAAACATCTGGCTAGATTATTTTCAACAAGAATATTTAAGTATATATTTAACTATATAGGTATAATAAATAAAGTTCATATTTTATCGTAAAAATTGTACCTATTTATTTCTTTGAACTATAAAGCAACTGTCGTAATTATACCTCTCACAGTTTTACATTTTTATAATATCCTCCAATTTAGTTTCTTTTGTTTTTTCGCTTTTATCTTATGTATTTAATTTTCCTCTTCCTGTTGCTCTTTATTCACTTGTAATCTATTCATCATGGTTTTAATTTAATTTATTGTATAGACTTCTCAGTTCCTTCATTTCGAGAAACCCAGGACAAATAAGTGCAGTATTTTCGAACAGTAACAAAAATAAGATGTAGCTGGATACACAATCTATCGATAAACTATACATGAATCAAATATCCGATTCCGAAAGCTCATTGTAAATAAATGTTAGCTTACAACAAAGACTGGTGAATATAATTAAAATGAATAAGCTTAGCTCTATATGCTATATTGCTCTTAGTGGTTGGTTAGTGATCTTGTCTGCTGAGTCAGAGTACGTGAGAAAATGTACATTTATTTTCGGACATGTAATATGTTATGTACATTTACATGTCATGTATTTATAATATAATTTATAAATATGTACATATGTAAGAACATTATATTCATCGTCAGTCTAGTACTCATAGCTTCTACTCACTGCCTCAGTGCGCAGTAGGAGCGTATGCGACTGCAGTACTTGAGGTCTCGGGTTCGATTCCCGGGTCGAACCAAATATTTGTGTGATCCGCAAATATTTGTTTCGGAGTTTGGGTGTTTTCTATATATAATATGTATGTATTTACAAAAACAAAGTATCTTTGTGTATTAATAACAGTTGTCTGGTACCCATAATACAAGCTCTGGTTTTATTAGTTTGGAAAAAATACTCCAGAATGAGACATAAGAGAAGTTTTTCATAATTATTAAGACAAACTTCTCTTATGTCTCTTTTGTAATTATTTATGTAGTTTTCGTCCGCGGCTCCGCCCGCGTGTATCTCGATTATTGCAGTAAAAAGTAGTATATGTGTTATTCTGATATATAAGCTAAATTACTGTAAAGTTTCATTAAAATCCGTTCAGTGGTTTTGGCGTGAAAGAGGAATGGGAAGTTTATAATATTAAGTAAGGAAGTAATGATTATCATTTAAGGTAACGGTCCTTCACCTAGTGTTTTAGTTAATAAACGAATAACATTCGGTTACATTGGGCTAAAACATATCTAGAATACCCAGTCCCAGTTGTTCATTACCGTCTGAAACTATACATAACCGCGCAAAGGTTATTAACACACATAAACATCGTGGGCCCAGGCAAATATTCATATACTGTGTATACCTAACCAAGTTTGGTTTAATTCAAACTATTTATGTTGAGGCACGCTATATTATAACCAAAAGGTATTTATTTTAATTGTATCCAAAACTGCTATTAGTTGAACGAACTAGTTGGTTATTTATCATAATGGTTAAAGGTAGTTTCGCTCGAAGGAAATTATTGCTTTTGAACTTGGTTCGTTTATATCGTAGGTCCTATGATCAGGCTTTGAATTAACTTTATGCTACATATGTTAAACTATATCAGGGCAGAAACATTAGCATTGTTGTTAATTTTGAAGTTTATGTGTATTCAGTACTAATTTGGTAACTCACAAACACTAGATAGATGTCTCTATTAGGTTACTAATTTTTGACCCCAGATAGATTCTGTATAAAATGAAAATTAAATTTGCAAAGAATGAACAACCAAAGGGGCGTCCATTAATTATGTGAGGCACCCCCCCCCCCCCTTGGTGAGATATGGTAAGATTGTTCCCAACTCCCTCATCCCCTCCCGTAATCTAACGCGAGATTATTCAAGACTTCTATTTGGGCTGAAAACCTGTTGGATTATTGAAAAAAAAAAACAAAAACACAACCTGTTCTATTACTTTCATTGAAGCCTAGCAAAGACTAGTATTTGTGAATATTATCGTAATTTAAAATCACAATCATAAAATTAAATAATAAATATCAAATAATGAAATGAAAAATAATTACGTGATATTTGCCACGACCCTAAGTGATATTTGGTAAGATTTAGCTTGATCCCCTCCCCCCTTAAAATATCTCACGTAATTAATGGACGTCTTTAACTGAAAAAAGTATGATTATTACTGTGAATATTTTTAATATTTTTACTTCAAAATTGTATGTGTAATTTTAAATTTGATGTTCATTGATAAAGAAAAAGTGTTGTCTGAATTTTTTTTTCAAGCATTTCATATAACGTACATGACATTTCATATGTCAAGTAAAGACCCCTCCAGGATTGTTTGTACCTAAACGGACTGAATGCTCTACTCATTGGGAGAGTTGCAAAATCAAAGAGAATAGTCATGTTTCCCCCGTAAAGCGACTTGTCGTGCGTAATCTTCTTTCCTACTGCTGCAAAACTACCCTGATTTGAGTAAAATGTACTGTTTAATAGACCCACAGTTAAATGAAAGGTTTTACTTTAACAAGGGTTGGTAATCATAACGGAAGAGTTCAATTTCCTTAGTGAACTCATAATATTCAATGTTTTTCTTTCATTCCCTTCACAAACTGCATTCAAATCTTCTAGATTGTAAAAAAACACCCTTGCCTCGAGCTGTCTATACTTTCCCAAAGTTATGTTTTGTAATAAAAGTGATATTTTAAATTACGTCTATTTTTTAGCTTTATCGATAGCGCTTAAAGCTGTGTTTCTTTTCAAAGAGTAATATTAAACAGTAATACATTAGATAAGTATATTTATCTATGTATGTAATGTTGTAGAACCTCTTTTCTAGAATATTACCCGTTTGTTAATATTTGGACGTTCTTAACGTTCGAATGATATTTCACGATGTCTGCTAACAGAAGACTGCAAACAATCATACTACATGTATTATATTATCACGCTGTGACCCGTAAGTGACGCGCAGTGACCATAAATGCGGCTGACCCTTGCTTGCTTGGAGCAAACTACTCCCATACTGAGAATATCATATCGATCATATAAGCAAATAAAAGACAAGCGTACTAAATCAGCGTGACTATCGCAAATCAGTTTTAATAGGTACCTACTCATTCAAGTACTTAAATTAATTCACTCAGAATTAGGTGACTGTTTTACTATTCTGTAATATTTAAAGGAAATGTTTAACGGTGATTACTAATCACTGATTTAACGGCAAAAGCACGCAATCATAATTATAACCATTAAAGTATAAACTGAAAGAGTAAAATATAAATCATATAAATATTATTTCACATAAAATGTTACAATTGGGTATACCTACATAAAACTTTAACAATAATGTTATATTAATTGGTTTAATGGTAAATTTACGTCACCTGTAATCAGGGGAGAAGGGGAGCTTAGTACCCGTAATGGCTTAATTTCTTCAATCGCTGTGACAAATATTTAATGAGTATTCGTTCAGAAAGCACTAAAAACGTCTACGTCTACAAGTCATTACTCTGAATGTTATCTGGAATGTACTACACCATAAAATGTACTACTGTATGGTGATATGTGTTGTGTTGCGATGTCTATGATGCACATTTCAAGACGAAACAGTAGATAAAGCCTTTGTTTAGACTTTCAGCTAGTAAAAGTTAGGGAATTCAATGTTGCAATGTGAAAATTAATTGCTCGAATTGACTAGAGCCACTTCAATTTTCAACTAATTCTGTTTTGTATGTGAAAATGCTGATACCAATTATGTAGTAAATTTCATATAACTAATCTCTCAACACATCGACGGCGGCAGAAAGCGGAAATAACTTAACTCAGTCTCCAACTTTAAGACAAAGTCAAAAACCATTTCAAAAATTCGTATGTCGTAGACTAATAAAGATGATAGAATGGTGGAATTTGAAAAATATTTTGCTCCATCTAAACCTCATGTAATGAGACACAGACCATTTGACGCGGTTTTTTTCACTAATCAAAACTTTACCTATATGAACCTAATAGTTATTTTTCTCCTTAATTTTAGAAAAATCTAATGTAGGCAGAGGCGCACATGTAAAGAAAATATACATATTCTGTATTTGATGTTTTTTTATTTGTACAAGTTACCCATACTTTCATGCACTATATAATTATAAAGCACTGTCACAGTACATCAAGATACACTATGACTTAGAACGTTGGTGACCATACTTTCGAAGACTTATCCTATTCTAAAGATAGAATATTGGATACTAGTAGGAACTAAGTCTTCCTATATTTACAAGCAACGTTCTAAATCGTAAGGACAATATTTACAAACAACTGTTTCAGTACTCAATCGTATCAAATGTAAATCAACATGAATCTTCATTTATTAGCCATCTTGTAATGATGGTCGCTGCCGTTACGCTGATTAATTTAATTTGTCCATTCAAAAAGAATGAGCATACTGTATACTACTTTTGCTACTAATTCTACTCACCTATACCTTCGTGCAGAGGCTTTCATCACATTTTATCCCCCACATGTGCAAGGATTTAGATACTTTTTGTTGCAATTAAAATAACGTCTTATCCTGACGTACTTACAAGTATATAAAATAAACTCTTTGCATCTAAGTAGGTAATTTAATGTGAACATTATTAACTGCATATGATTCCCGTCATTTACGCTGAGACTATATTTAAAAGTACCTCACAGTAATACGAAATAGATTGTGGAAGACATCAGTGCAATACTGAGTAACGTTCACGAAATTAAAATATCATCTAAATCAAATGTTACAAAATGCTTCCAGACAAGCATCTTCACGTGTTGTAATGTAAAATTACGGCCATTATTGAAACATAAAAAATATTCTATCATGTTAGATGCAAGTTTGCTTAATGTTGTGTATGAAGATCGTTATCATTAAATTACCAGAGACAATGCATGTAAAAATATTCGGCCTGTATGGTCAGATACCGTGAATTATATTTTGCAGCCAAATTAATAAGTGTGTTGAATAAAAGAGTCCAATTGTCAAATTAAGGATTATAACGGATTTTATAACGGTTTATATTCTGCTACTAGTAAAATTCTGAATAAAAGGTTTTCTGTAAATTTCAAATAACAGGTACACTCAGTATTTTTTTCTTTGTTTTTTTTTTGTAGGAATAACTTATTTAGTAAATATTTATACAACTTGATTGCTAAATTTTTTACAGCCTATTGATTATATTAAGTAATATTATCGATACATTAAATTGTCTACTTAATGTTAATTTATAAATATGTGTATTTTAATTTAATGTCAAGAATATAACTATTATAAAAAATAATACTTACCGACACAAGTCGCAAATACGAAAATTATAAACAAATATAAAAGAGAGTCCCACCGCATCTTCATTTTTGTTGTGTATTAAGTTCAAACCATTTCACAAACACTAACTTTCTAACAATAATAACACATACTTATTTTATAACACAAGTCTATAAAATAATAATAACAATATAGTCACTTCACAAGCACTTGACTTAAGTCAATTGTTTCAATTAAACAAAAGAATATTAAAGATAAAAAAAGTATTTATGCAAAAAAAAACAAATGATGTCGTTTGAATATCGTACGAAAATTGGCGCGAAGCATTTACCGTGCGCTCGTGATGCGAGTAAAGTTCGGAATGTAGTATATGCAAAGGCACGCACACACTACGCGCTGGTGATCGACCCCACCGGAACCACAGTCGGTGGGCGCACGACTGCCGAGAGCCGACTCCATGTGCACCGCACCGAAACGTCCCTTAAAACCATCTTAACGCTTGCGTTTTAGTGAACCGTAACCCATCGTCATAAGGTTGGTATTACACAAGTACTCAAATTAGCGACTATTAATGATAATATTCGTAGTTTTGTAGACCGTACGCGCATAGAATTGTTGTCGCCCTATTGAAGGTATTGTTAGAAGTCAATTTCAAAAACAATAGAATAAGGATGGAAACAAAACGGCAGATAAAGACATTTTTACATTACAAAGTGAAATGGAATAGTTCGTACATATTGCAAATGATTTGAATCATTCAAATTCTCATATTTATTTATTTTTACTCATATTTATGGGTTGTAACGGTACTGCAGTATAAAAAAAAGGTTGACACACGAAATCGTTATTTTGGAAAACAGTCGCAATTAATAACGTAAACAATTTTGGATGCATGCCATCAGAAAACATACCATTTTAATATTGTCAGATTGACTCTAATTGTTTCATGACATCGTATATCCTACACAATATTATTTAAAATCAATCGATTGTTAATTGTTAGAAGAATTTAAAGAGCCAGAAATATATATTATTCAAATAACTATCAACTATATGGTGCAATAGTGTATAGTTTTTAAGAGTTGATAAAAACGTATTCGAATGTGATGTGTAAAACCTGACACCTCGCCCAGTACCCGCCGACCAATTCTAATACCGCGCGCGCTTTTCAATTCATCGAATGAAATGAAATAGCGTTTTCCTCTAACACACTTCCGTCTCTGGCAATCACTCTACAGGTTGCATCAAAGAGATGTGACACACACAATACCGATAGCATACCTCAAATCTATTCCTAAATTTCTTATCATAATAACAAAAACTTTTCTTTGTATTAGCTGAATAGTATCTACGGTATGAATAGCTAAATAATAAAAGGTTCAGAAAGCCCTTTAACAAGCATATTTATCAGATAACAGATCTGATAGGCTTGACTGTAGACTCTAGAAACTCGTATTGGCAATATATTAATCATAATTTAATCAACAACCTATCATTTAAGTTCATTAATTTCACTGCTGGGCGCGGGTCTCAGGAGAAAGATAAGCCAGTACGTCCCCACGCTAGCCGAGTGCGGTTTGGGGACTCGTAAGACACGTTGTTGCTACGTAATCGTGCCGTTGGATGTTTTTTAAGCCCCTCGAAGGACCTCCGAATCACGGAAACGCTCATAATATCGGTGTGTGTTTGTGTATCATGATACAAACGGTCACCCATCTAGGTACTGACCGCGTCGTCGTTGCTTACCCTCGGTGATTGTTTCCAATCACTTAATATAATAATTAAAAGCATAAAAATAATTAAAAGTAGATGCAGGTGAACATTGTTTGTGAACAGTCGAATCACGAAAATATTCTTTATTAATATAAAGGTATAAAAGTTTTATATTGTCCGTGTGGTGACGGTTTAAGAATACAGAGTGTCACCACCCCTATTCTTCCCGCGGGTGTCGTAAAAGGCGACTAAGGGATAAACTACGCAAGACAACATCAATGCGAAGAGAAGGAAAACTTGAAACCAACCCTATACCGACCCGTCTGGCCAGCGTGGTAGAGTAAGCCAAAACCTCCTTTCTAAGGGGAGGCCTATATCCAGCTGTGGACTGTTGAAGGCTGTTGATGATGATGATGAGGTATATAAGATAATATTCTTTCGACAATGGGGAATGGAGAAAAAAGAGTATATTAAGGTATAAAGAATACATTTTCGTTTTACATTTCTATTTGCTAATCAATTCTACATTCTATAGAATAGAAAAGCAATGATAGACTTTTATGTATGTCCTGAGCGAAATCTTTTATCATTTATTTATCCTTAAGCTTTTTTCATACAGATGGAAGAATTATGAGGTGAATCTCTTCTAAATAGCTAGACTACTTTTGAGGACAGACATAATGTTAAATTCGATTTCTCTGCAAGTATGGTGATTTTATAATCAATATGATTGATTACCTAGTAGTGAAAAGAAATTAATGAAAATGAATGTTTAAAAAAATCTCATTTATTTCTCAAGTATAATTAAATAAAAAATCGGCCAAGTGCGTGTCAGGCCACGCACAGGAAAGGGTTCCTCAGTTATCTATAATGGTACGTGGATTAGAAATCGTTTCCAATGAATAATATAATTGTTATGTTTACATAATAATGCGTTAATTTAGTATGACGTTTTCCAAGTAAGCGCATTGTAAAAGTTAAGCCTCTATAACTCCTGAACTAACAAAGTCATCTAATCCGTTATAGTCCTTTAAAGTTCCTTATATGGACCACTATCACGAATTTTCCCAGATTTTTTGAGAAAGCCGTTTAGTTTTTAGGGGGGGAAGGGGGCGCCCTGTTTTTACAAAAAAGTGGCCTTTATGGTTATTAGTGGAATTTCTCGCAAACGGATACCTAAATCAAAAAATTCTCTTAGAAACTCTTTATTGTTTTTAAAAGACCTATCTAATGATACCCCACATAATGGGTTAGCAGCGAGAAAAAAAAAACATTTCCACTTTACGTGGAGGTACCCGAAATAAAATATTTATCATAATTTTTATTGTTGCACTTTGTCGACGTAATTACAATACATATTCATGCAAATTTTCATCTTTCTAGCACTTACATATATTTTCAAGGGAAAATATGGCTTATCTCGATTTCCGGCAAAACTACAAGTCCTATGGAAAAAAGTTCAATGGCAAAGTTGTAGGTATTATGAAGATCTACATCTTTTGCATTCACACTTTTTCGCATAACGTCAAATTTTATGTGAAAAATTCAAAAAACAAAGTTTTGGTTTTTTATTTTTATAATTTACAAATAAAAATATTTTTACAAGAAATTTAGTGAAAACTTACCATTTTATGTCCTGAATACACTGTAATTTATTTGATTTGAAATATCTATTTTTTTACCTCATTTTGACTTAATACCGAAAAAAAACCCTAATTTTCAATCGAAAATACACCCGTCAAAATATCAACTTCTTTAAAAGAAATGGGGTGTTTTCTATTCGATGAAATCTCTACATTCCAATGGTGTATTTTTTTTTATATATTACCTTGTTTAATCTTCTCAGGAAATTCAAACAATAAAAAAACTCGAATTCGATTTTTTTAATCGTTATTGAGATATTTATTAAAAATTACATTTAAATCGTGTTCAATTTTTCACATAAAATTTGACGTTATGTGAAAAAAGTGTGAATGCAAAAAATGTAGATCTTCTTAATACCTACAACTTTGCTATTGAACTTTTTTCCATAGGACTTGTAGTTTTGCCGGAAAACGAGATAAGCCATATTTTCCCTTAAAACCCCCCTCTCCCCCTTCCCGACCTCAGATCGCCCGTAAATTATTTTTCCTTTAATTTTTGTAATATCCTCCTTTTACAATGGGTTTCATCCTACTATAATTTATTTTGTTTTCAAACACTATCGACACTGCGGTCTAATTGGTGTATAGTTTTAGCGGACTTTTTAAAAACAACTTCCACACCAGGTACATTCTTGTGTAGCGGAGGACTTTACAAACATACATGAAATGGATTTAAAGAATACCCAGCCTTAGATTAACAATTTGTTGTACACATAAAGTGTGGTACCATGTGAGGTTCGAACTCACAACACTTGGCGTTGTAGAAGCGGCGTGGCGACCGCTTAAACCACTAGACCAACTAAGAAGTCAAATAATTGTAAATGCATTGTAGTTAAATGAAGATTTTAGATGACTGCTTCGTAGAAATCAATGTTATCAATTAGCTTTTGCCCGTGGCTCTAACTGCCTGCATGACGGTTATCGCGGTGAAGATTGTTCTGTGTTATTTTTCGAGAATCGAAAAGTATATCTATACAAGATTTCATTGAATTGCCTGAGCATAAAAAATCGTATCCAATAGATAATTGTTATGTTTACGTAATAATGCGTTAATTTTGTATGACGTTTTCCAAGTGAGCGCATTTTAGCAGTTAAGCCTCTAGAACTCCTGAACTAACAAAGCCATCTAATCTCTTATAGTTTTCCTTCAAAGTTCATTATATGGACCACCTTCACGAATTTTTTCAGATTTTTTGAGCCAGCCGTTTAGCTTTTAGAGGGGGGGGGGACGCCCTGTTTGTACAAAAAAGTGCCCTTTAAAGTGGAATATCCCGCGAACGGATACTTAAATCAAAAAATTGTCTTAGAAACCCTTTATTGTTTTTAAAATACCTATCTAATGATACCCCACTCGATGGGGTAGCCGCGAAAAAAAAAATTCATCCTCACTTTACGTATAGGGGAGGTACCCCTAATAAAAATATTTTTCATAATTTTATTGTAGCACTTTGTCGGCGTAATTACAACACATATTCATGCTAAGTTTCAACTTTCTAGCACTTACCGTTTGGACGGTAAGTCGAGGACGGACGGACGGACGGACGGACGGACGGACAGACGGACATGACGAATCTATAAGGGTTCCGAGTGATATACTTCGGAACCCTAAAAATGGAGGATTTTTTAATATGTTTGCATATATATTTACTAATTAATTTGTTTTCACCTTTTTAGATAGCCCTTTATTTATTTATTAAACTAACTATAATAAACACTCATATAGTATCAAAAGCATCTCATTTGAGTTTAGGTCAAATTAACTTCAAAAATTTCCCAATTTTTGTTAAATGCCCCAAGTAGGTATATGAAAACTTGCACTTATTAGTGCTCGTTTCATTCATGACATGCTAAGTTCAAACATGATTTGGAAAAGTATGTCTGAAATTGGCATGACAGAACACGTGTAAGTTTCCAAAAATATTCTTCTTCTTGTTTGGTTCTTTTGTATTTTGTGTCTGAAATATTTCTGTAAGAACTCCACAATATATAAGATAGAAATGTTATAAGCTATATAGAAAAGATAATGCTTTATCCGTATACAACAATAACATTGATCACACAATGTACCCGAATATTAAAAAAAAAGTCTTGTTATATTTACGCGGGCTCCGAGAAACTGAGATATACTTATTTACTGAAATTATTTTTACCATTTGTTGTAATATGTAGGGTATTTCTTTCTTGTATTTCATATTTAGGGGTTCTTCTTATTTTTGATTAAAGTAACCAACGTTTATTCTGCTTTTTAGAAAACTTTTCCCAACGGATCGTGAGTGACGCCGCGGAGTGAAGCTTGTCTAAATAAATTAGCCTAAGTTACTTCTTAGAACTTCAGCTTTCTGCCAGTGACAGTACTGTCAAAATCGGTCCATCCAGCCGTTCTAGACATTACCGGAACAAACAGACAAACAAAAATTTTGAAAATTGCTTTTATGATGTCAGTAACGTCACTAGTTGAGCCCCGCGGTGTTACGCGCGTTTGTGTTGTAACCGCGGGCAACTACGCGGGGCGAAGCTAGTCTAATAAAAGGAGCTTGAGTTATTCCTTACATCAACAGCTATCTGTCAGTTAAAGTCCCGCCGAAATAGGTGCAGCCGTTCAAGAGATTACCCGGAACAAAGAGACGGACAGGCAGACAAAAGTTGTAAAAAAAATATTTTGGCATATGTACCGTGTATATATACATAAGCATTTAGTAAAAAGCGGTTATTTTCATATTATAAACAGACACTCCAATTTTATTTATTTGTATGGATTAATATGCATTTAATAAAAATAGCTATTAACTTGAAATTACATACAGACTATCAAAGTGACTCTACCCTACCGAATCATGAAAAACATGAGTACGAGGCATGCCTTTTAAGTTTTGTCGTTTGAAGAAAAAAAAACACTACTAAGACCTTATGGTACTTTTTATTGTTTTTCAAAGTATTCACCACGAAAAACCAGTTATTATAACATTTATTCCACTGTAAAGTGGGGATGTTCAAAATGGCTGACTTGAAAGCGTCGAATGCTTCTTTACCACACTGGAACCTTTGACTACGAAAACCTTTCCTAATTTTAGGAAATGTAAAGGGATCGTTAAGGCTTAGGTCAGGACTGTAAGGAGGACTCCAGCCGGTCATCGCGGAGTGGGCAGGGCGGCAGCACGGGACCCTTTCCTTCCGGCTGACGCAGGTGCTTTCCGGGCACGGTTGCTTCGAAAAGTACCTGCACTCGGTCGCTAGGAGGGAACCGAGTCCCGCCTGCCACCACTGCGACTGCAGTGAGGACTCGGCCCAGCAAACGTTGGCGGTCTGCCCCGCATGGGCGACGCAGCGCCGGGCCCTCACTGCAGTCATCGGAGGGGATCTCTCGCTGCCGGCCGTCATAAGATCGATGGCTGGCAGCGACAGTTGTTTTACCACCCCGCCGTAACCCCCGACGGGGTGACGGTCCATGGGGATTTCCACACGTTAAAAAAAAAAAGGACTGTAAGGAGGATGGTCAAGAATTTCTACTTTTTCTTGCTTCAAATACTCAATCGTTTGACGACACAGACACAGAACAAATGATTATTATACTCATTATGTTACCGTTAGTTGTACTTTTTTACACATATTTAGGCGTACCAAAGTGATTCTATTCCGCCTGATGGAAAGCATGAGTAGTACTTACTTATATACATTGAAACAGAAACAATTCTGAATGCCTTAGAACAGTTATTTATAAGCACATAGTAGGATATATATAGATACGATATTCGGTAAAATGTACGGAAGAAATATTGAATGATCCACCATAACCCTATTTTTGTACGAAAACTTATTTTTACTTTAACATTAGTCAGTATTTTCTTCCCGTCTGATCCATTTAAGATTAAAGATAATGTGGCACGAAGACGTGACTACCGGAATTAGTCAAACCGGGTTTAGTGTCGACCAAATTGCTCCATTTACCGAGCTGAATGGTAGCGGCTGGGCCGTGTGAGGTCCTCTCTGGTACGTTGAAATTACCTCTAAATAACTCTTATATATTTGGAGTTTTTCTTACATGAGTATACATAACTATTCTTTTATTTTATTTATTTGTGCAAAATAGAGGCATATTTTATGTAAATATAGGTACATTGTTAAAGAATTACTCATACTAAAAATATTAATTTGCAAGTTACAGTGTCTGTCTCTTACTCTTTCATTGCTAAGCCACTGTCCACCAAATTTGTTATGAAAATACTTTGATTCTTGAGGAAAGACCTGGGTTACTCTTTACCAGGATAATCGACAAACACACGAGTGGAGTTTCTTGCAAGAAAAATCTAGTATTGTATCATTGCTTTTTATGCTCGTCCAGTAGTACGATATATAATGGTGGATGCTCAAAACATATAACAACTGATTCTTAAGGCATTTCACTAGGCAGTCATAGTTTTGGCCCCCATACTGCATTAACAATAGATACATAGTCTACATTAACAATAAGGACGTTGGCCACTGCTCTTGATTTCCACTCATGCTTTCCATCAGGCAGAGTAGAGTCTGAAGAGGCTCTACTCTGCCTGCCTTTCACTACCTTCATACAGAAGACCAACCACATTCGTGCTGTCGTGTTCCGTTGTTGAGTGCCAGACCGGAGGCTCAATGATATAGAATAGGCCTATATATTATAAATGTTATTATGGCCTAACCCTAAAAGATGGACATATACTGTCGTAAACTTTTTTAGAACATTTCAAGAAGAACAATTTTCACGAATCTTTAACCAGATACGCAGCGCACATAACTGGAGCTCTCAAAAGCATTATTTTCCCCTGTTTTTAAACCATTTTTCAATGATACATATACACATATACATATAAACCCATAGTCTTCCTCGATATCTGGGCTATCTTAACTTTGCTCTTGGATTACACATGCTAACACAAAAGCTTGTGGAGGAACGGGTGTCGTGTTCCTCCAACACAAAGGGAGGATCCTCCGACCAGGCGAGTTGATCGTGGCTGGGGGTCCACTGCCCAACAGTTGATGTTGGAATGTTGTATATATGCTAATCGGCGCGAGAATGTCACTTTTGCGATTCAGGATTAGTATAGATCGTTATGTGTTTTCTTCGTAGTTCAATGTTTCTTCAGTAGATGTCACTGTTGTATATTTTACCACGCGCTGTATGTGGAAGTAGCCACAAGCTGTCATTTTCATGGCATAGGCCTGATGGAAAGCATGAGTGAAGTTCGAGAGTAGTGGTCACCATCCTCATTGTGAATACAGACCAAGCAGTATGGTGACCTACATGGCCTAGGGACATGCTTTAGGAAGATTAGCCATCCGGTCTCGCACTCACCAAAAGAACACGTCAATACGAAAACTGTCATTAGCAAATTCATATAGGCTACAGAAAAGTAATATATTATTCGTATAGGACTATATTAGTTGTATAAGTACAGTAGTTTAATTACCATACTAAAAACTCATCCTAGTTAGAAATTAGTCGACCGTGTGTTTTGTGTGTAAATTATTTTTATAAAACGAATTATAGATGTAGAACAAATAATAGTATTCATTACTTAAAGAACCTTATCTCGATCGGGTCTCGTGAGTGGGAATCACAACCACGATCTCCGTTAAACAGTCAGGATTACTAACCACTCCTACCACTAAATCAAGGGTCAACAAATGACGGACCATGTTCCAAACCGCAATACCGACCTGTTCGTGTTGACCCAAATAAACAGTACAATATATTTAAATTACAATATACTTATAGTACATATATACGAACTACACTTTACTATTGTACTACGTACGTATATTGTGATGAAAGTATATTACAATATACTTTCATCATAGTCATCAACAGTCTTTAACAATACTCTGTTGGAAATAACCCTTAGAAGGAGGTAATGGTTTACTATACCACGCTGGCCCGACGGGTACCATACTTTACATTACATTACACACCATACTTACTTATTTTGTATAAGTGTCTATTGAAAAACTTTTTTCACTTAAGTTTATAAACACAAAAAAAATGGATATTTATTGTTAAAGACTTTGTAAAAAATATGCGTGTACCAATAAACGATTCAAACCACATAATAGTCACTATTTTTACATTTTCTAAAGTGAATATTGTTTAAAAAAATATTTGATAATTTATTACATAAATAAAACAACCTTAATTACATTAAATTGTTTAGTGAGATTGAGATATAATATTAATACGTAGCCTAAATGTAAATATAAATGTTTATATGATCAACAATATTACTTTTTGGCTGAATTATATATTTTTCTTTTTTTATGAGCCTTCCAACCTTATGCTGGCTGATAGAAAGTCCAAGTAAAAAAGTAGTGAACACCAAACTTATAACGAACGCAGACTATGTAGTTTAGTGAACAACACCATGGAGGCCTATTGAGAAAACTCTTTTACCATAGCTGTCATTTTAGGTTGGTCTTCTATAAGAGGGTCGTACCGTAAAGGTTGAGCCGGTCCATTCATACTAATATTAGCAATAAAAGCCAAGAATTCAATCAAATCAATTTGAATAGTTTACAAAAGCTCAAACCTATGCCTTTGCTATTTTATAGTTAAATTTTGTCAACTCTGTTTTAAAATACTTTTAGTAAAATTTTTGTTTACTAACAGTTACAGTCAAGGTTTAATAATAGGTATTAACAAAATTTACTCCAATTCTCAAATATTCTTTCACGTTAAATACGGCCTTGGTACCCACAAAACTTAGTACTTCTGTGAATTAAATTTATTTATTATAAAAAGAAAGAATATTATCGTTTCTTTTCACTACATTTCATTATTTAAATGTATTATTCAAATTTATACATAATAACGTACACGTTCCGCGGATAAGACTGAAGGAGAGAAAACCCTCTCCACTTTTCCTCCTTCGGATAGAAGTGAGTTATAATCTCATCTGCATAAAAGTGAAAAGTGTCATATTTTTCCAGGTATGTACTGAAATGACGCTTATTAGTGATGCTGAATTAATTATAATCAACGGGCCGGTTAAGCACTAAAATTTCTAGAATGGTAGGTCTGTTCTCGAAATTTTAGTGTATAATACCATAATCACCTACTTTTCATATTGACTGCCTTGTGGGCCTAGTGGTTAGCGTATGCGGCTGCTGATCAAGAGGTCTCGGGTCGGACGAAATGTTTGTATGTCTTAAAATATTTGTTTCGGAGTTTGGGTGTTTTCTGTGTATAATATGTATGTATTTACAAAAGTATGTTTATGTATTTATATCAGTTGTCTAGAATCCATAATACAAGCTCTAATTATTTTCGGACTAATTGATGATGTGTGTCAGATGTCTGAAATATTTATTTATTTATTATAATTCATCAAAGTACATACATAAGTATAAGTACATATAATACCATTAATATTCATTCGTTTTATACTAAAACTAAATTACTCAAAGCCTCAACAAAATTGAACCGTTGATCCCATCATGAATGCGGAAGGTCCGGCCGTCCTCTATTTGGAGGGCACTCATTTCAGGACTGCTTATTAATCTGTCACCTGCTAAGTCACTATGATTTATGATTCCAAGGCTTTAAGAACTTTTCGCTAATTGCTACTACTTAGTATTATATAACAGCGCCTTTGGCACCGAGTCAAGTGTTAATAAATGATGTATTACGCTGAAAGAAATATCAAACTGGAATAAAAATAGAGGCGTAACCTTATAAAGTCTTTTGAAGAAAAATATGTATTTTATGAGTGATTTACTATTCCCAGTGGGTTGGTTCGCGTAATTATTTCACATTTCAAAATTTGAAAAGGGGTAAAATTCTATACAACTGATCATTCCGATATGTTTTTGTTTAATTACTAGCTGTGTCTCACGGTGTTACCCGGGCATATTGTTGTTAATCGCGAGTTGTCCCGGGCAGCAAGCTAATCTAAAATATTATGTCATCAGCTACTTGCCAGTAAATTCCCGTCAAAATCTGTTCAACCATTACAGAGATTAGCTAAAACTAACAGACAGACAAACATTTTTTTATTAATTGCGTTCTTTAAGTAAGAACTGTATTTACCTACATTTAATAAAATAATCGGCCAAATGCGTGCCAGGGTACGCATAGAATTGGAGTATGGTTTTACTTCTTATTTCGTTACTTTTGTACGAAGTTAGCCAAGTTATCGAGTCTTTATAACTCCTGAAATAACAAAGTTATCTAAACCGTTATAATTTTCCTTTATGGTTCATGATATCTACTACCATCATGAATTTTTCGAGCTAGCTTTTAAAGGGGGGTTGCCCTGTTTTAACAGAAAAGCGCTTTATATACTTAAATTAAAAATCGTCTAAGCAAACTCTCAATTTTTTAAAAGACCTACGTAATGATATCCGACATGATGGGGTAGACTTGAAAAATAAAAGCGGCCAAGTGCGAGTCGGACTCATCATTCGGAAAGGTTCAATAGCAGCAAGTAACATCATACAAAAGTTCTTGTTGTTCGTTGTAATTTTGATCGATGTTTTAATAATAGTGTATTGATTAAATGAAAGGTAAATTGCCGTTTACGATTTATGTAGTAGTAAAAAAAAACTACTTTCTAGATCTCGTTCAAACCAATTTTCGGTGGAAGTTTGCATAGTAATGTATATCATATATCAAAAATCTTAATGTGGTTCACAGAATACATCTACTTACTAAGTTTCAACAGCATAGTTCTTATAGTTTCGGAAAAAAGTGACTGTGAGATACGGACGGACAGACAGATAGACATGACGAATCTATAAGGGTTCCGTTTTTTGCCATTTGGCTACGGAACCCTAAAAACATCCTTACGTTCATTCTAGAGGAGCTACCCCAGAAAAATATTTTTTTCGTGACTTTATTTTCCCACTTTGTCGACGTGATAACAACACGTATCCAAGCATTACTTAATCTTGCTAGCACTAACCGTTTAAAAATCGGACCGAATCGAATCAGTCGAACATGAATAAAACTTTAAGGAGAACTACCGAACCCTAAAAACTGTTGTATGTAATATCAAATATTACATACATACACTTCAATTTTATGAGCGTACAGAAATAGATGTATCTTTTTTAATTATAAGTGAGTGCTTACAACACAAAAAAATATAGTAGATGATCTGAATTGATAAACAGAAAGTAGAAACTATTCAGTCATCATATTATTAACATTTTAATCAATGTTTTACTGACCCGTTAATATTACGTAAAACCAAATGATATTTTAGTGAAGTCTTCAAACTAATATTAATATTGCAAATGAGAAACTGTAACCTCTAGGCAGTGCCTTTGCTAAGCCGTTCCAAGCTGAATTTCACCTCTAATGATACTCAGTTATGAATGTATGTAGATTCTTTAGAAATCTTGACAAGGAATTTCTTAATGACGAAACCACATATTAATTTTTCACCCTGGCAAAATCTTTTTACCAATATTTTATCGAAACCAATAGAGACCTTTTTGCCGTTGAATATACACTCGGTTCCAAAAATAACGGGTCAGTCACATAAACCCGAATATCTCCCGAACTACGTATGCCATCCTAATGAAACGAAGACTGTTCAATTGAGAATTTAATTATACAGATAAAAAATAAAATAAAACTTAGTTACACCCACAATATTAATCTTAAATTAAAAAAAAACTAAAGTAGTCATATTTTTCTTAAGATTACATTTTTTTTATGATTGTTTTTTTGCTGTTTTTCATCACTGGAGGCTTCATCACGTGGAGGCAATACAAAGTATTAAATGAAGAAAGTGATGAAAAACAGCAAAAAAACAATCATAAAAAAAATGTAATCTTAAGAAAAATATGACTACTTTAGTTTTTTTTTAATTTAAGATTAATATTGTGGGTGTAACTAAGTTTTATTTTATTTTTTATCTGTATAATTAAATTCTCAATTGAACAGTCTTCGTTTCATTAGGATGGCATACGTAGTTCGGGAGATATTCGGGTTTATGTGACTGACCCGTTATTGGTTTATGTGACTGACCCGTTATTTTTGGAACCGGCTATATAAACTAAACATTAGGTAGGGAAGTAGTATATCTACTTATGTATTTTCATATGAGTTAGGTGTCCTTGTTATCTTGCAATCAGTCGACTGACTATGAGCAGATGTGATGAAGAAAAGTGTGAATACGTTTAGTACAAAATCCCCTTAGGGAGCATCTTTATATTAATATATTAAGTGCAACTATTTATCTCTTAAATTTTTCTGTGTCATCAATCATTTTTTTGTGGAATCTGGAACGGTCTATTGCACTGCTAGTTTATTCGGGTGAATAGTTTAGGTCTTTTTAGATTAGATAAATTCTATGCGAGAATTGTCTTCAACTACTACTGCCTCTCTATAACATTTTGATTCATCCTAAGGTTGCCTGGAAGAAATTGCTTTTGGCAATAAGGCCGCCATTTGTACACTCGATATTTGAATATTGTGTTCCTTTCATGTAACTCTGTAATTTAGTATGCAAATATAGAGTCATCTAGCCTTCTATTGTCTTCTAAAAACAGAGATCGCATTCATCATCAATAGAAGGTATATTTTAGTTACAGTACCTTCCAGTTCATGATGTTATCGTGGTCATTATGGGGCTTAGATATAATATTTCTTAATATGAGAAGCGCAAACCACTAAAATTGTTATTCCCAGTAATTATTGGGGTCGGCTACCTACTAGTTCAACTGGTTTTACGTGAATATCAGTTCTTCCACGGAGCGACTGGCATCGGACCTCCGCAACCCTAAGGAAGAACTGAAATTCGAATTAGTTGAACTAGTTGTCAGTAAATTTGAGGGCACTGACTTCCTAATAACAATTACCATTGAATTTCATGACAACCGGGACCGACGGCTTTACGTGCTCTCCGAGGCACGGGCGAGAATCACGGGCGTGAAATCAAACTTCCAAACTCTGAATTTGACTCTGAATTTTTCTAAGAAAAACCCAAAAAACTATTTTAGGCACGACCCAGGATTTGAACCCGAGACCTCAAGGTTAGCAGTCGCAAACGCTATCTACTAGACCAACAATAATAACAATTCACAAAATGTTTGGTGCAGGCGTGTTTAGTAACAAAAAATCTCTTCACCTGATAAAATGAAAGAGTTCTATTACTGTGACATGTAAATAGGTTTACGATGTATTCTAATCAATCTACAAAAAAAGCGGCCAAGTGCGAGTCGGACTCGCCCATGAAGGGTTCCGTACCAGCAAGTAACATCATATAAAAGTTCTTGTAGTTCGTTGTAACTTTCATCGATGTTTTTATACTAGTGTTACGTGCGTATTGCGTGTTACGATTTATGACGTATTAAAAAAAAACTACTCACTAGATCTCGTTCAAACCAATTTTCGTTGGTAGTTTACATGGTAATGTACAACATATATTTTTTTTAGTTTTATCACTCTCTTATTTTAGAAGTTAGAGGGGGGGGATACACATTTTTCCACTTTGGAAGTGTCTCCCGCGCAAACTATTCAGTTTAGAAAAAAATGATATCAGAAACCTCAACATTATTTTTGAAGACCTATGCATAGATACGTATAGGTATGATGAAAAAAAAAATTTGAGTTTCAGTTCCAAGTATGGGGACCCCCAAAATGTGTTGTTTTTTTTCGATTTTTATGTAAAAATCTTAATGCGGTTCACAGAATACATCGACTGACCAAATTTCAACAGTATAGCTCTTACAGTTTCGGCAATAATTGGCTGTGACATACGGACGGACAGACAGACAGACAGACAGACAGACAGACAGACAGACTTGACGAATCTATAAGGGTTCCGTTTTTTGCCATTAGGCTACGGAACCCTAAAAAAAAGGATTACTGAATGAAATTGCTGGACACAAAACAGTAAATTGTACTACAGAAATTTAATTTGATAAACAAACTAGATAAACTGTTGGACTCTAAAACTTGCTTGCAATAATAAGATATTAAGCAGTACTTTAATCAAAAATAGTCATAAATATTTGGAAGAAACTTTGATGCTAGATACCTTTTCAACTTCCTTATCTACAAAACTTTACGGTTTACGAGCTGAACAACTGCTGCAATAAAATTCGCTTTCCTTTTGACAGGTGAGCAGGCGCTACTTTAGTATTTTGTAAAGGGAATCTCGCACCGACACACTTTGTTCTAAATCAAAGCAGATAAGCTCCCAGAAATCTCATCTATTCATGAATGGTCATTACCACAACAAAACAACTTACCGTCAGGCGTTTGAGAACTTAATACTATAGGTACTGTTACGTAACAGAAAAGTGTTATAAAGCGACCAAACTAAGAAGTATAGAAATAGAGGTTGGTACTGAGCATTTCCGGTAATAGTTTATTTAGTGGCTATTTTCTTACTTAGGATGGGCAGTTAATCTTTGTAACATAAAATTCACATTATGCCATTATCAACTAAATGTACAAACAAAACAATATATTAAATTTGGATGTACAAAAGAAATACAATGTAGAAATTATATTTAGCGCTGCGCTCCTGTCCTGAGTCTGGATGTTTTCGTGACTTTTTCATGTATGCCTGTACGCTGTAGCTCTTTGGTAAAAACAATAGTAATTTACAACATTGATTTTATTTTTTGAAATATATAATAGAATGTTTTAGGTTTGAAAGTGTGGAAAATCTCCTCGCAGACGTAATGTATGAATGTTGATGTACAAGTGTTCTATTGCATTTGGTAGACACTCACCAGTATGTGAATCAGCTTTCAATCATGCAATAAATGATCGACGTTGGAGTACTTTACAAAATCGTCACCGCATGGGGCTGATACACTCCAGATATTTACCCTCATATTCCATGTAGCAATGCGACAATTTTCTATTTTATCTAGTATCCATTTGAGGTCAAACACAACAAAGAACCATAGTTTTTCACCATACTTAATTAGTATTTCGTATTTCCGACACACCACGTCATTTAGTCCCAAATTTAGCAGAACTTGTACTTTAAGCACTAGACATGTCATAGAACACACAAACGAGCCATGCACTACGGAACCATAAAAAGTTAATTGTTCCAACTAAATATCCCAGGTCCAGAGTAAATGATTGCATTACATAAATAATGACTTAGTGTTTTAAGCCATCTCGACGCTTACCTACAATTTATAGCTGTAGGTTCGATCCCTACATAGAACAGCACTTTGTGTGATCCACAAATTTCAGAGTGTGGGAGTTTTTCGGAATTATTTCGTATGTATTTATCATTGTAATAAAGTCTCCTGCGATTCAGAACATATAATTAAAATACCAATAGTATTTATTGGATAAAAAAAGAAAACGCTTGCTTCCTTTTCAATAATCATCATCAACAGCCTTTAACAGTCCACTGCTGGACATAGGCCTCTCCTTAGAAAGGAGGTTTTGGCCTACTATACCACGCTGGCCAGACGGGTTGGTAAAGAGTTTGTTTCAAGTTTTCCTTCTCTTGGCAGTGATGTTAGCTGCTTATTTTGTTCCTTTGGTCGCCTCTTACGACACCCATAGAATGAATAGTGGTGGTGACACTTTGTATTCTTAATCCGTCACCACATTGACATGTGGCTTTCAATAGTTATACTTAAGTTTAGGACGAAAAAAAACGGGTAGTTGGACCCGCCTGGGAGAGTCCTGTACTACAATACATTTCAAACGTCTACCTGTAGTAAAATAAGTACTTAAATATTTACTTTATTATTTAGTATATGTTGTTATAGTGGTAACAAACATACATCATCTGTGAATATGAATAACTATCACAGTTCATGCGATACAGCCTAGTGACAGTCAAACTGACGGACGTAAAGCGGAGTCTTAGTAATATGGTCATTTTAAGCAATCGGTCTTAGTTGTTATGATAACTGTTGTGAAACTTAGTTAGAGGCCTTCGGGTGGCTTGAAAACATCCGACGGTAAGATTTACGTATCCACCCTCACTTGGTCAGTGTGTGTGTTGCCTCTCCTGAGGGGAGACCCGAGCCCAGCAGTGGGATTGTTGACGATAAATGTTTTTATGTCTGTTAAAATTTAGAGACTATTTTATGTTAGAGGGCTCCTATTAAAAAGATGGTTTTATTTGGGGAAAACGTCAGCCATAAGTCTTTGAAATCTATATCAAGATCGTAAGGTAAAGCGTTAAAAATAGAAGTTCGTTATCACGATAAAGCTCTGATATTACATCCACATTTTTTATTCAATTCAATATTACCTTCTAAGGTTTCCATTACAACAAATTCTGAATATATTCAAGAAGGTTACCTGATACCGTCTTATTAATACAGTAGGGATTAGGTTTTTTTTTTTTTTTTTTTTTTTTTTTATATTTAAGCCTGCCAAAGTGACTCTACTCTGCCTGATGGAAAGCATGAGTAGAATCCAGGAGTAGGGGTCACCATGCTTATTGTGAAGGTAGGCAATGTAGCATGGTGACCCCTACCATGGCAGCCTGGTTAGATTATTCTGCATCATTCTACCGGCCTTCGAAGGGCGGGAGAATGATGCAGAATGATTGGACCTCCGGTCTCACACTCACCAACGAAATACGACAGCAAGAATGCTGTCATTATTAGGATGGTCTTCTGTGTGAGGGTAGTACTGGCCGGGTCGAGCCGGCCCATTCGTGCTGAAATCAGCGTGGCTCTACTACCTCAAAAATAGGTAGGTAATAATATTCAAATCCGAATTCATTCGTCATATGCTTTCATGACAGAAAGACTAACTGACTATGATGCTGTTGCTTGAATATGATGATAGGTATATACTATTAATATATATCATCATATATATATATTATTAGATATTTCATAAGTTAGGGTATATATAAAAGGCAGCGCGCGCCTGTGCATAACACATTTCTTGTTCGGCGCTCGTCGCTGTAACTCTGAAGGAACGTTATTGTGATCTTTGCTATATTGTTACATTGTTATTATCAAATTGTAAAGTAAGGACTGCGAGTATTGTAAGTAATTAACTTGTTAGAGTTGGAAATCTAAAGTAACTATTTCTATTCAAATACTAATAAAAGTTAGTTTATTGTGTAAGTACTGTAATGATTATTAATTGTAAAAACAATGTTGGAAAAGAGTGTCCATGGAGTTTCTTGTCTGTTCTTCTCCATAGGATCTACTCCTTGGAACAGACAGTTAGCTTATTAAAAACAGTTTGATATAATTTAATTATATTTTCGTTTTTATTTCACTTCCGACTCATAAAATCAGAAGTGCGATAAAGAACCAAGCTCATTAGCATTATAAAACTTTGATTTCCAACTCATTAATTCGTTTTATATTATTTTCTTTTCTACCTACTTTTTTCAATTTGCTTGTATATGGTGTGGTATTTTTGTGTCTACGTTTTGCAACTTGCTCCGTAGCAGATCACGACACCGGTCCTGTGCTAGGACACGGCATAGGGCTCGAGATTACTCTCGTAACAGCGTGTCAATAAGTCGTAGTAGTAACCATGATTCTTGTCGCGCTCGACGTTCGCGTTCGCCTACCCACAAGCGTAACGAGCATACTCGGTGTCATGAGTCACGTTCATATTCCCGTCGTTGTAGTGTATGCGACACCGATGTGCAAAATACATTTCATACGATTTTAATGATGAATTAATGCCATCGAGTCGAATAAAACGACTCCAGGTGGATGATACACTTCAGAATTGTGTAAAACCTACTAGTAGGCAGGTAATAACAAATAATTCCAATATGAATAACACAATTCTTCTTGATTCGATCACGTCTTTGTTTGTTGAGCAGAATACTTGTACATCAGAGTTGTAGATACAATTTACAACAAATACACCGGTAAATAACTATATTGAACGACCGACCGTCGGTAGGCAAAGGTAGTTTGACATCGAACCCTAAAGTGTAGTTTGACTAAAGCAACTATTCATAACTGTGATCCTAGATCAGCAAATTTGACTAAAGCTATCCAATCCTTGCATCTAAGTAGGTCAAATAATTATTATGTCTCAGATTTCGATCCTTCTGTTACTGCCATCAATGTTTTATGTTATATGTGTATAGCGCGGGTAGTTGACGCTATGTTGTGTCGGTGTGTTTGTGTGTAACGTTTTCTTTCTAGCTAGATAATATTCTGCTTACAAAAGCTGTACCCGTGCGTTTTACGGGAACTAGTACAATGTGAAAGGGGTGCAATGCAGTTCATCAGTGCTACCCGGTAATGAGTGAGGTTACCGAAAAGCCTGTAAGTTGCTATTAACGCTTCACTGGTAAGATCAAATCATATTTTCATATCGTGTTTTGATTTATTTTTACATAACTGATGTGTAGTGTACGAAAGTGAACCGTGTGCGTAATTTAAATCGTTAAAACGATCGTAATGATTGATGACGCTTATGAGTAATTGTCCAAAGCTGGTGTAAAGCTGTAGCTTAACAAAAGGGTTAATAGTAATTGTAGCTGATCAAAATTTACCAAGTTATTTCATAGTTTGACATAATTTGTTTGACGTGATGGAAACGAATTTTTGTAACTATACCACCTGTGCATAAACAACTGGGCGTCTTTACTATGGATGATGAATTAATAGCAGTTGCAGTTTTAAAGTGGCTGCCTAATGCAAAGCTAACCACATTCTAATCGATTTACGTAAAATTAAACGAAGTAGCACTAACGTAAGTACGCTGAGAATAATACCCACGCACGTTGTGATTAATTTATTTATCTTTCTTTATGGAAAAATAGATACTTGTCAGATTATAACAATTTACAGTGTGTAAACCAGGTTACTAGATATGTTTCTCCGTAAGTGTAAAAATGGAAATGATCATTATTAAACAACTAGCTTTAGCCAGCGGCTCCGCCCGCGTGTATGTCGGTTATCGCGGTAAAAAGGTAGCCTATGTCCTTTCTCAGGTTCTAAACTATTTGAGTTTCAGAATTCATCAAAATCGGTTAAGCGGTTTAGGCGTGAAAACGTAACAGACAGACAGACAGTTACTTTCGCATTTATAATAGTAGGGATGAAAAAAAAAAATAACAAGAAATAGTTGATGATCAATTACATTTCTAATTTTTTATTTTGATAATTCGATGATTGAGCTATTCTTTTATATTGGTGGTTGGTGAGAGCAAATACATCGAGTTTAAATTATTTACTGGTAATTGTATCAGTCAGCTGTTATTGTAAAATCTGTAGTGTTATGACATCAAGTGGCAAACGTTTAGGTTCTAAAGTTATTATGTTAAATTTATTTTATAGTTACGAGTAGGTAGTACGAAAATGACTACAATTGTAATTTATGATTCAAAGAAACTTCTTTAAATTCGTCTTTAGACGGCGTATATATTTAAATACGTAGTTTGGACTCCAAACTGGAACTTCATATTGCAAATGTAATCTTATTGGGTTTACACCACGTCAACGACAAATTTATAGAAAGATTATGATAACGCGTAACATATCGTATGTTTGTTAATTATGTTTTGATATGTTTATCGAAATGCCATGTATTAATACCGGTAAAGACTACATGTCTATCGATCTTATTAGTACGTCTACATAAGCATAACTTTAACAATGGGTTAAAGTTATAGAAGCATTATGAAAGGTTTTAAATACCCTCACTAGTGTCAGGTATTAAATTATAGACAATATGTTGTTTGTGAAACGATAATAACAAATGGTCAGGTTAGACCGAGCTAAAACAAGGTTTAATCACTAGTCAATGCGAGAGTACCAATTAGTGTTCCAGAAAGATAATCTTCGTGCCTGACTGGCTATTTCAGGTGTTCAATTTTAAGATCATACACAAAATCATTGTAGCAAACTTGATCGTAAAGGTGTATCGTAAACAATCATATGGGATCAAGATAAATAACATGTTCATAAGCACGTTACGAGCCAGCTCAGGTTATTGTGATCTTTTTCTGCCTGACAGAGGTATTTATTGAAACGTCAGTACTAGTGATGGTTTCGACTGCTTTGTTGGGCCGACAGTTAGTGTATGCGACTACTGTTCAATATAGGTTCGATTTTTGGGTTGAACAAACATTAACTAATAATACTGTGTACTTCTATTTATAGACATGCATGTCGCGGCCCGAAGTTTAAAAGTTGTGCTCAAAGCTTCGTGACTCGAATGAGTACAAAGAGTCGACGGTCCTACGCCTGATCTCTTTCGAGTCATATTGGGTGGCTGTCTCATCAGACCAAAAGCATACACCTGTGTTCTACAAGCACTTGCATGCTGTGTGTCTTGTCTTCGTGTTTTTGGTTGTTCACCATTGGGACTGGCCGCCGTAGCCGAAAGGTTTAAATAGTAAGGTTTAACTACACTCATGACGATGGACGATACGCAGCCTGTGGCCTATTACAGTAAGTGATTGAACGACACCTGTCGAACAAGCTCCGGTGCATAAAATGACTTTGAGGGCAATCAGTCTGAACTTGAATTCACTGCGTGGGCATACTTGGACATGCTTCGAAGTTGCTTGACGCCAATCGTCAAGCTGTAGACATAACCCAAAATTGATGACCCGGTATCATATCCTGAGAGCTTTGTGATTATTGGTAACATCCTTAACCGAGTACCGTGAGACTTCTGTAACATTTTCTGGCATCATCCGGGTCTTGCATCCTGAGAGATATGCGAAAGAGAGTAACATTATTGACGGTATCACTGCGTACATACTGCGGGCACTGTTATTTTTAAATATCCTCAAAGTTTTGCTTGCTAGTATCGCCTTCTTAAAGCTCTGTGATTATTCATGACGATAATGAAGCATATTAGTGACGTTAAAGTAATACCGTATTCAAAACTAATGCAATGTTTTTATGCTTTCCTTAGATGACAACTATGCGTTGAGAGAGCCTCGTCACTGTGCAAGGTGCACTCTACGCTGATGGTGGCTACGAGGTGCGGACTTGCGTCCTGCATGCCGCTCAGTGATAAGCGGTCCTGTTCTCCGTGTGCGCGAGATGCAACCTTCCGCCTGTTCACCGTGGGTACGAGACGCAATCTTCGGCCTGATCCCCGTGTGCGTGAGGTGTGGTGCAATGTATGGCGGATGGTGGAGAGCATGAGGTATGTAATATTGGAATGGACCCATGGACAGGGTAACCAGCCCCAAACTCGTGGTCTTCCTGAGATAATTTTAAGACCCATGGACAGGGTAACCAGCCCCAAACTCGTGGTCTTGTTGAGAGAGGTAAGACCCATGGACAGGGTAACCAGCCCCAAACTCGTGGTTTTGTTGAGAGAGGTAAGACCCATGGACAGGGTAACCAGCCCCAAACTCGTGGTCTTGATGAGAGAGGTTTAAGACTCATGGACAGGGTAACCAGCCCCAAACTCGTGGTCTTGTTGAGAGAGGTAAGACCCATGGACAGGGTAACGAGCCCCAAACTCGTGGTCTTGATGAGAGAGGTTTAAGACCCATGGACAGGGTAACCAGCCCCAAACTCGTGGTCTTGTTGAGAGAGGTTTAAGACCCATGGACAGGGTAACCAGCCCCAAACTCGTGGTCTTGATGAGAGAGGTTTAAGGCCCATGGACAGGGTAACCAGCCCCAAACTCGTGGTCTTGATGAGAGAGGTTTAAGGCCCATGGACAGGGTAACCAGCCCCAAACTCGTGGTCTTGATGAGAGGTTTAAGGCCCATGGACAGGGTAACCAGCCCCAAACTCGTGGTCTTGATGAGAGAGGTTTAAGACCCATGGACAGGGTAACCAGCCCCAAACTCGTGGTCTTGTTAGTTTTAAGTTTAAATGTTTAAGACACACACTTATGGTAACTGTTCTTATGGTAACTGTTCTTATGGTAACTGTTCTTATGGTAACTGTGCTTATGGTAACTGTTCTTATGGTAACTGTTCTTATGGTAACTGTTCTTATGGTAACTGTTCTTATGGTAACTGTTCTTATGGTAACTGTTCTTATGGTAACTGTTCTTATGGTAACTGTTCTTATGGTAACTGTTCTTATGGTATTATGGTTCTTATGGTAACGGTAGACCTTCATGCTGAAGTCTACTCTTGTATTAGTACTAAGTTTCTAGTTTTATTTTAAATGTATCTAACAGTGACTGTTTGTTTCTAATCTGGCGTGGATTATAAATAATCTTTCACTCTTTTCCTTGGAGGTTCGAACCTTTCCTATTCGTGTTATCTGTTATTATCATAAACTCTATTCGTTAACTTTAACTGTTTACACTAAATTTGATAACTTTTTTCAGTAACTGACCAATTGGACGATGGTGTACTTACAGAGGTGTCTAATGAACTTTTTGATAGAGGTTTCAGTCACCGCAAATGAGAACAATGAAGAAGTGTGTGGGCACCCGGACCTGCCGAGGACGTCAGGGTGTCAGGAGAGGCCGTATTAGATATTTCATAAGTTAGGGTATATATAAAAGGCAGCGCGCGCCTGTGCATAACACATTTCTTGTTCGGCGCTCGTCGCTGTAACTCTGAAGGAACGTTATTGTGATCTTTGCTATATTGTTACATTGTTATTATCAAATTGTAAAGTAAGGACTGCGAGTATTGTAAGTAATTAACTTGTTAGAGTTGGAAATCTAAAGTAACTATTTCTATTCAAATACTAATAAAAGTTAGTTTATTGTGTAAGTACTGTAATGATTATTAATTGTAAAAACAATGTTGGAAAAGAGTGTCCATGGAGTTTCTTGTCTGTTCTTCTCCATAGGATCTACTCCTTGGAACAGACAGTTAGCTTATTAAAAACAGTTTGATATAATTTAATTATATTTTCGTTTTTATTTCACTTCCGACTCATAAAAATATTATAATTTAATTCAATTATTTAAAAAAAAGACAACTCACGCATAAGATTTTTATTTATCCTTGGTCGCAGGGGACTTAGATGATACTTATCTCTAAGAAGTTTGGCTCTAAGAAGTCTAAAGACTGGTCACTAACTGCCTCGTTGATCTAGTGGTTAGCGTATGCGACTGCTAATCAAGAGGTCTCGGGTTCGATTCCCGAGTCGGACCAAATGTTTGTGTGATCCACAATAATTTGTTTCGGAGTTTGGGTGTTTTTCTATGTATAATATGT
Organism: Phragmatobia fuliginosa; assembly: GCA_932526445.1. Lineage (NCBI taxonomy): Eukaryota > Metazoa > Arthropoda > Insecta > Lepidoptera > Erebidae > Phragmatobia > Phragmatobia fuliginosa. Next base: position 17,197,475 of record OW052067.1, read on the forward strand.
ATATATTTACAAAAAAAAAGTATGTTTATGTATTTATATCAGTTGTTTAGTACCCATTTTTTTTTTTTTTTTTATGTGTGGAAAATCATCATGGACCGTCACCCCACCGGGGGTTACGGCGGGGTGGTGTGTCGGGCGCGAACATCTGCGTTGCGCGAACATCTGCGCCTCATGCCGCCTTGAGTGTGGCCGCGGGTGGACGGGACGGGTTTTCCCTCCACCCGCACTATGTGGCCAGCCGCGAGGGGGCGGCGTCGGTGTGTGCCGGACGCCGCCTAAGAGAGGGTCGTCGTACAGAGACGGTGCCCGCATCAGGAGCGGGCAGGCGCTGGAGAAGTTCAGAAGGAGATCCCACCCTGGACTTCTCCTACTCCTAAACGGAGAAGCGCGGAGAGGGCACACTGTGTGTTTTTTAGTCGGTTCAAGTCCGACACACCACCCCGCCGTAACCCCCGGTGGGGTGACGGTCCATGATGATTTTTCACACACTAAAAAAAAAAAAAAAAAAGGGGTGGTGTGTCGGACTTGAACCGACTAAAAACCACACAGTGTGCCCTCTCCGCGCTTCTCCGTTTAGGAGGAGGAGAAGTCCAGGGTGAGATCTCCTTCTGAACTTCTCCAGCGCCTGCCCGCTCCTGATGCGGGCACCGTCTCGGTTTGACGACCGTCTCTTAGGCGGCGTCCGGCACACACCGACGCCGCCTCCTCGCGGCTGGCCACATAGGGCGGGTAGAGGGAAAACCCGTCCCGTCCACCCGCGGCCACACTCAAGGCGGCATGAGGCGCAGATGTTCGCGCCTCCGCCGCCCGAGTCGCCGGCGACGAATCTGGTCCGATTGGATGTCGTCCTCCCGGGCCTTCTCCGCCGCCTCCTTCTGCGTGATTACGTCCTCGCAGAAGGTTGCGACCGCGGTAAATGAGCTCTCGCTGCCGGCCATGGAACGAACGACGGCCGGAAGCGAGAGATCCTCTCCGATGACTGCAGTGAGGACCCGGCGCTGCGTCTCCCATGCGGGGCAGACCGCCAGCGTGTGATGAGCCGAATCCTCACTGCAGTCGCAGTGGTGGCAGGCGGAACTCAATTCCCTCCTGGCGACCGAGTGCAGGTACTTTCCGAAGCAACCATGCCCGGAAAGAACCTGCGTCAGTCGGAAGGTAGGGGCCCGTGCTGCCGCACTGCCCATTCGCCGATGACCGGCTGAAGCGCCTCCACGGTGGCGAAGCCAGCACGTGGAGTCTCCAGCCGGATCGACCAGCGATCCATCGTGGCTCGGTGAGCAGCTTCGCGCCACTCGCGCACGTCCTCGGGCGGAGGTCCAACTCCACCACTCTCCGCCCGGTAGTTAGCCACTCGCCGATAAACGTCGGCGAGCACTTCCGCCTCCAAATCCCACGGGGGTGTTCCGGCCAGGGCGCACGCCGCCTCCGTCGATACGGTGCGGTAACCCCGTATGGCTCTGACCGCCAGAGTTCTCTGCGGCCGCCTGAGGCGCGCCCTATTCTGCTCGGTCAGAGCCGCCGCCCACACCGGTGCACCATAGAGTGCCATAGACCGGACAACCCCCGTGTACAGCTGCCTCGTGGCGACACTGGCTCCTCCCAGATTGGGCAAAAGACGCCCAAGGAAGGAGGCAGTGCCGATCAGCTTCGGAGCAAGCTGTTGGAAGTGCTCGTCGAAGAGCCACCTACCGTCTAGGACCAGACCCAGATACTTAAAGTGGGCCCGGACCGGTACGAGGACCGAGTTGACCTCGATGGAGGCGCCGAGTTGTTTAGTACCCATTTTTTTTTTTTTTTTTTTTTTTTTAACGTGTGGAAATCCCCGCGGACCGTCACCCCGTCGGGGGTTACGGCGGGGTGGTGTGTCGGACTCGAACCGACTAAAACCACACGGTGTGACCCTCTCTGCGCCTTTGTATTGGAAGGAGTCCAGGGAGGGGATTTCCTTCTGGACTCCAACCGGCGCCTGCCCGCACTGTTGCGGGCACCATCTCAAAATTTACGGTGGAGACGCCCTCGTAGGGCCCAGTCGTATCCCATGTTCCACAGGAGTGGTCCTAGGACAGACCCCTGTGGAACACCGCACGACATGGCCCTGCGTCTCAAGGTGCCACCTCGGTCCTCGTACTCGACGGTACGCTCCTCTAAGTAGTCTGCCACCAGCCGCCTCAGGTACCCTGGCACTCCGTGGTACTGGAGTGCGGCCCTGATGCAGCCGAATGGCAGACTATTGAAGGCGTTGGCGATGTCCAATGACACCGCCAACAGCACTCCGCCGTCTCTCACCGCCTCTTCGGTCACGGCCTTCAGGCGCAGGATCGCGTCGACCGTCGAACGCCCTTCTCGGAAGCCGAATTGGGCGTCCGACAGGTCGGGCCCCACCTCGCTGAGGTGCCGGACGATGCGGACAGAGAGAACCCTCTCAAACAACTTGCCCGCCTCGTCCAGCAACACGATGGGCCTGTAGGCCGCGACCGAATCGGCAGGCCGGCCATGCTTCTGGATGAGCACCAGCTTCCCGCACTTCCAGGGCTCAGGGAAGCGTCCGGACGCCAAGCTAGCGTCCAACACTCCCCTGAGGTGGTCCGACATGTAGTCGAGGGCTCGGGCCATCACTCGGGCTGGAACCCCGTCCGGCCCGGGGGCGGTGTTCTTGGACCGGATCCGTAGAACAGCCGCCCCTACCTCCGATTCCCTGACAGGCGGAACATCACCCACGCTGCCCCGACGACGACCACGACGGGCCATCGACGGGGGTGTGTGTTCCGCCCGCTGCGGGAATAGGCCCTCGACCACTTCCTGCAGGAAGTTGGGCTGGAGAGTCTCCGTAAGGGGGGGGCCCGGTGTGCGGAGCTTTTGGCGCACCGCACGGTAGGGCCGACCCCAGGGGTCACGCTCCAGACTCTCCAGCATCTCCACTCGTCTCGCGTCTTTGGCGCGGCAGATGGCCAGCCTCAGAGTTTCCCGAGCTGCTCGGTACTCCTCGTGAAGCCGGTCCACCTCCTCACCGCCTCCGCGGTGACGTCGCCGACTCCGGGTGTGGGACCTCCGGGCACGTACGCAGGCCGCACGGAGGTCCGCTAACTCCTGGGACCACCAGTAGACCTCCTTCCGAGGAGGCCGACGGCCACGAACGCGGGGCATGGCCGCATCGCAGATGAGCGTTAACGCATCGGCGAAGCGACCAGCCCCCACGTCGACCTCCTCGGTCGGGGCCTGCGGAGACAGCCAAGAGCAAACAATGGCCGCCTCCTCTAGTAGGTCCCTGTCCAGCTTGGCGACAGCCCACCGCGGAAAACGGGAGGGACGCCGCGCCGCGTGACCCCTACTGGCGTCCTGGGACCGGGAGAGCTCGAATCGGATATAAAGGTGATCCGAGAGCGTCTCGACCTCAACCAGGACACTCCAGTTCCTTACTCGTGCGGCGACTGCAGGGGTAGCGAACGAAAGGTCCACTATCGACCCTATCGACCCCTGCTGTCGCACGCACGTGTTGGTGGCGCCTCTGTTCAGCAAACAGAGGCCCACCGACGCCGCCCACTCCACGACGGCTTCGCCCCTGGCGTCCGTCGCCGGGGAACCCCACGCAATGGACTTTGCATTGAAGTCCCCCAGCACGAGGACGTGCCCAGACCCCAATCGCCGTATCGAGGTCTCCAGGTTGTTGAGGAAGACCTCGAAGTCGCTCAGACTCCGGTTGGGGGAGAAATATACACCATAAATGGTGGTTCCCCCCCATTCGACGGCAACATATCCGCACTTGGTGGGCCTGGCGATCTTTACACCGTCCTGGGCGGCAAACACCTCCCGCAGCCTCTCGGCGAATGTATCGGCCGTCTTGGCGCCCTCAGCCCCCGGGAACTCGAATACTCGAGCTCCCGTCTGGGCGCGGCGCAGTCTCATCCCCGCGGCCCCGAACTCAGCGGCGAGCCCGGGACGGGCCCCTTTAAATAGGGCCGCGTACGTGAGCCCGCCACTGGCCGCCTCCGGCGACACGGTCACCACGACAGCCGCGGTCTTGGGCGGCTGCAGCTTCCGCGGCTTCTTTTTAGAGGCCGCTGCCGCCACCGGCGGCGATTGCGGGGCTTGGGCTGCGCCTTGGGCGGCCTTCCTCGCCCGCTTTCGCTGCCGCTGCCCCCGCCTCTTCGAGGACCCCACAACCTGCCAATCCTCGTTAGAGGTGGCTGGTCCCGAGGACCCCGTCGGAGGTGCCCGAGTGGGAAGCGGGGGGAAGTCCGCTCCACTTGTGGGCGCCGTTTGAGGCCCCTTCTTGGCCGGCGCTTTGGCCGGAGCCTTGGCCGGCGCCTTGGCCGGTGCCTTGGCCGGCGCCTGGGCCGGTTTCGCGGCCCCCTTCTTCGGCCCCTTTTGGTTTTGGGGGGGGGGGGGCGGGGCCGCCATCGCCGCCGCGTAGCTTACGCGGCTTCCCACCAGGGTGGCAACCGGTGGCCTCTGCGACGCGAGCGGAGGGCGGACAACCGGCGCGGGGGGAAGCCTCGCCTCCAGGCCGGCCAATCGCCCGTCCAACATCCGCGTCATAGCGTCGAGCGCCTGACGCAGCATTGCGTCAGGGAACTCGCCGCCAGCAGGGCCCTCCGGCCGAGACGGCGCAGGCGGGGCCGGGGCCTCCATCCGAGGCGGCGCTGGTGGGGCCGGACCCTCTACCCGAGACGGGCTGGGCAGGGCCGGTACCTCTGCCCTAGACGGCCCGCGCGGGGCCGGGGCCTCCGGCTGAGATGACCCAGGCAAGGCCGGGGCCACCGGCTGAGCACGCTGAGCCCGGAATTGGGCGAACTGCGCACTCAGCTCAGCCACCTGGGCAATCAGGCGGGTGTTGGCCTCGTCGAGGCGCGCCATATCCCCGCACAGCTTCCCCACCACCTCCGACAAGGCGGAGGAGGAGTCCTTCAGGGCTTTCACAAACACGCCCTTCAGGTTGACGGACTTGATGGCCACCTTGTTTATTATGGCCACCGCCGCACTCGCCCTCTCCTGCACCGACACGGGAGCTTTGGGGGGTTCCCCCTCCACCGGCTCCCGAATCTTTAGTAGGAGATCGGCGATCTCCTCCTCCGCTTCGGCTTCGTTGTCCACCCTTTTCCTTCTGTAGGACTCCGCATTCGAGAACACGGAGTCCGTCGGCAGCGAGACAGGGGCTCGCGACTCGTCTGTGCGGACGCCCTTCGCGACTGGCGTCTCGATGGACGAGTCGCTGTCCGGATCTTTAGCTTCCCGCTTTCGGCTGTCGCTCCTGCGCGCGACCGCCGACTTAGAGCGTACACGCTCAAAACGTCCGTCTCTTCCTCGACTTTGGCTCCCAGTAGTCCGTCTGACTGCTGGGAGCCCCACCGAGGTGGGCGGCCCGAGTGCCACCACAGCCTCCTTCGACGCCGAGACGTCCGCTCCAGAAGGGCTTCCCTTCAGGATGCCCTTCTTCTTTTTTCCCTTTCCGCTTTTGTTATCATTGTCCTTTGTGTTTGCCTGTTTGTCATTAGAGTTATCCGATCCTTTTATATTTGTATTTAAATTACCAATTTCCATAACTAATCCCAAGATTGGGGGAGAAATAAAAGTCGACCCGGGCAGAGATCCCCCAATACCCGGGCAAGCGAAAATTTTTATCCCAGCCGAGGGGTCCGCAGGTACCTCGGCTTGGGGTGCGCTTACGACTGAACTTCCCATCAGCCATGCATCCCCTGGCCACGCACCAGAACTTGGGATTCGGGGTAATTTTTTAGAGAGGTTTTCTTCCTCGCGGTCCGGGCGGTTAAGCCAAGACCCACGTCCCCGATCAAAGCCGCGAGACTTGACCACAGCACTTCTCTCGGGATTACGCTATGCCGACGGTGGCAAGAGGACTACGTCCCCCTGCCTGCTCGGTGGTAGTGTAAGTACACGCCGAGCCCGCCATCCTTTCTCCACCGCTATCAGCGGGAGAAACTCCGACCCATGAAGGGTCCCACCTTCGGTTTTTTAACGAGGTTTCCTCCTCCATGCTCCGAGGAGCGAAGAGCCAGCAGGGCAACCGGCAGACACGCCCACCCCGCTGGCCGGGCCTTGCCCGAGAGCCGATGTCATGGCTTCCTCTCCAGCTAGAATATTAGCCGCTGGCGATAATCCTCTCCTCCAGATAACGCGGAGGAAATGAGGAGGAACAGTGCTATCGCCAGCGCCCAGGGTGCACCACGTGGAGGTTTTCTAGCCAGCAGCACCCCAGTTGTTTAGTACCCATAACACAAGCTCTGCTTACTTTAACACAAACTATAGTAAATGTTGCAAGTATCATTATTCCCCTACAAATGAAAGAATAAAAAAATACAAAAATAACGTTATTTTTAATAGGTTCTGAATAGTAGTCCCAGTCCCACCCACGAAAAAGTAAGAATAAAGAAGAAAAAAAACAGTAAGCAGAATATCAGTGCGAGAAGCATTAATGATAGAATGAAGTGATAAAGAGGAATATGATACAAAAGGGTGGCGATCTTATTGGCGGTAGATCTGAATAAAACATCAAAAATAAAAACCCCTTCCCATAAAAGTACAATATGTTACCAGTGGAAGATTCTATTTCGCAATTATAAGGTCAGACACATTTAATATAAAAATTACATAATAGATTCGTTTTGCAGTAGACCACAGTTATATCGTCAAATAAATCTTTGTTATAGCTTGGCACTGCGCCCGTGTCTAATGGCCCCTTCCTCAAAAAGTCACAATATACACTCACATCATATCTAAAAAAACTTTTTTAATAACTATAGATTCATATAATTTTAGACTCCGTGAAATTGGAATTCGCGGTAAATCTTTCATATATCCGTAAAGTGGTTATCAGAAATTTATATTTGAAATACACATTTGTATAACCGATGGGTATTGTCATGATTCCATTAACCCTTAGGTATATAACCGTATTTATCTACGCGTAGTTTAGCAACGAGTACAGTTAAGTATACGCCCTTTTACACAAACGAAATTTTTGTCTTTTGGTCAGTTTCAAGTCGAAAATAAATAAAGAAAACCTGTGACAATAGGTTGATAACTGAATGGATAGAATGTACAAAACGTTTAAACAGATAAATAAAAGTGGAGAGTTTGTTTGTGATATGAAATTAATAGTTTGTAACTAGCTTCATTTAAAAAGTAACTACGATATTTACATGAAAGTTTTTTTTTTATTGTTTGTCTGTCCCTTTATCCCGGCGAATCTCTGGGACGGCTGAACCGATTGTGATAAGGCTTTCACTTTTTAGACTAGTTTCTAGTTCTTGTTTTAAATGATCAATGATCACTTGTGGTCCAGTTTAAATCATTCATTACCTAAAAGTGTACACCCAGATCAAACGCCATAGAGAACATCCGAAAATACATAAGACTGTAATATAAAATAACCAAAGTCCTCGTACACAGAAATGCTGTGGACGCTTATGTCGGACCATCGAATTCCGTATTACTTAATACAGTATATCAAAAACATAACAAATATATTATAATTTAGTAATAAAATAAAATTATTGTTCGTAAACTGACTTTACAGACAAATATTAAGCATAGTACAAAGCATAGTAGAATCCAGGATAAGGGCAAACATCTTCATTGTGAGTGTCACTGTCAAATGAGAGGGTCAACGAAAGACGCTCACGAAGGCTGTCATCTGAAGTTGGTCTTCTGTGTGTCATTCGTACTGAAATCAGCGTGGCGCTACTAATTATCATCTTCATATTTATGGACCCAGAAGTGGCTTAATTATTTATCAAGTGTCCTTTTCTTGTCTGTGCGGAAATACCCCGGTTACCAACCAGTTGGTGGCTATTTCAGATTCGAACCGACTAAAACCGCACGCCATCTCGGATACTAGAATTCGAGGAACCAGGTATTAGCTCGAAAGGAAAATCCTTAAGTCCCGACGTATCTCGGGTTATCTATGATAGCCCTCTCCTATGTGGGTACCCCCGTGTTACCTTACGTAGATTTATACTTAAATAACTGACATTATATACTTACAAACTGCGACAACTAAAAGCACTGTAGCGCCATCTAGTTAAAATATTAAAAATTACGAGGTAAAGGTTTCTACTCGGGAACAATGAACATTGTTCAACGTTTGTGAAACTTTGAACTTCATATTTTCAATAACTTACACATGATACGAAGTTCATTATTTGCTACGTTATCTGGCCATTATGAATTTGGTTGTTTCTCGAGTTAATCTAAATCAATGGCTGTGTATACATAGACTATGTGTTTCGGTCAAAGAACAACTAGCGGAACATACCAAGATAATTATTTGGGCCATAGTTTATCCGAATTTGGATATTTTCAATGTCTCTTTGTGTGTCAGATGTTCAAAATATTTATTAAATATTGTCCAAAATAATATATGGCATAAATGTACATGTAGAATCTTGACCTGTCACAAGAGATGTATTGCATCCTAAGTGAATAAAGAATTTTGAATTTGAATTTGAATTTATTATTTATTTTATTTATTTATTAAATAAATATAAATTTTCTCCGTGTGCTTGTAATTGAACTCTTTTCTCCCGGCCTCCGGAGGCCGGTGATATAGAATTATCTGACCAGGCCGCCAGGGTATGGGTTGCCGTGCTGCATTGCCTGCCCTCGCAATGAGAATGATGACCCCTACTCCTGGATTCTGCTCAAGCTTTCCATCAGGTAGAGTAGTCACTTTGGTAGGCATTAATAGGTATATAAAAACTGCATAGTTTAGGACTAGATGATGTTGTGTAAAAAAAACCAACATGAATGAGTTCTAATCCATTCGTAGCTAAACAGTTCACGGTTAAGAGACGCACAAACTTCAACCCTATTTAGGATTAGATAATGTCTATTTAAAGACTCATTTTAATTCCAATTATTTAGCACACGAGATGTCCTCTTATCGATGTATTATTTGCTTTTAAGTATATTATGTTTATAAATTTAATGAAGGTGAATGACCGTGAATGTAATTTATAATTCATGGATCCCTTGTAAGCTTTAAGAGTTGGTCGCCCAAAAGTTATTATAAGGCTTATAATAATAACAGGTGAGTGGAAAGTAAATTATCACAAATAATTTTGACTATTAGCACTTAATTTTTATATATCTTAACTCATATAAACAAACATACTTTCAATTCTAAGCTAGAAATCAAATGAGCTTTTAATGAAAATAAATTACAAACGACTTTGACTGATGAAGTAAGAAGAAATTTGATTATTTTTTGACTAGCTTTGCTCCGCGGCGTTACTCACGATTTACAATAATGACTCGTAGTCATTATTGTAAATCGTGAGATTTACATCGTGTAAATCGTGTAAATCGTGAGATTTACAATAATGACTCGTAGTCATTATTGTAAATCGTGAGATTTACATCGTGTAAATCGTGTAAATCGTGAGATTTACAATAATGACTCGTAGTCATTATTGTAAATCGTAAATTTACTCTTACACACACGTTGATGAAAAATTGCCTAAGTTACTTCTTATGTCATCAGCTATCTGCCTGTGAGTGCCGTCAAAATCGGTCTAGCCATTCCAGATTTTAGTCGGAACAAATAGACAAACAAAAATTTTAATATTTGCTTTTTTGATGTAAGTAGGTAAATCGTATATACCTATGTATATCATTAGCATTTAGTAATAACTCTTCATTTTATATTACAAACAGACACTTCAATTTTATTTATTTTTATAGATGTGCTCACCAAAACCTTCCTACTGATAATTATATCAGTTTAATTTTTGTCGAGGTTAGAATAAATTCGCAGTTTCAATTTTGTCTTATAAAATTTATAAAGCCTATGTTACCAGGGGCCCTTTTTAAAAATCTATTTATAACGCATTTTGTAGGCACTACGGAGGAATATACAAACAGACTATCAAATCATTTCCCTTCCGATTGACTGCGACTTATTCCCGTTTTATACTTCAACAGTTGCAGTTAAAGCTTTTAGTATCGTTTTCTTGGCGAGACCATGTCCGACGTTTATATACGTCAATGCCTGAATATCAGTTTATTCACAGAGCAACTGGCTACGGCACTCCGATCCTGAGGGCGAACTGAATTCGAAGGTTAAGCTAGTTGTCAGTATATTTCAAGGCACTGACTTCCAAATAACGATTGCCATAGATGTTCATGACGACCTGGACCGACGGTTTAACGTACTCATATATAAATATTATCAATGCATATTATTCAATTACCAATTTTCATGCTTACAATACTTATAAAATGTGAAGGTACTTCAAATAAATTACAAGCTAAATCATTTGAAAATATCTGTATTTAAATACAAGGATTCTCATAAATTAATAACAACCCATAGACTATTTCAACAAAATCCATACATAGTGCACATATAAAAAAAACAAGAATTAATTCCATAAATATGAAACAAATAATGTATTATTTTCTTGTCATTATAATTCAAGTTCAACTTTTTTAAATCAAAGTTATTACAATTTTTCAATAAAGTAGGGTAGTCATACTTCAAAAATTGATGTGTAAATTTTAATTGCTTTCGATATTTATTATGAACATATTAGTTCTGAAAATTTGACCAAACATGGTATTTTTTTGTCAGTATCGTTTTAGAATCTGGGACGCAAATACAGTCATTCTAACAACTTTTTTTACGTTTGGTTGAGAAAAGATTCGACTGTTATAGCCGAATCTAAACCGCAGGCAGAACTGTCGTGATAAAACTATTTAAAACTTATACAATAGACTAGTATGAAGGGTAACAGAGGTGAATTGGAATTTAGTAAAACACTAACATAATAATTCACAACCCAACCACAAACATAATTATACAATAAGTACATACCATCATTCAGGATTTGCTTAATTGAATTGGAAAACAAATAGGGTTTGTAATAAGTATACATTGGAAAAAAACTGTACTAGAAAATTTTATAAAAAGGATTTAATGTTTTTGGAAGCGGGTATATACTTATAAGGACAGGGTTATGGGTAATCTTTGATGGCTATTTTTAATAATGGTAAAGTTTATATTATGAAGAAGTATTTGAGCACTTATTCGACACTTTTGTTCAGCGGTCTGATGTTCCGATGGCTGTGCAGACAGGGTATAGTGCAGAACCTGCAGTCATCATAGTCGAAAGGCACTTTGGGCAGTTGAGAGCCGCATAGGAAACAACGGTTCTCGGGTGATTTTTTCTGTAAATTTTAATTAAGAAATATAACTTTAATTTAAACAACGCTTCTGTATTATTACAAGTTTATGCCGTACATTTATTATAGTAGAAACAAATAAATATAAATATTTTTGGACATCTGACACACAACATCATCTAGTCCCAAACTAAGCATAGCTTGTGTTATGGGTACTAGACAACTGATATAAATACATAAACATATTTTTTTTGTAAATACATACATATTATACATAGAAAACACCCAGACTCCGAAACAAATATTTGTGAATCACACAAATAATATTTGGTCCGACCCGGGAATCGAACCCGAGACCTCTTGATCAGCAGCCGCATAAGCTAACCACTAGACCAATGAGGCAGTCATCATTTTTAATATTTGCTTGATAAAAATAATTTAAAAAGAAATAATAAAAAGGTTTGATTATAAAGATCAAGTTGGTGTTTTTAAAGTAAAGTTGATGATTGTATATATGTATATATAAAGACAGATATTTTAATACCGAATAAACTAGTGTGGAATGCTAGGGAAAACGTCGTTTAGGCATAATTCAAAATCGTGAACTTTCAAGAGACTAGAAAAACTGACTAATTTTGTAAAGTAGGTACCTATCTACTTATTAAGGAAGTTTCCTTCATTGCAAATATTAAAAATGATAGATTTTTTTTGTTGCAAATAAAAAAATATTCTAATATATTATAAAAGGCGTTCTTTTATTTTCTAACCAATTACATACACATTTTTCCCAATTTCTATTTTAGGAAAACTATTTAGGTGGGTTGGCAAAAGTGCTTTCAATAAGTACCTTTTGTGCGTCCGTGAGTTGTGTGAACGCGTTGGCCTTCAGTTTATCAATCTGTCTCTCTTTTTCGCGCTGACGTTTAGCTCGTTTCTGCTGTGCTTTCTTCTCCTTCTCTTGTTCTAACTGTTCACTCGTAACGGGGCCAGGAATTTGAGACTGAAATTAGAAAGTTGATAGGGATTGTTTCAATTGTTCTTAATTCAAAATGGTAATTTATCTCAGTAAGTACACCCGAGTATTTTTAGTTTTAAACTTAAAAAACAGTTCTGTGTTATTTTCTACTCTAAACGTACAACATAAAGTGAAAATAATACAGAAGAGTTGTTTAAAGTTAAATAACGTTAATGAATAAAGGATTGATACCAGTGCGTCCTGATGGTTAGCAACTAATGCCGCATGTGGGTACCTTCAGCTCAGAAGTCACAAGTGCTTTGCTGCTTATACTATCAGAACGAAGTGTGAAGAGTTTCTTTATATATCACGAAGGTACCCTGCCTGATAGAAAGCATGTGCACAAGAAGAAAGCGTGCACACAGCACGAGTGCTGTAATTTTTGGTACGTCATCTGTGATAATGTAGTACGGCCCCGATTGACCCGCACTTGTCGTGTTGATATCAGCGTGGCTTATTACTTCCATGAAAAGCATCAAAATAAATTTTAAACGTGTGATTTACATACCTTAGAATAATTGTACTTGTCTGGATTTTGAGCTTGGAACAGTCTGAATGCGTTACGTGTTTCTTGGTGGGGTGACGCGGCGTACGGAGTTTTGAGTTGATTGTTTTTAATGCACGGGTCACCGCCAGCGGACAGGATTTGACTGCAAAAGTACACACACGGTATATACAAGCAAAAAGACACCATATCAATATTGTTTTTTTTTATATTTAGAGCCTGCCAAAGTGACCAAACTCTGCTTGATGGAAGGTATGAGCAGAATCCATCAGAGGAACCAAATCAAATCAAATCATTCAATCTGCAATTAGGTTACTTGAACACTTTTGCAAGTTAAACTTTTTTTTTGAGCAGATGAGTACGGCCTTTCCTAACTGGACTAGCCCTGAGAAGAAAGGACGAAACAAACTCAGGGATCACAGTCTCTTTTAAAGTCCAGACAATATTCTTAAATGCAAAAGACATATATAAAAACGATAATTACAATTTGAGTCACACCTACTATAATCATAGATAATAATTTGAAAAATGTCAACAACAGCAACAATTTAAAATAAATTTGTTAAATATATAACGTTAATTTTACTATAAATTATTGTCACATCAACGTAAATTTAAACATTCAAAATAAACAGCATAATACCCCTTTGCGGATAACTTAGATTTAATGGTATTTTTATATTTCCGTAATGGCAAATTCCTAATAACCACCCCCGGGGAGTCTAGTGATTAAAACTAATCACAATAAAGAAACAAAATCCGATGAGCAAAACTAGTAATAAAAGGACAAGAAGTAGATTACAAAATGAGGATTAAACTTACGTGACCATATCAGGTTTTTCAGCAATAGCCGCCTTATGTAGTGCAGTGTTTCCATCGTTGGGGTCCTGTGTGTTACAAGCCACTTCAAGGTCACACTCCATAGTCTCGAGTATAGTTTCTAATGTATTATTCTCCTTGTCTGCAATAGCTTTCCACATCTACAATTGAGAAATATCACATTATAAGATATGTACAGTTGTTCTTTTTTTTCACACAATATCATCTAGTTCTAATTAACTAAGCAGAGCTTCTGCTATGGATACTAGACAACTGATATAAATACATAAACTTATACATATTTTTAAATACATACATATTATACATAGAAATAAATGTACATGTAAATGTACATTTATTTGGGCCATAAAATCACTCTGGCGTTGGAAAATCAGGTGGCGGAGATTGACAGACGTATTGCACAGGCATGGGCATCCTTTGCAAACAGCCATATCCTACGGTCTAAGGAAATCGCCCAGCACCTCAAGACCAAGGTGTTTAATCAGTGTGTTTCGCCGGTCTTCTCGTACGGGATGGAGACAACGACCTTGACAGAGAAGTCTGCTCAAAAACTTCTTGTTGCACAGCGAGCAATGGAAAGATCAATGCTCGGAATATCTTTATTAGACCGGAAAAGAAATGAGTGGATTAGGGAAAAGACACAAGTCAGGGACGTGGTACAGGAAATAGAGGCCCGTAAATGGAGATGGGCTGGCCACATCGCCAGGATAGTTCCCAGAAGATGGGCAAGGAGAACCCTGGAATGGAGACCTCGCGCTAACACCCGCGGACGGGGAAGACCACCCAAGAGATGGACAGACGACATCCGGCAACAAGCCGGTACCAATTCGACCCGGGTATCGAACCCGAAACCTCTTGATCAGCAGCCGCATACCCTAACCACTAGACCAACAAGGCACTTGGTCAGAGGACGTCACATGCTACGTTTGTCAAGACGCGGTCTCCTCTACAGGACACGTTTACTCCAGCGGTTATCGGTTTAACGGCATATGTGACAAGCCCATTGTTAAGTGAACCTACTAATTTTCAGAGCTTTCTCTTCTCGACTAGAGAAATATAATGTCATTTTTGGGGACATAACGTACAACATCATCCTTCGTCCAGCATCGCAATTTTTATCAATATTCCTCTCCTATTAATCTTAGTGTGGTGGTAAATAACCTTATAGATTCTAATTCTGATAAATGCATCGTTTATGAAATTAGCGCTTCCATCTAAAATATTCTTTAGCTTTATGATTACTGTAATAAATTACTTAAAAATAAAAACTTGTGGCGGCGTGGCTTGATAGGGTTACTGTGATTGTGGTAGAGGAGTTCAAATGAAACGGCCACCGTGGTGTCTCGAACAGAAAAAGGGACGAATCCACGTTTATTATTGCTACATTATAACTACATTAACTACTAACTGGTGTTGCCACCTTACAAAAAATATTCCAAATCGTGCAAAATTATAGTAGAAATTATAGTAGAAATAAATAGGTGCCGATGCCAGCCTTAACAAAACTAATTTCGTAAAACTAACCTTTTTAACATTAGGATGAATCTTCTTGGGTCCCTTGCTCTCGCTCTCAACAGGCTTTTCATCTACTTTATTTTTCTTTTTTCTTCTGACTTCCTTCTTATTTTTTTTATTTGCATCTTCTTCAACTTCTGAATCCGACTTCACAATTTCCGTATCATTGATATCAATAATAAGGTCTTTCCTAGAGTTGGTAATAATACCGTTACTACTTTGTTCAGATAAAGTTTTGATCCAGCCCGCTGGCGTTTCCGAGTCAATGTAGCACGGTCCTTCGTCTTCACTTGAAATAGGTTGCGTTGGATGAGTAGGAAGTTCTCGGGGAGCACGTTCTCTACAACCAAATATAGAAACATCTTTAAGTATTTGCCTGGCACTGAAGTTAGAATTTAGTTGAATCAATTCAGAAAGGCACTTTGTTTATGCATGTTGTAAGCTGCATCATGCCCGAGTGTTAAATGATTTTAATTTTATACATTACATCATTAATATCAGCGAGCAGAGCTGCAAACAACAGCTAGTTATTATTATTCAGTGAGATCATATGAAATGTATGAGAAAACTAGCTTTAGCCGCGTCCGCGGTACAGTGTAGCAGCAAATGTCTTCAACAATCCAACTATATCCATTTAAAATTACATTAATATCGGTGCAGCATTTTACCCGTGAAACTATACAGACAGACAGGCTTTCGAATTTATAACATTATTTAAGAATGGATTATTAACTTCACTTGTATTGTTTAACATTTCATGATTGATCCTTGCTGGTCCAGTGGTTTGCGTATGCGGCAGCTGATCAAGAGGTCTCGGGTTCGATTCCCGGGTCGGACCAAATATTTGTGTGATCCACGAATATTTTTTTCGGAGTAAGGGTGTTTTCCATGTATAATATTTATGTATTTACAAAAAAAAATATGTTTATGAATTTATATTAGTTGTTTGGTACCCATAACACAAGCTCTGCTTAGTTTTGGATTGGATAACGTTGTGCGTAAAATGTCCGAAATATGAATAAATAAATAAAAAATTGTTTATCATGTGAAATACTATACTAATGGTAATTTTCAATTGAATCATAAGGAGTGCTCACCTTGACTTAGCTCTGTCAATAGCTTTAGTTTTTTTATCTTTCTTGCGTTTTTCAATACTTGTGTCTGAAGATGTTTTAGGCGGTACTCTACCAGGTAACGCTAACAATGCTTTTTGGAACGACTCCATCGAATCTGAAATATTTCATTTTTCATTTTATATTTTGCCTCTGTGCCACAGTGGCAGCGTAAGCGACTGCTTGAGGTCGCTTACGCTGCTTGAGGTCTCGGGTACGATACCGGGTATGTATGATATGTATGTATTTACAAAAAAAAAATATGCTTATGTATTTTCATCAGTTGTCTCATAGTACAAGATCAGCTTAGTTTGGGACTAGACTGTCTGGTGGTCAGATGTTCAAATTATTTTTTAATTTATTATTATTTATTTCTCTAAAAAATCTAAACAAAAGCATAAAAAATATATTTTCTTCTATAACATTCATAATATTTATATATAAATACCTACCTACACAAATAAAATATACAAATCATATTGTTTCAATTTCAATGTCTATTAACATGCAACAAGAAATCCTTATCATTGAATACAGTGTACATAGAAGACAGACATTAAAGATTTCGTGTGCTGATTCCAGGTGGGGTCTGTCTCTCTCGCTCTCTCTTCGATTTGCAATGCGTAAGAAAGAGACAGCGGTCATATGAACTGTGCTTCTATGTACACTGTATAATAATCAGTACAACCCTCACACAGAAGTCCAATCTAAAATTACCAATCGTGCAGTGGTATTTCTTTGGTGAATAAGACCGGAGGCCTAATGAAACAGAATCATCGCACTAGGCCACCAGTATGGGCTCTCCATGCTGCATTATCTGAACTTACAATGAGGATGGTGTCTCCTCCTCTTGGAGTATACTCATGCTTTCCATCAGGCAGAGTAAAGTATTTTTGATAGACTCTGTCTTCCATCTCACCTGATGGAAAGTGTATACGAAGGCGAAGATGGTACACGCCCATCCAAAAGAAACCTGTTCACTCTACTCTTAAAGGATCCAGAGTTCAACTAATCAGGAAAAAAAGAACCAGGCAGGTCGTTTTAAATTTTGGCGACTCTCACCAAAAACGAGCTGTCAAACCGCTTAGTTCGACTTTTGGGTATGTCAACAACGTGTGAAACTTTTGCCTGCGCCTAGTAGTCCGATAAAGGAATGGAGATGGCTCGATCAGTTCGAAAAGAGCTTTTGAGCACTCTCCAAAGTGTGTCCTATAAAAAACCGATAAGCTGGCAAGTCGACGACGATGCTCAAGGGTGTGTAGTGTGCTATTTGAGAGCTTTTCGTTGTTAATTAACCTACGGGCTCTTCGGTCAACTGAGTCAACATTTGCGGTAAACAGTAGCCTATGTCGTTTCTCAGGTTTTAGACTTTACACAACTTCATTTAAATCGGAACAGACAGACAAGAAGACGCGGCGGCGGATTTTATTTTATAATATGTAGCGAAGGTTTCATACCATAAACTTCAATACTGGCTAAGGTTTGATGAACTCTCTTCACCTCCTTAAAACTAGGTTTCCTGGTAGGGAATGGAATCATTCTGACTTTGGGGTCATCTTTCCTCAGTGGCGAGGGCTTGCCGAACAATGCTGCTTGGTTGAGGGACCCCACTGCTCTATAGAAGATTAAGGCACAACCTTTCAGATCCTCTTGCCAACTAATTAAGATGTCTTGGACATGCTGAAATTAAAAAGAAAATATTACAAAACAGAATAGTCTCTTCTATTATTTTAATAATATAAAACACAATAATAAATATTTCGGACATGATGGCGTTAGGTATAAAACCTAACACCATCTAGGCCCAAAACTAAGTGAGTAAGTGTAACTGAGTGTTTTCTATTTATAATGTGTATTTCCAAAAAAAATACCGTTTTTATTATAAAGTACCCACTCGCTCAATATCTCGTTATCACCCATATGACAAGCAAGGTCATGCCGCTTTCCTATCTGTGATAGCAGTCCCTCATTAGCTTTTATTATCTATTAGCAGAGTCCCGCAGTGTCACTTTTTTAAACTTTTTGTCTGTTTGTTTGTTCAGGGCAGATGGCTGATGACATCAGGAGTAACTTAGGAAAACTTTTTAGATTAGCTTCACTCTGCGACGTTACTCGCAATTTACAACAATAACCGCGGGTAACACCGAACTATTGGTAAAAGAATTATCAAAATCGGTTCAGTAGATATAGAGGATTTCCCAATTTCGACTGCCTCGTTGACGCAGTGGTTAGCGTATACGGCTGTTGATCAAGAGGTCTCGGGTTCGATTCCCGGGTCGGACCAAATGTTTGTGTGATCCGCAAATATTTGTTTTGGAGTTTGGGTGTTTTCTATGTATAACATGTATGTATTTACGAAAAAAGCATGTTTATGTATTTATGTCAATTTTTTAGAACCCATAATACAAGCTCTGCTTAGTTTGGGACTAGACGATGTTGTGTGTAAGATGTCCAAAATATAATTACAACCACAAAAACTCACAATCTATAGTTCTGTATATGAAATATAGTATAGACTGTTTAGATTAGTACTATGCAAGTAAAAGTACTTACCAATAAAAATTGTTCCTGATTATATCTACGCAAACTCGCACCTGCTGACCTTGGAGCATTACCATGACTGTCCCTAGTCAACTGCGACTGTCCTTGTCCACGGCGGGTTGTATAGGAGTGAAGAGTTTTGTGGATGGCATCTACACCACCGGTGAAAATACAACCCGCAAAATGGCCTCCCGAAACCATGATCACTGCCCAGCGGCCAAAACCGGCGCTCAGGAGATCTTTGCAGCGGCTAGCCCATACATGGCCCTCACCATCTAATGACATCTCTTGCTGTAAATGAAAAAAAATGCGTCTCATATCTTGAGTTTGAAGTGGTATTTAAACCTAAACCTTGCCGATTAGAAAGCGGCGTGACGACCCCTTAAACCACTAGGCCAATCGTGCAGTCAAAATAAAAGTACAATAAATATACAGATTTGAACAAAGAGTAAGCGTAATGTCCCTAGTGGGAACCTACAAACCTCGCCCAATAGAAAGCGGGGTGGCTACCTCCTCAACCACTAAGCCAATCGTAAAGTCAAAATAAACTAACAGATTTGACCAGAGTACTCATAAATTTACCTTCCTGTGATGCAGGATGCAGCGATAAATACAAAAAACTTGTTCTTTATCATTGGAGAAGAAAGCCTTACAGTGTCTCGTGGCAGCTGCAAATAGTTCTGTTGCTGCCATGGAAGGATCATCATCAGCTTCCGATTCACTCCCTGACGAGTCTGAACTTACTCCTAGAACATTTAATTGTTTAGTTTTAAAATACAACATACGTAATTATAATAAAATATTAATATTTTACATTAGATGAGTATAGCTGTGTTATCTGCGGTTAATGTTGTAAATCACAAGTAAAACGGGGCTAAGCTGGTCTAAAAAAATGATCAATCTAAGTTACTTCTTAGATCACTGCCAATGAAAATCCCGTCAAAACCTCTTCAGCAGTTCCAGAGAATATCCAGAACAAATGGATACATATTTTTTTGTAAATTGCATTTTTGGTGTATGTAACATTATATATTTTCATATGTATTGAATAAAAAACTGTTAATTTGATAATGAATTTCGGTTTGGAGACATTGTACCTTGGAGAAAGATATAGGCTCTTTGTTTAATAATAACATTGTAATAATTAACCAACAGGTAAGATAAACTATAACTGGGCAGGAACATGCTTACACTTGGGTTTTTTTTTGTCGACCTGGATTAAAGATTCTGCAAATGGACATCAACGGAAGAGCATGCAAGGGGCACATGTTCAGCACTGGAATACGAAACGCTCAAAATAAAAAGAATTACTTACCACATTTAGCTTTATATTGTCCTAACGTGTGAGGTTTTTTCCCAAACAACTTCCGTTTTATATTATGGATATGCCAATGGTCTTTGTAATGTGCTGTTTGCTGTGCCCGTGTGGCGAACGGACCAACACCACAACATGAGCAGGAGTTGCCATCAGATCCATTGCCAAGAGTTAAGGCACTTAGACGTTTAAGTACACTTTGTTCATCAACTGTAAAAAAATAGTAGAAAGTTGAATAATAGCAGAAATACACAACAAAATTAAGACTAACATTTTTTTTAAAGTACTTAAAAAGCTATATGGGTAAATGGTTAGGCTACAGAGTATTCCCGGACCTCTCCTATTTCAGGTGCAAAGTAACATCCTATTCAGTTTTAGTCAGTCCTGTTTTGACACACTACCTCGTAGAGAATCCCGGAAGGGTGACGGTACACGCGAGTGTAAAATATATCCACATGGCAAAATTACCTATCTGCTGACACCCCTTTTATGTGTAGGGGAGGTACGTGATTTAAGTGTAACACTTTGTTGAAATGACAAAAACAAATTTGCAAAATTTCATCTTTCTAGCACATACGGTTTCAACAATCATAAACTACCAACTCTAAAAGGCTTCAAACAAGGTAAATTTATTTTAAAAAAAAGATGACAGAACAGTATAATGATGATATAAATGCAATTTGTGATGTTTATAAAATTCTAATATCAGTGATCAGAACGCAAGAATGGAACGCAATATTGTGAAGTGTTTGTCATTTTTGTGCGTTTAGTGTTTTTATTTTTGTGTACAGTGTCTAAGACTGTCTCAATTAGAAGAATTAATGTAATGCATACTGCATTAATAACAGTTAATTACATAGTACTTTTATTAATCAACAAATAAATACGTATAATCTTCGAAATTCATATTATTATTTTACGTTTTTATTGTTGGTTAACTTTCATATCTAAATTTTCATATCTACTTAAAAAAAGGTTACTTTTCTGAGGTTATGTTTAATATTGCACAATTGTAGTATTACTCACTTACTGCTGGCGGTTCAGTCAGCATGCACTGTGCTACCTTTACATCCTTTAACAAACGCTCAACCTCGTCCAGGTCGTAAGCCTTGACAATTCGACTTTTTCGTGATATTTCTGTTTTTAACGACATTATTACTTAAATTTTTGTACACAAACTAATTACATGCCGTGATACCACCACCGTACAAGGTGAATAAAAAACAAAGTTAATGAAATTGTGGTGCAACTGAGCCTTGAACAGTGAACACGATTTTAACTCTAAGTGACATTTACTCACTGACTTTGACATAACAAACAGGGCTGCCAACAGGAAAACGCTAATTCACCAAACTTAATATAGGAATTCCTCCTGTTTGGAGAAAGTAAAATGATGATACCCCACAAAAGTAAAATGACGAAAATGTAGGTACAGCTCGATCGCTTTGATAATGCGTCAAATATCACTAGGGTCACTCTCACTGTAAAATTGTTTTTAATAACTTTATACCACCAGTATTAGACACACACAAATTAACTCCTCACCTGACCTTGAAAAAAACAAACCAACAGCAATTGAAAATGGCAAGGTTTATATTGCGAATGGAAGTGTGTATTAGTTAGTAACAAGGTCAGGTGCTTAGTTAATTCGATCGAGTTATACATACAAAGTTACATTATTTATTGAATCACGATCTGTCTAGAACGAATTCTATTATTATTCTATAATTGTCTTTATATTTTTTAAATTACTAAACCTGCGATATACAATTGTGTTGGAGAACGATAGCAAAAGCAATAGACTTATTGTAATAAATATTTTGTATTTGTCAATTTATTTATTTATTTTCCAACTTCATTGCACGCCATTAAAGTATAAAATTTTGTACACAGGCGTAAATAGAAATTTTACAATTGGTCCAATACGCCGTCTTATCGCTCACGGCAGCATTTCTTCCAGACAAACCTTGTACGAATATTAGAATTCAATATTTATCGATTAGGAATATTTTCTAAAATAAATAAAAACAGCGGCTGTAAATTGTTAGAAATTAATCAGGACTATCAAAAATTGGATGTAGAATGTCTCGGAAATGTGATCTTTAAATCCCCGCGTTTTACTCAATCAGTTTCACTTTCCCCGTAATTTCAGGAATTCTCCACAAGTTGACAACCCTGATAACAATTGACGTAAGGGTGCCCACACACATACAATAATATTGGCAATAAAGTACGTATTGCCGAAAATATTGCGTGTGTGCGGGCTGTATTGTACAATATTATTGTGGATTATAGTGTGCGGGGCCGTGTGTCACAATATTATTGTCACAATATTATTGTGTGTGTGCGGGCACCCTAACATGATTCTGACATTTGTGATCACGATTATTTTCATTCAAAACTTAAACATAAATTTTGCATAAAAATATGTAACATTCACACAATAAAATTCTAAGTATATTCATTGATAAGATATCTTTTATTATTTTAACTCACAATAGTAGTCTTTTGATGGCTGCCTACTGAGTCTAATAAATACAGAATTTATTTTTAGAAACAGCGCCCTCTCATTTGCAATCCTGAACCTATTCGTATCACAATGATTCATAATCGCAACTTTTCATTAGTTTCGTTACAACTTTGTGTTGAAATGCAAAACTGACCTAGCGGTTTTAAAATTCTATTAGGTACAAGTAAAACGACGAAAACTTATTTCTTATTCTTTTTGTATTGGTGCCGTTTTTTTATTCGATGTTTTACCTATTCTCTTTGAAGTGAAACATCATCATCATCAACAGCCTATAACAGTCCACTGCTGGACATAGGCCTCTCCTTTGAAAGGAGGTTTTGGCCTACTACCTATACCACGCTGGCCAGACGGGTTGGTAAAGGGTTTGTTTCAAGTTTTCCTTCTCTTGGCAGCAGAGTTGCCACCCGTCCCGAATTTCCCGGGACAGTCCCGAATTCGATGATATCGTCCCGCGTCCCGACAGCCTATTGATTTTGTCCCGATTTTTCACAAATGTAACAATTTCTCAATTTTAATTCACCTTCCCCTTTCGTGCAGTGTAAATAAAAAGAAACAGCTTCTTCTTCTTTGTCGTTCCCTCAATGCTGAGGATCGCGACCACAAGTAACAAGCTTCCACTTCGTGCGGTTATACGCAGAGTGGACCGCACGGTGCATGCCGCCGCCCACCGCCTCCTTCACAGTATCACTCCAACGTGTAGGTGCCCTGCCTCGAGCACGCCTGCCGTCCATTTGCCCAACAATGATCTGCTTCTCCAGACTGTGCTTTGAGGACCGCATAATATGCCCGAAGAAGCTTAGGGCTCGCTTCCGACAAAGTGAAGACAGCCGCGTCGTGATGTTGAGCTCTTTTAATATTGACTAGTTAGTTCGCATCGCAGGCCAGGGGATACGTAGCAACCTTCGCCAACACCACATCTCGAAAGCATCGATCTTATTACTATCGCGGCTTCTCAAGCTCCATGTTTCGGCACCGTACATAAATATGGAGAACACCAGAGCTCGAACCAATCGCACCTTAGTTGTACGGCGAATTCCGCGGTTCTTCCAAATTTTATCGAGATTGGTCATAGCACTCTTGGCCATACCGGCCCTACGACGGATCTCATCAGTGCAGCTACCATCACTCGTTATCAACGACCCAAGATACACAAACTGGCTGACTTTTTCATACCCGCTGAGTGCATCGGTGACTGGAAGTAGTTGCGCTCGGTCTACCACCATTATTTTAGTTTTTGAATGGTTGATCTTAAGACCGAGTTTGGCACTCTCCGCTTCAATTTTCTTAAGAAGAGTTGCCATTTCCATCTCACTTGACGCTACTATTGTTGTATCGTCTGCGTATCTTAGATTGCTGACCCTGCGACCACCTACTGCAACACCGCCGTTCCAGCCGTCCAGTGCTTTTCTCATTATGTATTCGCCGTACAGGTTGAATAGTTTAGGTGACAGAATGCAGCCTTGGCGTACGCCTCGTTCTGTGTGAAAAACTTTGGAATGCTGGTTTTCCAATTTCACGAAACTTGAGCCATTAAGGTACAGATTCTGTATCAGGAAAGTCAGGTGTTGAGCCACGCCCATCTCCACAAGCACATCAAACATCGTTCTCCACTGTACACAGTCGAACGCCTTTGCGTAGTCAATAAAGCACAAGACCAGAGGTTTATTAAATTCGCGACATTTCTCTATAAGAACACGAACGTTCAGTATCTGCTCTCGAGTACCCTTTACAGCTACAAAACCGGATTGTTCACTCGGTATCTGGTGATCGACAAAAGATGAAAGTCGGGCGTTTATAATGCGCAGGAGAATTTTACTTGCATGCGACATGAGAAACAGCTATTGGGTGCCAAATGGAACTAATGAGAAGCTTTTTACCAAAATCTTTATTTGTTGTATTCAGTGGAGTGTGTCTTTTCGTCAGGGCGGATGACTGAACTGCCCACGCATTCGCTCTTACACATGACCTCACCCAACTGGTACTCCAGCACACCAGGATACCAGACACATCGAGTCAAGCGCCCTCCTTGCTAGACCTGTTGCTGGCGAGCCACCAAGCGCAGTACTGTGTGTCGGTTCTCGCCCCTCTATGCTCCTCCGACCACTGCCTGGTGTCCACCGTAGTGCAGTACGCGCGGAGCTTCGGTCACTCGTCGTCCGGAAAGCCAGTGGACCTGACGGTATCCCAGCTGTGGTTCTAAAGAACAGAACACCAGAGTTGTCTCTAGTACTGACACGCTTGTATTGCCTGTCATATTCCTAAGGAATTGTCCCGGAGGCCTGGAGAGAGGTGAATGTTCAACCTATCCCCAAAAAAGCTGACCGCTCAGATCCCGCCAACTACCGTCCTATAGCTGTCACCTCCATACTCTGCAAGGTGCTTGAACGAATAATTAACAAGCAATTGGTTCATTACCTGGAAGATCACTCTCTGCTAAGTGATCGGCAATATGGCTTGAGACCGAACCGATCCACGGGTGATCTTTTCACGTACCTCACGCACCTGTGGGGTGAGGCTTTGGATAGGTATGGAGAGAACCTGTCCATCAGTCTAGACATGGCCAAGGCCTTTGATAGGGTTTGGCATCGC
Source organism: Phragmatobia fuliginosa (assembly GCA_932526445.1). Taxonomy (NCBI): domain Eukaryota; kingdom Metazoa; phylum Arthropoda; class Insecta; order Lepidoptera; family Erebidae; genus Phragmatobia; species Phragmatobia fuliginosa. Next base: position 17,222,576 of record OW052067.1, read on the forward strand.
TCGCTTCTCTCTAAGCTTCCGGCATACGGCCTGCCCACTAAATTGTGCAGCTGGATTGCCGCCTTCCTGCGCCAACGCCGCATTAGAGTCCTTTGTGACGGCGCGGGCGGCGTCTGATTTCCAGCAGGTAACGTGTACCCTAGGGCTCTGTCTTGTTGCCCACGCTGTTCCTTTTACATATTAATGACATTTTGTCGCTCTCGATCGGTTGCAGGGGCGAGCAGTTCGCATCATAGACAGTCCCGAAGCCACCGAGTTCCTGGAACCTTTGCAGTTGCGAAGAGATGTCGCCTCTATGGCAGTTCTCTATCGCCTTTACCATGGAGAGTGTTCTGAAGAGCTCCTCCACCTCATCCCACCCTCTCCCTTCCTCTACACAATAACACGATCTGGCCAGGGAAGTCACCCCTTCAGAGTGGAAGACATACGCTCCAGAACTAAGCGGCTCGGGTCTTCCTTCTTGTGTCGAGCAGTTAAAAACTGGAACTCATTGCCAGCTGATGTTTTTCATTCCTACTATGATCCCGGGTCCTTTAAGCTAGGCGTGAAAAAGCATCTCCCTAAGCCGCCATAATGTGGTTCGCCATACTGCTTGCATTTGCAGTGAGTATGGCGACCCCACTTGTGGATTGTACTTATGCTTTCCATCAGTAAAGTTACCTTGGCAGGAGTTTTATAAAATAAAAATATCCTTTAAAGTTGAATAACTCTCAAATGGATCGATATCCAAAGTTGCTCCGACAATTTTTTGATTTCGATAAATCAAAAAATTGTCGGAGCAACTTTCTTAATGTTTAGAAATGACCGATCTAATGATAACCGTAACGATAAAAAAAATCACCCCCACTTTACGTGTAGGGAGGAACCCCAAAAAAAATTTTTTTCATGACCTTATTACTTCAGCACATTGTCGCCATTGAATTCCAAAAAACTGCTTTTTTATCATGATCTGAATTAGACTGAAATTTGACCGACTGTCCACATAATAAGTATTGTCCCGATTTTTTTTTTCCAAAAGGTGGCAACCCTGCTTGGCAGTGATGTTAGCTGCTTATTTTGTTCCTTTAGTCGCCTCTTACGACACCCATGGAATGAATAGGGGTGGTGACACTTTGTATTCTTAATCCACACGGACTGGTTGTCCGTGTGGTGACGGATTACACACCAAGTGAAACATATTATATAAGAATTAATACGTGAGTGCGTGCGTGCATAAATTCATAGAATATAAGCTACGTTCATATTTGGGTGATATTTAATAGTTGTGACTGGTGGAATGATTAATAATACCTACCTCAACTTAGCCTTTTGCACTGTCCAACATTGGTCATGTTTTGGTAACTATCGCAGTCCATCGCAGAAGTGACCTCATCATCACCGCAAACAGTAAGTCTAGGTGGGATAGATCATCAATCTCAAGAATATTATACTCGATCACCCATATTTAAGAGCAGTACCTTCGGTTTAACACTATTATGATCTGCCTGACAATGTCCTGCCCAGGGTACCTTCTAGCGCTATGTGTCTAATGTTTGACAATCTCAAGTTATTCGGGATACAAGGGAATAAATATTCAAACTAAGGGTTGAAAAAAATTATGTAAACTCGACCGGTTCTTTTATAAACGTGCCTACGGATACTATCCATTTATGTTTTCGTCGATGTTTACATTTGGTTGGTCTCGATACGTTGCAATGCAGGAGAGCTTGTGCACGTATTACGAGATTTTTGCTTACTGCTGAACGATTAGTATGTAGACAATGCATCGGTATTTCAGTGCATTCAACTTCTTCTTCTTCTTTGCATTATTCCCAATATTATTTAGGATCGGCTATTTGAGTGCAACTACAATTTAAAATAATTATTTGAGTGGTGCTGGACGACAACAGCCTCAACTATTCATCTGTTCATTTTATTGGCGTAATAAAGGCATTAAATGTTCAAATATTTTATATTAGTCTCCAAAATAATTCAGATACAGACATATTCTTTGAAAAACCTAGTGCAATTTTTAGTCATTTTAATATTTAATTTTAATCGATGATATGATCTCAGTCCAATGTATTAAACAATCCATTTTATTTCATTATCCTTATTTAGTAATAATACTAATAATGTAGTATAATTTGTGATGAAATGGACAATTACAGATATGTCGGCAAAGGTGTTTGTCATGGCCGTTGCCTTCTCCGGAATACATATTGTGTGGGTGGGCTGCGTGGTGTTTCGAGCAGAAAACGAAAGTAGATAATTTAAATAATCTTTTATCAACACGTAGGTAACCTAAAGTAACAACAACGAGCCGTAAGGTAGTTCCTAAACTTGTTATCCGCATCATAGTCGATCGGTGAATGCGCTCCGCTCGGCACGCACCGAAATGATGACGTTTCGACGCTTGCGCCTCGTTGTCAAATCAGGTCCCATATAATTAATTATTCCGACATATACGATTTTGAGATTCTTAAGAGTAAGAATGTGAGAGTATATTTAAGGTCTAAGAACTAATATTGTTACTTACCCGTAACTATCTGAATTTGTAACTTCAATTTGCCCGTGAACACGCTAACAATGTGTGTGAAATCGGCAATGTGTGTGAATAGAAAAATACTTATGAACAATATCGGGATGACCTAGGCTCTCTAATGATACGTAGTGGCATTCGTTCTGATGCTCGCACGGAATTGGTCCTCCTCAATAACTGCAACCTGATACGTCAAAGAGATCCTTCAAGAATATGTTGAGCCCATTACAGGATTGTTTATTGGCTCGATACATTTAACAAGTAAATGAGAAAGTAGGAGTCGCTGCCTATTAAGAGGTCAAACGAATTACAAAAAATAGACAGGGCCAATAAAATACAAGGGCCATAGACAACAACAAGGGCCTGAACCTTAAATTGAGAAGAAGAAGAATGCACAAATCATTTATTCAAATAAACACAATGGCCAACACAACACATTTGGAATAAGCTTAAAATATTTAAGCTAAAATAGTTATTAAGAAACCTTTATCTCGACGACATGTTTATGGAAAACACTACGATTATTTCTCTTATATGGCACCATACATCGTGAAAAGTAAATTGTAACTTCTCTGAGGTTATAAAATGAAGAAAATAACGGTTTAAGATTAATTAAAATAGGTTTCGCTATTTTCGCAAAGAAAATTATTTTTATAATATAAAGGATGCCGTTACCGTCGGATGTGCATCGACTTTTCTTAAATTAGATGCTCTTTGTGTACCTAAGCTATCTGAGTACGGAAAATTCTCTGTGATACAGGACACATCTTTTCCTAGTTCAGGAGTCGTCTTTTATAAGAAAAAACACCAATTTATTTAGAAGTTGAATTTATAATACTTCCTGAAAACTTCCAATTGTATAAGGATTGAGAATATAGTAGCTAGTACAGGCACGCTGATTACAGCACGAATGGGCCGGCTTGACCGGGGCAGTACTACCCTCACACAGAAGACCATCCTAATAATGACAGCACTTTTGCTGTCGTGTTTCGTTGGTGAGCGTGAGACCGTAAGCCCTGCATCATTCTCCCGGCTCCCAGAAACCGGGAGAAAGATGCAGAAACACCCGACCTGGCCGCCATGGTAAGGGTCATCATGCTGCATTGCACCCTCACAATGAGGATTGTGACCCTTACACCTGAATTCTACTCATGCTTTCCATCAGGCTGAGTAGATTCATTTTGTTAGGCTTGAGTAGATACAAAAAAGCTTACTACGATTCAATGTAGTTTAGGTTCATTGAATTTTATAATCCTTAATATGATATTAGAAACGCGAACGGTTGTGAGTATGTATATATGTTTGTCTCTCTTTTACGCAAAAATTAATGAACGGATTTAGATGAAACTTTACAGTAATATAGCTTACATATCAGAATAACACTTAGGCTACTTTTTACGCGTGGCGCTTAGGCTACTTTATAAGCGAGATAAAATAATCGAGAAAGCTAGTACATTTTGAAAATGTTCATTGTACATTAAGAACATTTTCATATCATAGCTTTATATATATAAATAAAACATAATTTCACAGTAACGATAAAATTTAACCAGACAAAGAAGCAAGTGTTGCGTGCGCATCGGCATTTTATTGGACGCGACGGGTTAGGGGCTGGACCATATTCCTGTGGGCCCCTCGCACCTCCGCACCAAATCATCCCCGTGAGCCCTGCTTGTTGACAGTAACCGACGAGCTATCGCTCTAAGGAGACGCTTACTAGTACTCCATAGTACAACACTTTAAATTTCTGTCAGTTGATAATTCAGTGGTCATAGTGACTTTCCAATCTGTTTTTGGCAAACTTAACTTGTTTTAAACCAAAAATAAACTTTACCTCTACTTTAATAAAACATCTTAATATAAAATTAAATATTTTTTTTAAGTAAACTACATTTTTTTTTTAAAATTAACAAGATTGTGCTCGGTGCAGTTAAAAAAACACTTTATTTTGTTTTGTTGACACTGCAATTTTTTCTTCTGTTTACTTATAATATTAATGAGACTTTTTGCATTGCAAACAACATCTCGTGTTTAATTTCTAAGTGATCGTGTAAAACAAAACAAAATGCATCAGCAACACTGCGCTATGATAGCTGAAGCTACCTTCGCAAAAGCTAAAAGATTTCGCAAGTCTCGTGCGGAACCAATAACGAAGTAAGTTAAACTATTTTAATGTAATTTTAGTTTTACATGATTTGTAATTATTTACTAATGACAGTGTTATTTCTAGTATACGAAAAGAAAGAATGCAAACACGATATTCGAGTATGGCGCCAGTAGTTTCACAAGAGACTACTATAACGCAATTTTCGATGACACAGTGAGTTTTATTGGCGTATTGTTTAAAAAGTTTTAATTAAGGGCGTTAAGTAACTTTTAGTTTAAATACTATCTGTTGCAGGGAAAGAAACATAATTGATTCAAATCAAGTTCTATATCCGAATATGTGTGTTCCGACCACAATGCCATACTCGATGCCAGTTCAGGCTACTACTACCAACATCAAGTAAGTATTAGCAAAATTAAAATATAATACATAGTTAATATAAACTGTTATTGTCATTACATTAATTTTAACATTTTCTTCTTTTTAGACAATCTACTGTACCCGTTACGAACGCCACTAGAAAGGCGACACAAAATCTACAACAGACATCCAAGCCTCTTATGACTAGTTATTTTAACAAGCCAACGCCATCCACACGACTCAATCAGCAGAACAAACCGGCTCCTGTTGAACATACATACAAAACAAGACCATCCACACGACATACTCAGCAGAACGAACTGACTCATGTTGTACATGCATACAATCCAGGACTATCCACACAACACAGTCAGCAAAACGAACTGAATCATGTTGTACATGCATACAATCCAGGACTATCCACACATCACAGTCAGCACAAAGTACCGACTACTGTTGAACATACATACAAAACAAGATCATCTACACGACATAGTCAGCAGAACGAACCAACTCCTATTCAACATGTATACAATCCAGGACCATCCACACAACACAGTCAGCAAAACGAACTGTCTCCTGTTGTACATGCATACAATCCAGGACTATCCCCACATCACAGTCAGTACAAAGTACCTACTACTGTTGAACATACATACAAAACAAGATCATCTACACGTCATAGTCAGCAGAACGAACCGACTCCTATTCAACATGCATACAATCCAGGACCATCCACACAACACAGTCAGCAAAACGAACTGACTCCTGTTGAACACACATTACCAAATAATAAAAAAGAAACACAAAAAGATTTAATTCTAACTGATCAAGAGATTGCAATAATAAAACTATTTCGATCTGAGGGAATCAACGAACTACATATGTTAAAAACTGTTGTGGAAAAATATCGCGACGAAATAAAGAAGAGGGAAACGATGCCGATACATAAAGAAACACTTAATCAAATAATGAAGTACAGCAATAAAGAAAAAAGACAAATGCTCAATTACTGTATAAGTAGCATGTTGCAAAACCAACAAAGTACTGCTATTGCAAGGCAAAATCAAATGCGAGCTATACAGTTTAACGCGATAGTCAATCAATCCTTTACAAACAAACCTATTACACCGCACTGCTCTCCAAACTCATCTCAGGAGAACATGAGTCCAGAAATAAAAATATTCAATACTCCATCATCGAACCAACAGCAGGTACATAGTTTTTATGAATTATATTTATCTAATACTACAAGTTTTAATAATTATAAATATTTTGGACACCTGACACACAACGTCATCCAGTCCCAAACTAAGCTAAGCTTATGCCAACAGTACTAGGTATCAGCAACTACCCATAACTTCCCACTGCTGGGCTCGGGTCAGGAGAGGTATAAAGCCGTGTGTACTGACCGAATGCGGGTTGGAGACTGGCAAGACATGTTGTGGTTTTGTCATCTTGTTGGATGTTTTTAACCTTACGGAGGCTTCCAACTGGCAACTGCTAACCTGAGGCTTCACGACTGTTATTTTAGAATAACAACTGGGAGCGACTGCTTAACGTGACATCCGAATCATTGAAACGCTCATAACATATCATGCCAAAACGGTCACCCATCTACTGACCATGCCGTTGTTGCTTACCCTCATATAAAACACCCAAACTCCCAAATAAATATTTGCAGATTATAGAATCATTTGGTCCGACCCGGGAATTCAACCCGAAACCTCTTGATCGGCAGTCGCATACGCGAATCACTAGACCGAGGCAGTAAAGTAGTACTATTTAGGCTACTTACGTTTTCACAAATAACGACTATAAAATTTATTCGTACACATCGTAAATTATTGTCTTTATCCATCTATGAATACTATATTAACTATAGCAGTTGTGTTATGATGGTAAAAATAATTGCATTATCAACTGATTTAATTTTATTTCAGATTCCTGATTCGGTAACAGCATTATTACATAATAACAATTTTCCTATCCAAACTCTAGTGAACTTTCACAACAGCGTAATGAACAGCAGCTCGGTATCTCCTCACTTCCCTAATTTTCCACAACAATTTTTTGAAACTCCTCAGTTTTATTTTAACAATAACAATACCTACGAAACCCCTCAGTATTATTAAAAACGGTTTTAGTTCTTCTTCTATCTTAAGGTGTACGGTTTCCTTCGTGTATGTAATTTTAATATAGAAAAAACCGATCAGTATTGTTTAATAAGTATTGGAATATTAGATATAATTATAATGATTGTAGATACATTAACAATAAAACTTTGTAAAAAACCCGTATACCTTTAATCATTTAAAGGATAGTAGAGCCACGCTGATTTCAGCTTGAATGGACCGCTTAACCGCGGCAATACTCACACACTCACACACAGAAGACCATCTTAATAATGACAGCATTCTTGCTGTTGTATTTCGTTAGTGAGTGTGAGACCGGAGGCCAAATCATTCTGCATCATTAGGCAAAAAAGAGTTACTCTGTAAAATTAATTACTGTTACAAAAATAAAAAATATTTTTAATAGAAACAACAAAATAAGAGCAAGGTTTTGTTTGCATAAAGAAAATGGGAATTCAAAGCCCGTATTTTTTTACTCTCCATCTTCTAACTACAGTCTCCTTGTCATTGCTCCCATTTCGTTCATTGTTCATATATTGCTGCTTCAATCAGAAGTTTGCAGAAGTACCAGTAATAGCGACGTCCGTTTAGATCTTACACCGAGTGACTGACAGACACTATGGTAAGTATCTTTCTATTTTGATTTCAAACTGGGAGAATCATCTTTGCTGAGAGCGAATGTAACATGCCTAGTTGCAAAATCAAGTAAAACTTTTTAACTTTCCGTAGCTACCATTAGAAGTGGAAGGAGAAGAATTAGAAGATAGAAATATTCGTATCTAGATGTGCCCGATGCTTGTGCACGTGAATTATCTTTTTAATTTTTTACACTGCATTAACTTTCCAAAATTTGCTCAATCTGTACCAAGTTTTATTAAGATTAACAAATAGCAATTTATTTTTATATTTAAAAAATATAGTTTAGAAATAGTCTTGTAATTAAAAATAATATCACAATATAAAAAAAACATATAAAAAACAAAAAGTTAAAAAAGTCTTCAATGATTTATGTACATTGAATACTTTTGGCTTTTTATATTACATTATATTCCACATAATTTTCTCGTAGTAGGATAGGGTGGCATCGATAATGTAAAGGGTTGGGTAATTAAATGAGGCATGTAATGGGGTCTGCTACCAGCTTAAGTCTGGTGTGACCATGCTACAGAGTCCACATTTGCAATGAGGATGGTTACCGTACTTTCCATCAGGCAGTATTTGGCGTCATTTAATATAAAAAAAACTTTTTAATGTCTAGCAGACCTCACTTTTATTTCACAATTAATTGTCAACCCTTGATGTAATTTTCTTAAGACAGTTATAGGTATTTTAAATTTGTGTACATTGCATAAACCATGTGTATGATTTAAGTATTCACTACTAGATAGTATAACTATTAAAATTCAATGTATAGGATAAATATGTGATAAATTTAAAGAATAAAAAGAATAAATAGTTATTATAATATACTATATATTCCAAACTTTATAATATACATAAGAGAAATACAAAAAAAAACAAAAGAAAATAAATAAATATAAAAAAATATTGTAAGTGCTAAGGCGTAGATAATATTTTAAACAATGTTCTCGTAGGAAATAGAAAGGGTTGGACAATTGAATTAGAAATGGAATGGGGTCTGTTACTTAAAAAATATGAAGCAGTCCCCACTTGTATTTCACAGTTATTTGTCAACTCTTGAACTAATTAATCTTGAAATTCATAGATTTTTAGATATGTCTGCAAAAATGTAAACCATGTGGTTTTTCTGAGTAGTTAAATAGAATTATAATCTTCAATTAAAATTCAATGTATAGGATAAATATGTAGTAAATTCAAAGAATTAAACTTAAAAATAGTTAATATAATATACTATATAATATACATAAGAGAAATACAAAAAATATACAAAAAAAGTACAAAAGAAAATAAATTAAGCTAAAAAATATTCTAAGTGCTAAGACGTAGATAATATTTCAATCAATGTTCTCGTAGGAAATAGAAAGGGTTGGACAATTAAATAAGAAATGGGATGGGGTTTGCTCGTTAAAAAATATGAAGCAGTCCCCACTTGTATTTCACAATTATTTGTCAACCCTTGAACTAATTTAGCTTGAAATTCATAGATATTTTAGATATGTCTAAAAAAAATTAACCACGTGGTTTTTCTGAGTAGTGAAATAGAATAAAAATTTTAACTAAAATTCAATGTATAGGATAAGTACGAGTATGTAATTAATGTATAATATAAAACGTACACTAGGAAAAAACAAAAAAAAGACAGTAAAATGCACGAAAAGAAAAGATAATCGATTAATTTCACATTACACCAATGTCAATCAGATATGTTTTGTTGGACACTTTGACGTTTGTCCCGCCATTAACAACAGTGCTTTGATGAGAAAATGCTTTAAAAATGAACAAATAATTTTCCCATTTTTTATTCGGAAAATTCGTAAGATGTGTGAATTCATAAATAGCAATAGATATCACAATATTCATGATTGACGTCTTAAAATAATCGTAAATCTTATTTGGCATATTAAAATTATTTAGATTTACTTTGCATCGGGGAGGTATCTCATAGTATTGTATAGGTAAATACTTCGTCTGGCGGAAATTTAGAACTGTAAGTTTGTGAGTTTATAGTTAAAAATTGACAGAACCATTGCTAAGAAGTTAAATAACGTTATATTGAAATATTTACCTAAACAAATTTGTTTATCCCATTAGACGGAAAATGAATACATACATATCGTATTCATCTGTTTGCTCTGATGTCCTGTTCAGTGGCCTTATTTATGTATAGTATTGGGATATATTATTGTATATTTAAATACATAGCAGTATTCTTTTTTATGAAGTTCTTTTTGAAATTTTACATTAGTATTTACTCATTGAAAGGCTTATAAACGTCTATTGGAATTTTGGTTGAAATATATTTAATTGTACGATATTATTTCTTTTGCCACCCAAAATATAAACTTTACAATTTTGTATAACTTTGTTTAATGTTTCTAATGTTATTGTAGACTTTCTAGTCGTTTAATACCGTGCGAGCGTTCTCACATTTTATTAATAATTTCTTGGAGATTGCAAATGGTAACATAAGAATGGATATATGCAAGTATGTATATTAATAAATTAAATATAATTATTAGTCATCTACTTTGCACGACATACCTAGATAAGCTAATTTTCTGCACTTTAGGTAGTATGTAGTATAGAAATTCAAATGAAAATGCTAGAACTCAACGCTGTAATGTTAGACTAGTGTTTTCAGTGTCGTTTTAAAAGCGTATTCTGATAGCTACTATAAAATTTTGTGTTTCCGCATCTTTTGTCCCAAACACAAAAATTATACACAACGAAATATTCAATATTGTTTATCCATCTCGACAAACAAAAGAATCATTGTCATAACTATGTATAAACCTGACAAACCAACATATATACCGAAATACGCAAGCTCGAAAAGTAAGCTCGCTGGTTTTAAGTAAAATTACGTATTTTATTATAATATACTTAAACTAATAATTCTAGTATGTATATCTTTATTTATATATGTAAATTTGTAATCTCGGAAACGGCTCTAACGATTTCGCTGAAGTTTAATACCTAGGGTTTCTCGGGAAACGCCAGTTTTCGGGTTTTGCGTTTTTATATCATCATTAATCTATCAATCAACTAAGTATTGTTTGCGACATCTATATAACTCTTTCAGCAACACTGCAGCTACTTGAGAAAATAAATAAATAATAAATATTTTGGACATCTTACACACAACATCATTTAGTCCCAAAGTAAGCAGAGCTTGTGTTATGGATACTAAACAACTGATATAAATACATAAACATACTTTTTTTTGTAAATACATACATATAATAAATAGGGCATTATTGAACAATAAATTCGTTACTAACTGAGCAAAGCTCGGTCGCCCAGATACTAGATAGTTAAGTATCGCAAGTAAATTTTTCCCAGCATTAAAAATGTCAAACGTTATTATTTTCCAATTCTTAAAACCTGTAAAACCAATACAAACTTTTAGACTCGCTTCAAATATAAATATTCTCTTACAGCGTAGACAACAATAAAATAAAATTGTTAACTTTTTTTAAAATCTCGGCTCTCTCCCTTTTTGCTCACTTTCTGCTCGTTTTGGGACAAAAGTTTTGTGATTAGTTTATATTTAACAAAATTATATCTTAAAAATTATGTAGTTAACACTATCCTATAATTAGGCTAATCTTTTAAATGAAGATATTTCAACAAAAAAGAGTTCATCAAAAGTGCTGTTTTATGATTAATTGTATAATATTTCAAACTAAAATGAGAATTTATTCTGAGTAAGCATTTTTATGAAGTTAAATATATTACATATTAAATGAAGTTATTAGTAGAACATCCATATTATAACTGAGGCATGAGGCCCCAGACTGGATTCACACTTCCAGAAGACAACACTGCTCCGCTTATGATCTGATTTAGCTACAGTGTAGTAGCTAATTTTGCTACAGCGTAGAGGCTAAATTCACAATAAGCGTAACAGTGTGGTGACACTATATTTTTCTGTAAAATAGGTACGGCCAACGAGAATCGATACAAAACTTCGTTTATCTTAAAAACGACTGTGGAGTAGACAATCTATTAACTATCGTATTGTTCGTAATATCTCGTTCTTCCGGCGTTAGAATCACGACGGGATCGCCTACATTCAGGTGGTCAGTTTAGTAATAATAGTGATTCATGCCCTTTGAGAACGCGCTCGTGGTGATATTTGTTATTTGTTAAAAGTTTGGTTAATGTTTGTTGTTTATTTCACTATTGTTACTTTTTTTTGGTGATCATTTTAATTATGAATGGTTAATGATGGAGCCTCAACCAAGTACGTCGAGTGATAAATCAATAAATTTTACTTCTCCAGAAGAGAAACGTCCTAAGGATGGGTACCCCTGCTGTTAATATATAGTTTTGCTTCTCGTTGGCCGTACTTTAGATAAAGCTTCAAGGGATTGGCTATTAGCCATTATGTGACATATTTTTTTACAAGTTATTACAAAAGGTATCCGAAAGAGTTTATAAGTAGGTGGATAAATAAAAAAAATGTAAATACATATTTGAAATATGGATAGATCTTGAATATTCCATTTTGATTCTAGTCTTTCAACTTAATATGTAAAAATTAAAATAAGATGAAACCAAAAAGTGTAGCACGTAGTACTCAATTTATTGTTAGTAAATAAGAGTTTCAGTAAATTCTAATATATATATTATAAAAAAATATATATAAAAAAAATTAGGTTAAGAAAAATTGTGTTTTTTTGCATCGTCCTGTAGATACTGTTTTATAGTTTGCGGTGTTGACTTTTTTAATATAAAATCGCAATAGCGAGTTCAAAAGCGGGTGCGATTGTTTATTAAAAGTCATTCATTTTATTTTATCTTCTGAGAGTCAGATGTCAGTACCTACATCAACTCGCTCGCGTGATTAAAGAGTTTAGTACAAGCTAATTGCAACGCCGAACACTGTCATCATGACGACCGACCTATTCTTCAATAAACTCATACGCCCTCCAAAGAAATTTATGAAACTATAATATAAATAGAATGACTTTTCAAAAAACAAATTTAGCTTAGTATAGCAAAAGCAAAACATGTGGAGATTTAGAACTCCATTCGGTACAAATTTACCGCATAAAGAGCTCAGGAACCGTTAGTGCTGTGCGATATAACCCCTAATCTATTCTTTATTAATCTTATATGTTCCAAATAAATAACAAGAAACTTCTTTCTAAGGAGAGTCCTATGTCCAGTTGTGGACTGTTACAGGCTGTTGATGATAGGAAACTGATATAAATATCAAATTCAAATCCAATCCGAAGAATCGTATGTAGGGATAGTGTATTGTAGTTTCTATCAATCTCACTAAATGTTATGAGTTCGAACCCCACATCGAATAACACCTTAAGATATTCAGAAGTTGTTGTTGCAAATTGGGCCTTCATTGCGTCTGTTTCATATGACTGTTTGTATAGTCCCCCACTACCAGGGAGTGTCACTTTAGGTTAGGGGCAGTTTAGGTATAGTCGGCCGCGTGCCTTCCCGGACAGGCATTGCCGGTGGGCCGTCGCTAACGCACGATACGCGTCACGTTCGTAGCCGCGTCGTTCTCATGCATTATTGAAATTTTTGTTATTCTTTTCGATACCCACAATGGCTTCTAAACTTCGATCTTCTAATCCTTGTAAAATATATTGTTATGTTACGGATGTCTGAATAAAAGGTTTTAGGTGTTAGGTAGGAATAGGAACTTATCTGTTCTCGTCGTACGAATATAGGTAGTAAAAGTACCTACAGTAAGTATAGTAAGGCGGCATGACTCAATATCTTTGAGTAATATCAGGACTGTCTCACTTCCCGAGGTTCCGAAAACATAAGTGGCGAAATGCGCGAATATATTATACTAAAAGTACTACTGTCAACTACCTTATGTTGATTTGGAAAGTAATTAGTTCACTAAAGTAAAATGCTACAGAAAAAGTAGTTAATATAGATTTAAAATATTTTTAAGAGGAGACAACCTTAATATCGTCAGAACAGATAACAGTTACACGATAGAAAGAGACGCAGTTGTAGGTACATATAATCGTAGGTGATTCGGTGCTGTGCGATCTGAATTGAACTTAATTATATGACACCAAGGGTCCCTATTTCTTTAAATTATCTTTCGGAGTGAATCTTCTGTACTAGTACTAATATGAATTCTGTGCCACTACACAGGAAATATTCCTGATGCGAGAGTTATCATTTAAAAAAATGATTAATATATATTAATAAATACAAAATTGCTTACAACCCAAAAAAATAGTTCTGACCCATCAGTCCGTATTCTGTCCCATCATTCCGTAGTTCATGACTCGGAACCCGTATAGATTCACTATGTCCGTCCGTCTGTCCGTCCTCGACCTACTGTCCAAAGGATTAGTGCTAGAAACATGAAACTTTGCACAGAAATGATCATGAAAAATATTTTTAATTGGGTTACCAACCCTACACGTAAAGTGGGGATGTTTTTTTGTCTCGCGTCTACCCCATCGTGTGGGGTATTAGATAGGTATTTTAAAAACATTGAGAGGTTGCTAAGACTATGTAATATCTCATTAAAGTATCCATTTGCGTGTTATATAAGTTTAAAGGTTTTTTTTGCAATAACAGGGCGCCCCACACCCCTTTGAAAGTTAAACAGCTGACTTATAAAATCTAAAAACAAACATGGTGATGAACTTTAAACCCAAACTATAATGGTTTAGATAGCTTTGTTACTTCAGAAATTATAGAGGCTTAACTTCAGAAATAGGGTTACATGGAAAACTTCGAAACAATAAAAAAACATAAAATTTTAGTGTGTGTAAATTTTTAATAATTTAAATTAAAAATTAAATAACTCTGGGTGTTTTCTATGTATAATATAAATGTATTTAAAAAAAAGTATGTTTCTGTATTTATATCAGTTGTTTAGTAACTATAATACTAGTTTGGGACTAGATGATGTTGTGTGAAAGATGTCCGAAATGTCTTAAATATTTATTTACTAGCTGACCCGGCGAACTTCGTACCGCCTAACAGTCAATGAATGTCGTGTTACTTTTTAGCTGAACTAATTTAGGCTTTGATGAACGTAAAACAATGATACAAAATAATATATTTATATAGATAGAAACAAAAAAGTATTTTATTATGATGAATGATGATGAAAACATACATACAGAATGAGAATAAAAAAATAAATAATAAAAAAATAATAATTATGTACTTCAAACTCATGTCAGAAAAAAATGATTGAAAACTATGTTGTGCAGATTTGGAAAAAAAAATAAAACTCGGATTAATTCATTAATAGGATTTTCATTCAAGCACTCTGTGGTAAACGACATTCTTTGTTTTTTGGTCAGGCGCAAGAACAAATAAAGCGGATGGTTTGCCGACACGTGAGCATGCCGCGTACAATTGACCATGAGAAAAACATGCATTTTCTAGATTGAGGCCACAAATAGTCAAGGATTGGCCTTGTGATTTGTTGATCGTCATGGCGAAGGCAAGACGAATCGGGAATTGAATTCGTTTAAACTCAAAGGGCATATCCGTTGGGATCATCGGAATCCTTGGAATAAGAACTTCCTCATCTTTAAATTTTCCTTTAAGTATCGACGCGTGAATCACATTGCTCATCAGTTTTCTTATCACCAAACGCGTTCCATTACACAGTTTTGGTTGGTTTAAATTTCTAAGCATGATGACTACCGATCCAACTTTAAGTTTTAAATTGTGCGGTGGTAAACCAGGCACATCCAAGGAGTTTAAAAATTCAGTTGGATAATTAGTGGCTTCTTCTTCATTTGTTACACAGTCGATAGATTTGAATGAATACAGAGTACCTACGATTTGATTTTGAATTATAAAATTGAGGTCATCTACATCTTTATTTTTAGCGCCCAAAATTGCTCGCTCACTTAACCATGTAGTATTTTTGTGGTTAGCAATGATATCCGGGAATACTTTGTTGATAAGCTCGTCTTTTGATGATACGAAATTGCAAAACTTTGGAGGAAATGAAATCAAACCGCTCGATTTGTCAACACGAACACGGCCATTACCGATAGTCAGCAATTGCTTCGAGAAATCATCAGCAGATAGATCGTTCAACAATGCAACTCTCATATTTACAGACAGTTGAAGTTTCTTTACATATCGCCACAGATTTGATGCTTTGAGGCAAGCGTTTATTTCGTCGGCAGCAGTAGATCTTGGAATGACTGGTAGTGTTTGTCGGAAATCGCCAGATAATAAAATCATTGCACCAACAAAACATCTCGAGTCATTGCGCAGATCTATTAATGTTCGGTCTAGTGCTTCCAATGCGCGTTTGTGCGCCATTGTGCATTCGTCCCATATGATGATTTTTGATGCTACTAAAACTTTGGCCATTGCGGAGTGTTTCGAAATGTTACATGTCGGTTGTTCAGTAGTTTGAAGGTTTAATGGCAATTTTAACGCTGAGTGAGCCGTACGGCATCCGTCTAACAATGTGGCCGCTATTCCAGAAGAAGCAGTTGCTACCGCAATTTCGGATCTCGCACGTACAGTGGCCAAAATCAATGACATGAGGAATGTCCTCCCAGTTCCACCGGGGGCATCCAAAAAAATTAAGCCGCCATTTCCATCATCAATTGCATTCATCAGTGTATCATAGACTTCCCTCTGCTTAGGATTCAACAGAGGTACATTCGTTTAAACTGATTGGATTACTTCATGTGGATCATATTCACGTTCACGTTCCAATTCTCTATTAAATGCGTCATTCATTCCGCGATCTGGCGCTGGCATTCCTAACCTAACTAACAAACTGTCGCACATGAGGTAACACATATCTTCGATCAAGAGCAAAGTCTGGTTATGGATCTCCTCATTCACCTCAAGATCGGAATTTCTTGAGCTGACGCGAATTCGATGTAAAATATCTTCTGACATGTTATCGTTGTATTTGTTCCACAGGTCACGTGGGTTCGATGGAAAGCACGTTGAAATGATGATAGCAAATAATGTGCGTATCTGACTTGGAGATGCAGAAATAATTGCTTCAGCGATTGTCGTGTCCCAATGAGTATCGTTTTCAAGCAAATTTAGCTCTTGACATGCTGCACGAAATGTGGGGCACACGATACCATTAACAGTTCGTAGTGATTCAAATGATGTTGGCCCTCGAACATGTACCAGCAACAACCGCAAATAGAAACATTCATCATTCTTCGGATGAACTGTGTAAATACGACCAAGAGCATCAGTAGAACGCATATCTGGATGACCAGGAACTGCATCGCCTTGCTTCCGACGTTGAAATTTCTTCGATGTAGCGTTCCAAGTGTAATAACGTGGCATTTCTGAGTAAAGCAAAGTTCGTGCGAACGGATAGCTTTGACAAATCGCAAAGAAACTGGTCAGTGTTGTCGCTGGAGGTGTTTCGACACGTTGAGCAGCATTCGACGCTGTGAAATATACTCTCTGACCGTTCTCTAGATGCACCCCCAAATGTAAAACATTGGGATGACGTTCTTGAATAGGGAATGAAAATATACGCCAAATTGCTTCATTGCAGTTCACATATCTACCAACTTCATAGCGTGTGATTTCATCGTTGGTATTGGATGTTTGGATACCAAAAACCGCCATGTCGCTCCCTTTCGTGACATATTTGCAAATGTATTTAATTGACTTGACCGAATTGCAATACTCAACATTACAATGTGCTTTGAATGTTTTGGAAAGAAGTGGCGAATATGGAACAATCCAACTGTTGTCAACTACGAAATCTTTTCCTTTCACTTTAGTTGTGATAGTTCTACCATTATCATCGGGCGATCGACGCCGATACAATGGATAACCATCGTTGCCTGTAATGGTCTCTGCCGTCAATATTCGTGGATACCGTTTGGAACACTTGCCGTCGACCATGCACGGTGATTGTCGGTTGATAGTGCCACACGGTCCATGAATCATATTTGTAACTACAACATCATGTAGGTCTGGATCGGTTTCAGGAGCAGGAATCTCCGCACATATGATGTCATCTATTTGATCTGGCCGAATTCTTTCGACTAACCAAATCAGAATGTGAGCATGCGGTTAGACCTTGTTTTTGCCATTCGATTGAATAATAATAATATAATAATAATAATAATGTTTTTATTTTACTCCCACAAAGTACATGTCATATAGTAAATTTAACTTATATTATACGTTTCTGTGGGAGTCAGGAAGCCAAACTTGTTTCGCCATAAAGCAGGGAGCACAATGGCTCTGGTGGCGGGACCAATAATGGCAATTTCACTTTACCACTAAGGCAGCACAAAACCAGGCGTTTCACCAGCAAACTTTAATGCTCCACAATGCTGGCAAACAACGTCCATTGGACCAATGCAAACTAAACGATGCAAGCTGTAGTCGATGGTGCAATCATACAGAAACGCTGCTCGATTCAAATCAATACTTGAACCATTTCTTCTTGCACTTCGAAGATTATTCCTCTGTTCATCTGTACGATAAGCTTGACGATTTCTCGTTTCTAACCTAGCCGTTTCACAGGCTGCCTCTCTTTGCTCTTGTGTTTTTCGAATTAAGGCCCTTCTTTGCTCCATACTAACGCGGCGCTTTTCTTGTGCAATTTCTCGTTCTCCATCAGATAATTGACTCGCGATATTCCGTTGCCTAATTGCATTACGGCTTCGCTGGGAAAGATTAGATCTTCTAGGACGCGGCATTGTTATTAAAATGTGCACTCGCATAAAACCACCAAATATAATAACAGTGCCTGAACTTTCGAGACATAGACAATAGCTCAAAGAGTATATTACCACTACGAATGAATAGCTTATCAAGAAAAATCATAGACAACCTATAAAAAGACATTTACACTTTTGTCAACCTGTAGATTTTTTTTCCTTAATCTTATAACCTTTACCAACTGATTTTTTATTCCCTAAATTCCGTTCCTTTCCGATGATTTTATGTTTTTACTGTAGAATAAATCTTAGGTATTATTTTCGGGAATTAAAAATTAAATAATTAATAAATAATTTTCGAAAATTAATGTCTAAAACAAACAAATATAACAGTAAATAAATAAATAAATAAATAAATATTTGGACAACTTACACACAACATCATCTAGTCCCAATGTAAGCAGAGCTTGTGTTACAGTACCTGAACTTTGTAGACATTTTACAAAAAATAAATTTCTGAACGCACACATGATTTCTCAGCAACCAGGCCATAAGCTCCAAAAAAAAAAAAAAAAAGTTGTCGAGTTTTCATTGTTTTTAAGATGTATTCTGCTATTCGGGACGGAAACAAATCCAACAAATCAAAAACCATGGCAATCGGTCCAGCCGTTCTCGAGTTATAAGTGTTGTAACAAACACGACTTTCTTTTATATATATAGATTAAGTTAATTATTTAGTATTTAGTGCAAAAAGTATTCCCAGCGTAAAAAAAGGATAACGAAATTCAAGTTTAGGTAGCTTGTCCTATTCACGTTTAAAAAAATGAGTTTTTTTAGAAAAAATATTAAATGAGAGCAAATAGTTGTACAACATTTCGACACTCAAGGTTAGAAACATGAAATGAGCAATATCCACGCAAGCCAAGCCGCAGCCAATAGCTTGTGAATGATAGAATAGACTTGGCCACTTCGGTCACTCAGAGCTGGCGGGAAATACCGCGCTAATTTTTAATTGTGAATAAAATATAAACTTTACAGACGGAGGCTTACAATTTATTCAAGTGCACTCAAATCACCACCGGGTCTTAGTTGCTGCTTAAAATAAAACTGTTACACCATTAGTGAACGTACCTTGCACTTGTTTTTCAGTTACTTGATGGTCAAAAACAGAGCATTTAGCAACAATAACTTTATGATTACGATCACCTCGCCTGATGAGATGCTCCCTGAGTGTTGGAGGGACACGTGACATTCGTTCCTTCACAAGTCACTTGTATAATTATGGAAGACAAGGAAATGATTAATAACATGTTAGTATTATGACAGATTCATATACTTCGCACTGATAAGATTTAGCCAAGTTGCTAGAAAATATCATTAAGTACAGATTAAAACGTAATGAAGAACAAATTTGTTATTTATATATACAAATTTGACGGGACAAAATGACTTTCTCTACCTGATGGAAATTATAAGTAGATCCCAAAAGTATTGGCCAGTAGTGACCTAGTCTGTGATGGTTTATTGAGATGTTTCTATTAATTCATTAAACTTGTTATGGACAAAGTCTAAATTATTAGGCAAATAAAGTTACCAGAAAATGGATTTCTTTAGATAATTTCAGAGAACGCTAAACGGCAAGGGCTGTACTACCATTCCCTTTTTCTTTAGTAACAGCAAAGAAATTTTCCAAAATAAAGCATCTTCCTCTTTCTTACTTCTAAATATTTTTCTCCTAAACTAGGTTGGTGTGGTCTACTACGATTCAACTTTATGTCTATGTTTCACACGAAGCGACTTTTATCAGACCTCCTGTACTAGGCCATTTGTTGATGTAGTCGTTTTTGTAGGGCTCCACCTACCCGCAACAATGGCCGAAAATTGTATGGCAGCAGAGATCGACAGCTTAAGGCCGCTGCATACGAGACGGGATTTTACACGGGCAGGACGTGGACGTGGTTGCTTCGTTATAAACGGGGCCGTGATGTAAATGCATACGCACCGTGACTGTGACTCGGATCTAACGATATTTAGCTCGTCCCGTGCGTGTCACGTTCCCGTTTCGTCCGTGTTTCCGTGAAGTATGCTTTTCCTTATACATTTTGTATGAAACGATGCTTGCAAAACTTCCCGTCCCGTCACGTACATGTAAAATCCCGTCACGTATGCAGCGGTCTGTAATGTACCCTCAAGGCACGGTAACGCAATGTACTAACAGTGATCACTTATTCATAAACTAGCCTGGTTACAATTATTCAATATTGCAATGTATTAAGCTACTTGATTATTTATGTACATATTTATAAAAGAACATCAACAATATACATATACAGAATGGGTTTTACTAAATGCTGAAAATAATAATTTATATTATATGCATATCAATTAAAGATGTACAACATTTTGTGTACAGAATAGTAAAAAAAAAACCAATTTGAATAAAAAACCTAATAAAAATTAAACAAAACAAAAGCAGTCAGAATTACAAATATGAAGAAAATTTACTCTAAAGACAAACAACGAGATCTTAAATATCCTGAATGTATCGTGAAAAATGTCAAGATCTAAGCGTGTACTAAATAATTATATTGGAGACACAGGCGCACCAGTGGTGAGTGTTTGCCCGCGTTTGTTCTACAGAATGGAATATAAAAAGTCTTAGTGATCGGGTGTCACGGTAATCTATTTCGTACATTTAAGTTTTTCTTATTTAGCAATTCACTGCAGTCTACTCCACCGATCATAAGTTTATGAAGAAATAAGAGATCCTGGATTTTACGCCGATGATTAAGACTAATGATTTAAATTTAAGTCTGTCAGTGTTGGGAGCTCCATGTGAGACACCAGACGATACTTATGCTAAGTGTATCGTAATTTATTTTTAGATGACTACGATTCTTTGCGATTGCATAGTACACGAAGGGTTTAATCAAACCTCTTCTAAAATTAAGTATGATAAGAAACTTAAAAGCCTTTTTATTTTCACTTTCAATGCAACAAGGTTGTATTATTGTAAACGTTTCCTACCCTAAAAACGATGGTATTGATTCTGAAATAATTATTTACACTACTTGAGCAAAGACTCGTTAGTTATATTATTTCTTTTTAGTGAAAAGAAAACATATGAAATTACTTTGATTAGGTATATTGAGAACAGAAAAAGAATACAGGAATAACCGAAACAAAATAATTAGGCCAGGTTGGAATCAATGGCCTTGACACCTGACAACGTGGGCGCAAGACAGCGGGAGGGGGCGACGAGACGGCGGCGCGGCGACAGGAGGTGGGCAAACTTATAATGATATCTGACTCCTGAATAGCAACGAACTGTTTTCTTTTACATGAATAAACATGTTACAATAGATAAATGTCTTATCATATATGTATATCTATTTAAGTATAGTTGTATTTAGAGTTATGAACTTTTGAGCAAAATTAGTAAGTAATCATGAAATTATAAAGTAACAAAACAAGCGGATCGATCTTGCCAGTCACCATTAACCTTTCGAGGCTATCATCGGCCCTCCTCGCAATATGGCCGAAGTATCCCAGGATCCTACGGAGACACAGGGATGACAGGCGCTCACAGATTGCAAGCTCGTTGAGGATAGAAGTGTTGGTGCGGTGAGCTATATGATGTATAACATGATTATTAGTTCTGTGTCTGGGTATAACTTTTCCATTATATGTATTTGTGTGTTTCATAATATACCCATATCAACCACCCACAATGTCCCACCGCTGGGCTCAGATCTTCTCTCAGGCTTTAGGCTATACGTTAACAGAGTGCGGGTTAAGGACTGGCAAGACACGTTGCGACTACGTGATCTTGGCGTTGAATGTTTTAAAGCTTTCCAAGGGTCTACTTCATGATTGTTATCTTATGATAACAATCGGGACCAACTGCTTAACATGACTTCTGAATTATGGAAACACTCCCATTTGAGTACTAACCGCTCCGTCTTTACTTAATCATCTAGGTCAATTGGCTATAAGCACTTCATTAGATACAATGTATATTGTAAAAAAAACCTTACTATGTGGGGATATTAAAGAAATAGTACATTGTTCACCGAAGGAGGAAAGGAACCGATTACTAGCGAGGGAGCAGTTTGTGGCCCGAAGGCGCAGCCTAGGGCCACAATACTCCCGAGGTAGGAATGGGACTTTCACCCGAGTGCTACACAGTGCTTTATAAAACACAATTTAGCTTAGAATTTGACATAATATTTATAAATATTTCGCGCTTCTTTTGTTTTTTTGTATTCTTCACAAAAGGATGTCAGTGGCACGGAGATTCCATATTTAAATTATATGAAAACTCTTTGGGCAGGCGCGCGCCAATAGATAAGATAACACATTAGAAATGAAAATTCATACAACTTTCTCTCCCGCTAAAACACGTTAGAAATGGATTTTCATACATTTTTTCCTCCCGTTTATTTAGGTCAAGGAACAGACTAACTTTCTCTTTTCATTTTCAGGGAATATTGACTACTGTTCCAATCAGGTGTAGTATAAAATTAGATTCCCATAGTAGGGGTTTTATCAAGTTTAGGACGAGACGACCGTGTGCGAGATTATAATTATTAATGCTATTATATCAATTTTAGATGTTTTTAGTATATTTTCAGACTCGACTCTGCCTGATTGAAAGCATCCAAGAGGGGATTCTCATTGTGACAATGGTACATGACATACTATGGTGGCCCAAGAAGATCATTGGACCTCCGATCACACATCATCATCTTCATCAACAGCCTTCAACAATCCACTGCTGGACATAGGCCTCTCCTTAGAACGGAGGTTTTGGCCTACTATACCACGCTGGCCAGACGGGTTGTTATAGGGTTGGTTTCAAGTTTTCCTTCTCTTTGCATTGATGTTGTCTTGCGTAGTTTATCCCTTAGTCGCCTTTTACGACACTCCCGGAATGAATAGGGGTGGTGACACTTTGTATTCTTAATTCGTCACCACACGGTAACACGCTCACCAACATATCACGACAGCATGAATGCCATAATTTTAGGTTGGTTTTCTGGGTGAGGATAATACTACCCAAAAATCATACCAATCCATTAAGGTAGCATTGTACAGCAGGCCAATACCTTCTTTCTAACGTGTATTACCTTAATTGTTCAGGAGTATAGCATTGAAGGCTGATGATGATGATAATGATGATCGCACTACCTTGACGCCAATCTGTCTTGTTAAAAAAAAAGCGGCCAAGTGCGAGTCGGACTCGCCCATGAAGGGTTCCGTATCAGTAAGTAACATCATATAAAAGTTCTTGTAGTTCGTTGTAACTTTGATCGATGTTTTTATAATAGTGAATTGATTGAATGAAAGGTAAATTGCGGTTGACGATTTATGACGTATTAAAAAAAAAACTATCTACTAACTAGATTTCGTTCAAACCAATTTTCGTTGGTAGTTTGCATGGTATTTTATCACTCTCTTATTTTAGAAGTTACAGGGAGGGACACACATTTTTCCACTTTGGAAGTGTCTTATTCACTTTAGAAAAAAATGATAATAGAAACCTCAACATTATTTTTGAAGACCTATCCATAGACCCCACACGTATGGGTTTGATGAAAAAAAATTTTTCATCCAACCTTTTTCATTTCAGTTCCAAACGTGTATGGGGACCCCTAAAACGTGTTGATTTTTTTCTATTTTCATGTAAAAATCTTAATTCGGTTTACAGATTACATCTCCTTACCAAGTTTCAACAGTATAGACCTTATGGTTTCGGAAAAAAGTGGCTGTGACATACGGACGGACAGACAGACAGAAATGACCAATCTATAAGGGTTCCGCTTTTTGCCATTCGGCTACGGAACCCTAAAAAACTCTACTACAAAAAAATCAATTCAGTATCGGCAGTAGCAAAAGGTCTATTTTATGTTGAAAATTCGTTTGGAATTTAATCGGAATGTGCTCTCAATATCACAACTTCGCAAAATGTATTTTCCTAGTAAAGTATTAATAAAGCTAGCAAAATACCAATTTATTTCACATTTTAATTTCCACAAAAGAGCTGCATCGACAGAGAAGGAGCATTCGTGGAATTCGGTAGCATGTCTTGGTATTTTTAATCTCAGGTTCTTTGACGATCTTTACAATTACATAATAATTTTAGGTAAAGTGGAGTACAAGGATTGAACAAAATGTTATATTTTATTTTAAAACTACTAATAAAGTATAAAATTTTGTACAGACATAAATAAAAAACAATTAGTATTACTAAAGTCCGTCTTATCGCTTACGGCGATCTTTTCCACACAACCTTTGTACGGATAATGTAACATTTGATTTTTATATTATACGAATAAATAATGATAAGCTGAATAGAAAGAATATGTGAATTCCAGCGAATTCGAAAGCTGTTTACGGTAATCGGGAAACTGATAATTTTTGTGGAATTCTAATATAAATGTAATACACTGGTTGTGGAATCTTGCAAGTTTATTCAATTGGTTTTCAGTGGGATTTAGATAGCTGTCATCGGCATAATCAAGGGTTGGTAAAAGAAAGGTTTGTGCCAGAGCAATATTAGTTGCTTTGTGTAGAAAACGGCGTAGTCTGCACTAGAGATTTTATGGATATGATATTTTGGATCTGGATTTAGGAATAAATAATAATCGACTTCGGATACGATTACGGAAATGCCATTATTTCGGATTATCCTTGAGTTTCGGATAATTTGGACTACGAATATTACATTGAAGTAAAACATAAACACAAATACTATGTATAATTTGGATTTATATATAAATTTTATCTAGTCTAGGTTATCACTTGGTATTATAATCAGTCAAATAGGTAAGTAATTATTATTTAATACTTGTATATAATGATAGAAAATATTGTGAACTTATATTTATGAATTAAATTATTATTAAAAAATATATATATATTATATTATAATGACTATACCGACGAAAGAGATTAAGGTTATTAAAGTGGCGCGCGAGCGCTGAAAATAAAATTTTGTCGAAAGAAGACGTTTTAATTCAAAAATCATCCTTAACCGAAACTTGTGAAACGTATACGGTTCCGGATATATTTTTATTTTAGATAGTTTCGGTAATGGTTACGGAGCTTCATAGCATCCCTGGTCTGCACCAAGGCTTATTTGTAGCTGAGGACTAAGAGGAGCCCTATGCAGGAAACTGTTACAGGCAGTTCATGACATTGGTGAACATCAGATGCGTTATTGCAGAACCTAAGTATCCTTATTCATAATATACTAAATCAGTTACCGCAACAACGCAACTGGTATTATCGACCGATAACAACCCGCCTGTTTGGGAGGGCTTTAAGAGGCGTTTACGGTATTTCCTGATCGATGCCTACTTATATATTTACAAAGGTCGTATTCCGTTTGGAAATGCATTCGTGACTTATCAATGGAAGTTATTCATAGAGGGTGGTAGCCATTTACCATCAGGTGGACAATATGCTCTTTTTTTGCATCAAAAAAAGATTATAAAATTATTTGTACTTTTGTTTGATTAAATTTTGCTGTGTATTGTCTATGGTACTCCCAAATGATGGGTCTATTTATTTATAAAATAATTTTCAATATGCGTACAACAGATCCATTACCTCCCCTCCTACAACGTCACAAGCTCACAAACGTTAGTTATCTCTTAATAATACCTATTAGTAAAGACTAGCTGAGTCCCGCGGTGTTACTCGCGCTTACTGTTGTACATCATCATCATCATCCTTTAACAGTCCACTGCTGGACATAGGCCTCTCCTTTGAAAGGAGGTTTTGGCCTACTACGTTGTACGTTACCCTAAAACTCTTTATATCATCAGTTTTCTGAGCTTTCTGCCCGTGAGGTCCCGTCAAAATAGGTCCAACCGTTCCAGAGATTAGCGAAAACAGACAGACAGACATTTTTTATAGTATGTGACGTATGTGACTATTATTATTATTATTTATGTTCATTTGATATTACAAACAGACACTTAAATTTTATTTACTTGTACTTAATCTAGTGGCGAGCGTATGCGACTGCTGATCAAGAGGTCTCGGGTTTGATTCCCGGGTCGGACCAAATGTTTGTGTGATCTGCAAATATTTGTTTCGGATTCTATGTATAAATATGTATGTATCAACAAAAAAAAAGTATCTTTATGTATTTATATCAGTTGTCTTGTTACCCTTAATATACAAGCTCTGCTTAGTTTGAGGACTAGATGGCGTTGTGTGTAAAATATCCAAAAAATGACCGATTTTTTTTTTTTTTTTTATATATTTGTAAAGATATAGATTATTATACAGCATGAATTAAAACTGTACATGAGTTAAAACTAAATGACGTGTGTTTGATCCCCACATGTAAAATCACTTTGTGTTATACACAAATTAGAATTTAGAGTCTTATGTTCCTTATTTCCGTTTACTGGCAGAGCAACTCTATATATACCTACTTATCAAGTAATCTGATGATGATAAGGACCACGAATTAGCTAATGGCACTACTCAGATATAAGGTCATATCATCATCAACAGCCTTTAGCAGTCCACTGCTGGACATAGGCCTCTCCTTAGAAAGGAGGGTTTGGCCTACTATACCACGCTGGCCAGACGGGTTGGTATAGGGTTGGTTTCAAGTTTTCCTTCTCTTTGCATTGATGTTGTCTTGCGTATTTTATCCCTTAGTCGCCTTTTACGACACCCGCGGGATGAATAGGGGTGGTGACACTCTGTATTCTTAATCCGTGACCACACGGACATAACACCACACGACATAAGGTCATAACGTGTTGCTATTCATTGTCCGTAAGAGCTTGCCAATTAATTGGCGATCGGCATACAGCGCTTGATGAAACGGATCTGATCCTAATGCACTATAGATTATCCTAACTAATTGTATAAACGACAAAGTAGCTGTGTCTGTCTGTCGGTCAGTTTGTCTGTACGTCACGCACTTTCACGCCAAAAGTATTGAACCAACTGAAATGAAATTTGGTACACAGTCAAGAGCCTGAAAAAATACATAGACTACTTTTTAACACGATAAGCGATATAAACGCAGCCGGAGTCGAGGGCGAAAGTTAGTATTTTATAAAGAGATCTTCAACACTAACGTACTCAAAGAATGGAATGTTCTCAGTCTCTTGTTTTTAATCTCCTATAAAGTGGCTGACTTTGCCAATTTCAAGTTAGAAATACAATCTAGGAAGAAAAAACTTGAAGCTGAATTGCACTCAACCCCTGGTTAATAAAACATCCATATTAAATCTATTGTTAATGGACCCTTAATGAAATGAAAAACATAATTTGCTTTTCGAAAAATCGATATGGCCCGGCAGCACAGGTAACTAGATTTAATTTAATAAAAGTACATTCTGTACAAAGGATGCGCCGGTCCCCAGCCGTTTCCATAGAGACAGACAGCTGAGCTGGGTGCATCTCGCCCGGGCTACGGTATCTGAGCTCCTCGTTTTCCAACTATAGCACACAGCGTTTAATAACAGGAGCTTGTAAGGCTGTTTGAGTAAACTTTGAAAAATATGCTTTTAAACTTTTCAAATACGTTTTGTTTTTTGCTTTACATGCTTTGCTTAGTGTCACATTAAAAAGTTTTTGTATATGTTATTGAAGTGAAATAACCTTATTAGATATTTATATTAAGATTGGATTTTAGAATTATTTGTGTGATAAAGACGACCTCGTATCGATTTAAAGTCGCTCGAAATCTATTTAAAGTTTAGCTTTGAAAAGTTAACTCTTTAAATATTCATACTGCAGCCGTCCAGACTCAGTGGAATTGATACCAGTATAGAATAGTACATGCATTTTTAAAAGGTTTTCGATGTCCATGCTTATTGAAATATATTGTACTAACTTTCGCCCGTAGCTCCGCCTCCGTTTATATCGCTTATCGAGGTAAAAAAGAGTAAATGTCGTTTTTAAGGGCTCTAGACCATCTGCGTAACAAAATTGACAAACATCTATAATCACTGACGATATTTTTTTTGTATTGTAATACTGAAGTTAAATAAATTAAACTATGTGATGTCAACTACAAGCAGATCCATTTAAAGATACTAGTATAAGCGCAAATAGAATTCAGTTTAAACCCCTTTTGCTTTCAATATTTTATCTTCTTAGATTGTCTCCCTATGTTGTCTCGTCCATGTACTAAAATACATAAACCAATATATATATTCAATGCTTCGTAAATCCTTAAATACTAGCCAGACCATGTAATAGTAGTGTTAAAACCAAAATACACGGAGCCCTACACCTTTATAAAGAGAGTTCGTCAGCGCAACAGGCAACTCGGTAATACTGTGTAGTCGTGTTTGTCGTGTTTCCCCCCACGGGTCGCAAGTGGAGCGGGTAAACCACCCCGTGTTGAAAGCGACGAGAGTACGAATCAGGTATAATATTATTCGGTTCGCATAACTGTGTTTGTTTGTAATAGAGTTTCAATATTTATTTAGGAATAGGCTACATTTATATTGTACGAGTATACTGGAGTATTGCATTTTCTAGAACCTATAATGACCGTCTTCTGGGCTCATGTCTTCTCTCAGGAGACACGGTTCAGTAGATAATCTCGCCGTTGGATATTTTGAGGCCGCCTAAAGGTCTCCAACTAAACTTCACGACTGTTATCTTACGACAACTGCTTAACGTGACCTGTAAATCATGGACACGTTCATAACATATGACAAATCTAGGTACTGACCGCGCCGTTGTTGTTCAAGAGTCTCTCAGTCTAGATCTCTCTAGTTAAGATCTCTCAGTCTAACCTCAGTCTAGATTGATTCTAATCACTTAGGGCAACTTAGATGAGCGCTTCTGAGTATTTTATATAGTCATATTTTTAATTAGACGATATCCACTGACGTTTAGTGTGTTTTCAGTTTTTGATGAAATAAAAATAGTGTTGTAACAAAGTGAATGATTGAAAAAACTCCTGAATGAATAAAATTGCCACGATTGTCTAGTGAATAGTTAGTGTGCCGAACTGCCGATATCGGGTACGGGGTTCGAATTTTAGTTGTGTTTTGTACATACCAACGAGTTTTCGACGACGATGTTCCTATAGTATTCACCTATACTGAATACCGAGTGAGAGAATGTTTTAAACATTAAGGAAAACATTGCGAGGAAACTTGTATGACTGTCCTATTTTCAGTACATCATGTAGTTGAAACTATAAATATATAAAATATAATAATTATGTAGGTAGGTAATGAAAATAAAAAACATCGCTTAATGCATAATTTGTTTTTATTCATCATCAGATGAAAAATCATCACTATCGCTTTCGGTGACCTTAATTATAAATCTGTCTGAAACATTGTCGATCATGTGGTCGAGACCATACGTTTTGTCTTCTTTTTTCAGGTGTGATATGTTGAAGTCCTTCTCCAAAAAGTTTTTTTACTTCTGTCATTTGAAGGTTTTGTTATTTTACGTCTGTCAATTAAGATGCTTTGTCTTGGTTTTGTGACATATTTGAAATTTAAATGTTTTATAACATTTCTTAATGTACTCCAAGAAAAATTTTGTAAGTCTGGTCTTCATTACCTTATTAATCTGTAAAGTAATAAAAAAAGTTTTTGAGTAAGGAAGTCTACGCAATATAATACTTTTGATATACAAACAAAATCATGGTTCACACAGAATATAATGCAGTAGAAGGAATAAAGTTTAAGTTACCTTTGTAATGGTGGGTAAAAAATAATTTGCATAAAAAAGATGTATTTTTCGCCGTATAGTGGCAAAAGTAAAATCGTCTAATTTATCTTTGTAACTGTGTTTCGGTCCACGTTTCATGAGAGATTTTTTCATCTTTAAATATTTTTAATAATAATATATTAATGCACATTTTTCTAGGCTTCATTCCGGATCCAATGAGCTATCGCACATAATTTTAAGAGCAGTATCTCTATTTTGTTCTATTTTCAACTTGTTGACTAGACTAAACAGCGTGAGCGCAGAAAAAACATTCGTGCTTGTTTGATACCAGAGGTTAGAACCCGAATTACAAACAGAATGGCAACCAACGCACGCGGCGTTGATCGGTGTTGGCACTAGTCGCCGCGCCGTGCTTTGTAATAAGCGGTCAAAAAACTGATTGTAATTAAATACCACTAGTAACTTATATCAGAGCACTTTTATACAATTTGATTGTAAAATATAAGTAATATTCTTTTATAGTTTGAAATGATTAACTATTCACACTCATTGTTCTTTCATCTGATTGAACGAGAACTGAACGCATCACTTTATATATGGGAACATTATTTTACAAAGTGACATTAGCTACTGTCAGGTGGCTTCGTCTAATTAAAAATACGACTATAGTACTTACTTATTTACGTATTTCTCTTTAATCTATCGATCTATATGAAAGTAGCTTTTGCCCACGGCTTTGTCGTGTTATTCTGATGTAAGACTTTGATGATTGCCTTTTTCATCGCCTTATAGGTAGAATTTTCCAAAATCCCCTCTTAGTGCTCGCCTACGCTACGCCTACGCTCGAATACAAATGCCAAATTTAAGCTTTTTGCCTCCAGTAATTTCGGTTAATTAAGTACGTCTTAAATGGGGAGCGTAGGCGTAGGATTAATTTTATATTTATTGATTAAATAATTTATTAATTCTGATTATGTATTACAAGTTTTAATAAAAGTATTTAAGATCTATAGTTTTTTATAACAGTTTATTAAACTGGATTTCATTCAATTCACACCATTCAAGTTCGTAATATACCTGTTTATAAGACTTGTTAATATAACATAATATAACAACTGTATAGAATTCTTACGTATTCGGATATCTCTAAACTCCAATGTAGATATATATATTCTTACATAATATTGAATAGTTCAGGTGAACTTTGTAAGCGCATCAAAGGTCTCCAATTCCTTTAGATATAAGTTCTTAGTAGCTCTCAAAGGATTGCAAATCCTCTAGCAGTATGAAGCTTATTCCAAGAACAGATCGCTTTGATACGTCTCTCTCCATCATTATGTTGCTTCACAAATATCTAATCGTATTTTCCATTCTCCTTTACAAAAGCAATGAGAAAGGTTTGTATTTCAAAGATTAATAAACAATATAAAATGCAAACATATTTTCTTCATTTAGTTTTTGGCCTCGAATGCTTTGAAAATAGAACAAAAGCTGTTTGAATTTTTTGTTTTCATATTAATATTGTATTGCAAAGAAATACTACATTGACATACTAAAATAAATGTAGTGAGAATCTAAGTCTAATGATCTCAAATCTTCATGAAATGTTGAACTCTCACACTCAAAATATTCTCGAAATTCATTTAATTTAGAAAGGAACACTACATTGGACTATTAAAATGAAAATAATTAAAACCTAAGTTTAATAATATTTAATTTTCATCAAATTTTAGCAGTTTCTTCTTTAACAAATATAAAATTCTAATGTTAACAAAATCCATAAATAGCCTTTAAAGTTACTTATTACGGGCTGACATACTTTATAAAGAAAAGGGAATTGTTGTATTGACAATATCATTTTTCTTTGTCAAATATCGAAGACCCAACATCTTGTCAAGTTAAATCTGCTTATAAAATTTCTAACGCAGCGATGTAGAAAAATTCCCAGACACGTTGTATGCCTGACGAGGATAGTTCAAGTAGAAGAAATTGACAAAAAGCGTGTAGGTGGAATGGGGGGAAGGGGGCGCACGGGCGGTTGATGTTTTCAAGTAGGAATACTTAGAGTCTTTGTGACGTTGTGGGCGATATCGGTAAGTTCCAATGAGAGAATTTACCAACAATTTCCGGTTGGTTATTATTAGCATCTGTGTGGGGCTCTTATACATTTTGATCTTTTTTTCCTTCGTTAATATTTATCACATATCAAGGCTAAAGTTAGTTAAATTTATACTACGGTATGTGGATCATAATGCATAGGTAATTTGATAGAGTGGGAGCTATAGACGCTGCTACTAATTTTTGCACTTAAATAAGGTAAGGTCAGTATACTAAGTAAATGCAGTAGTTTGATCTTCCTTTGTCTGCACAGTGAAACGCTACGTTAAAGATTAACGGTTAATCGACTTACCATCGTACTGCCATTGAACCCAATTATGAGTAACTCGTTTATGGATTACCGCTTAGCTCTGATAATGACGTCAGAGGAATCTATCACAAATAATCTGCTTGACATATTAAGAATGAGAAAGGATAAATCAATGTCAAAAATACAGGTTATATAAAAAGTTATTGATTGCTGAAAATGTTAATAGAGCAAGTAATATTTCTGATATTCAAACGTTCTATAAATAGGTTTTAATGCGATAGATTTGCCTCTGTAAATAATGATTAATATATGCTTTCTACAATAGAAATTAGTGATTCAAGAGAAAGGAAGAAATAAAAATTGAGAATTACAACGATTTGCTGGCGAAAATGGGGCAGTACACTAGTATATCTAATGTAAATGTCAGTTTGAGCAACTGTTCCGCCTGGCCAATGATAGAGAGGAATACAGAAAGCTAACAGCCAACTTTCAGGATTCACTAGAGGAGGAAGACATGTCAATTTACTGTGTGTATAGTTTGGGTAATCAGATGTTCTTAATTTTGTTTCGTAAGTATCTTATTATGTTAGTATACCTGACTATAGTTCTTTATATATAATTATACACTTTGTAATAGTTAATCTTTGACCAAATGGAAAATATACATTAGGTATTTTAAATAATGTGAATTTTAGCAAAATTACAAGTACGTCGTCTACATTATCAGAACATCACATTACTTATTGATCTGTCTGAAAAACCTTACTGAGAATAATACTTACGTAAACATCTTATTTATAAAACGTAATAAGTAACAGTTTTATAACTTGTAAAAATAAAATATATCATAAGGTAGATAAATTAGAGTCCAAAATTGCGAGATAAATTAAAATACTAATTGTTGGCAGGTGTCTGGCTTTTTGCGTGGGTGATCTCTTATACAAAATTTCTCATATTACTTGTTATTTGTTACTAATTGGTAGGATTCCATTGCTTCGAGTGAAATTCAAAAAAATATACTTTATCTGTACTAATATTATAAAGAAGTAAAATTTGTTAGTTGGTGAGGTTGTAGGCGGTAATTTCTCCGTAGGTGGCCGTGGGGTACGTCGGGTTTCAGGGTTTTCTTTGCGAGTTTACAAAAGGTTCCCCGGCTTCCAATACCCGCGACGGTGTATGTTTTTTAATCCAACGAGTATAACATATCCACCAGCTTGTGGTATCCAGGGAATATAAAAACGGGTGATTTCTGGATATCAATCTAAATCTGCATCTATTTTGAAAATTATTTTACTAATATTGCGCTACATTATGTGTTGTAACTGTTATGGACTATATAAAATTATAACCGCGATATCAGACGTACACGAAGGTGGAGCCACGGGTAAAAACTAGTATCTGATATATTATTTAAGTAGAGTGGAGTAGAATAGAACATTACGGGATTATTATGTATTGGAGGATAAATAATATCTTAAGCTAAATATGCTATTAAAACTACTTGCTTTTGTTCGAAGGAAAAATAGTAATGAAGCAAAAACTACTTTTATACTACACCTGATCGGAATAGTAGTCAATATTCCCTGAAAACGAAAAGAGAAAGTTAGTCTTTTCCTTGACCTAAATAAGCGGGAGGAAAAGATGTATGAAAATCCATTTCTAACGTGTTTTAGCGGGAGAGAAAGTTGTATGAATTTTCATTTCTCATGTGTTATCTTATCTATGGCGCGCGCCTGTCAAGGAGTTTTCATATAATTTAAATATGGAATCTCCGTGCCACTGACATCCTTTTGTGAAGAATAAAAAAAAACAAAAGAAGCGCGAAATATTTATAAATATAATGTCAAAATTCTAAGCTGAATTGTGTTTTACATGGTGTCTTACGTTTTGATTTTATTTTATAAATACTGTAAATGTTCCTCACAGGTGTAGTATAAAGCACTGTGTTGCACTCGGGTGAAAGTCCCATTCCTACCTCGGGAGTATTGTGATCCTAGGCTGCGCCTTCGGGCCACAAACTGCTCCCTCGCTAGTAATCGGTTCCTTTCCTCCCTCGGTGAACAATGTACTATTAATTAAATGTTGTTATGCTATATGAAACTAGCTTCTGCCTGCGCCTCTTTGTCCCCAAAAGTCAGTTAGTCAGTTCACCGTAAAGCCTATGTCTTGCCTAAACAATCAACGTATTTCCATGTCAAATTTCATCAAAATCGATGCAGCTATTTAGTACTTCGAGTACATCATTATCAGCCTGTCGCATTCCCTTGCTGGATATAGCCCTTTCGAATTGCACCCAACTTTGTTTTTGTTTTATAGCGAAACTTATTCTACTATTAACTTATAATATTAAAAGTATACCTTCAATCTTGACGCGCTCATAGCCAAGTTTCCTTAGGTGATTGGAAACAATCACCGAGGGTAAGCAACGAAGGTGCGTTCAGTACCTAGATGGGTGACCGTTTGTGGCATGATATTTTATGAGCGTTTCAGTGATTCGGAGGTAAAGTTAAGCCGTCGGTCCTGGTTGTTATCGTAAGATAACAGTCGTAAAGCTTGATCGGTAACCTTGGCGCGGGCCCCTTTTTGGGGACGTATGGCCTTAACCCATAATATGAATTGTTGATGATACGGATGTTGACGACCTATCAAACGTGTAAATGTCACGAAAGTCTAACAACTGTGCACACCACTTTCATCTTCACTACTCTGACATATTTTTAATTTGGTTTCCATTCAACAAATGTGATTTCTTGCTCAATATTGATAACGGCAACGACTTTTTCACTAGTCTGACTCGCACTTGGTCGTATTTAAAAATACACGACTGGCTCAAATATGCTTACTTCAGTAAAAAATTAAATCACAACAACATTGGTATTGTGTTCTCGGCCTTACAGTGTAAAATATTCGTTAGTTTGAACATTTCATGCTTTCAATAAAATTTTACCCAAAAATATCGGACCACGTCCAAACTCCATTCACTGACTATGTGCATTGTGATAAAACCCTATTGAAAGGAAACACAACACAGAAACAAATAAGCCCACCCATCTCTCCCCTTCTACAACACCTCCTGCGAGTCTGGTGTACAGAGAGGTTTTATATTTATATACAAACATTTGTTTTGTCATAACAAAGCATTGTTTTTTGAGCTTAAATCACATTATTTTAACTATCTGTTCAATTTCTTGTATTATGTGATGATATGATTTCATTAGAGAGTTAAATTAGAATTTCTTTTTTACTTCTTCTTTAGCAATTTCTGTAGGGACATATATCTGGACCTGGACTATTCAAATAGGTAGCTTGTGACACGGCAGTTTGATATTTAGTATACAATTCTATCTGAAAATCCTTTTAATTTGATGATGATGGACTTCAAATATTTTTTACTAAGAAAGTCCTGGTATTTTATTTCTATAGTAAAGTATATACTCGTAATTCTTATTTTTTTTCTTTTGCTCTTCGAGTTTTGCTGACGCTAATTTCGTCCCAACTTATGTTTCAGAAGCTTTTAACTATTTTGTTAATTCTTATAAAAGCTTCATTTATTTTTTCTTCTCTATATTGTTGTTCTTATAAGCTTTTTTTCATTTCTAACATTTCTTTAGAAAAGTCTTTGTGATGTATGTTTTTTCAGGCAATTTATTTATCTATTTAAATATTTCTATCTTCATATTGTAGAAAGTAAAGGAGATAAGTATGGGTTTATTAAAAGTTATTAATTTCATAAGCTTCGATCCTAACATTTATAACCTACAAAGTTTCCTTTATTTCCATGTAGCAATATATTGGTTTTTCTGTGTTTATCTTCACTTTGTCGTTTATGGTTTCTATTTGTATTAATAAAAAAATGTTTTCTACTATTACAGGTTTAATCTTTTCATCGACCAATCGCATGATGGTATCCGTAATATTTTGTGTAATCGTTGCAGTTTGTTTAACTAATTCGATTTTCATCAATTGAAAAAGTCTTGACACATCTTCTGAAATTCCGATAGTACTCATATCGCAGTTATGTATCTGAATGAGATTTTTGACAAATGGTACACCTGATACTGTTTTACTGTCGGTTAAAAGCGGCCAAGTGCGAGTCGGACTCGCCTATGAAGGGTTCCGTATCAGCAAGTAACATCATATAAAAGTTCTTGTAGTTCGTTGTAACTTTGATCGATGTTTTTACAATAGTGAATTGATTGAATGAAAGGTAAATTGCGGTTTACAATTTATTACTACTACTTACTAGATTTCATTCCAACCAATTTTCGTTGGTAGTTTGCATGATAATGTACAACATAAATTTTTTTTAGTTTTATCATTCTCTTATTTTATAAGTTACAGGGGGGGAGACACACTTTTTTCCACTTTGGAAGTGTCTCTCGCGCAAACTATTCAGTTTAGAAAAAAATGATATTAGAAACCTCAATATCATTTTTGAACACCTATCTATAGATACCTCACACGTAAGGGTTTGATGAAAAAAAAATTCAGTTCCAAGTATGGGGACCCCCAAAATGTATTGTTTTTTCTAATTTTATGTGAAAATCTTAATGCGGTTCACAGTATACATCTACCTACCAAGTTTCAAAAGTATAGTTCTTATGGTTTCGGAAAAAAGTGGCTGTGACATATGGACAGACAGACAGACAGACAGAAAGACAGACAGACAGACATGACGAATCTATAAGGGTTCCGTTTTTTGCCATTCGGCAACGGAACCCTAAAAATGTCAGTTACTTTCAACAATTTCTTTGACCTTGCATTAGTGTAAATATTTCAGAAGTTTTTTTAAGCCATGTGGATCATGTACCTTATATGTATTTCGAGATGATCCTGTGATATGGGTGTTTAACGTTTAACACTGTTTTGTTGACTGTCGTTAATTTGACAACCGTAAGCTGTCGTTCCGCTGTTCATAGACCTCTAATTACACGCTACTTGTTTCAGTTCTTGACCTCTTGCATCCAGCTAAATAGTAACTCATATTAATTCAAAATGTTTCTACATTTTTTCTTTATACTTTATTAACTTAAAAAAATCTAAATTTCTCAACACACAAATAAGTCTCTAGATGTAATAAGAATATTAAAAGTTAAAGCTATTTTCGTTAATAGGCTTATAACTTAAGTATGTTTCAACAGACATAAACCTCTTATATTTAAGAAACAGCCCGAATAAGGTAAAAAAAAATTAATCTAAGTTGCCAAGTTGAAAATACCTACTGTATTTTCATACTTAAAAACTTTGAATTTTTATGAATTTCTTAAATAATAAAGGTGTTATTTATGGACTGTTACTTCGCACTTCTTGGATAATGATCTAAATTTATTGACATATGTAATAACAATGACAAATTGTAATCTATTTTCCAATGTATAGTTTGTTTGGCCCATAAAATTGTAATTGTATGTACTGAAAATATATTTTGTTTCAGTGTTTTGTGTGTTTTCTATAAATATTTATTAAGAGGATCTTATGAATTTATATCCATAGTACATAGTAGTCGTAATTTGGGACTAGATTACGTTGTGAGTTAATAGATGTCCGAAAACATTAATAATACAAATGTATGTATTTTATTTATCTAATACTTTATAATTTGACACTTGTAAGTTATCATTCTATAATGATTCAATATATGTCGTCATAATATGTAAGACTTCTAGAGAATTTCTCATATTTATAGGGTTCCGTAGGTCATAACTCGGAACCCTTATAACTTCGTCTTGTCAATCCGTCAGTCCGTCCGCCAGTCCAAGGACTTCAAGCATTAACCGTTTGAAAGGTAAGTCTTTACTTACCTTTCAAACGGTGAACTTTCAAAGACGAATCTTTACATGGATGTGTATTTTTATCTCATCTATGAAGTTCTAAACTATAAAAAAAAAAGCGGCCAAGTGCGAGTCTCCTACGGAACCCTAAAAACAGTTTTTTAGGAAGATAATTTTTTCTCAACTACTTCATCATGTACTTGTACTTCAACCTCACGATGAAGTAAACTTGAGAAAAATATCATCTACCTAAAACAACTGTCTTTTCACACATTGAGAGGTTGTTTAGACGATTTCTTAATATAGGTTTTCGGTTGCAAGTTATTTAACTTTGAAGTGAATTGTTTTGTATAAATAAGGTGTTCCCCTCCCCGCTAAAAACTAAACACCTGGCTTGAAAAAGCCATGATCGTGGTTTAGTTAACTGTGTTAGTTCAGGAGTTATAGAAGCCAAAGTTGTAAAATTTGCTTACTATGAAAATTTTGAACAAAAATAACGAAACAAAAAGTAAACTTAATGACACGAATTTAAATCCACGTACTATTACGACTACGGAACACTATTCTATGCAACATGCTCTTTGCCGATTTTTAGGGTTCCGTAGCCAAATGGCAAAAAACGGAACCCTTATAGATTCGTCAAGTCTGTCTGTCTGTCCGTCCGTATGTCACAGGCAATAAAATTATTTCCGAAACTATAAGAGCTATACTGTTGAAATTTGGTCAGTCGATGTATTCTGTGAACTGCGTTAAGATTTTTACATAAAAATAGAAAAAAAAAACAATACATTTTGGGGGTCCCCATACTTGGAACTGACACTCAAATTTTTTTTTTTATCAAACCTATACGTGTGGGGTATCTATGGATAGGTGTTCAAAAATGATGTTGAGGTTTCTAATATCATTTTTTTCTAAACTGAATAGTTTGCGCGAGAGACACTTCCAAAGTGGAAAAATGTGTCCCCCACCCCCTCTAACTTCTAAAATAAGAGAGTGATAAAACTAAAAAAATATATGTTGTACATTACCATGCAAACTACCAACGAAAATTGGTTTGAACGAGATCTAGTGAGTAGTTTTTTTTAATACATCATAAATCGTAACACACAATTTACTTTTCATCCAATCAATACACTAGTATAAAAACATCGATGAAAGTTACAACGAACTACAAGAATTTTTATATGATGTTACTTGCTGATACGGAACCCTTCATGGGCGAGTCCGACTCGCACTTGGCCGCTTTTTTTACTAATTGGTATTGTTCGTTGCTTAGTGTGAATGCTGAATAGGGAAGGTGACACCCTGTATTCGTACTTCGTCGCTATACGTATTTTTTTTATTTAAAGGTTTTCCCACAGCTCGTTTATAAAAAACACATAATATTAAATGACAAATTATACAAGGGACTTACACACTTGCCAATTACGGGGTAACCAACATTCTGATGAATGTTGGTTATCATTACAATCATTACACATTTTTTAAAACATGCTCAGCTACACAATACTAAATCAAAAAACCAATCACAACACCAGAAAACAACGAGATTTTTTTTACTAGGTTCAGGACAAATAAACAAGACGTTTCATCACATGGAAGAAACTCTACTTCAATTTCTTGGAATTTCCTAGCTATTCTTTTGTGATTTCAGGTTCCTGGATCTATGTATGTGAACTTATTGAGTCATGATGCATGTCAAAATCTGGTACCGCTTTTAAGGAGGAATTCATCTATATATAATACAAATATAATATTAGGTGTTAAAATTATTACAGAAACAATACTCCTGCGGTTAGGTTAGATTATACTTACACTAAAACCTATAGTCAAAGAACAGTATCACCGGGCCTCCGAAAAGGGGGCCGTGATTGACAGGTCAAAAAGAAAAATTAAAAGCCACTCAGACGAGTACTTATAATGGATGCGAGGACCGATTGAATAGCCAGGCTTAAAATTACATTAAAGATTTAGCGAGGTGCGCAACTGTAAAGTGTTTGACACTTTTGATGAATTTAATAGATTTAAATTTGGATTTTGTATAAATGTTTTAGTGTATGTTTTTTTTAGTGCGCTAATATTATTTACGTTTCATACTATTAATATTTTCATCCGTGGCCGTTAATGGCTTTATCATATGGGCCAGAATACATCTTGGCCAAACCATTCAACTCGGCTGGCGGCAGATGGACGCGGACTGACTAAGACGGGGAGGGTTGGCGCTGTTTGGATGAGGTTTTCGTTTAGCAATGGACAGCAGTAGGCTGAAAACAAGGTATAAAATTAAAATATTAATTAAATTTTTGGAATGTGAAATAATTAGAATCAGGATAATACACAGAAGAGAAATGGTAGTTTAAACAACAATCTAGACAGTTGACTGGCATTTCGTTTGAAGTACATTCCATTATTTTATGAATAAGGTTTTTGTATCAATAAAATGTTTATTTTCAAGATAGCAGAGTTTAATTTGCAATCATCTGTTATACAAAGTACTTGGGTGAAATCCTCTCGAGCAGTCTGGCGAGCTTAAGCTCACTGACGGGTGCTACAATATTAATTTTAGATTTGAATGGCAGCATAAATATATTTTTTATATAGGTATGAAGCGTTCATTAAAAAGTTTAATATGTTTGTATATTCAGCAACTACATTTTTAATCACTGCAAGATTTTGTATTAAGACAACAGAAAAATAACAGAACAGAACAGATTTTGACGTAATGATGCGTCGTTGAATTCGTTAGAATTGTAGTAGTGACATAGGGTATATGGATTTTCGAAATGGCACCCGGAAATAAAAAAAAGCGGCCAAGTGCGAGTCGGACTCGCCCATGAAGGGTTCCGTACCAGTAAATAACATCATATGAAAGTTCTTGTAGTTCGTTGTAACTTTCATCAATGTTTTTATACTAGTGTATTAATTAGATGAAGGTATATTGCGTGTTACGATTTATGACGTATTAAAAAAAAACTACTCACTAGATCTCGTTCAAACCAATTTTCGTCTGTAGTTTGTATGGTAATGTACAACATATTTTTTTTTTTAGTTTTATCACTCTCTTATTTTAGAAGTTAGAGGGAGGGGGGGGGACACATTTTTCCACTTTGGAAGTGTCTCCCGTGCAAACTATTCAGTTTAGAAAAAAATGATATTAGAAACCTCAACATTATTTTTGAAGACCTATCCATAGAACCCCACACGTATAGGTTTGGTGAAAAAAAAGTTTTGAGTTTCAGTTCTAAGTATGGGGACCCCCCGAATGTATTTTGAAATGTATGTTTTTTTTCTATTTTTATGTA
The DNA here is from genome assembly GCA_932526445.1 of Phragmatobia fuliginosa. NCBI lineage: Eukaryota > Metazoa > Arthropoda > Insecta > Lepidoptera > Erebidae > Phragmatobia > Phragmatobia fuliginosa. The sequence continues at coordinate 17,264,098 of OW052067.1, forward strand.
AAAATCTTAATGCGGTTCACAGAATACATCGACTGACCAAATTTCAACAGTATAGCTCTTATAGTTTCGGAAATAATTGGCTGTGACATACGGACGGACAGACAGACAGACAGACAGACTTGACGAATCTATAAGGGTTCCGTTTTTTGCCATTTGGCTACGGAACCCTAAAAAGGGGGTGAGTTTCATTTTATTATCTTATTTTTGCCATAAGCTATGCCTTAGCAATATGGGTATCAAATGAAAGATCGCAAAAAGTTCATTTCAAAATTATGTATAATATCACATTTATATTATTCTCTTAACATTAACTGACCAGAAGCTTAAAAATATACTTGTATATCAGGTCGCCCGAGTATGATTTGAATATGTAACTATATTTAAAGTTAGAATAGACAAGAATACCATAGAAATATCACAATATTAAATATATACGAGCAAAGTCACAAGCAAATGCTAATATTATATAAGTTTTTGAATGAAATCAAACACGGAATATTTATATCAAATTTATTTTTTAATACATTACCTAAGACACGCCTACAACCAGCGGACAATAAACTGTTGATTTGATATTCAAACAGACACGTCAATTTCATATATTTGTATACGTTTAGATAATATTCACCCAAAGTAGGGTTAGATCTGTTATTTGGAATATTAACTGATTTCCAACTGCCAAATAGAGTTACATAAGAAAATATGTTTTACCGAAGTTGATGTAATGGCAACCAGCCGAATAATATTAGCTATTTCTGCTAATGTCAAGTATTTAACGTAATGAGATAGGGACAGTCTTCTCAAAACAAAAAAGATCTCCTTACCGAAGTCTGAGTACAAGACGGGTAGATCATTTTCTTCCAACGACAAAAAAAATATCTCGAGCACGTTTCCATGGCAACGACGTAAGCCGCCAACCTGTTGCCAACACATGTATACAATTCTGTATCCCATTCCTTTGAATTTGTAAAGAATTGGGGACAATGCGTCGTACTCAATGGATACCAAACTCTTTAAGAGCTTCGGACGTTGTATCATATTTCTAGTAGGTAATATTTATACTGTCTGATAATATATCTATAGAGTCCCACGGTGTTACACACACACACGTGTGTTGTAGACAGCCAAAAATTTAAAAAAGCTTTTTGTTGTAGAGAACGTGTATTCTTTCATATGAATTTAGTGAAAAGCTGTTAATTTGAAATTACATATATATATGTTTGGCCACAGCATCTGTTCCAAATGATTGTTGCAACGCCTGTGGATGGACACTTCATTTTATTATGTATTGGTATAAATATAGATTAAAAAATGTAATTTGTGAGTTATAATCCTACTAATATTATAAACGTGAAAGTTTGTGAGTATGTGTGTATGTGTGTCTGTGTGTATGTTTGTTGCTCTTTCACGCAAAAACTACTGAACGGATTTGGATGAAACTTTACAGTAGCTTAAATATCAGAATAACACATAGGCTACTTTTTACTGCAATAATAGAGATAAACGGGCGAAAGATGTGATTATAAAAATATATTAAATCATAGATTTCAAAATGTATCACTGTTTATCTCCTGTCAAAACTTCACAGGTTGCCTAGCAACCATAATAAGACGCGGGTAACACCGCGGGGCGCAGCTAGTCATATATATATGTCGGCAAAAAGGTATTTCTAGATGTGATCCGCGTCGTGGTCGATCGGTGAATGCTTCCCGCTCGGCCCGCACGAACACTTATATAGACTACACCGAAGGGATGACGTTTCACCGCTTGCGTCTCGTTGACAAATCAGCTCCCGTATAATTGAATATTCCGACATATATATATAAATATATTTATATATGTCCGTGTGGTAGCGGATTAAGAATACATAGTCTCACCACTCCTATTCATCACGCGGGTATAGTTAAAGGCGACTAAGGGATAAACTGTGCAAGACAACATCATTGCAAAGAGAAGGAAAACTTGAAACCAGCCCTATACTAACCCGTCTGGCCTAATAAAAACGAAGAGGTTATATAACCTCTTCGTTTTTATTCATTGACATTCATTCATTTATTAATATACGCGTCGAATATATATTCGACGCGTATATTTTTACTTTTTTCCCTGCATAACTTTTTACATAATAGGCTGATTTTGATAATTTTTATTTTGTTTGACAGGGTATTACGTCAAAGTTGGTCTTAAATAAATTTGGAAGCAAAAGAGGGAATGATTGATTGTGTACTGATACTACTGATTGTAATATCACGCATAACTTTTTACATAGTAGTTCAATTTATCGATCTCTTTTTTTATTTTTTTTTCTATAATTATTTGGCTCATCAACAATTATTTACACTGAGTAGGTACAAATTAAAAACAGATAAGCACCGCATACCCCTAATACAATGTACAGTACACAATTAAATAACATTTTTCTTTGAAGTTAGAATTTTTTTATAATTTTAAGATTCAAATCTAATAACACTCAAAACTTACAACTAAATACAATTCCCCGAAACCTGCTAAACGAGTCAGAATGAATATCCACCAAATTACTGCAGCCATTAACCAATCTACACAACCGTGGAATAATGGAATGAGCTCCAAGGACCGTCCTACGAAGAGGTGGATGCAAGGGCGTTAAGGGATCGAGGATATCTTGCAGGGGCTTGAAATTTTTCCAATAACGGAGGGCAATCAATTTGGGATCTTACCAACTTAAACAAGAAAAGGGAGTCAATTATATTTCTACGTTTCTCTAGTGAAGTCATCTTAAAATGAGTGAGTCTTGATTCGTATGAATTTAAAGTCTTACGCAAACCTACGGAATATGTTAGATGCCAGAGAAACCTCTTCTGTACTCTTTCGAGCCTTACGGCCTGGCCACGAGTTTTGGTCTTAGCGAAAAGCGGAGCGGCGCCGGTGAGCGGTGCGTTTTGCACGCCACGAACCCTAGTAGCGAATAGTTGCAGCGGCGACGGTGGACGTATTTAGGTAGTCGAAACGTGTTAAAAATCATGGCGTTATAAAAATTATCCCCTGTCTGTTTAGAAACAATTTTTTTTTTTAAATATGATAGAATGAGTGCACGAACTAAATAAAGATCGGTATTTAGATGGTGGATTTAGTGACCTATACGAAGGTCCTACCTTTAAGAAGTAACTGATGTTTCCAAGTGTTTTGCTAAGTAGGTACTTACAGAGAGAAAAAACTTTAAAAACTTGTCAACTACTTACATTGCGTATAAGACATACTAGTAGTTTCGTGTGTAGTTATATCTACAGACAAAACTACTGATATGTAAACTCTTTTGCTAATTAGGTACCTACTGACAGAGAAAAAAATTAACTTTTAAAACTTGTCAACTATCCACCTACATTACGTAAACATACCAGTAGTTTTGTCAACATATCAGTGGCTTCGTTTGGTAGGTACCTAGGTTCTATGTTTTTGTGTTATCAATTTAAATTAAACGTAAGTACCATTATATTCCGGAAAACATTGTTTAATTTCTTCCCACAACCTTTTTATATTTATGTTGGGGATATTTTGACATCCATATAGGCGGTCTATTTAAATTTCTGTTAAAAAAGCCTCGGTATCCATTACCGCCATAAAATCGTCTAAATTTTTTTGTTTTTATTTAACGCCGCTGAGTCCGTCACTCCTGCACCGCTGTCCACGCCGCTCTGTTTCGTGGCGTCGCACATACGAACTTGTGCCTTTGTTCCCGCCGCTCTCCATACCGCCCGCCACTGTAGCAATTCGCTCGGCAAAAACCGCTAGCTTTTTCGCTATGAGCGGCGACTCGTGGCGTGCCTCGTACATTTTTATACTTTTGATATGACCGGTCGGCGTTTCGCTTTTCGCTGCCGCTCACAGCGGAAAGGTCGTGAATGGGCCGTTAAGGTGTGTGTGGCATAATGTGGTCTCCAAACATTTTTTTATGAATACACTTTGAGGTTATTCCAACATAAATTTAAAAACAACTCTAACCTCATGGGTAAGAAAATAAGGGATGATTGATTACTCAATAGTCATACGGTACCTTTTAGATTACATGGACTACAATGTTAAAGTTAGTAGCTAAAATGAAAGAAATAAATAGATATAAATATAAAGAAAAATAAAAGAAATATTCATGTTACATACAAAGCAAAAAACAACACAGAAAGAACCTTAAAGAACTTACAAGCAGAAAATAAAAACTGCGTAAAAATAATTATATTATTATTATATAAGAATTTATTGTTATCTCACTGATAAAGATCGAAAAGACTAGTATAAACTAGTATTTGCTACGGTTGACCAGACAAACACATATAGCCGGCAAAATTATTACAATTCCTTTTGGCTTCACCGTATTTGGGTAAAAAACGATATTATGCACCTTTTTTTCACCAAATGAAGGAGGCCACCGAAAGCCACTTTAAAGATCAAGGAAGAAGAAACTCTATACACACACTTTCACATCTTCATCCCTGACTACAAGTTTAGTAACACTTTACCGTCAATCGAGTTCAAGCGTTATTCAAATATTCTTTTTACATATTTCTAAAGTACGGACAACAAGAAGCGATACTAAAGATCATTTAATTTAAAAGTGACCGTGCAGTTAACTCTTTCCGTCATTTGTATTTGTCGTAATGTCTTGTTCTCCCGGCAAAATAATAAAGAAGAAAAAAGAATTATACTAATGTACATAAATATAACTAATAAATTTAAAAAATATACTTTGGTTTCAATGATATAACAGAGGTGAAGTCTGTTACCATACACCGGGCACATAGTTTTATGGCAAGCGATTTCAGAAAAAAATTTATAAAAGTCTATTTTTTGGTTCGCCAGATACTTTTAAAACTATGTTTTCTACTAAAATAAGTAACCCAACTATCAAAACGTTACGCACACCTGCTGATTTGTTTTTTATTTAGTATCGCTTCTCGTTTGCCGTACTTTAAACACATAACGACGTCATCCTTTAACAGTCCACTGCTGGACATAAACCCATCCATACATACATATCATTATAGATAAATTATATCAGGTATGTAAGGTATCGTCGATGAATAATCATGCTCATTATACAAAATTTATCTTAACTTGGCTATCGAACAAGTAACCTCCAACTTCATTGTCAATATAGCTACGATTACAGGCTTTTTGAAGCTTACACCTACACAGAATTTGAACTCAATTATATTATAAGTTCGAATTGTGGGTAGGTGTATCTCAAAGCACATTTTTGAATACCATTTTTTTTTACCGAAGACTAAAGTGTAAGGAAGACGTCCAGGTGCTCCGCCCAATTGCGCAGTAGTCCTTCGCGCCGAGTGGCGGCACGGGATGAAAACATGCCCGATATCATTCTGTTATCACTTTACAACGGGAAAATATCGGAACAGGTAACTCGTAAAACTTTCTACCCATCGTTAAAGTGAAGTAACTCTTCAGACAATTTGCAGCTTATTTTACAAATTGCCCTCGCAGTAGCAGCAGCCTTAAATAATATAAGAAAATAATATACAAGGTGAGTGTAAAACTAAAATGTTTGTTTTTTTTTAATGTACCTTTACTAAAATTGGCAACAAACTTAATGTATATTTTGCATTATCAGATACACTTCATTATCACGGTAATTATTATTTGATTTAATTTCAAATTTCCGATAGCGTAAACTTGCACTGTAAAGATACACTCTCCGTAAGTTTAAGGGGTAACAAGTTTGAATTCATTTAAGTTTTAATAGTTTAATATGTAGTGTAATATACATACATCATACATACACTGGTTAAACGATTGAAATGATATGTGTTAAAGACCTTTGTTAATCTATTCCAAAAAAATATTACAAACCTTTCTTTGAGTCTGCTTTTGGACTCAAAACTTGTGTAAACTAAACAATGTGTAATAACACGAACTAAATAGATTTAGAGGCATTAGAGTGATTTAAAACTTACTCGTTGATCTAACGGTTAGCATAAGCGAGTGATGATCAAGGGCTTGATTCCCGGGTCAGACTACTGTTGGGGGTTTTTTACATGAAATTGTTAATAGCATCTCGGAGTATGGAATAATTAAGACTAGGTGAACCAAACGGTTTTCCCCGTTGTTGTTCTTGTACTTTCACAAAAACCACAGCAGATGGAACTAAAGTGAATTCATAAAAGAAAGTGGCACTTATACCATCCTTACCTCAATAAGGAGTACCTTATAACATCAGCTATCTTAGAGTTCCGTCATAGTCAGTTTAGTCATTTCTGAGATTAGCCGGAACAGATAGACAGATAAAAATTAAAAAAAAAAATGATTTTCTTGTTGTATGTAACGTATATACTTTTATTTTCATTTAGCGAAAATCTGTTAGTTTAAAAGTTCAGACTGACGAAACCATTATGCTATAAACTAAAACCGTATTAAAATTCTTATTCGCTAAACTTTCAGATTCGAGACGAAATATAGATAAACCGGAGCTGAGCCGAAAGGGTTGTAATGAATATGATTGTAGATATACAAGGATTTCAACCAGAAGCAAATGATTTCATACCGAAAGAGATAGCAATACAGTGTGCTAAAGAAGTACTTGTTATTTTGATCAAGCCACCGTACCCTTACCACGCGTTATCAGCAGCACAAAAAAATTCAGTCGATTGGGTAGAAAGGAATAGAAAAATATATTGGGAAGGTGGATTTGTTTCCTATCAAAATTTTAGAAATTGTATAGAATTTTTGAGAAATAAAAATATTTATATGAAAGGTTTAGAGAAGTGTGTGTGGTTAAAAAACATTTTGGAAGACGAGTGCGACGATGAAAACTATAGAATCAGATGTATCGGCCATAAATTCTATAATTTAGAAGAGTTTGGCTGCCCTTCATTTACAACACTGTATGACATATATAAAAATTACAATGTAAAACGGTGTAAATATCATCTAAAGAATTGTGCTTACACAAATGTCCAGTATTTAATAAAATGGTGTGATGATCATAAAATATTCGATTAATCTATTTTTTAAATATCATTAAAAATTTAAAATGTTACTTTTAATAATATACATATCAGGTAGTATCCAGGTTTTACCGCGACTGAACTGACATAGAGAGAGAACAGCATGCTAAAAGTGAAAGATGGTCTTCTGTGTGAAGGTAGTACTGCCCCGATCGAGTCAACCCATTCTTGCTGAAATCAACGTGGCTCAACTACATATCAAGTTTAGTAGTAAAATTATATTAGATATGTTTGATGTAGTTTGATTTATGTAATATTTAATAAAAAATGTAATAAGATCACCCAAATACGTAGTTTTTATGACACAGTCTCAAGTTTACATATACCACGAACGAGGATAAAGTTTTATTTGAATAAATGTTTAATTTATTATTTTGTATCATCTTAAAAATGTTGTAAACGTGTAACCTATAAAAACAAAAACGATTGAAATTTGTATTGATTCTCATTAGGCTAAATTTATTATATCATACCTTCTGTAGCTTTATAAGAGTGCCGAGTAAGAAGCTTATAAACGATATTCATATACTTATAGGGATTCAGAATCGGTGCTAAAAAAGTATATTAGTGAATAAAAAGATAAATTTTAATTGATCCTCAAAGTCATTATTAATATTTAATTGTCTATTGATATTTTAATGTAGTTAATATAAAATTGACAATAATGCTTATATTAGGAATGTTTTAGGACCTTGAATAGGTTCTCGCTGTCTATTCAAATTAGGTATATGGAATAAAAATATTTCATTAAAATGATTGCCTATCACTAGCGACCACTTTCTCATATCTTTCTTGCAGTACATGAATTCTGCGTTTTGAGGCTATCCAAGTATTGACCTAATTTTTAGTTTCTTCATAAGAATGAAAGCGCTGGTCAGCGAGGCCATGTGCTATCGAACGGAATAGGTGAACATCATAAAGTATCGGGTTAATCCGGCGGGTAGGGTAGAACTTCCCATTCAAGCGTTTCCAGGTAAGTTTTCTCTGGTTTTGCCACATGAGGCCAAGCATTGTCATGTAGCAAATCCATTTTGTCGTGTCTCTGCCTTTTTCTTTTAAGTCTCGACTTACATGCATCAATTGAAGTCTAAGCGATCCCCCGTGATAGTCCCATTCATTTTAGGTAGCTCATAATAAACTACATCCTGCTGATTCCACCAAATATAGAGAAGAAGATTCGAATCATGAATATTTGGTTTTGCAGACTATGTTGATGGTTTGTATTTTTTATTGAATGTGATTAATTGCAACCATTTTTCATAACTAGTCACGATGCGGTGCAAAAAACCTATTCTTTTCTGGCGTTGAAGCAGTAGTTCACATGTAAGAAAACGCCGTTGGACCCAATGTCCTTGCTTCTGGATCATTCCTGAAATATTTAAACATTTGAAATAGTTGACTCATCTACTTGTAACGTATTTCCTAGTTCTGCTAGTGAGACATCAGTCTTGATCGAGTAATTTCTCTAAAGTTTCTTCTTTAAATTTTTTCAGTGCGCAAAAATGATTTTGAACTTGAGGATAAAGATATCCTCGAGTTCAAAATCATTATTTTAGAAGTGTCGAAACCAGTCTCCACATGTCGTATCCTACAAAGCATTCGCACCATAAGACTGAACAGGAATTCTATCCTCCAGCTGCAGATTTCTTTTGATACAGTGTAATAAAATTACCTGCAAACACACTTTAATTGGCCCAAAGTAGTTATTTTTAGAACTAAGAAAAAAATGCTTTATTTACACTAAAGTGAACTACCATACTCTGCAATTTCAGGTTAGATACACTACTGCCTTGCATGTGGGTTACCATTCAAAATTCCACGAATGGGGTACTGCTACTGTCATCTTTGTAGAAACAATGAGAACTTATTCAATTTCCTAATAATATCATAATTGTGAACTGATGATCATCACAGTCTACTGCTGGAAATATGTCCTAAAATGAATAGCTCACGTGTTTCCTTCCCATTATGATCCCGGGTCCTTTATGAAGCCGCCGTCGTGTCGCTGGTTTCACTTGGCTTCACCACACTGCCTGTATTCGCAGAGAGTATAATTACCCCTACTCATGGACTACACTCATGCTTTCCATCAGGTAAAGTAACTTTGGCAAGCTATCAAATAAAGAAAACAACCACTCTGATTGAATTTGGGCTCCTCGCATCCAACTCCTGCCAGCCATCCTGCGCAAGCTGTCATTCTACCTGGTCTGTGGGCGTCCTACACTACAAACTGATCAAACAAAATATATATGACATAAAGGTAACAAAAGCGAATTACAATCCCATCACTAAATGCATCGAATCATCACCCCGTCCCATCAAACGCAGTAAGGTGGGCTAATTGACGGCTAAAAGCCTCCCTCTGTGCCGCGAATAATCCGTTGCATGCCTGATCTGAGCTTTGGCGAAATTAATATTGGCTTTGCCACTCGGCTTTAGTTGATTTTAGTCTATTGTGTGTGACATTTGTAAAAACAAATAGTCCTTTGTGCTTTGTACACCATAAATGGAACAGATCTGTTTTTAATAAGATTTTTCTTTATACAGTGATTTCGATATGTTATCTATTCTAAATTATATTTTTTTTATAATGTTCTACCTAATCAATGAAATCAATTCTTTACATTGTTACTTTGTTCGCTTATATTTGGTTAATAAGATTGTATTTTCATTGAGTTAAATATAAAAAAATCGGCCAAGTGCGTGTCAGGCTAAGCATAGAATTGGGTTACCCATTATAAAACATAGATTTAAAATCGTGTCCAATATAATTGTTATGTTTAATTATTATTCCTTTATTATATGAAATTTTCCAAGTAATCGCATTTCACAAGTTGGCTTCTATAACTTGGCACCAAGACCTTATATTATAGTTTTCCTTTAAAGACCGTGACATGGACTATCAGAGTTTTTCAGAGTTTTCGGGCCAGCCATTTAGCTTTTAGATGTTTTAACAAATAAATGAGCTTTATAGTTGAAGATCTCGCAAACGGATACCTAAATCAAAAAATCGTCTTAGCAACCTCTCAATGTTTTTTTTATTGCTACCCTTCACTATAGGATAGACACGGCAGAAAAATATACCCACTTTACATGTTGGGGAGATCCAGATCCAGAGAAAATATATTACTTACCTTTAATGTAGGTAATGAACAAAAAGCGGCCAAGTGCGAGTCGGACTCGCCCATGAAGGGTTCCGTAGCAGCAAGTAACATCATATAAAAGTTTTTGTAGTCTGTTGTAGCTTTTATCGATGTTTTAATTATAGTGTTTTGATTGAAAGAAATGTAAATTGCGGTTTATGATTTATGACGTATTAAAAAAAAACTACTTGCTAGATCTCGTTCAAACCAATTTTCGTTGGAAGTTTGCAGGGTAATGTACATCATGTATTGTTTTCAGTTTTATCATTCTCTTAGTTTAGAAGTTACAGGGGGGGGGAGGGGGACACACATTTTACCACTTTGGAAGTGTCAATCGCGCAAAGTATTCAGTTTAGAAAAACATGATATTAGAAACCTTAATATAATTTTTAAAGACCTATCCATAGGTATGGTTTGGATGAAAAATTTTTTTTTAAGTTTCAGCTCTATGTATGGGGACCCCCAAAATTTAATGTGTTTTTTTTTATTTTTGTGTCAAAATATTAATGCGGTTCACAAAATGCATCTACTGTCCAAGTTTCAACAGTATAGCTTTTATAGTTTCGGAAAAAAGTGGCTGTGACATACGAACGGACAGACGGACAGACAGACAGACATGACGAATCTATAAGAGTTCCGTTTTTTGCCATTTGGCAACGGAACCCTAAAAAACATTTTAATATTTACGTTTTACATTACCTACATTAAAGGTAAATAATAAATCAAAAAAAATGATGGTCACCTACTTACAATCATATTAAAAAGTTTTACTTTATTTCTTTTTTTTTTAAATCCAAAAATAAACGATAACTTCTGACGTAGACCTTATCTTTTAACGACAATAAGATAACTGAGAAATATTTTTTATTGACTTAGTAATGTTTTTACAATTACAATTCATGTTCTACAATCTTCTACAATTATCGTAGCAACGTAGAGCCGTAGCACAAGGAAGCCACAATCAGCAACGATCTGTGACATAACATAATTGAGTACACGAATTTTTAAAAGCTTTGTACCTACTGACTATTATTAGAAAACTAGCTGAGTCCTGCGATGTTACCCGCGGTTATTGTGGTACTCCGCAGAGTGAAGCTATTCTAAAAAAAATATATAATAAAAAAATATATATATAATAGACTAAGTTACTCCTTATGTCTTAAAGGCTACTTTATACCGCAATAACCGACATAAACGCAGGCAGAGTCGCGGGCAAACGTTAAATAACATATTCCTGTAAATCTGTACCTGTATAAGCGGCTAACCGAGACAAATATTTAACTAATTTGTTCAGCTCTAAAGGTATCTGTCTGGTACACTAATTGAAGTCGCAGTCGAAGCAAACAACTTATTGGAGTTGACAGTCAAAGCCGCAGGCATCTTACGCTATGTACTCGTAGCATTAGATTAGCGAACGTTATATTACGTCTGCGGAATAATAGGGTGTTCTCATAAAAGATAATAACTTTATACTATATTTATAATAGAAATTGTATAGATATTTCATAAGCTAAAGACTATAAAAGGCGGCGCGCGCCTGTGCTTGGCATATTTCTTGTCGTGCGCTCGGCGTGACAACTCTGAAGGAACGGTGTTGCGATCTTTGTTACATATCAAATTTTTAAGTAAGAACTGCGAGTATTGTAAGTGATAAACTTGTTAGAATTGGAAATATAATGTAACTATTTCTATTCAAATACTAATAAAAGTTAATTTCTTGTGTAAGTACTGTAATAATTATTTTTTTGTTTTGTTTCACTTTCGGCCACAGAAGTAAAAGTTACGGTTCATCCCAAATTCATCCAAAAGGCAGTAAAAGTTAAATCGCAGCGCTCAAGTCTACAAATGCGAATTGACGCAAAAAGAAGTGATGAAAAGCAAAACCATTTTTTCAACTTGTCTTTACTAATAACTATACATATAGGGGAAGCTTACAGTTAAAACTAAGCTTTAAGAACAAAAGTATAGAGTATAAATTAATGAATTTAAACGTAAATATTAAAATGATAATGACATCATCATCATCAGCCTATCACAGTTGGTCATTGGTACATCACAAAATTAAACATAATGTATTATGTTATAACAACAATATACAATGTATCAACAATACTCCAATAGATTGTATAATGGAAAAAATATAGGTATTCAATCTCATACAATTCTGACATTTTATTAACTTACTCAATAATAAAATAATTATTTATTTAGGCTTAACTCTCTACTTTATATTTCTATCCATTCTCCATAAAATTTCAGCTTAACGGTTTAACTTTCTGTTATGCTAAATAATGAACTGTAAAGTCAAACTAACTTTACAGTTCATTATTTCAGTTTCATAATGAAACACAAGAATTGTAAGTATGTGTTTTCTTTCTTAACCTTATAAGAATTGTATTTCAGCAAGCAGTATCTACTGAAACTAAAATTATCGAAGTGGCGGGGCAAACTCACAGCCTCGTAATCTGTTTAATAGAATTAAATTACATACATATTGATACTAGGTATATCTTTGTTTTTTAAGTTTTTTTTAATCTTAACCCGTACACTTATAAAATGACGTTTATGTATTCAGAAAACAATGATAGGATTGTTTCTAAGCGTAAGTGAGAACGTACGAAGCTCCAGACTGTAAAGTCCAATATGTAAAAGTATCTCTAAAAGATTTCCTTACAAAAATAATTAATGGTACATATTTACACGAAAATTTGAAACACCCTGCACTTCATAACTTAATTATCTGAACATAGACGACAACATCTCAAGCAAATATTTCTCATAATTCTTCAAACTTCATTAATTATTTCTTCACTGCTTCAACATTTTTATTAAAGTTAGCTGCTCTATAATTACAAAAGCTAGGCTAAAATTAAATTCATCTTGGTTACTCTTTATATCATCTTAATAAAGCCATTACAGAGATTAGCCGGAACGAACAAGTAGACAGACAGATTTAGTGATAAGCTTTTATTTGAAATTCCATTCAGACACTTGCAGTTTAATTATTTGTGTAGTTCTGATATATGTGTTTTATCATATTCTGTGTATTCTCGACAACAAATTCTCGAAGCTTTGATATTTATATTTTCCAACTAATAATGCACTCATCATATATAAGTAGAAAATATAAAATACACGGCTTGTGCTCAATCAATTAAAGGCAACACAATAAAAAAATGAAAAATTAGAACATTTTAAATTAAGAATAAGAAACAGGACTATCATGTAAAAAATCTTATAAAATAACAAATATAATTTATACATATATACCAGAAAATATAAAATAAATGGCTTGTGCTCAGTCAGTTCTAAGCAACGACACTTAAAACAAATTTAAAAATTATAGCATTTTAAATTAAGAATAAGAAAGCGAACTCTTACTTAAAAAACTATTATACTTTGTCCATTCGTTTATTGTCTTTTTGACAGGTCACGCCTATAAATTAACGGTATTTTTTTCGTAATAATGTACTACAGTAATGTCGTACTTTATAGACGGGTAGGGAAGTTGGCAGTGTGCATAGCTAAAAACAACATATAAAACAGTTCTTGAAATATGATAAATCGATTAAACGATTAATATAATCTATCATATTATTATGATCAAAATAATTTGACTTCATGTAACTATTGTTTCTGTAAATTTAAAAGGAAATTAAAATAGTATGACTTCAAGATTTTTTTTTTGAAAAGACAACTCCCTCATTAGGAATATAAATCCTGTGTCACGGGGGACTTTACAAACATACATGAAACGGACACAAAGGACATCCAGACTTAAATTTCAACAACAATTTGCTAATCACACAAAGTGTAGGATTCGAACCCACGACACTTGGCGAAGTAGAAAGCGGCGTGGCGACCGCTTAAACCATTAGGCCAATCGTGCAGTCATTTGTTATTTGCAAGGAATTAAGTCGAAATTTTTGAATTTAAGTTTAAATTTGGAATAAAGAACAATAACTCTGTGCATTAATTAATTTATTTTTGGACCACTGAATTTAGCTTTGAAACGTTAATGACGTTTAAATCCAGAGTTATGAGAAAATAGGGGGAAGTGGGGCAGATCGATACACAAAAATTGAAAGTCGAATAACCTGTGAATAAACCATTTAGTTTTAATCAATTTTCAAAACATTATTTAGCTAATTATATAAATTTTATAATATCAAGGAAAAAAATTGTTTAGGATGTGAAAAAAAGCGAATATTACATTTTCTGTGAAAAATGACTTTTGTATCCAAGTGCCCCACCAGTGAGGCACTAGGATACACCACGAGGGGCACTTTAATACAGAATTGAAATCGTATGCATATTAGTTAAATTATACACTTTTTCATGATAAATGTAATTTTTATAATGGAGAGACCGTAATTAGCTTACAAAGTAGTTGTTATATAATCCCACTATCACGACAATAGTTGACAACTTCACACACTTGTGACTCTTGGTTGTCACAATTATAATTGGGTTATCTTTGGTGAACGATGTATGGCGTTGAATGTGTTGAAGAACTTGAATGAACAAATCAGCCGTACTTCGGGAGCCCTATTTACAAGTTATCCACGTTTACCTGAAACAATTTGTCCTACTTGTCTCTGTGTCTTTTCAGCCAAAACTTTAGACATTGGCAAAACTGCATTAAAACCTGTTTCGTCCAAATTGACTATACGATTACCTGTAAATATATATCGTACCATTACACGCTCAAAATTATCAAGAAATGCACTTAAGTGTTAATAAATGCAAAACTTCTTGCGGCGCTTGTGTTTTCAGACTTTCATAGGTTGAGCTCCTTGTTCCAGTTTCTCAATCCTGCTGCCCCACCTTTATCGGCCTGCTCATTTTTTCCATAATTCTGGATATTTGCATCCCCAATATTCTGCGTACTCATAGGCTAACGCTAAAAGTTAGTTACTTCAGAGATAACCAAAGATGCATCTGGCTGCTAGTCAACAAATATTATGAAAAAACTTTCTCTTGCTGGGTAATAAATACTTGAGCAACGGCTTCGATCCACGCAAATAAGAAGATGACGTTTGATTTTCCTGATAAGCTTTTCAAAACTTTTAAACATGATTTCGCAGAGTTGAGATTTGATTCCATACTTGTCAGCTGCTTTTCAATCGGCTATTAGCCTCGAAGTTACATCAGACACGGCACACTTGATGTTCTCCTTATTTATATTTCGTCTTTGGTTTGTACGTGTGCACTATTTTCTAATGACAAAAAGAATACCCACTATAATATTAATATATTTTTATGAACCGTGGCCCTTTTGATACAGTTTCGGGGCACCTTGATGCGTTCCATTGTGCCCCGCACTTTGCTGTATCTAACTACCCCAAATGTTTTTTTTCATAATGCAAGTTATATAAATAAAACTAAATTATTTATTGAGAAAAATGTACAAAATTCTTATTACTTAATAGTTCAACTTACCTTTGGATTATATAAATATTATCCAGATGGTTTATAAGATCTTTGAAACACTTTTACATTTTATGTATTTTTTTACTCGTCACCACGCAAAACACGTTACCTCCTGTCCAATAGCACCAGCTTACTGGCTGAGTGTGGGGCCACAATGGATGAGTTCTAACGTTAACAGGAATGTTTTAAAGAAAGCGCCATTGGAATGCATTTAATAGATTATGAAATAATGCTTGTGTGTCAATGTGCCCCTTGCATCATTCTGCCCCACCTCCCCCTACATTTGAAAAATCACATAATACTTACTAAAGTACACATAATCCATTTTTCGTCGCACGTAACAAGTTTTAGTTTAAGACAACTTTAAGTAGGTAAAAAATTCAATTCGCGAGAGGCAGTACAAAATGCCTTTGAAGAGTTTGTTGCCTCCCGTCCAGCTGATTTTTACAAGAAGAATCATTAAACTGCCAATGCGTTGGCAAAGATGCGTCGATTGCATGGGTGATTACTTCGAATAACAGAAATAAAACAGTTTGAAAAAATTAGTACTTTCACTTATTGCATACAAAACGGCAATTTCATAGGTAAAGACCTATTATAACAAATACATTCCACATTCAAAGGCGAATATATACCGCCGACCATTGCAATTTAATCTATAGTGAGCTTTGGCTTATCCAAGTCTAGACTCAAGATGTTCCACAATTTTTCAAAATATGTGTTTAAATCTAATAAACGAGAAAGTTTGATATAAGATTTGGTTGATTACATCCTGGTTAATGACAAGTTAAACTCTATAACAGCCACCATTACAACATACTTACCAAATCGAAATAAAACATAAAACGTGATTTTGTTTTTAATAGTATACAAAACATTTCACAATAAACAAATATTTACAAGAAGGTCTATCCAAGTATATTTGATTAAACTCAACTTACGCTGCAAACCAACCTCCAAACAATTTATACCCGATTGCGGGGAAAATTAACCTCCCTCTTCCTTAACTAGGTGGCTGGCAGCTTGTGAATGTCGCTAGATAACTCTCGTCAACAAACTAACACTATGAACTTCACCTTTACCCTCGCTTTAGATACAACTTTGTCATTATAAAGTTTTATTATACGGAAAAGAAATAAATGAACAAATTTAACACTTTCAAGACTTACACAACTTTAATTATAACTAATTTCTAATAATTATCAGAGAATAAAGAGTTTATTGAATAGTTATAGGCCAAAATCACCATCATTATTAAAATCACAACTAAGCACACAGTCAAAGAATACACATTATTTTAATTTATTTTTAACATCAATACTATTTTATTTTATACTACGTACACTAAGCACTCTCAAATGCAAACAATAAACAGTATTCAGATTTTGCTACAGCATCAGTGGAGAGTGAAAAATCTAGTTAAGTATGATACGAAAGTGCAGAGACGATAACAAATTGATAAATATTCATGGCCATGCCCCGTGAACTTTCAGGATTTGGAACATTTGAATATTGCTTGTTGATTTTAATATATGCAAATTGAATCGAGTTCATTGAGTTGTGTTCAAATTTTATGATATGTGTACAGTAATGACGTGTAAACACATGGATGACAAATCATGTGAAGAATTTAATGTCACTAAATTGACGGTAAACGTCTCGGTTATCCAATTTATAAGAAGCAGTTGATTGAGTAATCGGTCCCCCTCGGATACGCATCACGAGTTACTTACTACTTACGCGTACGAAGTTACTTTCAGTTCACTGAGCGAAACACTCAGTAGCTATTTAGATTCATTTTGTTAAAACCTATCACAAAAATGATTGTGTAAAAAATGTGATGGAGTGCTTATATTACCATTACTGTAGAAGAAAGTTTTAAACTCTTTTTAGTTTATTTGTTTGTATAACTTAGCACAGAAACATATATATATATATATATATATATATATATATATATACTAGATGACCCAGCGAACTTCGTACCACCCAACTTTAAAATTCCAGAACTTGATCGCAGTGCCACCTACCGGGTCCAACTGCAAATCTAAACCATTCCCAGATCCCCTTGAACACACACAAAAAATTTCATCAAAATTGGTCCAGTCGTTTGAGAGTAGTTCAGTGACATACACACTCACAGAAGAATTATATATATAAAGATTATATATATAAAGATATATATATATATTTACACAATATAAATTATTCCTGATAATGTTACATTTTACAAAACACAAATTAATATTAAATCTCAAAAAGTATTCTTTACTAAATTCTATAAAAGTAATAGATTTGAAGATGCAGAAATGTGAAAATATTTAAAGTAAAAAATTTTAGTAATTCTTCATACAAAAGCCACTGAAGAACAATGACAAACCTTATGCCGTAGGTTGCACGGGGCATACCTAGAGGTGACTCAGAGAAAAGGGGTGGTTCATACGTATGGCAGGAGCTATTTGTGAATTATTTATATATTAGGAGTGAAAAGAAAAGTAGATACATGTGAGACATAAACTAATACATTGTCTTCACAACTTTAATTTGATGTAGTATTCGTACACAGTTTATATTAAATATAGCGTATAGGACAGCTAATCAGGCCTCGAGTTCAAGTTCCGGGTCGGGTTAAAAAGTGTTTTTGTGTTTTTGTTAGGAAATTCCTAATAGCAGCCCGGAGTTTGGAAGTTTGGCGGTAATTCACGCCAGCGCCTCTGAACTGATATTCAGGTAAAACCAGCTGAACTAGTAGCCGACCCCAAATAATATTGGGAATAAGGCTAGAAAGAAGAATATGTGTCTTAAATAGGGTAGGCACATACACTAGTATACAAAACTTTTATCTATACCTCAAAGTACAAATCAATATTGTAACAATGTTATTTAAATACTATATAGGTATATGATCGGTTGAAAATAATATTTACTTATTTTCAATCGTTATCGATATAATCAGATCAATCAATTAAATCAACATCCCAGCAAATGTCCTAATGCTAGACTCTAGACTAGGACTGGTAAGAAAACGCAGTGGCCACTTAATCTTACCTTTGGATGTTTTTAAACCGGCCTAAGGCCTAAAACTAAACTTGCACGACCGTTATCCTATAATAACAACAGAGACCGACTGCTTAACGTGCCCTCCCAATCCACCAGTCGACCATCCAGGCACCACCGCACCGTCGCTGCTTATCTTCAGCGATTGTTTCTATTCAGTTAGGACAACCTTTGATAAAATTTAAAGAATGTATATTAAAGATCGAAACAAGTCATCATCATCATCAATAGTCCACTGCTGGACATAGGCCTCTCCTTAGAAAGATGGTTTTGGCCTACTATACCAAGCTGGCCAGACGTGTTGGTATTGGGTTGGGTTGGGTTGGTTTCAAGTTTTCCTTCTCTTTGCATCGATGTTGTCTTGCGTAGTTTATCCCTTAGTCACCTTTTATGACACCCGCGGGATGAATAAGAGTGGTGACACTCTGTATTCTTAATCCGTGACTACACGGACATTGAAACAAGTACTTGAGTAAAATATAACTATAAGTACATAGTATCGTTAGGAAGTGAAGGGTCAGTTTAAATTTAGAGGGGAAAGTAATTGAAATTTTATGAATAGTTTATATTTGCAAATAATCGCACCCTTATAAGCTCCCTAAATTAATTTACTACGCACGCCAACACAGCCCTCTAGGTATAGATGCTATAAACCTGTGCCCAGACTTAATTTAGGCACATCAATATCATGACATCATGGTAATGTGATTTAACAAAGGCGTGTTTTTGACATATTGTGTCAAACACACGCCTTTGTTAAAATTGAGGCCTCTGTAACGTTGTTGTATGTCCATTGTGTGAAATTGTGACTTCATTTTATATTTCCTTTTATATCATAGAAGACGTAATTTTTATCCAATCATGATCTTTTATAAGTTAAAAATATTTTCTCAGACTCACGTAAAGAATTTAATCTAGATAGTTCTTGTTAGGCTCCTTCTTTGTAGCCTAGCCGTAATCATTAAAAAAGTTATAAAAAGTAGTTGCAGAGAATTTCTGCACGAAAAATATACTTATTTAAGTTTATATTATGGCCTACATATGCCCAGCAGTGGACTGAGATAGGCTGAATGAAGTTTATATTTGAAAATCTTATGTTTTTACTAACGATACTTAAACCGTCTTAACCCCTAAATTTTAATAGATATCTAATCACTGATTTAGGTGTCCCCTTAAGGTCTGTGAAAACGGAAATATCATTAAGGTTTGCCACTCTTGAGATACATAAAATCACGCTTGTTTCTCCGAAGTTCAACGTGACCGTGTTGCAAGATTAACGTGCAAAGTACCTACTCAAACAAACCTATTGAACCTAAATACGGGACAAGTTTCGGTGTATGTTTTCGGAGAGTTAGGTTCTCTCCATCAAGGTTGTAGTACCCGGTCAACGTGACCGTATTGCAAGATTGATCTGCAAAGTACCTAACTACTCATTGAAATTAATATATTGAACCCAAAAATACAATGTCTGCTGTGAGTTTTGAAGTGTTGGGTTCTCTTGGAAGCTTTCTGGTTGCAGCAGGTCGAAGTTATCAAATGATTGTGAAAAACAACATAATTTTGAAAATCAACTTTTACTCTTACACTGCTGGACCGATATTAACCAAACATAGCTAAGAATCATCGTAAAGAAACATAAAAACACAGTGAAAAACACAGACAGACAGACATCGACGTCAAACTTATAACACCATCTTTTTACGTCGGGAGTTAAAAAAAATACTAGGGATACACACACTACATAAACACTACATGTTGAAAAAGCACTTGTCGTTTACAAACTTTTTAAATATTTATGTAGTACCCGTATTGACTGACGTTACATACCTCCAAGCAAAACGTTCAAAGGTTTATTAAAACCATTTTGAATAGAGTTGAAATACCGGCCCTGTGCGGAACTTAATTAAAATCAGCATTCACATAGTCGAGTTAGTATTTATTTAGTAGAGATGTCAAAGGAAAATTCCAATATTCATTGCACCGTTCCCTTATACACTGTGTATTAAAAGATGGAAACAACCTATAGAATGCAAACTATACACAGTACTTGTATAGAGATGAATCTGTGCCCGGGCGACCTCGCTCCGCTTGTTGGTATTACGGGAGAACTATTCTGATAGCCTATGTAATTATTCAATTCAAGTATAACATCATAACCTATTGATTTACGAGCACTGATACTTCATAAGACGACGGATGTATTCATTGTAGTTTTTGAATTGTACTTTCTGTTGTTGGAATTCCCGATGGGTCATCGGAATTGATCGGTCCCATCACCCCTTGATAGACGTTCTAAGTCGCAAACGAACCGCCTTAAATCATAAGACGTTCAGTCACATGTGAATCTATTAAATTCTGGTATACTGGTACAAGGTTATGCATGATCTCGGAATAAGAAAATCTTTCAAATTATAGCCTACTTTGCTTCAACGGTAAAAGTACAGTATATTCTAAGCTAATTGTAGTTAATAAAGTACATTTGTAAAAAATGTTACTTAACGTGTCTAACAGAATAGGTCTGCATCGATGCCCGAGAATTCCGCAAACTCATCGTTTGTTTGTGTGCGTGAGCAATGCAATCGATGCAGCTACATTACAGGGGGCCGGCGGACCCTGCTCAAACGAGCTCAACTCAGCAACTCTTTGATGTGTGGGGCTGTTGATTGACACCGCATATTGGCGTTGACCATTCCATTTTGGGAAATAATTTAAATTTAGAGTTACAAATACTAATAAAATTATGACGTAGTTTTGTTGTCGGTAATTACTTACAACTTATATTACAACGCCTTTATGGCGTAAGCATATATTTATTTATTTATTTATTTATTAGGTATATTATTATTTAAATAAGTTTTTATAAGTTATATAAAAAGCATACAACCAGACACAATTTAGTTGATGCCATTTGAGAGAGAGAAAGAGAGATGACGTTAACTTTACGCATAAAATCATAAAGTAATCTAAGTTCTTAAGACTGCAATTTTTATAATAGGAATTTGAGTCTAGGTGATACATATAGTATACGAATGCATATAAGTTAATAGTAACTTTTGCCCACGACTCAGTTATCGCGATATATTTTCAGCAGCGGTGACGAATTTCAAATGTCAAGTGTTACCACCCCTATTCACCCCATTAATATTGTAATAGAAGATAATACGAGTAAACTAAGCAGAACAAACTCATCGTTCATCTAGTGGTTAGCGTATGCGCCTGCAGATCAAGAGGTAACAGGTTCGATTCTCGGATCGAAATAAATGTTTGTATAATCTGCAAATATTTGTTTCGGAGTTTGGGTGTCTTCTATGTGTAGTATGTATTTAGAACAAAAAGTATTTATTTATTATTATTTATTTAAATAGAAAGGAAAACTTGGAACAAATCTATAGCAACCTATCTGGTCAGCGTTAGGCAAAAATCTATGTAAGGAGAGACCTATGGACCCATGTAGCAGTGGAGTATTAGAGGTTGTGTAAATATGTATTTTCTCAAAAAACCGAGAAATGTATTAATTGAAATGCTATACGGGCTGCCACCAAATTGGTCATTTATAATAAGAGTGGATATCAGATAACCTATCCACCTCTAATTGGCTAATATTATTATATATCTACCTTGCATCAGAGTATCGAATGTTGTTAAGGACGTGGCAATTATGGAGTATACTACTCGAGTTGAACCCGATGAATCATTAATTCACCGGGTTCAGCTCCTGCTCAGCATAAAATGGTTGGTTTGCTCTCTTTCAGATAACAATATAAGTTTTAACTTCAGTCATATTATTCTTTTAACACTCTTATAAGAAACTAATACCTGGGCGACCGTGCTTGGCTCGGTTAATACACAAATTTAAATACATTCATAAATATATATCATTTACATGAATTGCTCGTTTCGTGATATTACATTTTATTGGAACACTTTTATTTAAACTTTATTGTAAAAATTATATCCTGTCTTTCACATGATATGGGAAGGCTACTTACTATCGATGATCCAGAAAGTTGACCAGCGCATTACCGTGACAAAAATACCTTTCATAAAGCAATAAGATTCAGTAATAATTATGCTTATTATTCTAATATTTAAGATTATTTTGTTTTGGTATACTAGGAAACGTCATGAAAGGTAACCAAAACAAAACCTTAACAGGTGAGTGATATCAAAAAGTCTCAGCCCCCTATCCACTAATCCTAAGAGATGAGGTCCAAAGACGGCATCACATTTTCGACTCTGAAGTCAAAAACATTATGTCATTCAAGAGACGACCACCTGATGTAAAACAAAATACTGTTGACGTGACTGTAATTGCGTTAACAATGCATATTTGTGCGATAACTCTTATCTCTTTAATTTGATTTCTAATATTTGCAAAGTTCGAATACATCACTAAAACTACATAAAATTTAAATGGGACCATTTCGAATAGCTTATTACTCTTAATGAACCAAACATTTCATATTTTACATTAAATATTGCAGACATCCTACATACAACATAATTTAGTCCCAAACTAAGCAGAACTTGTATTATGGATACTAAACAACCTATATAAATACAGAAACATGTTATTTTTATAAATACATACATATTATACATAGAAAACCAGACTACGAATCAAATATTTGGTCTGACCCGGAAATCAAATCCGAGACCTCTTGATCAGTAGCCGCACAAGCTAACCACTAGACCAACAAGGCAGTCAAAATGTAAAGAATGCTGTTAATTCGTCTTCAAAAGACGGAGTTATGCACGAAGATAAAAATATAAATATCCGAATTGAGAATTATTTAAACCGTAACATAATTGGTATGTTACACAATCACAATTTGACTAGTCTGGAATCTGGATATGCCTTTACCAGATTTGTCTGCAATATTGGGGTAATTAGCGAACTGTCGGACATGTCAGTTGAAACCTGAACAATTAATCGGGACGGAATTCAAAATACATTCCTTATTGTTTGGACTGGAAAACAGAGGGTACATTTCACCGCAACCCTCATTTATGAGTTCTGATTTCAAGCTAAAACCAATCATGTTATTTTATTTTAAGAGTTAAATTTATTTATTATCGTTGCATTTAAAGGTTTTTTTGTTTTGTTTCATCGCCTGTCTGGCCACTAGTAACTACTCTCATTAGTGTTTGATTTTACGATTTATACCGAGATTTGCATGCTAATCTGATCATGAACAGATTACAATATTATGTAGCGATGTAAGCGTAGCAATACTATATACAGTGTAGATTAAATATACTTCATTATATTGTATCTTATTAAAGTACAAACAAACTAAAATTACTGTTAGGTACTTGTGTCAGATTCATAATAATTTGTTCAACCGTAAAAAAATGGTTTTTCATTTAATGATTTTACTGAGCTATCATTATCAATATTTACAGTTAATCTGTCATCAGAGTATGTATAAGACTTGATCTTTGTTATTATGTAATGGTGTGAGTTTCGTGTCGGTTTGATAAAGTTCTAGTCAGCTGTACTTTACATTTAAGATAAAATGCTCGAAACGTGATCACAGGAAGATCGTTGAGATTCACCGTCTATTTTAATAAGCGTACACAATCACTAAGATTCAAATAAGTAATTTACGTAAACGACGTATTTCCCTTAACTTTACGGCTTAGAAAATTTGGAGTTGATCCTACTTGTGATAATAATGTTAAGTGATGGAAAACACGTTATTAACGAGCTCTCAACTTGATAAGGAACGGTATAAATTCAAGTTATTGCCCTCTCTCTGTACTTATCGGCCAGCTTATGCCAATTATATCAGTCTTGTGAAGGTAATACGAACGGAGGTAAAAATATTTATTCATTTACAGAGAAACGCTATTTTTTATAATATTATTTCCACATACATTTTATAGATAATGTATTAGAAAACTCCTCAATTGATTCTCAAACATTTATTTGCTCTACATCTTTTAAGTCTTGAATTTAAAAGCGTTGTACAATCTTTGCTAAACACAACCTCTGCATTACCCTAGCCTTAGGGTACTTTTTATTAGGTATGATCGCTTACTTGCTAAAATGTAACTTACATGAATTCATGTATTTAAAATTCTCTTCCCTAGTACGACTCCACTACGAGACTGTTCGCAACAATGACCACAAACGTTTTTAAATGCCTTCTCCTATCCTTAACAGAGGTGGGATGCTAGCACATGATGTCAGTGTTGCCACAAAGGAAATATATAGATAACTCTTTATTTGCACATGAAAGAACATAATAATCCAATACCTTGTATACAAAGGGCGGTCTTTGTTTGTTTTCCTGAGCGGATTCCGCACTTAGTCCTTAGATACTATTGGACCATTGTGCGTGTGAGAAATTTCCCGTTTACTCCAGCCAGCCTAGATTGGTCCAGAAGGAGAGCAGCCTCCGGAGATTACTGCAGGCCTCCCTAAGTGTTGCCGGTGACTGGAGAAGTTGTGCCCGTTGCTCGGCCTCACTGCTGCATTCCATGACATGCTGTTTCGTTTCTTCTGCTTCCATGCATCCTCTGCATTGAGGGCTATCTGTTACTCCTATCGTGTGTAGGTGTTTGTTGAGGAGACAATGTCCGGTTAAGGTCCCTATGATTTTACGGAGTTTGTCTCTGTTCAGTCTGATAAGGGTGCGGAGGGCTTGAAGCACGGATGCACTATCAGACACGATTTTGATGTTGAGGTCTCTGATGTCTCTGGCTGCAAGCGCTTGTGCCGCTCTGGTAATACCAATACATTCCGCCTGGAAGATTATGTTTAGCTTGTCTTATGTTTTTGATATCTTAATTTTCAGGTCATCTGAGAAGACACCAGCTCCAGTATCCTGTTTTATTAAGTGAATTTCTATTTCTATGTACTTCTAGCTACTTGTTCTGTTATCTGAAAACTTCTTATTGGCCTTCTATTTTCATACTAAGTTTGTACACTATATTACTGTAGCTATACGTTTTTCTAAAATTGTAATCTATATCTATACATATAAATAAAATAAAAGTAAATTGCAATTCCATTTTTTTTTTAACAGTTTGTCATTAAATGCGTATGAATTTATATCCGGTGCTTCCATAAAAAAAAACATCAATCTATCTGTTCTTATGATCTAATCTTTGAAATTATTCTACTGTTTTCACGGACCTTTCACTGGTCACTGGACAAATAGTTAATGAAATAACCAGTTACAGTTTACTTTTGTACTAAATTTACCTGTGGTATCTTTACAACTTCCGTGGGCCACACAGTAATTTATTTTTTCTCTCTCTCTAAATATGTTTTGATGTATTTCTTATAAAAAATCATGACAAAATAAAGTTGATGCATAACCATTAGAGAACGAATTATTTGTCTATAATTACCGTAACATATGAGTATCAAATGAAAGGTTATCGAACAAATAATAATAAGTAGAGTCATATTGGCAGGTTCATAAATAAAAAATAATAAAAAGATAAGATTTATTCTCTACTAGCTGACCCGGCGAACTTCGTACCGCCTAACAGTCAATGAATGTCGTGTTACTTTTTAGCTGAACTAATTTAGGCTTTGATGAACGTAAAACAATGATACAAAATAATATATTTATATAGATAGAAACAAAAAAGTATTTTATTATGATGAATGATGGTGAAAACATACATACAGAATGAGAGTAAAAATAAAAAAATAATAAAAAATAATAATTATGTACTTCAAACTCATGTCAGAAAAAAATGATTGAAAACTATGTTGTGCAGATTTGGAAAAAAAAAACTCGGATTAATTCATTAATAGGATTTTCATTCAAGCACTCTGTGGTAAACGACATTCTTTGTTTTTTGGTCAGGCGCAAGAACAAATAAAGCGGATGGTTTGCCGACACGTGAGCATGCCACGTACAATTGACCATGAGAAAAACGTCATGGCGAAGGCAAGACGAATCGGGAATTGAATTCGTTTAAACTCAAAGGGCATCATCGGAATCCTTGGAATAAGAACTTCCTCATCTTTAAATTTTCCTTTAAGTATCGACGCGTGAATCACATTGCTCATCAGTTTTCTTATCACCAAACGCGTTCCATTACACAGTTTTGGTTGGTTTAAATTTCTAAGCATGATGACTACCGAGCCAACTTTAAGTTTTAAATTGTGCGGTGGTAAACCAGGCACATCCAAGGAGTTTAAAAATTCAGTTGGATAATTAGTGGCTTCTTCTTCGTTTGTTACACAGTCGATAGATTTGAATGAATACAGAGTACCTACGATTTGATTTTGAATTATAAAATTGAGGTCATCTACATCTTTATTTTTAGCGCCCAAAATTGCTCGCTCACTTAAC
This sequence comes from Phragmatobia fuliginosa, assembly GCA_932526445.1. Classification (NCBI taxonomy): domain Eukaryota; kingdom Metazoa; phylum Arthropoda; class Insecta; order Lepidoptera; family Erebidae; genus Phragmatobia; species Phragmatobia fuliginosa. Next base: position 17,291,047 of record OW052067.1, read on the forward strand.
CATGTAGTATTTTTGTGGTTAGCAATGATATCCGGGAATACTTTGTTGATAAGCTCGTCTTTTGATGATACGAAATTGCAAAACTTTGGAGGAAATGAAATCAAACCGCTCGATTTGTCAACACGAACACGGCCATTACCGATAGTCAGCAATTGCTTCGAGAAATCATCAGCAGATAGATCGTTCAACAATGCAACTCTCATATTTACAGACAGTTGAAGTTTCTTTACATATCGCCACAGATTTGATGCTTTGAGGCAAGCGATTATTTCGTCGGCAGCAGCAGATCTTGGAATGACTGGTAGTGTTTGTCGGAAATCGCCAGATAATAAAATCATTGCACCACCAAAACATCTCGAGTCATTGCGTAGATCTATTAATGTTCGGTCTAGTGCTTCCAATGCGCGTTTGTGCGCCATTGTGCATTCGTCCCATATGATGATTTTTGATGCTACTAAAACTTTGGCCATTGCGGAGTGTTTCGAAATGTTACATGTCGGTTGTTCAGTAGTTTGAAGGTTTAACCGTACGGTACCGTACGGCATCCGTCTAACAATGTGGCCGCTATTCCAGAAGAAGCAATTGCTACCGCAATTTCTGATCTCGCACGTACAGTGGCCAAAATCAATGACATGAGGAATGTCCTCCCAGTTCCACCGGGGGCATCCAAAAACAAATAAGCCGCCATTTCCATCATCAATTGCATTCATCAGTGTATCATAGACTTCCCTCTGCTTAGGATTCAACAGAGGTACATTCGTTTGAACTGATTGGATTACTTCATGTGGATAATATTCACGTTCACGTTCCAATTCTCTATTAAATGCGTCATTCATTCCGCGATCTGGCGCTGGCATTCCTAACCTAACTAACAAACTGCCGCACATGAGGTAACACATATCTTCGATCAAGAGCAAAGTCTGGTTATGGATCTCCTCATTCACCTCAAGATCGGAATTTCTTGAGCTGACGCGAATTCGATGTAAAATATCTTCTGACATGTTATCTTTGTATTTGTTTAACAGGTCACGTGGGTTCGATGGAAAGCACGTTGAAATGATGATAGCAAATAATGTGCGTATCTGACTTGGAGATGCAGAAATAATTGCTTCAGCGATTGTTGTGTCCCAATGAGTATCGTTTTCAAGCAAATTTAGCTCTTGACATGCTGCACGAAATGTGGGGCACACGATACCATTAACAGTTCGTAGTGATTCAAATGATGTTGGCCCTCGAACATGTACCAGCAACAACCGCAAATAGAAACATTCATCATTCTTCGGATGAACTGTGTAAATACGACCAAGAGCATCAGTAGAACGCATATCTGGATGACCAGGAACTGCATCGCCTTGCTTCCGACGTTGAAATTTCTTCGATGTAGCGTTCCAAGTGTAATAACGTGGCATTTCTGAGTAAAGCAAAGTTCGTGCGAACGGATAGCTTTTACAAATCGCAAAGAAACTGGTCAGTGTTGTCGCTGGAGGTGTTTCGGCACGTTGAGCAGCATTCAACGCTGTGAAATATACTCTCTGACCGTTCTCTAGATGCACCCCCAAATGTAAAACATTGGGATGACGTTCGTGAATAGGGAATGAAAATATACGCCAAATTGCTTCATTGCAGTTCACATATCTACCAACTTCATAGCGTGTGATTTCATCGTTGGTATTGGATGTTTGGATACCAAAAACCGCCATGTCGCTCCCTTTCGTGACATATTTGCAAATGTATTTAATTGACTTGACCGAATTGCAATACTCAACATTACAATGTGCTTTGAATGTTTTGGAAAGAAGTGGCGAATATGGAACAATCCAACTGTTGTCAACTACGAAATCTTTTCCTTTCACTTTAGTTGTGATAGTTCTACCATTATCATCGGGCGATCGACGCCGATACAATGGATAACCATCGTTGCCTGTAATGGTCTCTGCCGTCAATATTCGTGGATACCGTTTGGAACACTTGCCGTCGACCATGCACGGTGATTGTCGGTTGATAGTGCCACACGGTCCATGAATCATATTCGTAACTACAACATCATGTAGGTCTGGATCGGTTTCAGGAGCAGGAATCTCCGCACATATGATGTCATCTATTTGATCTGGCCGAATTCTTTCGACTAACCAAATCAGAATGTGAGCATGCGATTAGGCCTCGTTTTTGCCATTCGATTGAATAGTAATAATATAATAATAATAATGTTTTTATTTTACTCCCACAAAGTACATGTCATATAGTAAATTTAACTTATATTATACGTTTCTGTGGGAGTCAGGAAGCCAAACTTGTTTCGCCATAAAGCAGGGAGCACAATGGCTCTGGTGGCGGGACCAATAATGGCAATTTCACTTTACCACTAAGGCAGCACAAAACCAGGCGTTTCACCAGCAAACTTTAATGCTCCACAATGCTGGCAAACAACGTCCATTGGACCAATGCAAACTAAACGATGCAAGCTGTAGTCGATGGTGCAATCATACAGAAACGCTGCTCGATTCAAATCAATACTTGAACCATTTCTTCTTGCACTTCGAAGATTATTCCTCTGTTCATCTGTACGATAAGCTCGACGATTTCTCGTTTCTAACCTAGCCGTTTCACAGGCTGCCTCTCTTTGCTCTTGTGTTTTTCGAATTAAGGCCCTTCTTTGCTCCATATCGCGGCGCTGTTCTCGTGCAATTTCTCGTTCTCCATCAGATAATTGACTCGCGATATTCCGTTGCCTAATTGCATTACGGCTTCGCTGGGAAAGATTTAGATCTTCTAGGACGCGGCATTGTTATTAAAATGTGCACTCGCATAAAACCACCAAATATAATAACAGTGCCTGAACTTTCGAGACATAGACAATAGCTCAAAGAGTATATAACCACTACGAATGAATAGCTTATCAAGAAAAATCATAGACAACCTATAAAAAGACATTTACACTTTTGTCAACCTGTAGATTTTTTTTCCTTAATCTTATAACCTTTACCAACTGATTTTTTATTCCCTAAATTCCGTTCCTTTCCGATGATTTTATATTTTTACTGTAGAATAAATCTTAGGTATTATTTTCGGGAATTAAAAGTTAAATAATTAATAAATAATTTTCGAAAATTAATGTCTAAAACAAACAAATATAACAGTACCTGAACTTTGTAGACATTTTACAAAAAATAAATTTCTGAACGCACACATGATGTCTCAGCAACCAGGCCATAAGCTCCAAAAAAAAAAAAAAAAAGTTGTCGAGTTTTCATTGTTTTTAAGATGTATTCTGCTATTCGGGACGGAAACAAATCCAACAAATCAAAAACCATGGCAATCGGTCCAGCCGTTCTCGAGTTATAAGTGTTGTAACAAACACGACTTTCTTTTATATATATAGATTACACATATGTACATGAAATATATAACATTCGATTGTTTTATTTAGAGTACCATTTACATCTATTTTATACAAATATTGATGACAACAACTATCGTCTACTATTGTACGCGTCTTGTCATCGTGACAAGACGCGGCGTCTTTGTTTCTTCGGGCGTCTCTGACGCCTAGTGTGCGAAGCTTAGAGCAAATTATATGAAATTTGTCGGCCGCAGCCTGTCGTTGCGTCAAGTCGTCGAGCTGTTGCTGTCGCGTGTCGCCTAATGTGCGCGTAGTGCTAGATATTCAATTGCAGTGTCTGTTCTTCATAATAATCGTAGAAATCGACGTCGACCTCTGCAAGAAATGTACGATTAAGATGGACATTTAAGAATTGGCTAATGGATTTCTGCGATATTATAATGAACCTGTGACAGTTTCATAATAAAGAGAGTCAGGAAATGCTCCCCTTACTTACCTGCCATGCGTCCCTTTTAGCGTATATTGTATTACAATAAGACCCTTCTTTCTCATTTTTTTTTAAATATAACTCCCGCATTTGGAATATTGATCCTCTGTCGCCGGGAACTTTACAAACATACATTGTTCGGACACAAGAAACACGCAGGCTCAGATCAACAATTTGTGGATTACACAACACTTGGTGCAGTAGAAAGCGAGGTGGCGACCGCTTAAACCATTAAGCAACCGTGCAGGCATTCCATTACATGACAGCATTATGTCATTACATACTCACTCAAACTACTGGAATCGGCATTTGCATAAGATATATCAACTACAATGACTAACTCAATTCTTTAGCCACTCAATATTATTTATGTCAACTTCTATTGTGCAACTGCTTTTGACATAAAAACCAAACCTCAAAAGGAGAAAGGATCCATATCTTTATGAACCCTTTTTGTTTTCTATCGGTATCTGTCTGTCTGATTGTCAAGGTTGTCTATCAAAACCCTTTCTACGTGGAGGGAGGTATCAATGTTATACTAATATCAAATACTTCTTTTTGGGATCTTTTGTTGCTGAAAGAATAAAGCTTGGTGTCAAGTCAACTCGATCAAGGGATATGCTGTATGTCATTTTATTTATTATATAATAATTCATAGTTTGGACAAGATCTAAAGACCAATTATATGTGTGTTTTTAGAATACGTTATTCTACACACATATCATTTGAGAGTTGAAATACAAGTCAAGATCGGTTTCGGTTTAAGGAAACTTACAATCTTATTCCTAGGTTTTAGCGATACCTGGAGGTTGTTAAATTCTTGAAATAATATAATTATACTAGCTGTTGCCTTTGATTGCAAACATGTGTATAATCAAAGGCTGTATTTAACCGAAGTATCTTCATGACAAATGTTATTGAAATCGGTGTCGCAGTTTAGCTGTGAAACCGTAAAGCAGGCACCACACTTCGCTATGCGCTATTCGTTATGCGGGTTATTCGCGCACATACGGCGAAGTGTGGAGAGTATATTCGTTTCGTTCACCATAAAAATGACAATGACACATCTCTACAACACACATATTTGCCTAATTTGATGCTTATTTGGCATACCAGTTCGAAGTGTGGATGGCAACTTTGTTGTTTGCGCGCATAACTAATATTTGGGCGAATACGGCGTAGACACATAACGAAGTGTGGTGCCTGCTTAACATATCAACAAGCAGAGTTACATTCGAATTTATAATATAGGTATCGATTCTATTCATGATTCAGAACTCCTTTCAGAGAAATAGTTGTTCTATCGATAAACCTGACACTTAAATTTATCACTTTCAAGATAGAAATACCGTATTATTTGTGTTGTCTTGTATTCTTGTAGTTGTATTCTGTATTCTTTCAAAATTTCAAATTCTGTATCTATTTTTTTTATTGTTGCGGTCAGATTGATATATCGACCTATTTAATTTCTCAATTTTAATGAGGATTCTGTATTAATTTTCTATAATTTTTGTGTTTGGATTCACACTTCGACATAATTAAGCAAATAATTAAATATTTTAAATCTTAACCTACACCTATTAACATTTTATGCAATATAGTTTTTTGGTTTGTGTTTAATAATGCGATACTCTACTCTGCCTGATGGAAAGCATGAGTAAAATCAAATCTAAGAGTATCAAATCAAACCATTTTTATTTCAAATACACCAATACAACGGCACTTTTGAAACGTCAACTAGTCAGTCAGTAGGCAGTGATGAAGCTAATTGTCTGTTCCAATTCGTCGATCCTATGGAGAAGAACAGACAAGAAACTTCATGGACACTCTTTTCAAACATAGATTAATTTAGTTTTAGTAGTGGTCACCATCCTCATTGTGAACTCAGAAAATGCAACATGATGACCTGCACTGTGGATATTGGTTTGTTACCAACCTGAAATACACCAAGGAAAAAGGCGGTACATTAGTTTTGAACACTTAATTTCGGTTACATCTGTTTCATCAAAATCACTTGCTTTTAGTACAATAAGTGAAGTGAATATCACAAGGAGTTTTAATAACATCATGCACGTTGACGCACGTACTTTTGAACAATGAGATTTATCTGATGACTTTTTAAAACCATTGAGCTCGATGGTATAAAGCGATTAAATCTGTCAATTGCAGTGATATATTTTCCTTTGTTATTCTTTACATGGTCGTCTGACAACATACGTCATTTTGTGTGTGAATGGTTTTTATTCTTAGTTTTAAGTTGACTGCCTTGTTGGTCTAGTGGTTTTCTGATCAAGAGGTCTCGGGTTCGATTCCCGGGTCGGACCAAATATTATTTGTATGATTCACAAATATTGGTTTCGAAGTCTGGGTGATTTCTATATTTATTATTAATATATTTACAAAAAAAATGTATGTTTATGTATTTATATCAGTTGTCTAGTACCCATAATACAAGCTCTGCTTAGCTTATGACTAGATGATGTTGTGTGTCAGATGTCCGAAATATTTATTCTTATTTATTTTATTAAGTAACCGTTGTGATTAATTTGGCAATCATAAAGCAAACAGTGATATGTCAGTAATTTGTTCATTTACTCTCATATTTTGACAGCGCTTAATTAGATTTAAGAAGAAGATTTAAGTAGAAAGTTACGGAATCAGTTCGAAGTTGTAACTTGTTAAAGGTTATGTTTTATTTTGTGGTAAAGAGTTCAAGAGGAGAACAACAAATCATGCATATCGAAAAAACATGAAAAGTTATTTAGAATCTATGTTTTATAGTTATGTTATTGCGAAAATTTATTAAATTATGAGCACCTGCCATTTTCGTGGTTATAAATCGTACATCTTTTGTTTTTTTCTTATATACCTACTTATAATTTATAAACAATATTGTTAATAAATCAAGTGGGTTAGGCTTAAATAGAAACCGTTAGCTCGTTTGTTGGGTCATTAGGATTAGATGAGATTGAGTGAATTGTTTTATTCACAAAAACCAACATTTACCAACCTTCTCCAGTAAAACCTAAATATTAACGGTACTATTCGGAAAAAAAACTTTATTAATTTTTTACACTTACAAATTCGTGTTGGAAAATTTTAAGATTTACTGGTAACATTTAAGATTAATCGAAATCGTGCTTATACAGTTACATGCACCTTATAATTTTTATTGTCTTTTTTTTAATTCTACAAGAAAAACTATTTAAATACACCTGATCGTACACATAATTTGTATATTGTTTGTCAAAACCCGTTTTTTTTTTAAATACGACGTGATAAAAAACGTGAGTGGGTATCAGTTACCAGTAGATTTTCACATTGAAAAAGTCACGTTGTTAATAGAAAGACTTATGACTAGGTTATGAATTGCCTTGATTTTATGACAGTTCTGTATTGAAATTGCATAATCTTAGTTAATGAGAGAACGGCAGTAATCACCTTATTACGTTTTACCTTGAAACTATATCCTATGCGGTATACACAATCCAAGTTTACAATTACAATACAGTGCTGCAATGGTGCTAATTATATTATGGCCTTATCATTTCTCTTGTTGCCTTACTAAACAAAAAAATATTTTCTATTCTTTTATTTTAGCAAAGCAGTCGCATACATCACCAGTACGCCAACTAGGCAGATCATTTGATTAAAAGACATCATCTACATAAACACAATTTTATATAAACAACCAAATGTTTGTATAATCTACATATAATTGTTTTGAAGTTTAGCTGCTTAAATGTATATTATGTATTGATTATAGGCCACCATCGGCTCATACTCTCTAAGGCGATTAACACACGGCACCGCGCACCGCCGTGGTAGGCGGTGAAGCGGATCTCATGTCATATTGGGATCTACTGAATCCGTTGATGTTTAACACACGTACACCGACCGACCGCGCGGTCGAGCGGTGTTCTCACCGACTCTCGCCGACCTTACCGCGGCGGTGCGCGGTGCCGTGTGTTAATCGCCTGACAATGGAATTATCAAATTTAAAGCTAAGCATCTCGTGACTTACAGATAGGCATAGCTAGGACCAAAACATCAGAATAACAATTATGAAGAAAAAAAAAAGAAAAACAGTATGTGGTTCAAATATTGTCATAACCCTCATTCACTAAGGACATACGTCCCCACGCTGGCCGAGTGCGGGTTGGGGACTGACAAGACACGTTGTGGCTACGTAATTTCGCCGTTGGATATTTTTCCAATCGTCTAAGGCCACTTGGCTACGAACGCTTCGATTTAAATATAAACAAATGTTATCCAAATACGTCTGAAACATTCTGGCATTACGAAAATCTAAAAACAAAAGTATCAAAACTAATTAGCTAATTGGCAATCCTTTTTTCGTTTTCTTTTTGTTTTTATTATACTAAGTAAACTCCATTAGATAAAAGAAAAATTTTAACGAAATGTTTTTACAATTAGACTCTATAAAATCTGTTTATATTAAGCATGGATAATACAGACGAATTAAAGGAAAACGGATTTTAACTAAGTAAATTAAAAATAAAACTTCGTATAATGTCTAACGAGCTTAATACGCATCGGTAATACCAATATCAAATATGTCCTATGAGCAAACTGGGCAGTTGTTTTTTTTTATATGAGCCCGCCTATGCCACTGTCCACGTTGCAATGTAAATTTCTCCCAAAGCAAAGGCTCAATATCGTGCTGGACACGTGTTTCGAAGATACGATACCACACGCTCTTGCGCCATTTACTTACACATGCCCACACCACCGAAGCTATGTCACTAACATTGAATCTTTGCAGCACCTCGGTATTCCTCCTGGATATAGCTTGCTCTGAAATCAAAGCAAGCTACATCCATATTTTTCAATATTAGGGTAACGATGAAATCATCGTTACAGTGCACTTAACATTATTTATATTATAAATAATTGTATTTTAGAAATATATATATGTAAATGCACTTTGTTTTGATGCATTTTAATTGTTTTTTTTTATTCACTATACATACTCGTATCTATAAAGTCCATTTGGCTATGAGCTCGCAGATGATGATAAAGGACAGGACCAACTAGCATGTTTACATTGGGACTAGTTTAGTTTGGGACCAGATAATGTTTATTGTAATTCGTCCGAAATTCGTCCGATATTCTTCATTAGATTGCGACTAGCCTATCGCGTCGGTTCAAGACTTCATTACAGTAGATCGCTATTAAAAACTAACACTCACTTTCACACTGTTTTTATACAATAATAATATATGTATGTACGTACATTAAGTAACTACAACTACGTGTGGTGACGGATTAAGAATACAGAGTGTCACCACCCCTATTCATCCCGCGGGTGTCGTAAAAGGCGACTAAGGGATTAACTACGCAAGACAACATCAATGCAAAGAGAAGGAAAACTTGAAACTTACCCTATACCAACCCGTCTGGCCAGCGTGGTATAGTAGGCCAAATCCTCCTTTCTAAGGAGAGGCCTATGTCCAGCAGTGGACTGTTAAAGGCTGTTGATGATGATGAAGTTTTAAAGGTTTTGAAGATTTAAAGGTAGTAGAGCCACGCTGGTTTCAGCTCGAATGGGCCGGCTCGACCCGGCCAGTACTACCCTCACACAGAAGACCATCCTAATAATGACAGCATTCTTGCTGTCGTATTTCGTTGGTGAGTGTGAGGAGGCCCAATCATTCTGCATCATTCTCCCGCCCTTCGAAGGCCGGGAGAATGATGCAGAATAATCTAACCAGGCTGCCATGGTAAGGGTCACCATGCTACATTGCCTACCCTCACAATAAGCATGGTGACCCCTACTCCTGGATTCTACTCATGCTTTCCATCAGGCAGAGTAGAGTCACTTTGGCAGGCTTAAATATAAAAAAAAAAAAAAAAAAAAAAAAAAGTAACTACAAGTATCGATTGTATAGCAAGAAAATAAAAGAGATATTTAGTACACATTTAGCTTTAAATAATAGTGTAAAAATATATTGAATAAAATCTACTATCACAGTATTAGAACTAATATTATGAGAAACAGATTAATATAGGTTACAATAAATGTTCACTACGCATCATTCATAGAAGGGAAAGTGTATTTGATGTATGTGTGTAGTTTTGTTCGAGACATTGTACATGAAGTCACTATTATTGATCAGTAAAAATTTCAATCTTAAATTATAATTGATTGTCACGCTCTACGGTACAAGTTGAGTAATTTAACAATCAACATAAATTTGATAGTAATAGCTAGCAGTTCTTTGTTCCGAGTGTCGTATTTAAGTAGTAAATTTTAATAACCAAAAGAGATTTTTAGCTTTCAACAATAAATATTCTGTGGAAGAACGAATGTATCGTGTCAAGTGATCATGTTGAGCGGGCCACCACTTTCTTTTTATATTAGTTGCCAAAATGACTCTGCCCTGCCTGATGGAAAGCATGAACAAAATCCAGAAGTGGCGGTCACCGTCCTCACTGCCACAGCGGACAGTGCAGCACGGTGACCCACACTATGGCGGCTTAGTAAGATGCTTTTTCACGCCACGCTTGAAGGACCCGGGTGTCATAGAAGGAAGGAAACACATGCGCTGGTAGATAATTCCAGGTTTGAAATGCTCGGCACAGAAAGGAAGAGCCGAACCGTTTAGTTCGAGAGCGTATGTCAACCACTCTGAAGCGGTGGCTTCTGAGACCAGCCCTATACACGACAACACGTTGTCCTGTATAGGCGACAATTCTTGGCAGCTGCAGGGGCTCAAGGGACTCGGCAACTTCGTAACTATTGATAATTCAGACTGCTCGCCGCTGCAACCTTTCGAGAGTGTCAAACAAATACTGGGCAGACCCATCGCAAAGATGAGAGCAGTACTGCACGCACCAGCGAACCTGGGTCTTGTAAAGAAGCCACAGATGCCCAGCATAGAAAGATCATTGTGGTCCTTATCCCTACACCAACCAAACCATGGCAGCAAAAAAGAGAAGGCATACTTGTACCACAGTGGCATCCACTTTTCCCACCAACCCGCTTTTTGAGGTGGAGTTCAAAAATACTCATGGACTCCATGCAAACCTCAACGCCGTCCACCAGCACCTTGAGACGCTACGGCTATGCTTTTTCTAACGGAGACACAGATAAGCCGCCCTGCTGATACGACAGATCTCCTCTACCCTGGATATCAGCTTAAGGAGAGCTTCCTCGCGAAGGCTGGGTGTGTCTTTTCGTCAGGGTGGATATTTGTTGCGCAATCTACGCTGCCTTGAGGATCCATCCTTCTCCATCCTCGGGGTGCACGTGGATTTCGGCTCTACGAGCCGAATATACGTGTGCCTTTACCGTCCCCATACAGGAGACTACCTATATGTATATCACTGTAGAGAAACGGGTAGTGTGTTCCTCCAACAGAAAAGGATGATCCTTCTATCAGGCGAGGTGATCACGCCACGGCAGCTGGTTGATTTTGGGCAGTTGTGTATAATATATGCTACTCGCCGTGAGAATTTCTATAGCGCCATTCAGGATTAGTAGTTATTCCGTATAGTTCGTAACTACGTGTTTCTTGGGTAGATGGCCTTGTTGTATTTTTTTGTTGAGTTGTATGTGACAGTCGCCACAGTAAAAGTTATTGATGCAAACATTTGTTATTCAAAATAGTAAATAATCATATTCCCACCCTTCCTGAGTTTTGTTTGTCATGGTTTCATAACTTTATTTCGGTATATTTTCGATTTTAATTGAGAAACGCTGTTCAATTCGGTCTAAAAATATTCACCGGGAAGAACTCTTTTATTTGCACTATCGCCCCTATAGATTGGTTGAGTTGGGGCAAGTTAGGTGTGTGCGGCGCAGCTCGTGTTTTATTGTTTACTAGCTGAATCACGCAACTTCGGCTGCGTCTCTTTTCAATGATACTTATTGGTCTAACTAATTGGGGGGAGGCAAAATCTTATTGGTCTAACGATATGTTACTTATTAATTGTGTGTTTTTACACACATTTAAAATATAAATAGTTTAGTACTTTTAGAGTTTATCATCAACAAGCCAAAATGTCCCATTGCTGGGTTTCGTCTCAGGAGAGGAGAGGGTTAACGCTATACGTCATAATCATACGATTGGCAAGACATGGCTAAGTAATCTTGCCGTCAGATGCTTTTGAGGTCAAAGGTCTATTGTTATCCTATAATTAGAGTCCGGAATGACTAATTAACGTGATCTCCAAATCACTGCTCATAACATATCATTCCAAAAACGGTCACCCATTTAGATACTAATCGCACCGTTGTTGCTTACCCTCAGTGATTGTTTCTATTCACCTAGATTAACTCATCTATGAACGCTTCGTTTTGAGTTTATCGTGAGAGTTATTTATGATAGATATTTATGTATTGTTCATAGGTTTAGTTCACTTTTTGTGATATGTTAGGAACTATCATTATTATTTATTATTATTAGGTCCTTACTCAAATGTCTTTCGTATTAAAATAGTATTTTAGTACGGTTACAAATAAAAAGTAAATGTGGCGATTTTATATGATTCTATACATTATAATGTCTATCCACGAAGTATGTGGAAAGTTAACAGAACGTGAGAAAACAGAATATTGCCAGAGTCTGCGATGTGAAGGCAATAAAGTCATTAGAGTATGTGGTATAAGAAAAGAAAATGGAATCAAAAAATTTAAACTATTTGACAACGAATGTTTATTATTGAAATATGGATGTCATATCAAGGATGGTGAAGAAGGTGAGCTCTGGTAATTTTAATGGGAAGTTTTGATCAAAGTTGGCCAAACTCTATACACTTATTATACATGTAAAATTGAGTAAATTTGTTAAAAAAAACTGATTCACAAAACTTTTTACAAGGCTTTTCCAAACCTCTCTATTAACGAAAATTGTGCAGTAAATGTATGATAAAGATTTGTAATAATATGGTGCGTAGTATTGAGTCTCAGTATAACAATGTACCTATGTCCTGTGGAAACAGAAATCGTCAAGTAAATTAAAAACATGCTTTTTATTTTGCTATCTACATAAAATAATTGGCACTAATGTCTAGGTACCGCGAGAGAGTCATGTGAAGCATGACACAGCTGGCTTGAATGAAGTATTACCACTTTTACGAAAATCAATGCCAATATACTTTCTATGTTTGCTAATCACCGAGTAATTGAAGTTACCGGAGCCCAAAATCTCCGCTCCCTGTTTTGGCGAACAGGCACTAAAGGGTTACTGTTCACTTGTATCTTTTGATTTGCAAATATCCAGACAGTATCAGTCCTTGAAATTTAACTTGTCCTATTTAACAGCTGTCACTAGTGTCATTTTCGAACTAACGAGGTACATTTTAGGTGTGATTTTTTATATGTATAGTGTACTATCTTATAACTGCCTAGTTAGTCTAGTTAGGTTAGGTTAGCGTATGCGTATGCTAATCAAGAGGTCTCGGGTTCAAATTCCGGGTCGGGCTAAAAGTTTTTTTAGGTTTTTCTTAGGAAATTCCTAATAGCAGCCCGGAGTTTGGAAGTTTGGCGGCTATTCACGTGTGTGCCTCGGAGAGCACGTAAAACCATCGGTCCCGGTTGTCATAAACATTTATGGCAATCGTTATAGGGAAGTCAGTGCCCTCAAATATACTGACAACTAGTTCAATCTTTGAATCTCAATAATAAAACTATCTCAATATCAAAATTTGTTGTAATATAAAAAGTCGGATTGCATAGAAACGAGACCGTTTTTTCAAATTAAATGGTTCAAAAATAATATTTATATTACATGTTTGGACCAAAATTAAACTACGAACAAGATTCTCACACATCTCATGCACTTATATAAATAAAAAACAACTTTGTAAAAGTATTTCAATTACATGACACACATGACATAGTTGAATGTACAACTGTAGACGTCTCACGATACGCATAAAATGCCGCAATCGATACGAAATGGCATTATACTTAATAATAACCTGGCAACAATGTTGCACGGCGACCCGTTAACCACCGCGGAAATAAATTATTAACCTAATTATAACTGAGGTAAGACGTTTAAGGATAGTTAATGCTTTTTCTCTGATAAAGTAGATATCTAAGATATTTAAATTTAAATTAAAAATATGAGTTAAGAGGCCGGCGTACGACACTCGAAACTGTAAGTTGAAATTTGTTCGTAAAATATTGATGTCTCTGTGTTACAAAATACAACGTAGATACGAGTGCACCGCTGTATGTGTGTATGTGGATTTACATTCATTCGTAGTAATTCGGACTCTCTCGTAGAAGGTTCGGCTGTCATTATTTGACTGACACGAATCACACACACATTGAAATATTTTTTGATGCGATAGCACTACTAATTGCTTGAAATTTGTGAAAATATGGATTCGTTTCGTACTATCGAAAATCATGAATGAAAACTCAATATTTTATCGATTTATTTTGTGTAAGTAGTAGCTTAATAATATGAGATATGTTATTGATGAAACAATATTCGAAATATTTTTGTTTTTAAGACAGAAATAAACAAAATGAAAACATGACATTTACTATGTAAAATATGTAAATTTTAATTTGATTATATTTTATTCTAGATTAGTTTATTTTTAAAAATAAAGACGTTATAACCTTAATAAATACAGTCTAAGTCCGAATATCAACATATCATCGTGGAAATATGTTTATACTGCAAATGATCTTGGTATACCGTTTGTATGGACAATTCAGCCTCCGGGGGCCCCTTAAAACTGTTTTTTGTCAACAGTTCCATCTGTAATCACAGCAAAGAGTTACTTATTTCTTTCTTCACGAGCTAAAGTACCTAAATGCTAAATTTAATTGAAGACAGTGCAGCGGTTAATTTGTTAAAACGTAACAGACAGACAGATACTTACTTTAAATATTAAAATATGAGTATGCATTTAACATTACTTACTAATCATTTCAATACCATTTAATTTTGCTACTTTGAATTTGTTGTGCGTGTGTGTATGTTAAATTTTTTGCTTCTATTACCTGTGCATTAATTTTTACTTTTCGTTACACAATCAAGAGGAAATGCTATATTCCTGCGAATGACTTATATTATTATTTTTATTGTGTCCAAAACAAACTTGGTTACTAAAACTAATCATAGGAAAACGCCAGCACGATTTTCCTTAATAGGATAGTTCAATAATTTACATAGCGTGTTACTACCGCAATACTTCTTAAATTTCAACTATTTTTGTTTCAGCCTATGGAATAATAGATATGAAGTACTGTATCGAAGAGACTCCGCAAGAAATTTTTAAAAGAAACTGTTTAAGAAATTGTGATTTTAATTTAAAAGAACCAGTGTGCGGTATTCGAAAAAATGGTAAAGGATTTACTATAAAAATATTTAGTAATGAGTGCCAATTAGCTAAATATAATTGTGAACAACGATTAAAATTCAATATCACAGATTTCTTTATATGCGATGGAGGTATTAACCATCAGCATCTCATCAAACGCCGCTATGAAGATATGATGAAGAAAATTCATATAAGCTCAGTCGAAGAAATTAATGATGTCCCGAATATTAACGAAGAAACAAAAAATAATAATATATCCTGGTTTACTAAAGTAACATACGACTTTAAAACAGGCATAGAAGAAACAAATAAAGAAGAATCTAATAGTGGAGAGGCAACTAATAATGAATCATATACTACACAGAAAATTGGTGAAGAAATGTTTACAACAAATACTACAAACATAGATGATGTGCAAATAACAAAAGAAACTGTATTTAACGATATCACAACAAGTACTCGTCCAGCTAACAATAAAACGATGCACAAAAACATTGTAATAATCAGAGGATCTATGACATATTTGCAAAAAATTAATACGACAGCAAACAATTTCTTTGCGGCGACTCATGTGTTCGATTTGCCCGTTCGAGACATCTATCCGAACTTGACCGATGTTACACGAAGAAGGTTGATACATATTTTTGGCCCGTCAAAAGTGTTCGTGCCATACATGACAATCCCTGAAACTATAAAAGATGATTATTATCATCAACCAACCTTATCGTCCTGCTTACACAAATGTCCACAGGTAAGTATTTATCTCTTTTTTTTATGTTATGTTAACATGTTGAATGTATGTTATCCACATATGTGTAGTTATGAACGTACAAAACACAATGACTGTGACCGGAAATTTCAGATTTTAGATCTTGCAACATCAATCAACATGGATACTAGTTTAAACTATACTATTATCTATATTGATCACAAAGATACAAACATAATATTTTGTATGAATGCAGATGAATATAAAGATGGAGCATTAAGTTATTTATTTATTTAAAACTTATTGATCATATTGTACATCGGCATACTTAATGCCATGAGGCATGCTCTCAGAATTGATATATAAATAAGATGCGGTAATAAATAATATAAATAACACTAGAACACAGAGACACAGAGACCCGTAACTCAATAATAATAAATTTCATCGCAATCAAAAACAGAAATGCCCAAAAACTTACTCGCCAGTATGCGGAGTGCCAGGCAACATGGCGCGTGAGCCCGCACTCATGTTCCAAAACCACTGCTACATGGATGTGGCGCAGTGCAAAATGTACTGGGAAGACAAGAGTGATACAGCTCACAGCTCTGGTAATATACATTTCCTTACTTTTGTTCATTCTATTTCAGTTGAGAAATGGCTATTTAATTGCGTCTCGGAACACACTGACAAATATAAAAAAAATACAAATCATAACTGGAACACAATTGTTCTATTATGTACGAGTATGTCGGATATCGCGATTACAATTACGGGTTAATATACAACCTATGACGGTCAAAAATAATGTTTTAATATTGGTAGTAGAATCTATAATCTAGACCTATAGTGTAAATAGCTCAACTCTCTGTCGTATGGAGTCCTCTATCATTTGAAAACATTCGCTTCTAACTCTTTTACTTGAACCAACAAACTATAAATTATAGACTAAGCACAGGTGAAGACGCCGAAATGTACTGGGTCAAAAGAAAATTTAAATACACCAAACATCTGATGATGGCATTTTCCTAGAATTCCTAACGTCGTGACGCGTTCCACGGAGAAAAGGTGCGGTGAAAAGCGAGTAGAAATGACAGAGAGATATAATCGGTTCCAAATCCTCGTTAATCAATTCTGAACGATTTTTAAATTGTTATTTTATAGTTTGAAGATAACTCTTTATTGCACAATAACACAAGGATCTATCAAAGAGGTCTATCACCATCAACCGTGACAGTGCAAAAATATATAACAGAATAATAATAATAAAGTTTACAAAATAACAATCAATAAAAAAAAAACAATCTAACATATGAAAAATAACAAATTGTGTGTCTATGTAACAACAAAAACAGTAATATGTGCTCGACAGGATGGTGCGCTAACAAATTGAACTTAGTAACAAAGTATTGTAATGTACGAGTATGTTTTCATTGGAGCGTCTCAAGTGGGTAATTCTATGAACCATTAAAAATAAACCTAAACATAAGTGTGCACTTTTAGATTCTTCGAAGTTTTCCTTTAGATAATTATTTTATTTTATTTTAATAGTTATAGAGCTCATAGCAACTTGCTCTTGAAAATGTGAAACAATCACCGAGGGTAAGCAACACGGGTGGCACCACATTTACTAGTCAGTCCCCAACCCGCGCTCGGCCAGCTTGGGGACGTATAGCCTAAACTCTCTGGGTTGTTGATGAAAAGCTATTGCAATATTTGCTTGCTTCAAAGTCATGAATGAAAGATCTGCCACCTAGTCAAGTTGACAATCCAGAAACATAACGTTATTAGAGCCCTAACAATTTAAGAATCATTTCTTAAATTGTTAGGGCTCTATGTGATGTGAAAACAATGTTAACTCTTGGGATCAAAACGAAATATTCACCAATAATACAAGAGAGTAGACGAAATAAAGTAATATCAAGGAGAATAGTAGAATGAGAAGAGACGTGAAACTTTCATATCGGCTAATAGGACTGGGGTCTGAGTAACTTAAAAGTAGGCCACGCCGTTGAATAGTAGGTATCCAAGTGTAGCAGTAGCTCCTTACCATTTTAATAATACCAAATCAGTCAGAAGCTGCGGTATCGTATCATCCTTGCTAAGGAGAGGCCTATGTAAAGTTGTGGACTGTTATGACGATAACAATATGACGCTGATAAAAATATTTATAAATTCCTAAAAATCTGTATATCATAATCATCAGCCCTTTGCAGTCTGCTGCTGGACATATGCCTCTTACAAAGCCTACCATAGAGCTCGATCTGCTACTTTTTGAAATCAGTCTCTGTCGGCCCTTCTATGCAAGTCGTTCCGCCGCGCCGTGAACAAGTTATACTTGCTAACGAGATAGTGGAGAGGGACCGGAAGAGGTTTAGAATACTCTGGTATAAAAACTAGTTTACCTCCTATTCCCAGACCTACTGAAAAAAAAAAAAAAATTGATGCCGTTTCGAAAGAGTATTTCAACTAACATTGTGATACGATTTTTCATTTTATATATAAATAGAGAGATTACAATCAGACAGCTTGAATAACAAATTTACTGTTCAGTTTCCTCCATCCTTTCGTTAAAATAAACCAGAAAAAATTTAGGTGACTATAACGGGACTACGTAAAACTTTTGGTACGCTTCCCCCTTCGGCGGGTCAAGTGCTTTAGAACTCTTTCTGCTCAAAATATCTTCAAGGGGAGTCTACCCCCTACACCCTGATGCAGTATTTCTAATTTTTCTCGAATTTGAATACCTTATAAATACATATATTTTTGGATTCTTTGTAAAATTTCCTACCGTTATGTATGTAAACATTGTAATATAAGTCTTAAAAGTTGAGAAATCACTCAAATAGCCTATATCATCCGTGTCAATATTACAAATTGATTGTAACCTTATTCATTACGACCTATTCAGTAGTGGAGGCGCTACTGTGATTGATAGAATTAAACATTTACTGTTAAAATCCATAGACTTCCTTTAGGCTTCACCTTTCGGTTCCCTTCGCTTCTTATTTTTTTGTACCCTATTTTTTCGTGCGTAAATCCCGAAGTATAACACCAGTTGGTGGCTATGGCGGACTCGAACCGACTAAACCGCACGCCGTTATGAGTACTATGAACCAAGGAACTAGATATACCCTCGAAAGAAATAGAATTATTTCGTGTAATTATTTTTTACCCTGCTGGTAAACAAATAAGAAGTTTAGGACAGCACTACCTAACTAAGCTATACATTATTTATCTTTCATTAATTATTATTATTTTTTTAATAAAAAAGACAACTGCCGCATTAGACAATTCCTGTGTCGCGGGGTACTTTACAAACATACATGAAACAAATACAAAGAACACCCAAACTCAGAATAACAAATTGTGAATCACACGTGGGATTTGAAGCCACGACACTTGGCGCAATAGGAAACGGGCGTGACGACCACTTAAACCACTAGGCCAATCGTGCAGTCAATTCATTTATACATATGTTATTTATAAAGCAGGAGTCAAATGAATGTTATGAAATATTTTTATAATTTTTCAGCTTACGTGGAGTCTTCATTCCTATTTTGTCTTGGAGATGAATTGAACGGCATATATCGATTCCTGCCTCTCATCAGAACCTTGCAGCACATGGGTCGACTGAGAACCAAAGGCAAATATAAGTACAGATCAAAAAACATGAGATTTTTGAACGAGTTGCTCGGTTATAATCCAAGGCTTATGGGTTGATACTGTCGTCAGCTCCTTAGAAGCTGCTTACTCTATGTCAGTATCAGATTAGTTACGAACTGTTATAATAAGTGTGTTAAGAAAATTTGTACTTAACAGAGGCTTTTTACTTTACACGTACAATTAAAACTTTTCTTTAACGTCTGTAAATAAAACTGTTAAGATACTAATTAAAATAACATTGTAATTGTTTGAATTAAATAAAAGTAGTAGCAGTTATGTTACTTGTTACTTGCACTGTGTACTTTTGCTTATATATACAATAGCGCCGTGAAAATAATACACAACGTACAATGAACATTTCTACTATTAAAATCTACCAGAGGTTTCCTGACCTCATGAGTTTCCTTTTCTTTCCTGTAGTTATTTCAACACACCAGATTCGCAACAGATTCACCAGAAATACACAAAAATACAATATTATTTCTTTCATTTTCCATCGAATCGAATTAGACATTTGATTGCTATAGTTAAGTTCAATTTAATTTTGAATTTCCTTGGTAATATAATTCTGTGTTCTTTTAATAGTTTCGTCATGTCCGTACGTTTGTCTGTCGTCGACTTACCGTCCTAACGGTTAATGCTAAAAAGATAAAACTCCTCATGGATATGTGTTTTTAACACTTAAACGATTGAAATGAAATACGGTGCACTATCTACTATAGACTATCTTATCCTATGTAGACTATCCTTAGTCTAGCGTTTGAGATAAGACATAGGCTACTGTTTACCACAATAACTTGTTATTTAAATAAGTTACAACCAGACCCGTAGCAAGTGGTAGTCCACATTTCAAAGGTGTTTTAAATAATCAAGGGAGCAATCTAAGTCCTGCTTAGTTTGCTCCTTTACTAAATCATTATCTTAATTACTAAACTAACAAGAAAAAAACTACTTATATTATAACAATAAATATACAGGTGCAATATAATATGAAACAATATTCATGCACTTAAAATGTACTGAGCTCATTGGGGGTCCCGGACGGCCGAGGCACGTTATAGCTGCATCGATTGCACCTTCCATAGTGTGATTCGTGGAATTCCCGGGCCCCAACGAAGTTGTATTCTGATACAAAGATTATGTAATTGAGTAGATAAATGTTTTTACAATATCAAAAATTATTTTAAATTTGTTTAACAGACTTTTTTTTATTTTGCATCGTTGTGTTGCCAACAAAAGCTTTTGTTATTTAAGAAAAATGTAATAAAAACGTTAAGACTTTTTTCTATGTACATCATCAGCCTATCGCAGTCCAGTTCCATTCTCCAGTCCAGTATCGAACTAAGTGGCGTAGAATTGGAGAAAGTAGAATTGGATGATAATGAACATGTTTGTACTTATATACATTGCAAGAACTTTTCTTTAACGACCATTAGTAGAATTTTAATAATTTAACACAATAAATTCCAAAAAATTTGACGGCAATGACACGTTAGAAACACTTTAAATAAAATAATTGGCTAACCCATACAACTTCACCTGCATCTCAATTGGATCTTGCTTGGCACTTTAGGCACGAAAGGAAAGGGACCAGATGCCGTAATGACAGCAGTACCTGGACTTCTCATCTCAGGCGCAGAGTGTCACACTGTGTGGTTTTAGTCGGTCCTCTTACGACACACCGCTCTGCTGCAAACCTTGGCGGGGTGGTAGCTCGTTGAGGTTCCCGAATGAAATGAAATGAAATGAAAGCACATATTTATCGTGAAATTCGCACGTGAAAAACAAAAATGTAACTCGAATTATATGTAACAGGTTTTGTTATTTGCATTACCGACAAATATTGAATACTTACTTAATACATGTAAAAGTACAAGTAATAGATACGAATGAATATTCTCTAGCAAACAGAACACAGAATAGGGCTGCCAGTACTTACAGCCCGGCGGACATGCCCAGGCAAAGCTGCTCTATACAAACACTACACAAACAGCTCACAGTTCATATTCCAATTTATAGTATTTGTGTACAAAGAAATGGCATGAATATTCGTGGTATTTCCCTTTGACAGTGAGTTTTAATATTAATAGCAGTGTACAAATATTTGATATTAATTGAGCGTGAAACAGGTACTGGCATTCCGAAATATTTCAGATCAATTAAAAATGTTTCAAAGTGTTTCTATGTATAGGCGTCTTTTATAGTTGTTTAAAATATTTATGTTGCAATGTTTATGTCGTTAATTTAAATTTAGTAAATTGGAAAAATCTCTAATAGTTAGTATTTTCTTTTGCGAATATGTTTAATGTCAATTAAGTGATATTTGGTAATAATAGGTTATTTGGTAATAAAAAATGTCCATAGCCCTCCCCCAAGGTACTCAATACTTTGGGGGAGGGCTATGGACTAGCTTTTGACTAATATGAATAATATAATCAATAAAAACAATAAATAAAAACAAAAATATTTTTTTGTTTTTGTGATCTTTCAATGAGAATAAAAATAAATATTTCGGACATATGACACAACATATCTAATCCCAAACTAAGCAAAGCTTGTGCTATAGGAACTAGACAATAATACGTATAAATACGTATATATGTACTTTTAATAAATACAATTTAAAAAAAAAAAAAATTTGGACATCTTACACACAACATCATCTAGTCCCAAAGTAAGCAGTGCTTGTGTTATGGGTACTAAACAACTGATATAAATACATAAACATACTTTTTTTTTGTAAATACATACATATTATACATAGAAAAACACCCAGACTCCGAAACAAATATTTGTGGATCACACAAATACTTGGTCTGACCCGGGAATCGAACCCGAGACCTATTGATCAGCAGCCGCATACGCTAACCACTAGACCAACAAGGCAGTCGAATAATATTTATACATGAAATACTCAGACTACGGAACAAATATTTGCAATTAAACATTTGGTACTGACCTGCGACTGCGACTGACTGCGCCATGGCGGTATAGATTAAATAAACACAAGATTTTCCACCATAATATCGCAATACGTCTAAAACATTGAAAATCTCAAAATGATGTTACCAAAACACTAATTAGCTAATTGGCAAAATCCTTTTGTTTTTTATTTACACAAGGTAACTGAGAGAAAAAACAATATCTTTAAAGAAATGTTACTAAAATAAGGCTCTGTAAAAACTCTTAACAGTTAGAAAAGATAATACAGACTAATTAAAGATAAAACAGAATTACACTACACGAGAAATAGAATATTGTCAGTTATATCTCGTATATATATACAGGTGTGTATGCATGTCCAATATGAATCGCTTAAATGAATTATCACGACTGTGGTCACCATCACGAAGTCTAGTCTTGATTTCCGAGAAAGAGAATATTCATACAAAGGATGTATGAGCCGGCTCGTTCAGACAGTATTTGCCGTTGCGGTTAAATGCTCTAGAAAGCTAGCAAGTTGATTGTAGATTCAATATTATTTATGTTCATATATCCAATGTCCTTTAGTAATTTTAATACTATAGTTCCTTTAGCACATTTAGTACAGCTGCTGATTCGGAGCAAGGAATAGTTCAGACATGCCTTCTAGTATGTAGTACTCGTACAATTAGCACCGTATACCGTAGTTGATTGAGAACTTTAGATTTTTATTTGAACTTTAAGGAGCTTGCTGTGAATTTGTTTAGCGAATTATATTTTGATAATTCTTCATACTTAACAGGCATAGGACTGTCATTCTAATATCAATTTGTAAACAAATAATATCCGTATTGAAAAAAAAGAAAGTGGCTAGATTAGAATGGTGCATTTAAAAATCAAAATCAACTAGAGAACTAGACTTATACTGTGTCCATTCCTTTATTATCTTTTTGACACTTCAACAAATTTCGAAATTAGTGACACCCTCACACGTCACCGATTCGATTCGAAATCAAAATCAATCGATATAATATTCTTTAAGTAAATATTGTAAATAAATAAAATTTACACTATTATGATATATAATTGACCCAGAACAAAGACAACTTCCGAACACAGTCACTTGAAGGTCGGTTTAGTAGTATAGTATTATGTGATTTATGAAATGTATTTCCTCATAATCATAACTCTGGATTTAAACGTTATTAATCACGCGTTTCAAAGTAAAATTTTACTAACGCGTGCATAGTTACATTTTAAGTCAGTAATCCAAAAATAAATTGATTAATGCACAGAGTTATTGTTCTTTATTCTAAGTTTGTACTTAAATTCCAAAATTTCGTCTAAATTCCTAGCAAATAATCAATCTTGAAGTCATACTATGTTAATTTCCTTTTCATTTTATTGAATTTACAGAAACAATACTTACATGAAGACAAATTAATTTGATCATAATAATAAGATAGATAATTTTAATCGTTTAATCGATTTATCGTATTTCAAGAACTGTTTTAAATGTTGTTTTTAGCTATGCACACTGCCCACTTCCCTACCCGTCTATAAAATACGACATTACTGTAGTACATTTTTACGAAAAAAAATACCGGTAATTTATAGGCGTGACCTGTCAAAAAGATATTAAACGAATGGACAAAGTATAAGAGGCCGGCGTACGACACTCGAAACTGCAAGTTGAAATTTGTTTAAAATATTGCTGTCTCTGTTTGACAAAATACAACGAGTGCACCGCTGTATGTGTGTATGTGGATTGACATTCATTCGTAGTAATTCGGACTCTCTCGTAGAAGGATCGGCTATCATTATTTGACTGACACGAATCACACACACATTGAAATATTTTTTGATGCGATAGCACTACTAATTGCTTGAAATTTGTGAAATATGGATGTGTTTCGTACTATCGAAAATCATGAATGAAAACTCAATATTTTTTTCGATTTATTTTGTGTAAGTAGTAGCATAATAATATGAGATATGTTATTGATGAAACAATATTAGAAATATTTTTGTTTTTAAGACAGAAAAAAACAAAATGAAAACATGACATTTACAATGTAAAATATGTAAAATTTAATTTGATTATATTTTATTCTAGATTAGTTTATTTTTAAAAATAAAGACGTTATAACGTAAATAAATACAGTGTAAGTCCGAATATCAACATATCATCGTGGAAATATGTTTATACTGCAAATGATCTTGGTATACCGTTTGTATGGACAATTCAGCCTCCGGGGGACCCTTAAGTGTTTTCAAAATGATCAACGGCAAACAACTTTCCATATCTTTAAAATTTCATAACTACACGCTTCAATAACCCGTGGTGCATGAAGTTTTTTTTTAAACGAAGTCTTTTTTGTCATACTCGGGGTTAATTTGCTCTTAGTTTTTGTAGTAGTCTAGTGCAAATATCTGCAGTTTTATTTGTCATAGTTTTTTATACCTTGCTTTCTGTCCTAGTACACTCCACTTACAATACGACTCGTTTCTCTCATAGACAACAAAAGAAATTCTACTCTTAAAAGTGACAGTACAGTTTCTCTCCTGTTCAAAGCAATACTTTTCCTCCAGCTCTTTATTATTTTCTAATATTACTAAAAGCTGAGGGTCCTTAAATTCGACTGAAATGTACATTTTATTGCATGCTCCAATGAGCCACCAATATTCTCTGCTGCACATAGTGACTACTTTCTCAAAATGAAACGTTTTAAAAATAATTTGTTAAAAAGCAGACAAAAATTGCGCAAAAAAACTGTGATTCCCTTATAAAATTGAGTTTATAACTCAAACAACGTCACCTTTGTCTCGTCTCTTTGAGTTCCCGGTGCTCGGTGTTATTGTTTTGTTGTGTCGCTGTCAGCAGCATTCACAGCAAAATCAAATTTTATCCTTCCTGTAAAATTGTGTGCGCTGTAAGCTCATGTTTAATACGACAAATCTTCCTTAGTTCCAAAAGGTTTTATAGAGAAAATTTTAATATTCTAACATCTTTGTTTTCAACTGCCTTTAGAAAGAAGAAAATTGTTATGTAATAAACTAAGTAATTATGCATTATCTTTTTCTAAGCATGCATGTAAATCGTTCTAAACAATTTTGAGTGCCTCGTTGATGCAGTGGTAGATTATGCGACTGTTGTTTGTTTTGAAGTTTTGATGTTTTATATGTATAATATGTGTTTTCACAAAAAAAAGTATAATTAATGTAATAATATCAGTTGTCTAGTACCCATAGTACAAACTCAGCTTAGTTTGCGGCTAAATGGCGTTGTGTGTCAGATGTTCAAATATTTATTTATGTATCAATTATTTTAAATAATTATATAATTACTTGTTCAAGGTAAGTCTTAAACAAAAACAATTCAATTACATAATACACAATTAAGTAATAACCGTTAAATAATCGTGATCAAACACACTATACATCAAGATCACTAAACTGCATCAACTTCAAAATAAAGCTTCAAACAAAAATATTATTCTATGTACTAATTCTATAAATAATCACTTTAAGTAATGAAAATTTTCATTACAAAGTTGAGTCCTCTCGTCACGAATTATTAATTAGGACCCCACCCCACAGCTTCAATCTACGCACAAAGCATGCTTGAATTCAGTCTTGACAGCTTATGAGATCCGAGCCCCTGCTGTTCCTATACAGTAGAGTAAATAACTTTTTCAACATGCTTTTCGATAAAACCTTCTTTGTGATAAATTATATAAAAAAATTACCAAGAGCGTGTCAGGCCACGCATAGAATAGGGTTCCGTAGTCACCCATGGTGGCATTTGTAGGTGGATTTAAAATCGTATCCAATAGACAATTGTATTTCCAAAAATGAAAAAGTCATCAAAACCACTATAGTTTTTCTTGAAAGTTCAATATATGGGCTTCTATCACGTTTTTTTTTAAATTTTTTGGGCTAGCCGTTTAGCTTTTAGAGGGGGCGACGCCCTGTTCTTGGAATAAAATGCGCTTTCAAGTAAAATAATTCATAAACGAATACCTAAATCCAAAAATGGTTTTAGGAACCTTTAAATGTTTTATAACTCATCTGCTCAAAAAAAAAGTGTAACTTGCAAAAGTGTTCATGTAACCTAATTGCAGAATAAATGATTTGATTTGATTTGATTGATTTGATTTAAAAGAACTATCTAATAACTAATAATACCCCACACGATGATGATATTTTTAGAAAAAAAATCATCCCCACTTTACATGTATGGGAGGTACTCCCAATAAAAATATTTTTAATAATTTTATTGTGAGCTACAATACACACAATAAAATTATTGTCCACGTAATTACAAAGTTTCATCTTTCTAGCACAAAAATATTTTGTCTATAACATCACGTAGTCAAAGGTGCACTCGATACACAGTAGCTTGTTTCTCCAACCATACAAGTATTAGCATTTATTAGACGTTATCTTCTTGAACCTTAACCCTTAATAATAATAATCCTTAGGGCTGAAACTGCCTTAAGCGGGCGCCCGCGCGGTTTCATACAAATGTGGCACGTCGCGGGGACCCGCGCGAGCGTCCGTCACGGGGTGCCGCGCCCCGCACCCACACACGATAGTCGTCGTTTTGTTACGTAATAATATATTAAGTTTTCCATCGACTCAACTGTACATGCACATCATTGAAATGGAACTAGTGACACTGCGTAAATAAAATAATCCGTCTCCGCAACGTTCCCACAGAGCCCTCACGTGTCCACGCGCGTAACAGGTTGCCCGTCGCGGGCGCCCACTTAACGCAGTTTCAGCCCTTAACCCTTAGGTATTAGTTGATAACTGTCACAATTTTTTATACAAATTTGTATTGGATTTACTGACATATTTCTTATAAAATATTTTTTGTTTGTGTTTTGTGAAATTATGAAACTATTTTAATTTTTTTATAAGTAGTAACATTCTTATTAACTAAATGTTAATCTGGTAAATAAACCAGACATTGCTAGACCATCAAACAGTGACCACCCTTTCCTAGAACTTACAGTTACGCTAAATATAAACAACTAACTATTTAAAAAAAAAAGCCTTATTTATGAAATGAAATACCATTATTTGAAATTAGAATACTTAGACAACCAAAGTAATTTTGTTTGGTATGGTCAATATATATTGTATTGTTAGAGTCCAGAAGTGAAAAATAATAAAAATAATTATAATTCTAAACAATTTACTTTAATTCTAAACAATTTATTTCATTAATTACAAAATAATCTTAGAAATGCAATTAGACACAAACAACCGTTAATTAAGTAACGAATCTAAACAAATTACAGTTAGATAGACAGCAAGGGCGGTCACATAGGGCTGTACTAGCTGTTAGACAGTTTTCCTCGCACCCACCGCAATTCAGACAGTACTAACTTGTCAAAGACAGCTTTCCACATCTGTTAACAGAGTAGTACTAATTGTCCAAAAACAATGATCCACACTCCGCGACGCATTCGTCAGAAATGCGTACCGATACAACAGATCACTCCTATTTATAACCAAGCGCAGTGAAGTGATGGCGCCACAAAAATGACAACTACCGCCGTTGTGGCTTATACGGCCTCTCCTGACACCCTGACGTCCTCGGCAGGTCTGGATGACCACACTTCTTCATTGTTCTCATTCGCGGTTACTGGAACATGTACAAAAATAAAAGTTTATTAGACGCCTCTGTAAGTACATCATCGTCCAATTGGTCAGTTACTAAAAACAGTTATCAAATTTGGCGTAAACAGTTAGAGTTAACGAATAGTTTTACAAGATAATAACAGTTAACACGAATAAGAAAGGTTCGAACCTCCAAGGAAAAGAGTGAAAGATTATTTATAATCCGCGCCAGATTAGAAACAAACAGTCACTGTTACATACATTTAAAATAAAACTAGAAACTTAGTACTAACACAAGAGTAGACTTCAGCATGAAGGTCTACCGTTACCATAAGAACCATAATATCATAAGAACAGTTATCATAAGTGTGTGTCTTAAACATTTAAACTTAAAATTAACAAGACCACGAGTTTGGGGCTGGTTACCCTGTCCATGGGTCTTAAACCTCTCTCATCAAGACCACGAGTTTGGGGCTGGTTACCCTGTCCATGGGCCTTAAACCTCTTTCATCAAGACCACGAGTTTGGGGCTGGTTACCCTGTCCATGGGCCTTAAACCTCTCTCATCAAGACCACGAGTTTGGGGCTGGTTACCCTGTCCATGGGCCTTAAACCTCTCTCAACAAGACCACGAGTTTGGGGCTGGTTACCCTGTCCATGGGTCTTAAACCTCTCTCAACAAGACCACGAGTTTGGGGCTGGTTACCCTGTCCATGGGCCTTAAACCTCTCTCATCAAGACCACGAGTTTGGGGCTGGTTACCCTGTCCATGGGTCTTACCTCTCTCAACAAGACCACGAGTTTGGGGCTGGTTACCCTGTCCATGGGTCTTAAACCTCTCATCAAGACCACGAGTTTGGGGCTGGTTACCCTGTCCATGGGTCTTACCTCTCTCAACAAGACCACGAGTTTGGGGCTGGTTACCCTGTCCATGGGTCTTAAAATTATCTCAGGAAGACCACGAGTTTGGGGCTGGTTACCCTGTCCATGGGTCCATTCCAATATACACACCTCATGCTCTCCACCATCCGCCATACATTGCACCACACCTCACGCACACGGGGATCAGGCCGAAGATTGCGTCTCGTACACACGGTGAACAGGCGGAAGGTTGCATCTCGGGCACACGGAGAACAGACCGCAGGTCCGCTTATCACTGAGCGGCATGCAGGACGCAAGTCCGCACCTCGCGATACAGCGAGCAGGCCGCAAGTCTGCGCCTCACCAGGCAGCAGCAGACACCAGGTCACAGCCCGGGCTCGGCTCGCGTAGACTGCACCTTGCACAGTGACGAGGCTCTCAATGCATCGTTATCATCTAAGGAAAGCATGAAAAATTGCATTAGTTTTGAATACGGTATTACTTTAACGTCACCAATATGCTTCATTATCGTCATGAATAATCAGAGCTTTTAGAAGGCGATACTAGCAAGCAAAGCTTTTAGGATATTTAAAAATAACAGTGCCCTCAGTATGTACGCAGTAATATCGTCAAGAATGTTACTAACTTTCGCATATCTCTCAGGACGCAAGACCCGGAGGATGTCAGAAAATGTTACAGAAGTCTCACGGTACTCGGTTAAGGATGTTCCCAATAATCGCAAAGCTCTTAGGATATGATACCGGGTCACCAGTTTTGGTTATGTCTGCAGCTTGACGATTGTCGTCAAGCAAACCCAAAACATGTCCAAGTATGCCCACGCAGTGAATCCGAGTTCAGACTAATTGCCCTCAAAGTCATTTTATGAACCAGGGCTTGTCCGACAGGTGTCGTTCAATCACTTACTGTAATAAGCCACCGTCTGCTTATAGTCGATCGTCTCGAGTCTGTAGTTAAACCTTACCATTTTAACCTTTTTACCTTTCTGCTACGGCGGCCAGTCCCAATGGTGAGCAACCAAAAACACAGTAGACACTACAGCACGCAAGTACTTGTCTAACACAGGTGTACGCCTTTGGTTCGATGAGACGGCCACCCAACATGACCCGAAAGAGATCAGGCGTAGGACCGTCGACTCTTTGTACTCATTCGAGTCACGGAGCGTTGACCACAACTTTTAAACTTCGGGCCGTAACAAGCATATCTATAATTAGAAGTACACAGTATTATTAGTTATTGTTTGTTCAACCCAGAAATCGAACCTATATTGAACGGTAGTCTCATACACTAACTGTCGACCCAACAAAGCAGTCGAAACCATCACTGGTACTGACGTTTCAATAAGTACCTCTGTCAGGAAGAAAGATCACAATAACCTGAGCTGGCTCGTAACGTGCTTATGAACATGTTATTAATCTTGATCCTATATGAATGTCAGACCTTTACGATCAAGTTTGCAATGATTTTGTGTATGATCTTAAAATTTAACACCTGAAATAGCCAGTCAGGCATGAGGATTATCTTTCCGGAACACTAATTGGTACTCTCACAATGACTAGTGCTTAAACCTCATTTTAGCTCGGTCTAACCTGACCATTAATCATTATTGTTACACAAACAACATAACATAGTTCATTTAATACCTGACACTAGTGAGGGTATTCAAAACCTTTCATAATGTTTCTATAACATCAAGAATAGCATGCTTAAGTAGACGTACTATTAAGATCGATAGACATGCAGTCTTTACCGGTATCAATACTTTGCATTTCGATAAACATTAAAACATAACTAACAAACGATATGTTTTGCTTTATCATAAGAGATCTTTCTTTAACATTTACAATTTGTTGTTGATGTTGTGTAAAACCTATTAGATTACATTTAAAATATGAAGTTTTAGTTTGGAGTCCACTATAGAAGGTTCATAGAAGTTTCTTTACTTTTTTTTTTTCTTTGAACCATTAATAACAAGTGAAGTCACTGTCGTACTACCTACTCTGAACTATTAAATAAATTTAACATCATATCTTTAGAATTTAAACATTTACCACTGTTATAACGCTTCATAGATTTTACAATAACAGTTGACTAATGCAATCACCAGTAAATAATGTGACATAGTACATCTACCGGCGGATGATAAGAGTTCCTCAAGCTGTTTTAAATAGGCTCCGTCAGGACTAGCTCTGCTGTCCACGCACCCTTTTGCCGTATTGTGAATAGTTACATCACACGTTTATATACTCCCGATTTATTTGCTCTCACCAACCACCAATTTATAAGAATAGCCCATTCATCGAATTATCAAAATAAAAATTAGAAATGTAATGGATCATCAACTATTTCTTGAAGTGCGAAAGTAACTGTCTGTCTGTCTGTCTGTTACGTTTTTACGCCTAAACCGCTAAACCGGTTTTGATGAATTTTGGAACTCAAATAGTTTAGAACCTGAGAAAGGACATCATACACGCGGGCGGAGCCGCTGGCTAAAGCTAGTTGTTTAATAATGGTCATTTCAATTTTTAAATTTACGGAGAAACATCTAGTAACTTGGTGTACACACTGTAAATTGTTATAATCTGACAAGTATCTATTTTTCGTTTCCATAAATAAAAGCTAAACAGATTAATCACAACGTGTGTGGGTATTATGTCCCGTCACACTTGCTGTGTCAGTGTAACATTTTAAGTAAATGGATAAAAGTTACTTGACCTTTAAGTAATAAGTTCGGGTTGCATTAGGCAGCCACTACAACTGCTATTATTCATCATTCCTTCGTTAAAAATAGTTCGTAACCATAGCAAAGAACGCCTACTTGATTATGCACAGGTGGGGTAGTTACAAACATTCGTTTGAGCGCTATTCACTATTTACGTTATACCAAATATTCGCAATAAATGCGAAAGTAACCGTCTGTTACGCTTTCACGCCAAAACCACTGAACCGATTTTGATGAAATTTGGTATAAAGATAGAACTGAACTTTGGAAAGCTACTTTTTATCGCGATAACCGACATACACGCGGGCAATAGCTAGTACCAAATATTCGCAATAACAAAAGGTATGAAATGAGGTCATTGTTAAAACTAAACTAACTACTTAAGCCCTTGTGTTAAGCCACAGCTTTGCATCAGCCCTAAGGCATTTTCGTATACGCGCCAAACAGTCCATTTTTTCATCATTTTAAATTGCGCACACAATTCACTTTTGTACACTACATATCAAAATTATGTGAAAATAAATCACAACTCAACATGTAATATGATTTGATCTTACCAGTACAGCGTCAAGCACAACTCACAAGTTTTTCTTAACTGAACCTTCTAACCTTCTCTCATTACCGTGTCGGCACTGGTGGAACACATTGTACACCTTGTACATTGGCACGGATGCAGTTTCCATCGCTTAGCACAATGTTTACTAACTGGAAAGAAAGCGTTATACACACGAACACACATGTGGTACAAATACCCTCATTATTTTATTAAAATAATCGTTTTAAAACCGTTTGTAATTGACACTAAAAACCAAATATAGAAGTCGTCACTTCCTTTACGATTTTTATATTTGCTATGTTTTGACTTTGTTTTGATTTTTGACTGATTTAGTTTTGATTTTTGACTTTGATTTAGAGCGGATAAGAATATCACAAAAGTCGGATTCCCTTATTAAAAATCACAACGAACACTGAATTTCGATAGCGTTCAAATGAGCACTAATAGTGTGCAATGCCTTTTTTTTTTAACGAACGATCGCGTTTATCGTTCCCGGGACCTCTGCGGCAAATCACTGCGTATATTCACTTTGGTTCTATATGACAGCGCGATCTATTGTGCATTTGTCAATGCTCTCTATCGTAAGACACACCTAGATAATGAAGTATAGGCAAATTAAATGAAAATATCTAACTAAATGTCGGTAGTTGATCGTTTCCCAAATATTGAAAATTAATAATTTGTGAACGTAGATCGATCCCACTTCTGATGTTAGAGTCCAGAAGTGAAAAATAATAAAAATAATTATAATTCTAAACAATTTACTTTAATTCTAAACAATTTATTTCATTAATTACAAAATAATCTTAGAAATGCAATTAGACACAAACAACCGTTAATTAAGTAACGAATCTAAACAAATTACAGTTAGATAGACAGCAAGGGCGGTCACATAGGGCTGTACTAGCTGTTAGACAGTTTTCCTCGCACCCACCGCAATTCAGACAGTACTAACTTGTCAAAGACAGCTTTCCACATCTGTTAACAGAGTAGTACTAGTAGTTGTCATTTTTTTGGCGCCATCGCTTCACTGCGCTTGGGTATAAAAAGGAGTGCTCTGTTGTATCGGCACGCATTTCTGACGAATGCGTCGCGGAGTGTGGATCATTGTCTTTGGACAATTAGTACTACTCTGTTAACAGATGTGGAAAGCTGTCTTTGACAAGTTAGTACTGTCTGAATTGCGGTGGGTGCGAGGAAAGCTGTCTAACAGCTAGTACAGCCCTATGTGACCGCCCCTGCTGTATAACTAACTGTAATTTGTTTAGATTCGTTACTTAATTAACGGTTGTTTGTGTCTAATTGCATTTCTAAGATTATTTTGTAATTAATGAAATAAATTGTTTAGAATTAAAGTAAATCGTTTAGAATTATAATTATTTTTATTATTTTTCACTTCTGGACTCTAACATCAGAAGTGGGATCGATCTACGTTCACAAATTATTAATTTTCAAGATTTGGGAAACGATCAACTACCGACATTTAGTTAGATATTTTCATTTAATTTGCCTATACTTCATTATCTAGGTGTCTTACGATAGAGAGCATTGACTAATGCACAATAGATCGCGCTGTCATATAGAACCAAAGTGAATATACGCAGTGATTCGCCGCAGAGGTCCCGGGAACGATAAACGCGATCGTTCGTTAGAAAAAAGGCATTGCACACTATTAGTGCTCATTTGAACGCTATCTTGTGATATTCTTATCCGCTCTAAATCAAAGTCAAAAATAAAAACTAAATCAGTCAAAAATCAAAACAAAGTCAAAACATAGCAAATATAAAAATCGTAAAGGAAGTGACGACTAATATATTTGGTTTTTAGTGACAATTA
The DNA here is from genome assembly GCA_932526445.1 of Phragmatobia fuliginosa. Lineage (NCBI taxonomy): Eukaryota > Metazoa > Arthropoda > Insecta > Lepidoptera > Erebidae > Phragmatobia > Phragmatobia fuliginosa. The sequence continues at coordinate 17,325,105 of OW052067.1, forward strand.
CAAACGGTTTTAAAACGATTATTTTAATAAAATAATGAGGGTACTTGTACTTCACGCTATGTTTCGGTTTGTTCGTGTTTATAATGCTTTCTTTTCAGATAGTAAACATTGTGCTAAGCGATGGAAACTGCATCCGTGCCAATGTACAAGGTGTACAATGTGGTCAACCAGTGCCGACACGGTTATGAGAGAAGGTTGGAAGCTTCAAGTTATGAAAAACTTGGGAGTTGTATTTGACGCTGTACTGGTAAGATCAAATCATATTTACATGTTGAGTTGTGATTTATTTTCACATAATTTTGATATGTAGTGTACGAATGTAAATCGTGTGCGCAATTTAAAGTGATAAAAATATCGCGACTGCTCGGGGTGTATCATCGGAAAATGCCTTATAGCTAATGCAAAGCTGTGGTTTAACGAAAGAGCATAAGTAATGATCTTAGTTGGTTGAATTTTAACAATGAACTTATACCGTTTGTTATTGCAAATATTTTGTATAACGAGATTAAAACTTTTCGAATTTTTGTATCCACCCCACCTGTGCATAATAAACTAGGCGTTATTTACTATAGTTATGCATTTTTTAACGAATGTATGATGAATTAATAACAGTTGTAGTGGCTGCCTAATGCAAAATCGAACCTGTTATTTAGAAGGCAAAGTAACTTTTTATCGATTTAAAATCATACGAAGTTAAACCGACACAGTAAGTGTGACAAGACATAATACCCACATACGTTAATTCATTTATCTTTATTTTTGGAAACGAAAGATAGATACTTGTCCGATTATAAATAGATGCAAAGCTTTTTTTATGATAATTCAATGAATGGGCAGTTCTTATATATCTAGGGTCTAAATATGTGTTGTAACTATTCACAATACGGCGATAGGGTGCGTGGACAGCAGAGCTAGTCCTGACGGAGCCTATTTAAAACAGCTTGAGGAACTCTTATCATCCGCCGGTAGATGTACTATGTCACATTATTTACTGGTGATCGCATTAGTCAACTGTTATTGTAAAATCTATGAAGCGTTATAACAGTGGTAAATGTTTAAATTCTAAAGATATGATGTTAAATTTATTTAATAGTTCAGAGTAGGTAGTACGAAAGTGACTTCACTTGTTATTATTGGTTCAAAGAAAAAAAAAGTAAAGAAACTTCTATGAACCTTCTATAGTGGACTCCAAACTAAAACTTCATATTTTAAATGTAACCTAATAGGTTTTACACAACATCAACAACAAAATTGTAAATGTTAAAGAAAGATCTCTTATGATAAAGCAAAACATATCGTTTGTTAGTTATGTTTTAATGTTTATCGAAATGCAAAGTATTGATACCGGTAAAGACTGCATGTCTATCGATCTTAATAGTACGTCTACTTAAGCATGCTATTCTTGATGTTATAGAAACATTATGAAAGGTTTTAAATACCCTCACTAGTGTCAGGTATTAAATGAACTATGTTATGTTGTTTGTGTAACAATAATGATTAATGGTCAGGTTAGACCGAGCTAAAATGAGGTTTAAGCACTAGTCATTGTGAGAGTACCAATTAGTGTTCCGGAAAGATAATCCTCATGCCTGACTGGCTATTTCAGGTGTTAAATTTTAAGATCATACACAAAATCATTGTAGCAAACTTGATCGTAAAGGTGTGACATTCATATAGGATCAAGATTAATAACATGTTCATAAGCACGTTACGAGCCAGCTCAGGTTATTGTGATCTTTTTCTTCCTGACAGAGCTACTTATTGAAACGTCAGTACTAGTGATGGTTTCGACTGCTTTGTTGGGTCGACAGTTAGTGTATGCGACTACTGTTCAATATAGGTTCGATTTCTGGGTTGAACAAACAATAACTAATAATACTGTGTACTTCTAATTATAGATATGCTTGTCACGGCCCGAAGTTTAAAAGTTGTGGTCAACGCTCCGTGACTCGAATGAGTACAAAGAGTCGACGGTCCTACGCCTGACCTCTTTCGGGTCATGTTGGGTGGCCGTCTCATCGAACCAAAGGCGTACCTGTGTTAGACAAGTACTTGCGTGCTGCAGTGTCAACTGTGTTTTTGGTTGGTCACCATTGGGACTGGCCGCCGTAGCAGAAAGGTAAAAAGGTTAAAATGGTAAGGTTTAACTACAGACTCGAGACGATCGACTATAAGCAGACGGTGGCCCATTACAGTAAGTGATTGAACGACACCTGTCGGACAAGCCCTGGTCCATAAAATGACTTTGAGGGCAATTAGTCTGAACTCGAATTCACTGCATGGGCATACTTGGACATGTTTCGGGTTTGCTTGACGCCAATCGTCAAGCTGCAGTCATAACCAAAACTGGTGACCCGGTATCATATCGTAAGAGCTTTGCGATTATTGGGAACATCCTTAACCGAGTACCGTGAGACTTCTGTAACATTTTCTGACATCCTCCGGGTCTTGCGTCCTGAGAGATATGCGAAAGTTAGTAACATTCTTGACGGTATTACTGCGTACATATTGAGGGCACTGTTATTTTTAAATATCCTAAAAGCTTTGCTTGCTAGTATCGCCTTCTAAAAGCTCTGATTATTCATGACGATAATGAAGCATATTGGTGACGTTAAAGTAATACCGTATTCAAAACTAATGCAATGTTTCATGCTTTCCTTAGATGACAACGATGCATTGAGAGCCTCGTCACTGTGCAAGGTGCAGTCTACGCGAGCCGAGCCCGGGCTGTGACCTGGTGTCTGCTGCTGCCTGGTGAGGCGCAGACTTGCGGCCTGCTCGCTGTATCGCGAGGTGCGGACTTGCGTCCTGCATGCCGCTCAGTGATAAGCGGACCTGCGGCCTGATCCCCGTGTGCGTGAGGTGTGGTGCAATGTATGGCGGATGGTGGAGAGCATGAGGTGTGTATATTGGAATGGACCCATGGACAGGGTAACCAGCCCCAAACTCGTGGTCTTCCTGAGATAATTTTAAGACCCATGGACAGGGTAACCAGCCCCAAACTCGTGGTCTTGTTGAGAGAGGTAAGACCCATGGACAGGGTAACCAGCCCCAAACTCGTGGTCTTGTTGAGAGAGGTAAGACCCATGGACAGGGTAACCAGCCCCAAACTCGTGGTCTTGTTGAGAGAGGTAAGACCCATGGACAGGGTAACCAGCCCCAAACTCGTGGTCTTGATGAGAGGTTTAAGACCCATGGACAGGGTAACCAGCCCCAAACTCGTGGTCTTGATGAGAGAGGTTTAAGACCCATGGACAGGGTAACCAGCCCCAAACTCGTGGTCTTGATGAGAGAGGTTTAAGACCCATGGACAGGGTAACCAGCCCCAAACTCGTGGTCTTGTTGAGAGAGGTTTAAGACCCATGGACAGGGTAACCAGCCCCAAACTCGTGGTCTTGATGAAAGAGGCTTAAGACCCATGGACAGGGTAACCAGCCCCAAACTCGTGGTCTTGTTAAGTTTAAGTGTTTAAGACCCAGACACTTATGATAACTGTTCTTATGTTATCTGTTCTTATGTTATCTGTTCTTATGTTATCTGTTCTTATGGTAACTGTTCTTATGGTAACTGTTCTTATGGTAACTGTTCTTATGGTAACTGTTCTTATGGTAACTGTTCTTATGGTAACTGTTCTTATGGTAACTGTTCTTATGGTAACTGTTCTTATGGTAACTGTTCTTATGGTAACTGTTCTTATGGTAACTGTTCTTATGGTAACTGTTCTTATGGTAACTGTTCTTATGGTAACTGTTCTTATGGTAACTGTTCTTATGGTAACTGTTCTTATGGTAACTGTTCTTATGGTAACTGTTCTTATGATATTATTGTTCTTATGGTAACGGTAGACCTTCATGCTGAAGTCTACTCTTGTGTTAGTACTAAACTTAGTTTTATTTTAAATGTATCTAACAATGACTGTTTGTTTCTAATCTGGCGCGGATTATAAATCTTTCACTATTTTCCTTGGAGGTTCGAACCTTTCCTATTCATGTTAACTGTTATCTTGAAAACTATTCGTTAACTCTGTTTACGCTAAATTTGATAACTCTTTTCAGTAACTGACCAATAGGACGATAATGTACTTACAGAGGCGTCCAATAAACTTTTTTTTGTAAATGTTCCAGTAACCGGGAATGAGAACAATGAAGAAGTGTGGTCACCCGGACCTGCCGAGGACGTCAGGGTGTCAGGAGAGGCCGTGTAAGCCACAACGGCGGTAGTTGTCATTTTTTTGGCGCCATCGCTTCACTGCGCTTGGGTATAAAAAGGAGTGCTCTGTTGTATCGGCACGCATTTCTGACGAATGCGTCGCGGAGTGTGGATCATTGTCTTTGGACAATTAGTACTACTCTGTTAACAGATGTGGAAAGCTGTCTTTGACAAGTTAGTACTGTCTGAATTGCGGTGGGTGCGAGGAAAGCTGTCTAACAGCTAGTACAGCCCTATGTGACCGCCCCTGCTGTATAACTAACTGTAATTTGTTTAGATTCGTTACTTAATTAACGGTTGTTTGTGTCTAATTGCATTTCTAAGATTATTTTGTAATTAATGAAATAAATTGTTTAGAATTAAAGTAAATCGTTTAGAATTATAATTATTTTTATTATTTTTCACTTCTGGACTCTAACAGTATATATATTGTAGAACGGTAGTTTCATAACTTTGGTGTTAAGATTTTTATGGAATAACTTGTAAAAGGTTAGAAAAACTTGTAAAAAAAGACTTTGAATGAACATTTATAGATTCTGGATATCCATACAGCACAACATTTAATCGAAACATATTGCATGACGATTTTATTTATTTTATTTTTTATTTAAGACTTTATGCACAAATGTGACATAGGTGGACTTAATGCCGTAAGCATTTTCTACCAGTCGACCTTAGGGCGATGCAGAGACAAACGTGGTAGATGCACAGTAGTGAAAGTTTTTATTTTTTTTAAATTAAAGCATAAGTACACAATATATATAAACATATATATACGCATATATAGAACTTATCCATACACATTACATAAATACTGATTCTAGTGTACACAATATTTAACATTTATATACCCACTTACATACATATAAGATATATTTATAAACATACATACATACATAAATACATTTTTCATTTGAGATAATTTGCTGTTAAAGTTCAGTAAATGTTTGTGTGAAATGTTTCCGCAACAAGTGTTTGAACGTTTCGCGACTTTTTGCCGTTCTAATCTCGAGAGGGAGCGCATTCCATAACAGAACAGATTGAACGAGGAAAGTAGAATGTACAAAGTCAGAGTGGTGAGTGGGACAGTGGAGAAGTAGGTTGTTTGTAGATCTAAGGTTTTTGGAGTGGTTTGTACCTAAATATTGAAGTTGGGTAGTTAAGTAAGGAGGAGAGCTAGGAGAAAAGAGTAAAGAGTATAGGGTAGTTAATGCTCGTAACTGTCTGCGTTGGCGAATTGGAAGCCACTTCAATAGTATGCGATGTTGAGACACATGATCATATTTACGTAAATTGAAAACGAATCGAATGCAATTGTTGAGAAGACGGTCTAGCTTATTGAGCAGATCTGCATTCAGGTCTAAGTAGCACACATCACCATAGTCAACTACAGGGAATATTAGAGTCTGAACAAGCGTTATCTTAGTTGTCACTGGGAGAAAGTTCTTGAGCCTATAGAGGGCCCGTAATGACCCTTTGACTTTTTGACACACTGTTGCGACTTGTAATCGCCAGCTAAGGGTCGAGTCCATATGCAGCCCGAGGTTTTTAACACTATCACAGTATGGAACAACCATGCCGTCGTAGCTAAGTGGTGGAATTGATGCAAGGTTAAGCTGTCTTATACTGCGGTTGCTACCAATGATGATAGCTTGACATTTATTCGGATTCACCGATACGCCAAACATGTCAGACCATCGTTTAATAGCTGCCAGATCGCTATTTATGATTGAAACCGCGGATGAAATATTGCCCACCTTACATCATGAAAACTGTTCTGTTCGGGTTGATCATTTCAGTTTATTTAGGTTTTTAATTACTTTGCTTACCCTTCTTATGATATGGGTCGTGATATTATATTTGTTCTTGTATTGTATAATTATAGAAGAATTATAAGTTTTCTTTTGTAGTGTACAGTTTAGTGTTTAAGTTCTCAATCGATAGATGGCACTGTTAGGAATGAGTGAAACCCGCCAACGTTTCATTACCGTGGTTAATATAAATACCGCGGAGGAATACTCGCCTACTTGTACCTGATTTGGTTCAGTTCCGAGCAAACGAGTGATTCTATTAGCGCTAAAGATATAATTATGTACCGAAATTGAGCTCAATCGGATATAATATTACAGTTTCATATCAGTTTCCGAGATTTTTGCATTGTTGCGAAATAAAAAATGTCATAACACCCATAAAAAACGTAGCACTATTGGTAAATAGCCTTGCACAAAGACAACCCTTCGTAAAAAGGGTTGCACTCAAACGACAAAAGCAATATTGCACTGATTAGCCTCCCTTTTGCAGCCAGCTATTGACGTTTCATCCTTTATAGACGGCTAGCCTTTGACACGGAGTATGCATGGCTACCTTAATTGATTTTAGTGCTTTTGTTTAAAGTCCCATTCTATGCGAATTGTTTATTGAATAGAACCAAAGTCATAAAGGTATATGAGTTTCCTTTTATTTAGAATCAAAATCCAGAAGTTTTTATATAAGTAGGCAAAGGCCTACTTATATAAAAACTTCTGGATTTTGGTTCGAGTCGTTAATGAAACGTTTTGAAAGTGCCTGGAAAGCCAAAGGCACTTTCAAAACGTTTCATTAACGACTTTAGTTACGCGGTTTCAATATAAAGAACCGGGAAGAAAACTTAATATCTGATTTACAATATAAAATCTGATTTACAATTTTTATGTACAATAATATAATATTTATGTACATAATTTAAGTTTATTTATTATTTATGTATGCAACAACAATGTAAAATAGTAATTCAGTGCATATTTGAAAACAATAATGAACCATGCTGGTGGTAAAAAATAATAATTAAAAGAATTTAGTACATTAATTACATTTACTTGGATGACTAAACTACGACGCAACTACGACGAAACTACGCAAGACAACATCGATCAAAGAGAAGGAAAACTTGAAACCAACCCGTCTGGCCAGCGTGGTATAGTAGGCCAAAACCTCCTTCTAAGGAGAGGCCTATGTCCAGCAGTGGACTGAGGAAGGCTGTTGGTGATGATGGATGACTCACTGCTGATAGATGTACAAAGCATATAACTCCAAGCAAAATAAAATACACCTTCAAGTTAAATTAGAATCCAGTGTAATATTCTCTGTAATAACCACTATAATCCACTGTTTATCCATCGTAATATAAATTTTCAGTAATCTCTTTCCACAGTAATTTTTAAGCTTCGTTTTGCATATGTTTAAATAACAAATTTTAAAACATTATATTTTAACAATTGCCTTTATCTATTCGTAGGAGACTTCAAAACAACTGACGTAGGAGACATAAATGTTATGTATGTAATAGCAATAATTTCATTAGTTATAAAACCTTTTAGCGATTGAACCGACGAAAGCACTGGAAAGCAGAAAATAATAAATTATCATTACTTTACTGCATAAGCTAATGTAAGCATACCTAAATAATATTATACACAGAAAACAACACCCAAATTCCGAAGCAAGTATCTGTAGATCGTACAAACAAACAATTATATTATTGTCATTCAGACACAGTGAAGCTTAGAGGTTTTATGCATGTGTACGAATATAACAATAATAAAACAATAAATAGCCCGTCCATAAATAAAGTAGTATCTACTCATAACGGTTGGTTGGTAGAGAATGTCATGGCCGTTACGTCAGCCGATGTACATGATATTCTTAAAGCAGCGTTCAATAAAGCCACCAAGGAATGCAACAGGGCTTACAAAAGAGCGGATGCCCAGCGCATTGTACGTATTGGCCAAGAACTCGTTGCTCACCCTACGGGTGGTCGTAAGTTCTGGCGACTGGCTAAAACCGTGCAGGCTAACCACTGCCGGCCCTTACTACCACCGCTGAAATATTCAGATGGAACACTGGCCCACCAGCCGCAGGAGAAAGCGCAACTGCTTGTTGATCTCTTTGCGGTGAACTCCCGAATCGATTACCGTGGCATGGATCCGCCTACTATTATACCGTGTGACTCTACAATGCGGGATATTCGTATCAAGCAAAAGGATGTCCTTGCGGAGCTGCGCTCACTTGACGTCCTGAAAGCCAGTGGATCTGACGGTATACTGGCGATAGTACTAAAGAACTGTGCACCGGAGTTGTCTCCTGTATTGACGCGCCTATATCGCCGCGTATCGTATTCCTCAGGAATTGTCCCGGAGGTCTGGAGAGAGGCAAATGTTCAACCCATCCCCGAAGAAAGGCGACCGATCCAACCCGGCCAATTACCGACCTATAGCTGTCACCTCCATTCTATGCAAGGTGTTTGAGCGGATTATCAACAGCCAATTAGTTCGTTACCTAGAGGATCACTCATTGTTAAATGATCGGCAATATGGTTTCAGACCGAACCGATCCACAGGTGATCTTCTAGCGTGCATGATACACCTTTGGGGTGAGGCTATGGATAGGCATGGGGAATCTCTTGCCATCAGCCTCGATATGGCCAAGGCCTTCGATAGGGTCTGGCACCGTTCGCTTCTCTCCAAGCTTCCGGCATTCGGCCTACCTCCCAAACTCTGCAGCTGGATTGCCGCTTTTCTGCACCAGCGCCGCATTAGAGTCCTTTGCGAGGGCGCGGCCTCCAACTTTCAGCAGATAAATGCTGGTGTACCTCAGGGCTCTTCTTGTCGCCTACACTGTTTCTTCTGCATATCAATGAAATGTTAGCCCTCGGCAGCATACATGCCATCATACAGTCCATGGTCGATATTTGGGAAACCCTATTGCTAAGACTACAGATATTGATGAAAAGCGAAGGGAGCTTGTCGCTGAGCTCCACCTGGTTCTGAGCCGTATTTCTTAATGGGGTGAAGAGAATTTGGTCGAGTTCAACGCCAAGAAAACATAGGTGTGCGCGCTCACTACAAAAAAGTCTCCATTCCTTCCTCTTCCCACTTTTAAGAACACTCAACTGCCACTACAGGACAAGCTCGGTGTCCTGGGCATGGATATTTGCCGGGATCTCAACCGACGGGAGTACATTGAGAGCGTCACCAAGGCGGCCTCGCGGAAGCCAGGTATGCTCAAGAAGGTGAGACGGTTCTTCACGCCGGAGCATCTGTATCTTCTCTACAAGACCCAAGTTCGTTCCTGCGTGTAGTATTGTTCTCACCTCTGCGCAGTACTTGCTTGACGCTCTCTACCGGTTGCAGCGGCGAGCAGTCCGCATTATAAATAGTCCCGAAACCACCGAGTTCCTTGAGCCTCTGCAGTTACGGAAAAACATCGCCTCTATGGCGGTTCTCCATCGCCTTTACCATAGAGAGTGTTCTGAAGAGCTCTTCCAACTGATCCCTCCTTCTCCCTTCCTTTACAGGACAACACGTGCTGGGTCAGAAGTCACCGTTTTAGAGTAAAAGAAAAACGCACCAGAACAAAACGGTTCGGCTCTTCTTTCCTATGCCGAGCAGTCAAAGACTGGAACTCACTACCAGCACACGTAGTTCCTTCCCACTATGATCCCGGGTCCTTCAAGCGGGGCGTGAAAAAGCATCTCACTAAGCCGCCATAGTGTGGGCCGCCATACATTTTTGTCTGAGTCTGTCTTTTTGAAAAAAAAAATATATAAATAAATAAATAGCTCCTATAGTCACAATCTCTATATCGACGAAGTTTCTAAACAAATATTGTTATTACAGCTCTATGCTATATTTAATTTAATCACGAGGCTAGGGCTTACGCCAGGAAGCATCAGTGTGCACGTTAACCGATGCAAAATGGTTTATCATTGGTGCACAGAACTTTCATTTCACAATTACGGGCGGCCGCCATCGGCCGGTAATTTAATTACCACCCCACGGGCAGTAAATTGCTTTTGACATACAGAGGATTGTATGATGGAGACTTTGAATTAAGCCTGACATGAGTCTACTGCGATTGAAATCTGTTTAAATGAAACAGTTGCTATATTATTCACGATATAGGTTACCTGTATAAAGATTTTGTAAAAAGTTAATCGTAGTATTCCACGAAAGCGATCTTGTTTCTTGTTCTTGAATTTTCGCAAAACTATACCATCTTACATCAATATCACTTTTTGTATCAGCATGACCTAGAAGAGGATGAATCACAGAATTTTGTTTAAATTTAAACTTTTCGTCATTTAGAGACTTGCAAAACAATTGATCAAAGACCAAGACTGAGAGTGTCGAACGAAGTGAGAACGATTGTAGCAAGTTTAACGTTGCTATGGACATGGTACAATTTAAATGGCGAGAGAATCACTGCGATGTTATCGCCTCGCCACGTATTTTTAAACTTTAAGTTAGAACGTATCTCCGATGTTATCGCGGCCAGTGGAGTCACGTATAGATATTATAACTGAATTCATTCAACAAAAATATTGTAGGTACATCCCCTCGTCGTGAAAACGCGGCGTTTCCGTTACGAGTCGTTGGAAATATTTCAATTCCGTCACTAAAGGAAAATTTCTCGTTCGCAGAGCCTACTTGATGATAGAAGTTATTGCGATTCCCTCGTTCCTATCGGCAGATCCTAACGCACACTTTAGTTTAACGTTTAGTAATTAATTAAATACTATGATTTCATTAGTCTCATCATTTTACAACTACCAGGAAAAATCCTATCGAAGTAACAAAGAAATTTTAGTAAAACTCTTAAAAAAGTTTTGGCACGTGTGCCATGCTAGCATATGCACCGAAAATAATATTTTTAGTAGACTGTTCATAATCAAACCGAGCTCAGTTTGGAATCGAAAACTCTTCTTAATGTGGCTGAGCGTGAACAACTTAAAATTTGAACGCTGTGCCCAGCGTTCTGTATAATCGCGTAAATGATAGTCACTTGACATCAAGAGAATTACTGCATATTCGTGCTAGGATAAGTGTCAAATAAACTCGGTAAAGACGAAGCGACCGTTTTTTCAATAAAATTTGGCTTTGAAGCCATGGACGTATACAGAAGTATAAAGAACTTGTTGTTTATGCGTCCATGTTTGAAACATAATATTTAACTATAAATTTTAATGCTGTATAACGGACGCGTTGCAGAGAATTTGTGAAATTTTTGTCGATGAGAGAGACTCATACTTTATGAAAGATTGAATTGCAACGAGTTAACAGAGGTACAATTTTCTTTTGTCTTTTAACGTTTTACAACTTATTAGCCGACTTCAAAAAAAGGAGGAGGTTCCCAATTCGTCGGAATCTTTTTTTTCATGTATGTTTAGCGATAATTTCGTCGTTTATGAACCGATTTCAAAACTTCTTTTTGCATTGGAATGGGCGTAGGACCACCTGTAGGTGGTCCTATCGTCACCATATCGGGATCTGATGATGGGATCCCAAGGAAAACGAGGGAACTCCTCAAATATCATAGGCACAATTGTCGCGATTTGGGTTCTTGGAATAGTTTTTCTTTGAAGTCGGTTTCTTTTTGTTAAAATTATTTTATGTATATTTATGTTTGCGGAAGTGACTGTCTGATAGAAAGCATGAGTAGAATCCAATAGTTGTGGTCATTGATGACCCAAACCATTGCGGCCTAGATGCTTCTCCTTCTTTTTTGTTTCAGATTATAATAAATTTAGATATAATAAATAAATAAAATTATAATAATAAATTTTATAATTTCATTCATCTATAACTGCATGCATGCTCGACGTTTCCTGGTATTTTCGAGTATTGTTATAAAATAAATATAGTTTAAAAAACATAAAAAAACATACCTGCAAAAGATGGTTAGAAACAATAAACATACATTACTAAATTTGAAAAGCAATGAAAACATACATATTCATATATATGCATACATTTCAAAATAATTATCTGTCTTCGGCAATTGGGTGAAAATTCCAAGTTTGATTTGTTACATTTGATTATGGCGAGTGCGATATATAGGGCGCGTCGCATCGATCAGTCTGGTGTAACTTATGCATCGACTTCGACATCAGCGAATCGATATTACAGATCGGTAGTTAACTAGTATAACCGCATATTATCTAGAACATAAATGTCGATATATTTCACTATACCTAACCTTTAAACTTTCGTGTTCTATAACATTTGATACAATTATTTTAATATTAAAATACCTTTGTATAACCAATACACTATGCGCGCCGGCCTCGGTCATAAACTTTTATAGATTATTTGATACATAACGCAGTAACAAAACATTTAATCATCACGTAGGCTTCTCCTTAAAAAGAGGTTTTATTATTATTACAAAACGCCGACGATCTGCCAACTAATCAACCGTTAACCTATTACCAATAAACTAGCACATACTATTTTAAAATAAACGTACTTCTACACATACAGGTTATACGCAAATGTAGTCTACAAATAATTACTTACAGTATTTCCACTTTTATTTGTAAAACATTGTTGCTGCAAGCTACACATTGGGTTTTAATAGTACGGTTCGGTGTAAGTTTTTGTTCGAAACCCTGTTAGCCCTAGCACACGGTGGTTTCAAACTGTAATTGGAATCGGCGCCTACAGTCCGAACCTACATAACTATAACGTTTCCCTTCTGTCAAATAAAACTTTCCTAAATTAACTTTTTAATAGATTTTGTGGATATGCTCCCGAAACATAAAAAAGTTGAAAAAATATTTTAGAATTTGTATTCTGTTCCTGTAAGTAAGTTTAAAATGATAGTGGACATACATAATAATAATAATAATAACATACACGAACATAACTTACAAGCATTCATTTTATGCAACTTTTAAAAAGCGGAAGAGCCGGAGACGTCTCTAAATTGCTTTTTTTATTTTCAATTATAAACAAAGCTATGACGCGCTATAATTCTGATCTACAGAAATATTTTGTACTGTATAATCCAGATATCTTCATGCAGATACAAATACCTTTGAGGATACAGAGTACTTGAGTCCTTCTTAATATCTACATTGCCTACTGTTACTGGTCAACTGTACCTACCTATCTATACCTATTGCGTCAGTAATCCTCAATCTCAGTTCATACACAAAAACCGATAAAGAATGGGCCATCTCATCGACAGTTAGTACCTCTATAGTTTGAACGGTTATAACATTACGTAAATTAAACAAAAAAAACCTTTTCTTACACTACGCATTCATTTTTACATCATTATGGAGCATAAGACACAAGCGGCACATAGCCACACATAGCCTATGTCCTTTCCCAAGTTTAATTCTATCTTCATACCAAATGTCATCAAAATCGGTTCAGTGGTTTAGGCGTGAGAGCGTTACAGACAGACAGAGTTACTTTCGCATTTATAATATTATATATCTAATATATATATAGCAGAGATTAAATTTACATTTTACAGCTAATGTTTCCTGTTCAGTTCGCGCTGGTCTGTAGCACAGTACTGGTTTTTAGGAGACCCTGACTAAAATTTCTATAGACTTATGAACTCTTGTGTTTTGAATTATTATTTTCTGTTATATATAAACTTTAACAAGAAAACGAAAACCCGGACCTTTAGAACAAGTCTCTTGACATCTCGTTCAAAGGCTCAGTCGTTTAGATGACACAGAACATATAAATATTCATAGACTGTCAAATATATTATTCTACTTTTTCGCTTAACCGGTCGGGTAAAAATCAGCCATTACCCAGAAGTTTATAAAAAAAATCCCTTTTGAACTTTCACAAATTTCCACTAAAATAAATTTTATCAATGTTGTTACGTAATTATAATTATATATTCGGTAACATTTGAACATATCCCACAAGTCTTCTTTATATTTTGTATGACTCACTCAGCACATAAAATCATTTATTTGAGTACATGTACTTTAGGCTTTACGCAAACATTAGTGCCCAAAGCGCCCTTATCCGATCCATCACCCTGTGTTATTAGCGAGACGCAGTGACGTGCACTGATGGAAAGTTTAAAAGCTACCCTCGCCATAACGATAATCCCTTACACGCCTGATCTGCCTGCAGCTCTAATAATATCGATCCAGTTTTTAGAGAACTTTATTACTGTGTTATAACAAAGATGTTAAACAAACATATCTAGCCGGAAACCTTGAAAGAGATTCATCGTCAATCATCAACAGCCTTTAACAGTCCACTGCTGGACATAGGCCTCTCCTTAGAAAGGAAGTTTTGGTCTACTATACCACGCTGACGAGACGGGTTGATTTAAGTTTTCCTTCTCTTGGCAGTGATGTTAGCCGATCATTTTGTTCTTTTAGTCGCCTCTTACGACACCCATAGAATGAATAGGGGTGGTGACACTTTGTATTCTTAATCCGTCACCACACGGACTGATAGAGATTACCTACCGATAAACACAAACATTAACATTTGATGTTTCTTGTACAAGCATTGATACAATGCTCTAAAGATCTTTTTCTTACTATCGCAGTACTAATATATGCCATGATGATCGATTCTAATCGATTGCTAAAACTAGTAGAGATTATTATAAAAAATACCTTTAGGTCTCAATAACAGATTGTAACTTTAATAACCGTCTTTAACATACAAATATTAAAATACGAAACAAAATAATAGGTAAACCATAATAGTCTTGTTGCATAGGCTATCTTGAATTCACATCCAATCAGCTTATTCTACATCATGGCCGACCTAGATACGTAAATAGAATGCATGGTGTGACTGTTACCTAGAAACGAAGTATACGGCCGTTAAAATGGCAACAACCCGTTCGATATTCTATTCCCGATATAGTCCGCTGCAAGTCGGCCTCATCAAAAATTTACCTATCCCTGTAGGTTGACTATCTAAAGATTTCTCTCTACGCAGAAACCATAAAGGTTCTTAATAGAATTTTCAATTAAGCTAATACGTTGGAGTTGCCTTTCACTACAGAGCCTTTCAGATCCAAAACAAATTAATTTTTTTATACGATGGCAACTGAAAAGTAATTCTGTATAAATAGGACGACATTTACAAAGACTTTTATTAAATATTGAAAGTTCTTTAGGAAAGTTAGGAAAATTACAATTTATAAATCTAAAATTATATTTAAATGAGCTTATACTCATATAGATAGAATATAAAAAAAATGAATTGAATGGATTGATATTATGGTTTCTGGTTTGGTTTCTTTTAATTATTTTTTTGTATTTCATTTATATCTGACCGTCTAGATCCCCGTGAAGAGTTTGATGTGAGTGAGTGAAATAAAATCTTCAACAAAAATATTTACAACAAGTTTTTAATAAAGTTTGTATGAAATATAATTATTATTGAACATAATTGGTTTTACTTTCATGTTTAGTCATAAAATGAGCAAACGATCTACTTAGGCTTCCTCAATGGAGTTTCTTGTTAGTTCTGCTCCTTGCCGGTCCAATAGGTAGTAGTGTCACGCTGCTTTCAGTACAGGTGGGCCGACTCGACCGGTGCAGTACTACCTCCACACAAAAGACCAACCTAGAAACGACGGCATTTGTGTAGTATTTTGTTGGTGAGTGTGAGACCGAAGGCCCAATGATCACCAAGCTGCATTGTCTGTACTCACAATGAGGAAAGTGACCCCTTCTCTAACATTTTACTCGTGCTTACGATCAGGCAGAGTAGAGTCACTTTGGAAAGCTTAAATAATATAAATATAAAAAAATAAGAATGACATTTAGAACTATAATTTTTAAGTACAGGCAAAAGGTGGTAATGTGGCCCCTGCAGATAGATATATTGGCCCCTTTGATATTTTAATGTGTGAATAGCGCAGTCTAGTATAATTTAATTGTTACGGAATGCTCGCTGCATGATACTTATTTAGTACCTTGCAAATCCACCGGAGGCTGTCACGCTCCATTGTCATTCGAATCAGTTGAAACTCTTAATTTGTCCGTGTGGTGACGGATTAAGAATACAAAGTGTCACCACCCCTATTCATTCCATGGGTGTCGTAAGAGGCGACTAAAGGCTTCTTGAGGCTTTGTGCCTTGTCTCTCACCGGTCATGTCAGGTAGCCGTCCTATCGGATTGTGAGAGGGAGAGAACAGAGAGTGCACCTTTTTTTATTTACTTAATTTTCTGCAAGGTCCTGTATATTTTTTTAAGATTAACAATAATAATTACAATAATTTCAATAACACAATGTTGAACTAAGCTGTTTTAATAACAACATAAGCAAACCTATTACAAATTTATAAATTATTTCATTTTTGTTTCTTTATTCCAGAAAAATAAACATGTCTGGGATATATTAAATAAACTAAGACATCTAAATAACTTAATATTACAAATACAAAGTAAGTTTATTTACGATATTTTCTCATAGAGCTACACTGACTGGAGGGGAGTAGACAAAGCGTATTTTCTCGTTACAAAACAGTCTGTATATTTTTACGGGGGGTTTTCATACACATACACATTTTAGACTTAAATACAAAAGCAATCGCTTGTCCCTTCGAACTCACACATAACAATCAAAATAAGGCATTCACAATTTCACACATACATAAACACATGCTGAGTTTGTGTAACGCCCTTTTTTAACCTACCTGACAAATATTAAAATCCAAGTACACGACAGACAACGGTTACCCTGCGGTATTTCCAGACCTATGCAGGTATATGTTGTTCCAGACCTTCAAGGAAAGAGCGTACTCCTGCCGCTATGTCGACAACGGGGGCTTGTGATTCCTGAGTAGTGAGATTCATGGGCAGCGGTAGTCATTTTTACTGTCTCAGTGTATGCGACTACTAAAATTGTGGTCGCGTGTTCGATTCCTGGTCCAATTCAAATATTTGTGAGTTCTTTAGGAGTTGTAGTATTGTTGTATCCATCCATGTTTAATATGTATGTATTTATTAATATCTATCTATCAGTCAATCTAGGTATCACAACACATGTTTTGAGCTTAATTGAAGTTAAATGGCGTTGTGTATCAGATTTTTATATATTTAGGTTTACCAAAGTGGTTTTGCCTGATAGAGAGCATGAATGGAATCCAGGAATAAGAGTCAACATCCTCATTGTGAATGCAGACAATGCAGCATAGTGACCCTCACTATTGCGTCCTAGTGAGATGCAACTGCATCAAAACACCTAAAATATATATTTTCAATTAGGTGGTGTGTAAAAAATCGATGGCCTTAGAATTTCGCTTTCCCCGTTCAAACAGAGAATGCTAAAAAAATTAAAACTAACTTGCTAATAAGGAAGTACATATACGGGATGGCCCAGAAAGACCGAAGTGGTGTGAATTCCTTATAACTTTTTTATTATAATTTTTTTTTTCTTTTCTTTTCAGTATTTTGTAAAGAAGACTTGGATAATTTATAATGGAGCAATACACAATTGAACAACGTGCCCAAATTGTTGAAATTTACTTTTCAAATCAACGGTCCATTGTGTTGACTCAGCGTGCATACCGTCGTCAATTTAATGTGCGGGTTGCACCCTCTCAGTCAACAATAAACCGTCTGGTTGCAAATTTTCGAGAACAAGGAGCAGTAAGGAACCTTCCTGGTCCCGGCAGACACCGAACTGTCCACACGGCTGACAATATTCAAGTGGTACAGGAGAGTATTCGGGAGGATCCAGAAACATCAACCAGGAGACGTTCGTCACAACTGGGCCTCTCAAGAACGTCGCTGCAGCGAATTTTGCACACCATAGGATTGTTTCCATACAAAATTCAACTTGTCCAAGAATTGAAACCAACAGATTACCAGCAACGACTTGACTATGCAATTTATTTCCAGCAAAAAGCACAAGAGAATCCAAATTTTATTCATAACTTAATAATGAGTGACGAAGCCCATTTTCAATTAAATGGGTTCGTTAACAAGCAAAACTGTAGGATATGGGCTACGGAAAACCCGAGAGTACTTCATCAACGACAATTGCACCCAGTTAAGTGTACCGTTTGGTGCGGTGTTTCTTCAGAAAGGATCATTGGCCCATTTTTTTTTGAAAATGAACAAGGTGTCGCCATTTCCGTCAATGGTGATCGATATCGGGCCATGTTGCAAAATTTTGTAAGGCCAGCTGTGGAAAACCATCCGCAAATATGGTTCCAACAGGATGGAGCCACAGCGCACACTGCGAGGGCCACAATGACTCTTTTACGCGACATCTTTGGTGAAAGAATAATTTCTCGTAACAGCAATTTTAATTGGCCTCCGCGTTCCCCGGATTTAACCGCTCCAGACTGTTTTCTTTGGGGCTATTTAAAAGGAAAAGTTTATGTTAATAAGCCTAGGACTATTGAGGAGTTAAAAACCAATATTCGAGAAGAAATTAACAACATACCACCGGAAGTTTTGCGAAAGGTCATGGAAAATGTGTTGGAAAGAGCACATTTGTGCGAAGCAGAATATGGCCACCACTTGCGGGATATCATTTTTAATAACTAATCCAAAAATATTCCCCATAAATTTAATGTATTTAAAAAAAAAAAAATTAAAAAAATATCTCTTAAATAAAAAGTTATAAGCAATTCACACCACTTCGGTCTTTCTGGGCCACCCTGTAGGTACTAAATAAACCAACGCTATGGTCATTGAGTTGGATGGATGGATGGATCTTCACGCTATGGTTTATAATGTATAATTATTATTTACATCAAAAAAAAGTAGTGTGGCACTCGGGGACTACCGCGGTAAAGCTAGTGCTTAACATTTTTTATCAACTTATGCAATTATATTTTTTATTATTTTTTTATTTTTGCAGTATTTTTTTACTAACTTTTAAACTTACGCGTTCCATGATAGTTAATATTATTTCTACGTATTTTTTTTTCTTTGAAATTAATTCAAGTTTACAAAACAATATGCACTGTCATTTTACCACCATATAGTCAAACTATTTTTCTCAAACAATATAATCATCCTATTAACCGAAAGATAATGACAACTAAACAGGGAATATAATAGTAATATAATATCTATATGATATAACATATAGATATCCATGGAATAAAAAACACTAAGATTCAATTAGACGGTACTGGAGGACGCGGACGCTATGTATTGTGCCTACGATATCTCTTCTATTTGATAAATCTATTACGCATGCCAGGCGCCCGTTATTTGTCCTTGTCGCACTGGCACTGCAGTTACAATCATATTCTCTATCCTTTTTTAACACAGGTGTTAGTCTTCTCGTTACGGAATTTCTTGATTCAGTATCCGCGATAAAAGCTTAGCTTAAAAACTATTTTATTAAATTTTTATCTGTCTAGCTGTCTGTCTGTTTATTCTGGATAATCTCAGGTGGGGCTTATCCTTTTACGGGACTTTATAGATATCAGCACGGGGAGCTGCTAGTAAAGAGCTCTAATGGAGTTTTATAAGTGAATGCTCCACAGTATTCAATTTATAATCAAAGAGCAACATACAGCCGGAGGGCCGGTAGCCAAAGGCAGCAATTTAGGTTTTAAGCGTTCGGATTGAAAATATATTTTAAATTTCCGTCACGGGTTTTTATAAATTGCAACGCTTACAACATGTTATTGTAAGACTGTTAATGGTAAGTATGACGTCTAAGTTTTGTGTACTATGTCAATAAAGTTTCCAATGGCCTTCCTCAAGAATCAGCGTATCTCCATGCCGAATTACATTAAAATCTGGGCAGCAGTTAAGCCTAATAAAATCGGCCAAGTGCGTGTCAGGCCACGCACAGGATAGGGTTCCTCAGTAACCCATAATGGTACATGGATTGGAAATCGTATCCAATGGTTAATTGTTTGGTTTACGTATTAATGCGTTAATTTTGTATGACTTTTTCCAAGTAAGCGCATTTTAAAAGTTAAGCCTCTATAACTCCTGAACTAAGAAAGTCATCTAACCGTTATAGTTTTCCTTTGAAGTTCATTATATGGACCACTATCACGAATTTTTCCAGATTTTTTGAGATACCCGTTTAGCTTTTAGAGGGGGGGGGACGCCCTGTTTGCACAAAAAAATTGCCTTTAAAGTGGAATTACTCGCAAACAGATACCTAAATCAAAAAATCGTCTTAGAGGTGAGGTGTCAGGTACAAATCCTTGTCGGACCAAATATTTGTATGGTCTACAGAATCAACTAGATTCGGATCAAATAGATTCGGAGTTTAGGTGGTTTCTTTATATAATATGTATGTATTTATTATTTTTAAATTTCACATTAAACATTCGTTCATATCAAATAAATAGATCTGCACACACACACACACACACACAAACGCACACACAAATGTAGATATTAGACCTAGTCAAAGTTTTCGTTCTTTTGTAACTTTGAGATAAAATAAAATGATTATTATTATTATACAAGGAAACGAATGATCTTTACCTCTCTGTAACACGTGTCAGGGGCGGGCCGTGACCTTCTAAGCCCTCTCGGCTCGAAACTCCCAAGTTCAAGGAGGATTAACCTATTTATTTTTGGGTTTGAATATTTCCTTTGCAAGGTCTCACAAAATGGTTTTCCGATGTACAAATTTTTAATAATGATAATTACGTTAAAATGTGATTATAAAACAAAATAAATTCAAAAGTTTCATAATTAACGCTTTTATGTTTTTAAAGGACAACAGCCGTAGTACGATTATAACCTGTGTTGCGGTTGACTTTCCATATATACAAGAAACGTACACTGAGACTCAGAACAATAATTTTTGGATAGCGCAAGGTGTTGTCCCTTGTGGAATTTAAACCAGCAACGTAATAGAGAACAGCGTGGCGAAAGCGTAAACCACGACGACATATATTCAAACCATGGCATAATCAAAACCATGGCGAGAAAATAATAAAAATAAAATACTTTAATAGCAACTTCTATAATTCGTTTATTAGTTCATTCCAATTCAATCTGCGGTGATTCTTTATTATTACTGAAACTATGATAGCCATGTGTTTTACAATCAATATAAATACTTACGTACTTTTTTGTAAATACACACAATATTATACACAAAAAAACTCCTAAACCAAATATCTGCAGATCATATTGACATTTGGTCCGACCTGAGAATCGAACTCAATACATAAGGCACAGCAATCGCAAAATCATTTTTCTGAACTTTGCAAGGATCAATATTACATATAATACAAAGATTAAATCATTATAATCTGCAATGGTTTGAACATAAACAAAGTAAATACAATGTGAGTGCAATGTCAAAAATATTCATTATACACAATTTCAAGAACTATAAAATATTCACAATGTCAAGAATTATTCATTTAATAATTCATTTAACTGATTGAAATATTAGGGCAAGTCGTCATCTAATTTAAAATTTGAATCAAACCTTTCACCTCAATTGAACGTCAATTATTGGGAAATAATTCCATTTTTTTTTTTTTTTTTTTTTTTTTTTTTTTTTTATATTTAAGCCTACCATAGTGACTCTACTCTGCCTGATGGAAAGCATGAGTAGAATCCAGGAGTAGGGGCCACCATGCTTATTGTGAGGGTTGGCAATGTAGCATGGTGACCCTTACCATGGCAGCCTGGTTAGATTATTCTGCATCATTCTCCCGGCCTTCGAAGGGCGGGAGAATGATGCAGAAGGATTGGGCCTCCGGTCTCACACTCACCAACGAAATACGACAGCAAGAATGCTGTCATTATTAGGATGGTCTTCTGTGTGAGGGTAGTACTAGCCGGGTCGAGCCGGCCCATTCGTGCTGAAATCAGCGTGGCTATTTTCTTTGCGGTGAAAAATTGGGAAATAATATTAATTTAAAAGAAAGTCAAATAATTTATTTTTTAATGTCCAGAAGTTAGATATTTAAAGATATTTAATAATTTATTATAAATACGAATTGCCATACAGTAAACATTATTCTATTGAATTCGATGTTTAGGTATAAATATTATTGTAGATATTTTAAACCATTTATAATATAAACCAATGTTTTATGTTCCTCTGTATTAAAAGTGGGATACCACTTTCCTAATGGTCGGGCTTTAAGTAGTTAGTGCTCAAATACATTTCTTTTAACCTCGAAAGGCTCAAAATGCTATAGAAGTATCAACAAAATTTCCTCATATTTATAATATCGTAGGGGATATATAACCGTGATAGACTAAGAGCCGCCATCAATGCTGCTACACGAGTCACTTTGTACGAGACAAACAATTTTTCCCAATTAAACAGTAATTACATATCATATTTTATCAGGTATACTTTCCTACATAAAAGAACATGATGTATGCGGAAAACAGAGGGGGTTCTAATATGAAATTGGACCCAGTAAGGCAATTACGTCGAAAATAGTTTTCCTTATTATGGAAACGTAAGTATCACCGACTTCAATACCCTTGATTAAATAAACAAATCGTGTCCCCACAAACGTTAACAAGCCGTATTATTCATCCCTTAATTTTCTACTCATTATAGGAATGATATTTACCTGAAGTTTTAATGAAAATTACTATGAAAAAAAGGAAATATTAGTGATTTTATTATCGTATCTTTTTTGAATTTAAGTTATTCTAAGAATAAAAGCATAATTATTACATAAAATGGCTACATTTCAATGAAACAATATTTTTTTGGATATAAAGAAAACTCAAAATTAGACTGCTTTGTAAAAAAATATGCTTAGAGAGACCTATTCCATTTTCTTTGCGGTTAAAAATGAACCAAAATTATTTATAAACTATAAACTCTTAGTTTGATAGCATGAAAAGTTAATGCTAAAATGTGAAAGGTGGCTAAAAAAAGCAAAAAGACTAAATTTACTGTCTGTGCATAGATAAATACCATTCATATTTAAACTTGTTCATAATAACTTACTAAATTATATCGTCTGCTGCCTTATAAAAGGGTCCCTCTGCACCCCTGGGGCATCAGACTACCGGCCAAAAAGCTAATTAGCAAATCCAGAAAAGTAATTAATTATTACTAAACTAACTGGAGCTGGATGTAAGAAGCCGAGGATTGAACTAAGTAAGGTGCAAATGTGCACCATGCTGCAAAGACCTATTTTATTATTCTCAGATCCAAATAACACTATCAATCTGCTCTACTTACTTTTCTATTCGGGATCGGCATAACACGTTACATCGCAAACACGTTTGGCCTAGCCGTGTCCGACGGCAACTCGGGAAACGAAACAAAATAATAATATGAATTGGGGTTTTTATTAATTGAGTTCCTTAACTGACTTCATGGTTTCGTTAATTACCTATATTTAAGGCTTTATTTAAACTACAAAATTGTCAGTATAATTTTACAATAAAAAGTTGTAATGAAATTGATTTATCTATAAAACTGTCATCAATGTTACAATTTTAATGATACATTCTTTAGAATATTGGATGAACCAAAATAAAATATTGTATATCATCGGTTAATAATACTTTTATTTTCAGACAGACAGTACATAGCATCTATATATATAAAAATGAAACCCGTTTTCCTTGGTCACGGCATCACGCGTAAATGGCTGGACCGATTTCACTAATTCTTTTTTTGTTGTATTTGTTATTATTAGGAAAAGGTTCTTACGGAAAAAAATATTAAGAAAAGCTCTCAGAAATATTGAAAAATTTACATTTAATTTTGCATATTTAAAAAAACGCGCGTAACGAATCTCAATGTCATTCACAGCCATTGAGTGACGTTGAATTGGCGGTACGAAGTTCGCGGGGTCAGCTATACCTTGTCCATTCGTTTATTATCTTTTTGACAGATCACGCCTATAAATTACCGAATTTTTTTTTGGTAAAAATGTTCTACAGTAATGTCGTACTTTATAGACGGGTAGGGAAGTGGGCAGTGTGCATAGCTAAAAACAACATATAAAACAGTTCTTGAAATACGATAAATCGATTAAACGATTAAAATAATCTATCACATTATTATGATCAAAATAATTTGACTTCATGTAAGTGTTGTTTCTGTAAATTTAATAAAATAAAAAGGAAATTAAAATAGTATGACTTCAAGATTGATTATTTGCAAGGAATTAAGTCGAAATTTTGGAATTTAATTTTAAACTTAGAATCAAGAACAATAACTCTGTGCATTAATTAATTTATTATTAGACCACTGACTTAAAATGTAACTATGCACGTGTTAGTAAAATTTAACTTTGAAACGAGTGGTCAATAACGTTTAAATCCAGAGTTATGAGAAAGTATATTTGAAAAATCACATAATACTTACTAAACCGACCTTCAAGTGACTGTGTTTGGAAGTTTTCTTTGTTCTGGGTCAATTACATGTCATAATAGTGCACATTTTATTAATTTACAATATTGACTTAAAGAAATTTATATCGATTGATTTTGATTTCAAATCGAATCGGTGACGTGTGAGGGCGTCACTAATTTCGAAATTTGTTGAACTGTCAAAAAGATATTAAAGGAATGGACAGAGTATAGTAGTTTATATACATATAAATTTAAGCCTACCAAAGTGGCTCTATTCTGTCTGTTGCAAAACATTTAAACAATATCCATAAATCATCTTAGATACATACAAAATTAATGATAAAAGTAGTTACAATTAATTTCAAGAAAATTAAGAACTAGCTTTTGCCCGCGGCTCCGCCCGCGTGTATCTCGATTACTACAGTAGTAAGTAATCCACGTATTATTCTGAAATATAAGCTATTTTACTGTAAAGTTTCATCCAAATCCGTTCAGCCGTTTTTGGGTGAAAGAGCAATTCTGAAATGTCATGTTTTAAAATCAAAATAAAACCCAATATGAAATCTATCACAAAAATTACACAAAATACTGAAACCTTATAAGAAGAGGGAATCAGGTTATCTTTTTCTTTCCTTTATATTAATTTCGTTGAGAGACTTGGGGAGCGTGCAATGTCTTGAATTCAACCCGAGTTGTATATCCCCGTATAATAGTCAGGCGACTTTAGGTCACTGACATAGAATTCAATTGGCTATGATATTAGAAATTGGTTTAAAATCAACAATTTAAATTGAAAATTATTTTAGTATTTTTTAAATCTTATTTTCGCCAAGTAATTAGTTTGTGAAACATTGAAAAGAATGCTTAATTTGATTTACTTTCGAGGCTGTCATTCAGATACGTTCTTGACTCTTATTTTCGATAAAAAGAAGCGTTTTTTTAAGAAAGTAAAATAAAACATTTCTGCAAATAAACGCGTAGACCAGGGTCGATAATTTTTGAAAACAAAATAAATTATCGTAGGATGAAACCACCATTCTTTCCTATTTCTGAAAAAACTGGAAATCTGTAAAACTGATTGTGGTGGGGAACACCGAAGGCAAAAGATCGCGCAGTTGTTTACCAACAAGATGGACCGATCAGGTAAAGGACTCTTCGATCTCTAAATTCTACTCGAGGAAGATCATCCGCTTCAGATGCAACCCTGAAGCTGACCACGATTCTCAGACATACGGAACCGACTTCAGAAAGAAATATAAAATCAGTTTGGTAGATCCTAATATGAAATATAGGCCTACCAAAGTGATTTTTCTCTGCCTGATGAAATCCCGGCAAGAATCCAAGGCCACTGATATTAACTGCCTTGTTGGTGGTTAGCGTATGTGGCTGCTGATCAAGAGGTCTCGGGTTCTATTATCGGGTCGGACTAAAATGTTTGTATAATCTGCAAATATTTGTTTCAGCGTTTAGGTGTTTTCTATGTATAGTATGTATGTATTTACATAAAAGTACATATATATATATTTAGTTCAGTTGTCTAGTACCCATAGTACAAGCTCTGCTTGGTTTGGGACTAGATGATTTTGTGCGTTAGATGTCAGAAATATTTATCCATATTATTTATTTTTATTCTACTCATGCGCTCGTACTCACCATTCTCATTGTGAATGCAAACAATCCAGCATGTTGACCCTCACTATGACGGCCTAGTGAGATGCAACTGCATCAGTGGGCCTCCAGTTTCTCTCTCGCCAATGAAATACGACAGAACTAATGCTGTCATTTTTAAGTTGGTCTTCTGTGTGAGAGCAGTACTTCCCCGCTCGAACCGGCACATATACATTTGTTAAAGATGTTATAAAAAATAAGATTTGCACACAAAACTCCAAATAGAATATTATACAATCGTGACACGTTATAAGTACACTGTATGACAAAGAAAACGAAATATTTCAAGAAAAATACGTTACATCAAAGCAAAAATTTACTATCCTATTCTATCAACTTGCTACCGAGACGCCTCAATAATTTAACGCTTTTTGACGAATAATTTTTCATTCACAGAAATCATTTTCCTTACCTTCCATACCCCAAACTGATACATACATTCATTTTGTTACACCCTTAAAGGTAATCAGGTGTATTAAATGTCCACACCTAGTCGACTATAACTTATTTCAACTTATGCCTATTGACGCCAATTTGGTATTTTTAGAAGAAATCATAAAAAGGGGCCCAGTGCGAGTCGGACTCGCCCATGAAGGGTTCCGTAGCAGCAAGTAACATCATTTAAAAAAAAATGTAGTTCGTTGTAACTTTCATCGATGTTTTAATAATAGTGTCTTGATTGAAAGAAATTTAAAATGATTTATGTCGTGTTAAAAAAAATTACTTACTAGATTTCGTTCAAACTAATTTTCGTTGGAAGTTTGCATGGTTATGTACATCATATATTTTTTTTAGTTTTATCATTCTCTTAATTTAGGAGTTACAGGGGGGGGGGACACATTTTTCAACTTTGGAAGTGTCTCTCGCGCAAACTATTCAGTTTAGAAAAAAATGATATTAGAAACCTCAATATCATTTTTGAAGACCTATCGATAGATACCCCACAGGTATGGTTTTAATGAAAAAAAATTTTTTGAGTTTCAGTTCTAAGTATGGGGACCCACAAAATTTATTGCTTTTTTTCTATTTTGGTGTAAAAGTATTAATGCGGTTCACAGAATACATCAACTGACCAAGTTTCAACAGTATAGCTCTTATAGTTTCGGAAAAAGTGGCTGTGACATACGAACGGACAGACAGGCAGACATGACGAATCTATCAGGGTTCCATTTTTTTGCCATTTGGCAACGGAACCCTAAAACTGGACAACTTTTTTATTGCTATTAGTATTACCTTTATTTATCATAAGGTTACAATTATTACTTGGCAATGTAACAATTAATCTCAGTAAACTTAAAGCTTGTTAAGAAAAACAAGGGAAAATTCCCTTCCTCACAAAAAATACCCCCTGAGGTTTCTTTAAAAGTTGCATAAAGCCAAGGAAATTTATGAAACATTTAGAATTTATAAAATTATGCTGAAAAGAACGTTATATTCACCCCAAAGAATAGGTTTCCGTTTGTTTGTAATTGTTAATTAAGTTCATTTCTAGGATTTCAACCTCCGTGATCTCAACTTATGAAACAGGAAACTGTGCATGGGACGATGCCTTCAAAACGAACACGAATACTTTATAATTTACCTCGTTTAAATAACATCAGTTTGTCATGATTTTCAGCAAAAAATCGATCAAAGTGGTGTGCAATGGGAGAGGCCTATGTCCAGCTGTGGACTAAGATGGAATGATGATGATGATGATGGCATGATTTTACAGACTTAGCAGCACTTATAATGTAAGATATTCCGAAGTTTTAAATACTTTGTGGTTAATCGTAACTGACATATAAAGACTATATGTCAGCAGTACTTAATGATTGATATTACATTGATTGATTACATTATTAAAGTCCAAAAGAAATTTAAATTGAATTTACATATGAGAAAATATCAAAATAAATCTTTGATTTGCGCGTCCCTTATGATAAAGCAGTTATCGAAATATCTCTGTGATGGTGCTGCTGTTATGCTCGGCTCAGATTGAATGTAGTTAGGAATCTTATGCGAAATAACTTCCACAGATGAAAGTGTGGCACTGGGCTAATCGTTGTTTGGAACTAAATGAAACGGTCAAGCGTATCAGGCAAATAAAAAAGTTCTGTGGCACTCGGGGACTGTCACGGCAAAGATATTGCATAGCATTTTTTATCAACTTATGCAATTTAATTATTTTTTATTAAAATAGATTTTTTTTCTTTGATATTAATTCAAGTTTACAAAACAATATACACTGTCTTTCTACTAACATACATTCTAACAATATTATTGCCAAACTATATAATCATCCTATTAACCGAAAGGCAATGACAACTAAACAGAGAACATAATAAATAGTAATATGAGCATATCTATGGAATGAAAAACGAAATAAATAAAAAAACTTGAGAGTTGTCAAGGGACACCCGGATGGAACGAAGTTACACGCACGGCTTGCTAAAATGTGTCGGTATACAGACGAAACCTCATACTCTACTAACATAATTAAAACTTGTATAAACACACTACAATTAAACTCTACTCTAGTACTCGTAACTTAATATTTTGCTTTGTTGGAAATACTTTCATACCATATAGTATCAAAGTACTCTTTAAGACGAATTAAATGAGCCCAATCTCGATGGGGTTTCTATGGCCCCCTTCCAGCTCCATCATCAGACCCTGGTTACCATATAGAGTCAAAGTACTCGTCAAGACGAAGCAAATGAGCCCAAACGCGATAGGGTTCCTATGGCCACCTTCCAGCTCCATCATGACCCTGGTTACCATATAGTGTCACAGTACTCGTCAAGACGAATCAAATGAGCCCAAACTCGATGGGGTTCCTTTGGCCACCTTCCAGCTCCATCATCAGACCCTGATTACCATATACTGTTAAAGTACTCGTCAAGACGAAGCAAATGAGCCCAAACGCGATAAGGTTCCTATGGCCACCTTCCAGCTCCATCATGATCATGACCCTGGTTACCATATAGTGTCACAGTACTCGTCAAGACGAATCAAATGAGCCCAAACGCGATAAGGTTCCTATGGCCACCTTCCAGCTCCATCATGACCCTAGTTACCATATAGTGTCACAGTACTCGTCAAGACGAATCAAATGAGCCCAAACTCGATGGGGTTCCTTTGGCCATCTTCCAGCTCCATCATCAGACCCTGGTTACCATATACTGTTAAAGTACTCGTCAAGACGAATCAAATGAGCCCAAACTCGATGGGGTTCCTATGGCCATCTTCCAGCTCCATCATCAGACCCTGATTACCATATAGTGTCAAGGTACTCGTCAAGACGAATCAAACGAGCCCACACTCGATGGGGTTCCTATGAATAAATAGATAAATATTTTGGACATCTTACACACATCATCATCTAGTCCCAAACTAAGCAGAGCTTGTAATAAGGGTAATAAACAACTGATATAAATACATACATATTATACATAGAAAACACCCAGACTCCGAAACAAATATTTATTATATATATTTTTTTTATTATATTAATCTAGAATGACTGTGTTGTCAAGGCAACGAAAACGGCCAGTGGCGGCAGTACGCATGAGCACGGAGACGCATGTGGCGTCCTTGTCGTACTGCAGTGACAATCATATCTCTATCCGTTTTCATGGTGTCAGGTTTTTTTGTTACTTTTTTGATTGAAATTTCTTGATTCGGTCCCCGCGCTCAAAGCCCGCGATAAAATCTATGCAATAGCTTAATAAATAATTCAGAGATTGGGTTCTTACAAAAATAAAACAATCATGTTATAAAATAGAAAAAATACTTAGCTTTTCGAATTTTTTTTTGAGGAAATCTATGACATAACTGATATCCCTCCCCAAGGAGAATTAGCGTTTCCCCAAGAAAAGAAATGATAAGAAAAGGCCTGTATATATATTTTACTATTAATTAATTTAGCATCAAACAGTCGAGAGTAAGATGTTTGAACTTATTTTTATTACTATTCATTGAATGTAAAACAATAACAGGTAATAAAAAAAATACGAGGATTCATAGTAATTATAGTTCAAATGTACAGATCTATACAATAAAATATAAAAGTTACAGAATAAATTAGTCGTTTCATATTTAATACAAATAATATTATTTGGATAAAATATCAAGTTTTATTCAGTAAATAATTTTCAACTCAGTAGTAGTAATTTTCGATGCTTCATCTCATTTCACAACTTTTTCCGAACTTATGCACATCAAACACCAGTACTGGAAAACTTTTATATTTCTTATTCCAAGTCTTAGAAGAAGCTCATTAAAGATTTCTGTACTCACATAACTTTAATGTTCTCGATTCTCATTTTCGGTGTATTATAAGTTTGTTTAAATAAAGTGCTTCATACTTTTATCCGGCAGTTTACTTTTACCTGCGGGTTCACACGCGTGAAAGCATTTATTTCGTCAGCCATAATACTTAAATCTCCATAAAAGGGATCCTATATTTACCACAATACCCCTGACAAGGTGCATTCGAAATTTCGTGACAATCATCGAAAATTTCATCGGATAAATGATATGGCGTCAAATACAAGGATAATCGATTTAAGTATTTTTTTTGACCTTTATCAACTAAACAAGTAACATTATTAACTAGCATAATAACTTTTTTATATGTTAAAAGTTACACTTATCATCATCATCATCATCAGCCTATCTCAGTCCACTGCTGGACATAGGCCTCTCCCATTGCACACCACTTTGATAGATTTTGGGCTTCTTGCATCTGTAATTACACATTACTGTAATTATGAACATATTATCAACATAGATAACTATTCTAAGATTAGAGATATGATACGGACATAGTAATTAATTACAGTTGTTACCGATTAATTATGAACTACGATGAGCACCCAAACTATGTTCGTTTGTATGTATTATGTGTAACAGAAATACATGGTTCTGTAGGAACGTGTTTGTAAGTCTGTGTAATTGAACTAATATGCAATCTGTGGCATCAAGGCGACGCCACCTCAACGCAGCCCGGGTAAGAGCATTCAACTAAATTTATACTTATAATTTAAATCGGAGTTTCTATATGTAATATGAAATGTACAGTTTTTTACTAAATGCATATCAAATTATACATGGTACTAACAACAAAAAAGCAATTTGTAAAAAAAAATATCTATTTGTGTCTTTGTTCCGGCTAATCTCTGGAACGGTTAGATCGATAGATATTATCGATAGAAAGCTGATGACACAAGGAGTAACTTGGGCTAGTTTTTTAGTGTTAGGGTAGGCAATGTAGCATGGTGACCCATACCATGGCGGCCTGGTTAGATAGTTCTGCATCATTCTCAATGATGCAGAATGATTGGGTCACCGGTCTCACACTCACCAACGAAATATGACAGCAAGAATGTTGTTATTATTAGGATGGTCTTCTGTGTGAGGGTAGTACTGCCCCGGTCAAGCCGGCCCATTCGTGCTGAAATCAGCGTGCCTTACCTCAATTTAAGAACGATTTTAACTCAATAACAATTGCAAATCATATCAAAACGAAGTCTTAACAGTTTTCCCCGTAATTATACATTTTAAGCCTTTTAACATTGCGTAAAGTGTAAACTCTTGCAATCAGACTATTTATTGCGCAGATGACCCCCAATTCATCAACATTTTGTGAGGTATTAATATCGAAAGCAATGAAATCGAGGTTTGAAAAAGGTTTTCATGTTTGTCAACCTTTGTAATTTGTAATCAGAAATCTGAAATATATCCATAAAATCACTATCGTATACAATAGATTTTTATCAGTAGCATAAAACATGTATTAGAATAAAGAATTACTTACACTTTACTTCATCACATGCGCTTGACACGCAAAAGGCCCCTGGTAAAGCTGTCATAGCCAAGTGGAATTAGGTAATTGAAGACAATCACCGAGGGAAAGCAACCACTACACGGTCAGTACCTAGATGTGTGGCCATTTCTGGAATGATATGCTATGAGCGTTTCCGTGACTCTGATGTCACGTTAGGCGGTCGTATAGTACTGTATTATCGTGAAGCTTAGTTGATGACCTTCGGGCGGCTAAAAACATCAAACGGCAAGATTCCGTAGCCACAACATGTCTTGCCAGTCCCCAACCAAAACTCAGCTAGTGTAAGGATACGTGGCCTCTTCTGAGAGGAAATCCGAGCCAAAGCAGTGAGACATTATGGGTTGTTGATGATGATGACACTTTAATTCATCATCATCAGTAATGTTTAACACTGTCATTAGTTTAATATTATTCTATCGTCGATGAATAATTTTCATAGTGTCTAATAGATTGTGAAATTATTGCATTAAAACCTATTGCAGTCTATAAAAAATATCCTCCTTTTCATTAGATATTTACTCAGTTTATAAAAGCTAATAAACGTTTGAGAATCACTGTCCACTGTAACGATATAGATATTTGTATATCTCTCACCTGTCTGTATGCATGGCAACGAGGGGGTCGATCTGACGGGTGATGGGTGGGCTTACATCGCCCGCAGCAGACTTACGTGTGTGTGTGAGTGTGAGTGTGTTATTGTGTCCATCAAACAAAGCTACCGCGTAATATTGATAGTAAATTACAATCTAGATACCTGACATTCTCACTAATTATACACCATTGTTAGACTAATGGATTTTGGTATTAATCAAGGTTTTGGATTTCGAAGCTTTAGGTATGGGTCTTTCTATCAAAATATATGTTTTACATGGAACGTGCGTAATTTCTCCGTAGTAATTATCACAGCTTTAAACTAAAGATTCTTTATCTACTAGTGTAGTCCATTATTGTTGTTGGTGTTATTCTGTTTTTTTAGTTCTTTTACCTAGTGGTTCTTTTTAGTTCCGTAGACAAATGGTAAGAACGGAACCCTTATAGATTCGTCATGTCTGTCTGTCTATCTGTCCGTCTGTATGTCCGTATGTGACAGCCACTTTTTTCTGAAACTATAAGAACTATACTGTAGTACATGTATTCTGTGAACCACAATAATATTTTTACACAAAAATAGAAAAAAAACCAATAAATTTTGGGGGTCATACTTAGAACTACCACTCAAAAAATTTTTTTTATCAAACCCGTACGTGTGGGTTATCTATGGATAGGTCTTCAAAAATGATATTAAGGTTTCTAATATCATTTTTTTCTAAACTGTATAGTTTGCGAGAGAGACACTTACAAAAAGTGGTAAAATGTGTGCCCCCCCCCCCCTGTAACTTCCAAAATAAAAGATTGATAAAATATATTTTTTTATATGATGTTTATATTCGTTTACTTTAATTTTAATAGTACTTACAACCACCTTGTTATTTATGATTCAATGAGCACAGGACATGTATTTTGTGTTATGTATTCATATATAAGATGTATCCTTTGTATATTTGTTTGTGATCCGATCCAAATAAATAAATTATAGCATGGAAAAACATAATCGCTAGAATTGTATGTATGTGAAGTTATTATTGTTAAGATCTTCGTTTAGAGAGAGGACAAAACATAATTATCAAACAAAACGTAAGTACCATGGAAAATGTAACACGTGTAAACCGCGTATTAAATCACATAGGTCTCGAATTATTTGCTTACGAAATACAACTTTGAGCTCTAAGCTTCTGTTCTTAGAGAAGATTATTCAGTACAAGTTAAAAATTGATTGTGGTAAAACGGTGGTCACAACAATAGCAGTAAGAGTAGTCCTCTAACAATGAACATACAGATATTCAGTAACTGTAATAACAGACGAACCAAATTGAATCTTGAAACTGAAATAACAAAAGTTATTTTAGATTGTAAGAAGTTGAAAATATTTTAAATTGTTTGGCAAAGTTGTTTAACAAAATGTGCTTGTTTATTTTAATATAAGCTTCTTTTCTAACAAATAATTCAAGTATCTAACGTCTATTCAAAACACTTTTATTGAATATATCACCATCTTTTCTTTAATATTTTTCTGACCTTTAGTTAACTTAAAAATAGATTCTCTTTTCTACGAACAAATTTCTCGATTAAAATCAATTTAGGGCGAGTTCTCAAAGGAAAATTTCGAATCATTAAAGGAAAATTTTAGCTGAACAGGTATGTTATATTTAGAATGTAATACTCTAAGTATTACGTCATGTCGCGCTGAATGTCTCTGTGAAATTCGAACAAAAATATAAAATTGAATTTGATGGAATTGAAATGAAATGAAATTCTAGTTTATATAACTAGAGTTACTCATCTCCGTAGACGTATGAATATGGACTTGAAGAAAATAAGAGGGAGATCGTTTTTTGTTTTTACGGAAGACGGTCCCCATTTCATCTAATCCACATATTTTATTAATAAATTCATTACGACGAAGATTTGAAGACTTTAACTACTTGACATTAGCAGAAATAGCTGATATTCGGCTGGTTGCCATTTCATCAAAAGAAGAAGAAGCAAATAAGACATTTTATACCACGTGCTTTATTTTATGCCAGTACCACAAAAAGGTTTTTCTTTAATGAGTTTCATTAAAAAATATGAGGTAAATGTTTCTTCCTCTATCTTGTTTTCTTTGACTAGTTATTTTCTTGTAAAAGCTGTCTACTACGGCTTTTGTAATTACTTGTGCTTTGTGAGCTATTTTCCTTTTAAATTAAGTTTATTGCTACTACCTTTATGATATTACAATGCATTTTATTCCATAATTAATTATGTACGTTGAAAACAAAAAGAGTTAAGTAAAATAAAGTATTAGAAAGGCTTTGTATTTAGTATAAATCTATACTAATGTATTGTATGCTTAGTTGACGCTAATCTGAGGAGCTATTCATTTGATTTTTCAGTGCTAAATAGCCTATTTATGGAGGGAGGTGTTAAACTATATATTATCACTCTACGACCATTAGTAGCAGAGTTTCAACGAAAAATGTTTAAAAAACGGAGGATTTGTTTTTCTTTTGAGAGTTTACTTTGCGTGCGTAAATGGTTAAAGATTC
The DNA here is from genome assembly GCA_932526445.1 of Phragmatobia fuliginosa. Classification (NCBI taxonomy): domain Eukaryota; kingdom Metazoa; phylum Arthropoda; class Insecta; order Lepidoptera; family Erebidae; genus Phragmatobia; species Phragmatobia fuliginosa. The sequence goes on from OW052067.1 coordinate 17,359,991, forward strand.
ATAAAAATAATGTATGAAATAGGAATCACTCTTAAGAAGTTCTAAAATAAATATGTAATAGCATTAAATGCTATTGTAGTATAGTAGTCTTGCTAGTGAGGCAAACGTGATACAAATTTTGTATCTATCTTTTAAGTTTGCCTCACTATTACATTCTTTATGGAAAAAAAATGTTTCAGCGGTGTAACATCACGCTACGGGGCTACGTATGTCATTTAGTAAGTTACACGTAAGGTCGAAGTTTTGTAGAGCAAAGCCTACTTCGTTAATGTACTCGTAGCAACGGAAATCTATAGACCTTTGAGTGCTACGAATTACGTAGAATGAGCTACGTGCTACGAATCCCTACGAAACGACATCCAAATCATCATACAATGATACCAGTGTCTGTAAAAATATTTAAGTGGAATCTAAATCATGCATAAAATGCAAGATTATTGGGCGCTATGCTCATTATGGCGATTGAGATACTTCTTGTTGATTTGGGTTCGATCCCCGGGTCAGACCAAATATTTGTGTAATCCACGAATATTTGTTTCGGAGTCTGGGTCTTTTCTATGTATATTAAGTATGTATTTAGAAAAAAAAAGTATGTTAATGTATTTATATCAGTTATCTAGGAGTACCTATAATACAAGCTCTGCTTAGTTTGGGACTAGATGACGTTGTATAAGATGTCCGAAATATTTATTTATTTATTTTATTTAAAGGAAAATGTGAAATGGAAGCATTTAATATGAAAAAAATAATACAGTATAATAAATCTGTAACATTGATTAAATTAATGTATGTAATGTTTACAAGTGAATAACCGTTTTTATAACAATGTCCCGCCCTGGCTTTGAACGGTTATATATAGTTATTTAAAAAATATTTTAAACTTGACAAATTATGTACTAAAACCTTCCTCGAGAATCAATCTATCCATTTCTGTAAAGAGCATGAAAATCGGTGCAGTAGTTTTTAAATTTCGGACAGAAAGCCAGACAGGCAGTTGTTTTATAATATACAGGGTGAATTTTTGAGATCGGACAGTAAGGGCAGGTACCTTAACCGTTACAGTTACAGGAAAACGCTTTAAGAAGACTATCCATAATTTTTTAAGATATTCTGAACTGCATTTACAGATTTTGGAAAACATCAGACCATCTAAATGTAAGTTATGTTTGTCTGTGTCTAAAATATATATTAAAATGATTTATTTCCGTAAAATGTATGGGAAAAGTTTTTTGCGATTTCTGACATTTCTAGTACTCAAACCTCAGTCGGTCCAATACAGTCTTTTGATCCTTATAAGAAACAGGATCGATTGGCATCAAAAAAAGTTTTTGTTTAAAATGACCATTTTCTTGCTGGCTATACATTTTTTTCAAAATCTGTAAATGCCGATCAGAATATCTTAAAAAATTATGGATAGTCTCCTAAAAGTGTTTTCCTGTAACTATAATGGTTAAGGTACCTACCCTTACTGTCCCGTCTCAAAAATTCACCCTGTATAGGGATTTGTTTTATAAATCACAATGTAAAGATCGACCCGTGTCTGTATAGTTATTACTATCCATCTTTAGTAAGTAAACGTGAGTGAAACAGAACAAAAGTTTTCAAAGAGATAAAAGCTTTTAAATCTTTGTAATTAACTCAAATCCTGTCGCGACAACGGTGAGCACGATCTCCCAACTCATCACTTTCACGGCTGCGCTTCCATTCACAATGCACACACAATCTGTTGTTCCCAACAACTTTGTGTTTGAAAGAGAATTACTCAACTAATAATGTACTTAACATATGATTCACCTCACTTGATCTTGTTAATTTAATTTTTAGATCAAGAAATATTTCTTTAAAGGTTTCTACGTAGAAAGAAAAAGAAAGTTGAAGAGATATCTAAAAGTAGGCTATTTGAAATCAGAATCCCTTAGCAGTAAAATGTTATTATATTTTTAGGAATTAAAATAAATTTTCAAAGTTTAACTAGATATTTTACGCTATATTTGAGTTGAAACCCATTTTATATTAGATTAAGAGCTATGCAACCTTTACTTTTATCGTTCTCTCCATTTAGGTTTGTGATTTAATATACTTCATTATAATGATCTCTGGAAAATATTGATGTTTAACATGCGAGTATAAAGGCGTAACTATACATTTCGTTTGTTTTTAAAACAATTGATATTTGCAAGCACCCTCTCTTTCGACTAGTGTTATTGAATTATCAATCACACAAACATTGTTTTTGAACGGACTACATATTTTCCACTCGCGTCTACAAATACTGTGTACGATAGTTGGAAAACACTGAGCTCATATTGTGTTTCCCGGGGCGAGGTGCATTCAATATCCGTTTGCTCGTTTCCATGGCGACGGCTGGGACTCAGTATGTCCCAGGCACACAGCTTTTATACTAATATACTTGCATTTTATTAAATAAAATCTACCTACTACACTTTATTGGTTTTCTGAGATGCAAGGCTTCACGGAGCCTTCAATTTTTACAAGCAGTTATATTAAATATTTGATCAAACATGCTTTTTGATTTCATTTACGTGCTGATAATTTTTTTATGTGACTGTTAATCTAGTATATAATATAGTATTGTAACAACATAGAAAGTGAATTTCTAGTATATTTAAGTAAGTTATACCCTGAAGGCATAGTAGATTTAATGATGTGACAAGACGAGGAATTTTCTCGACTTTGGAACCACCAGGTTCCACTCGACTTCTGCAAGCCACAGCTTTTTATTAATATCTTGGCTACAATTATACAAAGCGCTAACCAACCAAGTGGGTCAAATAAAATTATAATGTCTGAAATCACTTTTCTTTTAGTAACAGGTTCATTTAGCGGAGCAAGACAAACGGTGCACTGACGTCTTCCCGCTGATTCCAGGTAAGTCCTAGAATCTTTGTGTATTTATCCGTAACTCTTCTGCATGACTGTTATTCCTTTTCCTTATTAGATCTATTATGGAAAAAGAATAGCGTGACTGTCTTAGTAGAGAAGTAAGTAAGTAGAGAAATGGTGAAGTAATAGTTTACTTCACCATTTCTCTAAGTCAAAACCTCCCGTAGCCGAAACCCGGGTCAATTCTTGATAAATATTAAAACACTTTTCCACATTATCAGCTCTTGTCATAATATCTTCAAAAATATCATTCATGTAAAAGTCTTTTAAAATAATTTTAGAGATCTCAGAACCATTCAGACAATTATTATAAGCAAGCTGCTGCAGTGCCCGTGCAGTCAAACATGGCGCTGAAGCAGTGCTGAGTGTTACGGTAAAAAAATCCAATTCTTCTTAAACCTTTTCAGGACTCTCTCTCCAAACTATGCACTGAATATACGCGCTATACAATATTGTTATATATTTATATATATATATATTAGGAGATATTTATAGATGAATATAATGTCTTAGGCCACTCTTTTTCTTTTGACCGTCTTTGAAACGGAAGAGGTTACAAGCGCATGAGTATTTTTTTTGTTTTGTTTTGTTTGTTATTTGATGTTTTTAGAACTGTGGTTTTACTGTGGTAGGTTATCTTAAAATTTGATTAAGACCTAACGGGAATGGTCCCGTTAGGTCTTAATCAAATTTTAAGATAATCTGTAAGGAAGAAAAATAAGGAATAAAGGTATTCTCTAATTCTTCTTCCTTTATTTTTACTTTCTTTAGAAATACTTTTTACACACTGTATTCAGTCTTTACAAATCCATTTCTCGACATATACCTTTGACTTAAAACGAGACATAAAAAGAGTACAAATCTGAAAGAAAGTATTATTATATTTCTCAAAAGCATTTCAATGTCGTCTCTGTACATTTATTTTAAGCTTCCCTATCGATTTTAAATGCATTCGCTGACCTAGTTTGGGGTCCCACTGACCTATATCAAAGAAATGAAGAGCTATATTTAAGAAATTGGGGTAGGTTGGATTCCTGACCTTGACATACGAAAGCAGGGGTGTCTCGCCGCAACACAAGCTTCAACATCGGTTCGGGGTAGATCGCAGAGGGTGATGTTTCGAGGGCAAATTTCGGTGAGGTCTTTGATGTTTCGAGGGTAAATTTCGTTTAACCTTGATCTCAGTTCTACAATGCTTTATTAGTTTAAGATCGAGCGAATTGATATTGCATTCGTTTGAATAAAACATAAGCTGAGAATAATGAGCAACAATAATATATATTATAACATCATTTATACAATTAATCATCACCTTCATGTAAATGACTATGGAGCCACGCTGATTTCAGAACGAACGGGCTGGCTCGAGCGGTGCGATACTACCCTCTCACAGACGACCAACATAAAATAACAGCATTCGTATTATTTTTTTTTGTTTATATTTGAGCCCACCAAAGTGACTCTACTCTACCTGATGGAAAGCATGAGTAGAATCCAAGAGTAGGGCCCACCATCCTCATTGTGAGGGTAGGCAATGCAGCGTGGTGACCCATACCATGGTGGCCTGGTCAGATGTTTCTGCATCATCCTCCCGACCTACGGAGACCGGGAGAATGATGCAGAATGATTGGGCCTCTGGTTTCACACTAACCAACGAAAGACCACTGCAAGAGTGCTGTCATTATTAGGATGGTCTTCTGTGTGAGGGTAGTACTACCCCGGTCGAGCCGGCCCATTCGTGCTGAAATCAGCGTGCCACTACTACCTTATCAAGATACCGAAGATGCAATGATGCAGAAGCATTTCAAGAAACCGCCACAGCATAGGTCACACCACGTTGCATTGTCTGCATTTGCAATGTGTAAAGTGACCACTACTCCTAGATTCTGTTTATGCTTTACATTAGACAGAGTAGGTCGCTTTGGTAGGTTAATATAAAAAAGTACTACTTCACTTACATATCGTAAGTACTTGAATAGTGGACGTAGTCGCCAAACTCAAAATTGAAATTTAGTTCGAGAAAAAGAAAATTAAGATTAAACTTAGAAGATGATGACGTATGTACATATATATCGGGTACTCCCTGCGATATACTTGATTTTGATTGAACCTTTGCAAAAACAACCGTGGCTCGGTGCGCAGCTCGTCTAAAAAAAGCATAAGTTACTCCTATATCATGTAAATCATCGGCTATCTACTGCTGAAAGTCATGCCAAAATCGGTTAAGCTGTTCCAGCATTTAACCGAAACAATTTGACAGACGTACAGAAATACAAACATTTTGTAAATTGATATTTTGATGTAAGTATCGTAAATACTTTCATATGCAATGAGTAAATAGCTTTTAAATTGCAATTACAAACCGACGTTTCAATATTATTTATTCGTATGAAGATTAAATACATAAATACACAATACACAAGACAGTTCATGAATTCTATAAAAGCATACAAATGACTGACTATTACTATACTGACATACCTACTTTTGTTCTGTGAAACTCGCAATTATTTCTTAGAAAATGAGTCACATTCACAGCAAGCTTACGATTTGATGAGGTACGAGCTAATTAGATGACAGACTAACAAGGTACATTTGTTCGGAAGCGTGCAAGGGAGTCTGGCTTGATAACACACGAGACGGTTTACATTTAGTGTACAGATAATAGTTTTTGATCCCATTCTCAATATATTAATACACGAACTAAAAAGAAACATTGCTTATTTTGTTCAAGTGTCACGGGAGAATCAGGATAGTCCGTGATGTTTTAGCTTGTTGATATCACTGCAACAGGTTCATTTATGAGGAGTGTAGACCGGAAGCGACATGTTGAGATTTGGAGCGGAACATTGTACGAGTGAAGCCAGTAGCCGGCCTCATGCGCACCCACGGCCAAAACCGTAGCACGTGTCGAACCTGTACTACAGCTCAAAAGATTGTCAAGTCAAGAAGTCTATTTGCAGTTTATTTCGTCCCAGCTCCTCTGTGAATTCGGAGAAACTGGAAAATGTTGACCAGGGCATGCAATTAAGAAATCGTTTCTAGCTTCTTCCAAAGCCAGCAATCTCAAAGTTTGAAAGGGATGCCCTTAAAATTTTACTTATGTCCTCGTTTGGAATATTAATAATAATGTTTAACTTATTTGTCTAATAAAGTTACATTACTTTGTATCAAAGTAATGTAACTTTAAGCTATATACCAAAAACATATAATATGCTTTAGAGAGATCTGGAGATTGTGGTACGTTCAAAACCTGTGAGACAAATCTCCAAATAAACAAGCGCCGGTCCTCAGTTTAACGTTTACAAAAAACTTGTAGATAATATATTTCGCTCATTTTTAGGGTCCTGCAGTTCTTGACTCGGAACCCTCATAATTTCGCCATCTCCGTCCTCGACACCCATCCAAATTAAAATATTTATACTTTCAAAACCCTCAATTCAAAGTGGGGATGACTTTTTTATCTCGTCTACCCCATTGTGGGGGGTCTCATTTGATTAGTCTTTTAAAAACATTGAGAGGTCGCTCATATATTTTTTTTACTTAGGTATACGTTTGTGAGTAGAGATTGCAAATCGCGGACGATTTTTCAATCCCGGGATTTCGGGATCGTATCGGAGCGATCCCGGGATCCCGGTACTGGTACCGGGATTATACGAAAATTTGAAATAGTTTAATAATAAACACAATTTAATAAAGAAAACTAACTTTTAATAAATAACAAAAGGAAAAACAAAGAAACAAATATGAATTATAACAAAATGAACAAAATAGTTAACAAAAGTAAAGAGTATCGAGTTATAAAGGTATATGTCTTTTTTGTTATGTTTACTACTATTGTCAAAAATTTCAATGCCTAATTAGTCAGCCAAAGAAAAAGCGTCGGATCACGTTCGAGTTATAAAGCCGTTTATGTCTCTTTTGTTATGTTTACTACTATTGTCAAAAATTTCAATACCTAATTAGTCAGCCAAAGAAAAAGCATCGGATCACGTTCGAGTTATAAAGCCGTTTATGTCTCTTTTGTTATGTTTACTACTATTGTCAAAAATTTCAATGCCTAATTAAGCGTGAATTTATTTTTAGAACAATGAAATTAACTTTGTCGAGTTTAAAAAACTTTTGGTTAAGATTTGAGTGGAACAAAAAAGGTTTTATTAGCCTAGATTTTTCTATTTCAATCCCGGGAAATTTCGGGATTGTGGGTCAATCCCGGGATTGTAATCCCGAAGTAAAATCGGTCCGGGATCCCGGTTTTCGGGATCCCGGGATCCCGGTATTCAATCTCTATTTGTGAGTTATTTTACTTTGAATACCATTTTTTAATAAAACAGGGAGCTACGCGCTCTCTAAAAGCTAAGCAGTTGCCTCGGAAAACCTGAAAATAATTATGATGGTAGTCCATATAATGTTCGTTAAGAAGGTACTGCACGAAATTGTGGAATTTGACGTATTTTCAAATCAGTAGTACTATGCGCTGCATTAATTAAATACATCAAAAGTATTAGTATAGTTTAGGTCGATCCTTGAACAAGATCTTAGGCATGTTGTTGTTGGAATTTGAAACAGATACATATGAAATTAAAAAACGATACATATATGTTGTGTGTCAGATGAAATCTTAAAAACATTTTTCTTCGAAGATAGTAGATTTTACGTCTAGAACAATAATTTTCATATGACAATATTTGTATTTACATCGTGCAGGTTATCCGCGTTGTATAATTTAATTTAAAAGTATAAATCTAAAAATAATAAGACTTTTCAATTTTTAACACAAACGCCTGATGCACATTGCGCTGAAAAAAACATTGCTCTAATTAAATTACTAGGTCTAAAACTTCAAAGCAGAATGGATCTAATTACTAATATTAATGAGATCGATTTTGTTTTGAAGTTTTTTTTAGACTTATGTCAGTATTGTATTGTGTATCATGTCTATATGTCATTGGTTATACTTTCTGGCAAATAAGAAAATTGGAAAAAAATCAAATGTCGAGTCGAATCCTGTACAGAGTAGTGCGAACGTAGAGCAACAAATGTACGAAACACAATACAAACGTACAAACGCAAATAGGTAAATATCTCAAACAGGTATGTTTAATGTTACTGTTATAATTTTATTGTAAATTCAATGTTCCGTTCACAATTATTCGTCAGTTGCTAGATTTATTATAAACTTTACAATGTCTTCTCTGTCCTTTCTTTAATAAGTACATTAATTTTATCGCAGGCTACCTTTGGCAAATCATTGGGTAATCAAGACGGTAGAAAACTTCAAAACGTAAATATTTACCTTTGATTATAAACATGTATTTAATGAAAGGCATCTACTCTTATCAAACTCACTTTATTATTATAGGCCTATATTTTTTAGGTTACATGTAATCTTATGGTCAAGAAAGAACTTATAGTAGAAAAGGAAAACACGAATGAAAGCAAAGCCACAATTCGGGTACCTGTTTGAACCAAGAACTTACTCACCACAACTCTCCATTTGGTTGCAACTTCAGTAATTTAAAAATTAATGGAGAATATAGAAATTGTTTTCATTCCTATATGTGTGATGAAATATTAAGATTGGAAAATTGTAGAAAACCTAGAAACAGCAAGGAACTTGCACTCAATCAAAATATCGTGAATAATTAAGTGTATAGGTATGGGATTCAGTGCCCTGGAGCAAGTCACAACTTCTCTTGATATACTCTGCATGTCAAAACATTTTTATGCCAAATGTCATGCTAAAGTATGTGAACTCTGGGAACTGGCCAAAGAAAATAGCACAGAGGAAGCAACGAAATAAAAATTTGAACTAGCTGAAAAAAATTGTGACGTTAATGCAGATAGCGTACATACACGATGAGAACAGTTGTATCTGATGCGTATTGGAGTAAGAGGTCATACAGGAAAAACTATACGACTTTGTCAGGAGCTACAGATATCATTGGCTACAAACTAAAAAAGTTCTATACATGACTGTTAAAAATAAAAACTCTATGGTCTGCGGGCGAGCTCAGAAGCGCAAACTTGAAGTACCTGAGCATGTATGATATAAAAATTACACTCTTTCATCTAGCGGTATGTAGTCAACTGCCATAGTAGAAGGCTTCAAAACCTAAAAAAATATTCTGGATACCAAACCGTATGCCGCACTTATTGTCGAAAAGATAGAGTGCTCTAACCACCTCCTCAGAAACTTTTGTACAAGACTAGATGAATTATCAAGAAAGACATGTTGCCAATTAAAATGCCAAAAATACAGCTCCAAAACGTGCTACGCTTACGGCGATCCGTGAAAGGTGCCATAAATCACATTGATTCTCAAAATGAAAAATCTTTCGCTGAAAAAGTCATAGATTTAAAACAAGGCCTTTTCAATGCATTTATTCATGTTTTCCGCGATCGCAACTCGTGCAAGTCTTATTTTTGCAAGTACATCCTCATAAATGAAGGCCATCAAACTGATAAAAACGTATTTGGTGAAATAAAATCAGATCCGGTCTTTGCCACCATAATAAAAATACTTTGTCGATTGATTAAAAATGTCAAAAATTTAATGGCGAATAAACTATTCATTTAGACAATCATACTCAGGACGGTGTGCTGCATCTGTTGTTTCATTTAATCCTGAAATTCCACAAACATACATTAGCAAGAATTTTTTTCTGAAAAGTCCCAATCGACAACTTAAAAGGTTAGAGATGAGACGTAATACCAAACGAATAGCAAATTTAAACTGCAGACTTACAAAATCATTTCCTATCAACAGCAATACAGACATTGGTGATAAAGACTACGGTGAAACTTGCCCAAGGCCTGATTTTAGTAAAGCCGATTTCAACTTTGCTAACTCTACGCATATGGCAAAAATACTGTTACAGCTATCAAATGAGGATCGTCACGCACTTGAACGGCGCACTGTATTACAAGCTGATTCGATGGGCTTCAGGAGCGGAAGCTTCGTCTCACTGCCTCTAATTTTGGAAAAAAAAACATGTAAAAGGGCTTTATAAGATGTAGACCCCTTGTCATAGCTATTCTCCCAGTGCTCGTACCACCTATGCATTCTACCTTCCGAATAACATCTGTACACTCTTATGAATACGCGGTAATCTGGATAACGCGCTGTAGGGTATCTTTCTCTATATAGGAATGCATCAGCACTTGCGCTACTTCTACATTCACCATAAATAAAGTGCATGTTTGCGTATTCTTGTGCCGTATATTGAATACGCGGCATATTGATACACGAAACCAGTCCAGATACAAGCCAAGTCGTCGTAAAATCACCAAACTAAAGTCCAAATCAGTGAGCAAAACGAAGAGTCCAATGATTTCATTGGACTCTTAGTTAAAACGATGACTTCTGGCTGTTTAGCCAGAAATCGTCGTTTTAACACTGATTGACAATCACAGAGAACTGCACATGCGATACCGAACAAGACAAGCGACACACCAAATACTTGCCATTGTTATGTGCCATGGCGCGAGAGAGATAAGGTACAATGTAATAATAATATACTCTTCTCTCGCTCGCTTACACTGTACTTTAGTACTGAATTTGAGCAAAACGAAGAGTCCAATGATTTCATTGGACTCTTAGTTAAAACGATGACTTCTGGCTGTTTAGCCAGAAATCGTCGTTTTAACACTGATTGACAATCACAGAGAACTGCACATGCGATACCGAACAAGTCAAGCGACACACCAAATACTTGCCATTGTTATGTGCCATGGCGCGAGAGAGATAAGGTACAATGTAATAATAATATACTCTTCTCTCGCTCGCTTACACTGTAGTTTAGTACTGAATTTATTCACCTATCTCTGTCTCGTAATTAACAAAAAATTACTTCGGCCACACTCAGGTAGTAAATAGTGAAGTAACATTATCACACGACCTTTACTACGCTAAAAAGGAAGCTTTAATTTTCTCTCTTTGGATAAAATTATGTATTATACTATTTTTTTTAAATATAGTTGCTGCTTGGTTTTTCATACATATTTTTTTCACAAAAATCTCAAATTTTGACATAATTTATTTTTGATTAAATTTCATGTGATTTTTTTTCCAAAAAAGTATAATAGGCTACATAAAAAAGTATAATACCTCATACTATTTACTGCATTTCTAATAAGATTGTTTGTGAGGAATAAGATAACTTCAAAATTTGGGCAACAATTGGATTTTTTTTTTGGGTTTTTTTTTGTACGCCGGATAGCTATACTACTAAGTGCTTTAGGATTACCCATTCTTTCTGGGACACCCTGTATAGATGATATATTTATATTGACAGGAGCTGGATGTGAGAAGTCCAAAATCGATCAGAGTGGTGTGCAATGGGAGAGGCCTATGTCCAGCAGTGGACTTCGATAGGCTGATTATGAAAATGATGATTTATAGATTCTAGAAATTATTACTTTTAAACAAAACTTTCATAAATAGCGACTGAATATTTAGGAGATATTACTCTGTGTGGAGCCTACTCTGTACAATTATTTTACATATCTTATATACAATGTTTCACGTAGGAAGCGGCAACGGTGCTGCCTAGCGGCGCTGCCGCGCAACTCTGCTCGTAAATACCTAAACTCGGCGTTTTTTGTTCGCGCAGCACACTCTTAAATGAAAACTGTAATGGTTTAGATGATTTTGTTAATTCTGAAGTTATAGAGGCCTAACTTGTAAAATGTAAAACTTCGTACTTACATTATGAACTGATAAGTAAACATAACAACCATTTATTAGAGACGATTTTAAATCCATGAGAAATATGGGTGATTATGGAACTAAATTTTTTCTTGACTTGACACACACTTAGACAATTTTATTAATAAAATAGAAACGTGTCAAACTGATTACGTTTTACACAAGCTAGTGGTAGGAGAATCAGCTTATTTAATAAAACCTAATAACTATATTTTAGGCTCAGTATTACACCATATGTGTGTTTTTATTGGTTTTATTCGGTTGCACTCCAATCCATATTTACCGTGAACCCCGATAGGGTGAAGGCCCAAGGGATTTATACATGTACTCTTTAAATTTTAAAAATCTTTACCAAAAATTACCCTCATATATTTAGGACTTTAATATATTTTATAACTTTAATAATAACCTTTTTACCTTATTTAGCGAGGAACTTTTACTTAATTTCCTTACAAAATTCAACAGTATGAAAGTGCCTTTATAGTTTTTTAATTACTTATACATACTATAGTCGTCACAAAATAAGAAGCCCGTTTTGACATTTGTCATCGTAGTTTTTAATCAACGATTAATTCGTGTTTTTGAGTGCAATTTTTCAATATCAAGTTGAACTTGATGCTTATTTATGATACGCGTTGTGATAGTGTATGGGTAACATAGTAATTAAATAGGATTATGAATTTGATTTTTCAATTTCTTACATGCGGCATGTCAAATGACAAATGTCAAAACGGGCTTCTTATTTTGTGACGACTATAGTAAACAGTGACGAGATCAATGATTTTACAAGATTCCGGTAGTAGTTTTTACAGGTACTTGTAAATGAGATGCCATCTACATTCGAGGGTGTGAAAGCTTTTCATTCCATGAGAACGCATGAAGTAATGAAGAATCAGAAATTAATTCGTCTAAAACCATGATGTTCCATAAAAACTTCTTAAGGAAATAACGAGGATTACAAATTGTTTGTGTTTAATGTAATTTAATTATGAAAATATGTAGATATTGACGGCTGAACACTATATGTGTATAATGTGTAAGTTTGCAAAGTAACAGTTTTTTACTTTACCTTTAAGATAAGATGTCAGTTAAAGATAAAGGTTACTTCAAGATCAAAGGATTGGCACATTTAACACTTTCAAAAATAATAGGTTATATGATTTTTATGATACTAATAATTAAACGTCAAATTCAAAATATCGATACTATTAATTAAAGGTGGTCTTAATCACCAAAGCTCAGAAAATTTCAGCCGTAACTAAGTTTCGTCGTGTGATAATAGAAAATAGTTTCATAATTCCACATTTTACCGAAAATGTTATTGAGATGGTGTGAGTTATGCTTAAACAAAGTTGTTTGTGTTGAAAAGTACGCAACAAAACTAAACTCTCAGATAAGATGGACTATCGTATATTTAAATGTTCAGTTCGCGTGTTTGTGATTAAACCCCTTCTTAACGGCTGCTGCCCCTTTTGATGAAAGTTGCTAATAACATTTCTTGATGTAGGTATCCGTTTGTGAGTTATTTAACTTTAAAGTTCATTTTATTGTAAAAACAGTCCCCCCCACCTAAAAGCTAAATAGCTGGCTCAAAAATTCAGGAAAAATTATGAAAGTAGTCCATGTATTAAACTTTAAAAGAAAACTATAAATTTAGATAACATTTTAATTTCAGGAGTTATAGGGCGTAATTTGTAAAAAGTACACACATGGAAACTTCGAACAAAAATAGGAAATAGTAAGTAAACATAACAATTATAATCTATTGGACACGACTTTCAATCTACCTTCCATTATGGGTGCCTACGGAACCTTATTCTATGCGTGGCTTGACACGCACTTGGCCAATGTTTACATAATAAATCAGCATTTCGATGGGTTACACTACGGGTAGTGTATAATAAATGAAACTATATACGATCACAACATTTATTCATGAAACTTATGTATGCTATGTACACATACAAATGTATTTTAAACTAAATCACTTAGGCTAAGTACATTTTAAATAGAATATAGAGATAAGAATACATTTTGTTAAAATTAATAAACAATCAGATTTAGAAACTCAATTTTTTAAATTTTGTTATTTTAAATTAATTAGATTTATACTGAATGAGTACGTCTTTCTATAAATTAAAAATATTGATTAAAACTTTATATAACAGGTGCATTAAAAATAAATTCGTAAACAAAAATACTCCACAGGTTTCTTTAAAGCATAATATAATAATGAAGCAACAATCAAAAATGTAATTTAAAAATGGAACCCTCGTGGAGATTTTTTCTTTAGTTCTTTATTCAAATTATCTTGATTTTACTGATATTGACAATCTAAATTAAAATTGGCGTTAGCACACTATTTCAATTACAATATTTTTCCTTCTGTTCAAGACAAGCAAACGAAATTGGAGAGCATGTCTTTCTAATCAAATAAACACAAAAAATCCATTATTTTGCTTTGAAAGTTCAAGTTGGCTTATTACTTTTTTATATAACTATATAACTGACGATTGAGATTTATCAAAAAAATGATTATGAGGAATAACAGAAAAACAAAAATACATTTTGAATTAGAGACATTAACTCATAGACTTGCACGTTACATGATATACAGATGAGATCTTAGACTTATGATTGCTGTTGTGCTATCTATAGTGATTTCAATAGCCCGAAACTTGAATCAGGTAACACTTGGTTATGTTAAGATACTTTTATGATAATTTATACTAAAGCTAACAAGATTTGTGAATTACATATTAATATAGTTTCTTATTTCTAATACATTAATTCTAAACCAACTAAATATTTTACTGTATTTTTAACTAGCTGAGTCCCGTGGTTTTACCCGTGGTTATTGTTGTATATCGCAAGTAACGCCGCGGATCGAAGCTAGTCTAAAAAACTAGCTTAAGTTACTTCTTATATTATCAGATTTCGACAGTGAAAGTTCCGTCAAAATCGGTAAAGCATTCCACAGATTACCAGAACAAACAGACAGACAAAAATTTTAAAAACTATTTTTAGGGTTCCGAAGTCTATGACTCTGAACCCTTACAGATTCGTCATGTCAGTCCGTCAGTCCGTCCATCCTCGACTTACCGTCCAAACAAAGTGCAAGAAAGATGAAACTTTGCATGAATATGTGTTGTTATTACGTCGACAAAGTGCTACAATAAAATTAATAGAAAATATTTTCATTTGTGGTACCTCTCCTACACGTAAAGTGGGGATGTTATTTTCTTGCGGCTACCCCATCATGTTGGGTATTATTAGATCGGTCATTTAAAAATAAGGTCATTTGCAAGAAATTTTACTTTGAAGGGCCCTCTTTTTTAAAACAGGGCCCCCCTCCCCTCTAAAAGCTAAACGGCTGGCTCGAAAAATCTGATAAAAATCGTGATGGTTATCCATATAATGAACTTTAAAGAAAAACTATAACGGATTAGATGACTTTAGTTCAGGAGCTATAGAGTGTTAACTTGTAAAATGCGCTTACTTGGAAAACGCTTCTTTGCATGTTTTCGGTGTCTTTTGCAATGTCTTTTTTATATAGATGTAAATTTTACTTATAAGCTAAATGTTAGTACCTAATATCTTTGAGAATGCTGTGGTCTCCTATAATTGAAGGAGTGCACTAGCAAAAGACTAAGTATTATAAAGTGACTTTATTGTGTCCATCTTTCGTTGGAGGTCCTTAATACTAAATAAATAAATAAATAAAACATCAAACAAAATTAACGCATTATTAAGTAAACATAATAAATATCTGTTGGATACGATTTTAAATCATTATAGGTGACTGAGGAACCCTTTCCTGGCCGATTTTTTTTTTGATGTAAGTATCGTTTCTACTTTGTTATTTAGATATACAGACGCTTCAATTATACTTATTAAGATAGATTTCACCTTAAGTGCAATATTAGTAATTTTAGCTTATTGAAAATAAAACTAGTAGCTATTGAACTAAGTTATTTTACGTTCTTCTACTTTTTTATACAATCACTTATTCTACATGAACAAAACTAAATTTCGTTCGTTTCGTTAGCTATAAAAAAGTAATCCCTTTTCTTCAATTTCATAAAACTTTTCGGCGCAGAAATATGATCAAATTAAATATATTTACTGCTGACTAAGTAAGTGTACATATGATTCTATGTTTAAGTATGTCTCAACTTAGTAGCCTTTTTCAGACTTAAAAGTATATTAAAAAGAGTTTCTTACATAATTGGAATCTTTACAGTAATATTTTTATCTGTAAAGTTCCTTGGTTCTACTGAAATGTGTCCCACTCCAGCCTATAGACTTATCTATTTCTTAGATTTATCCTTTGAGGTTTCGATTTGATCGCTATACTATTTTAAAACACGAACTTAATTCAGCTTAAGCCTATGTTCAGCAGCGGACGCGGATGATGATACATAAAAACTTATATCGAAGAAATTGATGGTGGCTTAAGAAGAGTTAAAGGGTATATACAGAGTGAATTTTTGAGACGGGACACATAAGGGCAGGTACCTTATCCGTTATAGTTACAGGAAAACGCTTTTAGAAGACTATCCATAATTTTTTAAGACATTCTGAACTGCATTTACAGATTTTAGAAAAAAATTACAGCCAGCAAGAAAATTGTCATTATAAACAAAAACTTTTTTTGATGCCATTTGATCCTGTTTCTTATAAGGATCAAAAGTCTTTACTGGACCGACTGAGGTTTGAGTACTAGAAATGTCAGAAATCGCAAAAAACTTTTCCCATACATTTGTACGAAAAGAAATCATTTTAATATGTATTTTAGACACAAACAAACATAACTTAAATTTAGATGATCTACGAAGTAAATTACTCAAAATGATCGCCGTTTTAACGAATACATAAGTGCACTCGCTTTTGTACTGATCTAGTAGCAGCTGATAATTTTTCTTGCATGGATATCATTTAAAACCCTTACTGTCCCGTCTCAAAAATTCACCCTGTATATAAAGCGACTTTACTTAATACTATGTTTTTTTTCTTAAACGAGCCTGCCAAAGTGACTGTACTCTGCCTGGTGGAAAGCATTCACAGAATCCAAGAGTGGTGGTCACCATCCTCAGTGTGAGTGCACACAATGCAGCATGGTGACCCACTCTATGGCAGCCTACTATGCTCCTGCATCATTAGGCCTCTGGTCTCGCATTCACCAACGAAATACGACACCACGAATGCTGTCATTTCTAGATTGGTCTTCTATGCGAGGGTAGTACCGCCCCAGTCGAGTCGGCCTATTCGTGGCCCTACTATGAATATTAAAACTACAAGTTAATGTACATAAATAGCTGAAGCATCCACTTATTATTTACAACGCTCCCAAATGTCTTTACTTAAATACGGACAGCCATTGATAAGTTGCTTGATACGTATATTGTACATCTTACTTACCTAACTTAAACCCCGGACATAAAAATATAGGAGTTAGATATTTAAGGACTGTGTAAAGAAATTTTCGCATATGCTCTAGCCTGCGTCACCAGTACATTGCACCTGATTCGTAACAGAAAACACCGAGTTACATGAGGAAGAAATGTCTGGTTATGCCATCTCAACCGGGTCCCAGTAGAAGAGCAAGTGATGGCTTGACATCATCGTAAAGACTATATACGTGTCAATGGTGAAGTGACGTCACAACACAGTATGCCGACGACCAGCAAACTGACCCAGGATGTCATCTGATGTAATTAGGAATAAAGCTAGGGTGATGTTGGGATATTTAACTCCTAGCCGGATGGACCACAGAAAACGTTTTTAGAGCAGCTTAGAGATTTTGGAGTCATTTAATTTTATAACTTACACTTCTTTATTCATGTTTTAATGTACAATTCATTCAAATTGTTCGGTGTGTTAACTTTATTTGACCTACCTTACCTAGATAAGAAAATAATCTTCAATTTAAAGACAAACAAATTGGAAAAACTTAATAGCTGGGAACTATTCCCTAGTAAATTGGAGATGTCACGATAAACTAAAGGATACTAATACGACTCTATTTAAAACTAAATTATCCTAAGACCATGAACACTCAAAGTTTGTATTCAATGAAGAAAGTAGGTAATTATAGTACAAATTATCAACTAATTGACATTTGAGGAGTACCTTGGATCTAAACTACTTACAATTTGTGAATTTTATCTATGTTTTAAGGATTGGGGATAAAACGGACACATGTGATAAAAATTAGCTACATCTGCAAATGAATGCCTGCAACTCCTGAGTCACAAGCGTTATGCCGTTCTTTGAGGTGGATACGCTCTTTACTTGGAGGTTTGGGTTAATATCGGTACTTAAAGTATATTTTATGTGACTCTAATAATGATGCCTTATGTTACGTTTTAAGATTTATTAATATATGTTTTTATTTTTTTGTATCTTTTTTAAATGTTTATAATTATTATTAGTGATAGAATATTAATTTAATAAAATTACA
The DNA here is from genome assembly GCA_932526445.1 of Phragmatobia fuliginosa. Lineage (NCBI taxonomy): Eukaryota > Metazoa > Arthropoda > Insecta > Lepidoptera > Erebidae > Phragmatobia > Phragmatobia fuliginosa. The sequence continues at coordinate 17,378,068 of OW052067.1, forward strand.
GTATTAAACGCTCTTTACTTGGAGGTTTGGTTCAATATTGCTACTTAAAGTACTCTACTAATAATGCCTTAAGTTACATTTTTAAATTCTATTAATATGTGTTTTTATTTTTTATTTTTTTTTATTTTTATAATTATTAATAATAGAATATTAATTGAATAAAATTACAGTATTAAACGTTAACGAAAACTTTATACACTATAATTATGTTTAACTTTATCAAATATTTTACTTATATGAAACTAGGTTGAGCAAATAGGTGTATGCTACGGTTCTGTCTGTTCACGATATACAGCCTCATTACTAAATATAAGGGAACATTCATTGTATTTAAGAGTAAATTATTTACATGGAACAGCGTATCTAAATTAGTTTTTAAAGAACTGACTGAATGTCATCTCAATTAATGTAACATATCTCGTAGTTTAATTATTATCTCTACAGCAAGACAAATTGTACAAAGAGAATGATCTCAGATTATTTTCTAAAATTTTCAAATAAGTACTATGAGTGACTATTGTATATACATATATATATATATATATTAGAGATGGGCCAAAGTATCAATTAATCGTTTAGTCAAAGAATCGTCATAATAAAGTAACGTATTGAAATAATTGGTTAAAAACTACTAGTTTATCTTTCTAAAGAGATAGAATTTATTCATTGATTTTGAATAAATAAAATAAGCACCCAAAATGTATGCAATTCTAAGTAAACTTGTTGTAACCTTCTAAAAGTTTCATTGTCATTTGAGACTTAAGCGATCAGTGGTTTAAAGCGACTGGTGTAGTAAAACTATTTGTAATATTTAATTAAAAGCAGATTTGTAAACATTCTATTTATAATATAATTCACTAATGTAATGGCTAAAAAAGCGTATCAAGTTTTTATTCATAAGCATTTCCGGCCTCAGCAGAATGTCATTTAGAATGTACAGAGCTTTCAGGAGAAGACAATTATAATCGAACAAAAATGTCTTATGGCATTCGGGCATGGTAAATGCCTATACCAATTTTTACATTTTATAAATTTTACATTTTATTTTAAATTTAAGTAAACTGCAATATTATTTTAGTGTATCATTACCAATTAATTTTTACAGCACCAAGTTAACAGTGAAACAGCTCTATTTAGTACATTATATCTATTACTTTATTTAAGTAACCTAGTTCAACGTAATCTATGATGTAATCCTACATCAATGCCTGAGGCATTAAGTCCGCCGTCGTAATTATATGTACATTAAGATTTAAATTCGTGATTGAGACAGTGGATAGTAGCTAACTATTAAAACTACAGTCGTATAAGAAGCCTTCCACATAAACTACTATCAATAATCAATACTGCTTTAGCTCTTAAAAAATAAATTAGGTACATATGTAATATTACTAAAGTTTTTTAACTTTAATTTAGTTTTAGATTGATAAATTATTACTAATTTAGAATAATGACTAGACTGGTTAATTTTGATTAAGTTTTTTAATTTATGAATTTAAAGTAACGTTGAATAAATACTACTCCGTGAATATTGCACTGCTAACACACCCCTTCAGCATTGGTCCTCCGGTCTCGCACTTACCAACGAAAGATGACAGCGCTTTATGTTGACTTTCTGAACGAGGGTAGTACTACCCCGGTCGAGCCGGCCCTTTCAAACTGAAATAAAAGTGGCTCTACTACCTCTAACAAATGATAATGATCATAAAATGATATGAAGAGGTAGTGTAGTAGTGGAGAGGTAGTGCATCGGATATAGTAGCTTGTACTGCCGGACTATGATGTTGTATCGGGTTGGAATAATGTGAATAACGGATAAAACGCTTACCAATTACTTAATTTAAATAAATTATTAATTTTTAAATTCGATACCATCTCTTTTTTATATTCGTTTATTTACATACATCTTAATAGTTTTTAAGTTAAAACATTTTATTTAAATAATTATTATATACAAGTAATGACTCTAAGGCAACTCAAAATTGTTATATTTAAATTGCACATCCCCGATTTGTCTGCATTATTTTATATATAAATAGTCTACCAAAGTGACTCTAATTCGCCTAATGGAAAGCATGGGTAGAATCCAAGAGTAAAGGCCATGAACTGTGCTGTTATCATTGATATGCAGATAAAACAGCGTGGGCGAGAAGATGAAGCCTGCAAAAGGATGTCTTTGCGGAGCTGCGGTCTCTCGACGTCCGGAAAGCCAGTTGACCCGACAGTATTCCGGTGATGTTTCTAAGGAACTGACCACCGGAGTTGTTACCTGTACTTACGCGCCTCTATACCACTTCTCGTATTCCTTAGAAACTGTCCTGAAGCTCTTGAGAGAGTAGTGTCAACCTATTGCCGTCCAATGATGAACGAAGGTCTCCCCCAAGGAACGCCAACCATCTGAGTCTTGGGCAGTCCACATCCATCCGCCGCCAGCTACACCAGTACCGTGTATTGCAATCCGTTCCGTTAGTACATATTGATTGACCATCGATTCGCATAGAAGAATCAGCTAGGTCATTCAACATCTGTTGCAGGTCCTGCAGTGTCTCTGCCATTATGACGATGCCGTCCGCAAATCGCAAGTGAGAGATGTATTCGTCATTGATGTTAATGCCACGTCCTTTCCAGTTCAGCGTCTTAAAAATATCCTCCATTGCATTTGTGAACAATTTCGGGGAAATAATGTCCCCTTGTCTCACTCCTCGATGCAATGGTATGGGCTTTGTTTGCTGGTTCTGTACTTGGACAGACGTTATCGTAGAGTCATCTCATCACTTGGATGTATCGCCATTCTACCTGGTAACGCTGCAGGGACTCCAGAACAGACCAGATCTCAACCGAGTCAAAGGCCTTCTCATGGTCCACAAATGCTAGACACAGGGGCTGAATATACTCTTCGGTCTTCTGTATAATCTGCCGCACTGTGTGGATGTGGTCTATGGTCCCATATCCGCTCTGAAATCCGACCTGATCCGGTGGTTGAAATTCTATGGTATAGTGGCGCGTTAATGCGGTTGTGGTGTCCTCATTTTCGGGATCAGGTCGCGAAGCATGCGAAGCGTATAACCGGCTATGAAAGTTTTCCACTTCCGAAAGGACTACCGGTTTTGAGACAACAACAAGGCAGAAGCCATCTGACGAAGTTGTCGTCAACTTCGTCAGATGGTTTCTTCCCAGAGATTGTACGAACACTTTTGAACTTCGATTCTGCCCGGTTGCTCTTTCTATGGAGAGTATTTAAGCACCGGAGGTCGGTCGTACGAGCTTACTAATTTCTCGTGTTCAGCCTCCTCTTTGCCTACGGAGTGATGGGTGGGTTTTTACCCGTCACTTCCTCGACAAACATGATGTACGGCAACAAAACCATTGAACACAAATTACTGCACACCTAAATATGCCAAGACTTTATCTATCCTAACAGAAAGAACGTGATAGGGATCAAGAAGATCTCCTCAAAAATATTAACAGGTATTATGATCATTGATTCGATGTTCATTTTAAGTTCACATCCAAGAAAGTTAAGATTCACAAGTCTGAATATACCTACAATAACGCTGTATTTTGCAGACAGTAGGTAAATGTCTAAGACTCAAGCGTAATGTTCCCCGAATTGTGCTACATAGATAGGCACTTACTTAGACAAAACTCGACTTATCGCGCTCCTTGATAAGGTTTTTATTTAAATGAATTAAATGCAATTCCTTCTCTCATCTGGGTACATGTAATACCTATTTATTATTATTTTTATTGCAGTTAAATATAACTATTATATGATACTAAATAAAAAAATTGATGTTTCAGTATAAATTAAATGTACAACGCAAAACTAATGAAACAAGCTAAATACTTAACGTTACCTTAATTCTACTACAATGCTATATAATTAAAAATTATATCTACAAATGTTAAATATTTAAAACTAATAGATAGTCGGTTTAGTCCGAAGAAAGCTCGTGACGCTTTTTTTTATATCTAAGCCTACCAAAGTGACTCTACCCTGCCTGATGGAAAGTATAAGTAGAATCCAGGATCATTCTCTCAATTTTCCGGCCTGCAGAGACTGGGAAATTAATGCAGCATGTTTGGGCCTCAGGCTCACTCAGCATGAATGCTGTCATTTTAAATTGGTCTTCTGTGTGAGGGTACTGTCCCAGTCGAGCCGGCCCATTCGTGCAATTACTGTGGCTCCATTACCTATGACTGAACTGTTAGTCTATATGTACCACATACGTACACACGACCACAACGAGAATATCTTATCACTTTTTTTGTAAATCTATTTGTATTATTCGTGATAGGCGGTCACTTATGGAGTGATGAGTCCAGCAGAGTACTAATAAAGGTTTTTAGGGTTCCGCAGTTCATGGACTCAAAACCTTTATAGATTCGGCATGACCATCCGTCCTAGACCGACCGCCCAAACGGTTGCTGCTAGAAAGGTGAAACTTTGCATGCTTAAGTGATTGTGATTACGTCGACAAAGTACTACAATAACTTCGGCGAGCACCTCCCCCTCTAAATCCCTCGGAGATGTTCCGGCCAAGGCGCACGCCGTGCGGTAACCGCGTATGGATATCCTCTGACCTACAATATCCTCTGGGGACGCTTAAACTTAATCTAGGCCCGCACCGGTACGAGGACCGAGTTGACCTCTATAGAGGCGATGGCGGGTGAACCACGACGGGGCCCAAGGAACAAAAGGGCTTCCGCTTTATCCAAGGCCACCCGTAAGCCCAGCGCCTCAATGCGCCCGACCACTCCTGTGGTGCCCCGGTGCGCCGCCTCCTGAAATGCGCCCAGCCCAGGGGTGACAAACCCTTGTAGGGCCCAGTCGTACCCCATGTTCTACAGGAGTGGTCCTAGGACAGACCCCTGCGGAACACCACACGATATGACCCTGTGTCTTAAGACAGCTTCTCGGTCCTCGTACATGGCGGTACGCTCCTCTAGAGTGTGAATGAGAATTCTATCTTTTTTATTTTTTTTTATTTATAGTTTTTTTCTTTTAAAAAAAAACTTATTTCCTACTTCCGCATTAGCAATATTAATCCGGTGTCGCAGGGGACCTTACAAACGACCACAAAGAACACCCAAATAGTTAATAGCATCAAAAGTGAAACTAACAATCCTCCGGCACTTTTATAGCGCGTATAATCTGATCTCTCGACATTAAAATTATTAAAACAAACGAACGTAAGCAGTCATCGGGTGGTAATGGTAACCAAGGTTTTCAAAAATCTTTGAGCAACCCAGTCAATAAGGATTATGTCAACTGTAGTGAAGAGAATCTATGGTTAGAAAAGAATGAACAAGAGATAAATATTCACTTGTTCGAAATTAATTTTATTTACTGAAAAGACAATAAATATTAATTGTCATTTTAGATAACCATTAAAGTTTTTAAGTAGAAGTATAATCTAGAAATTATTTTGTGTTCTCCAGAAATGTAAGTCATGAATATTGAGTAGCTTAAAAAAGTAGTAGAATAACATAATATGGCGTATCCGTACGGCTCTAATAACGTGATAATATGTACAATAGTCATATCTGATTGAACACGTTGGTGGTGTTCACAATAGCATAATGCACAAGAAAATAATGCACGTACTATTCAACTTCTAATTATTATTATTTTGTTTCTACTTCTACATAATAAATACTACCACTACTTACTTATCACTGAGTGTAAGTTCAAAAAAACTCTTTGACATGGGTAACACAATACACCTACAGTTGTTAATTTCTGTAACTCAGCTCTTTGTTACTAATGGTACCAGTACAATACTGCAGTACAACTAAACCCTGCGTACTTCGACCAATAGACCAATTGTTTTGTAATGAATTTTGAGAAGAGCTAAAGTTGAGAAAATAGTGCTTTCAGTTCTGTCGCATCTATACCCGATATCGTACATTTATATTAAGTTACAATTGTATTTGAATGCAATTGTTATAAGTGCAATAGGTTTCTAAATACCACTATTTATGTATGGTTTATAAGTACAATATGGGCCTTGGTGATCTCAATACAAAACATCTAAAACGTCATCAACTTTCAGGAAATTGTTAAATATTTTATGTGATTATTCTGTTTTTATACTTTCCAAACTTTTATTTACAAGGGAGTTACTGTAAGACACTGTATCTACGTATGAATCCAATTAGTTAAAAACTTTTTTGGTGACTATATATAATTTTCATTTTAATATGGTAGTAGCACATATCGTAGTAGAAAAACCAAAGGACACTTTTGTAAAGATAAAAATAAAACTTTTGAACTTTAGATTACATCGTTTTGAACAGCCATGGTTATCAATACAATAGTGTTAGGTGTAAAGATACAAAAAGTAACTCACCTCGGCCTCCAGTGATGGGTCTCCCCGGAATTTCTCAGCAAATATACAGCAAGGCATCTCCACTCGTCGCTACTTCTTTGTTTGGGTGATATTCTGATCTTCAAGAGTAAATTTTTCACCTAGAAATTCTAAAAGTCCCGGACCTATGTCTTTTAACACTAAGAAATATTCAGTACAGTGTGATCAAAACGAAATGCAGCCACAGAAAAACAGCCTTTAACAGTCGACTGCTGGACATAGGCCTCTCCTTAGAAAGGAGGTTTTGGCCTACTATACCACGCTAGCCAGACGGGTTGCTATAGGGTTGGTTTCAAGTTTTCCTTCTCTTTGCATCGATGTTGTCTTGCGTCCCAAGGGTATTTATCCCTTAGTAGCCTTTTACGACACTCACAGGATGAATAGGAGTGGTGACAATCTGTATTCTTAATTCGCCACCACACTATTACTCAATTTAATCTAAACTGTTACATTATTACATTTAATATTTTTTTATAGATGCCAAAAATAACTTTCTTAAAGTTCTTGTCTGACTGTAATGTTCGTGTAGAGACAGAAGAGAGAGCTTCTGCTATGTCTGTGTCTGTGTTTTTTACCTCGATAATAGTTCATATCTATAGGTAATAATCTCACAACTACAATGAAATAATAAAGCTAAACTTTAAATCTAACTTAAAAAGGTTACGTAGTTTGCGACAAGGAGTACTTTTATCCAGGGACCTACTAGAGGAGGCGGCCATTGTTTGCTCTTGGCTGTCTCCGCAGGCCCCGACCGAGGAGGTCGACGTGGGGGCTGGTCGCTTCGCCGATGCGTTAACGCTCATCTGCGATGCGGCCATGCCCCGCGTTCGTGGCCGTCGGCCTCCTCGGAAGGAGGTCTACTGGTGGTCCCAGGAGTTGGCGGACCTCCGTGCGGCCTGCGTACGTGCCCGGAGGTCCCACACCCGGAGTCGGCGACGTCACCGCGGAGGCGGTGAGGAGGTGGACCGGCTTCACGAGGAGTACCGAGCAGCTCGGGAAACTCTGAGGCTGGCCATTTGCCGCGCCAAAGACGTGAGCAGAAAAGAGATGCTGGAGAGTCTGGAGCGTGACCCCTGGGGTCGCCCTTATCGTGCGGTGCGTAACAAGCTCCGCACGTCGGGCCCCCCCCTTACGGAGACTCTCCAGCCCAGCTTCCTGCAGGAAGTGGTCGAGGGCCTATTCCCGCAGCGGGCGGAACACACACCCCCGTCGATGGCCCGTCGTGGTCGTCGTCGGGACAGCGTGGGTGATGTGCCGCCTGTCAGGGAATCGGAGGTAGGGGCGGCTGTTCTACGGATTCGGTCCAAGAACACCGCCCCCGGGCCGGACGGGGTTCCAGCCCGAGTGATGGCCCGTGCCCTCGACTACATGTCGGACCACCTCAGGGGAGTGTTGGACGCTAGCCTGGTGTCCGGACACTTCCCTGAGCGTTGGAAGTGCGGGAAGCTGGTACTGATCCAGAAACATGGACGGCCTGCCGATTCGGTCGCGGCCTACAGGCCCATCGTGTTGCTGGACGAGGCGGGCAAGTTGTTTGAGAGGGTTCTCTCTGTCCGCATCGTCCGGCACCTCAGCGAGGTGGGGCCCGACCTGTCGGACGCCCAATTCGGCTTCCGGGAAGGGCGTTCGACGGTCGACGCGATCCTGCGCCTGAGGGCCGTGACCGAAGAGGCGGTGAGAGGCGGCGGAGTGGTGTTGGCGGTGTCCTTGGACATCGCCAACGCCTTCAATAGTCTGCCATTCGGCTGCATCAGGGCCGCACTCCAATACCACGGAGTGCCAGGGTACTTGCGGCGGCTGGTGGCAGACTATTTAGAGGAGCGTACCGTCGAGTACGAGGACCGAGATGGCGCCTTGAGACGCAGGGCCATGTCGTGCGGTGTTCCACAGGGGTCTGTCCTAGGACCACTCCTGTGGAACATGGGATACGACTGGGCCCTACGAGGGCGTCTCCCCCCCGGGCTGGGTGTAATCTGCTACGCAGACGACACCCTAGTCACGGCCCGGGGGGCAAACTTTGAGGAGGCGGCGCGCCTGGCCACCACAGGAGTCTCCCGGGTGGTCGGGCGCATCGAGGCGCTGGGTCTGCGGGTGGCCCTGGACAAGACGGAGGCCCTATTATTTCATGGGCCCCGTCGCGGTCCGCCCGCCGGCGCCTCCATTGTGGTCAACTCGGTCCTCGTACCGGTCCGGGCCCAGATGAGGTACCTGGGTCTGGTCCTCGACGGTAGGTGGCTCTTCGACGAGCACTTCCGACAGCTTGGTCCTAAGCTGGTGGGCACTGCCTCCGCCCTAGGGCGACTTCTGCCCAATTTGGGCGGGGCCAGTGTCCCCACTAGGCAGCTGTACACGGGGGTTGTCCGGTCGATGGCACTGTATGGTGCACCGGTGTGGGCGGCGGCTCTGTCCGCCCAGAATAGGGCGCGCCTCTGGCGCCCCCAGAGGGTATTGGCGGTCAGAGCCATACGCGGATACCGCACCGTATCTACCGAGGCGGCGTGCGCCTTGGCCGGAACACCCCCGTGGGATTTGGAGGCGGAAGTGCTCGCCGAAGTTTATCGGCGAGTGGCTGACTTCCGGGCGGAGAACGGCTTTCGCCCTCCGCCCGATGACGTGCGCGAGTGGCGCGAAGCCGCTCGCCGAGCCACCATGCAGAGATGGTCGTTCCGGCTGGAGACCCCACGCGCTGGCTTCGCCGCCGTGGAGGCTCTTCAGCCGGTCATCGCGGAGTGGGCAGGGCGGCAGCATGGGACCCTTTCCTTCCGGCTGACGCAGGTACTTTCCGGGCACGGTTGCTTCGGAAAGTACCTGCACTCGGTCGCTAGGAGGGAACCGAGTCCCGCCTGCCACCACTGCGACTGCAGTGAGGACACGGCCCAGCACACGCTGGCGGTCTGCCCCGCTTGGGCGGCGCAGCGCCGGGTCCTCACTGCAGTCATCGGAGGGGATCTCTCGCTGCCGGCCGTCATAAGATCGATGGCCGGCAGCGACAGTTGTTTTACCGCGGTCGCAACCTTCTGCGAGGATGTAATCTTGCAGAAGGAGGTGGCGGAGAAGGCCCGGGAGGACGATATCCACTCGGACCCGATCCGCCGCCGGCGCCCCGGGCGGCGGAGGCGCGCATACCTGCGTCTCATGCCGCCCTGAGAGTGGCCGCGGATGGGCGGGACGGGTTTCCCGTCCGTCCGCAGTAGAGGCCAACCGCGAGGGGGCGGCGTCCGTGTGTGACCGGACGCTGCCCAATTAGAGAGTTTAGAGTTGAGATGGTGCCCGCAACAGTGCGGGCAGGCGCCGGTTGGAGTCCAGAAGGAAATCCCCTCCCTGGACTCCTTCCAATACAAAGGCGCAGAGAGGGTCACACCGTGTGGTTTTAGTCGGTTCGAGTCCGACACACCACCCCGCCGTAACCCCCGACGGGGTGACGGTCCGCGGGGATTTCCACACGTAAAAAAAAAAAAAAAAAAAAAAAAAAGGAGTACTTTTATCGCTAATCTCATTTATAAAGAGGTTGATAACTTATAATGTAACTTACGAGTAGCTACATACGATTACATATAACTTAATTACGTGCATGCATTTATTTAATTTGATTATATTTCGTATACTGAGAAACAGCTATTTATATTTCAGTAATCTGAATGCTAAGTTTAATTCTCAAACGCACTAGGCCCGATAAAGATACCCTGAGGACCGAGCTTCATAGAAATACTGGAAATAAGTCTCAGAATCAAATTAAATTATTTATTGCTATAAAAACCCAACCGTCAACCGCCAGACTGTGAATTTATTTCTTCTAAAAATTTATTCTTAGCTCGGCTTTTATTTGGAGGGTTTTTACTTCGCTAAAGGTGCATACATATACTAATTTTACTACTACACAAACAAAGCTTAACTTTAAACCTTTCTCCTAAAAAGGTTACACGGTGAGGTACAACAAGTAGTTTTATCGTTTATCTTATTTATAAAGATGTTGTTCACTTACAAGTTAACACACAAACAGACAATTATAATTAAATTATTTACAAGCATTTTATAAATTTGTTCAATTAAGGAATGATTTCAAAGATGTTTCTAAATGAATTTAAAATTCTTAGGCAACATATTATTATTTATGTTTTTATTTCAGGAATCTATACATTATGTTAAGTTTGTTTTACGCATTTCTGTGCGTTGCTTTGCTAGATGGTTATTACTTCAGTATCAACAGAATAGATTATATACATAAACATTTTACAAGAAATGAAAGTATAATATTGCAAGAGGTAGGGCACTATTGAATATATTCAAATTAGCTTGGCAAAACTCTGGTGCTCGACAAAACAACTAAAACTAATGTCAAATTACTGAAGGAGCTTTTAAACAGTATTAAATTTCCCAATGATCAGAAGGTATAGATTTCATGCATTTGTGTTCCTTCGACAAATTTCTGTCTTTGTTGTTAACTTCATCGCAATTCTTCGAAATCTTTCCTCTTTCTTCCTTCTGAAATTATCATTTCAGTACACCAACATGTTTTGAAAATACTAGTACTATAGTCGTCACAAAATAAGAAGCCCGGTTTGAAATTTGTTATCGTGGCGTTACTAATACGATTAATTCGTGTTTTTGAGTGCAATTTTTCAATATCAAGTTAAACTTGATGCTTATTTATGATACGCGTTGTGATAGTGTATGGGTAACATAGTAATTAAATAGGATTATGAATTTGATTTTTCAATTTCTTCCATGCGGCATGTCAAATGACAAATGTCAAAACGGGCTTCTTATTTTGTGACGACTTTAAAAATTAAAACAGTTACTTAAACATAATTTTAAAAAAAAGCTTGCTTTAAAAACGACTTCTTATTATGAATATGCATCTTGTATCGCGGGTGACTTTATAAACATACATGAACATCCGGACTCAGAACAACAATTTGTGGATTACACAAAATTTTGTCCCGTGTGGGATTTGAACCCACGTCACTTGGCGCAGTAGAAAGCGACGATATTTTAATATTTGGTGGTCATGCAGTGTGTACAATTGCCTTCCTTAAAGTTGTACTTAAGAAACTTTGACACATGGACACACAAAATAAATTGCAATCCATGTTCAAATAATACAGATCGCACAATTAGTGCATCGCCTGTGCACTAGTTCTAAATAAAATAACGAAATATTTTTCTCGCGTCTACCCTATTGTGTATCATTAGATAGGCCTTTTAAAAAACTTTAAAAAAACTTTGAGAGGTTATTAGTAATGTATCTCAATGTTTTGTCTAAAATCATCTTAGATGATTATTAGATTTAGGTATTCATTTACTAGTTATTTAATTTTAAAAAGGCATTTTTTGTCAAAAAGGGGAGCTTTAAGGGCTAAACGGCTTTGTCTAAAATCTGAAAAAAGTCATGACAGTAATCCATGTGATGCACTTTAAATGAAAACTATAACTGGCAATATCGGATTAAATAACTTTTTTAGTTCAAGAGTTATAAAGGCCCATCTTCAAAAACACGCTAACTTAGAAAACTTCGTACAAATGTAACAAAATAATAAGTAAAAATAACTATTATCCATTGGATACGATTTTAAAGCCATTATGTTTGTCTACGGAACCCTATTCTATATGAGGCCTGATACGCACGGCGTGGTCCACCAGAAGGACACGGATTGTTTTCGTGCGTTATATTATATTGCTTATTAGCTGAGTCCCGCAGTATTACCCGTGGCTATGATTGTAAATCATTCCATCACAATCAGTTCAGTCGTTCAGGAAATTATTGGGAACAGACAGACAAAAATTTTGAAGCTCACTTGTAAGTAAAGGTACTTACTTAACCGTGTTAACTTCCAAATGCATTTAGTAATGTACATTTGTTAACACAAACATACATACACTTTAATTTTATTGGTTTGTTTAGATAAGTATCGTATGAGGGATGAGGAAAATGTGGCAAAGAAAATGTTGGGTATGGAAATTGAAGGTTACATGGCAAGAGGAAGACCAAAGAAAAGGTTTTTTTTTTTTTTTATATTTAAGCCTGCCAAAGTGACTCTACTCTGCCTGATGGAAAGCATGAGTAGAATCCAGGAGTAGGGGTCAATGTAGCATGGTGACCCCTACCATGGCAGCCTGGTTTGATTATTCTGCATCATTCTCCCGGCCTTCGATGGGCGGGAGAATGATGCAGAATGATTGGGCCTCCGGTCTCACACTCACCAACGAAATACGACAGCAAGAATTAATTTTTTTTTTTTTTTTTTTTTTAATAATAATATTTATTAATTGCAAGGTAATCGTACAGTTTACATATCACTTATACTATTTACAGTTTGTGTATTTGGTTAAAACATTAGTTGATATGTTTAACGTTGACAGCTGTACTAGTATAAACTGTATGACAGCTATCAGCGCCTTCCTAGTTTACTAATTCACAACAGTAGTGATATTCAATTCTAAAAAGCTAAAAGAGGAAAAACTGATTTATACAGAGAAAAACAAAAAATGCAAAAACTATACCTGTATGTGTGTGTGTGTGTGTGTGTGTGTGTGTGTGTGTGTGTGTGTGTGTGTGTGTGTGTGTGTGTGTGTGTGTGTGTGTGTGTGTGTGCGCGTGTGTTTGCGCGTATATATACATATATATATCTTGGGGAATTTAGGTCAGTAATGCTTCTGTTTCTGAATGGTCTAGTTGCAGAAGCCACTGTTCGACATCAAATTTCATTTGAATGTAATTTAACGAGGAGATGTTTAGTTTATTATTTACTCTTTTATAGATACTTGTGCTAATAATATAATATTGTCTCCTTGCTAAGGCTGTATTATGGAATTCTGTGAAGCATAACCCTACATTTCTACGACCTGTTCGAGTAAGGCAACTGGAGATACTACTGTGCCTTCTCATAATTACCCTGAGAATAAACAGCTGTCTAACTGTAAGGACACCGCATTCTCGATGTAAGGCCGCTGTGTTATACCACCGAGGTTTATTATAAAGGATCTTTAAGAGCCCCCTTTGTGCCCGTTCCAATCTAATCATAAAAGTTGTACCCGTGCTTCCCCACGCTATAATAGCATAGGATATAATTGATTGTGCCAGGGCACAGTAAACTATTTTTAACGTCTCAAAATCAGCAGAATGTCTCAATTTACGAAATATTGGCATCAGTCTTCTAACGCGATTTACGGTGTTATTTATATGTGTTTGCCAACGTAGTGCGCTATCCAAAATTACGCCCAGGTATTTAATTTCACAGACGCGTTCGATGACCTGACAACAGCATGCCTGAGAATCAGCATCACACGAATGTGCGACGAGGTGATTTGAATCTAGAATTGTGTTTTGGCGCTGGGAAAAACAGATGTACTTAGTTTTAGCAACATTGAGTGTCAATAGATTGGAGGCCAGAAATTTCATAACTACTCTCAGTGCATCTTCAGCGTGCTTACGGGTTTCTTGCCAACTATTTCCATCAACCAATAACGCCGTATCGTCCGCATACGCAACTATCTTGCAATTTGGAATATTTTTAGTACAAAGGTCATTGATATAAATGAGGAAGAGCGTGGGTCCTAGTACACTTCCCTGAGGTACGCCGTAGGTGGGGCTAGCAGAATCACTCACATTCGTGTGATTACCTATTTTCACATGCTGGGTTCGATGCGTTAGGTAACTTTTAAATATGTCAAGGACATTACCCCTGATTCCAATACACTCCATTTTAGTCAGCAATCTGGGAATTGAGACAGTATCGAAGGCCTTGGAAAGGTCTAGAAATAGGCCAATAACTTTTGAATTTCGATCAAGTTGCCGCACAATCGTTTCAGTTAGTTCAATAATTGCGTCTTCAGTTGACCTGCCTTGTCTAAAGCCAAACTGTGTCTCCGCGAGTAGGTGGTTAGTTTCTAGGTAATTTATGAGTCTTTTATTTAGGATTTTTTCTAATATTTTCGAGAGAGTAGTTAGCACAGATATAGGCCTATAATTTGTAATATTGTCTTTTTCACCACTTTTGAAAATCGGACTAATAAGGGCTCTTTTCAGGATATCTGGAAAAATACCAGACCTCAGACACATGTTGCATACATACGTTATATGCGGAACAAGTATGTGTCTTGCAGATTTAATCACAGAGGCGGGTATATTGTCCAAACCAACAGCGCTGTTATTTCGTAGGCCGAGGACTATCGCCTCAACTTCAGTTTCATCGGTATTTAACAATCCCATTGAGTTTCCTAGGGGATTTCGTTGTAGATCACAACTATTCGGTGCTGGTGTAGATTGGGTTGCTTGTACTGTCTGAGCAAGATTGTAGCCAACATTAGCAAAGAAGTTATTTACACGATTCAATGATAATTGTTGATTTTCGCATATTTTTAATAACTCGAGAGGTGGGCGGTTGACACGATTCATGCTTGTTATCGTCTTTATGGTTCGCCACATATCCTTAGGGTTGTTTTTATTTTTGAGTAATTCCTCTTTTTCATGTTGAGTTTTTAGTTTCTTGAGCAAATTATTACAGAAATTGCGATATCTTGTGTATGATGTTTTTAAAATCATGTTAGTGGGGGATTTTTTTGATTTATTATGTAGACGATCGCGGTGTCTTATACATCTCAGTAAGCCCGGTGTGATCCAGGGTTTAATACAGCGTTTTCGGTTTGGAGTTAATTCTGTCTTAGAATTATTGTGAACTGTACTAGATATTAAATTGATCAAGTTATGAGTTGCAAGATTGGCATCCGTAGTAGAGTAAATCGAACTATAGTCCTTGTCAGATAATTCTTTAATTAATTTAGGGTAATTGATCCTTGTGTAACTCTTTGTGTCACTATGCCGTGATATCCGGGGATATGTAGAAAAAACGACAGGGGCATGATCGGTTAAATAAGAGTCCAATATAAAGACAGCAGACCTTTCATCAGAACGCAACATCACGTGGTCGAGACATTTATCCATTCGCGTAGGTAGAAGATGTCCAGGGAGAAGACCATGAGAGGCTGTTAAATCTAAGTATTTGTCCACTAACGGATCATTTTTATTTGGCGAAATATTTATATTTAGGTCTCCAATCAAAGCAATCGTTCTAGACGAGGAGTAAGATGTCAGGACTTCATCAAGACTCTCGGTAAATTTGTCAATGGTTCTATAAGACGGAGAGCGATAAATGGCAACAACTGCCAATTCATGGCCACATGCAATCACTAGGCAGTTTCCCTCCGAAAATCGAGGTTCTAATACTTTGTGATGAATATTAGAACGCACATATACAATAACACCATCGTTTTGATTTACGAAAGTAGACATACAAGAAGAGTATCCCAGAATCTCAGGTGGCTTATTTATTTTACTTAGCCAACATTCAGTGAGAACTATTACGTGGAGTTCAACTTTTATACGTGACAGCAATACTATGAGACCATCAAAGTTACAATTAATGCTTCGAATATTTAGATGCAAAATGTTCGTGGGGTGTTCTGTTGTGTTGATGTGTTTGCCTAGATTTTCAGGTTGACAAACCATTGACTTCGATAAAGTGAATGTGTCGATTTCTGAGGATATATTTATTAGTGAAGACATAATTATTTTTTTAAAGAAACAGATTTAAGTCCTATTAACTTTATATGATATCCGCGTTTTAATATATATATAATATCCCAACAGAGCCCATTAAATAATCGTTCACAGTAGTGGGACATTAGAATTAGCATCAGCAGATTTTTCTTTGTAATATAATAACAAAATGCAGTGTAAAAAGATGACAGGAATGAGATAATACTTGTTAAATAGGAATTTGCAACAGTAAAGGCCAACGGGCGTGAATAGATGTTAGGATGTATAAATGGGTGTTCAAGTGTAAGTGTTATTTGTGTGTGTATAATATGTTTTTTAAGAATTCTTGCAAACTTTATATAATACAATATTTTTTTTTGACATAATTTAAGGCTGCATGAGTATGAACTAATTTCATGCAGTAGGTTAAAAACAATAATAATAATGCGTTGGTAGAATATTTCAGAGTGTAGTCATTTCGATGTACTTTGTGTCCTATCCTTCATTTTGTTTAGGTCTATTTCAGAACTAATGCGAACCTGAGGACTCCCCTCTTGCTTACGCATATATATTCTACCACCAGTTACCCAGCAGAACTTGTACTTCAGCAACTTGGCAACCTCTCTGGCTTGAAAGAACAGATGTCTTGTTTTAGCTGTCAAGTTTTCTGATATAAAGATAGGCGTCAGCGTCCCTGGAAGTTTTATTGTGGTGGAATTAAATTTTTCTTTGTGGTTGCTATTGTATTTTTTACACGAGGATAGAACATTCTCCTTCATGATGCAAGAAGTGAAGTCAACAATAATAGGCTTGTTTTCATCTTTTTTTGTGCTTACGCGGAAGACATCTTTGATCGCTGACTCCTGTATATTTATGTCTAGGGCGTGTCCGATGTTGCTTACTATTTTTAGTAGCTCCTTTTTTGTTTCGCCTTTATTTGGAGGTATATTCTTTATTTCCAAACTGGAAAGTCGTTGAGCTTTTTCAAAGTGTTCAATTTTATATTCAAGGGATTGTATATGCGCTATAAATGATTTCCGCTCAGTCTCCATCTTGGATAGTTTTTTTTCCATGTCATCATATTGTTTTGATATAAACTCCATTGATGTCTTAAGTTCAATATTTTGGGTTTTTATTTCTTGAAGTGAACTTAGCAGAGCATTATATTTGTCATCTTGTTGTTTTTTGAAGGTATCCATACTTGATTTCATATCATTCATGAAAGATGTTAGTTCATCATCGTGTTGTCGCTTACGCATTCGAGTACGAGCAGTAGTGTGGCTAGAGCCGTCATGTTCTACATCCGTCGCTGCACCTGAGCTTAAATTTGTATCCGATCCTAGCTGCTGGGTTGCTTTAGACGGTGGCGATTTTTTTTGCGGCATAATAAAAATATCTTTTTTTTTTTATGGTCAGTTGTAGGTAGGAATAAAAAAGATGCCGTATTCGTTACTTTATACAATACAAAATAATGTAGGCGATTCACTTGGTGAGGGGTCTTGTAAACTGGCTGGCGATCGACGTTTCTGAACAATAGCACTTTCCGTCCAGTATAAGTTGAGCTCTCGGTTTGTTTATGATATGTGAAATAAGCGACGATTTTTGACAAATGTGATAAGTTTCAGTAATAAATAATAGACTTACATATGTTAAAATATATAAGTTGTTGCAGGTTAATGCGCTCCTGTTGTTATGCTTGATTTAGGTCACTTTACACTATTAAATTATTTCTTTATTTTTACAAAAACGGAACAACTCAAAAACACTACCGCTCTCTTCAGAAGTCGCTGAAGAGAGCGGTAGAGTCGAATGCTGTCATTATTAGGATGGTCTTCTGTGTGAGGGTAGTACTGGCCGGGTCGAGCCGGCCCATTCGTACTGAAATCAGCGTGGCTCTACTACCTAAAGGTGGAAGGATTGTGTGAATAGGAATGGAGTTAACAGTGAAATGACGAGTGATAGAGTAGAATGGAAGGATAAAACATACTGCGCCGACCCCAAATAAAATTGGGATAAGGGCAGGCAGATGATAAGTATCGTATATAATTTCATTTACACTTTCTATTTAAACAATATAATCTGTCCTCTGCGTTGCCTCTAATAAAGATATACCTCCTTAGTACCACCTACCTTTGGGCGACCTCTTTTTTTAGAGGTTTTGGTTCTTGATGTATCTCGAGCAGATTTTAGGTTTATTGTTTCTTTGACATTGCCAATAGGTACGTCTTCGACATTGGAGATAGGTACTTCTTCAACATTCGAGATAGGTACTTCTTCGACATTAGAGACTACAATTTCTTCGATTTCTACAGTTTGTTCCTCATTCAATTCAGTTATAGTACATCTTTTAGAACTCTGGTTATTTGAATATAAGGTGTTTTGTTGTGCCATGATTAACATAACTGTGTATTGGAAAGTTTCAACAAGTCTGTTTAATAATTGCATATCAGGCTGATTTCCGAAACAACTCATCAATAAATCATCGAACATTCTTAAATATTGGTCGTGTAAATTATTTAATGTAAGGTCAGTTTGAGTGCCGACATTAGTATTATTAACTTCGAAGTCAGTTTGTTTATTTGTAGTAGTATTGGATTGATAATTATTGCTATTAATAAGTTCGAAATCAGTTTGTTTATTTGTGGTAGTTTTGGATTGATAATTATTGCTATTAATAACTTCGAAATCAGTTTGTTTATTTGTAGTAGTATTGGATTGATAATTATTGCTATTAATAACTTCGAAATCAGTTTGCTTATTTGTAGTAGTATTAGGTTGATAGTTATTGGTATTAGTCATTTCGAAGTCAGTCAGGTTATTTGTAGTATTATTGAGTTGATAAATATTGGTGTTAGTAACTTCGAAGTCAGTTTCTTTATTTGTAGAAGTATTGGGTTGATAATTATGGGTATTTATAACTTCGTAGTCAGTTTGATTACTTGTAGTAGTATTGGGTTGATAATTATTGATATTAATAACTTCGCAGTCAGTTTGTTTATTTACAGTAGCATTGGGTTGATAATTATAGGTATTAGTCATTTCGAAGTCAGTCAGGTTATTTGTAGTATTATTGAGTTGATAATTATTGTTATTAGTAATTTCGAAATCAGTTTGGTTATTTGTGGTAGTATTGAGCTGATAACTATTGCCATTAGTAATTTCGAAGTCAGTTTGGTCATTTGTAGTAGAATTGAGTTGATAATTATTGTTATTAGTAATTTCGAAGTCAGTTTTAGATTTTGTAGTCGTGTTGCGTCGCTTATTTTTAGTTCGACCCTTACGACAAGATTTAGCAGATGATTTTCTGAAACAAGAACACATTAAGAAATTAAAGTAAGAAAATTTAAATATAAGGCTACCAATTGCTATCTGAGACTCTAGCTTACATTGCTTTGTTTTGATTTGTTTTCAACGGTTGTGTGCTATTTAAAGGTATTGTCAGGTCTTCGAATGGGTCTTCATCTGGGTAATTTTCGTATAATAGCCTGAAAAAGAAAATTCATACTGAACTTTGAAATTATTGGATTTCTTACATTTATCCCTTTATATGTATAAAATATATATATATAAAGGGATAAATGAAAGAAATAAGTAAAAAAGAAAATTTAACATCATATTTTTCATTTCAAACTTGTTAATTCTAAATAACATAAATCAGATCCACTATGCGCTGTTAAGATTTGTACATCGTAATAATACAGTAATAGAACATTACCTTTCTTGATATTTTCTAATAAAGAAAAAACAGTGATTATAACTTACTCTGGACTCATTTCTCTATGTTTTTCTTTTTTGGCCAACATTTTGAATTTAGCGATATCTTGTGCCTCAAAGAATTTTGCTATTGATTCATTTCGCCTTTTTTTAATTGTCCTGAAACTGCGAACGCTTATAGTATGCTGCATATTCGAAACATAGAACAGTTTTTTGATTTGACTCAATCTCATTTCTCGTGTCACAACAATGAACTTTTCATTTTTCACTTAATAATTTATTATATTGAACTAATAGCTAACGAAATATTCAAAACAACATTATTCATATCTAAATGTTACTTAAATAATAATAATAAGTATTTCTTTTCTCACCACAATACATTTTTACATACATTTATAGCTTACACATAAATAATTACAACAGGATATTATATATTGTGGGAGACTGGTGCCTAAGCTAGACTAATAGTCTGTGTTTCAGGACACCAGGTTCCCCCTCTCTTTTGTTTACATTTTTTCTATGTTTACATTACGTAAGACATTTAGTTGTGGTTTAAATTCGAATAATATAAGATGTACCTATATAAGTATGTATGCATGTCATTTATTTTACGTGTTTGTATGTTTAGTGTTTCCATTTGTCTATTCGTGAGTGTGTAGATGCGTGTGTGAGTGTGTGTGTATGTGTGCCTGTAGATTACTCATATGAATATCTATGCCAATAAATTAAATAAATGAAACCTATACGTTTTACATAAAATTCTATGCGTCCATATAAACACAAGCGCGTCTGTAGATTTATTTATTGAAGACTACTTTATTAATATATGTATATTTATTAAATAAATAAATATTTCGGATTACTGACTCACAATGTCATCTAGTCCCAAACTAAGTTAAACTTGTACTATACGAGTATGTACTAGAGTCTAGACAACTGATATAAATATGATACATAGAATTTTTTTAAATACTAATATTACATAGAAAAACACCTAAATTCTGAAACAAATTTATGCATATCATACAAGCATTTGGGCCAGTGTTGGGCAAAATTTAATTGCAAAGAAACAATTACTGTGTATTTTTCAATGCAAACTGTTGTTACCTGTTGTTGTTCAGATACAATCCCTTTTTATTGGCGCGGGCGCAGGTAAGCGAAAAGTCAAGATCGTTTGTCAAAGTTATAAGCTCTCGCTCAGACTTAAGGCCATCTACTTAACTTCTGCCAGTCAGTCCGTTTAGTCAGTCCTGTCAGTTCAGTTCAGTCAGTTCTGTCGGTTCAGTATGTTTAGTCAGTACTGTCAGTTCATGTCAGTCAGTCCTGTCAGTTCAGTCACTCCTGTCAGTCCATGTCAGCAGTACTATTAGTTTAGTTCAGTCAGTCATTCCTGTCAGTTCAGTTCAGTCAGTCCTGTCAGTTCAGTGAGTCCTGTCAGTTCAGTTCAGTCAGTCCTGTCATTTCAGTTCAGTCAGTCCTGTCAGTTCAATCAGTCCTGTCAGTTCAGTTCAGTGAGTCCTGTCAGTTCAGTTCAGTCAGTCCTGTCAGTTCAATTCAGTCAGTCCTGTCTGTTCAGTTCAGTCAGTCCTGTCAGTTCAGTTCAGTCAGTCCTGCTGACTGCAAGGTTATCAGTCAAGTGAGAGCCTTACCCTGTGCCACTCCTCCATCTTCTATTTACTTTATTTAAATTTAATTAAAGTTTAATTGCAGAAACAATTAACAATTGATTAATTGTTAATTGCAAAACTAACAGTTAACAATTGATTAATTGTTAATTGCAAAACTAACAATTAACAATTAATTAATTTTTAGTTGATATTTTACAATTAACAATTAATCAATTGTTTATTGTTAATTGTTTCCTTGCAATTAAATTTTGCCCAACACTGCTACGATGATTAAAATATTAATTGATTAATGCCCAACACTGATTTGGGCCCACCGGAAAATTGTTCCCGAGATCTTAACCACAGCAGTCAGTCTAAATTATTTGACATAAACTTTTTTTTGATGTTATAAATATTTCGACAGACAAATTAATAATTAATTTTAATTGTTTTTAGATATCTGACATAGATTTGAGCATTTCATACATTTCGTACTAGGTGACTTGGCAAATATTTTTAAGGTTCCATAGTTCCGCCACTTTTTAAAGTTAATTTGTCCTAAGCTTATTTAAGATGCTTTTAAATACTTTATTAATATTGACGGCCTCGGTGGCGCAGTGAGTTCGTATACGGCTGCTGTGCTTGAGGTCTCGGCTTCGAGTCCCAGGTCGAGCGAGATGTATGATCCGTAAATATTTGTTTCGAAGTTTGTGTGTTTTCTATATGTAATACGTATTTATTTACAAAATTAATATTTTAATGTATTTATCAGTTGTCTAGTACCCATAAGCTAATCTTAGTTTGGGACAATTGGCATTGTGTGTGAGATGTCCAATAGTTAATTAATCACGTTATAATTTTAACAAAAAGGAACCGACTTCAATGAAAAACTATTCCGAGTACCCAAATCGCGACATTGTGCCTATGATATTTGAGGAGTTCCCTCGATTTCCTTAGGATCCCATCATCAGATCCCGATATGGTGACGATGGGACCACCTACGCTAAGCTACGCCCATTCCAATGCAAACAGAATTTTTGATATCGGTTCGTAAACGACGAAATTATCGCTGAACATACATAAAAAGTAAAATAAAAAAAAAAGATTCCGACGAATTGAGAACCTCCTCCTTTTTTTTGAAGTCGGTTAAAAATGAAGTACAACAATTATTCAATGCATGCAAAGAAATATGGAAGGATGGCTTAGGTTGTTTTAATAAATTCGATATCGAGTTACATTTAAGAAATATCCTCAAAAGAGCACTACATGCTTTAATAGCGTATGCCCGCGGCTCCGCCCGCGTGTATGTCCTATACCGCAATATAAAGTAGCCTATGTCCTTTCCCAAGGTTCCATGTATCTATACCATAAAATTTATCAAAGTCAGTTCAATGGTTTAGGCATAGCGTAACAGACAGACAGACAGACAGAGTTACTTTCGCATTTATAATATTAGTAGGGATTTAAGAAGAAATTTAGATTTTTGTAAAATATGCATGTAGGGACTGACACCTTTGGTTAGGGACTGATTGTGGTGTTAATTTCTAAAGAGACTAGCAACTATCATTAGTTTTAGCTCATTATATAGTAGTATAAAAGTACAAGTGAGTTTGTTTTCAAAGTTTCACCAAGTGCCGACAATGACGAGTATAAAAAATAACACTTATTTATTGAATATTATATAAATGAATTAGTGACTACGGCGATTAACACAATGCACTGCGCACCGCCGCGGTGGGCAAAAATGTAGTGCCAATCAGCCTCCAATAAACAATATATTTGGTTGGTAATCCATTAATTGTCTAACTGTTACTTGTAGTGTAACACTCAAGAGTCTATTCTCTCATCTTTCACTCACTCTTTCGCCATAGATAATTTAACTATAAATTAGATACTTACTGCCTCTCTGCTTTCTCCGCCTCTTGTTTCAATTTACAAGTGCGCACGTGTCGCATTTCGTCTAATTGATAAGTGCTGTTTGAACACTTTTCTTCCTAAAAAAAGAAGAAAATATTAAAAAGAGTACACTCGTTAAAACAATGACAATTTTTTTGCAAATATACCAAAAATCAACCTATTGCCGTCCACTGTTGAATGAAGATCTCCCAAAAAGAGCGCCCACCATCATCTTACTGTGACATAATTAATGTAATCTTCTTTTTAATTAATAATAAAAATATTTAACTTACCTTCTGAGACCAGTACAGCACCAATAATGAAGTAGTATATTAAATTTATAGCGAAACCACTGAAGAGATTAGTCTAAATATAGATAATTTGAACTTTGTTGGTTTATTGTGTCGAGCACAGGTACGTCCTGTAGACGCTGCTGTTGAACGTACACTGTCAAGTAGCAACCCCTAAAGGCTCACGTAGAGACGCGCGGGGTACACGGAGGTATGAACCAACCCTTAACTCCTCCCTCTTGATAAGAGGGCGGTACAATCACAAGACCAGCCCCTTTTGTTTCATTACAGCAATGATGTATTGAATTTTAACGAATACATTACAAACATCTAGGTTATTTATACTTAGGTAGGTATGTGTTTTGTTAGTGTGAGTAAGCTGGTTTTGGTAGAATTAATTTCAGGTATGAACCTGTATTATTCTGTTTTACATACACGTTTCAGTGAATTTATATAATCCTGTGAAATATAGGTCGATGGGCTCACGGGTTTTATTCTTTAACAAGAGTACATAGGGCCAACGCCTACACATTCACAGTGCCTGTCTATGGACGTAGATACCTTTGAGATTTAGAGAGAGAGATCTAGATAAAATTACGATAATTATATTTAGGTGAAATAGTAATTTGTGATAAAATATTTCTACAGCGTCTACTTTTTACGAGACAACACCGTATTAGGAATATATTTTGGTTCGCGAGCAATTTTACAAACATACATGAAACGAAGACAACAAACGCCCAGACACACAGTACAGAACAACAATTTAATGACTTCGCAAACAGTAGTCCCATATTAGATTTGAACCAACACTTAACGTAGCAACGTAGCG
Source organism: Phragmatobia fuliginosa (assembly GCA_932526445.1). NCBI lineage: Eukaryota > Metazoa > Arthropoda > Insecta > Lepidoptera > Erebidae > Phragmatobia > Phragmatobia fuliginosa. The sequence continues at coordinate 17,402,316 of OW052067.1, forward strand.
ACCGCGTAAACTACTGTAAAATTAAAATTAAAATGGGGTACAACAGGGGGGGACTCCAGAAGCCACTGATGCGTTCCTGGACCGACTACCTAGGTAGCCTAGAACTACCTACAGCTGTAATAGATGTACCTACAGCTTGGTATAGATTCTCTTTAAAATAAGGTTTTGAACTACTTTTTTATTGAATTTGGTAAAACAAACAGTACACAGATGAAATCGAGAATAGACTGGACACAACTACTTACAGAATATAACGTTCAACGGTACACCATTAATAATAAATAGATCTGTAAGAAATCTGGGGATTAATATCGACAACACATTAACATGGGGTCCTCAATTGCGAGAGGTCAGTGGAAAACTGTTTGCATCGGCGGGTTCCTTACGAAGATTACGCAACTTTCTCCCAACGGCTACTAAAATCGAACTTGCATAATCCCTCCTTCTCCCCATACTCGACCATGCTGATTTCAGCTATCTTGATATCACGGAGGAGCAACTTGATAAACTTAAGCGCCTTGAAAACTTTTGTATTAGATGCATATTTGGACTCCGCAAGTATGATCATATTTTTGAATATCGCAACCATCTTAAGTGGCTCCCAATTCGCCTTCGACGGAATGCTCATATTCTTTCCATACTTTATGGTATTCTATTTCACCCGTGCACTCCAACTTATTTAAAGGAACGCTTTGTTAACCGACTTCAAAAAAAAGGAGGAGGTTCTCAATTCGTCGAAATCTATTTTCGAAGCGATAATTCCGTCGTTTATGAACCGATTTCAAAAATTTTTTTTGCATTGGAATAGGCGTAGCTTACAGGTGGTCACCACATCGGGATCTGATGATGGGATCCCAAGTAAATCGAGGGAACTCCTCAAATATCATAGGCAGAATTGTCGCGATTTGGGTACTCGGAATAGTTTTTCTTTGAAATCGGTTTCTTTTTGTTAAAATTATTTTCCTAAGTGACTCACATTCACATTCGAGATCCTTGAGGTCATCTGAAACTCTGGAAGTGACAGTACCAACTCACTGCACAAGGTTCTATGATAAGTCGTTTACTGTACAGGCTGTCCGACTTTGGAATGCATTGCCAATGTGAGTAAGACGTGCCAAATCTTTACCTTCTTTCAAGAAATTGCTTTTTAGCGATAAGGCCGCTATTTGTACTTGGTCATACTTTCGTTGGAATCCTAAATGTAAATTGAATGAAATGGTGTACAATAAATATTATTCTGTTCTGTTCTGTTCTGTTCTGTTCTGTTCTGTTCTGTTCTGTTCCGTTCCGTTCCGTTCCGTTCCGTTCCGTTCCGTTCCGTTCCGTTCCGTTCCGTTCCGTTCCGTTCCATTCTATTCCATTCTATTCCCTTCTATTCCATTCTATTCCATTCTATCCCATTCTATTCCATTCTATTCCATTCTACTCCATTCTACTCCATTCTACTCCATTCTACTCCATTCTACTCCATTCTACTCCATTCTACTCCATTCTACTCCATTCTACTCCATTCTACTCCATTCTACTCCATTCTACTCCATTCTACTCCATTCTACTCCATTCTACTCCATTCTACTCCATTCTACTCCATTCTACTCCATTCTACTCCATTCTACTCCATTCTACTCCATTCTACTCCATTCTACTCCATTCTACTCCATTCTACTCCATTCTACTCCATTCTACTCCATTCTACTCCATTCTACTCCATTCTACTCCATTCTACTCCATTCTACTCCATTCTACTCCATTCTACTCCATTCTACTCCATTCTACTCCATTCTACTCCATTCTACTCCATTCTACTCCATTCTACTCCATTCTACTCCATTCTACTCCATTCTACTCCATTCTACTCCATTCTACTCCATTCTACTCCATTCTACTCCATTCTACTCCATTCTACTCCATTCTACTCCATTCTACTCCATTCTACTCCATTCTACTCCATTCTACTCCATTCTACTCCATTCTACTCCATTCTACTCCATTCTACTCCATTCTACTCCATTCTACTCCATTCTACTCCATTCTACTCCATTCTACTCCATTCTACTCCATTCTACTCCATTCTACTCCATTCTACTCCATTCTACTCCATTCTACTCCATTCTACTCCATTCTACTCCATTCTACTCCATTCTACTCCATTCTACTCCATTCTACTCCATTCTACTCCATTCTACTCCATTCTACTCCATTCTACTCCATTCTACTCCATTCTACTCCATTCTACTCCATTCTACTCCATTCTACTCCATTCTACTCCATTCTACTCCATTCTACTCCATTCTACTCCATTCTACTCCATTCTACTCCATTCTACTCCATTCTACTCCATTCTACTCCATTCTACTCCATTCTACTCCATTCTACTCCATTCTACTCCATTCTACTCCATTCTACTCCATTCTACTCCATTCTACTCCATTCTACTCCATTCTACTCCATTCTACTCCATTCTACTCCATTCTACTCCATTCTACTCCATTCTACTCCATTCTACTCCATTCTACTCCATTCTACTCCATTCTACTCCATTCTACTCCATTCTATTCCATTCTATTCCATTCTATTCCATTCTATTCCATTCTATTCCATTCTATTCCATTCTATTCCATTCTATTCCATTCTATTCTATTCTATTCTATTCATCATCATCATCATCAACAGCCTTTAACAGTCCACTGCTGGACATAGGCCTCTCCTTTGAAAGGAGATTTTGGCCTACTATACCACGCTGGCCAGTCGGGTTGGTTTTAAAGGGTTTGTTTCAAGTTTTCCTTATCTTGGCAGTGATGTTAGCTGCTTAGTTTGTTCCTTTAGTCGCCTCTTACGACACCCATGGAATGAATAGGGGTGGTGACACTTTGTATTCTTAATCCGTCACCACACGGACAATACTACACTACTCTTTGTTTGAACTGTTGACATACTCATAGGAGTTGTATGTAAAAACTGAACGAAATAATACTTCCAACTACGTTTTGCATAAATTACTTGTGGGTCTCAAATCAATAGTAAACAAAACCGCTAAGTATTTATGATTAAAAATATGACCTGTTATGAAGATAGTAATCTGCACCTACATTTACAGCAACTTAATGAATTGTGTAAGAAATACATATAGTAAGAGTACTATAAATATCAATAACAATCTAGAATCTAGATGTTGATCGCTATCTATTTAATATTATAAAATTGTTTTTTGGGGCCTTTTTGTTGTACAGTGCAGCTTTAGTAATATCTATATTTTTAGGCGTAACTGGCTATAATGTAATATGTCTATATTACAATGTTTTATATTGTTACCATCAAATAAACGTTATAGCAAAGGGGCACACCTGCATAGGTTTTACAATTACCAATGACAAATAGCACATCAGCCGAACAGTCAAATTTATTACTGCATTTACAGAACTGCAATATACTAATATTATAAAAAAATGTGTTTAAAGGGAGTAATCTCTGGATCTACTAAGACTACGAAATTATTTATTTTTATTTATTTATTATTTGCGAAACTTACAGACATATAATTAAGATGTATTTTTACAAATTAATAAACTTATTGCTAATTACGAATTTCTGCATATATTAGGCATTATTATATTTGTTTATTTGTAATTAGCACTCTGAAGAGAACTGTCGACTTAATAATTTAACAGCAGTGTACTCGACCGACCACCTAACAATTTAACGACGACTCGACTCGTTGTGTTACAACACTTACAACCAATATGTGCTCCCTCTACGTACCGAGACGTGAACACTGACCATAGATTATAATGTATATACACTGACTGTTGGGCTAGTCCATAAATTGAAAGTAGCTCAAAGAACTATGGAAAGAGCTCGAAATCTCTCTGAAAGACAAAATTAAGAACGTAGTGATCCATCCAAGTTAGTACAGGGTGGACCAAAAGTTTACATTTCAAATGATGATTTAAAAGAAATTAGTAATTGATATAAAAAAAATCGGCCAAGTGCGTGTCAGGCCACGCACAGGAAAGGGTTCCTCAGTCACCTATAATGGTATGTGGATTTAAAATCGTATCCAATAGATAATTGTTATGTTTACGTATTAATACGTTGATTTTGTATGACGTTTTCCAAGTGAGCGCATTTTACCATATAAGCCTTTATAACTCCTGAACTAAGAAAGTCATCTAATCGGTTATAGTTTTCCTTCAAAGTTCATTAAATGGACCAGCATCACGATTTTTTTCAAAATTTTTGAGCCAGCCGTTTAGCTTTTAGAGGGGGGGGACGCCCTGTTTTTACAAAAAAGTGCCCTTTAAAGTGAAATATCTCGCAAACGGATACCTAAATCAAAAAATCGTCTAGGAAACCGTTTATTGTTTTTAAAAGACCTATCTAATGATACCCCACACGATGGGGTAGCCTCGAGAAAAAAAAATCATCCCCACTTTACGTGTAGGGGAGGTACCCCAAATAAAATTATATTTCATAATTTATTGTAGCACTTTGTCGACGTAATTACAACACGTATTCATGCAAACTTTCATCTTTCTAGCACTTACCGTTTGGACGGTAAGTCGAGGACGGACGGACGGACGGACGGACGGACGGACGGACAGACGGACATGACGAATCTATAAGGGTTCCGAGTTATGAACTTCGGAACCCTAAAAACTGTTTATTTATTATTAAAGTACACAAATTGTTTTTTTATTTCTTTTAAATTACATTATCCCTAAATGATCCTTGGCAAATTTAACACTGGTGCGAAAATATTCAATGACGGCCTCACATGATTCGCGAAATATTTTGCATTTCCTCTCGAATATTTTTCTTTAATTCCTCTAAGGACTCTGGATTGCTGTTGGAAACTTTGCTTTTAAGGTATCCCCAAAGAAAGAAGTCCATTGGGGAGAAGTCCGGTCTACGAGGTGGCACGTTAATGGCAAAAATAGTTCCGTAGCAAGGCAATGTACCGCTCTGTATTCACTATTGTAATGAATGAAAGTATGGATCAATAATGCCTCTTGCTGACAAACATTGGGTGAATGCAAAGGTCTTTGGTGCTTCAATTTAGGTGCAAAATTGGGGCAATTTTGGCCTATCCACATGCCAATTTAGATGGAAGTGTGCCTCGTCTGAGATAAAAATATTGGTAAAGCTGATGAACCTCTTTAACATTTCGTTTGCTAATTGAAAACTGTGAGCGCGATCTTGTAGGTTTAATTGTCCGTGTGGTGACGGATTAAGAATACAGAGTGTCACCACTCCTATTCATCCCGCGGGTGTCGTAAAAGGCGACTAAGGGATAAACTACGCAAGACAACATCAATGCAAAGAGAAGGAAAACTTGAAACCAACCCTATACCAACCCGTCTGGCCAGCGTGGTATAGTAGGCTAAAACCTCCTTTTCAAGGAGAGGCCTATGTCCAGCAGTGGACTGTTAAAGGCTATTGATGATGATGATGATGACCATTTGAATTTTGAACGGATGTATTACATATTTGTAAAGACGTTCTGGGCATGCCTAAGGTGTTAGACCGCTTCCAAGTAGAGAGTTCAGGATTTTCAAGAATCAAGAAAGATACTCTTTTCTCAATTCAAGAAAGAGGCTCTTAGACGCTTTTACACGCTTGACATGTTCGGGGTCTTCTGATGTTCTAGGTCGGCCGGGTCGTGGATAATGCATTGTTGAACCTGTCTCCTCGAACTTATGGATCGATGGAGCTTCATTTTTACGCCGTATATTGTAATGAGCGCAAAATTTTCTGGCTGGTAATGTATTTCATAAAACCGATAATCTCTGAAGCGTCTTCTGCTTTCTTTTTTGGGGTAGCTACCCTACAAGTAAGGTAGGGTTTTTTTTTCTCGCGTCTACCCCATCATGTGGGGTATCATTAGATAGGCCTTTTAAAAATATTGTGAGGTTGCTGAAATCATTTTTCGATTTAGGTATCCGTTTGCAAGTTAATCAACTTTAAAGGAAAACTACAGCGGCTTCGATAACTTTTTTATTTCAGGAGTCTTAGGGGCCTAACTTGTAAAATGCACTCACTTGGAAAACTTTGTAAAAATAAAGAAATAATAAGTAAATATAACAATTATCTGTGGGACACGATTTTACCATAATGGGTGACTATTCTATTCTATGTGTAGCCTGTCATACACTTGGTCATTTGTTTTTGATGCTCTCATACGCATTTAGAACAAAACTGTTATTTCAATTATTTCAATTGTGTCATCAATTTATTCCTATTTTTGTGTTATGTCATTCAGTAATTTATAGGTCTACTATAGTCTCAGAAACAAATGAAATATCAAATTATACAAGACAAAAAATACCAATCAATTTGAGAACCTCCTCCTTTTTGAAGTCGGTTAAAAATCGAAAGTAATAAATATACAAATTGACTTTTTTGTAGCCTTTCATATACAAATCATATATAAAACTATTGAAATTTATGTTTTTCAAAAAAAATATCTGAAAGTGCTACGTAATTAAATTGGAAAGGTACTCATTAAACCGCTGTTCGTGACTATAGCATTCTTCGGTACGCACCACATCACGACCGCAATCCATCAATCAACAACCCATTACATCCCACTGCTGGGCTTGGGTCTCCTCTGAGAAGAGCGTTAAGGCCAAACGGCCACGACCCCTAACAGGCTAATAAATCCGAATGAGAGTTCGGTACAATTATAGTGTTCATAACATGGAGCAAATACAAAAGTTTATAATATTGTTTTCATCATATAAGAAAATCTAAAATGTACACACACTGAGTGTAGTCGAGTGCCATCTAGTTTTAAAACTAGACTTGCTTCTACCGAAATAATTGGTTGCCATCTAATATGTATTCCTGAAAACTTTTTGAATGATGTGTCCATAGAAATTTAAAGGTGGCGCTGAAAACTAGTCGGAGGAAATACCTACTCCCTAATATACTCCCTAATATACCTATAGCAATAGTTATAAAGCAAGAAACAGGTTGGTTGTTTTATATGCAATTTCCGAAGACAAGATATTTTTTTTAATTTTTAACTCGTTCTACATTACGACTACGTTGCGGCATTCTGCGATTGATAACATTAAATTTACTCTATGGTCAGGGTATATCTGTATTTGTTTGTTTTATTGTTTAACAATGGTCACATGTCACACAAAGAGTATGTAACACTATACTCCATTTCATGAAAGAAGTCCCGCGGAATATTGTGGAACTAAATTAGACAGATGGGGAGATCGGCCATGTTGTCATTTGTCAATGTTATCAAGGTGCGTTTGTTTTGGTACATATTTTGTGAATTTATTAATTGATTAGTGCGTTATAAGATTTAAATACGATGCCAGAAGTTGTAAAAAGTACTGGTCAAGAAATTATATTAAAGATGAAGGAGATCTGTGAAGTGGAACACAAGGATCACGGTGTTTTAATACCAATAAACAATGTTCGCAAGAGAGTCGCCGCCATGACAGGTAAATTTTTGGGATGCCATATATACATATTTTTTCCCGATTGATTTCTTACAGATTGAAGTTAAATTTTTTTAATGCATGATTTTTATTAAGAAATTTTTTTAAAGGAATTAAAACAACACAACAAAAAATTGTAAAGTTATATTCAACAATAATGTAATTAAATACGAAAATATTCATTCATACTTGTTCATTTTATTGCAGGTGTGTCAGAGAAAACTGTAACGAGAGTTTTAAAAGAAGGCGCAACAGCGGCGAGTAATTGCCACCTTATATGAATGTGGTGTGATAGAAAAAATGTGGAGCCTTGTAAAGAGACGGGTATCGGAGAAAAAGGTGGGCCAAGATCCAAAACATATTGTGCGCATACAGCGGAAGACTATTTAAACAACTACAGGAAGAATATTTTAAAAATGATGGTCTTATGAAGAAATGGATCCATTTATTATATCGTGATAGAATCAGATTCTGTCTCACTGTTTTTTATTTACCCTTCTGACAGTGATCATAGTATGACCGATCATAATATTATTCAATAAAACTTTGAATAAAACTTTTAATGTTATTTTATTTTTCTAATTTAAAGTTGGTCGAACATCTCCATTCTATATTTTAGAAATTACAGGAAGATTTATTTTTCACTAATCTGACCTTAGTAGTATTCAGAACATCAAATAGGTACCTTAAAAATACATTATATTAGAAAAAATTTAGTAGTAGTAGTCGTAGTAGTTAATAAAATGAAAGTAAATGAACGATTAATTATTTACCCTGATTTCCCCACATTTAACTCTGGCAATATTATGTCGCGCGAATACAGCGCTGCGTCTGCGGGACTTCTTTCGTGAAATGGAGTCTATGATCAATGTCACATTTCAATTCAAAAAGGCAATGATAAACATAACCCTAAATTTTTAATTTAGAGTTAATAAATAATAAATAGATTTACCATTTAAAATAGTAAAAGAAAGAAAATGACTGAAGCACAGGTCGGTTTGCTATATAATCTTGCAGCCATTATTTCAAAATCACAAAGTAACGAAAAACTGAAAAGTTATTATCTGTAAGTGTAAAAACATTATGGTAAACAATGTTATTTGCGTTGGAATTCAGTAAAGAAATCACATTTTGTTTTTTAGTATGCGATGTAAGGACATAACACGAGGCTATGGATTACCAGACAAACATTTTTCTTCCAAAACAAGATGCCCCAACTGCTGTATCGAATGGAGTAATCGCACTGAAGTGAAAGTAAGAGATGATTTTACCTTTACTATTTTAAATACTCGAGCAATACTTGCATGTACATAATATACAGCATGCTCCTAAATATGACTTTTGGGATGAACACTCAAAATGCCTTACTTTTTGATAATCCTGGCTGTGCCTACTTGAAAGTGGCGAAAGTTTAGTTTTATATAAGTTTGTGATAATATTGTAATAGTGTATCGTTTTGCTTAATAAAAAGTCATCATCAGCCAAGTGCAGTCCACTATTAGACATAGGCTTTTAGGGCTTCTCACATCCAGTTCCTGCTAGCCCTCCTGGGCAAGTCGTCACAATCTATACAAAAAATAAAACTGAAGTGACAGTTTATAATGTGCACAAGTTTTTACATTCAATATTAATTTTTGTTTTTTTCTTCTTTATGTCTCTTTGTTTTAAGCTCTGGAATTACTTGACTAATTTTAAAATGCTGTTTATTATGTGTTCAAGAAATCCCATGGGTACAAAACTTTGTGATGATAAATTATTGTTTTAAGTCTGATTCTGCTTTGTATCTGATTCTGTTATATTTATAAAAGCCACGGGACACAGGATTCATGACACTGGCATAGTCATATCCAAGACGAAAGAACAGTTTCACATGCCTTCAGGCCTCATACATATTTAAAAAAAGTAAACCTTCCCATTATATCCTATCATAGAATTGATCAATTTAAATATTGTTAAGTGTTTATAATAATTTATTAATACAATATGTATTTATGTTTTTGCAGGTGAGATCAATTAAACTCAGCAAAAGACAAAAACAAAGATTGAAATCTCGTAAAGTTACTCATAACAAGAAAAAAAGTATCAGACGTAGAAGGGATTTATTAAATAGTAATGAATTAGTAAGTATTAAAATTGAAAAAAGAATTGGATATTGTGGTCATTGCAGAGACTTACTACTTGCTATCTCTTCAAATCGACTAACTCGATGCCCAGTGGTAACATATGCAATGCCACTGTTCTTCTTGAGGTCTCAGCTGCAATTCTGAGGTTAAATCAATTGTTTGTGTAAACTGAAAATATTTATTTTACAGTTTGGGTGTAATATATGTAATTACAAAAAAGTATATTACATACTAATACCCATAGTGAACACTCTGCTTGGTTTGGAAGTAGATGGCATTGTGTCTGATGTCTGAATTTTTTTTATTACCTAAGGGCATAGTCTACAGACACTAGTTCATAAGTCTAGCTACAGTAACTGCTTACATTTAGCCAAGTTGTATATATGTACTTTGTTGTATGTATATGTATATGGAAAATGTGAAAAATATTTAATGTATTTTTCTATTTCACAGGAACAAATCTGCTCATTTTGTCACAAAAGCACTATCACACCAATGCTGAAACCACCTAAGGAAAAGCTAAAACCATCCATCAATGAGAAAAAAGTTGTTCCATTGGAACCCACAAACACTAGTAAAAAACGTAAAATTATTAATGATAAAAAAGACAAGTCTAAAGCAAAGGGAGCAATCGATGTTTATGCCAGTGCAGTAGATGTATTTTCACTTAAGAACAAAAACAATACACTATCCGCTGCTATAACAGAAAAACCAAAAGTCATACAGAATAACAAAAAGAAAAAAGATAGGTTTGCAGGATTGTGCCAAAAAGCTGTACTGGCTTCAGCTAAAGTCAAAGAAGAGAGAACTGAACAAAATAAATTAAATTTATTTTTAAAACCATCACATTCATAATTAAACATTTTTTTATAAAAAAATCATTTACTTTTCCTTATTATGATAATATGAATATCCATAACATTAGTGTTTGTGTGTCCAGTAATAACATGAAAACTTCCATTTTTAAAGTTCTTGTAAAAATTGTAAGAATCATTCTCATTTAAATACTTTTCGATATTTAAATTTTCTTTTTTAGCTTCAGTCACAAGATTTTGATATCCTATAGCACCTGCTGCATTTGTTGGCCCATCTATGCCATCAGTACCTGCACTTAAGAAGTGAATGTCAAAATTTGCAAAATCATTATTTGCTTGACCAACAATGTTTGAAAATTCTAAAGCTAATTGTTGATTTCTACCACCTTTCCCTGAGCCTTTTACTTCAACTGTGATTTCACCTCCAAGGACCAAGCATAAATCCTTTTTTTCAATGGCCTCAATATTTTTTATTACACTGAAATCAATTCCTGGTATGCAAAAATGTTCTAAGTTATCTGTAAAGTCTTTTAGACTTAACTTGTCTTCTAATAGTAAACAAAACAATTTAGTTAGTTTAACATATTCATTTGCAATGTCCTTTACATTACCAGTGACCATGTTAGAGAGACCTAATGCCCAGTAATCTAGCTTCCTTGCCTCTGCTAAAGCTGCTTCTATACTAATTCTATTGGATCCTATTATATAGTTTTTTACATTTTCTCTTGGGAATTTGTACTCTGAAGAAACTTCATTTAAAACACTTTTAATTGATTTTGGAATTTGATCATATAGTTTATATTTTTTAATTATATTGACAGCTTTCAATGGGTTATCTTCATTTTCTGTTGTAGGTCCACTTGCTATTAAATCTAAAGGGTCTCCAACAATATCTGAGAGTATTAAAGAGATAACTTGTGCTGGTTTTGCTTTCATAGCTAACTGACCTCCTTTTAAGTCAGATAGCTGTTTCCGGACAGTATTAAGTTCTTTAATATCAGCACCAGAGTTTGCTAGACTTTTTATCAGAGCAGTTTTTTCTTCTAATGTGATGGGTGGCTTAGGCAAAGGTAGTAGTGCTGATCCTCCTCCTGATAATAGCACTAATAATAAATCATCCCTTTCCAATCCAGTAACAAGGTCTCTTATTGCTTTTGCTGTATTTTCAGCATTAACATCTGGGAGATTATTCCTTGCTCCTTCATAGTAAGATATTTGAAGTTCAGATTTGTAATTAGAACTGCCAACAGGAATACTAATGATACCTTGTTTAATTTTGGAACTTAAAATAATTTCAATTTCTTTTGCCATGTTTTGTACGGCCTTTCCACTCCCAACAATGTATACGTTTTTGTCTTGCAGATTATAATTTTCACCAGCAATAGTCAACTGTTCATTAGCAGGACTGTATTTTACTGATTTATTAATTAGGTTTTCTGGATACACTGCAGACACACCACTTTTAAATATTTGTTTTAAATCATGTACTAATGACCTTGCCATTTTAATATTAAAAATTAAAATTTCTTTACGAATATTTAACCGGGACTTCTTAAACTCTGCTGACCTTAATGCTCGAAGCTGTTTTATTTGTGCGTCACACTACTTAACTAAAAAATAACCGCCAGCCAAATGAGATAAGACAAGTATAACGGCATGTATAATTTATCTTTGTAGGTATATGACTGCTATAAAAACAAGCTAAGAACTCAATTTATTGACTAAAATAAGTAAGGCAATCAGTGTGTAAATAACAGATAATGTCAAGGTGAGAAGCGGGAAGGAATATTGTACCGATCCTAATAAATGCTTTAAATTATATATATTGAGTTTATGGCTCTACAACGTATTTCCAATGTCAGTTCATAGTTTGTATTGTATTTTTGTATTACACACTGTATACTCCATTTCATGAAAGAAGTCCCGCGGAATATTGTGGAACTAAATTAGACAGATGGGGAGATCGGCCATGTTGTCATTTGTCAATGTTATCAAGGTGCGTTTGTTTTGGTACATATTTTGTGAATTTATTAATTGATTAGTGCGTTATACGATGCCAGAAGTTGTAAAAAGTACTGGTCAAGAAATTATATTAAAGATGAAGGAGATCTGTGAAGCGGAATACAAGGATCACGGTGTTTTAATACCAATAAACAATGTTCGCAAGAGAGTCGCCGCCATGACAGGTAAATTTTTGGTATGCCATATATACATATTTTTTCCCGATTGATTTCTTACAGATTGAAGTTAAGTTTTTTTAATGCATGTATTTTATTAAGGAAATTTTTTAAAGGAATTAACACAACACAACAAAAAAATGTAAAGTTATATTCAACAATAATGTAATTAAATACGAAAATATTCAATTATACTTGTTCATTTTATTGCAGGTGTGTCAGAGAAAACTGTAACGAGAATTATAAAAGAAGGCGCAACAGCGGCGAGTAATTGCCACCTTACCACTGCGATCTCAATTCTATAGAAAAAATGTGGAGCCTTGTAAAGAGACGGGTATCGGAGAAAAAGGTGGGCCAAGATCCAAAACATATTGTGCGCATACAGCGGAAGACTATTTAAACAACTACAGGAAGAATATTTTAAAAATGATGGTCTTATGAAGAAATGGATCCATTTGTTATATCGTGATAGAATCAGATTCTGTCTTACTGTTTTTTATTTACTCTTCTGACAGTGATCATAGTATGACCGATCATAATATTATTCAATAAAACTTTGAATAAAACTTTTTAATGTTATTTTATTTTTCTAATTTAAAGTTGGTCGAACATCTCATTTCTATATTTTAGAAATTACAGGAAGATTTATTTTTCACTAATCTGACCTTAGTAGTATGAACATCAATTAGGTACCTTAAAAAAACATTATATTAGAAACAATTTAGTAGTAGTAGTCGTAGTAGTTAATAAAATGAAAGTAAATAAACGATAAATTATTTACCCTGATTTCCCCACATTTAACTCTGGCAATATTATGTCGCGCGAATACAGCGCTGCGTCTGCGGGACTTCTTTCGTGAAATGGAGTCTAAATAGAAGTAGATTATTGGAGAAAAATGACATTTCATTCCCAAGGTCACGTAATGTCATGAAGTGACAGTGGATAGTACCTAGTTCTGCCAGCGCAAAAAAAAGAAATAACATGCTTTTTACCCCACTACAACGAAGCCATAATGAAAGGTAAGTTTTAGAAAATCTATGTATGAGATTTCAATAGGTTCATAATGACCCAAATGACATGGTTTAGAATTAGTATTATCAAGTTTTTACGAAAGAGTTTAAAACCCAAATAGCAGCCTTGATATAAAATTCAACTGAGATATCATTACGTATTTGGTATCAAAATAAAGACCTTGGCAAAGACATTACATATACAGGGTGTAACCAGACAATTAGACCGGACGCTAGAGGTAAGTGGAGTATGCCTGTATGCACAATGTGAGTATCGAATTTCGCCAACGGATTTATGTGAAGAAAGGGTCAAAGAATAGTAATGTTGATCTTGCCGGTCAATTTTTTGATCCATCTTTTTTTACCCCCTCTTCTCCTATTCGTAAAGGATGGATTCTTAAATAATAAAAAAGAAACAAAATGAAAATAGGGAGTACGCGGTTAAAAATTGAATAAGATTCCCGCGCCGCGAGTACCCATTGCCTTCCATACCTCGATGAGGACTCGGTCGGCACCCATAAATTTCCGATTCATCTAGCGGCCCAGAACAGTCTGGACTTCTACGAGCATTATCGGGAGCTCTAGTCCTTGGCTTAGAGTAAGATAGATAGAAAACTCTTTATTTGTACACCGTGTTACAGATTCACAATACAGAACAGAAATGACTTACATTTTATGTACAAAGGGCGGCCTTATTGCATTGAAGAGAAGAGTAAGGTTCGGTGGCTGCACGTCTTTATGTTTTTTTGTTTAGCAACTCGTGGAAGTATTAAAGCCATCTCTCCTTCACCACCAGGTCCTCGCTTAACAGTTTACCCTAGAAATCTTTCACACAGCGGCACCTATAAATATCCTGTGCTAATTTGATCCTGAGGCGTGCCAGCTTATAGGTTTTCTGCTCCTCAGAGAACAGCAACTTGTCATAAGAAGTTTTATGTGGTGACTTCTGACTCTAGCTATAGCTTTCTTTGTGGCGCGCTTTGCAGTTACGTTTGTTTCGCGATCCTCGGGAGGTCCAGAGGCTTGTCACTTCTTAAATAGGGCTTATCTTTGTCTCCCTTTGGACTTTATCGTTCAACCACAAAATTTCGTTGTCACACTTGCATCCACACTCAGATTTTTCAAGAACTGCCTTCTCAAAGGATAACCGCCTTAAATTTGTGCCAATAGTACTATACACTCGTTTTCAGTTTTGGCGCACTTGTCTTTCTCATTTCTAAAGCAAATTCCGGGATCTGGCTTCACCAAGCGGCTACCACTTGATTCGGCGCTTGTACTGTTCGACGCAAGTATCTGAATTTTACGCAGAGATCCATGACAAGGAGAGGATGTTACGTAGTGAGACACTCTCCGGGTATGATTTTGCAGTTCGCTACTTTGCTGTCTACTAAAAACCAAGAAATTGATTTGTGTATTACGACCCCCGCTGTTATAGGTAATAAGATGTTTAAGTTTCTTCTGGAAGTAGGTGTTTACGATGGCGAGATTGGCAACAGTACCTATACGTTCGAAGAATGTCGCCACACTCTCCGCATTGCGAGTCCCATTTCAAAACCTACCATGTACTCGCTCAAACTTCTCACACCACGAACCCAAGTGGCCGTTTAGGTCGCGTGCGCCACCTGCAACGATGTCCTGTGACAGACGGCAGTCCCGTCAATAAGCAGCCTTACGACTATGACTCAATCTCAGAAGCGTTTCACCTGTAGAATATCGCCCCTAGCTTCCCTATTTACTTTCAAATCATAGAGATTGAATTAAAACAACACCATTGTAAATAAAAAAAAAACGTTTATTGCACCATAGCACCTAATTTCATAACATTTATTAACACTGCAACATACATGCGATAAATACATTTTCCTTAGAAATGCATTGAAATTAATATACTTCATAATAAATAAATACAGAAATAAATAACATTGTAAAACTGTAACATTCTTAAAAAGAAATAAAAACCGTTAAGAGTAAATCGCAAGTTTTATATAATCATATATAAAATTTGCGTTTTATTATTAATATAATAATACCAAAAATATTATAAATAACTCCACTTACAATAACCAAACCCACGGGCCTATAAACCACCCAGATGAGGTAGGCAGAGGCGTATCAGAGAGCAACATTTGTTAATTAAAATAATCTCACTTACCCATTACGTATTAAAAAAATATGGTCTACACTTAGGGCTTAAGAGGGTGAATAAGAAAGTTGTGTAAACTAGCGGAACCAATGGTAGGAAACAAACATTACACCTTTTTTTTTTAACGTGTGGAAATCCCCACGGCCGTCACCCTGTCGGGGGTTACGGCGGGGTGGTGTGTCGGACTCGAACCGACTAAAACCACACGGTGTGACCCTCTCTGCGCCTGTATATTGGAAGGAGTCCAGGGAGGGGATTTTCTTCTGGACTCCTCCGAGCGCCTGCCTGCAATGTTGCGGGCATCATCTCAAATTTCGACTCTAATTGGGCAACCGGTTGGCCATTGGCCACTACTGCGGACGGACTCATGGCGGCATGAGACGCAGGTATGCGCACCTCACAAACATTTACAGAACACTATTTTGCAGGTTAGAGTACCTCTAGTCGGAACTCTCTAACCAAATAATTATGAAACGTCCGATACATTATGCACAATAGTGCCATAAATGCAACGCATCCAGCACCCATTTTGTTTTGATTACTTTTGATCACGTGACTGAGTGACATTAGCCAATGAGAATAGAGTAAAATATAATAAGAAACGAAAACACGTGGCTAGGGGGCTGGTATCAAAATACAAATGTATCATAAATATTTGTTATTATGTGCGCTGTCTAACATTACAAATAAGTAGGTAAAAAAAATAACATCCGTTGTTAAAGTTGTAAAATCGATTATGCTTATCTGCTATTTTCGTTGATATATTTTTCTCGTAATCTATATTACATAAAACGATAAACTATACCTATAAACAATAACGAATAACATATTAGTGTTCTGTATGTAATGTAGAACCTTATGACCTAGACTTTAGAGGCTACATTAGATTGTTTATTTACTACTTTGTTAACAATAACGTGTCCTTCATCATAGTGAGGATTGAAGTGTTCCCGTACCTTTGCCCACCAAACAGATATGTTCTTGAATTTCGTCGGGTCAAAGCCGGCCATTCCTGTAATAAAACAAATTTTGTTAAAAACAGAACATTTGAGGAAGTTTCCTGAGGATTAGGCTATTTGTACGTAGAAAATTTAATTTATAATATATTTTTATATAGTCAGACGCCGACACGAATTAAAGAATTCGAAGAAATTATGAAAGAAAGCAAATAAATTAAACTCTTGCCGACAATCAAAAGTATAAATTATAAAGTAAAATCAATTTCAAGTAATTCTGAGTGCTTCCATTAAGTCACAGTGTGAGATAGCTAAACTAAGTACATAGCGACATCAAAATGCTAGTGGTTTAACTATCGTTTCGTGGATGTAAAAAAGCGAAATAAGAGGGCCCCTTTTTGGCTGTGTGGCTACGTATGCCTTAACACTGATTGAAGATGTCCGAAATATTTATATATTTATTTTCATATTACAGGCCAGGCGGAAAGACGACTTCCGTAAGATGGCTGGCAGGAGCTGGATGCGAAAAGCCCAATATCGATCAGGATGGTGTGCAATGGGAGAGGCCTATGTCCAGCAGTGGATTGGGATAGGCTGCTGATGATGATGATTAAAAACTTTCGTTTTAGGAGCTGTGGTATGGACAACGAGAAGACCCGACTTAGCTTTCCAAATGCTGCCCAGCTGAATTCTTCTATTTACCTAGTCCTCGAAGTTGTTTCTACCCAACTGCAGTGGACACTGCAGTTGAGTCGATGTATGTATACGATGGGATCGAAGCTAAAGATATTTTTGAACAACCTCAAGAATAGTACCGTGCTTTGCAACCAGGGGCGTCTTTACCTATAGTGGGGCTGAGGGCCATAGCACTTTTAGGGAAGCTTCGCGCCTACTAAAGAGCATTAGAATAATGATTGCAGACAGGCGCTTCACGGGCTAGATTGCAACCGGTTCCAGTAATACATGTTCATTGAACATGACCTTGGTTTTGTCCAAGTTCATCCGCAGGCCGATACATATAGAAGAATCAGCTAGGTCATCTGTCATCTGCCTCATCTGCTGGTCTTGCAGTGTCTCTGCCATTATAACGAGTAAGGAGAGACGTATTCGCCATTGATGCTAATGCGACGTTCTTTCCAGTTGAGCGTCTTAAACATATCCTCCATTACATTTCAGGTTTGACTGGAATGTTTCAGATCCTATCATGGTCTGAAGTAGAGTTAGTGTCAACTTTGATATATAATTTGGATCTCTGTGTATATTTATAAGGACTTACATATATTATTTTAAGGACTACAGGCACTTACTGGTTTGTTCTAACTCGCAGGCTGCTATTAAATCTGCTACTGTTGGTTTATCACCGGGCACTATAAAGTTTGTACCACGGCCGAGCCACTTTGTGTCAAATTCTGTTAAGGCGTTTTCCATACGACTCAGGTGGCCAGCTAATGTTTTCGGATTTGATGTCTTGTTGAAAAAAGTTGGCTCTAGGTACTGAAATATAAAATCAAAAAGTAATAATAGTTTTCTGATTATATTTATATCCAACATACACTGTCATATCCTTACTAATATTATAAACGCAAAAGTTAAGATATGAATCATTAATTCTTTTTTTACTATTTATAACAAAGAGTGGACTGTAACAGGCTGATGATAATCCATAACAACATTCTGATTGTGTAGAACTAATGAAGATTTATATATGCTTTTACTGTAGTGAGTTGAGATCATCGGGAAAGTTGGGATGTAATCTAGTTGAAAATTGAGCCATGTACTACATTAAATTCTAGCTTTGATAAGAGTATAGCATAATCAACTTTGTCAAAAGCTCTGCTGAAGTCTGTATTAATTGCATCGATTTCTAACCAACCGTCTAGAAGACTGTGTGACTGACACAGTTTTGTCTAAGTGGTGGGAAATGTAAGGACACACCAAGGACAACACAAACACTTTAAAATAACATGATAACACTGAAATAGGTCGATATCTTTTTACATTTGAGGAGTCCCCTTTTAAGAATTCCGTACTTCATGACTCGGGACCCTTATAGATTCGCCTTGTCCGTCCGTCCTCGACCTATCGCCCAAACGGTTGGTGCTAGAAAGATGGAACTTTGCATGAATATATGTTGTAATTACGTGGACAAAGTGCTACAATAAAATTATGAATGATATTTTTATTTGGGTTACCTCCCCTACATGTAAAGTGGAGATGATTATTTTTTTGTCTACCCCATTGTTTGTGGTATCATTAGATAGGTCTTTTAGAAAAATTGAGAGGTTTCTAAAACCATTTTTCAATTTAGGTATCCGTTTTTGAGTTATTCAACTTGAGTTATGATAAATAAATTACAATACAATAAAAACAATATATAATGTACTTAATTACCTTAACCATGAAATACAAAGAACAAGGTAATCTGATTCCTGCATGTTGATACTCCAGGAATTCTTCAACTTGTGCCTGCAGTTTTGACTCTTTTGGATATAAAGATTCTGGTATTACCTTCTCTCTGGATAGATATTTTAATATTGCCACACTAAAATGCAAATTACATATTATTAATTTTAATATGACTATTATTTGCTGCAAGATTGCAGCAAATAATTTTTAGTATAGAAGCAAAGAATTCAAGATCAAAAAATACTGTTGCACACCCAGACAACTACCACAATATTGTGGCACTTCTATTATGTACTTTGCAGCCATCCAGAAAAACCTAATAATCCAAGTTGAATATGAAGTTGACTAGTATAAGAATACTTTAATAAGGACTTTGTCAGAAAGGATAATTGTGTTGTATATACAAGCAGTGGAAACAAAACCAGCAGCCTCATTCATTCAAGAAAATTTAAAAGAAAAAGGCATAGATACAGTTTATGAATTTTTCTTATATTTTTTTTTTTCTCTTAGGTGATTGTAGCTATGAATCATATATGTTCATACAGACAAAAATTAGTAAGTATCTAGATTATATTTCAAATGTTTATTTTTTATCTCTGAATTTGAATTTATACCTAAGTAAGTAGATTATTGTGTTGTACTGATGTGAAATTTGTCAGATCACAAATATTGAATAAAAGAGATAAATTACAAAATACTACATAGACATGTTTAACTATACCTTTCAGTTAGAATAAACCCATTATGATCAATCACAGGAACCTTTTGAAACCTATTTATTGCAGTAAACTCTGCAGAATGATGTTCCGCTGTAAAACACAGTTTTAAGTATTGTTATAAGAAATGTTTAAAATAATTAGGTATTTTGTTAATATATATTAGACATTATGTATATGCCTATGCCATAATGAATATAAATACTATTTGGAGCATTTGGACTTACTTACTTAAGTACTTACTAAACAATATTTTTAAAAGTTCACAGCGAAGATGCTTACAATTTCATAAATTACGTAATTTTATTCAAAAAATACTTACCTTTTCTCAAAGCTATACTTTTAGGAACAAAATTATAATTTATACTCTTTAATAATATGTAAAGAGCTCTAGAAGGCTGAGACATAAGATCATAATACAGCACTAGGGACATATTTCAAAATTCGATCACAAATTTTTAAACTTGAACTTTGTATGAACTTTGCTTCCTGCCTTCCTGTTTTGGTTTGGTTATTGGTAGTTGGTAGCAGTGTTTCCACTTTCGTTTTCCATTTTTCCCTAGTTTCTTTTGAATTTATCCCTAAAATTCCCTAAACTACTTTCATAAATCCTTTATTTAGGGAACATAAATATAATACACAAAATAAACCTCTGCATATTATTTAATGTAGGTATATATAATAACAAAATGCCCACAGAAGATCATACATATACAGGATTGGAATTTTTGGAAGTTGACGCATTGCTTTTATATTCTTTTCGTCGAAGATGCTGCTTGATTATTATTTCCTTCCATTAACTTGAACTTGAAAAATTATTGCCACTAGTTCCACTACTACTCCGCAATACAGAAATAACGTCAAACATATCGAATCAAGAACCTACACATTACAATACGACCAAGTTCTGGTGACATAAACGAAAATAGGTAATTATTTTTTTTACGAATATCATATTTTATTAGCATTCTGGGGAATCCCCAAGAAAAAAGCTGTGGTATAGTCTATCATTTACTTTACTACAGTAAAGGCTTTGATTTTACCCCGAAATTCCCTAAATCCCTGTATTTTTCAAATTATCTTTAACCATCCAAAATATCATAATATATATTTTTTTTAATATTTATAAATGATATTGTCAATGTTGTACGTTCCGGTCATTGTTCTCTGTATACCGATGATCTGAAATTATATGGAGAATCGTTAATTCCATAAATGAAAATAACTTACAAGATGACCTTAACTCCGTATCAGTATGGTGTCGAAATAACAATATGTATCTGAATCCATCTAAATGTTTCCATATTAAATTTACCCGGAAAAAACAGTTCTATGGCTCGGCTTACAGAATTGATAGTAAGATATTGGAAGAAGTATCAACGATTCGTGATTTGGGAATAGTACTTGATGGTAACTTAAATTTTATTTCTCATACCGATAACATAACTGCCAAGGCCGCTAAAATGGTTGGGTTCATTAAAAGAAATTCTAGACAGTTTAAAAAAGTAACTACTAGTCTTCTATTGTATAAAAGTCTTGTAAGAAGTGTTTTAGAATTTTCTAGTGTCACTTGGAATCCTTTCTACTCGAATCATTCCCAACGTATAGAATCCATTCAGCGATCTTTTACTCGACATCTATCCTGGAAGCATGGGTTTGGGCGAAGAATTTCTTACGTAGATCGATTAAGAAAATTTAAGTTAGACTCACTTGGCAAGCGTCGAAAAATGGCTGACTTAAAGTTTTTGCATGGAGTACTAAACGGGAAAATATCTGACTCTGACTTGTTGGGGAAAATAAGGATAGGGGTACCATTTAAACCTCCACCACTTCGACAACCTATTACAAATTTGTTTGTTTTGCCCAGATGTCGTACTAATCTTGGAATGAATTCACCAATTGTAAGAATGTGCAAAACATATAATTATTTTAACGGGAAGCATTTTGGCAGTGTAGATGTCTTTTGTGGAAGGGTATGCCCTGAGTCGACTCCTGTATGAGTTGTATCTCATGTTGTAATAAGTACTTTGTTTTTTGTTTTTTCTTGTTTATTATTTTATGTTTTTTTTTTTTTTTGTATAAGAATGTAACTTGGAGATTTATATATATGCGAGAAATAATCGCTAAGGAAGAAAAAAAGAAAAAGTAGGTATTAGTTGTAAGTTTTTAATGTTAATGTCTTTTTGAAACTCGCATGGGTAGTTTATATATTAATATAAAGTGGCAAAAGCTGTGGACACATATTATTTATGTATGTACTGGATTCAAACGTTATAAAACTAGATATTAAGATATTTTGTACT
Organism: Phragmatobia fuliginosa; assembly: GCA_932526445.1. Classification (NCBI taxonomy): domain Eukaryota; kingdom Metazoa; phylum Arthropoda; class Insecta; order Lepidoptera; family Erebidae; genus Phragmatobia; species Phragmatobia fuliginosa. Next base: position 17,424,422 of record OW052067.1, read on the forward strand.
ATACATTGTTTGTGTTCCTTGAATTAAATAAATAAATAAATAAATATCAGCTATTTGTCCCTAAAAAAGGGAGAATTCCCTAAAAGTGGAAACACTGGTTGGTAGCCTTCGGTGAACTTGTCAGTCTTGTCACTTGTCATTAGGGTATATTACACAGTCAATAATATCGTGATACTGGAATCACGATAGTATCACAAGATCGCAAATACTGAAGTGGGCTAAATACACTATCAATATTATCATCAATATTGCCACTTCAGTGTTACGTTGACTTTACTGGAATCTGGTTGTGTAAGTTGTGTTACTAAAATTAAGGATAATAGGAGAAAGTCAGTTTTAGCTAATGTACTCGCATTTGCATTGAAAAGAAAACGTTACAGAAAGCGTTGGTTGAAATATTGGGTTTTAAAACAAAACCAATACACTTATTGGAACATCACACAAGAAATGCCAGCTCTTGGGCGATGATTTGAATAATTACGCAAATTATTTTAGAATGAGTCAAGACTTGTTTAAGAAGCTTTTATACTTGGTTTCACCTTAAATAACTGAACAAGATACACATATGAGGCAAGATAATTTAGTGATAGTAATAAATAGAATACATTACAATGTGTATATAATGTGTACAGGGTGAATTTTTGAGACGGGACAGTAAGGGTAGGTACCTTAACCGTTATAGTTAGAGGAAAACGCTTTTAGAAGACTATCCATAATTTTTTAAAATATTCTGAACGGCATTTACAGATTTTGGAAAAAATATAGAGCTAGCAAGAAAATGGTCATTTTAAACAAAAACTTTTTTGATGCCAATCGATCCTGTTTCTTAAAAGGATCAAAAGTCTCTACTGGACCGAATGAGGTTTGAGTATTAGAAATGTCAGAAATCGCAAAAAAACTTTTCCCATACATTTGTACGGAAATAAATCATTTTAATATGTATTTTAGACACAGACTAACATAGCTTACATTAAGATGATCAACGAAATAAGTTGCTCAAAACGACCGCCGTTTTCACGAATACATAAGTTCACTCATTTTTGTACTGAGCTAGTAGCAGCCTATAATTTTCTTGGATAGATATCATTTAAAATCCTGGTTAATGCATCTTTCAGCTCCTGAATACTGTTGTATTTTTTTGGAGACATTGTTTTTAGGTAGCTCCACAGAAAAATATCGTGAGGCATTAGATCGGGGCTACGAGGTGGCCGCTTGGTTGAACCATGTATACCCACTGTGACCCGCACTGCCTATTCAAACTAGAATACGCAGCTGTTGTGCGGAGCGCCATCTTGCTGAAAATAAACTTTTCGCAATTCTGACAGGAGCCATTCATCCAACTGGTTTTGGAGATTCTCTAACTCTGACGTCGTTATACACGGCAGAATTAAGAGTACCTTCATAAAATTCCACCATTACCACTCGATACTTGTCGTAGTGGAAATTTATTCGTGTACGACACCAATGCAAGTTTCGTGTTTTCGTGTTTCGTGTTTCCGCGAGAGCGGAACGTTTTTGTGCGCTTGCCACACTGAAACTGACAGGTGACGTTCAGTCCGTTCAGTCAGTTCCGCCCACGCCGCACAGGCGCGCCCCCCTCCACGAGGACCGTGCCCCCTTCCACGAGGGCCGCGCCCCCCTTCACGAGGACCGCGCCCCCCTCCACAAGGACCCGGCCCCCCTAATAGGTCTCAGTGCCTCTCTGCCCACGTCGCACAGGCGAGACCCCCTACACGAACCAGTTCTCGGTGGCCTGGCCGGGAGTCTCGGGGAGGTCGTCGTCATCCCCAATGACAACTCTTAGCCCATGAGCTACGGCCATGGGCATTTTCGTCGCCCCCGACATTTCTTATATTTTTTCTTCACACACTCAGCACACACATTCAGCACACACTCAGCACACACTTCCACACCCCCATGTTCTCTGAACCCTCAGATTTGAACCTTGCATGGTCGGCCTCTCACTGCTCTCTCCCGAAGAGCCCCTACAGGACAGATTTGTCTCCCCATAGACGCTTTCAACTCGTGAAAGCTCCCTATCAGCTCTGTTGGACTCAATGGACCAACCCCTACCTACATCCCTCCAAACCCGATCCAGGCGGCTCTCCCCATCTCCTACTCCTCGAGTTGGTGGACCTGGATACGGCTACTGGACCTCTGCGGAAACCTGCGTGCAAGATCGCCAGGCTCCCACTGGACTCAGCTCGGGATGATGAATCTGTCCCGGCCCCCCAGGATGTTTCCGCGAGAGCGGAACGTTTTTGTGCGCTTGCCACACTGAAACTGACAGGTGACGTTCAGTGTGTAAAACTTCAAATTAACAACGTGTGTGACCGGTTGCGCGAGCGCTGCGCGCTTCAAAAAACCCTTCAAATAATATTCTGCTCAAAATATAACCGCGAGTGACCCCTTAATCAGCACCAAATCCACCTCGCCGCGTTAACAAGGAACAATTACAGTGCCAATCACAAAGTGCATTCAGTGTCACGAGGCCGGCCCCCGACGCATCAGCCCTCCGAGCCACCAACCCGTAAGTACACAACCCTACTTCTCCGAACCCCCTCACACTGCTGTACTGTCTGCACCGTCAAGGTGTAGCCAGTACACATTATTTACTAAATACGCATAAAGAATAAAAAAAAGATAAAATACATATTAAAATGATTTATTTCCGTACAAATGTATGGGAAAAGTTTTTTGCGATTTCTGACATTTCTAGTACTCAAACCTCAGTCGGTCCAGAAGAGACTTATGATCCTTATAAGAAACAGGATCGATTGGCATCAAAAAAAGTTTTTGTTTAAAATGAACATTTTTTGCTGGCTGTACATTTTTTCCAAAATCCGTAAATGCAGTTCAGAATATCTTAAAAAATTATGGATAGTCTCCTAAAAGCGTTTTCCTGTAACTATAACGGTTAAGGTACCTACCCTTGCTGTCCCGTCTCAAAAACTCACCCTGTATATGTATAATATATATGTAATATATATTATTATTTATATACACAATTTGTTAATAGTGTAAAAAAGTTTTAATCTAAAAAAATGTCAAAATCAAAAGTCTCAAAGTTGCAATTATTATAGTGCCTGCATGTTATATAGTATTACTAGCTACTATTTCATTTTCAATTTGATTTTCCGTTTCATTTTTACTTTTGTTGAAATTGTACATATATTTTTATTGAGATTTTTTGAGATGGTCACATTGAACTCGAAACAATTAATTTTATTGTGGTCTGTAGGGTTGGCAACACTGTTAATAATATTGAAGCCACGCCCCCTTGGTATCGTGGATTTCAAAATATCCGGATAACTTGCGATATTATCATGATACTGCGATACCATCAATACTGCATCAATATTATCGTGATAAAATGAGTATCGCTTGATAATATTCACTGTGTAATATACCCCATTGAAACGAGTTGTTTTGTTGTGAAAATAATATACTAGCTACGCCCCGCGGTGTTACTCGTGTATTTTCGGGATAAAAAGTAGCCTACATATGTGATAATCCAGAACTCAAATTATCTGCAAATGGTTGCTGTGAAGTTTTGACTAGGGATGGCGATCTAAGATCGATTAATCAAAGAATCGATTTTTTGGTTCAAAGAATTCGATATTTTGTACTGAATTGACTCAGTAGTTAGATATTTTACCCTTGAAAATCGATTTGAGATTTTTTCTGTTTTGGTAAAAATTAAATATTTATAATAATGTACTCACTCTAAATATTACGGCGTTGGCGGTTATAGATTTAATTACTCAAAAACTCGCGAGATGGCTGTGTGCTTAGTTTCCATCTCTTTTCTTTAGTAAAAAAAAAGTTATGATTATAGAATAATTCAAAAATAGTTGCTGGGTGGTGCAACACCACCTAAGGGCGTTGAGCGCACGGCGCCGTGACCATAGATAATACACTATATCTGATATAGATAAGCAACACTGAATATTTTTTTTTAATTTAACCCCACCTCCAAAAGATGGCATTAGTATTGCAAAGATGGTTCCACGAATTCCGCTAGATGGTGCTGTGCACTCATATGTTTTTGCCTTACTCATATATTTATTTACTCGTCAATTATAACATTATAGTTTAAGTTGCAATTTAAATAATCCGTGTCTATTCGAATTGATTTACTTTAAAAAAATCGGAAAATATAATTATAGACGGATTATTTAAATTGAATAAAATAAAATAAAACACAAGTACATACTTTATTTAGTTAAATATTTTGCACGAGTTTTATAATACCTTATAGCATATGTATTTATATTGTCGTTTCTACTAAATTTTGTGATTTTGCCAGCTACCCCACCCCAGCCTGCAAATTTATGATATTCGCAATAAAAAAAATACTAATCGACAGATTTTAAATAGCTCAATTCAACTACGTAGCCCTTTCAAATTGCTCACCTTTAATTATTTAATTAAAAACAAATAAAGTCCTTGAAAAAAATTTAATTTATCTGTATATTCAAACTCCTATATCTTGTGATGTATACAATATTTCAAATTGCTCAAAGTTCTAAAATACTGCTCAAGTTGCATTTGTAATTGCTCAAGTAGAGTTCTCACCAGCTCCACTTTCCTTAATTATTAAATAAATATAAATAGTTTGAATAAATTTAACGTATAGTTATGTGAATGCTGCGCATGCACGCAAACTGTAACGCGAGTCGCAAGGCAAAAAAAATCAAGTGTTTCATAACCTCATCATTAGGGCTCGGAATAGGTAGTTTAATTTTATGTACTTGCAGAAATAAAGTCAACGTAAGCATAACATGGATAAACCTAAAATCAGCGTGATTTCCGGGACCTTAAATAATGCAATGCAATGTCAAAGCACACTTATGTCATTTTACATAATCATGAAAATTACACTTATTGTTTATTTGTAGGTTTATAGGAGTGAGTAGAAGGAAAAAAATCATTTTCAGATATTACAGATATTTATTGCACGTTTACAATATAAATCAAATTTAAAAATAAATAAATATTTATATTAACATTAAAGCACTAGTGTTGTTCCGATGGTGTAATTATTCGTCTTCGAGTTGAAGATCGCCAACATAATTAGTTTATACTTAATTTTAAGTGGAAAACGAACGCAATTCAAACAACTATAAAACGAGACTGATCTTTATTAGAAGTCGGTAGACAAACAAAATGTTACATTTAAATACCCTTAATTTACAATATATACCATTCTCCCACCCCTATTTCAAAATATATATTTTTTGCTATTATTGTTTACATTACATGCATTACATAATTGTTTCCTCCACCACATATTTAAAAGTACAGAGTTTTATATAATAATTATACATCGAGAAAGCTCCTTCCACTTACAGTAAGCTTAAAACTAAACAACATCTTTTAACTAAACAATTCACTTTCAAATAGGTAGAAAACCCAAACATCTTGATAACTCAACTTACGACTAAGGTTGAATAAAAGAGAAAAATAAACAAATAAAATAATGCACTAATTTGTGATATATTCTGAATAGGTAAGTAGGTATGTTAACAGCCACGCTCTTGGGTTCGATATAAGTGCTATTGTAACTATTTCTCGCATTTGTAATACATTGCTTTGAATCATTAATATTATGTTTCCAAATTAAAGATGAGTCCTCAGAACAATTAAATTTATAATTTTTTTTTTTAATACAAAACAACAACAACAAAACAAAACATGGAAGTGGTCCAATCCGGTCAGTAATGATACCCTTTTTCCATGTACAAGTATTGTTCCTAAACAGCATAAAATATACTTTATGTCCCACACTAGGTCTTATTACATCGAAAGGTGTGCGCACATCCCCACTCAACAACAATTTTGCTGGAGTGCTAACGCTATGAGGGGTTGACCGATAAATAAACAGAAAGTCATCCAGAGCCGAGTCTAGGTGGTTTTAATTCGTTTGAATAACAGTATTTTAAACATATTTTTATAGTTTTCAACTCTTTTTAGATTACCCAACTAAAACCGCGTCTGACGCACTGCATTTTGCAATTTCTTTAAAATCTATAAGAGTATGATTTTCTACAAAATTTAAATAATCAATTTAATTATTCTGCATCATTCTCCCGCCCTTCGAAGGCCGGGAGAATGATGCAGAATAATCTAACCAGGCTGCCATGGTAGGGGTCACCATGCTACATTGCCTACCCTCACAATAAGCATGGTGACCCCTACTCCTGGATTCTACTCATGCTTTCCATCAGGCAGAGTAGAGTCACTTTGGCAGGCTTAAATATAAAAAAAAAATAAAAAATAACAATCTACTCGTGTTTTAACGTACTCTTCTGTATTGACATCCTAGGCAGACAATCCGCTACAAATTTTTGTTTAGTGCCTGTACATTTGACAGTATAATTATAAACTCCCAGAATAGTCGCCCAGCGCTGGACGTGGCTCGCGGCCCACAAAATATTGATGCTAGCGGTCCGCAGTCGGTGACTATTATGAATTCTCTAAAATAAATGTAATCATGAAATTTTGTCACGCCGCAAATGATAGCTAACCCTTCATGACATACCCGTGCATGGTTTCTTTCAGCGTCAGAAAGAGTTCGAGAAGTGACGTCCTGTTGCAGCGTGTCACGCTGCGACAAGGCGGCTGCCATGCCGCTCCCTGACGCGTCGCGAATCACTAGCGTACACAGACTAGGGTCAAAATGCGCTAAAACTGGCGAGTTCTTATGGGCACTCTTTACTCGCTCGAAGGCGGCCGCACATGAAGCAGTCCATACAAAATAAGACCCTTTTTTAAGTAACTGGTATAGAAAAATTAGTGTATCGCTTAACTTATTTAAAAACTTCCCATTGTAATTAACGAGCCCATGAAAAGCTTTTAATTCTTTGGCGTTCTTAGGAATCGATGTTTGCAAAACTACATCCATTTTACCTATATGAGTGTGTAAACCCTTAGCATCAATTAAGTAACCTAAATAGGAAGTTAACCTCTTCAAAACACTGCACCCTTCCGGGGCTACACGCATGCCACAGCCTGATAATATTTTAAATACTGTCAATACTCTCTCCCACAAATCTTGATGATCTATTCCACAGACCGTCCAATCATCTACATAATAGGCCACATTGGCTATTTTAAACAATTTATTCATGATACACTGAAATTTAATCCGGGAACTCTTAATTCCGAAGGGGGGTCCCCTGTTAAAACAAAATATACCCCGCTGTGTAACACTAATACATATCTTTCTAGACGGTTCGTCAAGTAACAGTTGAAAATATGCATTACTTAATTCGATTTTGGCAAAGTACTTTCTACCTTGCAGGGAGGCAAAGACGTTATCTGTCCTTGGTTTCGAATACTTATCGTCTATTAAGCACGGGTCAGGAGTAATTTTAAAAGCGCCACAAAGACGTACCTGGCCGTCCTTCTTGAGTACAGGGATGACGGGTGTTCCCCACTCGCTCCACTCGCCAGGCGATATTACCCCCTCGCGCTGCAGCCGAGACAGCTCAGCGTCCACAGCCGGTCGCAACGCGTGCGGCACAGAGCGCTGCACCGCACTGCACCCCTTTACTGTCTCAAGTTTCATTGGAGACTTATTAAATGTGCCTAAGATACTTTGTTCGAAAACATTTGGAAATCTTTTTTTTAACACAGCCAAGGCAGTTTCAGCGTCGTTAGGGACAACACTTTCAACAGAATTTATTGCTGTTAAACGGGGATAAGCGACACAAAACAAACGCATCCAGTCGCGTCCAAACAATGAAGGGCTAAACTCATTGTTAGTAACAATGAGTTCTAAATTATTTAATATAGTGTTGTTCAAAGACACTGTGCAAATAACCTTGCCCTTCGGCTTAACTCGTTGACCACTGTACATTTTTAACTTAGACAAGTAAGGTAGCAAACTATCACCTCTAAAAAGATTCTTATATGTCCCATATGATATTACACTTACAGCTGAACCGGTATCACCTTCCATGTTTAACTGTTTACCGTTAACTCGAACACTAATGATCCACCGCCGGTCTGGGCTATCATTGTCATCATCACTCAACTGATATACGGCAACGCCACCGTCACTATCAGACTCCGAAGAAGGTACGGGGGGTGCGGAGCGCTCCTCACCCACCCCGTGAACAGGCTTTTGTTTACGCAAACGACACACTTTCGCTATGTGACCTTTTTTACCACACACAAAACAATCACAATTTATATACGAACACCGTTCCGCGGTATGTCTGCCGGCACATCGATAGCAATTCGCCGCGGGCGCTACGTTAGCGCGCTGGTTCGTAGGGCGAGGGCGAAGCGCCCGACGCGCGCGGCCGCCGCCGCCGAGCGCGTACACGGACGCGGGCGCAGCACACGCTAGCGCCGCGCCTGGCACCTCCGAGTCTCGTACCGCTGCTTCGAGGGAAAGCGCCAGCTCTGTGGCCCTCGCAAACGTGAGCTGGCTGTCCTCTTCGGTCATCATTCGTTGACGAATGCGTTCGCTTTGGAGTCCGTAAACAAACTGGTCGCGTAAATTTTCTCTTAAAATATCCACATTTGCAAACTTACAAGCCTTGCTCAACTTTTTTAACTGAGCTATATACTCGCTAATAGACTGATTTTCGACTTGTTTACATGTTCTATATATCATTCTTTCCGCAATCACGGATCGTTTAGGTGACAAATGTTCTTCGACTAACCTCTCAATTTTACTAACGGACACTGTTTCCGGATTCTCCGGGTAGCATAAATCTATTATGAGATCTAAGGCTTCAGTACCAACAGCAGCAACCAAATATTTTGTTTGATCGGTCAGTTTAATGTCATGTATAGAAAACCAAGCCTTGAGTCTGCTCATGTAAGTCGACCACCGGTCAACGTTAATGTTGAATTCTTTTAATCCACTAATATCAGCCATTACTGATAAATAACTTTACTCACGCTTTATATAGGATATTTTAAATGTAAAAACTATTTTTAGCACTTATAAACTCGTCGCCAATAGTTTATACTTAATTTTAAGTGGAAAACGAACGCAATTCAAACAACTATAAAACGAGACTGATCTTTATTAGAAGTCGGTAGACAAACAAAATGTTACATTTAAATACCCTTAATTTACAATATATACCAATAATCATCATCGTCATGTTTATTATAAAATAATACTATGATTTTCTCGGCATTACTGGGTGTCAAGGAATTTCTTTTCATATTCATAATCCATTTATAAAGCGAAAACAGAGATAGCAATAAAGAAAGCGTGCCGCGTGCACCGCACGCGCAAGCGGTCACATACTTTGCATTCCTTAGCGTTATTGTTGCTATTCGTTTCTTTACGTTTTTATTGTAAAATTTTATGTTAACAACTTATTATTACAACAATAAGCTAAAAGATGAAATACTATTTTGAAAGTTCAATATAATATTTTTACAATCTCTGAAAATAGTAAGTTCCCCGGGATTTCACAGGCATATCCATACTATTGATGTCACAAAATCGCAAGTACATAAAATTAAACTACCTATTCCGAGCCCTACTCATCATAGTGAAATGAAACTGTAATACTCCAAGCACAACATCATCTATTATCTGGTATTTTTATTATTTATTGACTTATACATTATGTTATGTGTAAGGGGGGTAAGGGGAGAACGGAATCAACATCATATCTGGCCCAATTGTCAACCTCACCTGCACGCGCTTCGGCGGCGATAACTTAGCAGTTATCGGGTGCTCCCTGCTAGATAACAGACGAGGCTCTGGCGACCGAGTTGATGGCGGTATAACCATCCCCCAACTGGGAAACTGGTTGGATGAGGTTACAGCGGCCCTGAGGTGTAAGTGACCTCAAAAATGCCTGCCGGTGGAAAGCAACGGGAAACTACCACCGCGTATAATTCCTAGTCGGTCAGTTCTGATCATAAATATGAAAAGTACAATAAAGGATACGGCCCCGAGTCTTCGGCGTCCCTTAAATGGGACAGGGGTGCTAAGAATCTCCGGAGGTAAAAACATACATAAACCACTAAAGATAGCAACATGGAACGTGAGGAGCCTAAAGCAACACGGTAAACTCGACAACGTTATTAAAGAAATGAAGCGTTTGGACATTGGGATAATGGGGATAAGCGATACTAAGTGGCCGGAGAAGAATAGAATTGTAACAGCAGATGGAAGTGTATTATACCACTCTGGTAACGATGTTGGTGTAGAACCCTATGGGGTCGCTATGTTACTTAATGCACAAACTGCCAAAGCTGTGAAAAAGTTTGTACCTCTCTCGAGCCGAAGCATGTTGATAGGTTTGGAAGGCAAACCTTGTAATATTAACATCATACAAGTATATGCACCAACATCTGACAAGCCACAAGAACAAATGGAAGAGCTATATAATGAAATAGAAACGCTCCTACAATACACACAAAGACATGACATTAATATCATAATGGGTGATTTCAATGCCAAAGTAGGTTCCGAGGAAACACCTGGAGTTACAGGCTCTCATGGGCTCGGTACAAGGAACGATCGAGGTCAAATGCTTGTGGATTTCTGTCAGGAAAAAGAATTTGTGATTACCAACACGCTGTATGGCGTTTGTACACGTGGACGTCGCCACAACACACTGCTAGTCGCGTGGTCCGCAACCAAATTGACTACATTACCGTAAATCGAAGATTTCGGAATTGCGTTAAATCAACCCAGACATACCCAGGTGCCGATATTAACTCGGATCATAACCCAGTGGTAGCTAAAATTGGATGCCGGCTCAAAAAACTACATCGAAAAGTATTTACTAAGACAGACATACTAATGATTAAGAATCCATCAATAAGATCCAAGGTTTACAATGCGATAAACGCATGGGCTCAAGAGAATCTGGAGTCATCATCTGTCGAAGAAACCATACAGAGTCTCAACAGAACCGTCTCAACTATTAACGACACCTATTTGGGTCCTAAACAAGTTATGAAGAAGGAAGCATGGATGACAGATACCATCTTAGATCTTATGGATGAGCGCCGTTTACTTAAACAGAAGGACCCCGAACAATACATGAAAATCCATAAAGAGATTCGGCGGAGGATTCGAGAAACGCGTGCAAAATTCTATGAATCTAAATGTCAAAAAATGGAAGAGCTATCTCGGAAATTCGACAGCTTTAACCTTCATAAAGAAATTAAAGACATGACTGGACTACTTAAACGACCAAAACAACACCAGTTAGTTGACGACAATGGAAAGCTCATCTCCGATGTAGAATCACTAAAGAGGGCATGGAGAATCTACATTGAAGACATGTTTAAGGATGGAAACAGGGAAAATATCAAACCTCTTGAAGATGATACAGGACCTCCCATTATAAAATCAGAGGTTATCCAGGCTCTCAAAAAAGCGAAAACTGGAAAATCCCCTGGACCGGATAATATTCAGATAGAAATCCTAAAACTGATTGAAGAACATCTAGTGGATTCTCTTACCAAATTATTCAATAACATATATAGTTCTGGCGACCTACCAAAAGAATGGCTGAAATCTACCTTTGTAACTCTTCCGAAAAAATCCACTGCCAAAAAATGCTCCGATTACAGAACCATAAGCCTAATGAGTCACGTTTTAAAGTTGTTTCTTTCTATAATTCATGAAAGGATCAGAGTTAAATGTGATGAACAACTTAGTGAAAATCAGTTTGGCTTCAGATCAGGCGTCGGTTCAAGGGAAGCATTATTCGCGCTTAACGTCCTTGTACAGAAATGCAGAGATATGCAAACAGACATTTTTATATGCTTCATTGATTATGAAAAAGCTTTTGACCGTGTTCGTCACGAGGTACTTTTGCAACATCTGATAGACATCGGACTTGACGGCAAGGATGTGCGAATCATACAAAATCTGTATTGGCATCAAAAAGGGATAGTAAGAGTGGAAGGAGAAGAAACTGATGAAGTGGCTATATGTCGGGGTGTTAGACAGGGTTGCATATTGTCGCCGCTTTTGTTTAACATATATTCGGAGGCTATAATGTCTGAAGCTTTGGAACATAAAGAGTGGGGTGTCATAATAAACGGCCAAGTTATAAATAACCTTAGATATGCTGACGACACTGCTCTTATTGCTTCCAAACCAGAAGACTTGCAAAATATAGTGAATGCTGTTAACGAAAGCAGTTTAAAGGCTGGTCTTTCAATAAACATATCAAAGACAAAATACATGGTGATATCGCAAAACCAAACCCTTAATCCTCGCATAACAGTTGCAGGAGCATCGCTCGAAAGAGTCCAGAGATACAAGTACTTAGGCGCATGGGTCAATGAAGCATGGGAGTCCGAAAATGAGATCAAGGCCCGGATTGAAATAGCTCGTGCGTCTTTCAATACAATGAAAAAGGTACTCTGTAACAAAAAACTCGACATTAATCTTAGAGTACGAATGCTTCAGTGCTACATCTGGCCAATTGTATTCTATGGCTGTGAGGCATGGACGATCAAAGAGCACATGCGCCTAAAACTAGAGGCCTTAGAAATGTGGTTCTACCGGCGTATGCTTCGAATAAGCTGGGTTCAAAAAGTCAGGAATGAGGAAGTACTTCGACTGTCTTGGCTTCGAAACGTTAGACAGTGGACCGGGATCGCCAGCGTAGAGGAACTGTTTCGTCTGGCGAGGGACAAGAAGAGATATGCGGTGCTGACGGCCAACCTTCAGTAGTGGAGAGGCACCGCAAGAAGAAGAAGACATTATGTTCAATTTATACAAAAATCAAATCATGACTAAAAGGTAACTTTATTTTGTAACTTTATGTCTGTTTACAAAGTATTTTCTATGTATTCTTCTTTGCTCCAAAACAAAATAAGTAGTCCAAAACAAAACAAAATAATAGTATACATGCTCATTATGTTTGCTGGATATTTTTCAATTTATGACTAAAACTAAAAATTGCTAGAATAAATATAGCCCAAAATCGATCAAAGTGGTGTGCAATGGGGGAGGCAATTTAAAAGGAGTACCGGGTACGTAGTTAAATTGAGCTATTGAAAATCTATCGATAAGTATTTTTTTCATTGCATGCTGGGGTAGGGTAGGTTCAAGCGCGGATCCAGGGGGGTGGTCATGGGGGTCATGACCCCCCCCTGGGCGCGGTCCGGGATTTAGGTGTAAAACTAATTAAAATTGTTAAACATATTTTTTGATTTTTTATTACAATATAATTTTAACATTGACACTGTGAAACAACTAGCAACCTTTTACATTGTTACTTTGTAGATATTACTCCAGTTTCTGTCATTGTAAATGAATATCGGCTGTGAATGGTGAAGTGGCAGCGGTGTTAGTGCATACCACAGTCGATTTCTAATCTAAATTTAAATTGTGAAATTGAGCTGTATCTTTTTTGTTTTTTACGCGCGAAAAGCCTTTTTGCACCATACCCTTCGTGGGATAAAAGAAGGGCGTGTGTAGGACTCCCGGGGGAACCGGTCTATCCACTAAACCCCACGGCGGCCTACCTCGGCAGCTCGGAGGAACTCTAAGAACGCATCAGCGGCTTTTGGAGTCCTCCTGCCGGACATTTCAACTGAGTTACATCCCGGAGTGACTAGTCTCACTCCCGGGGCAGGATGCTGTCGCGCCTCTTACCGCTCTACGCAGTAAGAGCTGCAACACCGACCTACCTTAGACGACACCCTCCGGCCGCACCAGGGGTGTCACTTGTCTCGGGTCGTTTGCAGCGGTCACATCTCCCCAATATGTGGCTGCAGCGACCCTTAAGAGACGATTGGGGGACTAGCGACCTCTACCGCGTCCCCTTCACCGCCTCCTTTGAGCAGGATCGACCCTTTTCCGATCCCTCTCAGCGGACTCATTCTGGAGCATAACGTCCTTACTCTTCCCACACTTCCCATTCCTCATCACTCGCCAGCATTGCGGCGATCAATGCTGACGGTGATATATTTCGTCCGATCTGACTCCTACTCGACGCTCTGCAGAACGGCAGAACGACTAAAACAGCGCGATAGCAAGCACAGCTCTGAGTTACGAGCCGTGCCTACCAAGCCCGCAGAGCTTGCCTATACGCGTTTCGCAGCAGCATTCCGGGCTCGTGGTCCAACACTGACTCTTCGCCTTTCCGACCGACAGAACGAATTTGGTCGTAGAATATCGTGTCCATGTCGACCAGAATGTCGAAGATGGAGATCGTGCCAGGACCGTCGCCGCCTCGTACAAAATCTTGCGGTAGCCTCGTACGACCCGTTTAGTATTATGGCTCTAATACAGCAAACAAATCCTATATTAGGCCTTAACATTCTGTCAGATGATTCAAACAGCATCTCTGTGGCAGTGTTTAGCATGACTATAATACACGCCACTAACGCTATCGTATTGGACTCTACGTCCAATACGATAGCGACAGTGGCGTGTATTATGGCCACATTACTTGTTACTGCTGATCATGAGGTCAAGTCCTGGGATTTCTAAAGACCATAAGTGTTATTGGATTTTCTCACAGCAATTTCTTAATAACAGCCCGAGTATGGAAGTTTGGCGATGATCCACGCCCATAGGTCGGAGTGCACGTTAAGCCATCGGTCCCGGTTGTCATGAACATCTATGGTTATTTTATTGGGAAGTCAGTGCTTTAAAATGTACTGTAACCTTCGAATTTCTGTTCTCCCTCGGGGTTGCGGAGGTCCGATGCCAGTCGCTCCGTGGAAAAACTGGATTCAGGTGAACTGGTTGAACTAGTAGACCCCAAATGATGACTGGCTACTTGTTAGTATTAGTTAGTAGCGACAGCGGAAAGATCTTTCTCTACGTTACGTTATGAGCTTAAATGGTTGAAGAACGTCTAACTAAACCGAACCGAATTTGTATATATTTTTTACCTGTTTATAAAAACTATATAATAGCTCTTTACCTATGAAATTGACGTTTTGTATGCAATAAGTGAAAGTACTTATTTTTTCTATTTTTTTATTTCTGTTATTCGAAGTAATCACCCATGCAATCGACGCATCTTTGCCAACGCATTGGCAGTTTATTGATGCCCTTCTTGTAAAAATCAGCTGGACGGGAGACAACAAACTCTTCAAAGGCATTTTGTACTGCCTCTCGGGAATTGAATTTTTTACCCACTAAAAAGTTGTCTAAATTTTGGAAAAAGTAATAGTCGGTAGGTGCAAGGTCTGGTGAGTATGGCGGATGAGGGAGAGCTTCCAACTCCAGCTCTTGCAGCTTGGAGCTCACTTGCAGCTCACACCCGCACTAGACCACCAAACAGTGACCATCACCTTTTTAGGGGTCATTTTTGGTTTAAGGCATTGCTTTGGTGCTTAACCAGGGCCTAAACAACTTGCTGAGCGCTTTCGATTGTCGAACAGAATCCATTTGTCGTCGCACGTAACAATTCGTTTCAAAATTCCTTCATTTCTTTGCCTGTTGAGCAGCGCAAGGCAGGTTTCGACGCGTACGTTGCGCTGGTGATCGTTAAAGTCGTGGGGCACCCATTTTTCAAGCTTTTTTAACTCGCCAATTTGTAGCAAATGGATCAATATTCTTTTGATGCTTACCTTAAAAGCTGCTGTTAGCTCAGCTGTAGATTGAGTTTCGTCAGCTTCCACAATCGCCTTTAATTCATTATTGTTAACCAAAGTCTCCGGACGACCACGAGCTTAATTTTTCAAGTTAAAATTTCCAGAACGGAACCGGGAAAACCAATAACGGGTTGTGCGTTCGTTTGTACAGTTCTCTCCGTAAACGTTTTTGATGTTACGTGCCGTTTGTGTCGAGTTGGTGCCACGACGTATCTCATATTCTATAATTACTCGAATTTTTTAAGTATCCATTATGACGAAAAATGTTCAAATGTAATGAAAATACAACGCTAATCAAAAAACAAAAGACTGAGTTTGTAAATAGAATAGCATGGTTTTAAAACAAAATTAATTTGAATGTAGAATACAGCGCCATTACAAACTTTTTTTATTTGAAATGACCAGTACTGAAGAAAGGCAATTTCATAGATGAAGACCTAATATTTTTGCAATCCTTGCAAATTTTAACAATGTTTAATCTAAAGTTCTAGCCAGAAACAAAGCAGTAATCGTTCGGAGATTTGTTAGTTACGTTTTCGTGAAAATATATTACTTTTGCGTACTAAATTATATTTTTTCAATAATATATAGTACGCTGACCTGAAATATAGTACAACACTATCTATTTAGTAAGGTTGGCAACCCTGTTTTTTTTACGTGTTGGACTCGTACCGACTGAAACCACACGGTGTGACCTCTTTGCGCCTCAATTTTAGGAGGAGTCCAGGAAGAGATCACGTCCTCGCAGAAGGTTGCGACCGAGTTAAAACAAGTGTCGCTACCGGCAATCGAGCTTATGACGGCCGGTAGCGAGAGATTCTCTCCGATGACTACAGTGAGGGCCTGACGCTGCACTGCCTATGCGGGGCAAACCGCCAACGTGTGCAGGCCCGATGTCTCACTGCAGTCGCAGTGGTGGCAGGAGGGACTCGATCCCCTCCTAGCGAACGAGTGCAGGTACTTTCCGTAGCTACTGTGCCCGGAAAGCACCTGCGTCAGTCGGAAGGAAAGGGTCTCATGCTGCCGCCCTGCCCACTCGGCAATGACCGCTTGGAGAGCCTCCACGGCAGTGAAGCCAGCGCGCGGAGTCTCCAGCCGGAACGTCTATCTGAACATGGTGGCTCGGCGAGCAGCTTCACGCCACTCGCGTATGTCCTCGGGCGGTGGGCGAAAACCGCTCTCCGCCCGAAAGTCAGCCACTAGCCGATAAGCTTCGGCGAGCACTTCCGCCTCCAAATCCTACGGGGGTGTTCCGGCCAAGTCGCATGCCGCCTCTGTGGACTCCGTGCGGTATCTACGTAAGACTCTGACCGCCAATATCCTATGGGGGCGCCAGAGGCGCGCCCTATTCTGGGCGGTCAGAGCCGCCACCCACACCGGTGCACCGTACTGTGCCATTGACCAGACAACCCCCGTATACAGCTGGCGCGTGTGAACACTGGCCCCGCCCAAATGTGGTGGCCAGGCGGGCCGCCTCCTGGAAGTTAGCCCCCCGGGCCGTGACCAAAGTGTCATCGGCTTAACAAATTACGCCCAGCCCGAGGGGAGACGCCCTCGTAGGGCCCAGTCGTATCCCATGTTCCAGGAGTGGTCCTAGGACAGACCCCTGCAGAACACCGCACGACATGGCCCTGTGTCTCAAGTCACCATCTCGGTCCTCGAACATGACGGTACGCTCCTCTAAATAGTCTGCCACAAGCCGCCTCAGGTACTCTGGCACTCCGTGATAGCGGAACGCTTCCCTGATGCAGGTGAATGGCAGACTATTAAAGGCATTGGCGATGTCTAAGGACACTGCAAACACCACTCCGCTGCAGGTCACTGCCTCTTCGGTCACGGCCCTAAGGCGCAACACGGCATTGACCGTCGAACTCCTCTCTCGGAAACCGAATTGGGCTTCCAACAGGCCGGGGCCCACCTCGCAGAGGTGCTGAATGATGCGGGCAGAGAGAACCGTCTCAAACAACATACCCGCCTCGTCCAGCAACACGATGGGCCTATAGGCCGCAAGGTTGGCAACCCTAACTTGATCACAACTATGTGACCCCCCCCTGGCGCCAAAGCTGGATCCGCCCTTGGGTAGGTTATTGTTAGGGTAAAAATTTATTCAAACTATTTATATTTATTTAATAATTAAGGAAAGTGGAGCTGGTGAGAACTCTACTTGAGCAATTACAAATGCAACTTGAGCAGTATTTTAGAACTTTGAGCAATTTAAAATATTGTATATGGGCGTTTTTCAAAATTTTGCTCCGTTACGTACAGGATGTCCATTTATTTTCATAACAAAATTTTAAATAAACGATGAAATGTAGACATTTACAATGAACTAAGGTTTAAGAAAAACCTTAATCAAACAATGTTAAATGAGTATAATTTCTATTTAATGTATTATTATAGTGAGGGTAGCCAATACAGGGGTCTTGTACGTTACATTTTCATTCAAAGTAAATAATAACTCAATCATATCAAAGTTAATCAGCTTTATTTATAATTAATCAACAACATAAAAATCTTCTAAAATTTAATACCACTTTGTGATATCTTGCCTCTTAGTGTTGATTAAACTATAAAATATGTCTTGTACGTAACTAAATGGCACTCTGGACTATCAAACTTTGTGAATAAATAACTATTCTGAAAGACTAACATTATAGGTAAGTTTTTTTAAATACAAAAAATAACAAAAAGACATTTAATATATATTAACAAAAACCTAACTCCCAAAGGTTTTTTCATAAAAAAATAAAAACTATAACAGCCAAAACAGGACAGTTACGTATGTGGACAACATTCGTTACGTTTAGGAACTCTAAAGCTATGTGGTACAACGAGCACAATTTCTAGTCATTTCACAATATTATTCAACATTTCAAAAACGTCGTGATGTGACATATTATTTAAGTCACATCACTTACTGTACTTATTTCTATAAAATTAGTCAATATCACAGACTGTTTTGATTTGAGCATTTTAAAAATATATTTTACAAAAAACTTAGGGGATTCAAGTCTATCTCAGTTTCATTTTCACATTAAGTAGGTAACAATACTTCATAACTTACAAAAAAATCCAACAGATACAAAAAAATGTCAAATAAGTAGTAACAATGTATTATCTTGCATCTCTGGCACTGTCACTGGAACAGCTGGCTTAGTATTATTTACTTTTTTATTTTCCCTTTTATTCCTTTTTTGTTATCTCCAAAATTTCCGTCTTTTTTCCTTTTCTTCCTTATTTAGTTCACTTACCGTGAGTTTATGTTCTTCAGTCTTTCGACTTCTTTCTTTTTATATTTGTTGTATTTTTCTTCATTTTCTTTGTTTTTGTCCATATCGCCGTTGTTTTTGTCTCTCTCGGCACCAGTCAACGGCATAATTTACCTGAGTAGGAATAAATTAATTTGTAAGGAAGTGCCGAGGATGTGAGGAATGTTAGGGTTCACCCTCTTTATCGCTACTCTAAATAGGATATTTATAACATAATAAGGAAACCTGCTCACCATGAGGTGACTAGATCCTATAAAGGTAATGAGTTTACCTCTCTGGGTGGATTATATTTTTAATTTATATTAAATTGCACAAGACAGTATGAACGCATCTTTACGAGTCCAGTACGTAACGTTTTTAGTCCACCTAATACATCACGTCACGTCCTGGACGTTACGTATAACGCGGACTTGTCATTATATGTTTTTTTGGTTAAAATAAGTTGATTATAGTAGTTTACTAGTACACATTCATTATCTACAACATATTTACTTATAATTTAACGCGAGTAGTATTTAAAATTTGTGGGTCTTACCTTTCAAAATCAATGTTCGTACCGGACAAACAAAACAGACCCGTCACGCACGTCACGGACCGCAAGTGTTGACGATTGAATTTCTTCAGTTTTAATTCAAAGGAAAAGAACGAAGGAATGATAAAAACATCGTCAATATGGCATTGCTTAAAAATAGTTAGAGCCAAAGACAATATTATTGTTATTCTTTATAAAATCATACCGTTACGTACAGGACTGTCCGCTGTGGCCAGTTTTTTGAATCCGACAATGTCAGTATTTATATTAGAAAAATATACTACAACCTTAATATATTTTATTTAAAAACAAATAAAATGAGTTATTTCATTCGAGTAATACTAAAGATATCCAAATATAGCTTATATATTCTCCAAAATACGTAATCAAAATCCAGGATATGATGAAGGACACATAAAAAAGTAGGATAATATTTGGTATTTTAATAAATATTAAAATATGTTTTCCGTTTAAGTCTTAAGTTTATCTTTTTTTTTACAGTAAGTTAAACATTTTACCCTAACGTAAAATAATTTGATACTCACTTCCTACATTTTTGCCTTTTAATCAATGGTCAAACTCGTAGGACACGGCAAAATAGTCCTGAGCAAAATTTTGAAAACCGCCCATTTATCAAAAGATATAGAAATTTGAATATACCGATAAATGAATTTTTTTTCAAGGACTTTCTTGATTTTTAATTAAATAATTAAAGGTGAGCAATTTAAAAGGGGTACATAGTTAAATTGAGCTATTGAAAATCTATCGATTAGTATTTTTTTCATTGCATTCTGGGGTAGGGTAGGTTATTGTTTGGTTAAAAATTTATTCAAACTATTTATATTTATTTAATAATTAAGGAAAGTGGAGCTGGTGAGAACTCTACTTGAGCAATTACAAATGCAACTTGAGCAGCATTTTAGAACTTAGAGCAATTTGAAATATAGTATACATCACAAGATATAGGAGTTTGAATATACAGATAAATTAATTTTTTTTCAAGGACTTTATTTATTTTTAATTAAATAATTAAAGGTGAGCAATTTGAAAGGGGTACGTAGTTAAATTGAGCTATTGAAAATCTATCGATTAGTATTTTTTTCATTGCATTCTGGGGTAGGGTAGGATTGTTTGGTTAAAAATTTATTCAAACTATTTATATTTATTTAATAATTAAGGAAAGTGGAGCTGGTGGGAACTCTACTTGAGCAATTACAAATGCAACTTGAGCAGTATTTTAGAACTTTGAGCAATTTGAAATATTGTATACATCACAAGATATAGGAGTTTGAATATACAGATAAATTAAATTTTTTTCAAGAACTTTATTTGTTTTTAATTAAATAATTAAAGGTGAGCAATTTGAAAGGGCTACGTAGTTGAATTGAGCTATTTAAAATCTGTCGATTAGTATTTTTTTTATTGCGAATATCATAAATTTGCAGGCTGGGGTGGGGTAGCTGATTTTGCCTTTTAAAATCTTGTTGACCACTGTACACCAACTGTAAAGAATTATTTTTATTGTTATTGAATTTTGTTGTTGTTTCGAATCTAAACAAATTACAGTTAGTTATACAGCAAGGGCGGTCACATAGGGCTGTACTAGCTGTTAGACAGCTTTCCTCGCACCCACCGCAATTCAGACAGTACTAACTTGTCAAAGACAGCTTTCCACATCTGTTAACAGAGTAGTACTAATTGTCCAAAGACAATGATCCACACTCCGCGACGCATTCGTTAGAAATGCCTCCCGATACAACAGAGCTCTCCTTTTTATACCCAAGCGCAGTGAAGCGATGGCGACGAAAAAAAATGACAACTACCGCCGTTGTGGCTTTCACGGTCTCTCCTGACACCCTGACGTCCTCGGCAGGTCCGGGTGACCACACTTCTTCATTGTTCTCATTCCCGGTTAAAGTTTTTCATAACTTGAAGCTTCCAACCTTCTCTCATAACCGTGTCGGCACTGGTTGACCACAATGTACACCTTGTACATTGGCACGGATGCAGTTTCTATCGCTTAGCACAATGTTTACTATCTGAAAAGAAAGCATTATAAACACGAACAAACCGAAACATAGCGTGAAGTACAAGTACCCTCATTATTTTATTAAAATAATCGTTTTAAAACCGTTTGTAATTGACACTAAAAACCAAATATAGAAGTCGTCACTTCCTTTACGATTTTTATATTTGCTATGTTTTGACTTTGTTTTGATTTTTGACTGATTTAGTTTTGATTTTTGACTTTGATTTAGAGCGGATAAGAATATCACAAAAGTCGGATTCCCTTATTAAAAATCACAACGAACACTGAATTTCGATAGCGTTCAAATGAGCACTAATAGTGTGCAATGCCTTTTTTTTTTAACGAACGATCGCGTTTATCGTTCCCGGGACCTCTGCGGCGAATCACTGCGTATATTCACTTTGGTTCTATATGACAGCGCGATCTATTGTGTATTTGTCAATGCTCTCTATCGTAAGACACCTAGATAATGAAGTATAGGCAAATTAAATGAAAATATCTAACTAAATGTCGGTAGTTGATCGTTTCGCAAATATTGAAAATTAATAATTTGTGAACGTAGATCGATCCAACTTCTGATGTTAGAATCCAGAAGTGAAAAATAATAAAAATAATTCTAAACAATTTACTTTAATTCTAAACAATTTATTTCATTAATTACAAAATAATCTTAGAATCTAAACAAATTACAGTTAGTTATACAGCAAGGGCGGTCACATAGGGCTGTACTAGCTGTTAGACAGCTTTCCTCGCACCCACCGCAATTCAGACAGTACTAACTTGTCAAAGACAGCTTTCCACATCTGTTAACAGAGTAGTACTAATTGTCCAAAGACAATGATCCACACTCCGCGACGCATTCGTTAGAAATGCCTCCCGATACAACAGAGCTCTCCTTTTTATACCCAAGCGCAGTGAAGCGATGGCGCCAAAAAAAATGACAACTACCGCCGTTGTGGCTTAAGCCGGCTGTACACATGGGGCCAAGGTGTTGGGCCAATGTGTTGGGCAAAAATGATGGAAACCAAGATTCCTGTTCACACATTGGCTTACTGCTCATTCTGCATTGGCGCTTCAAAGATGGACGTAGAAGTTCTTGCAGCCGCGGCAATTTATTTATACAGTGCGTTTAATTATTACGTACATGTGCACCAAAGTAGAGCGACTAAAAAGAAATGGCGCAAAAGAAGGTGGTGGATGGTGACTATTCATCGGAATAGAACGAGGTATATATATGTGTTATTAGTTATTATTGATATACAGGCTGATAATAATTTTGCAAAAAGTAGGAGGTCAGTGTCACATTTACAATAGGTAACTTTCTCTATGGAGTCCATGTATGTACCACATAGAAAAATTAAACAAAATTAAAAAAAAACGATACTGTCTCCGCTGACGAGTAACAACGAACTGAACAAGACACCAACGTGTGAACGCTGTTTGCGGAGCGCGCCAAGATCCTTTGATGTGTGCACTAAAAACCGACACTATTCGGATGGCCTGCCAATGTTGGCGCCAACTAGACCAATTAAGCCAACATACCGCCAAGTAGGTCTCTACACGTTGGCCCAACACGTTGGCCCAACACCTTGGCCCCATGTGTACAGCCGGCTTTACAATAGTATATTGGGACTTTAATTTGCGATTAAATTACAGTTGTTCTATTGCTACTTTAATTCAACGTTTTATTGTGTGCAGAAAATCATAATTTGACTTTAGTGAAATAATTAGAAAACCACATTTATACGTCATTGTTATTATTTAAATAATCAAATAATTAATTAAAAAATCAAAAAATTTGGTGTCCTATATAACTCCGAAATATTTTTGAAGTACTTCACTCATAGAGCTATAACCCTGCCATCTAGTTAATTCTTTTAACAATTCCATAAAAATTGTGTCACCACAGTCACCAGGTGGCATTGGTTTACAAGGAATTTTTGTGTTCGGAATTTGTATGGCAGTTTCACTGCCATGGCCGTGACACTGGGGCTTACGCCTGCGCAATGGGCATATTTACATATTCATTATAATTATTAAGCGTGCTCCTGTAAAAGCTACAGCATTTGTGATAACTGATAGGGATGGAGAATCTTTCCAAAATAGATCGATTTTTGAAGCGATTTGAATTCAAATCAAATCGCAATTACAAAAAAAACGATTTATTTAGAAATCGAACTTTTAGACCTCGATTTTTTTAAGGATCTTTTTTGGAAAGAATCGCCATCCTAGCTTTTACCCGTGTATCTCGATTATTGCAGTAAAAAGTAGCCTATGTGTTATTCAGATATGACCACGACCGCTCTGCCAAGAGCGAAACGATTGAGAAGAAGTTTTATAGGATTCACCCAGATAATGATAGTGGTTGGGGAGTTATTATTTCACACCACAGAAACGAGAATGTCATTATTTACAGACAAAATGTGCGTCAAACAAAATCTTCTTTACTTACCCATTAATGTAAATGTAATTACTATATTTTTACTGGAATACTGTGAGGCGTAGAAGGTGACTTTGACTAAATGTAAAGACGATTGCTAACCCGGTGTCATTTTTTAGCTACTAACATGTTTAAAATTAAATTTTACCCTAAATAATCATAGATCCTTACAATTCAAAAAGAACGAGCCCAGATTTCTTTGCCCATGTCCAAGTTATTAATCTAAAATAGTATGCAAAAAACCATTTAGATCAATATGACGGATTGGTGGCGACTAAGCGCCGACTGTACTTGAGGGCTTGGATTCGATTCCCGGGTCGGACCAAATATTTGTTTCCGAGTTTGGGTGTTTTCTATGTTTAATATGTATGTATTTATAAAAAAAAAGTATATATATGTATTTATATCAGTTGTCTAGAACTCATAGCACAAGGTCTGCTTAGTTTGGGATAGATAACGTTGTGTGTCAGATGTTCAAAATATTCTTTTTTATTATTTATTTGGATCATTTTTTGTTTTTTCGGAAGACGGTCACCATTTTATCTCATCCACATTTTTTTTTCTTCTTTGGTGAAATGGCAACGAGCCGAATATCAGCTATTTCTGCCAATGTTAAGTATTTTAAGCCTTCAATTAGAAAGTCTTCTAGTCTTCAAGTATTCGTCGTAATGAATTTAATGATAAAATAATGTGGATGAGACGAAATGGCCGAAAAAACTTTACACTGGAAGACGTTAATTACCTACTTGACATTGGCAGATATAGCTGATATTCGGCTGTTTGCCATTTCATCAAAATAAGAAGAAGAAATATTATTTATATATTTTATAACGAAAGTAAATTTAAATTATATCAGGCGGCAATTATTAGGTATTATTCAAAGATTATTAATTTTTAATAAAAAATATATAATGACCTAAATACTTCACCTCATTTTTAATCCTACGAATTTATCTATTAAATAATTTTATTGAAAATGATAAAGCTTATTTTGGTATTGACGTGTGAAATGAGAAATTTTTTTGCAAGCTTGCCATATCTCCTTGTTTCTATGATATGCTAGTGTAGTTACAAACGTTTTTCATTTTCTGTTCTATTTTCAATTCTATTTCTCTATTCTCTTGTTTCATTGGCTAATATTTTGTTTTGGTCACGTGACTGAGTGACATTAGCCAATGTAACAAGAGCATCGAATAGAAAACTAAAAACGTTTGCAACTTGGCTAGGGGGACTGAGTACCATACCTACACCCGCACGCAAACCCTCCGTAACTCATATGAGGTAGGCAGAGGTGTATCAGAGAGCCACACTTTGTTACTTAAAATTTACCCCACATACATATACATATATTAATATATATTTGTGTGATAATATTAGTGTGATCCAGAAATATTTGATTCGGAGTCTGGGTGTTTTTGTATGTATTTCTAAAAAAAAGTATGTTTATGTATTTATATCAGTTGTGTAGTACCCTACAACAATATAGGTATACAATACAAGCTCTGCTTATTTTGGACTAGATGACGTTGTGTGTAAGATGTCCGAAATATTTATTTATCTAATGTTATTTATTTAGAAATGTAATGTGGGAATATTGGTACCATAGACAAAAGATTCTACATAGACTGACGTCTGACACAGTATGAACAAACATGCGTACAGTAATTTTTACATTCATGTTCACTAGATATCGTTAGGGGTCAGCATATCGTGGACTTTAACGATGTTATCTCTGATACGAACCCTAGAGTCAAATACGAGTGTAAAATGCACAACAAGGTGTCGTTTTTCCCAATATTGACATTAGTAATTCTTAACTTTTTATTAGGACTGCACATAGATATTTATTAGTAGGTAGGTACCTATTCTATATCTATGGGACTGCAAGTTCAAATTTGTCCAAAAAATATGCAGTCTTTGTTGGACAAAACACAACGCTGTAACTTAATGCGTGTACGTGTGAATAATTATCATTGTATTTATAAGTAAAATTGTCTGTTCGTTATCTTTATTTTTAACTGACTACAAAAAAGGAGGAAGTTCTTCGAGTTCTAACTAGAAGTTCCAAACACCATTACTGCTTAAATTTTTGTATTAAAAGAGTAAAATATAACATCCGAATTTTTTTTTTTATTTAATACGAAAACAGTTAACAAGTACATAATTATACAAATTAAAATGTTATATAACAGTATGTATGAGTGATTTTATATATATTATTGATGTATACCTGTACTAATGCAACCATTGTATCACAGGTCCGTTTGTAATAATTCGTATATTTATCTTGTAATCTATATAAACGACGCAGTCTATTAACATAGAAATAAATAGCATACCTATTAATAGAATAGAATATAATATACTTTATTGCACATCAAATACAGTTTTTTTTTTACACTTGTAAGTTTTTACTAGATATGTACCTACAATGGGTGGCCTTATTGCTAAAAGCAATTTTTCCAGGCAACATTAACATTAGTGTACAATCTTATGACCTAGATTTTAGAGGCTACATTAGATTGTTTATTTATTATTTTGTTGACAATATCGTGTCCTTCATCATAGTAAGGATTGAAGTGGTCCCGTACCTTGCTCCACCAAATAGATATGTTCTTGTATTTCGCCGGGTCAAAGCCAGCCATTCCTGTAATACGATATATTATGTAACAAAAATGGAGAATTCGATTAGGTTTTGGAAGGATCCTCATGAATCAAAAGATTTTGGAGGGTCTCGGGGTCCCTACAGACGTTCTACCTAACCTTGATGCTTAGTTAGTTACAGGTAAATTAGCTTGGAGAAATTTTTGCGTTTGTAGTAGTGTATGGTCACGTGGCACCTGCGGACAGCGTAAACTGGTTTATTCTGGTTTTGTGCGTGTTTCCACTTTCCACTATCAAGTGACGATTTTTTGCTTTAGATTGAAATATCTCGAAAACGGTGCAAAAATAACAAAAATTTTGACCCCCCGTAGGCCCCCCGAAGTTTTAAAAGATGAAAGGAAAAAAAAAAAAAAAAAAAAAAAATATATCGGTCTCTCCTCTTTGAAGTTTCACTTCTATCGTGTGTGAATCGCACACACACATTTTTTTTTTCGAAAACTCAAAACCTTTTTCTTTAAAATAAAAACTTGTTTTTATTGAAAACAAAAATCAGAGTGTTGCTAGGGATACGTATAAAATTAAATAGTAATGTTAGGATATCGAAACATTTTTGTATAGGCCAGAACGATATAGTGGAAACGCGCTCTAAGATCTGAGTAATATACACACCACTACATATGCAAAAATTTCTCGAGAATAATTTCACTGTACCTATCAACTGACACAGATACACACCGGACATACTGGCTTCAGTGAGTAGGTGAGTTGGTACGGACGCGGACAATGTCGGAGAGACAGAGACTCCGACCAGAATACGCTGGAGGACTGCTCTATATGAGCTGTTAAACGCGAAATCCTGGTAATCAAATTGGACGAGACCTGTATCCGCCAGCAATAATTGCTACCATGCTGGCGGATAAATTGGACTGGGTCCCTTTCTGCGAAGATGTTCAGTTCCAGAAAGAAACAGCTGAACAGGAACGGGAGAGGACCAATCCCTGGCGAACGATGAGTCGAGTGGAACGGTAACAGAGTGATTGCTGCAGTTTTTTTTTTTTTTTATATATAATGCTGCCAAAATGACTCTGCTTGTTGTACTTGGGGAAGGATTAGAGTCCTGTGTAGAGTGTTTAACTGCAATCGGTCTACCACAACGGCACTGACAGGTATGGCAGTGTCGATTCAGTGAGGACCAGAAATCACATGGCTCGGGTCTTCCCAAAGCACAGGGCGCTAGAAGTCGGCCGTCAGGGTAGTGTTTAGTGGAAACAGTAGTTCTGGCTCTCGCATCCTCGAGAAACCAGAGCGCCGAATCGATTTTCCACCACTTCAATAATATATATTTTTTTTTTAATTTAAACAAGGCAAGTGACAAGCTCCTGTTGATTGGTCGCAACATCTGCTAGTTTAGTTGTAGGATGTCCAAAATATGTATGTCTGTCTGTGCTATGTTTAGCAATGATGCCAATGGATAACATGACTTTGATATATATGTGGGTACTTACTGGGTTGTTCTAACTCACAGGCTGCTATTAAGTCTGCCACTGTTGGTTTATCACCAGGCACAATAAAGTCTGTACCACGACCTAGCCATTTTGTGTCAAATTCGGTTACGGCATTTTCCATGCGACTTTGGTATCCAGCTAAAATTTTCGGATTTGGTGCCGTGTTGAAAACAATAGGATCCAAGTACTGAAATATAAATAATAATAATTGTTTTCTGATTATTGATGACTAAATGACAATGAAAACGAAATATTAAAATTCAATTAAAATATTGTCATAAACAAAAACTGTCGCCTTTAAAACTTAACAGAAGAGATGCATATTACAGAAATGCATATCAATGCTGAAAGGGAGAAAATTACTGAATTTCAAATTTTATTAATTGATCATAATGCTCAGATTCTTTTTTCTTTATTCATCTTTAAAAGCATTTATTTGTTGATCAACTACACACATCAAAGGTGTCTAGGGATCAAGCATTTTTATGCGGATTTCTTGAGATTGAGATGTGGCTTTGTAATAAATTTATGATTTTATAAATTTATATGGATCCTTTTTGGTGCATTTCATAATTTGAATCAGGAACTGTCAATCAAATTCGAATAAAAGATGAAAATCAGCTGCCAATATTTTCCCTATAAAAACATACAACGCATTGAAGAAATTATTAGTGCTACTGTTTCCCTACTACTGATTAAAACCAACGTTATTATGGAGCGGCGACGTCATTTAAGCAGGGAAGAAATGCTCAGAGCCGTGGGAATGATAGAAGCTGGTTCCCGGCAACGTACTGTGGCTTTAGCTCTGAATACAAGTCAGAGTGTTATCAGTCGACTTTGGACACGTTACCGAAGCACTGGTACCGTGGCTGAGCGCCATGGAGGACGGTATCGCTGCACCACACGGAGACAAGACCGATACATTCAAATCTTAACTCGAAGAGCTCCAACAATAACCGCCATGATGTTAGCCGTGAGGCTTCATCACTCTTCAGGGAACTTAATTAGCGACCAAACAGTCAGAAACCGCTTGCATGAAGTGAACCTTCATTCCCGAAGACCGCTACGGGTACCACCTATAGCAATGCACAATCGTAGGATTCGATATCAATGGGCTCTTGAACACAGAAATTGGGCAGAAGAACAATGGCGTTTCGTGTGCTTTTCTGATGAGTCTCGTTTTGGTATGAGACCGGATACAAGACGTATACGACACTGGAGAACCCCTGGACGCCAACAGCGATTAAAATCCTGCCAGGAAGTCCATCCTTATAGTGGTGGAACCATCATGGTATGGGCGGGTATTTGGATCGGCGGAAGAACTGAGTTGATTTGGATCAGAGGCAACCTCAACGCTCAAATTTATGCTGAGACGATTGTATCAGACGTCATCGTTCCTCTACAAGTGCAAATCGGTCCCTTATTTCAGTTAATGCATGATAATGCACGACCGCACACCGCAAGAGTTGTAAGACAGACTCTCGCCGCAGCTAACATCAATGTCCTGCCCTGGCCTGCTCAGTCGCCAGACTTGAACCCGATTGAGCATGCATGGGATATGCTACAGAGAAGAGCTCTGCCGAATATGGAGGGTATCCAGTCGCAAGAAGACCTTTTTTTGTTGTTGCAACGAACATGGGCGGCCATTCCACAGCGTGATTTGGATGAACTCATTTTGAGTATGCCAAACCGATGTTCTTGTGTTGTTAGTGTTCGCGGTAGAAACACGGATTATTAATTGTTTAAGTTACCTAATAAAATTTTAAAGAAAACTGTTATTTCAGTCTTTTTTTCGAACTTTAATGTTAGTGGTTCAAATGTCAAAAATCCCTTTATTAGGAAAATGGCAAATTTCTTTACTAATGCAAAGGTGACTTGGTTTATCGTTACTGTGACAAACGAAAACACTTTATTTGATGAATCCTTAAAGAAATTTTTAATTAATATCAATCAGGAGAAAAGTTATTGCAAAAATATATGTTGATCCCTAGACACTTTTGATGTGTGTATTATAAAAATTTTGAAGAATAAACAGACAATTTTACCTTAACCCTGAAATACATAGCACAATGTAATCTGATTCCTGTATGTTGCCACTCCAGGAATTCTTCAACTCGTGCCTGCAGTTTTGAGTCTTTCGGATACAAATATTCCGGTATTACATTCTCTCTGGATAGATATTTTAATATTGCAACACTAAAATACATACAATATACTTTTATAAACCGGAAGAAACTGACAAGACAAAAAAAAATTGCATAATCATGTTAGTACCATATATACTTTAATATGCATGGTTTTTATATTTACACACACACACACACACTCTAATTTTATTTATTTGTATGTACCTATAGATAAAGCTTTATAATTACTACTAAAACAAATGCCACACTACAAACCTTTAAAAATTCTATGTTTATTCAGTAACCAAGATTATAGACCAGGATATTTATTTCATAATCATTTTAATTCTGTAATCAAATGAGTTTTTAGTTTTTCTGATTTCAAATTTATGAGCTGATATCTTGAATATCTTAAAAAACAGAAAACATTAATAATAATCACTTATTTCTACATACCTTTCTGTTAGAATAAATCCATTATGATCAATCACAGGAACCTTTTGAAACCTATTTATTGCACTATATTCTTCAGAATAATGCTCTGCTGAAAAATAAATTCACATTTTTAAGTATGTTTAAGAAAGCAATTTTTGTATAATTTATACTTTCAATTGTCAGCACTTTGTGGAATTTGTGAAGAAAGGTACATTCTACAATTAATGTCATGTATTCATAATAATTTAATTCAGAAATGTAAGTTCACAATATTATCACATTCAAATTACAATTTACAAACATAAAGTATGGTGCATATAAATGTGAAACATTGACACCTGTACTAATGTAGTTAAATATTGTATCACAGGTGCCAGCGCCTTCCATTGTTAATAAATAAGTATACTCATTCATTGTCTAAACTTATTATTAAGTAATGAAAGTGTTCAAACCTTATTAGGTTTTTTTGAAAATGCCTCGATCTATACAAAGCTTGTGGCCAAGTGGCCTTAGGTGATTGGAAACAATAAAAAAAGGTAAGCAATGATGGCTTAGTCAGTACCTAGATGGTTGACAGTTTGTGGTGTGATATGTTAATAGCATTTTCATGTTAAGCAATCGGTCCCGGTTGTTGTAATATAGAATTATTGTCGTATTTCGTTGGTGAGTGTGAGACCAGAGGCCCGATGATGCAGTTACATCTCACTAGGCTGCTATAGTGAGGATCACCATGCTGATGCTGCATTGTCCTGCATGATGGTGACCCCTACTCCTGGTTTCTACTCATGCTTTCCATCAGGTGGAGTAGTCACTTTGGTGGGCCTAAATATATATATAAAAAGACGATAAACTTACCTTTTCTCAAATTTATATATTTGGGTTCAAAATTACACTTAATGCTTTTTAATAATATGTAAAGAGCTCTAGAGGGCTGGGACATAAGATCATAATACAGCGCTAGACTCATATTTCGAAATTTGATGATAATTTATCTTTGGCTGAACTTTGCTCCTTGTTTTCGTCGGCGTAGCAAGTTTTCGTAGACAAGCAGATATACAAAACAATAAACAACAAGATAGTTGACGTTTTGTGATGTCAATTTTGAACACCTGTTTCCCCAAGATTCCTAGATCCTAGACTTTTGGGTAACTATTATTTTCTGTAAATAAAGGATAATCTTAGATTATAGAGTATTCTATAATCTACGAGGATAATATATATTGTTTTTGTTTTCAGGGTAAACATCTAATAAGGTTGTCTTTTTTAAAGAGCCAAGGAGAAATCTCTAATTTGACTTCTATTATTTTCTATAGAAAGTAAATAGAAGTCAAGTGGTCTTAGTTTAGCTATTGGTTGATTTGGTATTATATTTAAAAGGGTTTCAATAAACCCTTTTAGTTTTGTCATCTCTATCCTTCAAAGTATTTATTACGTCAACAAAGTGATAGAAAAAACTCACGATTCGTGATTATTTTCTATCACGAATTTTCTTTTTGTTACTTTCCCTACGTGTAAAGTCCCATAGGTAATAATAATAGATAGGTCTTTTGAAAACATTGAGAGGTTGGAAAACTTCGTGGAAAAACGAAACTGAAGGTAAGCAAATAATAAGTATAGTGAGTAAGGACCACGGTAAACGAAATATGTACTACTGTGCAACCTCAATATAACAAGTAGTAAAGTAGGTAAGGACTAAAGGACCACGGGAAGAAGTTTGCTGTCGGTACATGGGCATTCTGCAATCCATGTTCCTCTATGCCCGTCGCCCGTCTGGTCTGGCGACCTGGCGGGCTCTTCCCGCTGCCAGGCTCAACTCAGAAGTTTGCAGCGGCTGATGGCCATACGGATCGTACGAGGCTACCGTACGATTTGGTACGAGGCAGCGACGGTCCTGACGCGATCTCAACCCTTCGACATTTTGGCCGATAAAGACGCTACGGCTTATCAAATATATCAAACTCGGTCTGTCGATCGGAAGGGCCAAAAAACAGCGCCGGATCAAATGCCTGAAATGCAGCGGCGGAACGCACACACGCAAGCCTTACGGGATTGGAGGGCGAAATATAGGGCTGTACTAGCCTACACGCTGTTGGAGCCGTTCTTAGCTTAGCTCGGAAGCTTAGTTAAAGAGGACCGACTGTGACAGCTACCTATTGACTCAGATACTCACCGGACATGATTATTTCGGTAAGTATCTGTAAAGAATCTAATATACGCTGTAGGACTGCCCTGGAAATTATTGGGGTCGACTACTATAGTCTGGCCACGCTAACTCTGCAGAACAAAAAAAATTATAGAATTTGAAAATGTATAGATGGTAACACCGCCTAGACTACGAAAAACTAATTTGATACTAGTTGTTTTTTTTATTTTAGCCAAGTTATTTTGTTTATATTCTGATTTTTTCTTGGTTAGGAATAGTCATGACTTCAGCACGATGCATTGTCGATTTGATACAGTTTTTGAGGTAGGGCATAAGTAGGTACAATACAGGTTGTAATAATTCTGATTCCTAACTTTTAAAAATCTACTGAGGCTATGGTTTATCTACACATAAATAATAATAAAAGGTAACTTTACTTTAAGATCTATGAAACAACTCAAGGACAGTATAAAAATAACGATAGATTTTTGAATGATAAACATAATTTATTTTTAGGTTTCATCAAGATATACATTAGTTTTTTTTGTTTCTACTCGTTTCGTTTCTTAACAAAAATTTTATGTATCTATGGCTCCATGCCACCACATCATGTTTTTCCATAAGAACTGTCCGTTCGTCAATAATAATTTGCATAAGGTTCCTCTGCAGCCAGTAAAATCAATTGATTGCCTCAATTGAAGTAGTAATTTACGCAGAGTAGGAACTTTTATTCGGTTCAAATAATACTGATATATATTGTATTTCGTTTGGCGCATTGGTCAAAATGATCAATATTAACTTTCGTTGCCCGTGCTGCACGCTTTTTGCCAGGAACCCTCCAGATCACTGAATCCTGTAGAAATAAATATAAATCATTTATAAACTTTATTTTGAACTTGTATTCAATGCAATATGTATTGGATGTACGTTGTACCTACTTTAAGAATCTAACAAAAATTTTAGAAAATAAATACGTAAGTAACAGATTCTTACCAGTCATTGAAGCGATCTTTTTAATATACTGGTTCTCACTATTGATGGTAAACTCTTCAAGAGCCTTCAGCATCCGTAGGGCAACTTGAATATGAGGTTTAAATTCATCACTTATACCTGGAATGTCTAAAAATAAATACTTGTTAAGAGTTGAGTATCTATAATTTATGTAATAGTTGCTTAAGACCTAAATCCTATCTGTAGGAAGCAAATCTATAGGTAGATATGTTATTGAAATTGGACGTTAATTTGACACGAGCTTCTTGTCAGCATCATGAACAGGCTATGAGTATTTGAAAAATTTTTCTTAGATACATATAATGGTAAAATAAAACGGCGAAGTATCAAAATCAGTAGATTTACTTACATGTCAACTTTTCGATATCTTGTAAACATTGTCGTTTTTGGCTAAGGACGACATCACACTGTGCCTTCACATCTTGGAATTTACTTATCATGTTATATAATAACTTCCGCACTCAACTTTTAATAGGTTTAACTATTTTTCTTTAAAATATATGAAAAACAACAAACAGCACATGTAATGTGACAGCTTACGTACCACAAAAGTGACATCAGAAAAAGTATACCATATAAAAAACTTTTTGGGGTTGTCCATTTATTCCACTGCAGAGTTAGCGTGGCCAGACTCTAGGTTAAATCGAATTTATAGGTTTTTAGCTAATATCAGTTTTTCGTGGAGTGACTAGGTATCGGACCTCCGCAACCCTAAGGGCGAACTGAATTCGATGGTTGAATAGCTTCTGAATATGTTCTCATAATAAAATAATTGAACTGTCTTTTTCAGATCTTCAAAATTAAAAGATCTACGATAAGCAGGTACAGAGATCAAAATTGTAATTTATGAAACAAAAATAATAAATAATCACAATAACTGATGTCATGACATATTTTATTATTTAATTAATTGTGTTCAAATTAGACTTTCGATTAACATGTAACTTAAGTGTAAATAAATAAAAAGTAGAAGACTTTTTAACATCTTTAAAAAAAGGAGAACAAAACAAGAATCTATAAAATGAAAATCATAATTTATATAATTAGTTAATTCAATTAATCTTTCATCGATAAAAGTACCTAATATTTTCAGACATTATTTTTTGATCTAAAAGAGATTGTCATGTTAGAATTAGTCAAGTTGTTAGGTACAACCCTAACAAAGTATTTTTGGTGAGACGCTCAGAATTAGACCGATTAGGAAAACATATTTTTAAAACCCAGTTTGTCACAGTAAGACTAGATTATGGCGTCGCTAGATCTATTAACACCGCATTTATCTAAAATTAAAATAGC
Source organism: Phragmatobia fuliginosa (assembly GCA_932526445.1). Classification (NCBI taxonomy): domain Eukaryota; kingdom Metazoa; phylum Arthropoda; class Insecta; order Lepidoptera; family Erebidae; genus Phragmatobia; species Phragmatobia fuliginosa. The sequence continues at coordinate 17,459,379 of OW052067.1, forward strand.
TGGGCCGCAACAACTCGTCTATAAAGACGAATGTGTGTATTCATTTGACAATCCGGTGAGTTGCAAATTTTATTATAACCTGCAAATTGGTATTTTTCAATAAAAGCAGATGTGTTTGTGATACTATAAAATATTTAAAATTTTAATAGTTAGGGATTTATTCAAGAACGAAACTCATATCTCTTACAATTGTCTTTATTTTACTTTTATTTCATGTAAGTAATTAATGCTTTTATTTTGTTAAATACACTGTTGTTCTTACAAGTTAATATTAATACAAAAATGAAACGGTAAAGTTTTACGTAGCGGTAATGTAATATACTTAACTTTAAACTATTACCTTAAACCCAGAGGGGCTCACAAATCAAATTAGAAGTATTCTTTAATAAAAAGGATCCATTTACCTCATAGTAGTAAAAAGGATCTATATAAGAATCTTATAAGAAACCAAATATTTCTTATAATCTAGACAGGCAGTATAGAATTGTCTTTAAAAAATTTAGTGTTTACGAAATTTTTAACAGCTTGATATATATTTGCGATTACATTAAAAATTGAAGTTCTCATGCCATTCATTGTGTAAGAACACAGAGTTATAGAAAGTAATGTATCCAACATTACAGGGGTCCAAAACAGAACATTATAAAGTAATTCTCGGTTCACATATGTTTTAACATTCTGATTTTTTACATCCATCATGTGAATTTTAGTTAATATTATAGTTGAAATAGTTATAGGCACAAAAAAGCTTACAATTGACACGCCGAATATGTACAAAAGTAAATTCTTATTTTCTAGAAAACATATCTTCATACATTTTTGTTCTGTATCATGTTTTGGTTTACGCAATAAAGGTCTCTTGCGTGCCACCACATCTGTGTAATGGCTATCATTTTGCAGATTTGCAAGGATGTTATACACATTTTCAACAATATTGTTAACTCTTTGGTCACTAGTGTTGTGCAAATCTCTATCGTACATTGCCAAAAACTTCCAATTTTGGTTAAACTGAAGAGTATCATTTGCAGTTGATAGTGATGTACAATTTTTTTCACTTGAGTCTACCAATGCCATGCAAGACTTATCAAAACTCTTTTGTTCACCTACTATTGTCATTTGCTTTATATCTATTGAGTACATGATTAAAGCCAACAGGGCTGGCAAAACCCACTGCATAGTTATAGCAATAAACGTAAAATACCTTTTCATGTACAAAAATATTTTCTTAATTTTGAATCCATTGTTATCATTGAAATCGTCACTTAACTCTCGAACTTCATTTTCATCTTCATTTCTTTTCACATCTGCAATCATTCTATAATGCATATAATTATCAATAATTAAACTCACAAAACTGTTTACAAGTGACACAATAAGTGGGCCGTAACTCATTAGAATTGATGTGAAATTGCAGTTCATATCTTCAGATTTCATAATAGTGGTTGATCTTTCTTCAATATCACTCATCTCAGAGCTTATTGGGTTCAATTCATATACCGAACGGACAATGAAAGCTATTCCAATGCATGTTAAAAGTATATTTTCTGAAAACAAGACCGCAGGGAAGAACACTCTACTCTTCTTGACAATTCTTCTTAAGTTTAACAAACTTAATCCAAGTCCGCACAGAATAAGAAAAACTCCCAAATAGAAGTCAACTAAATTGAACATTTTTTAAGTCTCTGGACGAATGTAGTGTCTTGTCTGTGTCACATTTACTTCTGGTTGACATCTGCCCCTATGTTGTGTTGCAAAAGTGGTGATAACAATTTATCATATGCAAATTATGGGGGTACTTTTTAAAATGTGGTGTTATTTGCATTTCACTTTACTGTTTTGAATGTTCATTGAATGATAATAGCACTGACACTATTTTTACACACACTTGTATGTTTCTAAGTTTCTATAATTCAGAATTCTGATTGATATAACAAATACTTTTTGAATTTTACAGGAGTCAGATACAGGATTGTACATATCCCTTGTATCGTTTCTGGGTTTTGGACGCAATTATGTTGAGCAATACTTTCAAAAAACCGGCAATGCCGTTTTTCTGCACATCAAGAGAACTAAAGAACCTGTAAGTTACCTTAAATTTTACTGTCTTTCACGGCCAGGCCACTGAACTAATTTCAATTAATTCGGTTCGGTATATGCCATTGTACTACTAAAAGCTCAAATCTATCTGATTGGACAGCTTAGAAGTACTTAGACTACTTACTACTTTGTTGCGATATTAAATACATCTAGATGGAGCTGTCCTCAAAGGATAGTTTTCTATTTATGTTCTTTGGGGCACAAGAATTCTCAGAGTTTGTCACAGGTTGTGGGTTTGATTCCCACTCAGATAACCATGTGTGTGTAAGAGTAATAATATTATAACTTATTGTTGTGTGCTATAAAATTGCTTATGTGTAATATTTATGGTAAGTATAATAAATAGAATTATATTTTATTTTGCTCCTTTTCCATCAGGTGCCAGAACCTGAAAAGACTGGCGATGGTCCAGAGAAAAAGATAACACGCCTGGCGATTGGTGTAGAGGGAGGATTTGATCCCACATGTGGCAAGCCTAAGTACATCTTCACTGACAACTACAGTGTCGTAGTTCTGCCTGGATTTCACACATACCCTTGGCCTAATCCTAATCTACCTGATGTTGTAAGTTGAAGTCTTTACACAAACTAAAATGAACAGGAATAGAAGTTTTAATGGCATATTTTATAGTTAAAATTTAACCCATTCATGTACTCCTTACATACGTTTGTACACTACACGCATACACATACATTTGTAGTGTACGTGAGGACATTGGTTGGTACCATGAATACAAGTTAACTCTTATTCTGGGTATCAGAGTTCATCGTAAATACTCTTAATACGTCACATATGTTTTTCATGTTGTATGTGTATTTTTGTCCATGTATTGAGAAATAAATATTGTTATTTTAAGTAGATAGACAAAGGAACTGAGTGAGACGTGAGCGTGTGTGTGTAGAGAGATTCTAATATACTCATTAAAAATGAAAATCAATCTGTATCAGCATGCTTAGCGCTATTTCCTGTTGAGCTTGTATCTGCTGTTTGCCTTAATCTTGAAACAAAAAACGTAACATCTATTTCACAATTCATAGTCCTTGACAACAGAATACAAATACAAACAAATAAACTTGGTCTACCCAGCTCAACATAGTACATGTATATACTACGGCTAAGTACTCACGACGCGTTTTACGCCCGCGGTGTGCGTGGTTGTTTGCGGCTCCCGCTGCACCGGCGGTCAACCTGTAGAATTGAACATTACCGCCCATAAAACACCATTACACATCTTGCAACCGCCTGTCTTGCGATCATTGCCCGCAAAGGTGGCGGGCGAATATCGCAACCGCGCCGGCCGCTAAATAACCGGTTTCGTGAGTATAGAAATGTAACCGTAGTTCCACCAACGCAGCGAGCACGGGAGAAAAACGCTTCGTGAGTACTTAGCCTAAGTCGATTCTATGAATAGTTTTATAAAGAGTTGAGACAAATAGAAATTAGTAATCCAATGCATACATATATTTGGAGAAAAAAAAACAAAATAAGAATAACCCGTGGAAAATAAAACGAAGGCGATTAAGGCTTCTAGCAGAACTAAAAATCAAATCTTTTCCCTTACAGGTGAACAAATCTGTTCAAAGCGTCATAGATGCTGAATCCCCATTTAAAATTGCGGAAATGGCAGCAATGGCTGGCACTTGGGATGGCGAGAAACGCGAGATTTCAGCGTAAGCAATCTTAAACAGTATTAAAAAATATTTCGTGTACAGGAGATAAGGAATCAATGTTATGTTATTTTTTAATCTGACCTTAATAAATGTAATTAACAGTAAAGCAAATATAGAAACACAAAATAATAAAGCAGCACGGAGCGACTGGCGTCGGACTTTCATACCCGGCGAACTAAATTTGAAGGTTGAACTATTTGAGGTTGAGAGCACTGACTTCCCAATAGCGTCATAGATGACATGCTCTTCGAGCCACGAGCACGAAACACCACAACACTTCCATACTCTGGGCTGTTATTACAAATGACTTTTAAGAAAAACATTTATGACCCAACCCGGAATTGACACCCGAGTCTTCTTGATCGGCAGTCGTATGCGGTCAACGCTAGACCAACCAGGAAGTCAAATATACACTCTAATAGAGAATAGGGTTTATGCATGATTTCTTTTTAGGGTTCCGTTGCCAAATGGCAAAAAAACGGAACCCTTATAGATTCGTCATGTCTGTCTGTCTGTCCGTCCGTATGTCACAGCCACTTTTTTCCGAAACTATAAGAGCTATACTGTTGAAACTTTGTCAGTAGATGTATTTTGTGAACCGCTCTAATATTTTTACACAAAAATAGAAAAAAAGCAATAAATTTTGGGGGTCCCCATACTTAGAACTGAACCTCAAAAAATTTTTTTTCATGAAAACCATACGTGTGTGGTATCTATGGATAGGTCTTTAAAAATGATATTGAGGTTTCTAATATCATTTTTTTCTAAACTGAATAGTTTGCGCGAGAGACACTTCCAAAGTGTTAAAAAGTTGGTCCCCCCCCCTGTAACTTCTAAAATAAGAGAGTGATAATACTAAAAAAAAAAAATCATGCAAACTTCCAACGAAAATTGTTTTGAACGAGATCTAGTAAGTAGTTTTTTTTTAATACGTCATAAATCATAAACCGCAATTTACATTTCTTTCAATCAAAACACTATTATTAAAACATTGATGAAAGTTACAACGAACTACAAGAACTTTTATACGATGCTACGGAACCCTTCATGGGCGAGTCCGACTCGCACTTGGCCGCTTTTTATTTCTTAAAACGATCATACTTATATGTCTTTTGAACATGGATTTGAGCCATTGAAACGCCACTATTTTGAATGCGATTTTGTTGACGTCAGGGGTCGTATCACATGTTTATTTATTATTAGCGTTTCTTTTTTCTTGTTTTTCAAATCATAAAAAAAAACCTTAATACAATATACTTGTAAGTATATTGTACTAGTATTATATCCAAGAGTACATTGATTGAAACAAGTCTCGAAACAAAATTGAGTGGGGCCGGGCTAGATCATCCGTCATATTTCGTTTCGACCAATCATAATGCGTTTAATATGACCAAATAAAAAACTTTTATGTAAATTATAAACCTCCTTTCAAAGGAGAGGCCTATGTCCAGCAGTGGACTGTTAAAGGCTGTTGATGATGATTGATGATGATGAAATTATAAAGACAATAAAGAAGCTATTAAAAAATATTTGAGACAAATTGAAAATTTATTCATATTTCCAATTACCCATTGTCTAATAGAGGATTTATTTGCCATATTTATTAAGCCATGCATACAAACTTAAAAGTAGACCAAAGGGCCTACTCAAGGTCCGGGAATAACAACAGTCCTTTAGTATGCTACTCGTAAGTGGGATAAACTCGTAATAAACGATTAGTATAATTAGCAAATTTTTCCAGGCAAGCATTGAGTTTGAAACAACTCGACAACGGCGTCAAAATTCCTCCTTCGGGTTGGAAATGTGCTAAATGTGACCTCACCAACAATCTGTGGCTGAACCTTACAGATGGATCTATACTTTGTGGAAGAAGGTTCTTCGATGGTTCAGGTGGAAACGATCACGCTGTTAGTATTTTAACTACTAGCTGTTTGTAAAATAGCCTAAATTATCAGCTATCTGAGAGTGAAAGTCTAAGCGAGAAAAAAAAATGTTTTTTTTTATGTCACACACATAAAAAAACCATTTTTTTTTGTATGTATGTACATATATCGACTGCCTTGTTGGTCTAGTAGTTAGCGTATGCGGCTGCTGATCAAGAGGTCTCGGGTTCGATTCCCGGGTCAGACCAAATACTTGTGTGATCCACAAATATTTGTTTCGAAGTCTGGGTGTTTTTCTATGTATAATTATGTATGTATTTACAAAAAAAAAGTATGTTTATGTATTTATATCAGTTGTTTAGTACCCATAACACAAGCTCTGCTTACTTTGGGACTAGATGATGTTGTGTGTAAGATGTCCATAATTTTTTTTTTTTTAAATATATATACTGTCAAATGCATTTAGTAAAAACTGTTCATTCGATATAATAAACACACAATTAAATTTTAAATTTACCTATATGTAGGATGGAAATAGGAGAAAAAGAGAAGCATATTAAAAGTATTCCATTCTACAGAAAGGTAAAATGACCTGGTCATGGATAAACCCTATGGTTAGTTTTGGAAATAAAATGCCCGTGTATTTCTTTTCAGGTTGAACATTATCGAGAAACTGGGTATCCTCTAGCAGTGAAGCTTGGCACCATTACAGCAGATGGAAAGGGTGATGTATTTTCATATTCAGAAGATGACATGGTTGAGGATCCCTATCTTGCGGACCATCTTAAACATTTTGGCATTAATGTTCAACAGTTGCACAAGGTAAGTCATTTAGCTATAGAAATGGTTGTATTTTTATTAATATTAATGTATGCCGTTATAAGGGTTATAGTGTGCCAATCTTAAAAGATAAACATATGTCATACTTTTCTTTAGAATTTTTAAATGACGTACGCGCCATGAAATTCTCGGCTCTTATGTCATTTCGGCGTTTCATTCGAGTTATTTTAAGTGCACAACGTACAAAATCTCGCTTGTGACGAGAACTCCATTCGGACTTCGGAGCTGTCAAACACGTTTTATAAAACTAAATTTTCAATAAAGCAGTTGTGCATGACACAGTGTGGTGACGGATTAAGAATATAAAGTGTCACTACCCCTATTCATTCCATGGGTATCGTAAGAGTCGACTAAAGGAACAAAATAAGCAGCTAACATCACTGCCAAGAGTAGGAAAACTTGAAACAAACCCTTTACCATCCCGTCTGGCCAGCGTGGTATAGTAGGCCAAAACCTCCTTTTAAAGGAGAGGCCTATGTCCAGCAGTGGACTGTTAAAGGCTGTTGATGATTGATGATGATGAATGACACAGTAATAAAATACTATCTCGTTTGCCCAGTGTCGTGTGCACTCAAATGCTGTGCATGAGGTATCAAGTTCTATTCCCGGGTCAGATAAAATGTAATGATCTGCAAATATTTGTTTCGGAGTTTGGGTATTTTCTAAGTATAATATGTATTTCCAAAAAAAAAGTACCTATGGGGTTGTGTATCAGATGTCCGAAATATTTATTTACTTTTTGGAATTATATGTATACCACACATTAGAACATTGGACTAGAAACTCAAGACAGTGACTAAAAAGTTCATGTACTAAAATATTACGTAATAATTAACATTTAAACATGCTCTATCTTGTTTACAGACAGAGAAATCGATGGTCGAACTAGAATTAGAGCTCAACCAACGCAGTGGCGAATGGAATACTCTGCAAGAGTCTGGCAGTGAACTGATGCCGTTGAGTGGGCCGGCTCTCACGGGCCTTAACAACCTCGGCAATACTTGCTATATAAACAGTGTTGTACAGGTATATCACTGAGAATATTTCTTATTTATTTATTTATGTGGTAGACTTGCTTGAAATATCATAGAAAAATTCATTCATTCAATTGCCTTGATGGTACAATATTAGCATATGCGACTGCTCTGGTACAGTCATGGGTTCAAAACCCAGGTTGGACCAAATGTTTGTATTAACTTGATTATCTACCTACAGTGCTTAATATGCACTTTGTACTCAATGTTACTCATACTATTACTCGTCGAAATATTATATCTACAGACCAACAGGCAGACTAACTCTCAAGTTGGTACATTCAATTATAATAAAAAGTTTAAATACATTTTGTGTACTGTACAGGTAATGTTCCGCATGCCAGACTTTGTGCGTCGGTTTGTGGACGGTGCACCGGAAATCTTCGCGACTTTCCCAGATGATCCTGTCAACGACTTCAATGTACAAACGTAAGTATCCATGCACCATGCAAGTATGTAACGCCCGCATAAGCTATATATATATCCTATCACGAAGGATTTTACAAACATACTAGAAATGGAGACAAAGAACACCAAGATTCAGATCAATTTGTGGATTACGCAAAATGTTGTCCTATGTAAGGTTTGTACCTATAAAACTTAGCGCAGTAGAGTATATCGTCCTCGTAGTTGGAAAATTAAAAACCTCTGATTTTGTGGTTCTGAGTTAACGCGATTTAGTGTTTTGTGAGAGAATTTTTAGTTGAGACAAAATTCAACAACTCGTGTTATTTACAATTAGACATTTAACTTATCATTGACCACAATTGTTGATTTATTTATTGAGTTATTTATTTTTACTTCAAAAAAAATAGTGTTAGTCTGAAGATATTTTTTATTCCATCTGTCCAACAAAAATGGCTATATTTTTGGAACGATACGAAAATGCCTGTAAGGCTCAAATATGCGGCATGTTTTAGTTGTTTGAAAATAGGGAAAAGTAAATTTCGCCAAAACCGGACTTATTTAATTTTCCAACTACGGGGACGATATAATTAAATCACTAAGCTGTGCGTAAAGCTAGAAACACACACGCAAACATGAAAGAAACAACATGTACACAATAAAAAATTACCTTAACAATGTCACAACACTATTAAAGTTACTCTTTCAAAAATCGTGTTAAAAATAAAAATCTTTTTATGTTCCACAGAGCAAAGTTGGGAGTGGGATTGCTCTCAGGCCGCTACTCATTCCCAAGCTATGAAGGCTCCCAGGCTGGAGTGTCTCCTCATATGTATCGTAATCTAGTTGGAAAAGATCACCCTGAATTTATGAGCAAACGTCAGCAGGACGCGCATGAGTTCTACTTACATTTACTGTCGCTTCTCCAGGTGAGTTTACTGAGTCAGTTTATTAAAAACTTAGAGAAGACAAGGACGGAAGATTCTCGATTGATTCCATATCTTAAAGGTTCTGAAAGGAAGAGACAATTTATATTATCAATCAATTAGCAATCAAAATGACTACTCGGCCTGATGGAAAGCATTAGTAGAATCCATTCGTGATGGTCACCGTCTTCACCCACACTATATCGGCCTAGTGATAGAGATAGATTGTTTGTTCCAGCGCCACAGCCGCACGAGCTGGAACCCAGCGGACTGCCTGCGCTTCAGCGTGGAGGAGCGCGTGCAGTGCGGCGAGTCTCTGGGCGTGCGCTACACGGCGCGGCCCGAGCACCACCTGCCGCTGCCCGTGCCGTTGCACGCTGCCACCAACACGACGCAGCTGCGCGACTACGAGGCGCGCCGGGCCGCCGCCGACGCCTCCGGACAGCGCCTGTCAGTACACACACGAGCGCGATCCTGCATCGCGCTATTACTATTTTCCTACTGAATCATGTAAATGTCTTATTGGAAGGTTTCGGGTTCGATCTCGGGTCGTGCTAACAAGTGTTATTGACGTTTTATAAATAGAAATGCTTATTGCCTCCAATTAGGCAGAAGGTATCGAAAACCCTGTGCCTGGAAAAGCAATGCGAACCGTCGGTACTGAGTCTGATGTCGTTCCGATTATTTCGGATAGCCGTCCCATCGAATTATGAGAGTAAAGGAACAGAGAGTGCACCCGTATTTGCATACATACGGCTTGATAGGTGTTCTTAAAGTCTGACTACCAGACACTGGGTTATATGCTATAAAAAAATAAAGATCACCCTGTAAATTTTAAGTATGTAAAATTTAGACATGTTTGTATGTGATCGAATGAAATTACTATTCTAATTGTGTTAATAGTTATGAAAAGATATGCAATAATCGTCTCGCTTGTCGATCAGATCTCTAAACAACATCAGTAGTCACAAAATATATATATATAACTGAAAATCTTTACTTTTACAGAGATCCATCTCAATTAGTTCGCCCACAAATACCTTTCCAAGCCTGCTTGGAAAGCTTCATGAAAGAGGAATCTGTTGAGATGTTCTACAGCAGTGCGGTCAATAAGAAAGTCACAGCTCACAAGTATGTAACACATTATTTTCTAGTCGACGTATTTAAAGTGTCTAAAGCCACACCAATCCTAAAATTTTTGTAAAATGTTTCTTCTCAGAATCACTCGATTGGCAACATTCCCTGACTACTTACTGATACAGCTCAAAAAGTTCACTATCAAAGAAGACTGGACTCCTGCTAAACTAGATGTTGCTGTTGACATGCCCTGGGAGGTCAGTACTATAAAGAGATATTTTAAAGTAAAAAAAGCTAATCAAATTTAGATAATTTTCGATAGATCGATATTGTTAAAAGATGCTTTTTAAACCACCGAGTTTTCTAGATGGCTGAGGTGCAATAAGAAATGACAGAATTCATAATTATTTGTGTCTCAAACTATCAACCAATGTTTATTATTTTGATTTGATAATGATATGTTATGTTTGTGGCTTCAACTCCCGTGCCTCGGAGAGAACGTACAAATAAAATGGTCAGTCCTGCTCCTGATCTCTCTCCGATCGTGTCGAATAACCGCCCCATCGGATTATGAGAATGAGGGAACAGAGAGTGCACCTGTTTTTGCCCACATTGTGCATTATAATAGCTGTTGCGTAGTTGGCTAGTCTCCTATACGACTGGCCAACTGAGATCGGCGAGGAGAACATTTTGATTGTATATATGAAGATGCCAAAGTTATTCTTCTGATGGAAAGCATGGGCAGAACCCAGGAGTGGTAGATCCCATCCTCATAACAGAATGGTTACCCAAACTATTACGGCCTAATGAAATGCTCTGCACCATTGGGCATTGACCGTGCATCATTGTATTGTATTTACCTAATTATAATGAATGAATAGGTAGATCTAAGTTGTCTCCGCGGTCGCGGGCTGCAGCCGGACGAGACGCTGTTGCCGGACACCGCGCCAGAGACTGCCGCGCCCGTCTATAACGAAACGCTGCTTGCACAACTCGTAAGTTACCGCCAGCTCCTAACAACCTAAATAAAATATATGTACATACAAACCAGATATGTTTCATACAACAGTTCATTTAGTCTGTGACTGGAATTCTGGATGGGTTATTATTTCCATGGCAGGAGCTGGATGCGAGAAGACCAAAATCGATCAGAGTGGGGGGCAATGGGAGATAACTATGTCCAGCAGAGGTCTGTGATAGGTTGATGATGATGATTAATAAAATTCCTATACCTTAGATTTATTATGGTGTATTTTTTTTTCTGAATTACAAGTTTAATCCAGTTTTACGTATCCTTTATATTACTTTACTATTAAATAAAATAGATAAGCTTAATTTGTATTATCTAAACTTTTATGTCCTACTTTTGTCTAGCTAGTGGCTAGAGTGCACGAATAACTTATTTAAAACCTTAATCTTGTTTGGTTATCAATGTGAGACATTTGTATGTGCAGTTGGACATGGGCTTCCCTGTGGAGGCGTGCAAGAAGGCGCTGTACTACACCAACAACAGCGGCATGGAGGCCGCTTCCAATTGGTTAATGGAGCACATGACCGACTGGGACTTCGCCAACAAGTTCGAGCCGCCAGGCTCACAAAGTAACTATCCATTTTCTTATATCATAAATATAACATCTATTTCAAAGTTAAAATGTATTACAAAGTATTATGGGCTACTTATGGAAGTTTGGCGTTGTTTCTCGACATTGTATCGGAGAGCATGTTAAACTGTTGGTCCCAATGTAATGAATATTTATGGCATATTTACTGTCAAGCCACTCAGTTGGAAAATTGATGTACCTACAGGTAAAACCTGGTCCTAAGAATTAGCAACTAGTTTAACCAGTTTTACCTAAATATCATTTTTCCTGCAAAGTGGCAAGGAAGAGATTTGAGTGTAATTCTGAAAATTTTCTAATCAATGTTTTAACAAAGGTTTAAGTTTAAAGTTTACGTGTAAAGATGATCCTGATATCATTGCTTTATCCGAAACTGGTAACCCCAGATAAGCCGTGATATAAATATGTACCTATATATGGTCTTAGAGGTAAATAACACGATATCTTTACAAATAAATGAAACGGAAGTGTCATTTAGTAAGATCAAATAAACAGTTTTTTTTCTAAACTCACATCTAACGCATGCATATACGGCACTGACAACAAAAAAGCAATCGTTAAATCGAATAACCCCGGGAGTCGGCTATTACCTATTAGTGATGTGCCTAATCGTTAAATATGTATATCCGCGGATACGGATCTGAATACGGATATTTGGTGTTAAGATCCGCGGATACGGATCTTAACTTTCTTACGCAGTTGGTGTCGGTGCGCGCGACCTTGATTCATTTTTCGGCTTGCATTGCGCGGGCGGATCTTTCTTTTGTTTTGTTTAGTTTTGTATTTAATACAGGGCAGCTTAGATAACGTTTGTGTTTGGTACATGAGTTTAGGGAAGTTAAGTAATTTGGAATTATTTTGTGAAAATAAATTAGGAATGTGCTGTGTAAATTTTTGATGGAAAATATTCCCGTAAGAGTAAAGGCACACTTCTTTAAAAATCATTTACAAGGAAAATATCCTCTTGAATAAAAAATGTATTTATAATTATACTTGATTTTAAGGAATAAAAAATTATATGTATTGAATTTGATAGTTTTTATACTACACCTGATCGGAACAGTAGTCAATATTCCCTGAAAATGAAAAGAGACTGTTAGTCTTTTTCTTGACCTGGAGGTAAAAATGTATAAAAATCCATTTCTAACGTGTTTTGGCAGTAGAGAAAGTTGTATGAATTTTCGTTTCTCATGTGTTATCTTATCTGTGGCGCGTGCCTGCCCAAGGAGTTTTCATATAATTTAAATATGGAATCTCCGTGCCACTGACATCCTTTTGTGAAGAATAAAAAAAAACAAAAGGAGCGCAAAATATTGGTCAAATTCTAAGCTAAATTGTGTCTTACATGGTGTCTTACGTTTTGATTTTATTTTAAAAATACTTTAAATGTTCCTCACAGGTGTAGTATAAAGCACTGTGTAGAACTCTTGTGAAAGTCCCATTCCTACCTCGGGAGTATTGTGGCCCTAGGCTGCGCCTTCGGGCCACAAACTGCTCCCTCGCTAGTAATCGGTCCCTTTTCTCCCTCGGTGAACAATGTACTATTAATTGCTACATAATCACCTATTTAAGGAATTCATCTATGAGTTTAAAATTAATAGGTAAAGTAAATAGATCCTTAAAAGATCCGCCAAACAGATACGGACACGGATCTTATTTCTACCTCGGATATCCGCGGATACGGGTACGTATATCCGGCACATAAATAGTACCTATATATGTGTTTGTTGTAAGGCGCGGAGAGTGGCGCGGCGGCTCCAGTGGACGAGGCGAGCGTGGAGCAGATCATGTCGATGGGCTTCACCCGCGTGCAGGCCGCGCGCGCGCTCGCCGCTACCGCCGGGGACGTGCCGCGCGCGCTCGACTGGATCTTCAGCCGCACCGACGAGCTCGACCAGCTCGACCAGCCCGCCCAACCCGGGCAAACCGACCACTCCGCCCCGCGTACCGACCGCACGCTTGGCTGCAGGGACGGACCCGAGAGTCAGTACACGCCTCATCTAATTTATCTATATAAAGTACATGTCTCAGTAGTCAGTGGTAACGTATGAGACTGCTGATTGAAGCTTCGGGTTCGATTCCCGGGTCGGATAAAATGTCTGTGTGATCCGCTTATATTTGTTTCGGAGTCTAGTTGTTTCCTATGTAAATTATGTATGTACTTAAAAAAAAAAAAAAAAAAGATGTCCGTAATATTTATTTACTTAAGTGAGGCCGTTGAAATAACATCTCTGTGATTCTCCGAGATCGTGGTTATCGCGATCCTAATTTGATCTCTAACAGTAAAGTGATAACTGATTTTGAAATTCTGTCAGCTTATCCTCCACCCTCCTTGAGAGATGAATTCAGCAATAACAAAACTAATTTATATATTTTCATATAAAAATAAACAAAAGATAGATTAATATAGCCATTCACGCTTAATACCGTAACAGAAAGAAATAGGGAATAACATTATGTATTTTAAATTGAAACTTTACTCTCTTTTACTGCTATTATTTAATACTGTTTTATTATCCACAGAATATAAGCTGGTGGCTTTCATTTCACACATGGGCACATCCTCTATGGTCGGCCACTACGTGTGCCACGTGCTACACGAGGGCAGATGGGTCATATTTAATGACAATAAGGTGAGCAACGGAAATATTGCGTCAATTGGAATCTACTCTTGCTTTCCATCAGGCAGAGTAGTCGCTTTAACTGGATCTAAATAAAAAAAACACTTTACGTGAGCAAAGTTTTAGTATAACTCGTGCGAGCTAAGATGGCATCTGACTCATATGACAGTCGTTTAAAGTACCGAGTGCATAAAAAAATATAATTTTATTCAAGTTTTTTAAAAGTTCAACATTTATTTTGCACTAAGTAGTTTCTCATAACATACTACCTACTTTTCTATTATTATTTAACCTAGTTCTATCTAACCTACTATTGATTATCTAACCTAGTATCATCTTAAATAATATTAGGTATTACCTAATATTAGCGTTTTCAATAATAGGTATTACCTTATATCATTTAAATCACTGCACGAAGAATGCATTCGGGTAAATAATTGATGAGGCCTGTTTCCTATCAGTATGCATGTGTATTTTCTTAACTCGGGTAGGAAAGTACCACTTAATTGTAGTCTTAAAATATCATGTATATATTTTTTATTTGAAACTATTGCGTCTCACAGTCGCCATGCTCTTTTTTTTCGAGTCACCTTTCTTAAAATAATTGGGTTACCCAGACGAATCTAACGATATATTAATTAAATAAATTCGTGCAGTGATTTAAATGATATTAGGAAATACCTAATAAACTATAACTATTAGGGCCATAGCACACTAGCAACTTTTAGCATCGGCGATCGGCAACTAGTCGCTTTTTAGATGCTAAATACGGCGAACGAACGCTCTACACCGCACACTTAAAAACGCCAAACGCGGAGATTGAGTCGCTTTTTAGAAGCACGACCGGCAGCTGAACGCTACTCTCCGCACATATTCGGATGCCGGTAGCATCGATTTGGCATCTGAGCAGTCGCTAAAACGCGCGTTTCCGATACCGCGATCGAACGCAGGAAGTCGCTAAAACGCGATGCAGCATCGATGCAGTCGCAAAATCGCCGATCGCCGATGCTAAAAGTAGCTAGTGTGCTGTGGCCCTTATGGAAAGATACGTGCAACGGTAATAGTGTTGCTAACGCTACTCGCAAGACGACAGAGGGTCGTCACGCGGGGGAACGGCATCATGTTTCGTTTTGAGCCGGGTGCCATCTTAGCTCGCACGAGTTATAATGTAGTATTATTTGAAGCTATTTATGTTATAGAAACTTAAGATATTGTTTAAAGAAGGAGAAAAGCAGGTTGTATAACATAATAATGTTTATTTTTATTTCAGGTGGCCTGCTCAGAAAACCCGCCCAAAGACCTCGGCTACTTGTATCTTTATGAAAGGCTGTGATTATGTTGAACTCTGATCTTGGTTGTACCAAATAATCGCTGGCACAGCCCTATGAGACAAGGCAAACTATGTGTTAGACTGCATTTGTATTTACAATAAGAGATTTTAATAAAATTAAAACGACTTTTAGGGCGATATTTATTGAGAAAAAAAAGAAAATGTTAAGAAAATTTAAATTAGGGTTAAATAAAGTTTATATTAATTATTTTGTGCATGGAGAATGCTTTTGTGTTGCAATTTTATAAGACTTTTTATCTGTTTTGTAGTATTTTGTGATTAGGTAATGAACTAGAAATAATCATTATGAATGCTAATGCCAAAACATGATATTTTGTCATCAGCTCTTATTACATACAGATTTTTCCTAAAGTGTTTACTTGACTAACATAATGGTTACTCGAACCTAATATTTTATTATTAGGTACAGGCAGAGAAGTAAGTACTTTTTTGGCATATTAGCAATACAATGTCATTACAGTAATTCCTTATTTATGAAGAACTCAGTTGTAATATTGCATTATTGACATTTAAAAACCTCATTACAAATATAGCTTATAGTTATAAAGCAAAAACAAAAATGACAAAATATCAAACACTTATGAAGGGAAAATACTTCATAATTGTTTATCAAAACAACTTTTTGTAAGTAAATGTAATGTTTGTGCTTAATAGATGAACAGTAGCATAATAATGTGTTATTTATTTCGAAATGCAGTGTTGATTCTATTGTATATTAATCATCACTAAAACAACGAAAACGGAGAGTAAACTATTACCAAAAATGTTTGTATTTTTCTTTACTAAATACTTTATTTTTTAGAATAGAAATAATACATTTGATACATTACTTGGTTGAAGACTTAAAATACTAGTGACCTGACTTCGCACGAGCTTCTCAAACTGATATTACGATAAAACTGATCACCAAACCTCCCCATGCCCCAGAATACATAATTAAATTGATATTAATCTCATTACCATTTCTGGACTGATATCAATACCCAGTTTCATGAATTAAATGATGTCATGTTGTTCAAATAATATCAAAGGGTCATCAAGGATGGACCCATGAAGGAATCATAGGTGTAGAGAACTCCAGGATGGGTTTTCTTTTGCTGATATCAAATAAGTAAGCATATAGTTTAGACTACACAAAAATTTACGTGATTTAAAGTTTGGAATTTATTACTTAATTTTCGGAGTCTTATCGCAATGTGTCTTTTTTAATAATAAAACAATTTTATTTAACAACTAAATACAATTTTAATATAACTTTGTACATCATACATTAGAATTTATACTAGCGTTTGAATCTATCTAATGGCTTCGGAATATTCTTCATGAAGATAGTGCGTTCATCATAGTATGTGTTGAACTTTTTGTGTTCACGTCTTTTCCGAGGATCTTTTTTACAATTGCTGGGAGTCAAGTTAATCATTAGACCTGTAATAGAAATACCTGTTTAATTCTAATATTTGTTTGCGGCGGGGCGGTGTGTCGGAATCGAACCGACTAAAACCACACGGTGTGTGCGCTTGAATTTTAGGAGGAGTCCAGGAAACTAATTTCTCCTTTTGGACCTCTCCCACACCCATGAATGCCTTTTTTTTTTATAATCCCCTCGGACCATCACCCGCCGGGGCTTACTGCGGGGCGGTGTGTCGGACTCGAACCGACTTAAACCACACGATGTAACCTCTGCACTGTGTTTTGGGAGGAGTCCAGAGAAGGGATTTCCTTCTGGATCCCACCCAGCGCCTGCCCGTACTGTTGAGGGCACCATCTCGTCTGAAAGTTTCTAATTGGGTCACAAGCAGACGGGACACCCATGAATGCCTGCCGCAACCCAAAAAGCTGCGGAGGATAATTTGTTCCAAAGAATGATTATCTGAGCCAAAAAGTGTCTTGTCCATTTACATTCTCACCTGTATTACTTCGGTCTTTTCTACATTATATTTACCCTTTTTCAAATTTAATTAGGGAGGTGATTCTTTTTATGGTACTTCACAACATTCAGAATATTTTGAACATTGTTTTAAATGGGTAAAAAAAATGTATATTAGTAAGAAGAGTACTACAATTCTCAAGTAGAAGACTATAGTTTCTGTACTACTAATGCTGCAGGATGAAAGTGCTATTTTGTACTTATTGAGTGGCAAAATGTTAAGTAGGTAAAATTAACTACAAATCTCACATACTGCCATCTAATCCAAAACTGGGCAGAGCCTTTACTGTTATAAATTCATAACCAGTCTTCTGATAAACAGCTTTACATTTTCTACAAACATACACCCCAATACAAAAACGATTGTGTTCATTACATATTTTTTGTCCTGGTACTGTCACACCTACACACACATAGAAATTTGTAATAATGATTTATTACACTGGAATCTCAATTTTTTTTTCATACGAAAGAAACACTAAGTAGTTATTATTGGTAGCGGCACGAAACTAGAGCTGACGGTTATTGAGCAGAAGTCAAAAATAAGGTATCACAGGGCTACAGGGACAAAGGGTGCAGGTGCGTAGTGCTGATTGGCTAGTCAGTTGTATTTCATCCCAATCGTGTTCTGAGTGTATTGTTATTGCCATTCATTGTTATTTATTTTGTTGAGTTTGAGTTTGTTTGTTATTGTTGGTTTTTTATTAGTGTGTTTATAGTAGATAGTGATTATGCCTAGAAAAAAGACAGGCACGAAAAATGGTGTATGACGTGTATTGTTTTGTAAAAAGAAAAACCAATGAATTGATTCTATAAAGCAAATAAAAAGTGAGATTGATGAAGCAACAAGTACTTTGCTCAACCATTCGAATAGCAGCAAAATAAGACAAGCTGCAGACATTATGAAGACGGGTAACATGAAAATAAACAATATCATGTTGTTGTCTTATCCATATAATTTGTGTTTTTATGTCTTAAATAAAATTGATCAAATTCGATTATTATTATTTTCTACCCAATTTATACTTAATCACACTGTCACATGATCATCTTTGAATTGAAGTTGTGGTTTTTTTCATTTACTGATTTAAATAAAAATTAGGTTAATATTGAATAGTAAAACAACCTGTTACCTACAAACTTTGCAAAACGTTTACATTACCTATTCATTCATGTTTGCGCGTGCGACTGTACCTAATATGCTCAACATTTCAGTTGGTGATAGACTTACTATTTCATTAAATATGTTCTTAAAATTATTTGGTTGTACTAATTAAAGTTATAATATGATTGATCCGCTTCCTATACTATTATGGATATTCATAAGTAGACTAGAAATTTATATGAGCCATCTCATTACTCTGTAAATTCCTTTAGAAATATTTGTCACTCTTATAAGAAAATTATGACAATACTACCTACTAAATTTATATGTATATGTAAACTAGATGACCCAGCGAACTTCGTACCGCCCAACTTTAAAATTCCATAACTTGATCGCAGCGCCACCTACCGGGTCCAATTGCGAATCTAAGAGCGCCTTCACACTAGCGTTTGTCCAGCGTAGGCGTTCGATAAACGTATGCGCAGCGCAGACGCCGCGACGACGAGGCGCAGGCGTGGCGTGGTCGCGGCGTTGCGGACGGATAAATGAATACGCTGCGTTAGCGCCGCAGGTGCGCGACGCATGCGCCGCGTTACTGCGGAGTCATGTACATTCCTGTTCACACATCGATGACTTGTATGACTGATAATATTTTTTTTAATTTAATCTCATTTTAATAGAAATAAACCTATTAATATTATATTTGTTTTTTTATTATTAAATATATCTTACCTTAAAGTAATAACAAGTCTTTCTTCAGGCGATACACAAAGCCTCAAATGTGTATCCTGATATTGTATATCACTGTGTATTTTTTGCAACAGTTCATCGAATAAAGGCTTCGCCATTCGAAAGTAAGAATAAAAATATTTTGAATCATTTTTTATGTGTTTACAATAAAGTACAAAATAATCACTTTCACTTAACCTTGCACTCCTTAATGGGCTCTCCCACATCCTTTTATTTTTTTTTGCACGTTTTCGTATATTTTTTTTTAACAGCAAAGTCAACAATAGAGTTTCCTCGTCAGAATCCATTTTGTTAATGATATTCCCGAAACGACAACGCAATTGTGTGATGTCTGCGCCGCGTTAGCGCAGCGTTCAATTGACTCCAGAAGAAATGCCGCGACAACGCGACGCCTGCGCCGCGTTATCGCGGCGTCTGGGCTGCTCATACGTTTATCGAACGCCTACGCTGGACAAACGCTAGTGTGAAGGCGCTCTTAACCATTCCCAGATCCCCTTGAACACACACAAAAAATTTAATCAAAATCGGTCCAGTCGTTTGAGAGAAGTTCAGTGACATACACACTCACACAAGAATTATATATATAAAGATAATGTATCTTAAATACTAAATGTCAGAGAAGAGTACTTAGTATAATGTGTTAATACTAACCAGCTTTTTGTGCCATTGTTACCATTTTGCCTATCTTCTTCTGTTGTCGCCTGCAGAGGCCTGTTATACGCCTTGGAAGCATGCATCCATCAGTTCTTACAAACTGACTTAGAATTAAAACGTCAGTATGTTTGACATCCAGTCCTAGAGCACACATATAGCACGGAGGCTTTGATGTGGGATCAACGGGCTCGTAACCCGGAATATTTTCCGCACGAATTAATAATTCTGTACGAGGCGAGGGAACTGTCACTCCTTCAACAACGAGAGTAGATCCTTCTTTGCGTTCTCGAACTAAAAGCAAACGAATATTTCGTAAATTGTATCACTTATTTTCACTTTGAAGGTTATGAGGTTGACTTCATTTTACACTTACTGTCTTTTAATTTTAATGGCTGTGTCGTAGCTATTGAACGCACTGAAGTAGAAATAATAGCACTTCTCGCTAATGAAAATCCAGCCTTAACCAACCCCGCCATATTTAAGTTTTTATTAATTATTTCCTAAATTCATACAACAGTAGAAATCAAGAATGTTTGGTTGAAGTCTGCTGCCAAATTTGACAGCGTAACTTTTTATTTCTGCCTAGATTATTAGAAGAAATCAGATTTATGTAAGGGTAACATTTAGATTTGACATCCTGAACTTGTCCGTATGAGCTGTTAGATGAAAAAACGCGGAAAATTCCAAATTGGCAAGACGTTTAATTCTTTGTTGTTGAAATTATTTTTCCATAGTCAAAAGCATTTGTCTTATTTATATATACTACTTTATAACACTACATAGTATAAAACAAAGTCGCTTCCGCTCTCTGTCTGTCCCTATAAAATACTATAAATGCTTGGATCTTTAAAACTTATTTTGTTGTTTTTTTTTAGATAGAGATCACTCTAACTATTAAAGAAAATATCTATTGAATCATCAAGGGGAAGGTTTATATATATAATACATGCATAATTTAGTAGGGAAACATTGTCAAGTTTAGAGGTTTCTGATGTAATGTCGTAAATAAACCCATTTTTAGGGTTCCGTAGCCAAATGGCAAAAAACGGAACCCTTATAGATTCGTCATGTCTGTCTGTCTGTCTGTCTGTCTGTCCGTCCGTATGTCACAGCCACTTTTTTCGGAAACCATAAGAGCTATACTTTTGAAACTTGGTAAGTAGATGTGATCTGTGAACCGCATTAAGATTTTCACATAAAAATAGAAAAAAAACAATACATTTTGGGGGTCCCCATACTTGGAACTGAAACTCAAAAAATTTTTTTTCATCGAACCCATACGTGTGGGGTATCTATGGATAGGTATTCAAAAATGATGTTGAGGTTTCTAACATCATTTTTTTCTAAACTGAATAGTTTGCGCGAGAGATACTTCCAAAGTGGAAAAATGTGTGTCCCCCCCCCCTGTAACTTCTAAAATAAGAGAGTTATAAAACTAAAAAAAATATATGTTGTACATTACTATGCAAACTACCAACGAAAATTGGTTTGAACGAGATCTAGTAAGTAGTTTTTTTTTAATAGGTCATAAATCGTAAACTGCAATTTACCTTTCATTTAATCAATACACAATTATTAAAACATCGATCAAAGTTACAACGAACTACAAGAACTTTTATTTGATGCTACTTGTTGATACGGAACCCTTCATGGGCGAGTTCGACTCACACTTGGCCGCTTTTTTTACGCTTACATTGCAAACGTTGGCTGTACCCTACGAGATAGATCAAAATAATGTTCTACAGTATTGTAACCTTAAAAAGGTCTACAAAAAAGTCCGCGATGGTATGTATCTCTTAACCCACAAATAACCATTTTTTATTTCTTACTTTTTACGAGAAATAATAGCTTATTTACGAAGCGATTTTAAGCAGTACAGTATTAATCCTTATCTAATTAAGTACCCTAAATACATTGTGCATTTAATATAGATTAATATGGCACTTTATAGTATGTAATTTAAATTAATATTTTTGAAGATATTACAGATTTAAAATTGCGGTGGCACCAGTCAAGGAGGCCGGCGCGGCGTGTGCCTATAAATAGCGCGTCGAAGAATACGTTTCGCACTTTCGCGTTGTTGCACTCTAGCAGCGATGACACGCGTTTATCGGAGCTCTCTAGCGAGAAAAGAATAATACATAATAAAAAAATCGGCGAAGTGCGTGTCAGGCCACGCATAGAAAAGGGTTAAGTAGTCACCCTTAGTGATAGATAGATTTAAAATCGTGTTCAATAGATAATTATTCATCATCATCATCATCAACAGCCTTTAACAATCCACTGCTGGACATAGGCCTCTCCTTGAAAAGGAGGTTTTGGCCTACTATACCACGCTGGCCAGACGGGTTGGTATAGGGTTGGTTTCAAGTTTTCCTTCTCTTGCATCGATGTTGTTTTGCGTAGTTTATCCCTTCGTCGCCTTTTACGACACCCACGAGATGAATAGGGGTGGTGACACTCTGTATTCTTAATCCTTCACCACACGGACATAATTATTATGTTTACTTATTTACGAATTTCAGACATCTTACACACAACGCCATCTAGTCCCAAACTAAGCAGAGCTTGTATTATGGCTACTATTCGTAGGTACTAGACAACTGACATAAAAACATAAACATACTTTTAACAAATATTTGTGGATCACACAAACATTTGGTCCGACCCGGGAATCGAACCCGAGACCTCTTGATCAGCAGCCGCATACGATGACCACTAGACCAACAATTCTTTATTTTTGTACGACGTTTTCCAACTGCGTGTTTTGTACAAGTTAAGCCCCTATAACTCCTACAATAAAAAGTCATCTAAACCGCTATAGTTTTCCTTGAAAGTTCAATGACTACTAGACTACTATCATGATTTTTTTCAGATTTTTTGAGCCAGCCGCTTAGCTTTTAGAGGGAAAGACGCCCTGAATACCTTAATACAAAAATGGTTTAAGCAACCTTGCAATATTTTTAAGAGACCTTTCTAAGATACCCCACCCCACACGATGGGGTAGACGCGAGAAAATAAAATTATCCCCACTTTACGTTTATGGGAGGTACCCCCAAATAAAAATATTTTTAGCAATTTTACTGTAGCACTTTGTCGACATAATTACAACACATATTCCTGCAGTTTAATCTTTCTAGCACTTACCGTTTAGACGGTAAGTCGAGGACGGACGGACAGACGGACATGACGAATCTCAGGACGAAAATAAGGGTTCCGAACTTCCGAGTCATAAACTTCGGAACCCTAAAAAGTAGCTAAAGTTACACCTTGTATCATTAGCAATCTGTCCGTTCAAAATAGGCCAGGCAGGGTGCAGTGTTAACAACATTTTTACACCACCATAAGTTTTAAATAAATGAATAATGCGCAATAAGTACACTTTATTCTTTGTTAAAAAATAATAATAATAATAATGATAATTATCGCAGACAGGACTATTGTCGCCAATAAGCCTGACATTGTGATGATAGATCGATCACAGCGCCGCGCAATGATTATCGATATCGCTGTTCCTCATGACGAGAATCTCGTGAAGGTTGAAAAAGAAAAACAAATAAAATATTTGGATTTATCTCACGAGATTGTCGATATGTGGAATGTCGATTCGGCGATCATTGTTCCGATAGTCGTTTCTGTTCATGGTTTGATAGCCAAGAGTCTCGACCAACACCTAGCTACCCACAGACTAGCTTTCGCTCGCGGCTTCGTCTACGTATTATTCTGATGTAAACGTATTACTTTGATTGAATTTTTCACCCTCTTAAGGATGGAATTTTCCAAAGTCCTCTCTTAGTGCTCGTGCTCCCCTACGGCGATTCAGACACTGGCGATGCGAACACGCGCGTAGGTGCGGGCAGCCAATCCCGAAGCTGCTGGCCGCACGCGCTCACTGCAGTGTGTTGGACCTGGCGTGTTTTCTATACTAATCGATGTACTTGCGTACAATATTAAAATCTGCCGCTCCGCGTCGTAGCGTGATGCAGTGTGTGAATCGCCTACGCGCCTCAAGAAGCACATTTGCCCATTTTCAGCTTCCTGCGGCAAGTAGTTTCGGCTGTGCGATGTCTCTCAGTCAGTCAGTAACGGAGCAGTTCTATAAATATTGAATAAGCATTTGATCATTACAGATTTTGTTATTATTTCTAACGTCTTATGTTCAAAAATTTATAAATTTGTTCAATAAGCTAGATGTACGAAATTAATATAAATATTTTTTATTGATTAACACGTTTACTCACATCTATGGTTCTATGGGCAATATAATTTGATCCATAGTTCTATGTTTTATAAATAAAATAAAATTGTGATGGGTCGCAAATATTTATTGAATAACACATATTGATATTTAATACCACAATACACTAGACACAATAATATTTAGGAGAATAATATATGAATAAAATAAATATTTCGGACATTACATTTCGGATATAAAATAAAATTATATATATAGGTACATACTATAATATAACATCCATACATTTGTATCATAAAATAGACTGCTAAGCAGTCATTAAAAAAATATTTTTAATATTTAGCATTATTTTATTTATCGCAATCATTAGGAATTATTGAAGGAATGAGTAGCCGAGGATTGAACTACTTAGTGCGTGCAATTGGAGAGGCCTATGTCGAGCAGTGGACTGCGATAGGCTGATGATGATGATGATGATGATGGAACGAGGAATTTTTAAGTAAGTACTTTTAGTTATGGACGGTAATAAACTAAATTGCATTTGAAATGCAAAGTATAAAATCAGCTAATAGTAACTTATAGTTATTCTATGAAGATCATCAACATAAAGTGTATATTGCTAAAGCAAATAATTATAAAAAGATGATTTAATTGTCAGTATAAAAATTTGACAATAATTGTGTATTATAAAAACATCATTAAATATTTTAGTTCTTATCATTTCAATGTTTCTTAGCGTATTTCGCGACTCAAACGTCCAGCCCGCGCGACTGTTTTTTGGTCTAACGTCCGTCGTCCAGCCATTCGCGGCTCTCGATACGCGCGCAACTTGGCGGGCTCCGACAAAATAAAAACTTCTTAAGTACATAACCATAAAAGCTAGTTTAAAGAAAAAAATACAAAAAAAATTTAAGACATTACAGATTAAACTTATCTATTTTTTTAATAGTTACATAACATATAGAATACGTAATACTGGGTCAAACATGTAATTCAGAAAAAAAGCATTCATTTCAATCTTTTTAAAATATAGGAAAAAATAATTACATTTTTGAATAACAAATTAATATCACAAAAACTAGACTTATTTTCCTTTCATAATATACATAAAAGTTTACATAAATTTAACTATAACTATTTAAATAAATCGAAACAAAAAACATACTCTAAACTGTCTGCAACTGAAAACCTAAGGAACACCTCTATATTTTTAAGCAATCTTCAATGAATTTGGTATATTTTTATTCATTATATGTATTATATTGTTTATTATGGAATGTTATATGGTATTTTGTATATTATTTTAATACATAGAATGTTATTAATGTGTAAAAAACAAAATTGGCTGACACCATGAGAACGTCGGCAGTATCAATAGTTTGAGGTTTAAATTGGACTACATTTATCACATATAACTGCGCTATGTAAACATTATCGGAAAGCGTAGTCTTCTAGTTTATTTTGATATATTAAACTTGTGGGATAAGTACAGGGAAAGTTAAGTACTTAGGACTTAATTATCGACACTCGCAAATATACATACGTAACGCGAGTCAACTGAAGTTAAAAAATTCTCATGTTGTAACCAAAGAGTCTTACACTGCCATCTTACGTTTTTTAGTAAAGTGCATGTTTATAAACAAAATGTGATGAATTGTTAAAATATTTTTTGAGGAAAATTAACAGGACAGGAAATCTGCTTCGATACCCATATTTTTTCAAATTGCTGAAACGTCGCCTAATATCTTGTTTTTAAACAAACAATCTAATCTACGGCTTTAATCAATTACTTAAATTCAAATTGTGCTTTCTCATGTAAATTTCCCTAAAAACGTCGAAGATAGCGATGATTGATTGTTGCACTTCAGTTTACTTGGGGCAAGCGGCGTTGTTGGCAGCTGACGCGACTTTCTCTGCTGCCTTCTTGGACTCTTCAATTGTGGCGTCTGAAAAATCATCATTGCAGAAGTTACCACTTTATGTCTGCTCAATTCGTAACGATGAATTCTAGTGATTAATCTGTGAAGACCGATTTGCACAGATTTATCGAACGTGTGTATGAGAAGTTGTATTACGTCAATCACAACAACTGATCGTTACGTGTGTAGCAGGCATTAGGGACATGTTTGTAACCTCATACAGGTAGGTAAATATTCGCTTAGTACTACTAGCTTAGTTTCAAATCTGATACTGAGAGATTAAATTGACATCAATCAACATCAGAAATACAAAATATAAACAGATGACATTCAATACTTTCTAGAGAGCTGTCTAGTGTCACACATTTAACTGTGTATTAAATGCGACGACTCACGCTCCGACTTCTGATTTAAAAAACAAAAACATTTTTTTTGTTTATCAAAATAAATACAGCATTAACTGACCTATTTCATATGTTTATATTGTTTTGGAAATAGTCTAGAAGAGTCACAGAGAGTCTAGTCCCCAAACACATTATTCATCTACACAATAGTCCATTTTTTAAAACAAAACAGCAAAGTTGTCAGCGGACGACAACGTAATAAAACGAAGCATTATACACTTAACCGTTATTTGAGGCTTACTATTTGAGAGGGGCGTATTTGACTTCCGCTTTAATTGCCCTCTCTTTTACTCTTTATCAGTATTTATATCTATCTCTTTCGCTCATATGATTTCTCCCACCAGGTGGCGATGTACAAACCAGCTTATGGTTGTTACAGTTTAACAGCTCATTGGCATCTAAAATTCCGCACTGAGCAGTCGTTGCTTAGTCAACGTTGCAGAATTGTCGAATATATATTTTATATACACTGCCTTTAAGAGGTTCGTGATCTAATCTGATTCTAATCGATCTAATTCCTTATTGGTTAGTTTTACGATACGTTCTATATTCCGACATTTCGAACGGATTATATCGCTCATTATCACGCGTAGAGCCTTAATCTCTTACTACGATCGCTAACGGCTCTGGTTAATCGTTTTGATCAGGGGAAGTAACATTGAAATGTCATTACGATAGTTGTATTTTTGTAGAATGTCCCAATGGACCATGTTGGGACATGCTATATGCTGTGTGCTTTCCAGCCCTTGCAGGGCTAGCTACAAGAACAGCTTTCGCAGAGCTCACATTCAATGTATCCTTATTTCAACTTGGGTTAGTCTTACAGACGATGCCTTATCTGATTTACGCATAGACGCTGATCGAATGATGATTCAGAAAGTATTAAGTCACCTAAGCACTACGTTACTGTTTTAGTTGTCACCCTGTGGCATGTGCTGTGACGACAAATAAATTATATTAGAAATATATCATACGTTGGTAAAAGGGATTGTTTTTATGGGCTCCAAGTGAAACCCCTGATTGAACGCGAGATCTTTGCCCCAAAAAGATTTAAAAATCTGCCAAGTGCATGTCAGGCCACGCACAGTAAAGGGTTCCTCAGTCACGTGGATTTAAAATCGTATCCAATAGATAATTATTATAGTCCAAGATCTCAGAGCCGCCAGACCTACGTCATTTGTGCAAAGCTGAAATTTTCAGGATTATTAGTACAATGTCTTGTTAAGATGTATGCGTACCCATTAGCTTGAAAGCGGGGCCGGTTCTGAGGTCGCGCGAAGTACAGATGGATAAAATCCTTACTTACCTACGTTAAAGGTGTAAAGCTAGTATTTACAATTTTTTTAAGAATATTATTTAAAATTAAAATTCATTACTGCCAGACACTTTCCGTGGGCCATTACTTCTGCCAGACGTCTAGAAAGTTGTGAAAAAATTAGGTAAACTACGTTATAGTAGCAAACCTAAATTTTATACATATTATCTAAGGTAGGTACTATTTTAAGACCATTACATGGGGCCAGACCAGTCCGAAAGGCCAATCATCCCCCCAGATACCTTTAAATATTTGTAGTAATTAGGAAGCTGAGGTATATCATCTTTGGTATTATTTCAAGAATAGAATTGTAAATTATTAAATGGTTTTTACACGCTTTTTATTAGCTTCACCTGTATGTTTGTTTTTTATTTCAATTTCAAATTTCACGTAGGTAAGTAAGGTTTTTTACCATCTGTACTTCGCGCTACCTCCCAAACGGCCCCGCTTTCAAGCTAATGGGTACGCATACATCTTAACAAGACATTGTACTAATAATCCTGAAAATTTCAGCTTTGCACAAATGACGTAGATCTGGGCTCTGGGATCTTGCTCTATTATGTTCACGTGTTAATTTTGTATGACGTTTTCCAAGTGAGCGCATTTTACAAGTTAAGTCTCCATAACTCCTGAATTAATAAAGTCATCTAATCCGTTATAGTTTTCCTTCGAAGTTCATTATGTGGACCACCATCACGATTTTTTCCAGATTTTTTGATCCAGCCGTTTAGCTTTTAGAGGGGGGGGGGGGGGACGCCCTGTTTTTACAAAAAAGTGCCCTTTAAAGTGGAATTTCTCGCAAACGGATACCTGAATCAAAAATCGTCTTAGAAACCCTTTATTGTTTTTATAATACCTATCTAATGATACCCCACACGATGGGGTAGACGCGAGAAAAAATTTACATCCCCACTTTACGTATAGGGGAGGTACCCCAAATAAAAATATTTTTCAAAATTTTATTATAGCACTTTGTCGGCGTAATATCAATACATATTCATGCAAAGTTTCTTCTTTCTACCACTTACCGTTTGGACGGTAAGTCGAGGACGGCCTCCTTACTATGTTGCTTTAGTTCCCAAGGTTATGGTACCTCAACTTAGCCTCGTGTATATTTCTTCTATTAGTGCCGAAGTGGAAAAGTTGCCACTGGAGAGCAGACGTGTTTCAGTAACCTGTGACCTAGTTACTGAGTATTAACCTGTAACCTAGCTAAGAAGATATCTAACATATATAATGAACCATAGGACATGTCCCTTCCAATCCACTGACCAGAATTTGGTCGTTTTTGGGAAGGATCGATATATGCTAAAAGGACTTGCTATACTTACATTTTTGCCGCACAGGTCCGAGGGTTGCACCTAACGCAGCTCTTATGATGTCGGTACATAAAATTTTCGCAAATCGTTCGCTCGTATACTAAGGAGTAAAATCGGATACATAAAAAATACTTTGAAGTTCAAAGTATTTTTATTCACATATCCGATAATGTTTCTTATGTCTTTTAAAATAAAGGTCATTTTCCTCGATCAATAAAATGCTTTACACAGAAATAATACATAGTCAAGAAGTTTGGCAAGACTTGCTTGCGAGTAAAAAGTACTTGCAAGTATTTCATGCACGTACCAGGGCGCCCTACTTCCAAGTGCATACCCGGTATTAATACCCGGTACGGTAAATACGTCTCATCGCTACCTTCATCCGTTATTACTGTAAACAAGTGGTGCCAACCATACCAAAAAGACCCACTTGTAAATTAATAAGTACATTTTCTCAAATTCCTTAAATTATTGTAGGAATCTCAAGATACCTTTCATTAGGTATTATTGGCTTAATTCAGATATTGATATCACATTGGCGTCCTCTTTCCTCCACCAGGTGATGATGACAATCACGTCTCAAATATTTAATAAGCCTCAAATAACGGTCAAGTGCTTAATAGCAGTGTTTTGCCTGAAAATATAACACAGATTAAATACTTATTTGAGGCTTACATTCCAGTACTACCTGGTGTATATTATCGACTCATTGAGCTGTTAAACTGTAACAACCATAAGCCGGTTTGTACAGTGCCCCCTGGTGGGAGAAATCATATGAGCGAAAGAAATAGATAGATATAAATACTGATACAGAGTAAAGGAGAGGGCAATTTAAGCGGAAGTCAAATACGCCTCTCTCAAATAGTAAGCCTCAACTAAGTATTTAATCTGTTTTATTTTCAGGTAAAACACTGCTAATAATAAAGGATGTAAGCATCTTATAAAGGTTAAAATGAATGTGATATGTCTGTGTTATGTTTACTGAGACATTATGTTAGGTACAACTCCAAAAATAATCCAATACCTACCAGTCCTCGATAAGAGGTAAATAAAACAATATTATTAATTGCTTTAGTGAACACTCATCCATCACACACATAATTACCAACCTATCGTGTATTTTAATTACCAACATTACAATATATGACATTGTTATCTACTAAGTTATAGCCAAAGGACATTAAAAAGTGAAAAAAGCACTTAACGCACTTGGGGAGCGCTAACCGGTGGTAATCACTTACAAAGAAAACCAGCAGAAATGCAACAGTAGTGAAGTGCTACGTTTCATTCCTACATCTAATAAACTGTTTTCAATAATTTGTAGGTACTTGTATATAATTTTACTTACTAGCGGCGTTCTTGGCCTCCTCCTTTGTGGCCTCTGCGGCTTGCCATGCCATCTCCTTTGTGTCTTCAGCAGCCTTCGCTGCTTTAGCCCTCACGTCTTCAGCAGCTACCTTACAAGCGTCCATGGTATCTAAGAAAAAAATATATTTTTAAGTAAATAAATGAAGTCAAATAACATGTACTACGCCAGGTGCTTTTATGTACATACACACAAAGCGCATCCAATCATTTGTCGAGGAAAATTGATCGTTTTTAGGGTTCCGTTGCCGAATGCCAAAAAACGGAACCCTTATAGATTCGTTATGTCTGTCTGTCTGCCTGTCGTCCGTCCGTATGTCACAGCCACTTTTTTCCGAAACTATAAGAGCTATACTGTTGAAACTTGGTCAGTAGATGTATTCTGTGAACCGCATTAATATTTTTACACCAAAATAGAAAAAAAGCAATAAATTTTGGGGGTCTCCATACTTAGAACTGAACATAAAATTTTTTTTCCATCAAAACCATCTATGGATAGGTCTTTAAAAATGATATTGAGGTTTCTAATATCATTTTTTTCTAAACTGAATAGTTTGCGCGAGAGACGCTTCCAAAGTGGTAAAAGGTGTCCCCCCCCCCTGTAACTTCTAAAATAAGACAATGATAAAACAAAAAAAAATATATGATGTACATTACCATGCAAACTTCCAACGAAAATTGGTTTGAACGAGATCTAGTAAGTAGTTTTTTTTTAATACGTCATAAATCATAAACCGCAATTTACATTTCTTTCAATCAATACACTATTATTAAAACATCGATGAAAATTACAACGAACTACAAAAACTTTTATATAATGCTACTTGCTGCTACGGAACCGTTCATGGGCGAGTCCGACTCGCACTTGGCCCTTTTTTTTTATCAGGACACGAAAGGTCTTACTTACACTATTTAATATATATTACAAAGTCAAACAATAAATTGATGTACCAAATCCATAGGGTTACCTATGTAAATATGATTATGTTTAGAAAAGCTGTTTTGGCATAAAAGCACCTGGCGTAGTACTACTGTGTACAAAAAATAAGGTGACATTGTATTTATTTCGAAAATTCTTTATTTATTCTTCCAAATCAATTTCATCCCCTTCAAAGTAATCCCCTCTCGATGCAATGCACTTATCCGAACGGATTTTCCAATCTTCGAAACACTGGTTGTAGTCACTTTCCAGGATGGCCTTCAGTTCCGTCTTCGCTGCCGCTTGAATCTACTCTATCATATCAAAACGGTGTCCCCAGAGCGGTCTTTTGAACGAAAAACTCAACCAAAAAATAATTCAATGTTTTCGGTAACAGTCGAGATTTGACGCGCTTGAGGTGGGCCTCCATTTTGAAGGATGGTTTGGGAACCATCCTTCAAAATGGTATTGACTAAGCCTTTCGATATGTCCAATACATCAGCAAGGTCTCTAATCGTTAATCGAAGGTTTTTCAACACCAATTCTTTGATTTGTTAGACGTGAGCTTCGTCGGTTGAGGTTCATGGTCGCCCAGGACGCTCTTCGTCTTCGACACGTTCACGGCCGGCTTGGAAATCACTACACCATTTGTAAACATTTTTTATAGCCTCATCACCAAAAGCTTTCTGCACCATCCATAACGTATCCGTAGCAGAAAATTGTTTCCGCAAACAAAATTTAATGCAAATTCTTTGCTCAATTCGACATCGCAAATAACGAAAAACTTACTTTTATTTATCAGCTCACAAAACGACGCGTATCTCAAACAAACAATACTGAATGAAATAGGTATGAATATTTTGACATGAAATGAAATTTCACATAGATGTCACTGACTGTACAACTACCAACCTAAAGAAAATTCTCCAAATCCTTCGACGCGCGCAGTTTAAATTCAAATGTCACCTTATTTTTTGGACAGTACTAAAGTCGTCACAAAATAAGAAGCCCGTTTTGACATTTGACATGCCGCATGTAAGAAATTGAAAAATCAAATTCATAATCCTATTTAATTACTATGTTACCCATACACTATCACAACGCATATCTTAAATAAGCATCAAGTTTAACTTGATACTGAAAAATTGCACTCAAAAACACGAATTAATCGTATTAGTTACGCCACGATGACAAATGTCAAACCGGGCTTCTTATTTTGTGACGACTATAGGTCAACAAACAGGTTTGCCAGAAACTACGAGCCTTTAATTCAAAAAGTTATTTTTTACAACTAAAATATTGAGTGTATTTTTCCCAAGACATACTGACCTACGTAATCTACATAATGCGCTATATATTTGTAGATTAAGTACTTGAGCATAGTGTTAAATACGTTTGTAAAAAAACATTGTTTAATTTAAAGTAGTTAGGTGTATATAAAACAGATAACTAACAAGGTCTAACCATGAGCATGACGCATCATATAGAAACCCTCGAACTGGTGATGTCACCGTAAGCAATGCATTCAAATCAAAATAACATGAATAAATGTGTTGCCTAACCTAATACACATTCATTAGATACATAGATTATCATTCTGTCTGATTAAAACTACTTCTGTAATTAATATTGTAAAAATGAATTCAGTCTGTTTTTTTATTTGCATACTCAGTAAGAACATTCCATGTTTGTTGCAGATCATGTTATATGGCTGTATATTTTATAAAATGAATTCAAATAAAATAATTTTAGTCAATATGGTATGTCGAATTGGTCACATAACATATTATTAAGAACTATTGCTCTAACGTCAGCTCTGGAAACGACTACTGAAATAAAGTACAATTTCATCAAATTCATGTTTATGATTTAAGTTGTTTTTTTTTCCAAAAAAGTACATTAGGTACTCATACTATTTACTGCATTTCTAATAAGATTGTCTGTGAGGAACAAGACAACGCCAAAATTTAAGTGCAACAAATTTCATTAATTTGCGGCCGTGGTGTACATGTAAGTACAGTAAGGACAACAAAAGTTTTTTTTTAAAACCTTCTTTTTGGGCACCAATTGTTTTTTTTTTGTACGATTCTTTCTGGGACACCCAGTATAACGTGTCGGTACCCGAAATAAAAATAGTTTTCATAATTTTATTGTAGCACTTTTTCGTAGTAATTACAACACATATTCATGCAGTTTCATCTTTCTAGCACCAACCGAGTGGGCGGTGGTCTAGGACGGACGGACATGACGAATCTATAAGGGTTTCGAGTCATGAACTCCGGAACCCTAAAAAGTAACTTAAGTTACACCTTATATCATTAGCAATCTGTCAGTGAGTACCTTCAAAATAGGTCCAGGCAAGTTGCAGTGATTACAACATTATTACACCACCCTAAGATTAACTGGTAGAGAATGCTCTGGACAATAAATCCACCGATATACAAAACTGCATAAAGTTTTAAATAAATAAATAATGCGCAATAAAATTTGTTCTATAAGTTAAAAATCAAATAAATGAGACTAGCTTTCGCTCGTGGCTAACGTATTTTTTTGATGTATACGTATTACTTTGATTGATTTTTTCACCCTCTTTAGGGATGGAATCTTCCAAAGTCCTCTCTTAGTGCTCGCCTACGCGCCTCAAGAAACACACATGCCCATTTTCAGCTTCCTGCGGCAAGTCTCTCAGTCAGTCAGTAACGGAGCAGTTTTATAAATATTGATTACCTAAGCATTTGATCATAACAGATTTTGTTATTATTTCTAAAGTCACTCACCCCTTATATTCAATAAGTTAGATGTACGAAATTAATTTATTGAATAACACGTTTAGTCAAATCCATGGGTATAAGGAAATATATTGTGATCCATAAAATTCTATTGTTATGTTTTGTAAATAAAATGACAATGTGGGTCGCAAATATTTAATGAATAATACATATTGCGTAATACAACAATACACTAAACACAATAATATTTGGAAGAATATAAAAAAATAAAACATGGAAATAACAGAAATATTAAATGTAAGCGACGATTAAATTAACATCTTTATAAATTGCGACATTGTGTACCCAGTTCGTATAAAATAAAATTATATATATATATATATATATTCATACTATAATATAAAATCCGTACATTTGTATCATAAAATAGACTGCTAAGCAGTAATTTAACAAATATTTTTAATATTTAGCATTGTATTATTTATCGCAATCTTTAGGTACTATTGAAGGAACGAGGTATTTTTAAGGCTTTTATTCGTGGACGGTAATAAGCCAAAACCAAACGTAACGCGAAATGCATTTGAAATGCAAAGTATAAAATCAGCTAATAATAACTTATGTTATCATAAGATCTTCATGTGAGATTGCTATCTTGTAACTTAAGTGTATATTGCTATAGCAAATAATTATAAAAAAGATGATTTAATTGTCAGTATACAAATTTGACAATAATTGTGTTTTATAAAAACATCATTAAATATTTTAATTCTTATCATTTCAATGTTTCTTAGCGTATCTATACAATATATTGTACTACAAATTAAAACAAACTTACAAATAAAGTGCATGTTTATAAACAAAATGTGATGGATTTGTTAAAATATATTTTGAGGAAAATTAACAGGACAGGACAGGACAATAGCTTCGATACACATATTTTTTAAATTGCTGAAATGTCGCCTAAGATCTTGTTTTTAAACAAACAATCCAATATACGGCTTTAATCAATTACTTAAATTCGAATTGTGCTTTCTCCTGTAAATTTCCCTAAAACGTTGAAGATAGCGATGATTAATTGTTGCACTTCAGTTACTTGGGGAAAGCGGCGAGCCCCTTGCTGAGCAGGCCGGCAGTCCCTTCTGAGGCATCGTGAGTCACAGACGATAAACCGGAGATCAACTGGAAGTATAACAAAAACATTCTAAATTTTAAGAACTTAATTCGGTGCAATCTTCAAGTTATTGAGCCGTAGCCCCACGCTTTTTATTAATTATTTTCTACTTTATAGTTTATAAGCGTGTTTGTTTAGGTTTTTTATTTAAGCCCCTTGTACTTATATAGGTTACTGAAGTCAACAAATTTATATAGAAAAGTTTTTCGAAACATTTATCTACAACCCACAGTTGAAGTTAGA
The DNA here is from genome assembly GCA_932526445.1 of Phragmatobia fuliginosa. Classification (NCBI taxonomy): domain Eukaryota; kingdom Metazoa; phylum Arthropoda; class Insecta; order Lepidoptera; family Erebidae; genus Phragmatobia; species Phragmatobia fuliginosa. The sequence goes on from OW052067.1 coordinate 17,494,920, forward strand.
ATAAGAAAAACATATTTTTTTAATATTATGTTAATTCAATACATTAATGATTTGTTGTCTGCTTGTTGATATAATTTGGGAAAACATCCGAACACATCAAGTAGTAAATAATCTATATTTTTGTTTTAGAATCTGCTTATGTATATCGAAATACTTAGGAATAATAGTGAAATGTATAAAGCTCTTAGAATTTGGAAGAAATAGGTTCTTACATCCTCTCGCTTCTGGTTCAGATATTTGTCAGCGTCCTTGATCTTGGAGTCAATAACATTTCCCGCGTTCTTAATACCCTCATCGGCAGCGCTCTCTACTCTTTTGTATGTGTTGTCAACGGCATTGTTGATGGCGTTGTTGGCATCTAATGCGGCTTTCTCTGCTGCCTTCTTGGACTCTTCAATTGCGACGTCTGAAAAATCATCATTGCAGAAGTTATCACTTCATGTCAGCTCAATTTGTAACGATGAATCCTAGTGATTAATCTGTGAAGACCGATTTGCGCAGATTTATTAAACGTGTGTATGAGAAGTTGTATTACGTCAATCGCAACAACTGATCGTTGCGTGTGTAGCAGGCATTACGGACATGTTTGTAACCTCATACAGGTAAACATTCGGTAAGTACTACTTGCTTGGTTTCAAATCAGATACTGAGAGATTAAATCGACATCAATCAACATCAGAAATTCAATTTTTTTACAGATGTCATTCAATACTTTCTAGAGAGCTGCCTAGTGTCGCACATTTAACTGTGTATTAAATGCGACGACTCACGCTCCAACTTCTGATTTAAAAAACAAAAAAAAATGTTTTTGAACAATTGTTTATCAAAATAAATATAGCCTTAGCTGACCTCTTCATATGTTTATATTGTTTTGGAAACAGTCTAGAAGACGAGACACATTAGTCACTGCTCCATTTTTTAAAACAAAAGTTGTCAGCGGCTGACAACAGTATAAAACGAAGCAATAATAATAGACATAAGAATCTTAAGAAGGTTAAAATGTACGTGATATGTCTGGGTTATGTTTACCGAGACAAAATGTTAGGTACAACTCCAAAAATAATCCAATACCTACTAGTCCTTGATAAGAGGTAAATAAACAATATTATTAATTGATTTAGTGAACACTCATCCATCACACACATAATTACCAACCTATCGTGTATTTTAATTACCAACATTACAAGATATGACATTTTTATCTATGAAGTTATAGCCAAAGGTCACTTCAAAGGTGAAAAAAGCACTTAACGCACTTGGGGAGCGCTAACCGGTGGTCATCACTTACGAAGAAAACCAGCAGAAATGCAACAGTAGTGAAGTGCTACGTTTGATTCCTACATCTAATAAACTGTTTCCAATAATTTGTAGGTACTTGTATTTAATTTAAAATATACGATAAAGGAGAAAGTTGTTCTATTAAAGACTTATGTTTTCTAAGTACTTACTAGCGGCTCTCTTGGCCTCCTCCTTTGCGGCCTCTGCGGCTTGCCATGCCGTCTCCTTTGCGTCTTCAGCAGCCTTCACTGTTTGAGCCTTCGCATGTTCAGCAGCCTTCGCTGTTTTAGCCTTCGCGTCTTCAGCAGCTTTCTTAGACGCGTCGACTGTTGCGTTGATGGTATCTAAGAAAAAAAAATTTAAGCAAATAAATGAAGTCCAATAACATGCTTACATGCACACAAAGCGCGTTCAATCTTTTGCTGAGGAAAATTGATCGTTTTTCTTTTTATTTATCAGGACACGAGGGGTAGTCTCATTTAATATATATAAAGTCAAACAATAAATTGATGTACCAAATCGATAGGGTTGCTTAAATATGATTACGTTTAAAATTAACACCCAACAATTCTTTAATTTAGAAGACTAGAATCTAATCTAAATACTTTAATTTCCAAGAGCTGTTTTGACATAAAAGCACCTGTCGTATTAGGTCAACAAACAGGTTTGCCGGAAACTACGAGCCTTTAATCCAAAAAGTTATTTTTTACAACTAAAATATTGAGTGCATTTTTCCCAAGACATACTGACCTACTTAATCTACATAAATGCGCTATATGTAGATTAAGTACTTCAACATATTGTTAATTACGTTTGTAAAATAACATCGTTTAATTTAAAGTAGTGTGGTGTATTTAAAATGGATAACTAACAGGGTGTAGCTATGTGCATGACGCATCATGTAGAAACCTTCGAACTAGTGATGTCACCGTAAAACAATGCATAGAACAATCAAGTCTCATATCACGCAATTTTTCCTCAGACTAAAGGTTTATATTAGAATGCACAAGTCCATCAAACTTTAGATAATAAATATCAATATTAGAGGTCAAGCATCCACACAAACTCAAAAGATTAGTCAAACTACTTTATGTGAAGTTAAAATGTTGAATATTGCTAACACCATTTGTATCTTCCACTGCATGTTTGCAATCATCTATTACTTATCCAGTTTTTTTTTTTTGTTTGATTACATAACACCGAAAGGTACAGTAGTGATTCTACCATTTTTTATATTTTCAATGAAGAAGAAAAACCAAAACACTCATACATTATTCCAACTCATTACCACACTTAATGAGTCCTACTCCGATGTCAAAACAGTGCACTTTCGTAACAAAAGGGTTTACATATATTATTGTTTGAGTGATGAAGCTCTCGTAAGCTGCAATTAGTTTCCCGGTCAATCAGACAAGTTTTAGTTCAGATTATGCCTGTTGTTGTTGTGTTGAACTATTTATTCACAATCTACTACTTTTTTGGTACATTGGATTACTTGGGTACATCAGAGGAAATAAAATGGCTCAATTTTTAAAATATACCACATGACTAATATCGGCTTCATTAGTAAATATAATTAGATAAAGCATTGGAAATTATAATTTACCTTCACAATCTACGTTGTCTGACACTGCTACCGCTTCAATTTCAGCTAAATTAAGTATTCGACTACAAAAAGGTTAGCAAAATAGGGTTAAACGAAGGAAAATAAAATTAGTAGTTTAGTAGCATAAAAACAGCATGCAAAATCTTGAATGGAAAAAAATTGTAAGCATATTTTGAATGGAAGCATTTAAACACGAATAAAGTATGAAAGTACCTTTTTTGCTGACCCTAAAAATCATACACTCTTATCTACAACTCCAGAAGCTACGTTCTTTGTCGTATCTGCTGTGCTCGCTAACCTATCTGAGAAGGTGAAAATAAAGTTAAATGATAACCTAAAATGTTATACAAAATAATAATTTTGATGATTATGATGAAATGAATATAAAACAAAATGACACGAACTCAAAGTATGAAAGTACCTTTTGCTGACCCTAAAAATAATACACTTATCTACAGCTCCAGAAGCTATATTCTTTGTCGTATCTACTATGTTCGCTAACCTATCTGAGAAGGTGAAAATAAAGTGTATTTTTTTTTACAAAATAATAAATGTAATATTCATCTACTCTAACGGCCATAGCAAACTGGGCGACTTGTCGCCGCGACAAGACGCAGCGTTGTCGTTTCATCGGGCGTCTCTGACGCCTGGTGTGCGGAGCTTAGAGCAAATTATATGAAGTTTGTCGGCCGCAGCCTGTCGTCACGTCAAGTCGGTCGAGCTGTCGCTGTCGCGTGTCGCCTAGTGTATCGATGTACCTTTTGCATTTCCTACGAAAGATGCACTTTTATCGACTGTTGATGATGCTACATTTTTTGTGTTGTCTACTATAGTTCGTTCGCGTTAAGAATGCAGTGAGCTATCATTGTTAACCGGAATAGCCCCGCGCCCTAACCAATCAAATCTTTTCGAATTACAATGTCAAGGTTATGATAACTGATTTATATTTAAAAAAAATCGATAGAACAAATGATGTGACCACGTCTTACATGTGGTATTTAGATGACGTCATGTAACTCGCTGCAGAAAATTATTTTATTATAAATACTAACGAGGATACTAGTAATAGTGATTAAAATATTATTGACTTAATTTTTACTTTTAAGTGTATTTTTAAATTCATACTACACTTTATAATTATAATGTGTTTGAATTTTAATACCACTGTCAATACAACTTTACCCTGCAATTGCACTGATGACTCATTGCATTCATAACGCGAACGAACTTTAACAGAGTTTGCGGTACTGTCAAAAACAATACAAAATAATTAATGATACATCTATATGTCAACAGTTGTTGCAGTTGCATTCTTGCGAATTTGTAGAGTTGAAATTATAAAATAAATCAGATACATACATTTCAAAGTATTTTTCAGAGTATCCACGCATCACAGGGGTTTTACGAAATTACAAACAATGTATTTTAGAATAATTATTATTTATTTATTTTCTCCTTACAATTAGCTAGGTTACACTTTGTTCTAAGCATTATCAAAACATTTTGCTCCTAAAACTAATGTGAGACACTGGTGCCTGATGTGGATTTGTAAAAGCAAGTATTACAGGTCACCAGGGCCCTCCCGCTAAGTGTAGTATAATGTGACAAAAAATCTTAAAAACGTATAAAAATTAAACATTTATTTCTTAATATTTGAACAGATCAGAACTTAAATATTTCAAAAATCTTTTGCACGTTTAACTAAAGATGCACCTTTATCGACTGCTGATGATGCTAAATTTTTTGTGGCGTCTACTGTGCCACCAGCGGTGTTTACGATGCTGTCTAAAATTAAAATAACGAATTAAATAAAAGAAAATATTAACCTATGCAAAACTATCGTAATTCGTAAGTTTGTACTACCTTTGGCACTAGAGGCGTGAGATACACCTGAGTCCACAGCAGATGCAGCTGCGTTCTTTGTGGAATCATAACCATGAGCTACCGTATCTAAAATTGTTTAGAATTGAATAAATATATGTAGGTATTTTTATCATGTTATTTTTATTGAGTAAAAACTAAATATACTTAAAGTTATTAGATACTGATAGATAGAATGTATGAACATTTAAAAGTATTATTAAAAGACTGCCTGCCTTTTAAAGGGGTTTACAAAATTGTTATTTCACATTGTATACAAATTTAATAATAAGATATTTAATGTTTAATCATCTACAAAATTGATCAGAATTCATAAATTTCAAATACCTTTTGCACTTCCTAAGAAAGATGCACTATTATCGACTGCTGATGATGCTACATTTTTTGTGGCATCTACTGTGCTACCAATAGTGTTTGCGACACTGTCTAAAATTAAAATAACCATATAAATAACAAAAAATATAACTTAATAAAAACAACAAAACTAAGTACAATAAGCATAATCTACCTTTGGCACGAGAGGCGTAAGATACACCTGAGTCTACTGCAGATGCAGCTGCGTTCTTTGTGGAATCATAACCATGAACTACCGTATCTAAAAATATTCATAAGAAATATAACAAAATGAATGAATCTATAACTAAGTATAGCCAACTAGTATGTCCTTTATAAGATGCAAACGTTTTAAAATAAAGTGTTTTATATTTAAAATTACAAATACCTTTTGCACTTCCTACGAAAGATGCACTATTATCGACTGCTGATGATGCTAAATTTTTTGTGGCATCTACTGTGCTACTAATAGTGTTTGCGACGCTGTCTAAAATTAAAATAACCAAATAAATAACAAAAAATATAACTTAATAAAAACAAGAAAACTAAGTACAATAAGCGTGATCTACCTTTGGCACGAGAGGCGTAAGATACACCTGAGTCTACTGCAGATGCAGCTGCGTTCTTTGTGGAATCATAACCATGAGCTACCGTATCTAAAAACGTTCTTATGTAATATAACAAAATGAATAAATCTATAACTAAGCATAGCATTTATGATATGTGTTTTATACGTTTTAAAATATAGTGTTTTATATTTAAAAGTACAAATACTTTTTGCACTTCCTACGAATAATGCACTGTTATCGACTATTGATGATGCTACATTTTTTGTGGCGTCTACTGCGCTATTAATAGTGTTTGCGACACTATCTAAAATTAAAATAAGCTAGTAAATAAAAGAAACTTTAACTTATTAAAAACAATAAAACTAAGTACAATAAGCATTAACTACCTTTGGCACTAGAGGCGTAAGATACACCTGAGTCTACTGCAGATGCAGCTGCGTTCTTTGTGGAATCATAACCATGAACTACCATATCTAAAAATATTCATAAAAAATATACAGAATGAATGAATCTATAATTAAGCATAGCATAATAGTATGTTCTTTATAAGATGTGTTTTATACGTTTTAAAATATAGTGTTTTATATTTAAAATTAAAAATACCTTTTGCACTTCCAACGAAAGACGCACTGTTATCGACTGCTGATGATGCTACATTTTTTGTGGCATCTACTGTGCTATTAATAGTGTTTGCTATATTGTCTAAAATTGAAATAACCAAATAAATTGAAGAAAATATAACTTAATAAAAAAAAACAAAACTAAGTACAATAAGCATGATCTACCTTTGGCACTAGAGGCGTAAGATACACCTGAGTCTACTGCAGATGCAGCTGCGTTCTTTGTGGAATCATAACCATGAACTACCGTATCTAAAAATATTCATAAGAAATAAAACAAAATGAATGAATCTATAACTAAGTATAGCCAACTAGTATGTCCTATAAAAGATGCAAACGTTTTAAAATAAAGTGTTTTATATTTAAAATTACAAATACCTTTTGCACTTCCTACGAAAGATGCACTGTTATCGACTGCTGATGATGCTACATTTTTTGTGGCGTCTACTGTGCTATTAATCGCGTTTGCGACACTGTCTAAAATTAAAATAAACTAGTAAATAAAATATAACTTATTTAACACAATAAAATTAAGTACAATAAGCATGAACTACCTTTGGCACTAGAGGCGTAATATACACTCGAGTCTACTGCAGATGCAGCTGCGTTTTTTGTGGAATCATAACCATGAGCTACCGTATCTAAAAATATTCATAAGAAATATAAAAAAATGAATGAATCTATAACTAACCATAGCAAACTAGTATGCCCTTTATAAGATGCAAACGTTTGAAAATGTATATGTTTTGTATCTAACATTGCCAACACCTTTTGCACTTCCTACGAAAGATGCACTGTTATCGACTGCGGATGCTGCTACATTTTTTGTAGCATCTACTGTGCTACTAATAGTGTTTGCGACACTGTCTAAAATTAAAATAAACTAGTAAAAAAATAAAATATATATAACTTATTAAAAACAATAAAACTAAGTACAATAAGCATGAATTTGTGGCATCTAATGTGTTATTTTTAGTGTTTGTGACACTGTCTAAAATTAAAATAAGCTAATAAATAAAAGAAACTAACTTATTAAAAACAATAAAAACTGAGTACAATAAGCATGAACTACCTTTGGCACTAGAGGCGTAAGATACACCTGAGTCTACTGCAGATGCAGCTGCGTTCTTTGTGGAGTCGTAAGCCTGAGCTACCGTATCTAAAAATGTTCATAAGTAATATAAAAAATAAATGAATCTATAACTAAGCATAGCATACTAGTATGTTCTTTATAAGATGTGTTTTATACGTTTGAAACGTTTTAAAATATAATGTTTTATATTTAAAATTAAAAATACCTTTTGCACTTCCAACGAAAGACGCACTGTTATCGACTGCTGATGATGCTACATTTTTTGTGGCATCTACGGTGCTATTAATAGTATTTGCGACATTGTCTAAAATTGAAATAACCAAATAAATTGAAGAAAATATAACATAATAAAAACAACAAAACTAAGTACAATAAGCATAATCTACCTTTGGCACTAGAGGCGTAAGATACACCTGAGTCTACTGCAGATGCAGCTGCGTTCTTTGTGGAATCATAACCATGAACTACCGTATCTAAAAATATTCATAAGAAATATAACAAAATGAATAAATCTATCACTAAATATAGCCAACTAGTATGTCCTTTATAAGATGCAAACTTTTTAAAATAAAGTGTTTTATATTTAAAATTACAAATACCTTTTGCACTTCCTACGAAAGATGCACTATTATCGACTGCTGATGATGCTACATTTTTTGTGGCGTCTACTGTGCTATTAATCGCGTTTGCGACACTGTCTAAAATTAAAATAAACTAGTAAATAAAAGAAAATATAACTTATTTAATACAATAAAACTAAGTACAATAAGCATGAACTACCTTTGGCACTAGAGGCGTAAGATACACCTGAGTCTACTGCAGATGCAGCTGCGTTTTTTGTGGAATCATAACCATGAGCTACCATATCTAAAAATATTCATAAAACATAACAAAATGAATGAATCTATAATTAAGCATAGCAAACTAGTATGTCCTTTATAAGATGCAAACGTTTTAAAATGTATGTTTTATATATAAATTATCAATACGTTTTGCACTTCCTATGAAAGATGTACTGTTATCGACTGCCGATGATGCTACATTTTTTGTAGCGTCTACTGTGCTACTAATAGTGTTTGCGAAACCGTCTAAAATTTAGTAAGAAATGAAGTACATAAAAACAAATAAATTATAAACAAATAAAACATTTGTGTAAGCATGAACTACCTTTAGCACTAGCAGCGTAAGATACACCTGTGTCTATAGCAGAAACAGCTACACCTTTTGTTGAATCGTAAGTCTGAGCTACCATATCTACAAAAAATATAATTTATTTTACAAAAAAAATCCCTTTAAAAAAAATATAGTTTTACGACAACATTATTAAAACGTGCAAAAAAACTATCTATGTAATGTTACTTATACTGTTGTATCAGCAACTACTGTTGTTAACTGCAGTTGAATGGTGGACCTAAAGTTCGTTTAAATTTGAATCGGTAGTTGGGACGAGCAGCGAGGGTGAGGTGGGGCGGAGGGGCTACGAAGCGCAAAAACGGTCAATGGGAATTCAGTACCATGGCGTCGTTTAGTGATAAACAGCGTGTGTTCTGTAAACGCGAGTAATGCAGCAACAATAATTATTTTACTCTAGCGCAACGAAAATTTTGCGCTCATTACAACATACAGCTTAAAAATAAAGCTCCATCGATTCAGTTGACTAGAATATGGGTACAAAAGTTCGAGGCGACAGGTTCAACAATAAATCAACCACGATCCGGCCGACCTAGAACATCAAGAGATCCCGAAAACGTCAAGCGTGTAAAAGCGTCTATTCGTCATGGATTTCGACTTGGAAGCTGTCTAACGCCTTAGGCATGCCCATAACATCTTTGATTCGTAATCTTCACAAAGATTTACATTTATATCCGTACAACATTCAAGTATTACAGAAATTAAAGCCTCACGCGCTCACAGGCTTCAATTTGCAAACGAAATGTTAGAGAGGTTCACCAGCTTTACCAACTATTTTTCTCAGACGAGGTACACTTCCATCACAATGGGCATGTGAATAAGCAAAATTGCAGGTATTGGAGTGACACTAATCCTAAATTGAAGCATCAACGACCTCTGCATTCACCCAAGATTACTGTATGGGCAGTTTGCCATTGTTGTGGCAAGGAGTATAATGAGACTTAAGGCATTATTGGTACATATTTTTTTGAAGATGAAATGCTGTAACAGTGAATGCAGAGCGGTACATTGCTTTGCTACGGAACTTTTTTTCACCAGAGCTCCAGGACGATCGTGGTTTCAGCAGGAAAGTGTAACATGCCACACTTCCGACGACTCATTAAGTGCTGTTCGAGATTTTTTTGGACAACAACTGATATCCAAAAGAGGTGCCATTTACTGGTCACCTAGTAGCCCGGACTTATCCCAATGGACTTCTTTCTTTGGTTACCTTAAAAGCCAAAATTTTCGCTCCAGGTCGCGGCAGTGTTGAAATAGTCAAGTCAAGGATCACATATGGATGATGTAATTTTTAAACAGTTTCTTTTCCCACGTTCACATCTCACATAACTAATTTATTTTAAATCATCATTTGAAATTTAAACAAACTTTTGGTCCATCGTATATACATATAATATATATATCGGCGCAACACAACATTCAAAGAAATAAGTCATCGCTGCACGTGTTCTTAGTGACGTAAACAACTCGCAACGATCGACCGCCCCACTACAATGCCTATAAAAAGCCGCCCGCTACAGCGGAGCGAAGATTCGTTTGGCTGCGCTCGGACAGCAAACATCTAACTTATTGTGAAATATTCGAAGCTTTGTAATCAATACTAATTAAAAGTGAATTCCGGTTGAAGTGAAGTTTATTTTAAGTTATTTCTGAAAACGAAATACGCCAATAATAATAATAGTAAAGACGTCACTGTTTTTAAAAACATCACCGGGCTCACCTTTCCGTCATCAGAAGTGGGATTACCATGTGTTCTAGACTGTTCGCTATCTAAATTCAGTGTTCGTTGTGTTTCTTCATTCGAATCGATAGTTAAAGTTTTTGTAATAAATAACTACCGACAACAACAAGAAAAATAAAATGGAAAGTTAATTGACAACGTCGGAACATAGAAATCGTAAATTAAGTGACATGCAGCCTATATCGGGTTTTGAGTAACAATTGCAAACGAATTTCAATCGTTTTTGTTTTCAGAAATGTTATTAAACGTGTGATACTTAAATTAAAAAAAAAAAAAGTGGGTACTTCACTATGTTTCGGTAAGTTCGTGGGTATAACGCTTTCTTTCCAGCTAGTAAACATTCCAAACGATAGAAGATGCATCCGTGCTTATATGGAAACAACACAGAGTTCAATGTAAAGGAGATGTAATCCAGTTCACCAGTACCGACAGGGTAATGAAGTGAGGTTACCGAAAGGCTTGTGAGTTGTAATTGGCGCTACACTGGTAAGATTGAATCATATTTTCATATCAAGTTTTGATTTATTTTTGACATAGTTCACCATAGTTCACAAGAGGGTTCACCGTGTGCGCGATTTAAAGCGATAAACCGATCGTGACAAACAATGGCGCGTGTATAAAATTGCCAAAGGATAAGGTGTAAAGCTGTGGCTTAAGAAAAGGGTTAGTAGTAAACGTAGTTGAACGAATTTTAAGGGTTAATTCATACTTTTTGTCTATCACGGTTACATATTGCGAATATTTTGTTTGACGTTATTAAAACGAATTTTTACAACTACCCCCACTGGTGCGTAATAAACTAGGTGTTCCATAATACGATTACACATTGTTTACCGAATAGGTGATGAATTAATAGCAGTGGTAATTATAGTGGCAGTCTAATGCAACGATGACCTTTTACTTAAAAGTAAAGTAACTTTTTAATTGATTTACGTAAAGAGAAAGGAGAGATTTATTAAGTTTGCTAGCCGACAGTGTGTTGAAGGGTCAGGTGAGGCCGAGCTTATAAAAGGTTTAAGCAGTAGTCAGTTCGTTATACAGTGTGAGAGTACAAGTCTGTACCTGGCTGACTATTTTCTGAGCCAAGTTTAAAACTCTTTCGTTATAATTATATGGGATGACGACGAAAGGCGTCAACCCTTCAAGTTGACGCCAGTGCTGGTTATTTTTAATGCTTCCTTCCCCACAGAATGCTCGAGTGTTTGCACACACACTTGCGTACTACAATACCTTCTGAACTAATGACGGTGATTGTAAGCAGCCTAGTGCTTAACTCGGCGGCAAACTTCAGTCTCTCGCTGTCTACGCGAGCTGAGCGCGTGCTGTGATCTGTGGTCTGCTGCTGCCTGGTGTGGCGCAGATCTGCGTTTTACTCGCTGCCTGGTAAGGTGCGGACCTACGGTCTGCACACCGTCTACGCGACGTGAGACCTACGGCCTGTTCACCTTGTGTGCGAGGCGCAACCTGCTGGCTACTCACTATCTGAGGGAAGTAAAACCTATTTTTTCCTATTCGCCATCTAGCAAATGAACGCTAGATGCGTGCTCAGCCTACTTCGAGAGAAGATGTGTTTAGGCCTTTGAGAGTACATACGAGAGTATGGGCTTCTGTTTTAACAGCTTTGCTGTTATGAGAAAGTGTTTCAGTGTCACACATTCATAGTTTGAAATCGTTTGGGTCTACGCAATTAATGCGTGAAAATGATGGGCTAACTAGGGTGCCTCTACCTGGGTGGTGATCACACATCACGGATGATGCGGGTTGTCGTGATCACAGCTATTATCATTTTAAATTTGATACTAAAATCTTGATGTTAAGAGTTTTGTTTTGAAGTTCTCTTTATTTACTGGTGCAATGACACGAGAGACAGAGCTATGTGATGCTGTTTATTAAATGTTGTTTCAGAGTAGCACACAGAGGCGTGTGACCTGCTACTTCCGCTCTACAACCTGATTATACAAGGGAATTGCGACCTGAATGCACCGGTTGGCAGTTTGCTTAAAGGAAGTGCAAAACTACAGGAACCGTATCGGCGTTAGAAGACTACACTCCAGTATCGGTTATTGAGCCTACACCATCCACTTCACAAGCCAATGCAACAGAACAAAGAAAGAAAGAAAAAAAAAAAAAAACCCAGGAACTCAGGTTATGTTTTACAATCCTATTCTACGCAACACAGTACCACAGTGTACGACATGACTAAGTACCACAGTGTACGCTACGACTAAGTACCACAGTGTACGCTACGACTAAGTACCACAGTGTACGCTACGACTAAGTACCACAGAGTACGCTACGACTAAGTACCACAGAGTACGCTACGATATAGTACCACAGAGTACGCTACGACTAAGTACCACAGAGTACGCCACGACATAGTACCACAGAGTACGCTACGACATAGTACCACAGAGTACGCTACGACATAGTACCACAGAGTACGCTACGACTAAGTACCACAGAGTACGCCACGACATAGTACCACAGAGTACGCCACGACATAGTACCACAGAGTACGCTACGACTAAGTACCACAGAGTACGCTACGACTAAGTACCACAGAGTACGCCACGACATAGTACCACCGAGTACGCTACGACATAGTACCACAGAGTACGCTACGACTAAGTACCACAGAGTACGCCACGACATAGTACCACAGAGTACGCCACGACATAGTACCACAGAGTACGCCACGACATAGTACCACAGAGTACGCCACGACATAGTACCACAGAGTACGCCACGACATAGTACCACAGAGTACGCCACGACTTAGTACCACAGTGTACGCCACCACACATAGTACCACAGTGTACGCCACCACACATAGTACCACAGAGTACGCCAACACATAGTACCACAGTGTACGCCACCACACATAGTACCACAGTGTACGCCACCACACATAGTACCACAGAGTACGTCACAATACATAGAACGCTATACTCATATCCTACCACAGTGTAGACGTCAATATAATAAAGGTACACAGATGCCAATTCAAAGAAAAATATTTACGTTTTACAGATAAACTCATCGGAAAAACATCAACAACACGGCTAGTGCAGAGCGCGCACTGCCGGTCAGAATGGTCGTATCGGCGCAACACAACATTCAAAGAAATAAGTCATCGCTGCACGTGTTCTTAGTGACGTAAACAACTCGCAACGATCGACCGCCCCACTACAATGCCTATAAAAAGCCGCCCGCTACAGCGGAGCGAAGATTCGTTTGGCTGCGCTCGGACAGCAAACATCTAACTTATTGTGAAATATTCGAAGCTTTGTAATCAATACTAATTAAAAGTGAATTCCGGTTGAAGTGAAGTTTATTTTAAGTTATTTCTGAAAACGAAATACGCCAATAATAATAATAGTAAAGACGTCACTGTTTTTAAAAACATCACCGGGCTCACCTTTCCGTCATATATAATAACATATAATACATATAATATATATATATATATATATATATATATATATATATATATATATATATATATCACACACACATTAACACATATATATATATATATGATGAACAATAACTAGTTTGTTTAGGAAAATATTCATGATTGATACATATGAAAACACAACCTTTTGCACTCATAATAAATGATGAATATTATCAAAAGCATTTGCAACGATAATGTATGTCATGTTTACCGCGTGATCTATCTAAAATATCATGTCTAATTTAGCAGAAATTTCGTGTGTGATATATAATGCAGTAGGTATAAATATATACGTGTAAATAAAGGTCTAGATTTATTTATAGTATTGTTATTAGTATCTACTAATATAATTAAAATTCTCAGTTTATATCTATGAATCATGTTTAAATTATTGTTGATGTACATTTGAATTATGTTTTAATTAATAGTTACTAAGGTAACTAACAAATTAGAATATTTTATTAACAAAAAAAATTAAGTGAGATCTACTGAATGTTTTTCAAAATCAAAAAAATACTCATTAAATGTATTTGATTAATAAATATAATCATTTAGAAAGAATAATACTTTGGTTGTACCTTTAGCGCCGCCAATAAATGCTGTGCTTTTGTCAACAGCGGTGGCGGCTGCATTTTTAGTCATGTCCACTGCTGCTGAAGCTACATTCATAGTCGTGTCTACTGTTGCTTGTATAGTGCTAGCTACGGTGTCTACGTAAAAAATAAAAGCAAAAAAATTTAAATAATAAAGAACAGCGCAAATCATAAGCAATTAAATGAAAGTTTAACTACCTTTGGCACTGCCGAAAAGTGATGTGCTATTATCAACAACGGCGGTAGCTGCGTTTTTAGTCATGTCCACCGTAGTACCAACTAGTGACGTGCCTTTATCTACTGCCGCTGAAGCTACATTCTTAGTCGAGTCTACTGAAGCTTGTACAGTGTTAGCAACTGAGTCTATGTTTAAGAAATAAAAGAGAAAATATTATAGAAAAAGGTAGTAGAGCCAAAATGACTTCAGCACGAATGGACAAGATTGCCACACTTTTTGCCCTGGGTCAAGGCCTCGCTAAGGTTACGGCACGCTTGGGTCGCGAGAGGATGCAGGGTTACGGGGTTTGTCCAGCGTTGCCCTCGAGGCGCTGTAGATTTTACAACTCCCCGCACTGCAGTTGAGGATTTCGCTCAAAGCTCTGCATATGGCCAAGAGCTCGGCCTGGTAGACTGTACAGTTCAGTTTTCGGCTGTCCCATATTAACAGCACGGCGTCGAACTTGCCTTAAAGCTCGCTGCCATCTGTTAAGATTCTGAGCGACACATTGTTTTGGTTTACCAGGCTTTAGTCCTCCAGGCTCTGGAACCTCATGTCATGTCATACGCAGAGTCTAATGCGTAATCACACCACACTACTACGCATAAAAGAGGCACCCGCCTCGTAGAGAGTGGCTACCTCTTTTATGCGTAGGTCTAAAACCCGGCCAGTGGGCGGAGTTACGGAAGTTAAGCGGCCCAGATTTGACTGTTCGACAGCTGTTTGTAAATATTTAGGGTCTTCGTACAGACGACGCCGACGTGGGTATTGAAAGTCAGCATGTCGTCTATTGTGAGGCTCAAAAGCTCTCGGGACATGCCAATGTTGATCTCGCCCATGCTCAGGAGTGGGGTGTCTTATGCTTCAACTTCTTCGTAAGAAGAATGACTGACGTAGGTTTTAAGTGGCGCAAATTTGAGTTTATTTTTACGCCCCTCCATTGAATAAAGTCAGGGGCGGCACTGTAATTTCGATGGACCTTATCTGTATCAAATTTAAATTTTTTCTCATTAGCTGCAAGACCCAGAAAAAGTGAGGCATTTTGTGTTCTCAGGGTCTTTATAACGTCATCGTCCTTATTATATCTTAGGTAGTCCCCGAGAACACCACCATGTTGGATTGTTTGCATTTACATGATGAGGATGGTGAATTTTCATTTATAATGAGGAGTAGGGATTTTACTCATGCTTTCCATCAGGCAGAGTAGGACGAGTGACTTTTATATAGCAAAAAAATAGAAATACTGAAAATGATAGGTAATTCGATGAAAGTCTAGCTACCTTTAGCACTGCCAATTACTGATGTGCCTTTCTCAACAGTAGCAGCTGCCGCATCTTTTGTTGCATCTACAGTATTTGCGAGCTTATCTAATTAAATAGAAAAATAAAAAAATTCAAACAAATGAAAGCAACGTAAATCAGAAATGAACAAATATTTAATATCACAAAAGCATTTACTACCTTTAGTTGTGTCACAGAAAGCGGTTCTTTTGTTCAAAGCTGCTGCCGCAACATTTTTTGTCGTATCTACTGTGGCACTAATAGTGTTTGCTAAGGCATCTAAAATTAAATCATTTACGACAAATATGAACTTGTGATGCAACTGTGAGATATTGTGCATAACAAACCAATACAGACATTCTTTCTAACTTCAGTAAGAAAGAAATATCAAATACGAATATCGTACTTAGGAATATAACAATCACAAAACTAAAATGAATGATATTTAAGACAAATGATTATAGCGAATTGGGAAAGATGTAATAATATACGATGAGTTAAAATACATCGATTACTAAACATACTTCACTTACTTAAAACCGCAAATACCACTGTTTTCTCTGTCCTGATTAATCTGCGGTATTTTCTATGTGTTAATAAGTACATTTTCATTATATAGTATTTTAAACAACTATCGACTAAACTTTAATCGATACTTATAAAAGTTTAAAAGTTTTATTCAACAAAAGGAATAGCGTACATAACCAGAAATTGGTATATTAATATTGAGCATGCAATTTACCTTTTGCTGAACTATCAAGATTTTCCAGTATCAGCAGCGGATTGTGCAACATTTTTGTTGTATCAACTGTACTCTGAATAGACTTGTGTATGTAGTACATGTACTAAGTACTATTAGGAATTCATTTCTGTCAAGGAACTAGAACGAACTATTCCTCTAAGCTCGTAGTACCTAGTTCATTTAGTACATTAGTACACTATTGTTTAAGGAATCGTAGTGTACTAAAGTTATAAAAGAAACGACTTTTCAGCTGCTGTCGCCTCGATGCGGTCGCAAACTCACACGTCACTCGGCACTTTTAAAGTTAGCGAGACGTATATATGGAAATTATGTGTAGGAATAAGCAGTGTCGATAATACTTTTGAAATATAAGACGTTAATGATAGAATCACAGAACTATACTCCTTACTGTTATTGTTTTAACTATTACTTATATCTTTCACTAACATTGTTATTATAGAATTTTGATCTCTGTGCGGCCATACCTATTTGAATTACTTTTTTTAGGTTTCGGTGCTTATTCACGAATTATTATATGTATTTATAATTTTGTGATTAGGATACTAACAAACCAACTTTAACATAAGTTAAGACTTTAACATGGGGTATGACAAGTGTACTAAATGTACTAAAGGAACTAGAGTACTGAACTAGTTCATTTGAGTAACTGAACTAGATCGGATCGCTCCCTATAGTGACCGAGCAAGCACAAGTATAACTTTGAATTGTGCTTGACGCTACGAAAATTATTGGAGTTAATATACAAATAGCAGCAGACTTGTGACAGCAAGAATTCAGTTAACACTATTTTTCTTTTGACTGTTTTAGTAAAAATTAATAATTATTTTTTACTTCAAATTTGTGCTATACTATACTGCACTCTAAAATTAAACTCGTAAGTTTTTTACTTACGAAGAACCTGACAAATTGAAATCACTTAGTAAATATTTAACTAAAATAGTATATCCAATGAAAACTACATGATTTAACTAAACTGAACTAAACTTTATCTATACGATAAACCTATCATTAATTTTTTTAGTGCAAGCATTTAATGGTTTTAATTAAAATAATTAACAAATTCAAATCGACACACGTATGTTTTTAATTTACCTTTGGCAGAGTCGACGTAAGACTTTCCAGTTTCTAATGTATTTTGTGCAGTTTTCTTTGTATTATCTACTGAGCTGGCTACTGTATCTATATCAATTAAAAAATATTGATAAATATAAAACAAAACTAATAGAAAATTTACGAAAATTCTTAATAAAGCCACAAATAAATGTAAGAAGCTAAACCTATAAATGCGCAACCATAATTAAATAAATACCTTTGGCATATTCAAAGTATGACATTCCCATGTCATAGATTGAACTCGTTGCATAATTATAAGCGTCCGACGCAGTTTGATACGAACTTTGTGCGGTATCTAAAGCATTATTAGCAACACACACAATAAAATTCTATTAGTTACAAATGTTAACACAAACAGGGACAAAAATACTACAAATATCAAAATAAACCAAAACAATACAATATACCTTTTGCACTCTCTACGTAAGATTTCGATGTGTCTACGGCTGATTGTGCAACATTTTTGGTACCATCTACAGTACTGTTAACTGTGTTAGCTACTGTATCTACAAATAATAATAAAGTAAAGTTTAATAAAATAACCTAACGTGTGAAATGAATAAAATTATGCTGTATTGCAAAACCTACCTTTTGCGGTATTGGTGTAGGTTTTACCACTGTCATAAGCTGATTGAGCAACTTTTTGGGTTGTATCTACAGTGCTCTGTAATTTGCTTCCTACTGTGTCTACAAATAAAATTCATAACTAAAATTATTCAATGCTAGAAAAGAAAAAGAAACTATACAATACTAAATGTGAAATCCCTGAAATAGGCAAAAAAATCATAAAATGGTTAAAAAGATTTATTAGTAAAAGAGAATAAGTTATTCACCAAATACCTTTTAGCACCCACACCTTGCTCCAGAATAATTACATTTAGATTTTCGAAGTTGATAAAGCTTACAGATAAAAGAAAGAATTGTGTTAAAGTAAATCGTGCCGATTTTGTGATAAGAAAACAATCTCATATTTAAGCGTAATTTTTTCTTACCTTTGGCTGAATTTACTGCAGTCTCTGCGCTCTTTTTAGTGTTATTGTTATTGTTGTATAAAAAGTAGCAGAACTACCCCTAATAAGCCCTACATAGTACAGTAAAACGATTTAGCAAACTAAGCTACCAATAATTCAAGTTTGTATAAAGACTTCAAAAGTCGACTTATTACAATAATCGACTTACCTTTAGTAGTATCGATGACTTTTTTGCCATCAGCAACAGCTTTGCTGGCGGCGTCGCTTGCTTCGCCCGCTACAAGTGACACCTTAGATAGTTCCTTGTCTAAAGCGTCGATGGCTGAGTTCTTGGCGTTGGAGGCTATATAAAACAATAAAGCTTTAGTATCTTCTACGTATTTATTTTTACTTTTATTACCCCGGTAGTGTAGTGGTTAAGTTAGTATATATTCCTTGCCGCGGGTGGAAGGAACGGGTTTTCCCTCCACCCGCATTGTGTGTGTGCCGGACGCTGCCCTAAGAGAGGGTCGCCGAACAGAGACGGTTTCCTCATCAGGAGCGGGCAGGCGCTGGGGGAGTCCAGAAGGAGATCTCACCCTGGACTCCTCCTCCTCGTAAAAGAGTAGCGCAGAGAGGGCACACCGGCCAGGCACACACCTTTGCTCGTTGTATTATCATTTTGCTCCTCCGAGTCCTCACACCGCCATTTTCTTAATATGAAATAATGCTCATCCTACAATTTCCGTACTTATAACACGTGTAAAGAATAATTAACTAATTATTCTATTTTATATCTATAGAAACTACCTTACTTACATTATATTAACCTTGAATGTACTTGTTGAGCAATCAAATGTACTTATTTACTTGGAATTTGTATGATTTAGAACAGTTGTCTAGTTGTTTTATCAAAAGGTCAGTTGTTCTTACAATTTCATTGAAAATCTCACTAGTAAAAAATTTCACCGTTAGTCCATTTATCGGGAAAGGCTATATCATTACGCTACGACCAATGGAAGTATAATTAAAATAAAATAAAAAATATAATAAAAAATAATAATCGGCCAAGTGCGTGTCAGGCCACGCACAGGAAAGAATTTTTGAGCCAGCCGTTTAGCTTTTAGAGGGGGGGGGGGGGGGACGCCCGGTTTTTACAAAAAAGTGCCCTTTAAAGTGGAATTTCTCGCAAATGAATACCTAAATCAAAAAATCGTCTTAGAAACCCTTTACTGTTTTTAAAAGACCTATCTAATGATACCCCACACGATGGGGTAGCCGCGAGAAAAAAATATCATCCCCACTTTACGTGTAGGAGGTACCCCAAATAAAAATATTTTTCATAATTTTATTGTAGCACTTTGTCGACGTAATTACAACAAATATTCGTGAAAAGTTTCATCTTTCTAGGATTTACCGTTTATACGGTAAGTCGAGGACGGACGGAAAGACGGACATGACGAATCTATAACGGTTCCGAGTCATACATTTCGGAACCCTAAAAACGGGCAAATAAAATATTTCTTTTGAGAGCTTCCATTGCTTGGGTTAATGGTAAATATTAAAATTGTATGAAAGAATTGTTTCTCTTGTAAGTATTGTAAAAAAGTTCGATAGCATATATCTATCTCTTATGGTTGGCTTACAGTAACCTTTTTTATGGGGAGGAAATTTGCTTCCGCGGTATAACATCTCGCTACGGGCAGTAGAAGATGTAGACGGAGCTGCATGGGTCAGCTGGTACTTAATAAATAGATACAAATATTATAAATCACCCGTGTCCCCAGCTTCAGTGGCGGTCTTCTGAACTCCGTCAATAGCTTCTCCAACCTTCTTAACTTGATCATCTACGACATTGACAGCTTCTTGTGCCTTCTCCGAAGTAACTTGCTCGACATCCTTCTTCTTGCTATGGAAGAGGGATGCAGTCTTCTCACCGAGGCTTCGGAACGTTCCTGAAATTTTAATCGATTAAATAAAGCACAATACTATTACTGAACAATAATTTGATATATTCTCATTCAAATGATTTTAAAATTAAGAGTATGAATTGTGACATTTCAGCTTAAAATATTAATTATTCTATTTATTTTCAAATATAGTTTATTATTTTGTTAAAATTTCTTCGATAGCTTATTGTAAGTGGAAAAATTCAAATTCGCGAGGGTTACAACATAAAGAAACACCATGGTATTAAATATTAATTTATCGGAAGATGGTTCTCGCAAAACAGTGTTTGTTTATATCCGCCAGTCTTCCGTAATATATTCGAATGGTCATTGGACGGGTTGTTAACTTTAACGACTTAACGTAAAAAGGGACAAACTGAAACAAGTGTCGCATCCGAAGGACATATTTCGAGCTGAATATGAAGATCAAATTAAGATGTTCACATAAAGTCTTACAAAACTTTCCACACAAGTAATGATAACGTATTCATGTTAAATGTTAATACTCTAAGTTAATCACTGTAATATATTAAATAATTAAGTAATCGTTTTAATAATAATTTTGGGTGTCTCACACTACTTATTAATTTTAATTACAAATTTCAAGCCAGAAGCTTCTCCGATCCACATACACAAGAGTTAGATTTATAATATAGTCTTTCTTTGTAATTAAAAGTGATTTAGACCTTTAATGTGACATAAACATTCCATCATTCCATTTATTATATCAAAGCCCATGTGGTCGGCGACGGTGCGCCGCCTTTTTATCGATTTTCATAGCAAAACTAGCTCGGTCAAGGTATCGGAGTATTTTACTGGCTTTAGGTAGCAATTCTGAAGCATGTTTTAAAATAATACAACCAGTTTGATCAGATATAATTCATACGAGGTCTGTTATACTAGTTGTGGGTAGGCACACAAATTACTGACGATTACACCTACGTCCACTGACGTATTCTTAGGGCATGTGGGCTTGGGATTCATAGTAGAATTCTACTAATGTATCGTTTCTTATATTTAAAAGAATCGTTATAATAATTGCGTTTCATACATCTCTAAATAGTTTTATTTATATTTTTATAAATATTTTTGTTGATGAATACTTGTATTCAAAACGTACCAACTAATGAAACATTGTGATTAATAATGATGATAATGGACAAGAGTATGTCCAGAAATTTTATTATTACAACAATATGTAATCCATTTTTCACGTTAATAATGAGAAAATATCAGGTATAAAGGATTAGGTATCCATGAATGTTTAAAACACAATAAAAAGAACTCACCAAGGTTCTTGTCTATCGGACAGCATGGAAGTACAGTTTAAAAATTATTCAATTTATATTTTACCAATATATCATGATGATCAATTCATGCTCTACTTTAATACTAGCACTAGCTAAGAATTGTGTGACTAATACGAGATAGTGATGGTAGCTATCACTGAACTAACAGTTCAACTAACTTTGTCACTGGATTATGAAAAAATATTGTGATTAAAGTATGTATAAAACTATAAAATTTAAGGTTCAGCTGGTGATAGTGAGTGACTATAGTACTCATAAGATACGTGCATAATAGTATTGGTACTATATGTTCAACTAAATGTAAGAGTGTACTTGATATGTATGTATCGACTTGGTGATGTAAATATAAAATGTTAATTTTACATGGGCATATTTTCTATTTTTTACATAGGCAATATTATAGATAGGTAGTAGAGCCACGCTGATTTTAGCAAGACCAGAAGACCAACCTAATATTGACAGAATTCGTGCTGTGATATTTCGTTAATGAGTGTAAGACCGGAGGCCCGATTATTTTGGGAGAATGATGCACATCAGTCCAGGCCGCCAAGATAAGAGTCACCATGCCACATTGACTACACTCACACTACTCACAGTGAAGATGGTGACCCCCTACTCTTGAATTCTACTTTGGTAGGCTTAAATATATAAAAAAAAAATTGAATTTACTAATTTCTACAATTACGATATTACAATTTTAAATTCTAAGGTGAAAATGACAATTAGAATTATAATGTAGTGGTAATTTACACTAAAGTATGGTGATGACTACTCTGGAGTACGCTCATGCTCTCCATCAGGGAAAGCACAGTAACTTGGGCAGGCTCGTATATAAATAATAATAAAATAGAATGCCTAAAATATTGTACGCGTCACCATTATCATCATCACCAGCCCATCGCAGTGTACTCTCCACCACTTTGATCAATTTTGGGCGTCTCGCATTTACTTTGTACGCGTGGTAATTAGAAATTAATCCATAGAATCCGATTGTCCTGTGCTATTTAAACGAACAAAAATAGGTTAGTACGTAGCTAGTCGGTCAACCTGGGATCATCGACTTGTGTTCCGACTGTTTCGTAATCGCCGCTGATTGATGCGCCAAATAGAATCTAAGTGGAAACAATTTAGATAGGTAGGTTCCTACTTACGAACATATGCATCATGCATAGCTCTGGCCTAATTTGTCACTATATTTTTTAAATTATGTATCTGTGCTACAGGAAAGTAACCTTTTTGAATTTTAATTTAATATTTCCTTCCTTATGGTGCCTCTCCATTAATAGTTGGCCGTCATACACACCTAATATGTAGAATTCACCGTTTTTTAACGTGGCTATACATAATTTGCTATTATTTCTATTAATTACCTGTACACTAGGTATAGTATTTTCATTTCTTTTTTCTTTTTATCCTTCCTAACGATAATATTACGTTAAATTATTTTTGTACATAATTTGATAATCTTTAGAAGCATTTTTGAAATGACTAAATATTTAGTAATGTCACATTACAAAATATTTTGGTAGTTTTTGTTAGTTATCTAGAACGGTTAGGTATTTAATGTAGACATATAGTTTTTTTTTTATTTTCATACATAATAGTATAAAATATTAAAAAGTCTATCTGTCTGATTGTTACGCTTTTACACTAAAACCGCTGACCTATTTTGATGAAATTCCCAATGAAGAACCAGTTTAATTCTAAGTTACTAGTTACTAATATAAACAAAAAGATTACACAATTTTATTACAAATTCAATATTTATAGATAGATTTCAAAGAAATAAATTTTCCTATACACAAGTACAACACGCAGCAGTTGCGCAAACTGTTTCTATATTTACCTACTTTAAAAATAACCAATGAGATAAGAAGAGCTTCGAATGATTAAGACGGTTAATATTAGAGTACGTATAAATTCCTGTCACTAATCTGTGCAAATAATGCACTTGAACTAGACTCCCATTGAAGTTACACAATAAAACAAAGTTTCATCACAGTCCATTGAATGGCCGGAGCATATTATGTACTTTTATACAGTTTAATGATACCAAGTACGTTATATCTGTAAGGATAACAGCGTTAGACTAAAACTAAGCTAATTTGGCTAATTTAGTAAAGCCAGGCAGATTTCAGCACGAACGAACCGGCTCGACCGGGGCCCTAGTCCTATCATCTCATAAAATACCATCCTAAAATGACACCATTATTGCTTTCGTCTTTCTTTAGTGAAAGTGAGACCAGAAGCCGAATAATGCATTAGCATTTCAATAGGCCGCGATAATGTGGATCACCATGCTGTCTGCATGCACAACGAGTATTGTGACTCTAGGATTCTACTCATGCTTTCCATCTGGCAAAAAAAAAGTCACTTTGGCATTCAAATAGGTTTTAAGCAATTCCGTTATAAGAATTCCGCGCTACATAACACGCAATACACAAAAGCTACAAACATACATCAACTAAACACAGAATAAAAAATCAATAGTGCAGATGTATATTCACACATAAAGCATTAATACACCACACTAAATGACGTAATTCTTAGTATGGCGCAGTATAACAATGTTAGTCGCCTCACAGTCTGGGTCTCGGCCTCGCAAGCCCTGAAAATCTAGACCCAGATATCGATCGGTAAGTCAGACTGGTTTTATGAGCACTGCGGCGCCGTTACCGACCTACGACACGACCCACCCGAGCGAATCGGACACTTCTACGTTTTATTATTTGACCTCTGGTAACATTGTTTTAGCTGCATAGATATTATCCTATCTTACAAAATAGGTTATTTAAACAATGAAACATTCAACATATTACAATTTACTTTAAAAACATAATGATGTATTAGCAACCCTTAGAGCGCCTTCACACTAGCGTTTGTCCAGCGTAGGCGTTCGATAAACGTATGAGCAGCGCAGACGCCACGATAACGCGGCGCAGGTGTCGCGTTGTCGCGGCATTTCTTCTGGAGTCAATTGAACGCTGCGCTAACGCGGCGCAGACATCACACAATTGCGTTGTCGTTTCGGGAATATCATTAACAAAATGGATTCTGACGAGGAAACTCTATTGTTGACTTTGCTGTTAAAAAAAAAATATTACGAAAACGTGCAATAAAAAATAAAAGGATGTGGGAGAGCTCATTAAGGAGTGCAGGGTTAAGTGAAATGATTCAAAATATTTTTATTCTTACTTTCGAATGGCGAAGCCTTTCGATGAACTGTTGCAAAAAATACACAGTGATATACAATATCAGGATACACATTTGAGGCTTTGTGTATCGCCTGAAGAAAGACTTGTTATTACTTTAAGGTAAGATATATTTAATAATAAAAAAACAAATATAATATTAATAGGTTTATTTCTATTAAAATGAGATTAAATTAAAAAATATATTATCAGTCATACAAGTCATCGAAAAATTGGTTTGAATTTTGAGACGTATCCCCACTTTGTTCACAAGGAGAAGGTTGGCGATGTCTAATGTGAACAGGAATGTACATGACTCCGCAGTAACGCGGCGCATGCGTCGCGCACCTGCGGCGCTAACGCAGCGTATTCATTTATCCTTCAGCAACGCCGCGACAACGCGACGCCTGCGCCTCGTCGTCGAGGCGTCTGCGCTGCGCATACGTTTATCGAACGCCTACGCTGTACAAACGCTAGTGTGAAGGCGCTCTTACACGTTGACCTCTGTTTTTTATCATTTTACATTTAATGAATTCAAACGGGATTCTTTCGTTCCAATAAAAAAAAGAGTTTTATTATTTCCAAATCGTTGAATGAATGACAGAGGAGGTAAAAACATAAAAGTTACATCTGAAGTGAGAACTTCTTCTTTTTGCAGTGGTTTCAGAAATACGTTTTTAAATATTTTTAAAAACCATATCATTGCTCTCTGATTTCTTAGCCAGTGTAAGCCAATAACCAATTGAGCGCGAGACACAAATCTCACAATCCGACTTAGGCAAGCTGACATAAATTCATCTACCGCTAGTGATGTCATAATACGAGTATTAGGTACGTGCGTGAGTCACATTTATATGATTAGTATTTTTATTACTTGAGACGTAGAGACTGTGAGGTCGTTTAAAAAGTTAATCATGATTGTGACAATAAAAAAAAACGATAAAAGTAAATCGAGAAAACTTAAACTCCACATTAATAGGTATTTATTTATTTTTAGTCCACAACCCGCACTTGGCCTGCATGGGCATATGGCCTGAACCATCTTGTAAGCCAATAAAAAAAAAAACTGGTGCACAGTTTAGTTTTTGCATGTAACATTGTGGAGTTAAATTTAGACAGAAGGTCGTTGTACTGAAATAATACCTTATAAATAAAATGCTTACTAATAAAGGTAAATTCCACCATTGCACAACTACACGTTAATTTTAATGAAGTAAATACATTGATATTAACTAAACAATGGTGTTCTAAGAATTTTTACTTATTATAACGGTAGAACATCAATTAATTATATGGGATTATAAAAACTTTTTGAGATTATCACAAGAAATGGCAAAAGGGAAACGAACGATTCTTGTCTTTGATTCTAATCAAAGGATTCTTGTATTGTTTTTTAATCATTTATCTTTGTAACATCCTATTAGCAGTGTCATTAAAGCTTTTAGTAAATCTATATTTTGCCAAACGACTATTACCAGTACGGCATGTTGTAGTACTTTATATCAACAAGTTTTCGAAATGAAAATCATGTATAAAATTAAGTGCAAGCAACTATAAAAATTGTGTGTTTTCGGAATTACATAAGATATTATGTTGTTAATGTTGTTATACAGTTTTTACTTTAACATAATAGGTAGGTAATGTAATGAATCAACAATTGATCACAGATATGTTTATCTTTCCATGTGTATATAAAATGTTCATCATGAAGAGCCTTTAATGGTTCACTGGTGATCATAATTGTTTATTTATTAAATTTATGCACTAAATTTGTACATAGGCGGACTTCAATGCCCAACTCCCAAGGCATTCTCTTCAGGTCAACCTTCGGGTGGTGTAGAAAGTTGCAGTAATGTTGTCCTGTGCAATTTCCTCCACTTTATATGAAAATAATTACTCAAGTACTTATTGCACAATGTAGTACCTACATAATTGAATGCAGATCATTAATTTTGACTTTTATGACTCTACCGTATCCGATTATAAGAAAAAAAACAGCCTTATTATCTCCAAACTCGAAAAGATACATGCAATTTGGCCAGCCACATTAACTTAGATTTTCATTTGAATTTTAAAATTTTACCTCAATGTAGGTACCCATTTTCATTCCTGTTTATGCCCAAAGGCTTAATTACTGCAAATGCCGACAAAGAATTCCTGCACGGTTTGCGTAAGAACCATCATATTATACTGCCATCCTGTTCCCTCTTGATCGTGTAATGCGGTGTCAGACAAAGAGAGGTGATGCGAGTTAGTTATTAATATAATGGCGGGCCCCAGCACTGGGTAACCTTGATGATGTCACGCTTGCAACCGGCGAGATTTGTTTTCGTTGTAGTGGTTGGTGGGATGGATTTTATTTGTGTAGGTACATTGTTTATATATGTATGTATGGATGACATTGATATTTATGCATAAGGTTTTAAACCAAACTGCTTATTTCTACAACAGTATTATTAGGCTCAGAGGCTTTACACACCATAATCCATATCTGTACATTGGTCTCTCCCTTAAAAAGGAGGCTATATTGTATCAACTTTTACTTCTCTCTTCAGCGCTGTTTCTTAGTGCGTACGTTGCTTAAGGCTCTCCTACGACATGGTTTAAAGGTAAAGATAATTACGTAGTAACTTATTCCTTGTGGATCTTTGAAATGAAAATTTAAGGGTTCAAATCAACTGAATTTCATATCTAATTTGAGTTTAACTTGGCTGTTAAATAACGACTGCGTGTCAGAAGACACAGCATTGGTAGGCCCCCCACAAGGTGGTCCCACAACCTGGTGAAGGCAACAGGGATACATTGAATGAGGAGCAGTACAAAGAGCACCAGAGGACACCAGAGTGAAATGGTTTTCTTGGTTATTTTACTAACAAGCGTGGCCCTAAACCAAAACCTCTTTTCTAAGGATAGTCCTATGCCCAACCGTGGACTATTAAAGGCTGATGATGGTACAAATTATACCTTTTGTAATAAGTTAATGTAAATCAGATACACGTAATTTATAAGATCTAACCAGCATTACTAATTTGTACAATTGTAGTAGGAAGATATGTTGTTTTTCAATAAATCTGTTTC
Source organism: Phragmatobia fuliginosa (assembly GCA_932526445.1). Taxonomy (NCBI): domain Eukaryota; kingdom Metazoa; phylum Arthropoda; class Insecta; order Lepidoptera; family Erebidae; genus Phragmatobia; species Phragmatobia fuliginosa. Next base: position 17,523,133 of record OW052067.1, read on the forward strand.
CGCTTCAATGTTATTCCTACCACTTAGAACAATAAACGAAGCCATTGTGAATTATACGATGGATATATTTACACACTATTACAATATGAGAACAACAAAGTTTCCGCGTATTTTTTGTGTAAGTCTCTAAAAATGGAATCTTACATAAATAAACGCTTATATTAATGAAATATTTTTTATAGTAGAATATTGTTTAAATTACATATTTTCAAACTATAAATTCTACTATGATCCAAATAATCTCGATTAACTTGTTGAAAAGTCAGGTACAAAACAAAAAAACACTTCGAAAATGTTAATACTGACAACATTAAGAGGTTCCTTTTTCAAAAACATCAACATTATCAATTAAAAGCGCAAATCAGTATTTGAAACAGCGAAAGTGCATGCTACGAGTATATTTGGTAGTTGTTCATCACGATACACAAATTGTATGCGCTGGTTCGACCACGAATGCTGTCGTATTTCGTTGTTATTCGTACTCGATGAGTACGAGACCAGAGGCTTAGTGATGAGAAGCATCTCAATAGGCTGACTTAGTGGGCCACCAATTCACCAGAATGCATTGTCTGCATGAGTGAGGTGGCCGCTGCTCTTGATTTCTACTCAAGCTTGCTATCAGGCAGAGTGGTGTCACTATGGCAGGACCACACATAAAAAAACAACTTATACTGAAGGTTATTTACGTTGTTATCTAAGATAAATAACATGTACAAACGACATGATGTACCTAACATGCTCAGTGCCACTATAAAGCTTTAAAAGCCATATTTCAAATGTACCTTCGTTACTTACGTAGGTAATTAAATTCAATGTAAATAAATAGACTTATTTTATATTGAAATTTCATTAATTCTATTGTGGGTACTAATGTGTAAATATATAACTACATATCTCATAACTCTTGTAAATTATGATATAACAATGTAAGTTTTTTTAAAATGTTTCAGTTGCCACAAATGCATGCAATTAAAAATAAACTCAGTTTTACATATGTAAGAAGACGTAAAATGAAAGCTACCTAAAACTGCTGTCGAGAGTGACTCAATGTTATTATTTTTGGTGGCGTATATTTTGTTGTCCAAGAACATTGATGTAATCGCAAAAACTGCAATCTGTATGACGGCATATTCACATTCGACTTTACATGACATTTGTTTTGAAAACATACAATCAGTAATACCGCATTTTACAAATAAAATTACATTTCGCTTTTAATTCTTCTAGTTTATTTAGTAAAAATCTGATGTGACTTTAATTTTATCTAGAATGTATTAGAATTCGTTATTCAAATTCGGCACATTCGCACTTAGGACATGAATCTAGCAGAGATACGCCTAGAGGCAAAAGTAAATTACGAAAAATAATGGTAGTTTTGTAAAACCTTGATGCCTTTGAACTTCAGCTTTGAGGGTCATCCATTGTTCACAAGGCAAAGGAAGTAATTAAACCTGCCAGAGCTAGGAACTTGATATCCAAAATGGTTAATTTCGGTACCAAAATAAATTTGTTACACTGTCACGATATGCGTTCTATATCGGTTTCTTAGTTCACACCGTTTTGGTATCTGCACGTCACTACATATCTACGATTCATACTAGCTCCGTGTTGGCCAATTATTTTAGTTACAATGGAAAATATTAAATAAAGTACTATTATTAGACTTGTTTCTTAATTGGCAAAGGAAGAATCCAGAAGATAAACATCCAATCTCAAAATCATCAAGATACGTGTCCGGTGACAACAAAAGACAGTCTTGATCTTCATAAAGGATAGATAAGATTCTGTTGCTTACTGATTTACCCTTCGGTACTTTTGTGTAAACAGTTTTGTCAACATTGTAATAAATGTAGGATATTTGATAGATTGATTACTACACTAGCAGAATCACGCATCTGGCCAAGAAACAATTTGAGTACACGTGTACTAAATGTACTGTTGTGTTGAATTCCTTATACTTAACACGTGAATTACCACGCTGATGACGTTTTGTTGTTGATCATTGCCTTTTCTCGAACTTTTATGAAAATTATCATATGTTTAAAAATAAAAGAAAGCGGCACGTGTTACAGCTGTTTATCCAAACAACATTTAATGGAAATTTCCAATACAGTACCTATATCTTATATGATTCGGTGTATCGCTCGGGCTTTTGTTTCATTGTATGTAGGTATTTTCTCTAAGTAACTGTGTTCTCTTTATTGAGTTATGTGGTTCAATTAGATTTAATCAATACTATTATCTCAGCTTTATATATAAGTATAATATACATACATACACGTTCTATGACGACCTGGGTCAATCGAATGCTTATAGACTATATATGTCCTAACTCTATTAGATGGCTTCTTTGTTTAATTTACGACTACATTAACTGGAATTCAATTTATTGTCTTCGTAGAATATTATGATTTTAAACTGGCGCACAGCGGTCGTACCATAAAATGCAGCCTTTGCCGCAGTGCGGATCCAACTTGAAACTATTCCAGTTTATTTTATTATTCAGACATGCTGTATAATCAAAATCAAGATTCCCGTGTTGGAAGTTGCAACACGAACCAGTTTTTGAAATAAATATAAGCTTCGACATAGTAACAAATCTTGTGCTTATTTTTCATGTAAAACTCACCGTTTTTTCATGTATAGTATTTTCAATTCTTTTTTTTTATTAAAATATTACGATTATGTAATTTTTAGGTATATAGTTAGATCTAATTGCCATGTTTTCTTTTCTTGTTTTTTAAAATCATAAAACCCAATGAGAACAAAGGTTTGTTGTGAAATAATTTACTGTTGGCTAATCTCATGATCAGAAATAGAAGTATGTACCTATTATTATGACATTAACACATTTTAAACGAATATAAACATGGACAGTGTTTCCCGTATAACAATTGAATCTTTGTACGACTAAATGAATTAGCAGGCCTCTATTAGCTTCACTCTGAAACTATCTAACAACGTGAACAAATCTAGGAAGTTAAATTTAACCTACTTGCAATCGTCTTTTCGAAATATCGTGATATGAAAATGGAGTCTACAGGCGTATGTAATAGTACGAGGTGGGTCGGGGTTCAAGGGATTTCCTTTTTGGAGTACAACTGTTTCCCCGGTTACTAGTGTCTGAAATGACGTGAGGTTTTTGGTCGCTCCCAGGCCGACATATCCACTTGTTTTTGGTATCCAGGATAATTTCCGCATAGACAAAAAACAAGTGGGAGGCAGAAAACCTCTTTAATATCAAGACTCTCTGGAATACGAGTAAATTTTTGAACTTCTTTTTTATAACTCTAACCGATTATGCTCATGACCGAACAAGAGAATATATACCTATGTATTATTATGTTCTGTGAAGCTCACTGATAGATACAGGAGTTGGTTGGAGGAACACTTTTAAACATTATTAAAGTATGATTCTCTCCAATTTTCTTATATTTTGCGTGGTTTTAACAATTAACGACACAGATTAAGGTATTTTATTACTGCTTCACAATCTTGGCGTACATACCGACTAAGAACGTGACTTGAGGCATTCATTTATGTTTAAAACCTCGTAACGCCATTAATAACTCTATGTTAAGAATGTGCTACTTACTGCGCAGTTTCTTTATAAGTTTTGTGTGATTAACAGAATGTCGAACATCTTTTATACCATGACATTACTCGTTTAGTATTACATGACGTTCTCGTATTGACCGTTGGAGTAATGTAAAGCATTATTGAAATTGAGTTTATTTAGAATACGGAACTTAGTCTCAATACTGTCTCAATACTCAATACTGTCAATACTGTACTCAATCTGGTCATTTGATATGTTGTTTTGTTGACAATTGTTGTTGATTGACTTTTGATTTGTTGTTCTCAAAGCACCGCTATTCGATATTCACAAGTGGGTCTAAATTACAATTTCCTATCTATTTTTAGATTCTAGCTCCGATGACTAATGTCTTACATAAACAAACTTTGTTTTTAACTCATACCATTAAGTAATATAACTTATATAGCACTGCAATCTGAAATCGAAGATCAAGTACCTACAATTAGATAAACAGCTTTTGGCCCGGGGCAGGGCCGAAAACAAAACTTCGAGTACGAGATCACCACCCCACACTGGCCGTCCGATTTCTATACAAAAAGTATCTGTATACTAAAAAAGTACTCAAATTTTCCAGTAGACGAACTTCCACTTTATCACATAGAACTAAAATGGTTACTGTTACTAATTAGCTTTAATCGGAGTTTAGCTCTGAATTATTTATTAAATGATGTTTACAAATGGATATGGTAATTAAGGATTGTAAATGTGTCCATCTTGAATATGGTATTTTTGTTTCTAGAATAGTAGCTATTGGCAATTAGTTTTAATTGTTTTTTTAATTTTTTAAATTTCATTTCCAAGAGGAAATGAAATATGTATACGTAAATTGTAATAGTATTTAAGGTAATAAAACGGATACGTAACAAGGAAATCAATCATAAGAAAAGAGATAAAGCTATAGGGATGAATGTTCCTGCACTAATATTTTTAAGACCTCTTAGATAACGCATGTAGTGAGAAATGAGTATTAAATACCATGCATATTACACATATCATAAGGAAGTAATTACAAGACCACTTGATATACAGACTGCGCTGATTCCATTCCTTTGTTGTGACTATTGAAGCCCACGTACGAACAACATAATGAAGTTGGCTTTGTTCTGTTTAGAATGCACATACAGAAAATATTTTTGAGATATTTGGAACACTATTATGTAAATACAACTAATATAAAACCCAATAATTGTCTACCAGAAGTGAACCCAACTTTGAATAATGTCCCAAAAAATCCGTCTTAAATTTTTACTTGTATTAAATAGATGGATTATTTTATTTATTTATATAAAAAATTCAACAAAGCAAGTAAGTAACATTAAAGGCGGATAATTCAAAAAAATATTATATTTTTGTGCTGGTTTTTTTTTAAATACATAAATAGCGCGAACTTATATTTTCATCTAGGTTTTTAATGTATCATTAGTAAAGGAATTATTGTATAAATGGCTGATCTAGGCAGATACTTGTTCTGTACAAACGCTTCGACAAATTATAATAACCCGGCCATCTATTGTATAAGTATTAATCGTAATAAAAAATTATAGGTGCAAGCTAAGAGTCTCTGACCACGGACAATTAAAATTCGAAATACTAAATACCTATGTTTAAGTATTATTGGCGGCATGTAAGTGGTGTGCGAGCACTTAAGGACGCCTGATTCATCTGTGACAGTACACGGCAGGGTCAGGTCAAGTTGGGTGAGATCACGTACCGGCTGGACTGGCACTTATCTAGAATGACCACGAGCGTGCGCAGTGTAAAATGTTTTACTTGTTTATTTAATTAAGAAAGTATATTTATCACCAACATTGGCAATGGAAATGTTTTCATATGGCACAAGGAGAACAGGAAAATTTGGATACGGAGAGCGAATATATCTCATAAGACATAAGATGCCGAAGACAGACATAAGTAGCTTGATAAGTAGAGACTCTCGCTTGAAGACGATTTGTTTGAGACAAAATGACGATAAATCTTACTGCCCATTTTCATTTAATTATGGCAGACAGAACGTTTACAATGACATTTTATAAAGATTTAATTTATTAAAACAAAACGTTCAAAATGTATTAAATTAAGGTACAAAAGGCGACTGGCATGTAAATATAATAATGAAAACCAGTGCGTGTTTTCGTATTTAATGCGAACTTGATGAATTATTTATTCGATCATTGAATAACTAAAGTTTGATATTGCCAGGCATGGCGACGGAGATCTTTCATCCAGAATAAAGATACTGATCACAGGACAGGGAATTTTTTTACAAGCTATTTAAAAAATAGATGAAAGTCCGGCCAGACTGTTGACTTTTTAGAGAAGTGTCTAGAGTTTAATTTTAAATTAATAGTTACTTATAAGATGTTTATATTTCAGTTTCAAGAGAACATGAATGCTTGAATTAAATTTTAACGTGCAATGCACCAACCTTGTTCGACTTTCGATCAATACGAAAGCAGTACAAATAGTTGTGAGAAAAACTCTTCAAAGAAAGAATAAAGTACATACCTAAAGTACATAGAGTAGAATGAATATTATTTATGCCTCAGATTATAAAATATTTTTACGGGACCTGAGATGTATGTGTAGTATGAAGTTTTATTGTTATAAATTCCTTGGGCTTAAAATAGAAAATAAAGTCAATCCTAAATTCTTTCCTTTTTAATCGTATTTTTTTTCATGGTTACTATAGATTTCTTATGAAAAAAGAGCGATAGCTCTATGGTCTATAATATTATAGTTCGTTTGTACAAATAAACGTATAAACACCAGCCTTTGCCCGCGGCTTCGTTGACGTGTTTCCAGGATATTGGGGCTTCTTTTCATAGTCTATGACATTCGCAAAGAATGTCATAGACTGTTTTTATTGGTAAAATGCTTTATAAAATCGGTTCAGTGGATCCAGTGATTATACAATCAGCAAATTTTATCTCTTCATAGTATTAGCATATATTATAAACTACCGGACATACCTTTTTAAATGACACAATAATGATAAGCCCAGCATTATTTAGATATAAATAGAATAAATTATTATCTAAACATACCAACATATATGTTTGTAGACATAATATGTAAACAAGGATAGTTCAACATAATAGTGGTTTACCTCGAGATGAGTTTACATTTCGTTATTTATAACTGTTTTTTTGTCTGTCTGTCTGTTCGTTATGGCTAATCTCGGGAATGGCTTGACGGATTTTGATGGGACTTTCACTAACAGGTAGCTGATGACATAAGGAGTAACTAAGGCTAAGTTTTTTTAAAACAGCTTCACGATTACTCACGATTTACAAAAATAACGGGATTCAGCTAGTTTCGAATAAAATATAAAGAAACAGATAGGTACAATAAAAAATAGCCAAGTGTGTGTCAGGCCACGCATATAATAGGGTTCCGTAGTCACCCATAATGACAGGTAGATTTAAAATTGTGTCCAATAGACAATTGTTATGTTATCTTATTATTTCTTTATTTTTGTATGAAGTTTTCCAAGTGAGTGCATTTTACAAGTTAGGCCCCTATAACTTCTAAAATAAAAAAGTTAATTAAAAAAGTTAACTAAATAAAAAAGTTAGTTAAAGTTGATTCAATATATGCGCTACGATCATTTTGAGCCAGCCGTTTAGCTTTTAGAGCCCCCTAGAAATAAATGAGCTTTCAAGTTGAATAACTCAAACGGTTACCGAAATCAAATGGTTTTAGCAACCTAGCAATGTTTTTAAAAGAATTATCTAATGATATACGCGAAAAAACCCTATATAAAAATTATTTAATAATTTTTTTGTAGTACTTTGTCCACGTAATTACAACGCATATTCATGGAAAGTTTCATCTTTCTAGCACCAACCGTTTGGGCCGTAGGTCGAGGACGGACGGACGAAATTGGCGAATCTATGGAACCCTAAAAAGTAATCTACGTAATATTTTTACAGCGATAAATCTACGAAAATGCACCAGCCACTACTCAATCACCAATAAGCAATTGAAAACTGGTTTTATGACGCAGTATTGTATGTATGTATACAAATTATATGTATTTGTAGTTTGTTTACAAATTAATTTTTTTTAGCCATTTTGAATAGTACGGAGTATGCCAATAATATAGGTATAAAACAAAAATACACAGGTATTTTTTAATTTAGTAGTGATTTTAATAAGCCCTTGAACGAGTTTTCGAGAGATTAAATGTAATAAGTACTGACCTCCAAAAATTATACAATAACAACGAGTATAAATATATATAGATTACCGTCGACTAAACCTTCCTCAGTGATTTTTTTATATGAACAAATCTACTGTTTTTCAAGTGATTGGACTTTTTTTAAATTATAAAACTGAATTCACCTAGTTAATTTATTAACGCCTTACGGAACGTAAAATGAATGTAGCAATTTTGATTCAAATTTTGTTTATTTGAGACGTAATTTGAATAAGAGTGAAAACACCTCCCTTTTTGCGTAGGATGCTGAAAATTACGAGTCTTTTTCTTACCCGGATATTTACTTTATTTTCATTAAATTTGAATAATTAGTTTTCTAAATTGTCATGCAGTGATAATATAAAAGTAGAAATAAAATAAAAAAGTGCAAATTTTTACAAAAAAAATATTTTTAGTGTCCAATTTCAAAAAAAATCTACTCTAGCATGAACAAAATCTACTTCTACTAACAATAAGTGTAAAATGTTATTAAAAAATCACTATCATAATTTCACCTTATTTTGAAAATGAATTGCGCATATTACAAACTATAATAAAAAATATACTTATGTACCTGCGATTCCGCTGAACATTTTGATATTGTTAGCACAGTTTTAACACTTCAATACGTAGTATAAGACGAATAAATAATTAGAACAATTTACACAAATTTTCACAATTACTATACGAGAATCAAGTGCCGTGCGCTACCGGTGAAATAAGGATCAACTCTGTGAAAATTGAGTCGCTGTCGGCCCGAACTCGGATGCTTTTTCCATGCGGATGATACATGAACCGGCTGTATTTTTATCGATGACGTCAATTCCTTAGAGCGTTTAGTTGATGCAAACGTATGAGAAGCTTTTGGAATGTTTATTTATGTAAATAGTGAACTATCATATTGCGTACTATAATATTTATTTCTTAGGTCTGTAATTCAATTAAAATATACATTATATAATCACAAAATAATATTAAAAGAAAACTACCATATTAATATGAAAACTACCATATTGAATAGCAACCCAAAACGCAAAATTTGCTTTTTGGGTTGCTATTCTTGGCCACTGAAATAGGAAACGAAAGGTCTATGTTCTTGGCTTATTGGTTTCTGTTTTTGTTGTTTTAGATAATGAACATGGACAGTGAACTGTGGACACTTGCAATCTAACAAAAACAACCATAGAGTACCTACTGTTGCTCTTACTACACTATAAAATATAATTATGTGCGATTGAATTTCTTATGGAAGATATCTTGGATTAGGGTAATCGTACTTAAGTTACGTAGTGTTACATACTCTTTGCCTAAGTTCATCAAATCAGCTTTAGAGTTGATCTCATGAAAATATAGACTAGAATTAGCTATTAAGCAACACTAAATAATATACCATTAATTTTATACAATAGTTTTTCTTTTAATTAATGCATAATAAAGTAAACAATTTAAAGTGCGTAAATTACACAAGTATGCGTGGATCGTGTTTCATACAGCAAAAATATTATAGATTATCTGCAGACTTCAAAACACAATAATGACAGCGATGGTTGCTAAGCAACAAAGTTGTCAGCAAGTAAACAAAACTGACAAGTGACAAATGATTTTATTCGTTGTCGGTTGAGAGAATTAGAGAAATATGTTTTAGAATTCTGTAGCTGGTATGTGTGTGAAATGTCGAATAATAATAATAACTTGCGGCTGCTTGGCTCTCCTGTAAATTTATCGAACAGAGGAAAAAAGAAAGACGACAAGAGGAACGGGCGAAGTCGACCACGGTCTGCCTTGCAGAGCACTTGCATTACACCGGTAGATTTATAAACTAGCTATGAGATATTCACTGTATAATATATAAGAAAAAAACAAAAAGTATGGATGTAAAGTAATATAATTATGCATTATAAAGTGGTATATGATATGAGCTTCTGATGGACTCAGGATCACTCACCCATTACTATATTTCCGTAATTTTAAAATTGCTAGTACATTTATGTAGAATAATTTAGCTTTTATTATTTATCTTTTTATTTAATGTATTAGTTATTTGATTAGGTACTTCTTATACATAGTCCAGAAGTGTTAATATTATGAAAAAAAATCTATGGTATTCATAAAGTTTGAATTTTTATCTTTTACATTATTTTATTTGATTAAGCTACAAAAATGTTTGTCCTAACATCTAATAAAAGTTTGGCCTAGATTAAAATACACTGTGTCTAAATATGACTTAAATGTATACTTGTTTTTTTATCATTCTCATGTTTATTAATTAGCCTTCATAGTTCACTCAAAGCCTTCAATTAATTTAGGAATTAATCATGATAATTTAAAATCTATTATTATAGTTCATTCACAGAAATCTAAACAAGGAGCTATGATTGCCTCGATGATGCAGTGGTTGGCATATGTGGCTGCTGATCAAGAGGTCTCGGGTTCGATTCCCAGGTCAGGCCAAATGTTTGTGTGATCCGCAAATATTATTTTCGGAGTCCCTATGTATTTATATTACTTGTACCCATAATACAAGCTCTACTTAGTTTGGGACTAGATGTTGTTATGTATGAGATGTCCAAAATATTTATTTATTCATTTATATTATTTAGTAGTCTACTCTTAGCACAAATCACTTATATCTGAGATACAAGTTATTTGTGCTATACCATTGAGCTAAAAATAAGGTCTCCCCTAAGGAGGGCCCAATATCTCGATTTTGGGCAGCCTGCATCCAGTTGCTGCTAGCCACTAGTAATGCATGAACATGTTAAATTGCAAACTGATAAAATTATATATTTCAGGAGAATCCAGAAAGATACAAGCGCCCATTTTCAGCAGATGCTAAAGAACGACAACCAACAAGAAATTTTTTAAAGCAATTTAGTGCTGAATTAATTAAGTCTTATAGTGGTAATATTTTTGTTAATTGGTCTCTGATGGCTTTTGAATAATGTAATTAATAAATTTTCTACATTTCACTTTCAGACTCACCGGTTTCTCTAAAAGTATACCCACCGACAACTGAACTGTTAGGAGACTCCAAAACTATTGATACCCAATCGCAAAAGAATAAAGAAATATGTAGCAATGCTTCAGACTATGGCTCTGAAGATACTTATATAAGTTTAGGAACTAAAATAAAAGCCAAAGCCCAGTTGGGAGCCAAACCCAAGAATAGCAACTCCAGAAATTTCTTAAGGTTTAGGAACGCTGTTAAGAAGGGGCGCAGACCTATGGAGAATACAATCAATGAGGATAAGAATAGCCAAGAATATGGTTTACAGGTTAAATTAATTGAAAGAACACCATCTCCTACAAGAAACAAAAATTTATATCACGGAAGGAGTCTTTCCCCACCATATAAAGAACAAGCTTACGAGTCTTATTTTTTATCCCTTGATGATAAGAGAGACTCTGAGGTGGGGCATGGCACGATAGTAGTGTCAAGTATATATTCTGATGTAGAAGATACTATAGACACATATAGTAGACGCTTGACAATTAGTAAACAGCAGCTGTCTTTAGTTGAAGAAGAGTCTACTCAAGATGTAGAGAGTGTTCCTTCTCAGAACATGTCTAGCTTATCTCCAGAAACTCCTTTTGAAGACAATCTGCACAAAGGTCAAGCAGAAAGAAATTTAACTAGTCATACTTCTTATGTCAAAGATAGAAGTGATTATGATAAAATTACAAACAATTTCATGTGTGAGCCCAGAACTTATACCAGCTTCTATGATGATTTTCGTGCAACACCTACTGAAACCTACAAATCAAAGTTGTCTAGTACTATAGTACATACTGATAGCTCTTCGAAAGATTCTGGCTATCCTGATAGCGGGGCGAACGAAGACAAATCTTATATGCAGAATTATTCATTGCCTTCAACATCTATATTGAAAAAATCAATGTCACATGACAAAATTGGAGAACAACCCAAAAGTTTAGAAAGTACTATCTCTTCGAACAGTAATGACAAAGTCTATCAAAAAACCTTTCCTTCAGACAAAAATCAATGGTCAGAACCGCTAAACCATAGCCGTTTGCTCTATAAGGACTTCTTCTTGAAAAAAGAAGGACACATTACATTGCCTCCACAGAATTCTCCAGTGAAAACAAAAGCAGTTGTTCTTGATACTAGTGAAGTTACTAATGACAAACCTGAACACGAAAGTGAAAATTTAGGTTATCCACCTTATCTATTGAATAGTACCACAAAAGCGTATACTTCCAAAGTAATCGAAGACTATAAAAAGGAACTTGAAGCTATAAACAATCTCCATGAACTTACTATAAAAGATATGAAAACTGATGCAGTGTCACCTACACCGTTCAACATAGATAAAATGTTTGAAGACGCATCTAATTTTGAAAACGAACAAGACAGCGCTCAGACATCTGCAAATAGTCAATCTGACCCGCCAACAAATAATAAAAACTCTTTGGATAGCAAGAGAGATGTATCGAAGATTTCGACAAAAGAACTTATACAGAATTATTTGAAAGTAAAGGAAGGGGATTACAAGAATTCATCAATAAATGCAAAAAAATCTGAAAGAAAATTAAATAACGTTGGCGTAGGGGAAAGTTCTTCAGGATATAAGCAAGAATGGAATAACAGATATACGAAAAATGGTAACAAAAGTACAATTCCAGTAAATATTAGGAATCAAACACAAAGTCAAAAGAATTCAGTTGCAAGTCGAGCTCCACTTAGCGCAAGAATAGACAGAGTGCAGAACGATAAAGACATTGAATCCTGGATGTCTTTATCTGCTCCCTCACCTAGAATGCTAAATATTGAAGAGGTAGATGATGAAGAGAGTTCAAAACCAGCGCCGCCTGCACAAGAAGAAAAGGTTGAACCTTTAAATTCCAATTTGCCTGTGCCTATTGCGGAGAAAGAAAGCAAAAATCTCGAGCTAAGTTCTAAGTCCACAGTGTTTGACATTTACTCAATGTTAAAAGAAATCGAGAGTTACGGTGACAATCCGGTGATGTCGGTTACAAATACAAATCTCATTGAAACAGAAACTAAGGAGGAAGAAAGAAGTTCGTCACCTAAAGATAACTTTATGTAAGTAAATATCTCTACACATCTCAAACGTTTAAACGTGCTGCATATTTAACTACAAAAATTTAAATTTTGATGTTATTTAGGTTTGTAAATACGAGTATAACAGTAATGTTTTAACTTTCTGCAATCAAACGCGAAGCCGAGCCCGGGAATGATCCCTTCGCCTGGTCCATGCAAGAAGGCGTCATGTCTCGAATTCTGTGTTTGAACTAGGCAGGAACAGCTAGATAAGGTGATGTTGAATGTGTTGTTGATTTTTCAGGGAAATTTTCGAGTTTCTGGAGAAAGTAGAACAGAGTGCCAACGATGCTTTGTCTGTAGTCACCAACACTACTCCGAATAGTCTGCCGAAGTGAGTATGGCATTTTGAGTCTAATATTATTACACACTGAAATACTTTAGTTTATTATTGAAGACTGTATGTTACGACGTTCAAGTGCAGGAATGAAGAATCTTTCACTTTAAAGCCGTACTGCTTTTGCAACTCTATGTGCAATTTTTTAAACTATGTGTAAAGAATGATACACTGACTCCCACAGAACACATTAAGCACCAAAAGCTTTTAATAGTCCGCTGCTGAATAGCGCTGAACATGGGCCTCTCTTTACAAAAGAGGATTTAGTTTACTACACCACTCTGGCACTTACGGATATAGGGTTGTTTCAAGTTGTCCTTATATTTGCAGTGCCGTTGTTCTTCTCTCAGTCAGCTCTTAGGACACCCATAGAATGAATAGGAGTAGAAATACTCCCAGTTTTAGGGGTAAAAAAATAACCTGTTTAAAACATATCTTTTTAGGCTGGAAACTTTGTTGAAGCTGCCCCAAACAGAGCTGGCTCAAAGACTCGTAACTGCTTCTTTACAACTAGAAGAAAGATCATGCTGCATCGCCTTGTTGCAAGAGAGCTTAACCAACCATAAAGAACAGGTACCTTTATAATATGCGTTAAGAAAATAGTGACGCATTTATCAATGACCTTTGACCAATCATGTTCCAAGAAATTATTGTTGTGTACAAAAAGTTGGATTCAGATTGGTCATTTAGAAAACTCTGGACAACTGCGTCTCAGCAATTATATTCACTAACCACTATACCACAAATAGCGGCCAATAGATAGAGCAATAAAGGTCAGAAGTATTTAAATCAATAAATATGTTGTTTTGTTTTCCAGATGATCAGTAAAGTGAGCAATCTGGAGAAGCAGTCGATCCGCAATGTCGCAAAAGTGAAGCAAGAATGTGAAGAAACTATTAAGAGACACCAAAACTTCATTGATCAGGTCTGAATAGAATATCATAGTAGAAAAAAATATAACTAAAACATTTGAACTGTTCAGCGGTGTAGGTGACACTGCATCAGTTTTCATATCTTTTATAGTAAGTTCATGGAGATTGTTTATAGCTTCAAGTTCCTTTTTATAGTCTTCGATTACTTTGGAAGTATACGCTTTTGTGGTACTATTCAATAGATAAGGTGGATAACCTAAATTTTCACTTTCGTGTTCAGGTTTGTCATTAGTAACTTCACTAGTATCAAGAAGAACTGCTATTGTTTTCACTGGAGTTCTGTGGAGGCAATGTAATGTGTCCTTCTTTTTTCAAGAAGAAGTCCATATAGAGCAAACGGCTATGGTTCAGCAGTTCTGACCATTGATTTTTGTCTGAAGGAAAGGTTTTTTGGTAGACTTTGTAATAGTAATAGAGTAATAAGTAAGCCTGAAATGCTGATAATAATTATGACTCTCAATTGTATAACGTGGTTGTTATTCTCATCGACTCGTTCGCTATATCATACTTTTTATTTTTAAAAACAAATGCTGTTTGGATATAATGTTTTTTTTGCGTTTTTTCTTTTGGTCTTGCAAGCAAAAAATGCAAGTAATATAATAATTCTGCACGCCTATTTAATACCTGAACATCTGTCTCTTTGACTCGGCGATCCTTGCGCTGCCTCCTATTAAGCTTAGAGTGGTCTATTCAATTTTCATATTTGATAATACTCGACCAGCAAATTGGTAACCTGAGTCTCGAGTGTTCTGTATATCCGCTTGGTGTGTTTGTGTAAAGTTCCCCGCTACACAGGTTATATACAGTGCAGGAGTCACCTTTTGATTGAAAATCATAAAATCTACTTAAATACGGTTCCTAAGACCTTTCAACATCGATTTAATCAACAGCCATAATAAAATAAAGATCCTACACTGAAATACTCCTGTCGTATTAATCAATCAACAAGTCAAAATGTCCCTGACTGATTAGCTCAGGTCTCCTCTCAAGGGTTAAGGCCATACATCCTTAACCCTCCTCCTTTCGTATGTTACAGCTAATTAACGACAAGAAAACACTGAATCATCGCATTGAACAGCTAGTTGATGAACGTCGGTCATTGGAGGAACGCTGGAAGCGATCTGCGCAAGCGCTGGAGGAACGATACAAGCTGGAATTGAGGAATCAACATGATAAGATGCAAGCTGCTCAACAGGTCGGTACAGCTTGGTGTGCTCAATAGAGCGAGACGGTATTTCACCGCCTTCTACTTTACAAGGCGCAAGTTCATCCGCGTGTGGAAAATAGTTCGGACATCTTACATCGTCATCTAATCCCAAACTAAGCAGAGCTTGTATTATGGGAACTAGACAACTGATATAAATACGTTTCTGTATCATACTTATACTTGTTATTATAAATATATATATATATATATTGTAAATACATACACATAATACACGGAAAACACCCAAAACAAATATTTGCGTATCACACAAGCATTTGGTCTCACCCGGGAATCGAACCCGAGTTCTCAAGAACAGCTTTCGCATACTATATAAATGTATGATAATTGTCCCAAACTAGATGGCGTTGCGTGTAAGATGTCCGAAATATTTATTATTAATAATTTTCTGCAAGGGTATCCATCATATACCTAGTTCATTGTCATTCGGTACTGCAAATGTGATATTAAGTTTCTTTTTAGAAAATAGTTAGTCGATTCATAATTATTATGCAGATTTGAACATATTACCAACGTAGATTTTCACAACATTTTGATAAAATCTCAAACCCACCCATGCATCTTTTGCAAAAAATTGAACTTTTTCTCAGTTTTTTTGTATTTACGCTTGACACTTAATAAAATATGCATACCTACACTATTTTGTTGCTCATTTAGGTCGCAAGACAACGTTGGGTTAGACAGAAAGCTGAGAAGATTAAGGTAAGTTAATATTTTTTCTAATATTAGACTTGACTAATGTCTTTCAACCTATGTATATCTGTAGTTAAAAAAAATAGATGCATCAATTAAATAGTTTAGATTTTCATATCATGATTCATGTAAATATTTTCCAAACGTAATACATAATATTGTTTATTTTTCTCATAATCATTGGCTTTTTTATTTAAACTAGATTGATTTACTCAATATTAAAAAAGAAAAGGTTATGTTCAACTCATGCAATTGGTGACATAATTTGAATAATTAATTATGGGCAATTTGGTAGGATTAATGAAATGGGTAAATAATAATAATAGTCTTAATTTACTCAAAAACGAGGTACAGTTTTCCGTGTGGTGACGGATTAAGAATACAAGTGTCACCACCCCTATTTAGTCCATGGGTGTCGTAAGAGGCGACTAAAGGAACAAAATAGGCAGCTAACATCACTGCCAAGAGAGGGAAAACTTGAAACAAACCCTTTACCAACCCGTCTGGCCAGCGTGGTATAGTAGGCCAAAACCTCCTTTCAAAGGAGAGGCCTATGTCCAGCAGTGGACTGTTAAAGGCTGTTGATGATGATGATGATGAGGTACAGTTTATCTATCCTACCTTAAGTATGAAGTTAACAATATTATGTGATTGACATTAGCAGATAGATTGAAAACGACGGTGTCTGAGCTAGTAGAAACTGATAGAACTGTAATAAAGGAAATATCTGAATATATGATTGATGACTTGTTGTATATAAATTATAACACGTTTTTATAGTACAAAATCCATAGCCAGTTTTTTTTTAAATTTTATATCATGGGTGTTGAAAAACAGGAATTAACAGTAAAAGGTCTGGAAGGTGAACTTAGAGAAATGGCAGAGAGACAGCAGAAAGAGATATCAGATCTGAAGATGATGCATGCGGAACAGAGTGGACGTGCTCATGCAAAACATGCGCAAGAACTTGAGGAGTTGAGGAGAACTCTCGAGGATGAGAAAGAAGCTGCACTGCTGAAGGAAAGACAGTTGGCTAGTTCTAGGTAAGGATTTTATTTACTAGGTGCGATTTAAATAATGGTTATTATTATCTTTTTTTATAAATTAGGCAATAGGCTCTTGATTACAAGTTTGGGAAAACCTTTGGGTTTTTTAGCACGGCGAATTTATAATATAATCGGATGCAACAGGCTTTGGAAAAACTGAACATCATTAGATATCGTTATTTGTACTAAGCTGTATTCCTACATTTCCTAGCCAAGTTGCGAACGTTTTTCGTTTTGGAATCGCTGACGCCTCTATTCCCTTTTTGATAGGCTAATATTTTGTTTTGATTGTCCTCACATTGTCCTCACATTTAATAAAATGCCTTATACAATGTAATCAAAAATTGTAAAAACAATGTTGGCAAAGAGTGTCCATGGAGTTTCTTGTCCGTTCTTCTCCATAGGATCTACGAATTGGAACAGACAATTAGCTTCACGACTGACTACTGACTGACTACTTTACTTTTCAAAAGTGCCCTTGTATGGTTTATTTGAAATAAAATGGTTTGATTTGATCTGGTGACTAAATGAGGGGGGGGCTGGTAATTATTGTTGTTTTTTTTATTTACATTTACCGAATTACCCTAAATAATGTCGCGAATAATTAAGGCTGGGAATTGATGATATTAAAGTACATATTGCTTATTAGTTTGTTAGTGTAGTGGTAAGTTATTCTGACTACTTTTTTTTTTTTTTTTTTTTTAACGTGTGGAAATCCCCGCGGACCGTCACCCCGTCAGGGGTTACGGCGGGGTGGTGTGTCGGACTCGAACCGACTAAAACCACACGGTGTGACCCTCTCTGCGCCTTTGTATTGGAAGGAGTCCAGGGAGGGGATTTCCTTCTGGACTCCAACCGGCGCCTGCCCGCACTGTTGCGGGCACCATCTCAAAATTTACTCTCTAATTAGGCAACGTCCGGTCACACGCGGACGTCGCCCCCTCGCGGTTGGCCTCTACTGCGGACGGACGGGAAACCCGTCCCGCCCATCCGCGGCCACTCTCAGGGCGGCATGAGACGCAGGTATGCGCGCCTCCGCCGCCCGGGGCGCCGGCGGCGGATCGGGTCCGATTGGATGGAATCCTCCCGGGCATTCTCCGCCACCTCCTTCTGCAAGATTACGTCCTCGCAGAAGGTTGCGACCGCGGTAAAACAACTGTCGCTGCCGGCCATCGATCTTATGACGGCCGGCAGCGAGAGATCCCCTCCGATGACTGCAGTGAGGACCCGGCGCTGCGCCGCCCAAGCGGGGCAGACCGCCAGCGTGTGCTGGGCCGTGTCCTCACTGCAGTCGCAGTGGTGGCAGGCGGGACTCGGTTCCCTCCTAGCGACCGAGTGCAGGTACTTTCCAAAGCAACCGTGCCCGGAAAGCACCTGCGTCAGCCGGAAGGAAAGGGTCCCGTGCTGCCGCCCTGCCCACTCCTCGATGACCGGCTGAAGAGCCTCCACGGCGGCGAAGCCAGCGCGTGGGGTCTCCAGCCGGAGCGACCATCTCAGCATGGTGGCTCGGCGAGCGGCTTCGCGCCACTCGCGCACGTCCTCGGGCGGAGGGCGAAATCCGCTCTCCGCCCGGAAGTCAGCCACTCGCCGATAAACTTCGGCGAGCACTTCCGCCTCCAAATCCCACGGGGGTGTTCCGGCCAAGGCACACGCCGCCTCTGTGGACACCGTGCGGTATCCACGTATGGCTCTGACCGCCAGTATCCGCTGGGGGCGCCAGAGGCGCGCCCTGTTCTGGGCGGACAGAGCCGCCGACCACACCGGTGCACCGTAAAGTGCCATTGACCGGACAACCCCCGTGTACAGCCGCCTAGTGGGGACACTGGCCCCCCCCAAATTGGGCAGAAGTCGCCCTAGGGCGGAGGCAGTGCCCACCAACTTAGGGCCAAGCTGTCGGAAGTGCTCGTCGAAGAGCCACCTACCGTCGAGGACCAGACCCAGGTACCTCATCTGGGCCCGGACCGGTACGAGGACCGAGTTGACCTCGATCGAGGCGCCGGCGGGCGGACCGCGACGGGGCCCATGAAATAATAGGGCCTCCGTTTTGTCCAGGGCCACCCGCAGACCCAGCGCCTCGATGCGCCCGACCACCCGGGAGACTCCCGTGGTGGCCAGGCGCACCGCCTCCTCAAAGTTTGCCCCCCGGGCCGTGACCAGGGTGTCGTCTGCGTAACAGATTACACCCAGCCCGGGGGGGAGACGCCCTCGTAGGGCCCAGTCGTATCCCATGTTCCACAGGAGTGGTCCTAGGACAGACCCCTGTGGAACACCGCACGACATGGCCCTGCGTCTCAAGGCGCCATCTCGGTCCTCGTACTCGACGGTACGCTCCTCTAAATAGTCTGCCACCAGCCGCCTCAGGTACCCTGGCACTCCGTGGTACTGGAGTGCGGCCCTGATGCAGCCGAATGGCAGACTATTGAAGGCGTTGGCGATGTCCAATGACACCGCCAATACCACTCCGCCTCCTCTCACCGCCTCTTCGGTCACGGCCCTCAGGCGCAGGATCGCGTCGACCGTCGAACGCCCTTCTCGGAAGCCGAATTGGGCGTCCGACAGGTCGGGCCCCACCTCGCAGAGGTGCCGGACGATGCGGGCAGAGAGAACCCTCTCGAACAACTTACCCGCCTCGTCCAGCAACACGATGGGCCTGTAGGCCGCGACCGAATCGGCAGGCCGAAGTTATTCTGACTACTGACCTAACCTAATCCTGACAAATATTTTTTTGATAAACACGATCATCTGCAATTTATCTATGACATAATCAAAGATCGATATGCAGTCTCTTTCTGGAATGACTGGTTCACCATAAGTTCGACAAAAAACTTCGGGCAACCCCGAAATAAACTCCGATTTGGGCCCTTGATTTAAGGTATTTTCATTCAAACCTAGAAGTTCTTTTCAGTAAAATTCGAAAGCTAAATATATTCAGGCTTTGACTAGTCAATCCTAGAAGCGATTGGCAGACTCGGTCGTGTCTTGAAATAGTTATTGTATATTACAGATTAGAGAAACAAATACTGGAAATAGAGTTAACGTATCAAGAACAACGTACTCGACTTGTGGCAGAAATGAGAGCTGAAAACGAGAGAGTGGCTGCCGAATTGGCTGCCAAAGAACAACAGCAAAGGGAACAGTTTGGTAAGTTGATACTTAAAAAAAGTTTTGCCTATTTAATCAACTTATGTGACTTTCGATTTAAATGCCTCGGTGGCGCATTAAGCGTATGCGATTAATTTACTAAGGTTTCGAGTTTGATTCCCGGATCGGATCAAATTATTGTATCATATGTAAATATTTATGGGCTTCGGAGTTCGAGTGTTTCTGATGAATTATATGTATGTATTTACATAAAGGTGTATACCTAAGTATTCTATGATACAATCTAGCTTTCATAGTACAAGCTGGTTTGTGAGTTGTGACCCGATGACGTTGTGTCATACGTCAAAAACTGTTTGTTTATTTTAATTACATTACTATGACATTAATACCTATACAAGGTGAAAATTTCAATACGACATTAAATGAAACCGCTAGTCATTGAAATTAATATCTTATTTAATAATTAATAATATATCCAAAAACTTGATAAAAAAAAATGTAAACAAACTAAGTATCTTGAAAAATTAAAACCATTATCCCTAATAGCAGCCCGGAGTTTGGAAGTTTGGCGGTGATTCACGCCCGTGCCTCGGAGAGCACGTAAAACCGTCGGTCCCGATTGTCATGAACATCTATGGCAATCGTTATTGGGAAGTCAGTACCCTCAAATTTACTGACAACTAGTCCAACCTTAGAGTTTCAGTTCTCTCTTAGGGTTGCGGAGGTACGATGCCAGTCGCTCCGTGGACAAACTGATATTCAGGTAAAACCGGTTGAAGTAGTAGCCGACCTCAAATATTATTGGGAATAAGGCTAGGTAGATTGACACCACACTACATAAGACGCAAGTACTAGAGAAAATTGCGCATTACAAGTGCATTGGATATAAAAATAAATCTTAACACAAACACGATACCTACCCGTTCTGTCAGCGTGGTATAAATAAACCAAAATTTCCTTTCCATATCGACCAGTGCCGGAGTACTGACCTGATAAAGGTTATTTATTGATGATGACGAATTGTTATTTTCCTTTTATCTTTATTTATTACATATAAAATATACAGGCTTTTAATCAAACATGATTATGTCAGCTTCATTGTATCCTTTAATAACTATTTATATCATACATGACAACACAAAAAAAGGGTAATTGTTATATTGTATATAAGTTTTTGTTATAGAAAAATGGAAAGAAGAACAAGAGAAGATGGTGGATGAAAAAAGAAAGGAAATGGAACATCAAATTGAACAAGAAAAACAGAGCATGGAGGTTAGTAACGTATTTTTAGGGGTTCGGAGTTTATGACTCGGAACCCTTATAGATTCGTCATGTCCGTCCGTCCGTCTTCGACTTACCGTCTAAATCGTAAGTGCTAGAAGGATGAACTTGAAAATGTGTTATAATTACGTCGACAAAGTGCTACAATAAAATTATGAAAAATATTTTTATTTGGGGTACCCTACAGGTAAAGTAGGGATGATTTTCTTTTCTCGCGTCTACCCCGTCGTGTGAGGTATCGCTAGATAGGTCTTTTAAAAGAATTGCGAGGTTGCTAAAACCATTTTTCGATTTAAGTATCTGTTTGCGAATTATTTAACCATAATGCGCATTTTTTTTGTTAAAACAGGGCGACCCATCTTTAAAACCCAAAAAAAGCTGAAAAAATTAATGATAGTAGTTCATTAGATTGAACTTTCAAGGAAAACTATAGCGGTATTGATAACTTTTTTATTACAGGAGTTATAGGGGCCTAACTTGTAAAATACACTCACTGGGAAAAAATCGTATAAAAATTGCGAAATAATAAGTAAACATAACAGTTATCTATGGGACATCCCTTGGCATTGTATATGACTACTGAACTCTATTCTATGCGTGGCCTGACACGCACTTCCCTGATTTTATTAGTTTCTAGCATTTTAACATTTATCTATGTCCATACAAATAAATAAAATTGGGAGTCTGTATGTAATAGGTATAAAAAATGAACAGTTTTTACTAAATACATTTCAAAGTATATACGGTACACCAACAACAAAAAGGCAATTTTTTATTTTATTTACTGTCTGTCCGTCTGTTTGTTCCGGCTAATCTAATCTGGAACAGCTGAATTGGTTTTGTTTAGTTTACCGTTTAGGTTGATTTAGATTAGGTTTGCTCCGCAGTGTTACTCACTATTTACAACCGCACCGCGGGACACAGCTGGCTTGTAATATATACATAAATCTTGTGTTACTTTGTTGCTCACGATGAACTCCGAAACTATCTTCCGATTTTAATCTTTTTTTTTATATGTGTTTTGCTAGTGCGCCCCAGATAATGTAGTTAGTAGCAAGCTTAGGCCAATAGGAGCTGAGCATGATTAAAATGAGACGCAGATGAACTTAAATATATTCACATATAATATTATAATGTGTATGTGCTTTTATTGCACTTTAAAAATTAACGATTAGACTCGCTGACATTATGAAAGGGATACCATTGAAACTGCCATAGGCGGAAACCGGACACTCTTTTACATATTTCAAGAATATATCGTCGGCTTATTGCAAGAAGTCATTAAGTGCGAAAAATCAATAAATACTTTTTTATCTATAATGGTCTCACAATTATAGATTTTAACGTATTTAGTGATTTTTTGCAGTTAATAACTTCTTGCAATAAGCCAACGATATAATAATTACTGCAAAAAATCACTAAATACGTTTTTATCTATAATTGTGAGACCATTAAAGATAAAAAATTATTTAGTGATTTTTTGCAGTTAGTGACTTCTTGCAATAAGCCGACGATATTCTAGCATTCCATTTCGCTTATTTCGCTAAAAAATTGATACTAAATTGAACTAGTTCAACCGGTTTTACCTGAATATCCCAGCCGACCCCAAATATTCTTGGAAATAAATAAAGGCTAGGAAGAAGAAGGAGATTCTAGAATTTTAATTAACATTTAATATTAAAATCCGTAGGAAAAAATGAAACGAAGAGAAGAAGAAATCCAGATGCAGCTAGAAGATTATAAGAAAACATTGGAGAAGGAACAGCAGGCTCAAATCAAACGTAAAACACAAGAGATCGCGGCACAGTACAAGCAAGAGAGGGACAAGGAGATAGAGAAGGCTATTGAGAGTATGGACGCGGAGGCTCAAGCTGGGAGGAAGGAGTTACAGGAGGCGCTCAGGTAACATACCTTAATTATCACTACATGACAGAACTACCCCCTAACGTTTTTTGATGCAAACTTTTTTGTTTTTTATTCTCTTTTTTCATCTATACTAATCTATACTAATATTATAAAGAAGTAAAGTTTGTGTGTTTGTTAAATTGTAAGGGGTAATCTCGGGATCTACTGAACCGATTTTAAAAATTCTTTCACCAATAGAAAGCCACATTATTGCTGAGTGTCATAGGTTATATAAAAAACAGAAAAATAAAAAGGCTTTTACGTGTTAGTCCGTTTTGCAAAGTGAATCGGAGAAAAAACGGTCGCATGAAAGCGTTTCTTACGAACGCTGCCTTAATGAAAGATATATTTTTGAGTTCTAGATAAAAGATGTGGAGCTTGAAAATGCTTGAAAATAATTGTATCGCGAATAAGTCCCGTTTACAGTAAAAGCATGAGTACGTGTAAAAGTCGCTGAAGCCTAAAACAGTTATATGTACTCATTTTATTTATCAGGCAGAATAGTCACTTTAGCGATCCCATATTTCGAATTATGAATGAATGCGATTCATGAAGAGGGTAATTGTACTTTACTATGACTGCCTTGCTGGTCCAGTGGTTAGCGTATGCACCTGCCGATCAAAAGGATGCGGGTTCGAATCCCAGGTCGGACCAAATCTTTGTATGATCTGCAAATATTTGTTTCAGAGTTTGGGTGTTTTCTATGGATAATATGTATGTATTTACAAAAAAATATGTATATTTATGTATTGTATAGAGCAGCCGTCAAAACTAGTCGATCATAAGTATGAAATTTTGTATGTTATTATGTATGTTATACAGGAGAAATAAAGAGCAGTACGAGGTGGAGTTGAAGGAGTTGGCGGAGACGGAACAAGCCACGCTGAGACGGTACCAGGAGGCACAAGCTAGGGTTCGACAGACTGAAGACAAATGTAAGTTCCGCCAAAATCGTCTGACACACAACACCAACGAACTGAGTCCCGCAGAGAATTACTATCAGAATGCTATTTTGAAGGTTCCGTCCATAAATTTGAAACAAGAACTGTTATACTGTGTAGTTGACTATGATTGCTAAAGTCTATGGCCTGTTTCTCCTTCTCTTTGATTCCCGCCAGATGTTGATCTCTATAGTGGATAGACGTGTAATATTTTATTTAATAAAAAACAGTGCCTTTTACATAAACTTTATTTATTTCTGTCTCCGCCCGATCTCGTACACCTCAACAAGAACCTATTTAGAATATATTACAAGAATATATTACTCCGTTGTCTATCCGTCTGTCACTAGACTGTATCTCAAGAACCGTGTTAGATAGACAATTGAAACGTTTCATAGATGATGTATTTCTGTTGCTGCTATAACAACACATACCTACTGAAAAATGGAATAAAATGATTGACATGACTTTGCACATGCTTAAACATATAATGTCGTATGAAACCTTACGTGCGCTAGCCCCACCAGCACTTACCATTATTCAATTATTGTCATACCTCAGCCATAGAAGAAACTTTTGGTGAAATTCAAGGCAGATTTCCTAAATTTTGGAGACTAAAAAAAGAATTAAAAAGTAATTTACCCTACCGCCCAAAGTGATCTCGAATATTACTTATTTAACGGAAAACTAATAAAATCGTTTCAATTATTCCAGGTGCCGAACTAGAAGTAACAATATCTCAACTGGAAACTAGAAATCGACTTTTGACTGAAGTAAGTCAACACCTACGGCCATTTTCATAACTGAAATTTTTTTTTTCGAACATCTTACACACAACATGATCTAGTCCCAAACTATGCAGAGCTTGTATTATGGGTACTAAACAACTGATATAAACACATATACATACATTTTTTTTTGTAAATGCATAAATATTATAAACAAGTGGAGTTGTAACCGCGTGCAACGCCGGGGGCGAAGCTAGTCTAAAAAAGTAGCCTAAGTTACTCCTTATATCATCAGCTATCTGATAGTGAAAGTATCGTCGAAATCGGCCCAGCCGTTCCAGAGATTACTGGAATAAACAGACAGACAAAAATTGTAAAAAAAAATATTTTGGCATATACATACATAACATACATGACTGCACGGTTGGCCTAGTGGCTTAAGCGGTCGCCACGCCGCTTCCTACTGCGCCAAGTGTCGTGGGTTCAAATCCCACGTAGGATAACACTTTGTGTGATTCACAATTTGTTGTTCTGAGTCTGGGTGTTCTTTGTGTCCGTTTCTTGTATGTTTGTAAAGTCCCCCGCGACACAGGAATTTATATTCCTAATGCGGGAGTTGTCTTTTTTAAAGAAAAAAAAAAAAAAAAATAATACATAGGTACATACAAACATACATATGCAAAAAGCTGTAATTTTAATATTACAAACAGACACCAATTTGATTTATTTGTAAAGATAGAAAACACCCAAACTCCGAAACAATTGTGTGCAGATCATCCAAACATTTAGTCCGACCCGGACTTTGGAGTTTGGTACTAGATGATGTTGTGTGTCATTCGTCCGATTTATTTTTTCTTAATTGTAGTACAACTAGCTTTCGCCCGAAGCTCCGCCCGCGTGTATGTCGGTTATCGCGGTAAAAAGTAGCCTATGTCCTTTACCAAGTTCAGTTCTATCTCCATACCAAATTTCATCAAAATCGACAGACAGAGTTACTTTCGCATTTATAATATTAGTAGGGATTAAGTAAAAACAGTAACTTTTGTTTAGAAAACCACTCAACTGGAGGCTAGGGCCGAGGAGGTTCGCGCGAGCTGCGAGGAGTCGTGGAGGAGCAAGGTGGACGCGCTGAAGAAAGAAATCGAGGATATGAAGAAGACCCACGAGGAACAAATGCATCAACTATATGCCAAGTTAGTTATCTATATCATTTTATTTTGTACTAGTTTTTACCAAAATACTCCTTTGGGTTTGATTTTGACCCACTTTAAACGGCCAGATTTCGTTCAAACTTTGTAGATTTATCGAGGACCGATGACAACACGCTAATTTAAAAAAAAAACTAAAAAAATGTTCAAACAAGTTAGTCTTCTTTAGTCTAGAAAAAGAAAAAAGTTAAAAAAGTAGAATAAAGTTTTAAAAAACTAAACAAACACACTTTTTAACCGACTACAAAAAAAAGGAGAAGGTTGTCAATTGGACGTTTTTTTTTTTTTTTTTTTATGTATGTTCAGCGATAATTTCGTCGTTTATGAACCGATTTCAAAAATTATTTTTGCATTGGAATAGGCGTAGCTTACAGGTGGTCCCATCGTCACCGTATCGATATCTGATGATGGGATCCCAAGGAAATCGAGGGAACTCCTCAAATATCATAGGCACAATGTCGCGATTTGGGTACTCGGAATAGTTTTTCATTGAAGTCGGTTCCTTTTTGTTAAAATTATAAAGTAAAAAGTAGAAAATAATTTTAACGTAACAAAGCGTGGGGTGCTTTCTGAAAATATTTCAATAACGTCGCCCCACGATTTGTTACATTAAAATTATTTTCTACTTTTTAGTTTAAAAGCGTGTTTGTTTAGTTTTTTTAAAACAATTTTTTTTTTAGTTTTCTTTTCTTTATAAAAAGACAACACCCGCATTAGGAACATTTATGACATAAATCCTGTGTCGCGGGGCCTTTACAAACATTCATGAAACGGACACAAAGAACACCCAGACTTAGAATAACAATTTGTGAATCACACAGTAATTCTGAAATAATATAACATATGCTTAATTGCTTTCAGGGTGAAAGTAGCAGTTGCTCGCAAAGATTCAGCCATTCAAGCGCTGACAAGAGAAGCTGGCAAACACCAGGAGAAGATAACATTACTAGAACAGAAGCTTCAACAGC
The DNA here is from genome assembly GCA_932526445.1 of Phragmatobia fuliginosa. Lineage (NCBI taxonomy): Eukaryota > Metazoa > Arthropoda > Insecta > Lepidoptera > Erebidae > Phragmatobia > Phragmatobia fuliginosa. The sequence goes on from OW052067.1 coordinate 17,550,378, forward strand.
AACGGAAAGATTTTCTGAAGCATAAGTGACCTCATTACCACACGTGATTATGTACTATCGTGTATGTTACGAAGGTATGGTGGCGAACAAGGTGTATCTAATCGGCGGTTTGGTGATCAGTTTTTGTTATAGTTGTATTAATAATATTATATTCATAACATTAACACTAATTTCTTCTCCCGCACTAGAAAGAGGCAATCTTCAATTGGGGAGGAAAGTAAAATTTACGCAGTTTGCATTTTCTACTCAATTTCATTATTATTACATACTATAGTCGTCACAAAATAAGAAGCCCGTTTTGACATTTGTCATCGTGTTTTTTAATCAACTATTAATTCGTGTTTTTGAGTGTATTTCGTTTTTCAATGTCAAAAATCAAATCCATAATCCTATTTAATTACTATGTTACCCATACACTGTCACAACGCGTATCATAAATAAGCATCAAGTTTAACTTTATATTGAAAAAATACACTCAAAAACATGAATTAATCGTTGATTAAAAAACACGATGACACATGTCAAAACGGGCTTCTTATTTTTGATGACTTTAGCTTTTTTTATATGCGATTACGCCCGCGTGTTTGTTAGTTATCGCGATAAATACTAATAGCCTATGTTCTTTCTCAAGAAGAAAAATATCTCCTAACAGAATTACTTTCAGATATGTAATATTAATATGAATCTACTTGCAATAATGAACATAACAAGTTCTTATTTGTAAAACTTTTAAAAGAATTTCAACTTTTAAACAAAACTATAAAGTTAAATAAAGATCATCCAAAAATAAGTTAAACTGTTTAGGAGTAGTAGACTTTTTTAAATTGTATAATATTTACACCCGTCGAACTTATATGAATATGGTTAGAAGTCATTGATTCACTTACAGTGATAGAGCAACATGGTAGGCAGTAGCCATACACAGGCCTTCCCCTCTGTCAAAGCATAAGCACAAATGGGCCTACGCATTACATTGTTATGACACAGAATGTGTTTGTGTGTGTGTGAATTATTATTTTTGTTATAATGTGTGAGTTCATAATGACAGGTGTTTGTTTGTGTGTAAATCTAAAATGTATATGTGTGAGGATTTCCCCCTACAAAAAGTTACAGACTGTTTTGTATCGGGAGAAGACGCTATGACTACGCCCCTTGGCCATAAAGTACATAAGTTTGACTGCACGGTTGGCCTAGTGGCTTAAGCGATCGCCACACCGCTTTCTACTGCGCCAAGTGTCGTGGGTTCAAATCACACGTAGGATAACACTTTGTGCGATTCATAATTTGTTGTTCTGATTCTGGGTGTTCTTTGTGTCCGTTTCATGTGTGTTTGTAAAGTCCCCCGCGACCCAGGAATTCATATTCCTAATGCGGGAGTTGTCTTTTAAAAAATGAAAAAAAGAAAAAAAAAATGAAATTATTATTTTTGTTATAATGTGTGAGTTCATATTGATAGGTGTTTGTTTTTGTATGTGAGTCTAAAATGTATATGTGTGAGGATTTTCCCTTACAAAAAATGACCGATTGTTTTGTATCAGGAAAAGACGCTATGGCTACGCCCCTTGACCTTAAAGTACATAAGTTTGACTGCACGATTGGCCTAGTGGCTTAAGCGGTCGCCACACCGCTTCCTACTGTGCCAAGTGTCGTGGGTTCATATCACACGTAGGATAACACTTCGTGTGATTCACAATTTGTTGTTCTGAGTCTGGGTGTTTTTTGTGTTCATTGAATAGTGACTAATAACCCTAGACTTCTCTTTAGCAATACAAGCTTTCTGTGAAATTATCTATATTTAGGTATATTTAATGTTTTTGCACTACTTTAAAAAAAACTTAACTGCAAAATTGAGTAGCCGGAGGAAAAATATACAAAACTACTTATTAACAGATCTGCCTTCCTGTATGGTTCTAAAAGTTGGACGGAACGAATAAGAGACGCTTATATGTATCTGGATTTTGAATGCTAAGGTGAATGTGTGCTGTGTCTAGGATGGATTAGGTCAGGAATGAGTAAACACTTCCTGTGCCAAGCAGTCAAAAACTGGAACTTCCTGCCAGCTTATGTAGGAAGGGAGTTAACTGTGAAATGACGTGTAATAGAGTAAAATTGTAGGATAAATAAAACAGATTCCAAATAATATTGGGATAAGTGAGAGCAGATGATGACGTAGGAGGTCATTAAATGGTAAGTCATATGAGTTGACCTCAAATGAAATGTTTATTTAGCACCGTGGCCGCAACCGTATCAACTACGGTCGAGAAGCTTATGTGTGCCAAAGGTAAAAAGTTCTATTCACTTCTACTTGAAAAAAAAACTTTTTTTCTGGATACTATTCTTTGTAACTTTAAAATTGCATTAGATTCAAACCTAATGGAATCTCTCAAGAGAAGTAAAATATATACATAAGCTGACATTCGGCTTTTAAATAAAAAGTAGAATATCATAAAATATATGAAGAACTATTAAAATCCTTCCAGCGATTTTTAAATATTCCAAAGAAATAAATATACATACTACTATTTTTATAATTTAGCATAATAAATTAATTGCGCTTATGACAAGTGTTGCCACTAGCCAACTTCTTCCTAGTATTATATTAGTACCTATTTAGTAATTTAAGGTTTGGTTGCCGCCTCCAGTCAAGGCTGAATTTATTTATTTATTTTATATTTCTACCTATTTTGTTGCTTTTTTTAACTTATTGATAATTATGTGCGATGGTAAACGTCAATAGTTATTAGTTTATAATTAGAATAATTATATTAAACATCTCCGTCCATGTTTTTGTGAGATTTTAAACTAGACATTTTTAGATTAATTGTCATATGTGATTGCTATGCTTGCCAATAAATTTGATAATTATTAAAAATATGGTTTTATTTTAGTAAATTAAGATAATAAGATTTTTATAATTTCTGTGTCGTCAATGGACAATAAATGTCGTTTAAAAATAGTGGATAGTACATCTTAAACCAGCAATGTATTTTTTTAAATTTTTCTCTGTCCATCTGTCTGTCTGTGTGTTCCGGGTAATCACTGGAACGGCTGGACCGATTCTGACGGTACTTTCACTAGTAGAAGGCTAATGACATAAGGAGTAACTTAGGCTAATTTTTTGACTAGCCTTTCTACGCGGCGTTACTAACAATAACCGCGAGTAACACCGAGGGACTCAGCTAGTATATAAATAAAATGTCATAGTAATCCTACTAATATTATAAACGCGAAAGTTTATGAATATGTGTGTGTATGTTTGTTCTTCTTTCACGCAAGAACTACTGAACCGATTTGGATGAAACTTTACAGTAATATAGCTTATATAATAATATCAGAATAACACATAGGCTACTTTTAACTGCAATAATCGAGATACACGGGCGAAAACTAGATGATTATAAAAATACATAAATCGTACATGTCCAAATGTATCACTGTTTATCTCCTGTCAAAACTTCACAGGTTGCTATGCATAACATACTTGCATAGCAACCATAATGATATACGCGGGTAACACCGCGGGGCGCAGCTAGTTATCTATAAAATTGTAATGGGTCAACGGCAGATGCCGCTTTGTGTGTGTGAAGAGTTAAGAATATTTCAAATAAAGCTTCGAAATAAATTGAAAACAAAATTAAAAAAACTTTTAATTTGTATACGTATAAAAAACATTATACCGCACAGGTACATTCTTACAGCTATAACTCGATATCGAAACCGGATCATAGGTACTCCTAGGACCCGGATATCCTATGTAATGTACTTAATACTATTAAAGCTTATTCATTTATAAATATCAAAAATTCTATAACAACCTCGCGTAAAAGCAACAGGTAAAACCGTATCTCTTCTTTTAACTTATTTTGATCAAATCGACCAGTATCATTATTATGGCAGGTATCACCAAGGCCGCCACATTTCCGTACTTGCCGACGTGCCTTGCTCTGGGGACTTTGAACACGTGTCAGCTTCAACCTTCTCCTCTTTAGGTGTCTCCTTCTTGAATGATTGGGCTAAAGATTCCGCTGTATGACTAATTACAGTTCGTGGAGCGTTTAGTCTGTTTTCGTTTTCAACAGCTGATGGTATACTTTCAGGAATGCTTAGCTTTTTGTTGAGATAAACTGGAATCCTTTCTGGTACCCGTGAAAACGCTGACTTTTCAGGTGTCTTATAGCTTATTTCTGGAATAATTTTCTCTTCTGTTTTTAGATACTTAGGCGCGGGTCCAGTCAGGTCTACAACAGGTCGTTTCAACTTATGTCTGATAGAGTAATCCACTGCTCTTTTAGGTGACGCATCAATACCGATCTTGTAATTCTCCACATCTATCACAATAGATAATGGCTCCATATATTTTTTATGTCTTGAAACTTCTGGTCGATTTTCGGGCGAAATTGTCGTTGAGGATACTGTCGGTTTTTGAGTTTCCGGACTAGAATCTTGATCTGAAGCTGATCTACTCGGAGGCGTAGGAAAAGGAAAGTTTTGGACTGGACGTGGTGGCGTTTCAAGTTCTGTAGAAGAATCACAAGCGGAATCACAGGATAATGGACTTAAGGGAGGACTTGTTGGTCTAGTGGATCTGACAAAATGGAACGCACTGGGTCGTTCGTCATCTAGTCTTAATGGATCTGGTACGAGGGGCGCGTAGTCTCTTGGTTGCAGTGTTTCCATGCCACCGACGCAAGAAGTTAGATGGTTTCCAAGACGATGCCGAAGCCCTGTTGGCACGCTGGCCAGTCGCGAAAGATACCGCCTGACTTCGACAGCACAGTCGCTGAAACCAGCCCTGAAGCGGTGGAGTACTGCAGGGTCTGCTGCTATGGCAGCTGCTAGTTGTTGTCGTTGTAATTTCTGAAGGTGCTTCACGGTGAGCTCCAGGATATCGGCTTTTTCCAGTTTGGAGTGTCGTGCTGGCTGCAATGGAAAATTATTGTTGCTGTTAAATTTTGTCTCATTTTATTCTTATTAGAATTCGATTCTTGTTTTCTTATTAAATATAGAATTGAGTACTGAAAAATATTATAAAATAATTCTTGACATTGGCGGTTGGGGATATAAGAATATTGTAAGAGTTAGGTATCTACATACCTACAGCTATATAAATGGTAATAAGTGGGCAATAAAATAATAAACAATAGCTGTCCCCATATAAATTTCGTAATTATACAGTTGGTTAGTTTTGTTAATAACTAACATTCTTATTCAATAAAGGGTGAATTTTAATTCAGGTAGTTCCTTGTAACTACGTAATCACTCCTGTTATGGTGGACCTTGAAAATTATTTTTCCGATTAGAAACTTAGATAAGAAAATTGTATCTCGATGATTCGCGTTTCGTATTTTTGTTTTTTTTTTTAAAGAAAATAATAAGTACCTACACAGGTATAATGTTTGCACTACAGCAAATACATGATGTTTGGATAAATAATCTACACACATTTGGAATCAACTAATTTTCCGTCAATTATTTTTTATTATAAGTATTATTATTATTACTTACGTCTTTGTCAGAGGCAGCTAGCAGATCCTTGAGCTCGTTCAAGCAATGGTTGATGCGCGCGCGACGTTTCTTCTCCATTATCGGCTTATTCGTCTAAAAATTTTGAAATAAATAAAAATAATGTTTCAAAATTGCTAAATATTGAAGTAGTCTATTAAATGTTTTTATTGATTCTGTATTTATGATTGGCATTATAAATTTTAAATAAATATATTTATGATAACTTGAAAATATGACTCAATATTGAAAATATATTCCATAAATTTCAACAATTTTTAACACATTTTTCACATAATTAAAACCAAAACACACCTTTCTCAACTCAGCTTTAGACATCCCTTGGGTTGGTTCCGAAAACCCTGTTTGGGAGTCATCATCCTCACTGTACGGCATTGTCACAATTTTTATTATTATTTATTATCACTACACAACATACGTCCACACCGTACGGTTCCCGATCACCTTATGAATCTACTCTCGCGCAACTCTACGAGCAAATTTTTCAATTGCCTTTATCCTGCGGTCGAATCCTGTTTGAAAGCGAACGATCGAAATAATTCTGTCTCTATCTGACGCAAGGGAGAAGGCGCTGGGAACTGTGTCGGAATGCTTTGTTTTCGTGCCGTCTTGCTCACATGGGGCGCATAGTGAATGAAAACATATGGGTTTAGTTGTTAGCGGGATCGGTAGGTGGGCGTTCGATTCGGATCAAGTGAGAATTTCTTAAAAGAAATTAGAAACATATTATTATTATTGATTTTACTAGTTTTGATAATGAAATACATATCTTATGCTATATTAGAATTAGTGTTATCGTGCATATTTATTATTTTAACGAATTGTAAAACTCAAACTAGTGCAATAGCCATATTAAATAAAATAAAAAATGATTTGGAGTAGTTTAGATTTTTACAAGTATCACCAATATCTAAATAACTACAACAGTACAACAATAAATAAAAATAATAAATCTAGTAAATTAATCATTAATGTAAGTTTAGGTAAACTAAAAATTAACAAAACAATTATACAAAGTGAAACTACACCTGCTTGTCCCCTTATCCTGTTTAGTATGGGAATGCGCCTATACGCACATCCATCAAGAACCACAATAAATTCGCTCCCGTCCCACTCATTTAAACCTCATACTTTATAAGAGCACACCTTTTCATAAAGTGCTGTAATTATTTTCACTAAAAACTTATACATTCTACTTGCAACTTGATGTGCGCACTGTAGCGTAACTTTAAAGGGAAGGTGGTTCATGAAGTGTCGAGTTTCTTTAACAGGAGAGCGTTCGCAGGTAATGCGGTACTTTATGGACGGGGGTGAGTGTATTCCCACGGAGTGTGGGAATGTGAGGTGCAAAGGGTTTGTGTAACGTTATGTGTCGTTTGTTTACCTATGCACTACAATTTTGCGATTTGCGTTAACTTACGACAGACTTGAACGTATTCTATAGTTTGTATTAAGGGCGAAACAGAACCTTACAGTGATTCTTTGTGAACTTTCTTTAAACAATACTTACGTTTTATTTTCATTTAGGACTAAGTTAATGGACTAGGTATTTTTTTTAAACTGATATTTTTTGTGTACTTTATGATGATAACTCAACAATTTAGTATTTTTGATTACGAAGCTACATATTTGATTTATAAAATTTAAATATTTTTAAAGTAAAATAATGGTATGATTGAACAATATATTGACACGTTTATAAAAGAAAACAATTCTGTATTGTATTTAAATTCAAATTAAATTATTTTTTAGGGATAAAAATTGATGTTATTAATTTAAAAAAGTAATTTTAAAAATGATTATACTCTTAACGTTTCAAGAATAGTTAATACAGTGAAAGTCTAAACGAAAAAAGTTAATCAAGATTTCAAAGTAATCCTACTTAAAATAACATATTTCCAGATGTTTTTCAAAATCTTCCAAAACGGTAAAGATAGCTTGCAGGAATGAAGAGTTCATGTAGTTACATAAATGTAATATCCTGGAACGCATTCATCATCATTTCAGCTGAAAGACGTGCACTACTGGACATAGTCCTCTGCCAAGGCTCTCTAGAACAACCAACATCACTATCTAGACCAAATTCAGCAGAACTTGTATTGCGCGATGCAGTTATACATACCTACATGCTATCTAGCATGTAGGTATGTACCTATAACTGCATCTTGTATCTATCTAGATAGATTCTTTCTCTCTCTCTAGATAAGTTCTTGCCATCGAGTAAATTCCACGACAAAATATGTTTCGTCACCCTCTCCAACTTATTTCTAGGTTACAGAACCAACTTGATTTTAACATGAACGGGCGACATCGACCGGGGCGGTACTAACCTCTTACAGAAAACCAACCTAAAATTACAGCATCACTGCTATCGTGTCTCGTAATGAGTGAGAGACCGGAAACCCAATGATGCAGTACTTAGCATCTCAATAGGCCGTCATAGTGTGGGTCACTATACTGTAATAAATGCATTCTCAATGAGTATGGTGACCACTACCCTTGGATCTGACAGGAGTCATATTGGCAGGCTCATAAATTAAAAAAAAAACTTCATATTGTCATGAATGAAAGGTATCCTATGTTCCTCTGATAAATTAATTCATGTCAGTGCATTAAATCAAAAACATTTTTTTTTATTTTTTAGGATGTATGACTGTTGGCCTCAGATGTCCTCTGCAGTCTCACGCGGACTTACAGTGAGCGCTGAGGGCTCTCAACCGGTTAAAATCAAAGAAACTTACTGACCCATTTAAGAAATAGGTACCTATTTTTCAGCGTTTCCAGTCGAGCAACCACGTCAATGACGTAAGCACCTCCGTTATTGCGTCACGGGCCTTACCGCGGTTCCTTTGCCTTGACCCATATTATCATCGTACCCTACATACTCCTTATAACATAGAACTTCTTTATATCTCCCCCTAAATAATTGATGGTTAATCTATTAGTCATCATAAGTTCTAAACAGCTGTAAAGTTTCATATTTATACAGAAATCCAGGTGTATTCGATCATAAAGATTATATTTTATTTTGTTTTCAGATACATGAGTAAGACTATTTGGAGTTACTTGCCGGTTCTTCTCCATAGGTGTGACAATTTGGAAACGCGCCTCTAGAGTAATGTAACGTTTCGAATGTGCCTAAAAAGGCCTAATTGAATTTAAACCTTTTTAATGTTGATAGGTAATACTATGCTTTGCCCAAGAGCAGATTTAAAAAAATAGTCACTAACAAATCTTATTCTTCTTAGCCTTTATTCCCGAGCTTATTGTGGGTCGGCTACTAGTTCAACCGGGTTTACCTGAATATCAGTTTTTCCACGGAGCGACTGGCATCAGACCTCCACAACCCTTGGGGTGAACTGAAATTCGAAGGTTGACTAGTTGTCAGTATATTTGAGGGCTCTGACTTCCCAATAACGATTGACATGGATAGTTATGAATTCTTTATTAAAAAATATAAACTGATAATTTAAGAAAAAACAAGCGACCAGATAAATGAAGCTAAGGCTAATAAAATGGAAGCCAGCTATAAATAAAGTGTCGTCGACTCATCCAGGTGTACGAACGACCTTTTGTCCCTGGATAACTACAAGCATATTGCACTTTATAAATATTTAATTAGGTTACCAACCGTTTCTCCCACGGTAGCCACTCATATGTACAAAGATACTTTTACAGTTACTACCCTAACAATCTTTCATAAAATAAACTTTAACCCATTGTTTTAACGTTCATTGAAAATGCACCTATAATTTTATCATACAAAAAAGATAATGCAGGTCACAAAATCACGCATTTAGCTTTATTCCATTGTGTTAAAGTTTAAAATCAAATGGCGGTATGAGTAATAAACTGCAAAATAATGCGGTTCAGCTTGCGAGTGTCCAACTATGACGATATTCCATGCGATCGCGTGATGAACCTAATGATTTGTGAATAATGACACTGTCATGTCTGTCATATGTCTCATTGTGGGGGCGGCAGTGAGAACACACTGTTATCTTGTTTTTATAATTATATATTTTAATTAATTATCTGATGACTTGGGAACTAGGGTTAACGAAATAGCAGATGACGAAAAATAATTTTGTAATCATTTATCAACAATGAGTATCATGTTAATCAAATGATAAAGAGATACAAGATTACGGCTTCTCTTTTGATCATTGGATAGCATTGGAGTCTTGTAAAGTCTGACTGCACGTTTGGAATTGTAATCGGTCCCCAATTCAATAAGTTTTTTTAAGACAGCCCCCGCGTAAGGAATTTAAATATTGTGTCATTGGGGACTTCACAAACATACATGAAATGGAGACTAAAAACACCCAGACCCAGAACAACAATTTGTGAATCACAGAAAGTGTTGTTCCTACGTGGATTTGAACCCACGATACTTGGCGCAGTAAAACGAAAGGTGTTGTAAGTAGGTTCAAATCCCATATCGCAAAATATCAGGAGTAGTGGTCATCATACTCATTGTGAATGCAAACAATGCTGTGTGGTGACCTACGAGGGGTAACTTCTGCATCATTGGAACTCACCACTCTTACGAAATAGACAAATAAATAGATAATAAACCGCGGTAAATATTAGCTTCTCTCTTGAAGGATTGAAGTATCGTCAAATTTTATTGAAATCGGTGTAGCGTTTTAACCGTGAAAGCGTAACAAACGGATATACAAAGTTACCTGAATTTATAATATTATGTTAATATGGATAGATTTCATTGAACCTAGCAAATATGCATTGGCAGTCACGGTGAGAATGAACCTGGGTGTTAAATACTATTATTTATGTGTATTTATCTTCTAAGCCAAGAATATACCTACATTTTAACTATTTAACGTAAGTTCCACATATAAGGCACTCAATCAAACCATAGCGCAAGACATATATTGGAAACATTGTTAGTCAAAACAAAAACAACTCTTTAAACTGACACATCCTCTGTCCAATAAAGTACCTAATAGGTTAACTGTGCGTGTGAACTCAATAAATTAAAAAGTAAATCTGTAACGGGATGGCTTCCTTCCTGCCGGGCTCTGCCCCGGATCTATAAGGGCTATTGTACAAATAACATCTTCGGTATTAAGCACCCTTCATTTTTTTACCTTAGGAAGTTACGTTTCTCACGATCGGTCAATGAGGTTTTATATTTGTTACTTTTTCTATTCATAGTTCATTATTAAGCAGTCATTTTCAGACTTTTATATATCCATGAATCTGAGAATGTTGTTGTTGAAAGTACTAATTGTCATATGGCAAGATATTTATTTAAGCATTGAATAAAATTTGTAATCTTACTATTATATTTGCTAACTTGGTTCTAATTGTCATCTTGTAGAGTTGTTTGATTTAGAACTTTCTCTGATCACAACAGTTAAAATGAGGAATACGGTAACAGATTTATGAAAAAATTAACTAATATCTAAATCGAAACTTACAAAATATGGCGCATTCAGGATCACTACTAACAAGTAACAAACCAAGGACAATAAATTGTGTTGTATTAAGAACACAATAATTGAATGGGTGTATTTTATCTGTATCTAGCTTTCGCCCGCGGCTGCGCCCGCGTCTATGACGGTAAAAAATAGACTATGTCTTTTCTCAGGCTTTAGACTAAAGTACAAAATTTCATTTAAATGGGGGTTTATCTGACAACAGGATGACTTTATAATAGGAAATGATACGTAGGTAGATATTTAACATCAGCTGTGCCTGGTTTATAATCAAATGACCATGTATGTGTAGGTATAGTGTCTTCAGTTTTTTATTGTTTTTATTTTTAATGTATACCGAGAGTTAATTCTATAAAAGTGTTGTTTCCAATACACTTTTAATAACAAAACGTAAAAATCACACTTCCTTCCATAATCTTTACCGAAGGCATGACGAAATCGGTCACGTTTATCTTTACAGAAACGCCCCTTATTTTAAAGTTTTTTTGACTTATGCAAGGGGCTGTTTCTCACAGAACGACCAGTTCCTCTTTAATCGATAATTTATTTGTTTTCACTTTAAACACCGGGTTTTGTTAATGTCTGTTCGGTTTTGGACGATCCTACACGAATTTTTGCGATTTGCCTCTGAGGGAAAACTGTTTCGTATGCTTGCCCAATTTTTTTTTAATAAATAATTTTATTATTTGTATTTTGAAAACAATCGTGAAGTCTTTCATGTAGTATATCATTCTCTATCCTTAGCAATAAATCGATAATGTATTACCAACTAATGGAAATTAACATGCTTAATGGATATTAGATATGTAAGTACACATCTGTAAATTGACGTGATTTTTCAATCAGCCCCCTTATCCGTTGCAAACGTTTTTCTATTCTATTCTCTATTCTATTTCTCAATTCTCTTGTTCCATTGGCTAATGTTTTGTTTTGGTCACGTGACTGAGTGACATTAGCCAATGAAACAAGAGAAACAGAATAGACAATTGTAAATGAAAACCATTTTCAACTTGGCTAGGGGACAGATTACATTTACTAGACCACTACTGGAAAAATGCATCTCCTTAGAAGGGATCCTTCGGCCTACTATACCAAATTGACGAGACGCGTTGGTAATGGGATTTGTTAAAAGTTTTCCTTTTCTTTGGAGTGATTTAATAAATTACTTTATCATAATTCAATATCTTGGAAAATAATACCCTTATGCGTTTAACTTACCTACTGACACATACTTAATATAGTCTGTATTATAATAATAACTCTTATTTTCTCTCAGTATTACTTTCTCACCATAAAAACGAAAACGGCGTGTCATTAACATTGTGGAACATTTCCGTCAAATCTCTGCCGTTTCTTATGTTTCTACGTCCCATATGAACTTATCTAGTTCTCATGGAAACAGGTGCATACAAAAACAGCTCCCTTTGACTATCAACTCGTTTTTATTAAGTCAGACACAGGACAGAATAAAAACCATCGCATCCGGGGATGTTTCCGGATCGCGGAAAAAAAAAGTTAATTGTGTGAGAGTAGCGTGGGTCAATGTTTGTACACTAATCTGTGTAAGAACCATATACGTAGATAATTCATATGAAATATTGTCCAAAGATATAATTTAAATTTTTAAACGTGTTTTTGGAATAGAATGTTCCATTTAGGTATACAAATAAATACCTATAGTTGAAGTGTAGGTATTAGAGCCAGGCTGATTTCAGCACTTATGGGTTTAGCCAGGGCAGTACTACCCTCACACAGAAGACAAACTTAAAATGACAGCATTAGTGCTGTCGTCTTTTGTTGGTGAGGGTGAGACCGGAGGATCAATTATGCATAAAAGTCGCTATGGTGAGGGTCGCCATGCTGCATTGTATGATGCACTCACAATGAGGATGGTGACCTCTACTCCTGGATTCTGTCTGTCTGTAGAGTCACTTTGGTAGGCTTAAATTAAAAAAAAAGAAGTGTCTGCTTGTAATTTTATCTTAAAAGCTTTTCACTCAATGTATATTTATGGAATTGCCTCGTTGGTCTAGTGGTTAGCGTATGTGACTACTAATCTAGAGGTCTCGGGTTCAAATCCCGGGTCGGGCCAAAAAGTGTTTTGAGTTTTTCTTAAGAGATTCCTAATAGCAGTCCGGAGCTTGGAAGTTTGGCGGTGATTCACGCCCGTGCCTCAGAGAGCACGTAAAGCCGTCGGTCCCGGTTGTCATGAACATCTATGGCAATCGTTATTGGGAAGTCAGTGCCCTCAAATATACTGACAACTAGTTCAATCTTCGCATTTTAGTTCTCCCTTAGGGTTGCGGAGGTCCGATGCCAGTCGCTCCGTGGAAAAACTGAAATTCAGGTAAAACTGGTTGAACTAGTAGCCAACCCCAAATAAACTTGGGAATAACAGCTAGGAAGATGATGTATATATAAGGATATACGTACCGTATATACATCAAAAAAATAATTTAAATATTTTCAGAATCAGTTGAAAATCAAGTTGATATTTTTTAAATTAATGTGATGGAGGACTTTTACTTACATTATAAGATTTGTAATCAAATAGACAATAGTAACCCCATATGAAGTCCTTACTTGTGTCCTCCTCATAAGTGATATACCAAAAATATGTCTTAAAATGTTGAATACTTACAATTTGCAATTTTTTACTTTTTAGTTACCGTAATCATAAATAATGCCGTCAATAAATGTCTGCCTATATTATTGCAATTATAATTCCAACACACAAAGTCCTTCCTCATAAACATATTCCCACGGATCGCGACAGGTGTGCGACAGGGTACCGGCAGAATACCAACCATTAACAAAGTTTACTTTATTTCGTTACAAAATAAGGTTGGTTTTACATTGTACGTCATTTGCGTCCCTAGTTTGTATGGATACGTAACTTTAGTTATGGTACAAAGTATAAATAAAGGTGTTCAGTTATCTATGAGTATGTCGTAGATATGGGGGTTAATTTGTTGCGTAGAAGCATTGTAATACGTTGACTATATCTAGGTACATGGGCAGGTGAGACCCAAGGAGTAGTTTATAAGAAGGTAACCGGTTGTAGTGCCTTCCGAGTTGTCTCGACTGAGTGTGAGACTGCTAAAACTAGGTCAGGCCTTCGTAATATTTTGTTTAACTAATAATCTCAAGCGATTGACTGCCTATTGGTTTAGTAGATAGCGTATGCGGTTGCTGATCAAGAGGTCTCGGGTACGATTCCCGTGTCGGACCAAATATTTGTACGATCTACAAATATTTGTTTTGGAGTTTGTGTGTTTTCTATGTATGTATTAAAAAAAAAACGTAAATATGTCTTTATAACAGTTGTCTAGTACCCATAGTACAAGCTCTGCTTAGTTTGGGACTAGAGGATGTTGTGTGTCAGATGTCCGAAATATTTATATATTGAAACACTTCACATAGCCACAGCAGTTTGGTCCCAAACTAGGCAGAGCCTGTCCTATGGTGACCAGACTGCTAATAAACATTCTTATATATTTCTAAATACTTAAACATCGTAAATAAATTGCTATCAGACACAGAGCAAATGATCGTGTTAATCACAGTAAGATTTATCCTGGTTGGTCAATGAACTCACGACCTATCGTTTAGAAGTTTGGATCACTAACCACTGGGCCAATAGGTCAGTTGGTTTTTATTTGTATTGTGTATTTATAGTTGTTTTACATTCAGTTAGTTTGTAATTGATGTATTACTTCTACAACTGGCAGAAAATATACAATCGTGTTATGGAAAAAAATACAGAATGAAGTGCATATTCCACATACGGCAAAATTCAGACCATTTAAACTACACACTAACACGTTTTCATGATTATTCTTCGAATAGCTAAATATTATTAGCAAAAATATTACCTCGTTAGAGAGAAATATAACACATTTTATATATTCTAAAAATCTGATTTAAAAAACGCGGGTGTCGACCACGTAGTCTCTCTATTTAAAAACCGATTCCATTAGTTAACCAACAAGGATAAACAATTCAAAAGATGTTTTAATTTTTTATTTGGTTGTAAAATAACAATAATGAAGCTATAAAAATGAAATAAAATTAAGTGTCGCCCAAATTTTTTTTTTTTAAACAGTGGCAACATCCATAAATCACGCCGCTCAAGTGCCGCCTTCGCCAAAGTTGTTCTAAATTAAATAACAAGATAAACATCTTGGTCAACACATAAAAACTACAGTAAAAGATCCTTTTGCGTGCTGACCCTTTGAACAAAAAAAACTGTGGAACTTGTGGGAAGTTTTCGCGAGCGTATTTCTCAGTTGAGGGCCAATAAGTCTTTTGTCCCGTCGCACCTTGACAGCAAACCTTTTGTTAGACCCACAAAAGGAAAGATTACCGGTTCCTTTGTAAACGGATACCACTTATTGATTGTGGGAGTCAATTTAATGGTATAGTTTATATTATATTTTCGTCAGCATCATTTTATAAGCGTTGCATTTCATTAGATTTTTTTCTGTTTCGATACACAAATACTTACTGCTACCAGTAGTAAGTCTGACCAGTCAGTAGTAGTAGACTTCTTGACCATACTTAAGAATAAAAGACAAAAATAAATGCTCCTTGTCCCCAAGGAGCTAAAAGTATGTTGTCATACCACCCTAACGACAAGTCTTAGGCGCCCTACTTTAAGAGGATCTTTATCACGTTATTTTAGGTCCTCCCTATATTGATCCACGATTACCAATCCTCTAAGCCCTCAGTAACAAATCGAACAGACCAAAAAACAGAATAATAGTAGATTAGTAGCCAAGGGCTGTAAGGCATCAATTGCAGCCCGAGATATTTTGGCGCACGAGCGCAGCGAGGGCGCCTATAGTTCGAGGGTGCAATTGGTGCTTACACCTGAGATAACTATTCTGCTTAAATCTCGATTGTGAGGTAAATAGAAAAAAAAACAGGCATTATAAGAATAAAGTAAAAGTTTTCTATTCCCGCCTTTTTTCATTAAAAAGAATCAAGAAAAGATTTTTTTTTTCATAGACGAAATTTAGCTTCGCCGTTCGATATTTAAAATTGATGACTATTATACTCACACAAAGACAAGGCTGAATAGCAAAGCAACCTCTTTGGTCATTGGGCTGAATGCATGATGTCTATTGCCAATATGACGGTTAGATGTACGCAAACTTTTTGAAAGAAAGAAGTGTTTTTTTTTTATTACTTACCGCCCTAGGGCTTTTCTAGCTACATTATTACCCTAGAGCGCTAATTAGTCACCTACAAGCCCCATTTGGAGGTAATAAGAACCTACTTACCGAACATGAGAGATGTAAAAGATAATAAGTCACTGACTAATGATAACTGGTCGCTATCATAAACCCAAACTTATCGTTTATTAAAAAAATATCTCCAATGTTGGAGATGACACCTATGTATTGTACAATGTTAGTAGGTAGGTGTAGGTACAATGTTTGTTCACGAAGTAGGGAATACAACTTACCCATTGATTAATCACGTAATCTCAGGAACTATAACACCTAGAAACTTGAAATTTGGCAGGTAGTTTCCTTATAGGGTATACCTAGACGTCTGCTAAGAACGGATTTTAGGAAACTTCACCCAGTTTGTATGAAAGTCCTATGTTTATGATGTTTAGATGGTGTGGAGGTGTATTAGTAATGTGCCATTAGAAATCAAGTCCCTTTTGGGGTTAAGAAAGAAAGAAAGAAAAAAGATTGTGGTATTTTTGCACCGTGGTGGCAGCACTGCTCCTATTAGCTAACTAAAATAAAAGATATAGAAAATAAAGTAAATAGGTACCTACTACCAATAGCAAACTTTGTACATGTATGTAGTAGGTTAAAAGTTATTCGGCAAAAACAGATTTTGCTGGAGTAACGAAATACATGAATAGATTTTGTTACGTAATAAATGTTAGCAAACAGCAAATTCTTGTGTTGTTGTTCTTAAGTTATTGAAAATTTTGCTGAGGTAATGTTTTGGACTTGTCTAGAACTTGAAAATGGCTGAACGCAGAAGTTTGAAAATAATACCTAACATCGATAGACCTTATGTTTGCTTAAATTTGTTTACTCATTAGTTTTTGAATTGTTTGATGAACACCGATGTAATTAAATGGTTTTGAAAATCAGAAAATGCTAAACAGGAAAACTATAACGGCTTAGATAGCTTTGTTAGTTTAGGAGTTATAGAGGCCTAACTTGCGAAACACGCTTACTTGTAAAACTTCGTACAAAATCAACGAAATATTATCTAAGTGAACAACAATTATCTATTGGACACAATTTTAATTCCACTTGACATTGTATATGACTACGGAACCCTATGCATGACGCCTTGACACGCAAATGAGAAATAAGTTATTTTAGTAGTAAATTCATCATCATCATCAACAGCCTTTAACAGTCTAATGCTGGACATAGGCCTCTCCTTAGAATGGAGGGTTTGGCCTACTATACCACGCTGGCTAGACGGGTTGGTTTCAAGTTTTCCTTCTCTTTGCATCGATGTTGTCTTGCGTAGTTTATCCCTTAGTCCCCTTTTACGACACCCGCGGGATGAATAGGGGTGGTGACACTCTGTATTCTTAATCCGTCACCACACGGACTGTAAATAGTAAATTAGTAACTGTAAGTAGTAAATTATTCTTCATAAAGAAGAATATTGAAATACCACAACACCACTTTACATATAATGTAGATTGCCAAAGTGAAAATAATTAAAACACATATATTATCAAAGATGGAAGTTTTATTTATGAATGATTGACTAAAATGGGTACATGAAAATAAAAAGAAAATACATAATATTTACAGACGTTACATTGCAGCGTTTAATTGACAAACAAAATATTAATTATATTATTGAATTTTTCAATAATAGAATATTTATAAGTTAGAAAAAAATAAGACAAATTATAACATGAAAAAAAAAACTACTTAATAATCTGAAAGATGGACGATAATTGACTATAAAAGTAATTATAAACAGTCACAATTCACGCTATTACTAAAACATATAGTAAATAAATGCAAATAAATGCAAACATTAGTTCTATCACACAAATCCATAAACCGAGTCCTCGCCTCCTCCTAAAAGCAACGCTCGTCTTCTGAATAAATCTATCGTCGCGGTGGATTTTACAAACATACATAAAACGAACATAAAGAACATGTAGACTCAGAACAACAATTTTTACATCACACAAAGTGTTACCTATCCCATGTGGGGTTTGGATCACAACACTCAATACAGAAGAAACCGCGTGGAGATCGTTTTAAGAGGAGAGAAGAAAACGGGGTCCGGGAGGGGTACCGAAGGCGGGCGGGCGTTCGTAAAAAAATGCGAGGACTCAATTGAATGGTTAACTTATAGACACTTTAGCCTAACATATTACTTGACATACATATTATGAAAAATATTTACGAAATAAATTTTATTTATAAAATGTGTGACTTGTAAGATATGTTGAGTTCTGATCAAAATCGACATCAATGCTTCGTCATGATATGTCGTACTATACATATTTTCATTTCTTAATTTTCCAACTGTAATAGTTGGATATTTGGTTTTGGTTCGGGATCAAACAAAAAGTAAGCCACCGTAATTATCACGACTGGCAGTTCTAACATATTAATATAGAAAGTTAACCGAATTGAGAACATCTTACAATTTGTTACTTACTGGTTTATGATTTGACTTTTTTATAATTATTTTATTATTAATACGGACAGTATGCTTCATTAAAATAAACGTTCATTCGCGTTAAGAAAACAGTGACGCAACGATTACGACCAATCAGATTCCAAGCTTTCGCACAAAACGATAATTATTTAACACCTGATTGGTCAGAGGGCGGAGTTTAATCGATGCGTCTCTTCTTACAGAGAATGGACTGTAAATAAGTCGAGTTTCGATGAGATTTACCTCGTTTCATAGGGTTCAAAAGTCTAGTTTGGATGAGATTTACCGCGTTTCAGAGGGTTCAAAAGTAGAGTTTGGATGAGATTTACCGGTTTCAGAGGGTTCAAAAGTCGAGTTTCGATGAGATTTACCGCGTTTCAGAGGATTCAAACAAAACAATCAATTAAATGGAGATGAAAAAAGTTTAGAAGGTAACGCAACGCAAAACATTTGATAGATTTTTTTCGCAATCCTTTTGAAACAGCTCGTTATTTATTTGGTATTTAAAGCGGGTAACAAATCCACACATTTTATGAATAAAATGTCAACAATTTAATAACTAAAGATAAGAAATAATGATTACAACACAAATTTTTTGGTAAATATTATTTAGTATACATTCATTAAAAATGTCATTCCTTAAAACTTACGACTATTGAGGTACTGCCATATTAAATCGCTTATAGTAAAGAGAAAAGTATCCACAATATGTATGTATAGTTTTTACTAATTCGTTAATTTTAATTTAAAACTCTGCAGTTTAAATTAATATTTCAGACATCGTAACACAAAGCATCTAGTCTCAAACTAAGCAGAGCTTGTACTATGCGTACTAGAAAACCGATATAAGTTTTATTTTGTAAAAACATACATATTATACATAGAAAACATCCACTCTTCGAAACAAATATCTGTACTGTAGATCATACAAACATTTGATTCGATCTCGGATTTGAACCCGAGACATCAAACAAAGCAGTGGAATATGCTATCACTACTATGGATTAATTATAGTAGTATGCATATTGTACTACAATATGCCTTATATCTGTACATTCATGATGATACTTCAAATATACTATAGGATTAAGTAGAAAATTTGAACTGTTCTTCAGAAACATGGCGGCACATTCAATACGGTACCAATTAAAATTTTATAAAATTCTAAATATAATGTAACAATTGTTAATCTATCTACTCTGGCACTGTTATATCACAGAATCGGTTTGTTCTACGTTTGATTTTAATCAAAAACGAATATTAGGAACAGTATGAGTTACTTGGCTATGAAGTTTGATTGGATTAAGAACAATTTCAATGTTTGTGAGGAAAACAGATATGTATCTAACGTTGAAGTGTGTACAATTTTTATTTATTAAAAAAAACATTGTACATACCTATAATAAAGGCCAGTAAGTGAGTTATTAACATCAGCATTATAGCTGTTATATTACAAAATTAGGGTTTAAAGACACATAGTATGTACATTCAACAACATACAAAACAAAAAAAAAATTTGGATGCGCTCTGCTGACAAAGTCAAAATAAAAAGATGACTAATTACGTCTATATGGTTTCTTCAAGCTGTCAAAGTATTTAGGCGCGAAAAAAACTAAAATGAAGCGTAAACATATTTACTTTTTTTTACTACGAAAGTATCATGCGTAGCAAAAAAAGTATGTTATTAAAAATATTAAAAAAATAATCATAAACTTATTTACAATGTGTAAATGCAGTTAGATTACGTACATATATATATTTTAATTGTAAAATGATACAAATGCTAGTATTTTACATTGTTATTTAAAATTATAGTAAAAGCAATATAATATAGTTTTTGGCAAATTAAAAGTTAGTTTACAATTATTCTAAAACGAGATTACAGCGATTGAGACAAGGCTTTTGGACTTATTTTTTTTTTAAAACGTTTGGCAAAGATACCGCCATCTATCTTGCCAATGTTATATACAGGAGGTTAATAGTAAAGTTAAATTGAGTAAATGCACTTGTTCTAAATAATACTAAATATATAACATAGGAATTATATACCAATCACAAGTAATCACTCAGTTGGGCTTTTCTGATAATATATACGATTTTACATGTGGCCTGTAAAAGTAAGTTACTGATACTTATGATGCGTTATCTGGAAGTTTTGATGACATTAAACTTGTGTACTATGTGTGTACACGAATATTCAGTACCTTAAGTTATATGCACATTTTGTTGTTGCATATCGTGTGTGTGTCTAAAATACTTTTATAAAAATGTTCTTTTTAATAGACATCAAACAAATCTATAAGTGTTCATATTTAATTGTCAATCATTTCGTTAATTATCTTCTACACTAATCGTTGTGTTATATTATAAAATATAGCAATTGCTAAAAAACTTTTGTCAAAAATATGATACAGATTTATTCAATTTTTATTATACAACTAAGTAGTAATAATATGTACTCATATAAGGTCACTTGGGATACAAAAAAAGTCAAATCGAAGATGCGCACACTGAGAGGAAGGCTCATAATTGCACCTCGGCTACGTAGTCGATCCTGAGCAGCAGGTCTACGAGGTCCTGGTGTAGATAACGTAGCTGCCTGTTGTAGCACACAGAGAGGGGAAGGTTGGCTCACATGGGCACGTCGGCTACGTAGTCGATCCTGAGCAGCAGGTCTACGAGGTCCTGCGCGTGCAGCCAGCGCCAAGGCACGGCGTCACGCGGACAGGCCGGGCTAGCGCGACGTGACACGCCGTATAACACCGCGATAGCGCACACGAAACACACCACCGCGAACATTTGGAACAAGCACTTGAGGGGACCCCTGCAATCACACACTGCGGAAATGAGAGACGCCGGTCAGACGGACGAACAGGGAGCGGGGAGGATCAGGGAAAATGTGACATAGGAGGAATATTTGGAGAAAGTATGACAGTAAAATTAATTATAAGGTAAAATTTTAAATTAATAAAATTAGTGTAAAGATAAATAAAATTGGAGGATGTCGTTTTTATTGGTAATGCGTAAATTGTCATTCATGAAAATCACACAATCATCAACTTTTTTTTTTAAATTGTGTATGAAATAAAGAGTAATGAGTCTCCACGCTGGCCGAGTGCGGGTTGGGGACTAGCAAGACACGTTGTGGCTACGTAACGTTGCCGTTGGATGTTTTTAAGCAGCACGAAGGCCTTCAACTAAGCTTCACGACTGCTATCTTATGATGACAACCGGGACCGATTACTTAACGTGACCTCCGAATCACGGAATCCCTTATAACATTTTATGCCACAAACGGTCACCCATCTACGTCAGACCGTGCCGTCGTTGCTTACGAGTGTAAGCCTCAGTAAAGTTTCCAATCACCTAAGGCCACTCGGCTATGAATACCGTTTTAGTTTCAATCGAAATAAGAAGAAATTTTAGGAATATGTCGGTGGATAATAATATAATATGTGCTTAATATGGAGCTCCACTGATGAAGCCTCGCTTCTGTATCCGAAGCTCTGTATTTGATCACAACTCCGTGCTCACAAATGCAGAGTAACTCTAAAGGTACGCGTCCATTGGCCCGCGCCGGACGTACCGCACGCACGGCACGCAGCGGATTGAACGGATTTGCCTTGATCATAAATGCCAGCGTTCGGTGCGGGCGGCGCGGATAGTGGACGCAGTACTATGTGAAATCATACAAAGCGAAATAAAATCCGTTGCGTGCGGCGCGTCCGGCGCGGGCCGATGGACGCGTACCTTAA
Organism: Phragmatobia fuliginosa; assembly: GCA_932526445.1. Taxonomy (NCBI): domain Eukaryota; kingdom Metazoa; phylum Arthropoda; class Insecta; order Lepidoptera; family Erebidae; genus Phragmatobia; species Phragmatobia fuliginosa. Next base: position 17,572,792 of record OW052067.1, read on the forward strand.
CACAGAGTTACAGAACACAAATATAACGTAACTTAAAAATATGATAAACTCGTGATATTTCGTACTCACCAAAACAGTCTTCCCAGACGTCCATGTTGTTTTTTTCGTTTCTCACAATCCATGCAAGGTATTTCAGCTTGTGTAGACGCCGAGGAGAAGTCTGAAAAATTACACATAGATCATTATTCCCATAAATGATGTATTCCTAATCGATTTCGGTCATAGCGGTTAGTCTCAAGGTAGACCAGCTAACTACCTAAAAGATATTATAGTACACAAGTATGTCCACAAATACAAATGTTTAAAAATTCCAAAATTTACATAAAATCGATTATTTTATCACCATCATAATCGAGACAGCCAAAACACGTCCCCTGCGTGACATAGGCTTTCTCAAGGCTCTCCACATTAACAACCATCTCATCATCATCATCATCATCAACAGCCTTTAACACACATCTGCTGGACATAGGCCTCTCCTTTGAATGGAGGTTTTGGCCTACTATACCACGCTGGCCAGACGGGTTGCTAAAGGGTTTGTTTCAAGTTTTCCTTCTCTTGGCAGTGATGGTAGCTGCATATTTTGTTCCTTTAGTCGCCTCTTACGACACCCATGGAACGCATAGGGGTGGTGACACTTTGTATTCTTAATCCGTCACCCATAATTATTGCTACAATGCTACAAATAATTGTTTCTAATCAATAATTTTTATTTTCATTATGCATCTAAAATTCAAACTACAATAAATTTTTAATCTAGAACCAAAACCACTAAAACTAACCACAAGAAATATTATAAATTTTAAGTTAACTTTGTATGTCTATTGTATGTCTGGCTATAAAAGAAACATCCGGCCCTAAAAGAAACGAACCAACCATAAAAGAAGTCAGTCAAACCCATCATGCAATGTAAAATGTATGATTTAGTCTAGTCTAGGGCTATTTAGTACTTTTACCACTACTTCTACAAATTATACTAACTATTCTAATTTATATATAAAACTGCAGAATACAAACTAGCAAAGCGTACCACATTTATTTTTTACAGAGAATTCGTCTTGCGTCAAACCGTCCAGCCGTTCCTTCTGCTTAACACATGCATTTTGCAATATTTCAATCTTTGCTTCTAAACTCTTTATAATATCTTGCAAAAAACAATTTCTCTCGTCCCGTTCCTCAATAAACTTCTCCAGAATATTTAAATTATTTTCATACTTATTCAACTCTGACTGCATTTCGGTAACAGCATGATTTGACATAACGACATCTCTTTCTAACTTAGCCGTATATACATTTGCCTTTTCACATGCAAGACATTTCTTGTTATTATTATTATTGTCTGATTTATCAATGCACTCTGTCTGTGTTTCAGCTACTTTAAAACCTAAATTTATAGTACTGTCTTCTGTTTGCGTTCCAATAGCTGTACATGATACTGATTCGATATTTTGAACTTTATTTGTATTATTATAAGGTTCAATATCAGTCTGTGTGTCTATACTTAAACTAGAACGATTGTGGTCACAGTCAAAAACTTCAATATCAGTTTGTGTTCCTTCAGCTTTGAAAGAAGTATCGCATGCAAATGAATCGAAGTGCTTGTCGCCCACTATGCTGTTATTGCCTGTAGTATTAAATCTGGACTTGGAAAAACTGAGTCTAATTTCGTCGAAAAGAGACATATTTGTGGTACGGCCTTGGTCTTCTTTTAAAGCGTTTATGAACGACTCTTCATCTAGGATCCGATTGTCTATAGAAATAATTTAGTACAAACATTATCATATATCAATTATATAAACGCATCTGTGTGAATTTGTGTTGTAGAACTTCATTATAATTATCAACGTTCTGAGTTAAGAAAAAACGCTCACAACTAGATGCATACATTTTTGAAATCGCTTATAATTTTTGTTTGTAAAACTTGCTGCGTTGAAAATAATATCTATCTATTATGAGGTTTACAGTAATTATGTGTCGAGAAAAAAATCGGTATTGCAGTGTTCCTAAATGATTTAGTATATCATAGACCAAAAGCAAGCGAATTATATTAGTAAAGCTTAAGCAAGTATTTTGCTTAGCACAAGAAATTATAAAAAAAAAGCAAGAAAAATGCACACAATATTTTCTGATAGATATCTGGGTGTGGTATTATTTACAATCAATTTGGAAGATGTCAATAATCGACTTCATATTTGAATATATATTACACTACTACCATATATATTAAATTATATGATAGTAGCATACTTGTGCCTAGGAGCACAAGTTAAGCCCTCGGTCCCGGTTGTCAAGAACATCTATGGCAATCGTTATTAGGAAGTCAGTGCCGTCAAATACACTGACAACTAGTTCTATCTTCGAATTAGGTTCGCCTTCAGGTTTGTGGAGGTCTGATGTCAGTCACTCCATGAAAAAACTGATATTCAGATAAAAGCCGTTGAACTATACAACAAATAAACTTGGTAATAGACAGGCTAGGTAGATGATGGTAGTAGTGTACTTATGTTACCTTGCGAGAAGCGGGAGTCAGCGTTGAGACTGTCTAGCGCTGTCAGCATCTGTTCATCTGTGTAGCTGATGTCAATGCTGCGGTCCATGCGCAGCTGCGTCTGGTTAGACTTGTTCAACAGGTCTTTTAACTCCATCTCTAATAACACCTGGACAAGTGATTAAGAAATTATAAAATGTATTTCCCATGACTGTTAAGTGAACATAGATAATATTCAATAATAAACATTTTGAGACATCTTACACAGAATGTCATCTAGTCCAAACTAAGCAGAGCTTGTATTATGGGTATTATACAACTGATATAAATACATAAACCTACTTTTTTGTTTGTAAGTAACTGCCTCGTTGGTCTAGTGGTTAGCGTATGAGACTGCTAATTAAGAAGTCTCGGGTTCAAATCCCGGGTCGGGCCAAAAAGTGTTTTTAGGATTTTCTTAGGAAATTCCTAATAACTGCCCGGAGTTTGGAAGTTTGGCGGTGATTCACGCCCGTGCCTCGTAGAGCACGTTAAGCCGTCGGTCCCGGTTGTCATGAAAATCTATGGCAATCGTTATTGGGAAGTCAGTGCCCTTAAATATACTGACAACTAGTTCAATCTTCAAATTTCAGTTCTCCCTTAGGATTGCGGAGGTCCGATGCCAGTCGCTCCGTGGAAAACCTGAAATTCAGGTAAAGTCGGTTGAACTAGTAGCCGACCCCAAATAAACTTGGGAATAATGGATAGGAGGATGTGAGGGGGCAAACGAGCAAACGGATCACTTGATGGTAGGTGATTGCCGCCGCCCATGGACACCCGAAACACCAGTCACAAATGTAAATAATGTCAGTAGATACCTTTTCTTTAATCATCTGCTGCACGAACTCCTCTTGGTCTTGAAGTCGTGCAGACAGGTCCGCATGCTCGGTCCTTAGGGCTTCGTTCTGTTCCAGTAGAGCCGACTGTCTCGTGGCGTACATCTCGTTGATGCGGTGGCATTCCGCTTTTGACTTACTGAGTAATTCTTGTAGGGTTAGTTTCTGAAATAAATCAATTTGTGAATTGATCAAAAATCTTATTTATTATATTAAAAAATATTATTCAATATGTAAAAGATCCTTTTTAGGAAGTAATCAATGACAGACTCCCACCACTTTAACTTATACACACAAGGATCAATAGCAGTGACCTACCAAATCATCGAGTCATGACACTCGAAAGACTTTCTGAGTGAAATGATTTTGTTTTAATTCATTCTATAGAAAAAAAAAAAACAATTTAACCAAATTTTTTTAACCTGCATTAATCATAATAAAAGTGAAGAATATGGCAATATAAACAATAACCTAGCTATCACTTTAGCATCTAACTAGAGTATGGAATATAGCAGTGTGTTACGGCAGTGCCTCGGAGAGCACGTTAAGCCGTCCTTCCGGATAATTAAGAACATAGGGCAATCGTTCATACCGATTACCCGGTGCAGTCAGCGCCTTCACATATACTGACAACTAGCTTACCTTTCGGATTCAGGTGACCTCAAGGTTGCAGAAGTCTCATCATCAAGTCTCATCAGTAAAAAAACTGATATTTAGATGAAAACAGCTGAAATAATAGCTGACCCCAAATAATATTGAGAAAAAATGTGAGCCGTCACGGGACGCCTGGCAGATGTGAAACATCGCCATTATTTTGTAAAAGTAATATGCAGAAAAGAACATATTGTAATAGGAACTAAATATGTCATAATGATAAAATAAAATATTACTAATTATTAAAATAGTACAGTACACACTACTGCATATAGACTGTATATATATACCATCGTATAGCGTGCCGTGGCGACGCGTCGCCAATCGCCAGGCCAGAAATCTATTTTACGTGCGCCTATAGATGTTTCACATACGTGCGCCTATAGATGTTTTACATCAATAATAAAGAATACAGATGAATAACATACTAGATCACAAATATGATTAACAACTGTCTTAGACATTATTGTTGCTGTATTGACTACAACTTGATTGGCCATAAGTTCTTCTGATCTAAAACACCTACCTCATTCTCTAGTGACGACACTTGTTCCGTCATAATTTTGCTCTTCCGTCTAAAGGTTTCGATTTCTCTCCTCGATTCCTCCAAAGCTCGGTCATTGCTGCACAGGCGCTCGCAGACTTCTTCATAGTCGTGGCGTATATGATTTAGATTCGAGTTCTCTTCGCGAAGACTGTGAATACATTAACATTTTAGAACATGTGTTAGAAGAAAAAAAATGAATTTAAGTTTCTGGTTTGATATTTTATTGTTGCAGCCTATCCCAATTATTTATATTACATTAATTATATTTATAAATTTACCTGTAGTTATATCTTTGTTTTCACCAAACTTTAGGGGAAACTCAGGTGCTTAGATGCCTCTTCAAATTTAGAGGCTATCTAATTAAAGGGCTCCCAGTAAGAAGACAGTTTATAGTTGGTGGAAAATGGCATTACTTACTAGTAACGGTAGTCATTACTGGACATGATTTCTTATTAAATAAAGCACCCGCCTTCAAGCGGGACTTTACAGATATACACATAATTGCCACAAGAACACTCATATCAACAATTTGTGGATCACACAAAGTATTGTCCCATATGAGATCAAACCCTGAACACTCTGGACAGTAGAAGCATCAAGCCGACTGCTTAGACAACCAGTTGTACAACCCGTGCAGTATTTTTTAATAATAATAGTTTGCTTACATGTTAAGGTGTGTTCGCAGAGCATCACGATCTGCAGTCAATGCCGCTAGGGCTTCTTCATGCTGTCGGTCAGTGAAGTCCAGTTGAGAGCGCAGCTGATGGGCCAGGTGAGATTTCTCTCGTAATTCACATTGTAACTCTTCCAACAGCTGGAAACCTGAAATAGCAATTTAAAGATATGGAAATGATTTTGTCTAACTAGTCTCCTACTAAATCAACAGTTTATACATCAAACATGTTTGTGGATTGCATTTGTAGTTAAAATATGAAGTCCTACACATGTGAGAAAGTTATGACTTCATTTTCAATAGTCACTTTTTACATGAAGTATATTAGGATAGTTTTTTTTACCATTCCCACATTTGGGTCACACAGTGTTGTCACATGTGGTGTTAGAACCCACAACATAGCACAGTAGAAGGTGGTGTGACGACCAATTAAACCGCTACACTATCCATACAGAATGGTGTTCTACTCTAATCAACCGAAGATCTAGATTTAATTTTAAATTCTATACTACTTTATTATAGTATCATCTAGCTAGAGAGAGTGTGGAACAAAAGAAAGAAGGTTTATAGTATAGATATTAAGTTTAGAATATAAATTAATCTTTCTTACCGTCAGTTGAAATGCCAGAGTCTGAGTCTTGGGGAGCCTGTCCACTTTTCAGCAAATTAAAACTGCAACAATATATATGGATCATTTTTAAGTAGCAAAGTTAATACATTCAAAAGTGGCAAAGTAAATTTCGTTTTTTATTTATAACAACAACTGCAGGTATACTTCAAGACATAAGGAAGTTCAGAATTGAATTACAAATATTGGTTGCTCACCTTTCATCCAGATCTTCTTTAGACTTCTGGTCCTCACTGTACTTGTGTAGGGTCTTTGCCAACATGGTCACAGATATTTCAGGATTATCTTCAGAGGGATCCAGTAATGATTTTAAATGGCTGTATTCAGCTCTGTAAATGGTAAACACATATTAATGTTTTCAAAACAAATGTTTCTCAGTATCATATTTCATTGTTCAAATTTAAAAAAAAATGGCTTGATGGCATGGCAGTCTATACTATGCCATAAGAACTTATACTTTTTTGTAACTGATACTTAGGAAACAACCAAACTCTGAAATAAATGTCTGCAATGAGGATTTGTACCTGACCACAAGCACAGAAGTTGTTGATTGTTGACCTCGAAGAATCAGTTGAAATAGAGCAATAAACAGATGCAATTGATGTAGAAACTGAGTACTACTCTTCAAATTATTCATAAAAATAGTGCCATCCAGGAGGAGAGCCACCATCTTCATTGTGAGTGCATACAATGCATGGTGACCCAAACGGTAGCTTAGTGAGATTTTTTCTGCACCATTTATCAGAGGCAGAGAGAATGATGCAGAATGATTGGGTCTCCATTCTGACATTCACCAAAGAAAGACGACAGAATTACTACTGTTATTTTTGTTTGGTCTTCTGTGTGAGGGTAGTACTGCCCAGTTCGAGTCAGTCCATTCATACTAAAATCAGCATTGCTCTACTACCTAATAATAGCATACATTACTTTTAAAACCGCAGTCTAAAATATAGTACATAGTTTTCTTAGATAGATACAGTACTAGGGCTTTGAGGAAATTGTTAATTCTGTAAAGGTCAATGACCTGTAACCATTTGTGTTTAACGTTTATAGTATGGAGGAATTTTATCTTCATAGATGTTAATTGTCCATTGACCTATTTAGAAATCAAGCATGAATTGAAGAAATTATGAGCAATTGACAATTAAATTTTAAGGCATGGTATCTCAACTAAACTAGTAGTTAAATAAGGGATCTATTCGTAGGGTATTTTTAGGTGCAATTTACTACAAAGATATTTAGTAATAAAGAATGGGGGTTTTCATTTTTTAGATATACATTTCAATAAGGTAATTTCATATGAGTTTTGCAGAATACTATATACCCAAATACACCAAAAACTATTCTTAGTGATTATTTCAAAGTAAGAAACAAACCTTTATAAAGACTGGCATTGTTGATACAAATATATCCTTATTGTAACTAAAGGAAGATACCTATATTTAGACCGCCTGTGTTTCGATATGCAATGGAGAGCTTCAGATGCATTTAAAATGTATATAAGTTATTTTTAAATACACACCACCTTATAGTTAGGATCTGAATATCTTGTATTGATAAAATACTTAACAGTTTTCATGCATAGTAGGGGCAATAATAAAATCTTACTTGTTAGTTTTCACGAAAGGTGCGAATTTGTCCATCAAAGTATCGACACGCAGGGTGCCAGAACTCTCCGCGCCACAATAGTCAAAAATTTGTAATGCCGTCGCATAATACTCTAGAAAAGGACTATAATTAGTAAATATACCAGAAAACAGCGCACACCAACGCAAAGTTTTAATTATAAATTCATTCTTACCGTCAGCACTCAGTCCTGATCTATCTAAACTCATGTTCATGTTTAAATATTTATATTTACGCGGTTAAGCTAAATTTATATTATTAATTTCACGTCGTACATGGAATTAAACACAATAAACACGCGTGGTGTTGACGGTCACTATTTGTTTGTTTTTTTAATAGCTAAATAAATTCGTTACCTAGAGCGGTGTACGAAAATAGTTCCCAACACCAATAAAAACCGTTTAACGTTTGAAGTGACGTATGTCCCTGGTTTAAATTTTACCGACATCGACATTAGAAAAAAAATTAGCAAGGGCACTTCACTTTAAAGTAAAATGAAAATTCAGAAAATGAAAATAAATTACTAGGTAGTCACATTATATTTTTAAATTGAATGTAATAAAATGTAAGAATTTCTTTTTATAAATAAAATATGAACAAATGCATACTCTAATAACACTATTCACTTCTATCTGGCTCTTTGAATTAATCTAAGGTTCTTACTTCTAATACATTATAAACTAATTGTAGTAAATCGCGAGTAACGACACTGATCAAAGCTATTCTAAAATAACTTAGTATGTTACTTCTTAAATCATCAGCTAAATGGTAGTGAAAGTCCCATCTAAATCGGTCCAGACGTTCCAGACATTAACCGGAACAAGCAGACAGACACGGATACACGGACATACAAAACTTTTAAAAATTGCTTTTTTGATCTCAGTACCGTAACGGAACAGTTTTTTACTAAACCCAAGAAAGTTTCGTATTACATTTAGTAAAAAACTATTCCTTTGATATTACAAACAGATACTTCAATTTTGTTAAGCTATTGTATAGCTTTTATCGCGGGCTTTGAGCACCGCGCTTTGAATCAAGAAATTCCGCAACGAAAAAACCTAACACCCCGTGTTAAAAAAGAATAGAGAATATGATTGCAACTGCAGTGCGACAAGGACAAATTACGGGTGCCTGGCATGCGTCACAGATTAATCAAATAGAAGGGATATCGTAGGCACAATACATACCGTCAGGTCCTCCAGTACCGTCTAATTGAATCTTAGTGTTTTTTTATTCCATAGATATGTATACTCATATTACTATTATGATTTATAAGTATACTCATATTAGTATTATGATCCCTGTTTAATTGTCATTGTCTTTCGGATAATAGGATGATTATATTGTTCGGCAATAATAGTGTTAGAATTTATGTTGGTAAAAATACAGTGTATATTGTTTTGTAAACTTGAATTAATATCAAAGAAGAAAAAACACTGCATAAATAAAAAATAAATATATAATTATAATTGCACAAGTTGATAAAAAATGCTATTCAATAGCTTTACCACGGTAGTCCCTGAGTACCACACGACTTTTTTTTTCTTATAGACTAATTATAGAGATATCATATCGTTTGAATAAAATCTTGCCGGTATTGCTAACGGTACCGAGTGTATAATGTCAACATGAGAAAATTCCGTCGATAAAATAGCGCCCAGGCGCATTTAGCAATTTGCGGGGATTATATCTGAATATTTCCTCATACTCGTCTGATAAAAAAAGCATTGACTTACTTTGCAAAAACATCGAATTTCAGGAAATGGATGTCGCCATCACTAGTATTTAAAACTATATTAAAGTCTTGTAAATGTCATTGAGATATTCAAGTCATATAAAATCTGAAACATCGGACCTACTACTAGACCTTACATAGACCACGATCTGAAATATGTTATGAAACAGCTATAGGTTGGATACTGGCTACCTCCATGAACCAGGAAGTTTTAATTTTAATTCGGGTTTTTCATTAAAAATTGTCTAATAAATACGTCGTCGTCGATTTACTTACTTGGATCTGAAATATATGTACCCACTATTTTTTAATTGTTTCTAAACATAAAAATAAAAGCTTACAACTGCGTTGATTATTGCTAATGACGCATCACCAGCCAAGACGAAATGCTGAGGCTGAAAGGCTAATAACTTTGATAGATCAGGAGGTAAAGACTAAAGAGGCTAACTTGTAAAATGCGCTTACTTAGAAAACGTCTTACAGAAATAAGGAAAAAAAATGTAAACAACAATTATATTTTGTTTAAAAAAAAAAAAAATTAGATGTAATCACACCTACCCTTTATAAAAAAATATCACTTACACAATAGCACACAAAAATATCGATCACGCCCGTGTGCAATCAGTAGGTACTCTAGCGCTCTTTATTTGTTTTGTTTGAGCGCCCTTTGTTACATTATTGACCTACTGAAATATAAAACTAAATTCCTTTCAAATGTTTATTTTTACATAAAGGTATAGCGGAGCCCTAGACCTCAAAGTACACTTTACGTAGGAACTTTTTACGTACACGGTCGCATGTTCGATAAAAGGCGAAGCGCGCCGCGGCGCCCTAACAGCGCAAGGCCCGTGTGCATTGAACACCCTGCACTATAGGTAAAGACGCCCCTGATTAAACCAGCCAAAGGTACACTCATAGTTAAATTAATGTTTTCAGTTAGATTTTGACGTAATACATATTAAACTTCTATATCTATGGTGTTTGGTCTCGTTTATCTGTCGCGCTCTAACACACGTACACTCGTATTCTCTTTTTCGCATAGCCAATCTATGGTATATTCTATATCTATGTATTAAACAGAACATCATCTTAGCTAATAAATTAATGACTCTGAAGAGGTGCTCATAGCCTAGGTGATTAGAAAACATTACCGAAGGTAAGCAACGATGACGCGGTCAGGACCTGGACCCATCTATGTACTGACTGCGCTATAACGTAACGTTAAGCAATCGGTCCCGGATGTTATCTTAAGATAACAGTCGTTAAGCTTAGTTGGAAGCCTTCGGGCGGTCACAACGTATCTTGCCAGTTCTCAACCCTCACTTGTCTAGCGTGGGGACGTATGGTCTTAACCCTCTTCTGAGAGTAGACCCGAGCCCTAGAAGAGAGACATTCATCATCATCATCACCATCATCAGCCTATATCAGTCCACTGCTGGACATAGGCCTCTCCCATTGCACACCACTTTGATCGATTTTGGGCAGAGAGACATTATGGGTTGTTAATGATGTTGATGATGAAGGTTAATCTCAAATACCTGTAAAAGTCATTACATACAGAGTGTGACTTGTAAACATAGGTAGCAATTGTTTTTTTTTTGTAAAATATTGAAAAATAAAACAGTGAAATATACAACAAAATTTCATTTTATTATAAAGACTAAGATAATACCTAAATCTCTCAAAAATCGTACAATAAGTAATTATCAACGTTCCCTTATGGTTGTTAGTATTTCTTTCAGTCCATTGTTGACATTTAGTGAAGCTAATTTACTTTCTATCATAGAGAAGTCACTTAGCTCAATCTGAAAAAATTAAAGTAAATTAAATGGTTTAATTTTAACAAAAAGGAACCGACTTCATAGAAAATAACTAAGTATTCCGAGTACCCAAATCGTGACAATTGTGCCTATGATATTTGAGGAGTTCCCTCGATTTCCTTGGGATCCCATCCGCAGATTCCGATATGGTGACGATGGGACCACCTGCAAGCTATGCCCATTCCAATGCAAAAATAATTTTTGAAATCGGTTCATAAACGACGTAATTATCGCTGAACATACATAAAAAAAAAAGATTCCGACGAATTGAGAACCTCCTCCTTTTTTTTTGAAGTCGGTTTAAAAGCAATCTTGAAAACCTCATAGTCGCTTGACAAAAGGCAATGTTTTTATTTAAAATTTAAGAAAAATAGACAAGTACATAATAATGTAATTTATACTTAAACATCCCAAGCTTATTTAATGAATTCAGAATAATAGAGGTCAATAGTGGTAGGTAACCATGTAGAAGTTTCAAAGCTCCATAAAAATAAAATACTTTAAATTATTACAAAATATGTGTAGGTATACAATTACTCCCAAGTCTTTGCTATAAGCATTGTAATTTTAGTTCTAAAGATATTGTAAAAGGAGATTTATAACAATAAAGATTATTATTATATTAATACCCCATCTGGTGGATCCTTTTCTCGGGAAGGAAATCGTCCATACATCCGCTCACAAATTGCGCAGAGGCCGCACCAAGTTCGGTACTTTATCGTGTTTTCGTCGGACTATGAAAAAGAAACAACAAATCTTACAACAATTCTATACTTACGTGCCATAACAAACTAGCTTTGTATCTATGTCGGACTTCGCGGTATTTTTTTATTTCATAACCTATGCCATTCACAAATAATATGACTTTCTATTGGTAAAATAATTTTCAAACCAGTTTAGTAGATTCTGAGATTACTCCCCTACAACTTCACAAAGTTTATCTCTAGAATATTAACTATAAAAGTAAGATAGCTGTAGTTCAATCATTTAAACTGCACAGTTCGACACGCGGCTTTCTAAAGCGACAGGTGTTGTGGGATCAAATCCTACACGGTGTGATCCACAAATTGTTACTCTGGGTCTAGCTGTTCTTTGTGTCCGTTTCTTGTATGCTTGTAAAGTCTCCCAAGCCGCGACACAGAACAAGATTCCTAATGAGGGAGCTGTTTTTTATTTTTTTTTAAATGGACAAAATCCCTTTTCACTACATATATTATAAACGGTCCTTCGGCGAGTCTGTCTGTTCGCCGATAAACTCAAACCACTTCACCGATTTAAATGAAATTTTGTACCCATATAGTCTAAAGCCTGAGAAAGTACTTAAGATACTTTTTACTAAGAAAACCAACAAAGATGTGGAAAAAAACTACAAACTAAATTAAGGCGAAAACTATTAAGTTCTAAAATGCACTAGTGACAACTAAACTACTTATCACTATTACTCACTACTTATCACTTTTAGTTAAATACCTCTTCCGTGTCTCCTGCTTCTAATCTTGGCTTTCTGATTCCACTATCAATTAAAGTCAGCTTAATTTCATCGGGAATATTGTCTTCTTCCTCATATTTTTCCCAATTCATTAGGAGTTTAAATTGATTACTCTTCTCCTTGGTCAAGATGCCACCCATCATGAGTATAAGACCTTCTTGAATATCCTAAAAATTGTTTAGAAGACTCCTTAAAGTAAAGGTGCTGTCCGCTAATAACTAGCCCGTATTAAGAATTTAGAGAAATATACTATTGGTTTGAATAGAGCATTATATATAGAAATATTTATAAATATTGAATCAACCGGCCTCTATTGTTTCGTTTCTTCTATGATTCGATGAGGAAGGATAATATTAACTGAAAAAGATCGATCGATAATAACGTACTGCGCGTTTTTTTAAAGCCATTCAATTTACTTTAATATATTTAGGCATTAAAACTATTGAAATGCTTATAGCCAAGTTGCTGAAACAATCAATGAGGGTAAGTAACGACAGCGCGGTCAGTATCTGGATGGGTGACCGTTAGTGGCATAACACTATGTGAATCTCCGTGATTCGTAGTTCACGTTAAGCAGTTGGTCCCGGTTGTGAAGCTTAGTTGGAGGCCTTCGGACAGCTTAAAAACATCCAAGCAAGATTACGTAGCCACAACGTTGACTTGCCAGAACCCAACCCGCACTCCACCAGTTTGGAGAGGTATAGCCCTAACCTACTTCTTCGAAGAGACCCGAGCCACATAGTAGGAAGTTCTGGGATGTTAATGATGATTGTTTAAACCTATTTGGATCATTGGCTGACGGAAGGGTACCTATAGTTTTGGAATTAATTTATCGGCTTCTCGTCGGTTTGAAATCTATTATGATAGAGCTGAACTACGATATTTAAGGGGGCAAAAGGAAATGTATTTGAAGTTTGCAGAAATTTTACTTGTGAAAGCTTAAAACGTCACCTTGATAGGCATTCTGTAACTTCGCGCTCTGAACTTTCTTAGCACTGTTAGGTACAACAGCTGTTTCGATTTCTTTAGCGTGACGAATCTTGCAGCGTAGTTCATCGGAGTAAGTGCTATAACAGTAAAAAGTTTTTTGAATATAGTTTTATAATAAGTATACATTCAGAACTAAAACTCATTTGAAAAAAAGATGTTTAAAAATCTAATATTAAAAAAAAGTTAATATTAAATTTGGAACATACTTAAACTTACTTTCAAGTGCATTCATGTCTATTGGCAATGCAAACTGTGCATTTTTCCTGGAGAAGACCCTAGGAATGTGCAACCAATCTCCAAGGCTGACAGCAGGGACTTTCAGCTCTCGGAGTAACGCCTGCATCTCTTGGCCATAAGAGCGCGTCGGACGAGTACGCATCGCTTCTTCGAGAACGTATCTACGCTGTAAATAATTGTTATTTTATAATAAACGAACATTGCTATTGCCAAAGTAGGTACATTCGTTAAATATCTACGACTAGGTACGGCCAGGTAGGCAGTAGAGCCATGCGGGGCAGTACTACCCTCACTCAGAAGACCTTCCTAATAATGATAACGTTCTTGCTCTCGTATTTCGTTGGTGAGTGTGAGACCGGAGGCCCAAAACCAACTAAACAGGCCGCCATGAAATGGGTTACCATGCTGCATTGCCTGCTCTTACAATATGGATGATGACCCTTACTCCTGGATTTTACTCATGTTTTCCATCAAGCAAAGTAGTCACTTTGATAGGCTTGTTAAAAAAAAGAGAATTCCTCTCAAGTGTAGAGCAATTATACTGGAACAGTAGCATCAGACAGCTGTGTTGTAAATGGTGTCTACACTGGGAATTTCTTTATTCGTGAAACGGAAGCTGAGAAGGATCTCCATGCGCCTAGTTTTTATTTAAAAAAAATCTATTTAGAAAAACCTAATATTTATAACTCTACCTTACTTTTGGGATAAAGTTATAGTAATTCAGAGTTATCATTTATAACTATTTGGCTTTCCTGAAAAGTGTGTAATACACACTGTAACACACACATACATTAAATCTGGAAATAAATAATATTTTTATGTAGTTTATCCTTTACCCTAAAACTCTCTAGCAGCAAGAAAGAAGAAAAAAAGAAGCTTTGCAGCTCACCTTAACGTCAAACTCAGTTTCAATGGCTTCCTCGTCTACTTCTCTGTGGAGATACTTGAGTATATCATCATCCAGAAACGAGTCAGTTTTCTTGGGCACATTGAGTTTTACCACCGGCAGCACAATGTCATCGTCTTCTTTTGATAAAATCACCGAACCTCTTGAACTAGGGTTTTGGGAATCTCCTCCAATGCCTGCAATCTAGTGAGAAACATACTTATTACTGGGACTGTGCTGAGGAGATGGCCTTGCTGTGTTGCGATGATAGACAGGGCCGTCACTAACTTATTGAAGGCTGAGGAGCCTAGGGCGCGTCCCTAGAGCATCCAATGACAGAAATAATGTAAAACATAGTAAATACCAGGGAGAAAAGAAAAGTCAATCAATCATTTGATCCGAAATTAAACAGAACTGGTAACTACAATCCTGACCTTGGAGTTAGGATCACTGAGGGCTCAGTCCACCAGGTCAGTGAAAAATTTCATGATCCACTTTTCATTGAATATAGATGTAGCCTGATGTAAGTGTAAATGTGGTAATTAGTTTAATTAGCTTTACATAGTTAATCTAGCTTAGTCCCGCGGCGTTAACCGTGGTTGTTGTTATAGAGATATATATAGGTAATACTGCTGTTATAAAGGTATAAATAAGTAGCATAAGTAACTCCTTGTATCATAAGCCATCTGCCAGTGAATGGGCTGTTCAAACCCCTTCCTCGATTTCTACAGCAACATTCACAAGAATTTGAATAGGTAATGCTTAGATACATATACCCTCACATGTTATGCCGTACGCACAAACACCGAAGACGCTAAATACTGTTCTTTTAGAAACGCTCACGTCACGTGTAGCAACCACAGAACGACCAAGCATACTGCATTTTGGTCGTAACGTGACAGCTGTAACGCGTATTTCGTTATGTGGTCTAGGCGATTGCAACGTTACGTTATGAGCTGTTTTTCGCTCATTGAGCGCTATCGATCTTATATCAAACTGTAATTTAGGAATTTAAGAGACAGGTTCACCTGAGTTTCAGGATCTTGCTGAGATTGTGCAGCCAATCCAGCTGAAGTAAGTCTATCACTGCCGCCCGCACGACCCTTGCGCCTTCTTTTACCACGGCGTCGACCTTCACCACCAACTAGGAAGACGTTCAATCATCACAAAAATACCAAAAAAACCCTATGGGATCAGTGTGGACAAAAACTCCAAAAATATACCGCAGGGTTTTAAGCAGGGGATCCAAGTGAACGTTGTGTTTTTAAAAACCTTCCAAATGAATTCCCTGGGGTCAAAATGGAATTTAAATCCAAAAGGCAGGGGATCAGTGTGGACGACAAAAGCAAGGGATCCAAGTGGACAATGCCCTTTTAAAGGGGGAACAATTCTTTCATATAGTATTGTATATCCAAAATTCTGGGAGGAACCTCGAAAAGTCCGATATGAATGTGGAAGATCTAGTAACATACCTTCTTCATCAACATTTAGATTAGCGTCCTTGGTATCAGCTTCCTTTTCAGTTTTAGACCGTTGGGATGGTGGAACCTCGACTTTATTTTGCTTCTTCACTGTCTTGCTGATGTTCAACGCTTTCAGTTGATTCTGAAATATATAAAAATAAGCTGTTGAAAATATATAGCTCAGTCAATAACAAACGGATTTTATGATCGCCTTAGATTTCAACCCGTATCTAACAGTTTGTATCTTTAAAATTAAATTTAGTATATACGTAAATAATTCTCATTCAGTCTAGCTTTCATAGCTCTGCTTAGTTCAAAAATAGATGGCATTGTATGTCATATGACCGAAATATTTAATTGTTAATCTGTTGATGCAGGAATGATTCATATGGTAATATGCGATAAAGTTATGGTAATATAAACAAAGGTTGACCTGAGCGAGAGCGAGGAGAAAGTGTATGCGGCTTGGGTAAACGTTTTAAAACAGAATTGAAACTTCTCTAAGGACCAACACATTTACTAAAAAGATATTGCAACAGGGCCCTGTATATTTTATTTAGTTTGTAATTGTACCGACACCTTCCATTAGGTTCAACGGCTGGATATAGTCGCTTAGGGAACTTCCAACATGTTAAAATCTTTTTAACCAAAACATACATAAGTAGTATCCAGCTAAATAATTATACTTTAATCAGATAGTCTAGATTATGATGCAAATACCCACCGTCTCACGTACTGGTAATGCAAGTAAATGAAGTAAAATCATGTAACGAGATAATGTCAATATTACCTCCAGTTGCCAAAAGAACTCGTCATTGTCGTAATTCAGTGATTTCTCTTTTTTGACTAATTTTCTCGACAATTTAACACTTGGTAATTTCATACGCTTCCTCTGGCCGGCGTTGGCCCATGAGGTCACAGACCATACTATGTTTGAAGCACCTCTTTTCCTACTTCTCGGTGCGTAACTAATAACAATTCTACTTAAATGTCGAACATTACAATCGCACATCTTCGGAGTGACAATAAGAGGAAGCTTTTGTGAGCTTCGTCTCAAACTGCGAGGTTTTTTTGCTACTAAATGGTCCCCAGTTAGTAACATAGTACTGTTACTTTGTTTTTTATCTTTATCTTTCTTTGCCGGTAATAACTTGGTTTTGGAAACTAAAAAGGGCAACATATTTTGGAAAAATCGCGAAGTTTTCCAACAAGCTATCTATGGAATTTCCCGAGTGACACTAATACTAAAGTCCCGTAAGGAGTACATATCGATCAGTGTTTATCAACGGTAATTATGATTGGAGTAACGCTCTAGTAAATGTGGCTGATAAGAGCCTTTACGACACTAAACATGTTTTCTGTTGTTATTCGATTTAAACCGATCCGAGCTATGATTAGGATATACAGAAAGCTCACCTGGCTTCCAATAAAGAGTCAGTGACGCGTACAGGTATCCTATTACTTGAGCATGTCTGTTAACAATATTTAGTTATTTCTTTGAAATATGACAGTGACTCCATGACTAAAGTGTCGAACTTGCTTTCTAGTAGTAACATGTTAAAAAATCACATAGAAAACTATAGGGATTAACTTAATCTAGCTAATTGATTATTGAATTAGCTAACAAAAATAGTAACATTTCATCTAACACACAATACCAACTAGAGCAGTTGTAAAGCAAGCAGAACTTGTGCTATGAAAGCTAGATTGACTAATAGACATGTATTATTTTTTTTGTAAATACATACATAATTATATAGAAAACACCCAAACAAATATCTGTAGATCGTACAAACATTTGGTCCGACCCAGGATGTGAACCCGAAACGTTCATTCGCACATCATTCGCATTCACTATCACTGCGCCACCGAGAAGTCAACATTAAATAAATACGACAAAAATTAAAAATATATATTTTCTTCTTCCTAGCCTTTATTCCCAATTTTATTTGGGGTCGGCTACTAGTTCAACCGGTTTTACCTGAATTTCAGTTTTTCCACGGAGCGACTGGCATCGGCAACCCTAAGGGAGAACTGAAATTCGAAGGTTGAACTAGTTGTCAGTATATTTGAGGGCACTGACTTCCCAATAACGATTGCCATAGATGTTCATGACAACCGGGACCGACGGCTTTACGTGCTCTCCGAGGCACCGGCGTGAATCACCGCCAAACTTCTAAACTCCGGGCAGCTATTAGGAATTTCCTAAGAAAATCCCAAAAACACTTTTTTGGCCCGACCCGGGATTTGAACCCGAGACCTCTTGATTAGCAGTCGCATACGCTAACCACTAGACCAACGAGGCAGTTAATTATTTAAAAATATTTCGGTCTCTGCCGCTTTTAATGTCAGTTCATAATCTAACATGCGTATGCGTGTTTAGCCTCCAAAGCTTCAACAACTAACCCTTCTCGCAGTTCTAACACTCAGCGGCTCCTTCACAGGGAGGGTTCTTGTCGCGAGCACCAGAGGTGATGCTAGTGGAGGTAGCTGTTCACACTGGCCTTTGACGAGGCGGTTGTGAGCGCCATCGGAGAGATTCAATGAGGGTAGAGTTGAACGATCGTTGGTTGGGCTTGTGTTGGGGCCACCTGTGATGTCTGAAGTGGTATGACCGTGGTAGTAAAGAGTTTCCTGAAAATCATTCAATTATTATCTTTATATGTATAATTCTTGTGTGAGTGTGTATGTCACTGAACTTCTCTCAAACGACTGGACCGATTTTGATGAATTTTTTTGTGTGTGTTCAAGGGGATCTGGGAATGGTTTAGATTCGCAATTGGACCCGGTAGGTGGCGCTGCGATCAAGTTCTGGAATTTTAAAGTTGGGCGGTACGAAGTTCGCTGGGTCAACTAGTTGTTATATATATATATGGATTTAGATAGATAAGTTCGGGAATCTCCGACTGATGTCGTACGGGGGCTACATCATTTCTAGACGAAAAACGTGTTCATTTTTCGGGCTTCGTATCCAAATTGTAAAACGAGACGATATTACTAAGACTCCGCTGTCCGTCTGTCCATCTATCAATGCTGTATTTCATTAACCGTGATAGGCAGTTGAAATTAGTTTTTCTGTTGCTGCTATAAACAAATACTGATAAACATTAAATCAAATATTTAAGGGGCTCACATATAAAAACGTGAATTATTGCTCGATGTTGAAGACGGCAACAGATGTGAAATGTAATGAATAATGAAATGTATAGATAATGGTATCTACAGAACCCTACCTACGAAAGCTTCATTGTATAATGTGATGAATTGTAATTACTTGACTGTGACTTCGTCTCAAGTCCAGAACAATAGCAGTTCTATGATGTGGCTGATCTGGTGTGAGACATCTTCGAGAACCTCTAGACTTGCCACTGGCGAGAGTTGGAGCTGGTGTGAGTGGTCTAGAATCTGTTTCGGTGTATCTGTATCAAGACATATTTATTTTTATTTTTTATTATATTAAATTTAAATTGTAATTCGGACATCTTACACACAACGTCATCTAGTCCCAAACTAAGCAGAACCTGTATTATGGGTACTAGACAACTGAAATATATCTAAAAATCGACTGCCTTGTTGGTCTAGTTGTAGCGTATGCGACTGATGTGTTTGAAGTCTCGGATTCGATCCCAGGTCAGACCAAATGTTTGTGTGAATCGCAAATATTCGTTTCGGAGTCTCGGTTCTTCTCTATGTATAAAATGTATGCATTTACAAAAAAAATACGTTTTAAGTATTTATATTACTTGCCACAGTTCTGTATTTACCCATAATACAGGCTCTGCTTAGTTTAGGACTGGATCGCGTTGTGTAAGATGTTCGACATATTTATTTATCTAAAAGAAAAAAAAATGGTATTTGATGTATGATTTACAAGTGCTGAGGCATGGTCCTTCGCGGCAGTAAATTATTTTTACCTTCTAAACATATCTTCGGTAACAATATCATGAGGTGTTCTAATTTTTTCCTTATCTCCATCTTGAAATCTAGAGAGGTCTTCATGAAATAAATGAGATTTTCCTTCTTGTAACTGCAACATTTAAAATAGGTAACATTTAATGAAATGCTATAACGCGACGTCACTTCTTTCTCTTCTCCTTAAATGTTTCCATGTCCCAATATAATTTGGAATTGGCTATTAGTTCCACCGGTTTCACATAAATATCAGATTTTGCACGGAGCAACTGGCATCGGACTTCCGCAACCCTGAGAGCGAACTAAATTCGAAATTTGAATTATTGGTCAGTATAAGTATTTGAGGGCACTGACTTCCCAATTACCATTACAACTGGGACCGACAGCTTAACGGGCTTACAGAAGCACGGGAGTGTAACACCGTTATTTTCCTTACACCAAGCTTCTATTAAGAATTTCTTGTAAGAAATAACAACAACAGCGCAACCCGCGAATCGAACCCGAGACCTCTTCGCTTATAACCAAGGCTGTCAATTACGTGACCTCTCTCTGTGCTGTGCTAATTTTAAATAAGACATGGGTATTGGAACGTTGTCACGCGGAAGTGCTATGCTTCAGTAGGTATATATTTTATTCGGACATACGTAAATAACATAAGTATGTAGGTAGCGCAATTAAATGATGAATAATTTTAAGAACTTTCATTATGGTGAGTATTGTTGCTTTAGTACCCGCAGTATCTTGTAAAATTAAACAAACCTATCTTTCTAAATAGGATTATTTAATTTTAAAAGATACTGCGGGTTCACTAGTACTCATGTTTTAGCATTGTAAAGAAAGTAAATTACCGATTTCTTTACATAGTGTAAAATGAAGTCGTTTTTGCCACATGTTCGCTTAGATCATATAAACTAGTCCACTGATTTTAATGCAGTTTTCAGCAAAAGACAGACTGATTCAAGGGGAAAGTTTTATATGTGTTCGAGAAAAATATATACCTACCTACTTACAGGCAGTTAAAATGTAGGGAGCCATGTTTATAATCAAAGTAGGGAGCTATACGATGAGATTTATATGTAGGATTTATAGATAGCAATGGCTGAACATCTAAATTGGACTACATACCCAATCTTTGGCACGTTTAACATATTCTTTAGCCTCAGTATCAGCAGGATGATTGCACAGCACCGAGCAGTTTTGTGCGAATGGGTTGTACAGCGCTGCGTAAGGCCGGAGCATAAACGGTGCAGGCGTCACTTCGCATCGTAAGTCCACGGTACTCTGAAAATGGAATTTGGCATGAAAATGTGTGTATTTAAGATAATCTATTATGATTTATTTCACAAAATTGAAATGACTACATGTTAAACACTTAGGAGCAGGAACTTACCTACATTTCTACTAATCCATACTAATTTTATAAATTCGAAAATTACTCTTTCAAGGCTAATTGCTGAACTGATTTTAATGAAATTAGGCATGGAGATACTTTGATCCTTGAGGAAAGACAGTAGCTACTTAATACAGACATACCTACGTGACACGCGGTCGGAGCCGCAGTCAAAAGCTAGTGCTAGTAGTAAGTAGCTACCTAAATGTGATGAACCCAGATGCTACACAATTGTGGCTATGTCAGTCTCGAACCAACCAAAACCGAACGCCTTCTCTGGCACTAGAAGTCGGGGAACCAGGTGCACCCTCAGAAGGAAAAACCTTGGGACCCCGACGTACCTCGGGTCATCTTGGTTTGCTGACAGTCTCCTACTGTGACATCTACTGCCCTAACAATAGGTATATGTACAAACACATCTATTTGTGTCGCAAGATGAAAACTACTTAAATGGTCATACTAAAAATAGGCTAGCATAAAATAAACAATATACATATAAGTCGCATAATGACAGAACATGGTACCTACCTTTTCTCTAAACGTTACAAATTTAGGCGTTATACTCGCCAACAATCCTGTATTACTTGTAAGCCCCATTACTTTACTAAATTCCTGTTGTTTTATAAATTGGTACTATTTAGCACAAAAGTACCCAACACACGCTATCGACAAATCAATCGCCTAGTTACACGGAAAAAACACCGTGAGTAAGAATTGATCAAAGTAAAATTATTCACAAGAAATATGTTTTCAAATTGACATGAAATAAATGTATACTTTTATCAAGTATATTAATCCTTTGTGTATGAACTGACAGTGAGATACAGAGGATATAGATGAGGTTAGCCTCTTTATTTGTGGAATTTTACTGTCACTGATCGTTAGAGGTCTGTATAGAAGAACGGTACAAGTCGGTACAGAAATAAAGAAAAGCCCTATGCATAAACTGAAACAACGATATCCAAGCCATGGTCGTTAAAACAATTATCCAATATACTGAAGTCAAACTGGTTTTTCGGTGAGAACATTTTGTTAATAGGACCTTCGTAAACGAGGGAACTTTAAGGGTCTTTAATTAACAATTCCTTGCTTAAGTACCTTGAATTAAACGCCAAAGAAATACAAGATTTGGTCTACATGTTTTGAAGATATCTTGCGGGATTTCGGAAATTTTGACGCTTTTTGAATGCTTGGAGCTCATGAGAGTAGCACACGACTCATAAAAAGCGATAATCCATTCGCATCAAAGTGAATGGTACATAGTAGTGCGTCGCCTTTTTAGGGTTCCGTAGCCAAATGGCAAAAAACGGAACCCTTATAGATTTGTCAAGTCTGTCTGTCTGTCTTTCCGTCCGTATGTCACAGCCACTTTTTGCCGAAACTATAAGAGCTATACTGTTGAAATTTGGTCAGTAGATGTATCATTAAACCCATACGTGTAAAAAATTATGTTGAGGTTTCTGATATCATTTATGTTGATATCATTAAAAAAAATATATGTTGTACATTACCCTGCAAATTACCAACGAAAATTGGTTTGAACGAGATCTAGTAAGTAGTTTTTTTTAATACGTCATAAATCGTAAACCGCAATTTACCTTTCATTCAATCAATACACTATTATAAAACATCGATCAAAGTTACAACGAACTACAAGAACTTTTATATGATGTTACTTGCTTATACGGAACCCTTAATGGGCGAGTCCGACTCGCACTTGGCCGCTTTTTCTATGACTACATTTCTATCTCAAGGGTTCTCAGGATCTAGTTTTTTTTTCGGAATTGCAAATAATAAAAATTAACTTTATTTATTAAGCATTACAGAGCGTTGAAAAGACGATAATAGGTTCGACTGTAAACATTAGACTTCTGTAATGTGTGTAGTAAAACTAGTAAATAACTTACGTTCATGAATAATCCAAATGGAACGTATAATCGGTATATAACACTATAAACAATAAAAATTAAAGTCTACGAGTATCTTACTTCATTAATTAAAATTCGAGTGAAAAAAGGCATTTAGAGCTTCAAGCTTTACGTTAGTTAAATGTGGTGTAATTATAAATACAAGGATTTTAAATTATTACTTTATATAAGTTGATCACATATTTTTACTTTTTCTTTAAATTAGAAAGGTACGATAAATGATACAAAATTGAATTTTTTCACATATATTATTGAAAAAAATTTACACAAAAGCACTAAGACATCCATTTAACCTTATTGTCTAAATAAATGACGTTTTAAACCGACACGCAACCACTTATTTAAGATATAATTTGTCTCTAAAAATAATACTCATTTTCTCTTTTTTAGATATCAGAAATTAACTATGGCATTACGAACATAACACCTACTAAGCGATTTGTGTAAGTTAGTCTAAATAATAATCTTTAGGATTGTCTAATCTATTTGTTACAAAGGAATTTTATATTACAGTATATGTAGTGCAATAGAGGTACCAAATGTGTACATTGGGCGTTAATTTTAACTCTTAGAATTTACAAGAATATTTAACCACTCATTAGTAATATTATTACAGAGAACAGAGTCAAGACTAAAATAATTTCAATTCGTATAAGTACTTAATTTCTTGTTAGTCTATTAATTTTATTTTTAAACAATATTAACAGTATATTAAATCTACGCTCAAAATTGCATTTATCTCGGAAACTTCAGTATCAGTCGAAAATTTAAAGTTGTGAAGATGAGTTTTACCCCAGGCACTGGTACAGGCCGGTCATCCTAGTTTACCTTAGAACACGGGGCCGAGAAAATTACTCAAAACAGTTAAACAATGATGTTATTGCCCAAATATATTACTAACTAGTTACCAGAGTAGCCCAGTGCATCTTTTGTGAAAATAATAATTGGCATTCGCTTTAGATATGACCGCTAAGCATGTTGCATGTTGATTTAATATTGTGCGTTTTATGAATCGCTCCTCATTTTCTAAAAAGCTATCAATTGCAGTTAAACGTACATTCATACTAAAAATCGGATATTATTAATTTTACCTTAAGGTAGGCACAATGGGATATCACTTATGCAACTGACACAAATAAATGCAATAAACATGGGTTTATCGATAGCAGTATGCGAAAACAAAGTTTGCTATTTTCGATCATTAACTTTATCCAGTAACCTTATTATTAGCAGTCATAACTGAGAACGAATCTTATACAACAGAAAACATAAAAGAAAAAAATTGAATTGAATAAAAAAAAACATTGCAATCTGTACAAGACGGTCTTTTACATCCAAGGTTGTACGTCTTTCATTACTAAATTATTGCATTGGGCAAATATCAAAGTTTGAAGGCAACATATCAATTAGTAACAGTATTCTCACGGCGATACCTCAATCTTATAATTGATATGTGAGCGTAATAGTTCCAAAAACGATGGCCTCTCGTACCAGACAAAATTTACCAGTTTATCACTTAATATACACTTCACATTTATAACATTTCATAAACTCTCTATGAAAAAATGTAAAGAATTTAAGAGAAATACAAGATTTTAGAGTTCTTATAGCACGAGAGTCACTAGGAGGACAATGGGTAAAAGGCAAGTTCTTTAGAAAGGCAAATCCACCTACTTCGTATCGTAAAACATTTATACTTACACAAATATGTATAATTTAAGTTATTATGTCATGAAATTAAAAAGCAATCTACATTAAACGTAATTACTGTCGTCATGTAGTCCTTTCACATGAATGCTAACAAGCACCCTAATCAATTTGCATTGTACCTCGTTCGGACGCCACTGGTATAGAGGAAAATGCTGTTTTCAAGTGCATTAGACTTTTCGAGATCTTTTCAGCTCTCTTTATTAAAAATAGAGTACCTTTCAAATTAAACTAACTTAAGTAGCTTTGTCTAAAATTATTACAGCTCTGTACATTTTGAGATACCAGTAGCCACCGATGCCTCTTTGCTATTTAAAAAAATAACAATAATTTAATCTAAAAATAAGCCTACATAAAACTGCGTGTGACTCTTCATCTCATTCAAAATAAAATTTTAGTTATGACTAGTAGGTAAGAAATAAATTTGAGCATGGAAAATAAGCGTAGTACACGACCATGCAACTATCGAAAGTGTTATAAAAACTTAAATACTTAAGGTACCTATCATAAATATAAATTACAGGTTATAGTCACACAAAATCATGTTGGCCGGACGAGTTGTCTCGGTCGAATTGCGCGTGAACACATTACTAACGTCCGTGCACTAGAAGTAAACACTTGCGTCTAACTAGGGGCGGGAGGCGCGCGCGGCTTCTTCCAGCGCGCGCACTTTGAGCTCACGTTCCCGTTGTTGACGCATAAACTCTTCGTGGTGCGCTGGGTGAAGGAACCCGCGTTCACGTTCCATTAGCAGCTGTCGTTGCAACTGCTCCTGCGCAGCCGCATGCTGTGCTAGCTGCTCAGCGTATGGACGCCCTAACAAATCTGGGTGTGGTAGCGGTCTGTAAGGCCCACCAGGGCCCAAACCAAGCCCCAGGGCTTCCTGTTGCGCTTGCGCCGCTGCTTGCTGGCCAGGATGAAGGTGAAGATGTGTGTGTGAGTGTGCATGTGTGTGCGCATGTGTATGCGCATGATATTCTGGGTTGATACCGGCCATCTGTAAGCGCACCATTGGATCGGCCGCCAGTGCTAGTCGCTCTGCCGCCTCCAACTGGGCTGCTGCCACGCTTGGGTGCGGATGATGTGGATGATGTGAGGGCGCTCCCGTTACCGGAACCGACTGCGGGCCACCTCCTCCTGCTGGCGGGATACCTAGCCGCTCGAGACGCTCACGTTCCAGCTGTGATAGTGCGGCTGGTCCGTGTCCGGGAGGATACAAGCCAAACTGAACAGGGAGGGCGCCTTGTGGTGGTGGAGGTGCCATTCCATATCGACGATGCATTTCGAGCCAATGTGGATCGATTGCCCGAGGACCAACATTGTTTTTGAGCAGTTCCTCCTTCAGCCTGTCATTTAGTTCGCGTTCACGTAGTTCTCGAATTTCCCTGTCCCGTTTCTCTCGTTCCAGGTGTTCCAACTCGAGTCTTTCACGAGCTCCAGCTGCACCATACATTGAGCTCAGTTGATATTGAAGCATAGGATCCATACAATGTCGCGGTAAGTTGCCAGGACTGAACCCTGCATGTGGTCGTGCATACTCCGATAACGTTCGAAGTGCTGGAGTATCAGGATACCCTGGTGGTCTAGGAAACCTGTCATATGGAGAAGATATAGTCTCAATGGCCCCTCTCGAAGGTGGCTTCGTCTCAGGTTTCTCTGGTGTAGCTATCTTTCTATGCGCTTGTTGAGCTATCTTTTCCCTTTCTTCTCGG
This sequence comes from Phragmatobia fuliginosa, assembly GCA_932526445.1. Classification (NCBI taxonomy): domain Eukaryota; kingdom Metazoa; phylum Arthropoda; class Insecta; order Lepidoptera; family Erebidae; genus Phragmatobia; species Phragmatobia fuliginosa. The sequence continues at coordinate 17,599,552 of OW052067.1, forward strand.
TCTCTTTCGGCCTGCTTCCGTAACCGCTCCTCGCGTTTACGAGCGAGTTTAGATTCTGGTACAGGTTTAAATATAAGATCGGTCCTCGTACACGAGTTGTAATCGCCTCGATTCCAATGCCTTAAGAATATCGCCGATTGAGATCTATGACATTCTGTATCTTCAATTTTTGGTTCAGGACTGGGTCCATGGGGAATATGGGCGGGACTGGGTATTTCTTCTTCCTCGGGTTGTGATTGAGTTTCAAGTTTTAACTCGGGATTTTCCTCTGGAATAGGTCGCGGTGGACCACGTAAGTGTGGATGACCATGAGGCAGTTGATGCGGAGATCCAGGCCTGGGATGTGATGCTTGTAAACCTGCCGCTGCCTGAGCGTGAAGACGTAGACTTTCAATGGAACTCGGTCCTGGCCCAGGTGGCATTCCAATCCCCATAGGATGACCCATAGACGGAGGTTGTATCATAAGATGATTTGGATTAGCAGCTAGCATTTTTGGATGGTGACGTAGTAGCATAGAATCAGCCGGGGAAAGTCTCTCTGGATGATGAGCTAGGTGATGCGAATGGTGATGAGTATGGTTGTGATTATTAACATTCACGCTGGACGACGTACTCGTAGTTTGGGACAAGCTAGCTGATAAGTGATGAGGTGAATTTGAATGAGAGCTACTTTTCTGTTGCGTGTTGATTTTGTGCTGTATCGATTGCGATGAGCTGCTTGAAGTTGAATGAGATATTGATAATGTATGGTTGGTACCACCACCCACATGACTGGGCTGCTTTTCCGTGCTTGTATGAACTGCACTGTGATGACTTGTGGAATGATGATGCGTCATTGTTGTCTCGTGAAGTTGATGTCTTTCAGTCGTCGCATTAGGATTTCTTGGATCTTCAGAGCTTTCAGAAATTTCTCTCAGTGATCTAGTAGTGACGGAGGAACTGGTACTGTGACTATGGTGTGAGCTTAGCATTGTTGTGGACTCAATCGTTGACGGTTTCACAGGCTCGTGTCTCCCAGGCGTACTCACGGCAGGGTGCATCGGGGGTATTGGATGAGGTTGAGGGAGTGGTCCATATGGGGGATATGGGTATGGCATTGAATATCCAGGATGGGGATGTGGATAATATGGATGCATTGCATGTGCTGCCGCTGCGGATAACTGGAAAATAGAAGGATGAAGTAAGTGGGGATGGTGAAGAGGTGAGGCAAATGGATGAGGTGGTGGGGGTCCAGGTTGTTGCCCAGTGTGCATCACTGGACCTGACATTGTTGCTGGTATTGACAAGGGTGTTGGATTCATTAAGTTCAATGCTGAATGTGACACAGGGGTATTTGGCTGAACTGGCGATGCTGATATTTGTCTTGACTGTGATGGACTCACTAAATGCCTTGAGAAAGGTGATGTTGTTGAAGATGAAAGTCCATGTCCATGACTCGGTTGACTTTTGATTGGTGTAGGCGTATGAGGACTTTTTACTGGAGGAATTGGATTTGAAGATTCCGAACTACTTTGACTTGTTTGAGTTGTAGGTATGTGAGGTTGATGTAAGAAGTCAGGTTCCTTCTTTATACTCTCTATCCTTGGACCAAGGAAAGCACTTGGCATATTTGTGTTATCATTAGTAGGTTGACTGGGAGGTCTACTACTATTATCAATACTTGATATTGATTCTCTGTCTCGTTCTGTATTTAAATGTTGTGCTATAGCACTTCCAACAGGATATCCCGGAACTTTTACTTCTTTGAGTGATTGTAAAGGATCAGAAGGTGATTGCGTAGATAAGTTTGCAGGCATATTATCAGGCACTTCCTGTTTAATTTTCAAATCTTGTGGCATTGATGGATCGTTTTGATTTGAAGGAGGTAATAAATTACTCCCTGGTAAACCATGAGGTGGCGGTACTGGTTGCATAAGAGGTGGCATAGATACAGGCTTCTCTAATCCCGGGTGACTTGTATGGCTTGGATGACCAGGATGTCCAGAGTGACCAGGATGACTTGGGTGTCCAGGATGACCTGGATGGCCAGGGTGGCCAGGGTGTCCAGGATGACTTGGATGACCATACATAGGTGTTGGCATGAATCCATATGGGCCAACATTGGTACCATTTCCAACAGATATTATAGGTCCTTGTGGCAATAGCCCAGGTAAAGAGGGCTGACTAAGTGATGGTGGAGGCATATTTGCACCTGATACAGGTGTAACAACAGAAGCTTCTGTAGATCGGATACCAAGATTTTCGGGTCGCACTGGGTGTGGAAATGCTGGTGGTCTTATGGTGCTACTTTGGCTGTCTAATTTAGGTGTGGACAGAGTTTTTAAATCTGTGGGCTGTTTATCATCATCTGATTCTTTATTTTCTTGTGAATGTGCAGGAGAAATTGGTTCAGTGTTTGTAGTAGTTGGATGTTCCATTGGAGGTGGTGATGATGCCCGAGTATTAGTGGGTGATGGACTTATTCTTTGTAATGTGTCTAACCTGGGAGCATTAGGAGAATCAACTTTATTGGCTGTAGATATAGTTGCAGTAAAAACTTCAGGGGTAATTTGATTCTTTATCTCATTGCTTTCATCTCGGGGTTCTAACTTGATCATTGTTTTGAGAGGATTCATATGTGTACTATGCTTCGATGCCTCATTAGAAAAATTCATGTTCGGTGAATATCCAAATGGTGGTATGCCAGCTTGGAAGTCTTTTGCGCTTCTAATAATAGAACTGTCTTTTCCAATATTTACAGGACTAAATATACTATTAGCCATGTTTTCTATTTTTATATTGTGACTTAATTTTGGATTATAAATGTGACTGTCTCTCACCAAGAAGTTGGTATTTTCTAAATTGAGAGGTTTATTAGGTTGATTAACAGGATGGCCTGGAAAATTATGTGACAATGGATCTTTTGGAAAATCCTCTTTTTGTAGATTTAGTGTTTGTTCTTCTGTATCAATTTCTTCTTTAATCTTTACCTTTTCAATACTTTCAGTGGTCATAGGAGTAACTTTTGGTATAATGAGCTCAGTTTTAGGGAATATTGAGTTTGGTATAGGCAGACTTCTGGGTTCCATATTTTCAGGTATCTTATTTGATTGTACATTTGAATCAGTTTTTAGATCAAGAGCAGTTCTCTCTTCATTTTCAGCAACCAAGAAGGGTTGAGGAACTGAATCTTTCTCAGCTTTGTTAACAGTTTCAGCAATAATTTCAGTTTGAGCTGGAGGCTCCACAGGTTTCATACCTTGTTCAGGCTCAGATTCTTTAATTTGTAATTCTGTAGCCTCTTTATCAGTTTTATTGAAACTAAAATCACAAACCTCTGGATCCGGCTCAGGAGCTTCTGGTTCATCCATTGCTGGGAAACTGTCATTAGTAAGACTTTCTGATGGACTCTCAGGTGGTTCTGCAGCTTTCTTCTTTTTCATTTGAACATCACCATCCATGATACCTCCTGGTTTTGTGTCATCTGGAAGCCGCTTCTTAACTTTAGAAACATCCACCTTACCATTCGTCACCTTTTTCTTTGTATCTTTAGAACCTGGAGAAGCCAATATTTTCTCTGAAACAATATTATTAGTAGTAGTTTGTACATTTGGTTTACTAGGCTTTGTTTTATTTTTCAAATCATTGTCACTTTCATCTTGAACTTTCTTTCCATTTGGAGTATTTTGTTCTTTAGACTTATTCCTAGTTCTCATCCGGCTAGGAGAGTCCTCTGGATTTTCCGTCCTACCATTATCTACCTTGGCCAAATCACCAGCATCTCTTGAATCACTATCTTCTTCAGAATTTTCATCCTCTGTTACTGAACTCATTTCACCACCTTCTTTAGGATTTGGTGATGGTCTAGATCCATTTGTATCTGGTACAGTAGGTGTAGCTTCTGGTGTTTGCTCTTTAGGGGTACCTGCACGAGAGTTCCGAGTGTTTCGGACTCTTCTTAGTGATGCTTGTCTTCTCCTTCTATGTGGTCTATTACTACTAGCACCAGGTGTCTTTTTCCATAAATAATAGAATTCTACAAGCTCTGCAGTATCTTTATGAGGCAACAAATCTTTTCTTATTTTAAAGAAGTTCTTACCGAATTGTCGTATTCCTTTGACAAACCGTTTGGTTTCTTCATCCGTCCACTTTTTTTCAATTCCTTTTGGCACTGGACATTTTACAAGAGCCTGTAAAGCACGTCCGGGATCATAGCCAGAATCATGTAGTACATCTAGTGCATTGATGGTGGTGTCATCGCGACTGGCGGCAACACAACCATCGTCAGGGGACCCTCCGTCACACATTCCAGCAAATGCTGCCATTGAGCGAGCCGCTCTCAAATACATAACCAGATCTCGGTCAGTGGCCTGTGCAGGCAGCCAACGCAATTCCTCTCCTCCCGGACAAGGTTCGTCAGGTCCGAGAGGTCCGTTAAATCTCATATCAGGTAAACAAGCATAGATATCCTTCTCCTTCACGGGTTGGTTCGGTGTGCCCACTTGAACCTCCCCCTGATTCTGGGCCATGGTTCGTGCCAAATGAACTATTTACGATGAGCACTTTTCTTCACTCACATATCACGAATTACACTTAGTTTACATGTTGATTTATTACAGTTTTAGATTTGTAATTTTCAAATGTTTATTTGGTGGCAGGTAAAGCTGAAAGTATGCCAATACACATAATTATTAGTACTAATGGCCACCATTACACGATGCATTGTGCTTCATTTTATGAACTTTAATGATTCACAAACATTACAGGTTGTTTTATCACTTAATTATATGACATATATAAGTCTTTCAAGTCAATATTTACGCAAATATTACTATTATTTTAGTAAATGCTAACTACATGCTACCCTTTTGTTTAGCTTCGCCTTTCTTTGGCTTACCATAGATAAGTTAGAATTCTATAAAATGGCTGCCACGATAGGACATTTTTTTATTTTTCTTTTACGCCTCAATATAAGCAGGGCTGTTCATGATCTGATATTAATACTTTTAAAGTTTAATTCTCTATTCAAATTATTGAAAAATACGTATATCAAAATCTTGGACTACATTATCCAAATGTTGCTTTTCGCACTACCTCAGAATTTTTAATTAAAATGCTGATTGAATTCTTTTGATTTAAGGTACCTACCATAGCATTTGCTGATTTTAATTAAAGCAGTTGAGGGGTCACCTTTTAGTTTAAGTCATTTTAAGAGGCCCAACAGTAGAGTGCTCATATCAATGATCATGAGTCGTTTCAGTCGTTATTAGTATTTCCAGACGTATTTACAGGTGCACTGAAACAAATAGTAGTCTTGCGGTCTTAACAGAAATCCAAATTAGAAGGAATCTGTACTAACAGAACCAGTCTGTGCCCTGTGTCGCTTGTTCATAATTATTTCGTCATTTTCGTAGCCAGGTCTCGTAGATCGTGTCTCACAAGGATCAAGTTATGTTTTATGAATAGTAAATAATCATTAGACTAATAATAGTAAAATAAATTGTGTGACTGTATCCATCTTGTTCGAAATAAAATTTAATTGAAAATTGATGTAGTGCTTAAACTACCTTGTTAATTGATAAACAACTAACTCGGATCGTACTTTCATTGCTTCGAATTCAACGTAGTGCGAAATCGCTCTTATTCCTTTTGTCCACAGCTACCGTCACCGGGACGACTTCGAGAACGAGATTACGGCGCCGATTTAGTTATACATACATTTACCAATACCTAAATCTCGTTGTTAATTAATTTTGTGGAGAACATACGGAATTTAGACTGTAAAGGAACGTGTCATAAAAAGTATTAAGTTGTCTATGTTACATTAGTACTGTCCTATCTGGCGAAGGCGATGTTGAAAATAATTTGTTCAAAACAAGAATATGACCATTGAGATTACCAACTAGTTTAACTGATAGAAATAGCTTCATTCTAGTAGTATTAATTTGTTTTTTTTTAAACTATCTTCAGAATTAATTATCGTAATTTTCTGTAGTGTTTTTAAAAATACAATATTTATAAACAAAGTTTTTTTGTGCATGCATATGTTATGAAGATTTATGATAAATTGTTGAATATATTTGAAAAAAATTAAAGCAGTTATTGTAATACTATACAATTTATTTATACATTGCTTTCGTAGATATATTTCACCGTGTATTCCCCCAACCCAAACGTCAAATAACACTATTTAGACTCCATTTCACGAAAGAAGTCCCGCAGACGCAGCGCTGTATTCGCGCGACATAATATTGCCAGAGTTAAATGTGGGGAAATCAGGGGAAATAATTTATCGTTCATTTACTTTCATTTTATTAACTTCTACGACTACTACTACTAAATTGTTTCTAATATAATGTATTTTTAAGGTACCTATTTGATGTTCATACTACTAAGGTCAGATTAGTGAAAAATAAATCTTCCTGTAATTTCTAAAATATAAAATTGAGATGTTCGACCAACTTTCAATTAGAAAAATGAAATAACATTAAAAAGTTTTATTGAATAATATTATGATCGGTCATACTATGATCACTGTCAGAAGAGTAAATAAAAAAACAGTGAGACAGAAACTGATTCTATCACGATATTATTAATGGGTCCATTTCTTCATAAGACCATCATTTTTTGAATATTCTTCCTGTAGTTGTTTAAATAGTCTTTCGCTGTATCAGTCTCAAAAAACTGTTAGGCGCACAATCTTTTGGATCTTTTGGATCTTAGCCCACGTTTTTCTCCGCTACCCGTCTCTTTACAAGGCTCCACATTTTTTCTATCGAATTGAGATCGCAGTGGTTTGTATCTCTCGTTACAGTTTTCTCTGACACACCTGCAATAAAATGAACAAGTATGAATGATTATTTTCGTATTTAGTTACATTATTGTTGAATATAACTTTACAATTTTTTGTTGTTGTGTTAATTCCTTTAAAAAAATCCTTAATAAAAATCATGCATTAAAAAAAACTTAATTCCAATCTGTAAGAAATCAATCGGGAAAAAACCTGTATATATGGCAGCCCAAAAATTTACCTGTCATGGCGGCGACTCCCTTGCGAACATTGTTTATTGGTATTAAAACACCATGATCCTTGTGTTCCGCTTCACAGATCTCCTTCAACTTTAATTTCATTTCTTGACCAGTACTTTTTACAACTTCTGGCATCGTAAATAAACCTTATAACGCACTAATCAATTAATAAACTCACAAAATATGTACCAAAACAAACGCATCTTGATAACATTGACAAATGACAACATGGCCGATCTCCCCATTTGTCAAATTTAGTTCCACAATATTCCGCGGGACTTCTTTCATGAAATGGAGTATACTATTCATAGGGTGCCCGCACACACACAATAATATTGTACAATAATATTGTGACACACGGCCCCGCACACTATAATCCACAATAATATTGTACAGTCAGCGTCATAATGATATTGGCGTTCAAAGTGGTCAAAATGATGTGAAAAACACTAATTCAATTTTATGTTGGCTCGCAAGGTGCTCAAATTGTTGTACGCATTCAAAGTGGTCAAAAGATCTTAGCAAGCAGTTGTCAATAATATGTTATCTGACAGAGTGTTCATATTTATGTTAACAAATAGGTTGTTCATTGGTATCTAAGCGTGCAAACTAGTCAAAAATATCTTAGCATTAAAGAGAAACCAACCTTATCACCCGCAGATAGAGTATACTTTGCAGTTTCACTACATAGTATAAAACAAAGTCGCTTCCGCTCTCTGTCAGTCCCTATAAATACAAAGCTTTGAAACTATGCAAGGGATTTTAATTCCGTTTTCTTTAATATATAGAGTGATTCAAGAGGAAGGTTTTTTATGTATAATTCATGCATAATATTATATTGGAGAAACATTGTCAATTTTAGAGGTTTCTAATGTGATGTCGTAAATAAACCCATTTTTTACGTTTACATTGTAACCGCTGGCTGTACCCTACGAGATAGATCAAAATAATGTACTACATTATTGTATACCTTAAAAAGTCTAACGTAAATCCTATCTTATAACGTATATCCAAACGTAAATGCGATTTAGGAATCGTTACGGGATAATATGCAAACTGTATTAATTGATAACAATAACTCATCTTCTGATTATAGTGATTAGCATAGAACCTAAGTCATCTTCTGATAATTCGGACTCTGAACCATCAACTAAGAAAAGTAACAATGAGGACAGTACAGAGGAAGAACCAAACACAGACATTAGTCTTTCAGGAGAAACATTTGGCAGTGTATCAATAAGCGAGTTTAAAAAATACAGAGTACTAAGCCCGCTAAAGATGTTAGAGGAAGAAAGAGGTTTAGTTATAGTAATGTGTGTGTTGAAATCGGTACAAATCCATGTGTAGACCAGCCAATATAACATATAAAGAGGCTTTAAATGGGTTAGAATCAAGAGAAGGGTGTAAAGCTTTACAGAAGGAATCATTAAAATCATTTGAAGAAAACAAATCTTGGAAAGTAGTGGACAAGCCAAAACAAACAACAGAGGTTAAGTGTAAGTGGGTGTTCAAGAAAAAAGTGGACAGTTGTGATAATGTGCGATATTATTGTCAGTTAGTCGCCAAGGGTTTTACACAAAGACCAGGCACAGACTATACAGAAACATTCTCACCAGTGGACCGTCACTACAATAAGACTATTGCTTGTATTGAGTGTTAAATATAATCTAGACATAACTCACCTTGATGTAACCACAGCTTTTTTGAATGGGCATTTGAAGATGTGTATATGAGTTTACTATACAATTTGGAATGTCATAAAAAGAATGCATTAAATTAAAAAGAAAGTGTCTGTGACATACGGACGGACAGACAGACAGACAGACATGATGAATCTATAAGGGTTCCGTTTTTTGCCATTTGACAACGGAACCATAAAAATCGGCCAACTGCGTGTCAGACAGAAACCATTTCAACTCTAGAGGAATTGCAATTAGAAAACATTCGTCACCCTCCGTATTCGCCAGACCTTGCTTCAACGGACTACTATTTTTTTCGTAATTTAGACAATTTTCTACGTGATAAAAGTTTTCTTCCCAGGAGGCAGTACAAAATGCTTTCACACAGTTTGTAGAATCTAGATCACTTGAGTTCTATCGCAAAGACATAAATTACATTCCAATTAGATGGCAGCAATGTATATATAATAATGGTAGATATTTTGATTAAATAAATATGTTAAATGAAAAAATCCCCCACGCACATAAAAGGGTTCCTCAGTCACCCATAATGATACGTGGATATAAAATCGTATCCAATAGATAACTGCTATTTTTACGTTTTAATGTGTTAATTTATGACGTTTACCAAGGAAGCGCCTTTTACAACTTAGTTCATTATATAGACCACCATCACGAATTTATCCAGATTTTTTTACAAAAAAGTGCCCTTTAAAGTGGAGTTTCTCGTAAACGGACACCTAAATCAAAAAATCCTCTTAAAAACCCATTATTGTTTTCAAAACACCTATCTAATAATACCCCACAAGATGGGGTAGTCGCGAGAAAAAAAATTATCCCCACTTTACGTGTAAGGGAGGTACCCCAAGTAAAAATATTTTTCATAATTTTATTGTAGCACTTTGTCGACATAATTACAACACATATTCATGCAAAGTTTTATAGTTAGTTAGAGGACGGACGGACGGACATGACGAATCCATAAGGGTTCCGAGTCATAAACTTCGGACCCCTCAAAGGCAATCTACGGATTGAAAGAATCATTTAGGGCATGGTATAAGCGTGTGGATGATTTTTTACAAACCTTGGGGTATAGGAAGTCAATCAATGAACCTTGTTTATTTGTTAAACATATTGATAATGTCAGGATGATATATAGCCTTGTATGTGGTCAATTTTATTTATTTTTTGTAATTGTAAATTGAATACCTTAAGACTAAGTTAAAATCTAAATTTAAATTAAAAGCCTTGGAAAATATTAGACAATGCTTAGGAATAAGAGTCAGATGAAACAATAATGAGATTTTTGTAGATAAGGAACAATTTGTAGATCATTTATTAGCTAGGCTTATCATGAAAAATTGTAACCCAGTCAGTACACCAATGGAAGTAAATTTGAAGCTAGAGAAGAGAGACACTCATTGTACTCAGTATCCTTACCAGCAATTAATAGGAACTTTAGTTTATTTATCTACGTTAATCCGCCCAGATATATTTTATGATGTTTGTTACTAGAACCAGTTTAATAATAATTACAATGAAACACATTGGAAACATTTAAAACATATTTTAAAATACTTGAAAAAAATAAAGCATTTTTTCGTTTAAGGGTTATGTCAATGCTGAATGGGCATGAATATGAAAATATCCAGTACAAGACTTACGGTCCACACAATATGATATTGGGTGGACCTAAATTAATCCTACTTTAGAATCCTAATCCTAATATAATATTATAAACGTGAAGGTTTGTGAGTATGTATGTATGTGTGTATGTTTGTTGCTCTTTCACGCAAAAACTACTGAACTTTACAGTAATATAGCTTATATATCAGAATAACACATAGGCTACTTTTTACTGCAATAATCGAGATAAGCGGGCGAAAGCTAGGTGATTATAAAAATACATTAAATTGTAGATGTCAAAATGTATCACTGTTTATTTCCTGTCAAAACTTCACAGGTTGCTAGGCATAACACATTTACATAGCAACCATAATGATACGCGGGTAACACCGCGGGGCGCATCTAGTACACTAATATAATCACATTAATAAATCTTCCCTAAAAGATAACTTTAATTATGATGAAAACCACGTTTAAATACCTTGCGTAATTTAAATGATCAGAGCGGACAGACAATACGAGCAACTTTATAATGAACTGCGTAAAAATTTAATATTATTTGACCGTTCGATTATAATATGTACTTTCTGTACCCGGCGTGTAGCTTGAATGAATCCTACGAGCTTTACGATATGACAAGATACATTGCGTACATTGTAGGACATTAAAATACGTTCTACAAAGCCGAACAGTTGATGAATATGTAACTTATACAAAAAACCAAAATCGCAACCACATCGACTCATTTGCTGAAGTTCCTATGGCCACCTTCCGGCTCCATCATCAGACCCTGGTTACCACATAGTATCAAAGTAGTCGTAAAGACGAATAAAATGAGCCCAATTTCGATGGGGTTGCGTCTAATTACAGAGTTCCTATGGCCACCTTCCAGCTCCATCATCAGACCCTGGTTACCATATAGTATCAAAGTACTCGTAAAGACGAATAAAATGAGCCCAATTTCGATGGGGTTGCGTCTAATTACGGAGTTCCTATGGCCACCTTCCAGCTCCATCATCAGACCCTGGTTACCATCTTAGAGTGTCAAAGTACTCGTCAAGAAGACGAATCAAATGAGAATTTTTACCCGAAAATAAATAATCGTATCATTAATTCTACTTTTTATCAAAGAAATTTCAATTGGTTTTATTTCATTTATATACCTACATCCATACTCCTTTTCTCAGTATAATATTGTAGATTACCTATGATGCAATACAATATTGGACTATATTTTTTAATAACATTCGAAACAAAAGACATGTCAATTACGTCATGCAAGAAATGAATGAGAAAGGTATTGAAGACAAAAAAGGACAAACATTTAAAAGTAATAATGAATCTGCAAAGTATACTCTATCTGTGGGCGATAACGTTGGTTTCTGTTTATTGCTAAGATATTTTTGACTAGTTTGCATGCTTAGAAACCAATGAACAACCTATTTGATAACATCAATATGAACACTCTGTTAACTAACATATTATTGACAACTGCTTGCTAAGATCTTTTGACCACTTTGAATGCGTACAACAATTTGAGCACCTTGCGAGCCAACATCAAATTGAATTAGTGTTTTTCACATCATTTTGACCACTTTGAACGCCAATATCATTATGACGCTGACTGTACAATACAGCCCGCACACACGCAATATTATCGGCAATACGTACTTTATTGCCAATATTATTGTGTGTGTGCGGGCACCCATAGTTTGCTTTGCGTTGTGCGTTCCACCGACGAGAAAATAGGCTATTATCTATATCTTACAATACGAATAGAATTTAAATATACATCGAGCTCACTTTGCCTCCCATTTTATCCCCTAGTTAGAAAGAGTAAGACTAATACAAATATATTAAACATTAAGTGCGTGTCTGTGTGGGTTGCTGTGATTGTCTGTGACTGTGAGTGAAACTGTGAAGTGTGAGTGAGTATTTTACGTCTACGCAGGAAAGAGGTCGGTCCGGTCGATCGAAAAACAAACACCAATTTTGTCTTTGTGATATTTTGTTTCAATTCTGTCATTCAAGACCGAGAGTGGCCTTTAAAAAGTTTTTTAGTGTAACTTAGTGTTAGTAGTTCAATGCTGTAATACTAATAACTACAAGATGACATCGGATGAGTCGGACGATGAACCGCTATCTGTTATTGCGGCTAACAAGAAGCTACACCCAGAAGCCTTCATCGAAAAAAGCGAAATATCATCTAGTAAAAAAGTTGTTAAAAAGAAGAAGAAGAAAGTTCCTCCTAAACGATTACCGATTACCATAAACATCCAGAAACCAGATCTGCCTCCAGTAATAGAAAGACCTGCTGATGTATGGCTCTATTTAAAAGATTTTAACCCTGGAGGGCCTTATAGCTGCCTATTATGTCCTGAGTGGTTTATAAATAGATCTAAAATAATTCTACACTATATTCTGAATCATAAAAAAGATTTTTGTGGTATTTGCAGGTAAGTACTTATTTTGTCTTGTTGGCTCTAGTTTATGTATCATAAAGTATTTACATGTGTGTTTCATATATTCCAGGTATTTTGTGGCAGACAGGGAAAGCTGGCAGAGCCATGTGCAGTTCCATACGCCATGGCCGTGTTCACAGTGTATTGAAAACTTTCCAACTGAGCCTGTTTTACGTTTGCATTTAAAGACTGTTCACAAGCTTGTGCACTGCAGACTCTGCCATTTTAGAGTTTCTGATGGTGAGTTGTATAACTCACATTTATTTCAAAAACATAATGTATCAAGTGTAGCAAATGTAGATGACGAGAATCTATGGAGTTATGACGATGACGGTTCCACTGTCTTCTCCTGTGTACTATGTTCAAAGACTGATAATGCTTCAAGATTGTTTTTCAATCACTACATGGGTTACCATCATTTCACTTTAAAGTGCTTCTCATCTATTTTGGCATGTAAAGACGATGTACCTTTTGTGGTGCGTGGAGCTGATGTTAGAAATGAATTCATTGAAGAACAATTGAAACGTCATCCTCGTTATGGCTATGTAGATTTAGAGCTTAAAGTCGGCAATAGCTCAGGTTCAAACATGAGTGATTCAAAAGCCCTGTTGCCAAGTATCAAGCATGAGAATGGAAGTGGAGATGAAACAAAGGGTAAAACAGAGAAAGAGTGTCAGCTTATAGAGTTTGTGAAAAGTTATGAAGGTGAGGAGGACTACGATGTAACACTAACTGAGTTAATTGTATTAGAAAAATGTTTCTTTGATTATATATCTCAAGAGTTGTCTGACAACAAGGCACATATAGTTCATGCACTTTCTGATATTGACTACGAGAAGTCAACAGCTGACTTAACTATGGATATAGTTTGCTCTCTATGCAGTATGGAATACAACACTGTGCAAACATTTATAACGCATATGACAAGAATGCATTCTGTGAAATTTAAGTCAGTTTATTCATGTAGGCTTTGTGCAGCAATATTCGATAGCCACAGTGAGCTCTTCAATCATGTTAACAGGGAGTTGCGTGATTTCAAAGACCTTTGGCTGTGTCAGTTTTGTGATATGGAGTTTGAAGATCGTGAACAAACAAGAAGACATTTGTCAGAACACTGGGATTTGTTAGAATATGACAATTGTTTTAGTCCCCATTTGGGCTTCAAGTGTACATATTGCCCAACTTTGTTTTGGCATGAAAAAGACAGAGAAGCTCATCAAGTTCGAGTCCATCTTTCTAGGTATAGAGGAAGTTACTATAAGTGTGAAATATGCAGTGAGGTGTTCAGCGATAAGGTAATTGTTTAAATATATAAACGGTAGCTTCGCTTAACTTTTTATACTTTACTAGCTTTCGCCTACAGCTCAAATTTATCTCGCGCAATTCGCATTATAAACGTAATTAATACTAAAATTGATATTTATAATTGTAGCCTGCCGAAATTCACAGAAATAGCACGAAGTTGCGTTATCACTGTAAATTTTAGTAAAATTTATGTACCTGGTTCAAGTACTATGTATTACGTTGGTATACTTTGATAATACTAATCTATGTCCTATAGTCGTAATAAGCTTGCAATGTTGTTTTGGGAATGAATCCTATTAAAATATTGTAAGTTTTTTTAAATAAATATAAAAAAAAAATGTTAATATGACCCAAAATAAGCAGGGCTTGTACTATGGGTACACAATTATATATTTTTTTGTAAATAAAGGTTTTTGTAAATATAAAATTAAAAAAAGGAAATACCCAAACTCCGAAACAAATATTCGTAGATCAACTAAACATTTTCCAATCTGGGCTGAGATTTAAAGGACAGCAGTTGCATATGCCATCACTATCCCACTAAGGCAGTCAATAATAAAATTGTAATAAATAACCTAACATAATTAAAAAGAATAAACATGTCACAATATGAGCCCGTATAATATGAAAAAGATATGAACGCACATTCTCATAAATCCACAGGTTTGGTTCAACTACCACTACCTATCAAATCATGCTACCGCAGATAAAGTTCCTTTGTACCTCATGAAGTGTTGTATATGTAGTTTGGTACTCGCAAATGTGGACAATATGAGGGCCCATTTTAAATCTGAACATCCAGAAGCAAAGAAATTGTATTGCTCTTTGGATGCTTGCAAATTTAAACCATTGAGTCACAGGAAGAGCTTCAAACTTCATGTGCGGGTAAGTTGATATTAATTAAATTTTATTATACTATTTTAAATTAGTTAATAGAAAAATAATTTATAAAAAATATTATAAATTCAAATAATTCATTTTCAGGGTGACTGCATTCTTGTGACTGCACGGTTAGCCTAGTGGTTTAAGCGGTCACCATGCCGTTTTCTACTGCACCAAGTGTTGTGGGTTCAATTCCTACATGGGACAACACTTTCTGTGATCTACTAATTGTTGTTCCGAGTCTGTGTGTTTATTGTGTCCGTTAGATATATGTTTGTAAACTCCCCTGAGACACGTGATGTATGTTCCTAATGCGAAAGTTGTCTTTATTTTTTTTTAAAAAAAGGACTATCATTCACTACAGACTTGTTTTTTTTGCCTTTTGACTTTAAATCAACATTTTTTTTATTCTAAACCATTGTAGTCTATCCACAACCCACGCCATCGTGTTGAACGCAAATTAGCCTGCAACATATGTGGCCGGGAGTTTACGAGTTCGCGCTCAGCAAGTGCTCACATGGCCCAGGCCCATGGACCTGGCAAATTCAAGTGTAAATTATGCGAGGAAGTCCTACATACCTTGGATGAGAGGTGAGATATAATTCACAGATTAAAAATACAGGGAGTCACCATCCCTATTCAAGACGTGGGTGTCGCTACCATCACTCTAAAGAGATGTAAAACTTAAAACAAATTCTATACCGATCCGTCTGTCGAGCATGGAATAGTAGGCCTTAACCTCCTTCCTAAGGACAGACCTGTGTCCAGTAGAGGCCTGTTACGGGTATTGATTGACGTTATTTTAATACTAAGTCACTGAGACACCCAGTGGTCATAATTATTGATCACCGAATCTACATTCCACATATAAATAAATAATTTTTTTTTTCAACTTTCACTCATTCATGAGAGATGCAAATCCACATTAGTTACTTGTCTATTATTAATTCTAACCTTTTCGCCTAGTTAGTGAGAGGTTGCTGAAGTACAAAATCGCCTTCCCCTAATTCTGAGATGGGAATTCAAAGAGTTGAGTTGCAAGTATCCACAGGCGACGGTAGTTAAAGTTAGGTGACATGTAGCACATATGTCACCCAGAAGGAAATTAAAAATGTTGTTTATAAAGTTTATCTCTTTTACAGAAAACTTCATTATCTCATATGTCACCCTGGACAGCACCCATTCGAGTGTACAGAGTGCGGCAAGTCCTTCCAGTACAAGTCTTCATTATACATGCACAAACAAGAACACATGCCGAATAAACAGAACTACACTTGCACTTACTGTGGAAAGACTTTCTTGGTGAGTCTTAAAAAAATATTTCTATTAGAATAAAAAACTTTGTGAGCTATATTCATAGGTGTAAAATCAGCCTCCGGCGGAATGTTTGCTGGCTTACCTATGTGGTCGCCCAAAAGTCGAAATTCGACTATAATTAATTTTAATTAAGTGTGTAAGTAACAATTTTTTTTAGAAAACATAGGCTAACAATGTGTTCTAAAAACGTATTAAAAAAAAATGTCATTGAAGTAAAAAATCTAAGATAATAAAATTTTGATAGGTGGAGATCTGAGTGGTATACTTTTGCTCAGTTAACAAATGAACTTCTAACAACAATATAGTAGTTATTATGATAATGATGTGTTACACAGAAACGCGACTCGTTCCGCGAACACGTCCAAATCCACGAAGGGCCGCGTCACGCTTGCTCGTATTGCCCGATGCGGTTCGTCCAGCGCTCGAACATGTTACGTCACGAGCGACGTCACACGGGCGAGCGCCCGTACGCGTGCCCGCAATGTCCTCGCAGCTTCGCCGATAAGGGAGCTTGCAACTCACATATGAGGTAATTGTTTTATGTAATAAGTAATGTACAAATGACTTGTGGCATTAGTTATCACCACCATCATCATCATCATCAGCCTTTAACAGTCCACTGCTGGACATAGGCCTCTCCTTAGAAAGGAGGTTTTGGCCTACTATACCACGCTGACCAGACGGGTTGGTACAGGGTTGGTTTCAAGTTTTCCTTCTCTTTGTATTGATGTTGTCTTGCGTAGTTTATCCCTTAGTCGCCTTTTACGACACCCGCGGGATGAATAGGGGTGGTGACACTCCGTATTCTTAATCCGTCACAAACGGACCGGTTTCTATTGCGCTAAGGGTTGTCGGTTCAAGTCCTACATGAAACAAAATTTTGTGATTCTCAAATTGTTGTTCCGAGTCTGTTCTTTGTGTCCGTTTCATGTATATTTGTTAATTTGAATGTATTGTCATAATGTATATTTGAATGGCGATCAGCCATTCAAGAGTCAAAGATCGCAAAACTTCAAAATCTTAATGGTGGAAAATTTGTTTTTTTTTACCCGACTACGGTAAAGCCAGAATGAAGGTTTTTTTTAAATTTGTAGTCTATGTATGTTTGCATGTTCCATCGTAGCGTTTAGCTACTGAACGAATTCTAATGAATGAAGGGACAATAGATTCGTAATGATGGTCCGAGTGACGTATATAAATATACATTTTACTGAAACTTTTTTTTGTGTTGAATTTTTTTTATATAGTAGTAAAATTCTCATGTTCATGAATGTTTGCAGAACCCATTCAAGAGACACATCGTATGCGTGTATGTACTGTGGGAAGACTTTTGTCCAGAAGTCCAAGCTAACATATCATATAAGGAAGCACACAGGCGAGAGTAAGTTACATTAAAGAGGCTTTCCATATACTACCTGTACCGATTAACTCATCACTCACTACATCTTACTCTGACGGTACCATTTGCATAAAAAGTAAATATCGTAAAAATATATTTAACTAGCAGCCGTTCGCAACTTCGTACGCGTGAGCTAAATATTTGCATATAATTTTTAATTATTTTCGAAAAAATAAAGTTTGTATGAAAGCACAGATAAGTCGTACAGGATATACCTATTTTTGGGAATTTGGGAAGTGGACCTAGTAAATTTTCAAATCCTCTAGTTTCCTTCAGATTCAATTCGTTGCGGATTTTAGTTTTATTTGGGACTTCCTGAGTGTCATAACTCGGGTGTGTTCGTGGTGCTGCTGATTTCGGAGTGGTGGGGGAAGAAGGGAATCCCCTTCTTCCCCCACCACTCCGTGGTCGTACAGTATAGTGACTAATCAGTCACTATACTATACGACCTCACTCTTGCCGTGCACATACAAAAAAAAACAATAGTATTTCATGCATGTCATTACAAAGAGAAGTAAATCTAAAAACAAACACCTAGGCACTTTGTTATATAATACCAGAGCGTAATTTGTGGGGAGAGGCCTATATCCAGGTTTCAACTAATGAAAGCCTTTGATAATATGGGTCATCATGTACTACAGTCTGTATACATAATAATCATTGTTCTACTAATGCTTTCGCCCAGACAGTATAGTAATTTTGGTATTTTCATAAAAAATGAAAAAAGAATATTATTAGTTACAAATGTATTTTTTTCAGATTTAGAAACATGCACAGTCTGTTCGAAGCTATTTACAAGCGCCTGTTCGTTACGAGAGCATATGAAGACACATCTCGTTAAGACGAACACTGTCAAGTGCCCCTTGTGTGGTAAGTGTGATTAAATTAACTAGAGACCATTGATATTGACATTTTTAACATGACATACATATACTGGGCGCCTATAGTTTTATGAGGGAAGAAGGGCTGAGGAGATGCCGAAAGGGCTCGCTGGCCGAGTGCAGGTTGGGGACTGGTAAGACACGTTGTGGCTACATAATCTTGCTGTTGGATGTTTTTTAAACCGCTTAAAGGCCTCCCAATTAAGTTTCACGACTGTTATCTTATATATAACAACTGGGATTGACTGATTAACGTGATCTCCGAATCACGTAAACGCTTATAACATTAATATAATAAATATAATCTTAATTTTATAAAGCAAATAAAGTACATAATAGGTAACACAGAATTGAAGTAAGTGCGTACAATCAGTAGTTAGAGCGCTGTCCCTCTAGATAAGTTTTGGAAAACCTGTATTAAGGAGTAACAGTACCAACCCCCATTCGGTGAAAAACGTTACAATATAGTATCAAATGCGAAATGTATTTTTTATTTTTTTTATATTTTGGACATCTGACACACATTATCTAGTCCCAAGCTAAGCAGAGCTTGTGTTATGGGTACTAGACAACTGATATAAATACATAAACATACTTTTTTTTTTGTAAATACATACATATTATACATAGAAAACACCCAGACTCCGAAACAAATATTTGTTAATCACACAAATAATATTTGGTCCGACCCGGGAATCGAACCCGAGACCTCTTGGTCAGCGGCCGCATACGCTAACCACTAGACCAACGAGGCAGTATGTGTATGTATGTATACATATTAAGCCACAAACGGTCACCCATTTAGCCTGTCGTTGCTTAACCTCGGTGATAGTTTCCAATTACCTAAGGCGACTCGGCTATGGAGTGCTTTGAGTAAATAGTGTTTGTTGTTAATTAATTTTTCACTTATTTATTTATATCTTCCTTACAATATCCTTAGGGACTAATCTAGTACGATATTGTAGTTACATTTTTCTAAAAAACTTCTTCCTAGCCTTATTCCCACTATTATTTGGGGTCGGCTACTAGTTCAACCAGTTTTACCTGAATAACAGTTTTTGAACGGAGCGACTGGCATCGGACCTCCACAATTCTAGGGAGAACTGAAATTCGAGGGTTGAACTAGTTGTCAGTAAATTTGAGGGCACTGACTTCCCAATAACGATTGTCATAGATGTTCATAACAACCGGGAATCTGCCTTTCCGAGGCACGGGCCTGAATCACTGCCAAACTTCCAGACTCCGGGCTGCTATTAAGAATTTCCTAAGAAAAAACCAAAAACACTTTTTGGCCCGACCCGGGATTTGAACCCGAAACCTTTTTTATTAGCAGTCGCATACGCTATCTACTAGACCAACGAGGCAGTTCTAAAAAACTACTTACACTTATTATACATGTACGTGTCTCAGACCGCATGTACCCCGATGACCGCTACATGCTGCGGCACCTGCGCACGTCGCACACGCGCGCTCGCCACGCGTGCCCGCTGTGCGGCAAGATGCTCACCAGCGCCGCGGGACTCCGCCACCACGTCGTCACACACACTACCCTCAAGAGGTTCAGGGTGAGTACTTACCTACCTACCTGCTATACTTGGGCCATTAAAAGATGCTCACCAGCGCCGCGGACTCCGCCACCACGTCGTCACACATACTACCCTCAAGAGGTTCAGGGTGAATACCTACCTACCTACCTGCCATACTTGGGCCATTACAAGATGCTCACTAGCGCCGCGGACTCCGCCACCACGTCGTCACACACACTACCCTCAAGAGGTTCAGGGTGAATACCTACCTACCTACCTGCCATACTTGGGCCATTACAAGATGCTCACTAGCGCCGCGGACTCCGCCACCACGTCGTCACACACACTACCCTCAAGAGGTTCAGGGTGAGTACCTATCTACCTACCTGCTATACTTGGGCCATTACAAGATGCTCACCAGCGCCGCGGGACTCCGCCACCACGTCGTCACACACACTACCCTCAAGAGGTTCAGGGTGAGTACCTACCTACCTACCTGCTATACTTGGGCCATTACAAGATGCTCACCAGCGCCGCGGGACTCCGCCACCACGTCGTCACACACACTACCCTCAAGAGGTTCAGGGTGAATACCTACCTACCTACCTGCCATACTTGGGCCATTACAAGATGCTCACTAGCGCCGCGGACTCCGCCACCACGTCGTCACACACACTACCCTCAAGAGGTTCAGGGTGAGTACCTATCTACCTACCTGCTATACTTGGGCCATTACAAGATGCTCACCAACGCCGCGGGACTCCGCCACCACGTCGTCACACACACTACCCTCAAGAGGTTCAGGGTGAGTACCTATCTACCTACCTGCTATACTTGGGCCATTACAAGATGCTCACCAGCGCCGCGGGACTCCGCCACCACGTCGTCACACACACCACCCTCAAGAGGTTCAGGGTGAATACCTACCTACCTACCTGCCATACTTGGGCCATTACAAGATGCTCACTAGCGCCGCGGACTCCGCCACCACGTCGTCACACACACTACCCTCAAGAGGTTCAGGGTGAGTACCTATCTACCTACCTGCTATACTTGGGCCATTACAAGATGCTCACCAGCGCCGCGGGACTCCGCCACCACGTCGTCACACACACTACCCTCAAGAGGTTCAGGGTGAGTACCTATCTACCTACCTGCTATACTTGGGCCATTAAAAGATGCTCACCAGCGCCGCGGACTCCGCCACCACGTCGTCACACATACTACCCTCAAGAGGTTCAGGGTGAATACCTACCTACCTACCTGCCATACTTGGGCCATTACAAGATGCTCACTAGCGCCGCGGACTCCGCCACCACGTCGTCACACACACTACCCTCAAGAGGTTCAGGGTGAGTACCTATCTACCTACCTGCTATACTTGGGCCATTACAAGATGCTCACCAGCGCCGCGGGACTCCGCCACCACGTCGTCACACACACTACCCTCAAGAGGTTCAGGGTGAGTACCTATCTACCTACCTGCTATACTTGGGCCATTACAAGATGCTCACCAGCGCCGCGGGACTCCGCCACCACGTCGTCACACACACTACCCTCAAGAGGTTCAGGGTGAGTACCTACCTACCTACCTGCTATACTTGGGCCATTAAAAGATGCTCACCAGCGCCGCGGACTCCGCCACCACGTCGTCACACATACTACCCTCAAGAGGTTCAGGGTGAATACCTACCTACCTACCTGCCATACTTGGGCCATTACAAGATGCTCACTAGCGCCGCGGACTCCGCCACCACGTCGTCACACACACTACCCTCAAGAGGTTCAGGGTGAGTACCTATCTACCTACCTGCTATACTTGGGCCATTACAAGATGCTCACCAGCGCCGCGGGACTCCGCCACCACGTCGTCACACACACTACCCTCAAGAGGTTCAGGGTGAGTACCTATCTACCTACCTGCTATACTTGGGCCATTACAAGATGCTCACCAGCGCCGCGGGACTCCGCCACCACGTCGTCACACACACTACCCTCAAGAGGTCTAGGGTGAGTACCTACCTACCTACCTGCTATGCTTGGGCCATTACAAACGTCAAACTTCACACAACTCTAGAAGTGTATATATCGGCATATCGGATCTCTCGCTCACACAACATTAAAAGTGTGAGCGAGAGGTCTGATAAAAATGATTTGTGACTCAGTTTAAGTTAACTATTCTATAATCTCTGTTCTTCTGTATTCTCTGTATGCTGCCGATTTATATGTAGTATCTATGTCCATAAAATATGCGGCAGGCAGGATACATTTTTTAATTCGTTTGTGTAGTATTTCCTAGTGAAAACTGAAATAACAATACACAGGTACTTAACATTGTTTTATCTCTATTTTCAGTGCAAATTATGTCCAAAGGTGTGCTCCGTGAAAAGAACGATTTTGAAGCACTTCCGCAGACGACACGGTTTTAAAGGAGGCGAACCTAATGTAAAAGACTTTTACACAAGACTGGAACCGAGAGAGTGCAACCTTGGCCTCGACGAAGATGTCATGACCAGCATATTTGGACCCCCAAAGAAACCAGGCAGTGAATTGCTAATTGGAGACTATGTGACTTATGCTAACTTTGGCCAACAGAATAAAGATCAAGAGGGACAGGCAAGGTCTAACCAAGACATGGATGATGACGATGATGATGATGAAGACGATGAACAAAATGATGGTAAATCAGATTCCGAAGATTCACGAGGCAGTGAGAAGGACAATAGGAATTCTGACAGTGATGCAGAGCGTGATGTTAAGACACATATAGTGAAAATTGAAACTAAAGATTATAGTGATCAGGGGGAAAATGATTTGGAACCAACTGACTTTGTCAGTGTTAAAATTGAGCCTATGGATGATGAAGATATGCACGACAATTAAATGTTACATGTTTACAAATAGTACAACAAAGGTCTTGATAAAACCATAAATTTAAAAAGCATGTTATTGTAGGCATTTGAGACCAGTATATAATGGATCTGAGAATATTTTCTGAGTACTAGTACTTGAGACCCTAGTATCATTAATGCTAGTAATACAGTTGTGTAAGGAATCATTCTGTAAAGGTCCGTTCACACAGACCGGCTCTGAGAGCATCGGCCCACTTTTTTCTTTTCTCAGTCCGGATCGGAGCTGATCGACTGCGCGAGCGAGAAAGAGCACGTAATCGGATCCGGTCAGCTACGCGAGCGAGAAACAGCACGCAATCGGAGTAATTTCACATACAGCGCGTTCAAGTGCTCGGCAAAAATAAACTTTACTACGATTACTCAAAACACTGTTTCCAACGTGATAAAAATCTGCTCTTCTCTCTGAACCGGTCTGTGTGAACGAAGGGTCCGTTTTCGCAGTTTTATGAAATAAAGAGACACTTATAGGTCATTCGCGTTAAGAAAATAGTGATGATTAGATAATGTCCCGCTCGCACGAATCAAGTTATAAGGAATTTACTTTCGTTCATTGCGGTTCTAATCGTTGTGCTAATATTACATGAGTATTTGCTTTGCGAATGAACTACTTAATTCTAGTAAAATATTAGCAAATTCCATTTTAGTTTGTTGGTTAAGATGTTATTCGATAGTTTAATATTATTTTATACATAGTTATTTTTAGTTATATTTTTTAATAAATGTAACCAATGAGGGGAGAAAAGTCTCATTTCAACGTGGTAGTGTTAAAGTTATGGGTTTAAATGTATGGAATTTGAATATTTTCCATTTCTTTATTATCTGATTTCTTCGCGTTGCTTAATTGGCAAAGTTTATTATACCCGATTGCGCCAGAATGGTTATATTGTTCGGGTGTACCTAAATTTATAATTAACTATATTTCTTTGCCACAATTTGTAGCTTAGAGCAATACGGTATGGAGCATCTATACGAATGCTCTCTGCCAATGCATAAGCCCAAATGGGCAATTAGCAGGTGCCCATTTGGGCTCATGCCATTTGGTTAAAATGATTGTGTGTAGAATTTTGAATTTTTAAGAATTGTGTGAGTAACAGGCGCTTGTTTTGTGTGTGAGTTATCTTGTGGAGAAAGATTCCTCCCGTGAAGAATGAGTTTTTTTGTATTTGAGCAAATGCTATGGTTACTTCGCTTATGGCTTTGTAGTTGGGAGGTCTTGTTAGATTTGTCATGACTGTTAGTGACACTGGTGTATGTGAATTATAAAAAATAAAATAGCTGGTCAATTATAAAG
The DNA here is from genome assembly GCA_932526445.1 of Phragmatobia fuliginosa. NCBI lineage: Eukaryota > Metazoa > Arthropoda > Insecta > Lepidoptera > Erebidae > Phragmatobia > Phragmatobia fuliginosa. Next base: position 17,623,840 of record OW052067.1, read on the forward strand.
GTATAGTAAAAAGAAATCCATTATTTTTCCAATAAATAGCTTTAGTTATCTGCATCTCGCTTTGTATAAGTCATGTCGTCTTCTTCTGAATGGCGTTAGAAAGATGAGATATTAAAAAACTGCTGTCAATTTTGTGATTATACTCTGTCCATTCCTATATTATCTTTTTGACAGTTTAACAAAATTCGAAATTAGTGTCGCCCTCACACGTCACCGATTCGATTTGAAATCAAAATCAATCGATAAAATATTCTTTACGTCAGTATTGTAAATAAATAAAATGTTGGCCCAGAACAAAGAAAACTTCCTAACACAGTCACTTGAAGGTCGGTTTAGTAAGTGTGATTTTTCAAATTTATTTTCTCATAAATCTGGATTTAAACGTTACTAACCACGCGTTTCAAAGTTAAATTTACTAACGCGTGCATAGTTACATTTTAAGTCAGTGGTGCAATACATAAATTAATTCACAGGTTATTGTTCTTTATTCTAAGTTTGAACTAAATTCCAAAATTTCGACTCAATTCTTTGCAAATAGTCGAATCTTGAAGTCATACATACTATTTTAATTTCCTTTTTATTTTATTAAATTTACAGAAACAATACTTACATGAAGTCAAATTATTTTGATCAAATTCAAGAACAGTTTTATAGTTTGTTGTTTTTAACTATGCACAAGCCACTAGGGAACCCGTTTATAAAGAACGACATTACTGTGGTACATTATTACGAAAAAAAAAACGGTAATTTATAGGCATGGCCTGTCAAAAAGACAACGAATGGACAAAGTATAGTTTGAGTCAACTAATCACAAAACTGTCAGGAAAGCTCTTTATTACTAAATCTCATCTGTCAGAGATTTCATTTGACTACACCTATTATTTTGGAGTACGAATACAATTTATTTCATACATCGAGACTTTGTTAGTCTTTTTTATATCTTTCTGTTTGTACGATATACTGAGAAATAGCTACGTGCGAATCTTTTAAAAAATACATAGGTAACGAAAGTTTCATTGCTACTACTAAACATTAGTTTTTGTTGCTATTACATGGAATGTGTTAATTTATTTGTGAGTGGATAGAAATATTACTGCTACATCAGCAAGTTCGGGTTGCAGCCAACATACAAAATATAATAGTGATAAATTAAAACGTATTGTGTATTATCAGCTTCGGATGCAAATAACAATAGTATTTTTATACCTCTTTTTATTATTTTCATTTTTCGTTTAAATACTGTTAGTAAAATAAAATATAGTTAAAAGTAAATAAATATCTATTGCCTCATCTAAAACTGTTTTCTTTTAATGATAAAACCTTTGGTGTTTTGTGGTCTTTGCTGGGTGACCTCAGTTACTAAAATATGTATACCTATATTTATATATTTATATATAATTTAAAGAATTTCGAGTATAGTCAGCTGCGTAACCCTGCATGCACGAATAGGATATAGACTTTATGGAGGATGGTCAAGAAGTTCTACTTTATCCTGCTTCAAATACTCAATCGTTTGACGAGCGTTGTGTGAGCTTGCGTTGTGGTACAGGATGATGCGTCACTTTAAATATTTTTCTATTACAGAGATCGATAGTAACTGAACCAAATGCAGTCGTCGTTATTATGTCTAAGACACGGAATCATCTTATTACAAAAAAAAAAGAGATCTCTACAGTTTCTACAAAGAGTCAACAAACAGACTTAGTTATGGCTTACATGAGTGTAACATTTATAGCAGCAATCTTCGACCATATTGAAAAATCATTTTGATAAATTGTCTTAGAGCCTACACAATATCTACAAAAGCCGTGAAATCGAAAAAAGGATATCCGGTTAGTTGTAGATATATCCGGATAGGATGTAGTGGTATTAACAGTATATAGTCAATCAATCAATCATTTATTTATGGAAACACAGGTAGTTACACTATTAAATTAGACAGTTATAGCATGGGGTTGTCACTCCGCATTTTAGGTATAGTCAGCCGCTTGCCTGCCCGCGTAGGCCATTTCTGTGGGTTGTCGCTTACGCACGATACGCGTCACGTTCGTCGCCGCGTCGCTATCGCGCATTAATGAAATTTTTTATACTTTTCGATACCCACAATGGCTTCTAATGACAAACCTCGATCTTATAATTCATGTAAAAGATATAGTTCTGTTTACGGATGTCTGAATAAAAGGTTTTAGGTGTTAGGTAGGAACTAATCTGTTCGTGTCGTACGTACGTAAATACATACGACGCGAACAGATATTTCGATGTGATATTGTATAAAACGTTATTTGTTGACAAAAGTACTTAAAGTTATTTTTTCACTAAAGTGCTAGAGAAAAAGCAGTTATTATACCTATATGAAAATTATTTGTCAGAACAGTTATGAGTTACACGATAGAAAGAGATGCAATTGTAGGTAAATATAATAGTAGGTGCTTCGGCGCTGTGCAATCTGAATTGAACTTATTGTTAAGATACCAAGGGTCCCTATTTCTTTAATTTACTTTTGGAGTGAGACTTCTGTACTGGTACTATTAGGGGTCATCCATAAATTACGTCACAGGAATTTCATAATATTTTGGCCCCTCCCCCCCCTTGTCACAGCTGGTCACATTTGTGAGACTCCCCCCCTCCCTAGTGTGACGTCACATAATTTGCAAATTTATGTTTAGAAATCATTGAATGAAACAGGTTCCGAAATCAGTTTTATTTCCATTTAAATTATTTTTTAATAAAATTAACATCAAATCAAACAATTAATAAAACAAAAATTGATTAATTATATAAATTAGAGAAAATAATAAATCAAAAAATTTTCAAAGTGCGTGCCAGGTTGCGCATAGAATTGGGTTCTGTGGTCACCAATAATGATAGGTATATTTAAAATCGTGTCCAATAGATAATTGTTATGTTTACTTATTATTTCTTAATTGTTGTACGAAGTTTTCCAAGACAGTGCATTTTACAAGTTAGACCTGTACAACTCCTGAAAAAAATAAATCAAAACCGCAATAGTTTTCCTTTAAGTTTTAATATACGGACTACTATCATGAATTTTATTCAGATTTTTCGAGCCATCTGTTTAGCTTTTAGAGGGGGGGATGCCCTATTTTTACAAAAAAATGCGTTTGAAAGTTGAATAACTCGCAAACGGATAACTAAATCGAAAAATCGTTTTAACAACCTCGCAATGTTTTTAAAAGCCCTATCCAATGATACCCCACACGATTGGTAGCCTCGAGAAAAAGAAAACATCACCACTTTACGAATAGGGGACGTACCCCAAATAAAAATTACGTATAAAAATTATATATATTATTATATAGTATAAAAATTATAAACGTAATTACAACACATACCTATTCAAGCAAAGTTTCATCTTTCTAGCACCAACCGTTTGGGCGGTAGGTCTAGGACAGACGGAAGGATTTGACGAATGTATAAGGGTTCCGAGTCAAGAACTACGGAACCCTGAAAAAGATTATATTAATTAAAGAAATTAACAAAATAAAAAAACCAATCCAAGTTTTATTGTTATTAATATCCAGTTCTCAACGTGACTCAGAGATTAGTCGGTATAGGTTGCCCGGGAGTCCCACACACACCCTTCGTTGTCCCCAAGAAGGGTATGGTGCGAAAAGCATTCCCCGCGTAAAAAAAGTGTAAATATGTATAATATACTCTAGAAAAGTAAATGTATTGGCCCTATCTTCTTCAAATCAATTTCAAATTTGTCACAAATATTTAATTATTTGTTCGACTATATTAGATTAGAATATACTTTATTGTACACCAAATACAGTTTTTGCAGTTGAAAGTTAATGTAAGATATGTACTCCTCTACTAAAAGCAACCTCTTCCAGGCAACCTTTGGATGGACTATTCGACAGAAGAAAAAGGTGATTTAATCACAAAATAGTAGAACTAAGAACGACGTTGTTTCATCCTCGAAAGACAGTGGTCAAATTAAATAGAAACAAAGAAACAAATCACCGCTAGGTCCGCTAAGCGCAATCGAAGGGCGCCTAGGCAGGCGGTCAGCGCGTAATACTAGTAGAGCGAGTGGTCACCAAAACAATTGGTATCTTATATACACAGATATAGTTGTATATGTTTTTGAGGTTTTCGTAAAGTAATACATAGTTTAAAGATCGTGTTTTAAGACTTAGACTACAATAGATTTTGAAATGTGACGTCACATTATTTAGGACCCCTCCCACCCCCTTGTCACACAATGTCACACTTCGTTGACCCCCTCCCTCCCCCTTAAGGTGTGACGTAATTTATGGATGGCCCCTTATGTATTCTGTGGTTATAGTAGTGATTATGGAGCTTAGATCTTGTGGAACACAAAAAATACACGATTAATTGATAAACCACATCAATAGTATAGATTATTATTGTGAAATAGAACACTTGTAAACTATAAAAATTATAGGCCAATTTTATTTTAACTGATGATAAATTTGTTCCAGTTCAGAACGAACGGCTGATCAGCTGTAAACTGTCAGTCAAGACAGTAATTTTGACGCATGTTAATGTTTAGACTTTGACCTACTGATTACTGCCTTTTTTGTTATTATTTAACAATATTACAGTGAAATGACTTAGAATTTAAGAGAACACAAGTGTAAATATTTTTTTATAAGAATTTTAAGTGATTACAATCATGTATAACCCCGCAGTAACTGTTCGAAGGATCGATGTTTTGATCCGTATTTTAGGCAATCGTAAAGTGATTCTAAGTGTAAATCCAGTGAGAGGCTTTGCTAGTGAAGATAAAGTAACTATTGGGGATGTCAGCAAGGAGATTAAAGATCCCAAAAAGGTTGAATATGTGCCCAGAAAATACCGTAAGTTCAAGTTAAAAACTTGGTCGGTTTAACCTAAAACTGATGCAATACCAAGGAACTATAACTGAAAATCTTGAACGGTGGATGTGGCTAAAGAATCATTTAAAAAAAAACCATAAGGTCACTTCAGAAAATAATAAAGTGATAAATTGATTTTCACATTTTAGAATAGGTACATTGCATTATGGAAAAAGATTATTATATTAAATTACAAATACATGCTGATAGTTCTGGAAAAATGTACGGAATGAATAAATTTTACAACACAATTTTTCAATTTAAAATAAAACTCATTCTTAAAAAATAATCCAAACTTTATAACTTAAACCTACCAGTTACACATAATACAAATAGGTTGCATATCTGAGATTACTCATTCAACAGAAAATTATATGAACATTATAAAATTAAGAATTATACTATATTTAATAATTAAAAGTTACATCCATTTTGATAATTTATTTATTTTCCAATAAGAAACAGATGTCTTTTTTAGAGGTGTATCTAAAAGTATGCAATTAAGTTAGATAATATTTTTTCTTTAATTTTAGTAACTATAGAAGATTCTGAAATAAGATCTTTATCACAGAGTACCTTAAGGAACTTGAGATGGATGATGCAAAAAGATCTTCTTGGACAAGACATGTTTCTTCTTGGCAGGCCAGGTCCTAGCAGGTAAATCTATTGACATATAAATTGCTAGGAAATATATATTATGAAGTTGAATATGGAACAGGCTTCAAACTAATTAAAGTAGGTATCTTTTGTTATGATGAAAAAATGAACTTGAAAAATATTAAATCTGTCTAATAGGGACAATTGATAGGTATCTGGGATGGATAGGATTGATGGGACTTGTGGTGTAGTGGTTACTTATCCTGGACTAGGTCATGGGTTTGATTTTCACCCACATTTTTTTTATACATCATCTTCCGAGCCTGTATTCCCAAGTTTATTTGGGGTCGGCCTTTAGTTCGACTGGTTTTACCTGAATTTCAGTTTTTCCACGGAGCGACTGGCATCGGACCTTTGCAACCCTAAGGGAGATCTGAAATTCGAATATTGAACTATTTTTCAGTATATTTGAGGGCACTGACTTCCCAATAACGATTGCCATAATTCATGACAACCGGGACCGATGGCTTTACGTGCTCTCCGAGGCACGGGCGTGAAGCAACGCCAAACTTCCAAACTCCGGGCTGCTATTAGGAATTTCCTAAGAAAAACCCAAAAGCACTTTTTGGCCCGACCCGGGATTTGAACCCGAGACCTCTTGATTAGCATTCGCATACGCTAACCACTAGACCAACGAGGCAGTCAAGTCAGTTTTTTTATACATATGAGCCTGATAAAGTTACATCCATCTAAGAGTAGTGCTTAATATCATAAAAAAATCAGACATGAAAATGTTGTTGATGAAACATTAACTTCACTATATCAACAGTTGACAAAACCGTTAACGTGTAGTTTGTGTACTGCTGCCATCTCTCTTCTACTCAGACACATCAGCTGATGGAGTAGAAGAGAGATAGATGCGTCACAATACGAACTTTAAGAGTTCTGTGCTATCCCTTGCACACACCTGTCATAAACGATTGATGATGATCTGTGTCTGGGGGTAATTGATCTGTAATAGGCATGTATTTAGAAACATATAAGGGTGTTTATTTGCAGTCCGGTTACCACAGTGCAGGCTTTGCTTAGTTTGCATAGTATATGAGATGTGTGGAAGGTGTGTGTGTATCAGTGTTGGGCATTAATCAATTAATATTTTAATCATGGTAGTAATTGATTGAAAAATCAATTGCAATTAATTTTGCAACGAAATTAATTGTGATTAAATCAATTGCAATTAAAATGGTGCAACTAAAATTTTTAATTGTTGCAACAAACAATTAAAACTAACAATTAATAATCATGTCATCATACCAGCGACTTTGATTGCTAGAATCAGATATTATTAAAGTGCATTCATAAAGAGATAATAAAACTGGAATGTTCTTTTTTTAAAACGTCAGGCCACATATAGAATGGGGTTTTGTAGTCATGCATAAGTACGTGGATTTAGAAAGTTGGGTTAGTATTTATTATTTTTGTAGGATGTTTTCAAAGTAAGCTAATTTCACAAGTGAGGACTCTATAACTCCTGAACAAAATGTAATATTCAAAGTGTTATAACAAACGTGTAATTAACAAAACGTAAAACCTTGCACCCGTGCAGTTACAGACTGTCATAAATTTAGACTTGACTTGACTTTTGGTTAATGGCGTCATAAATTTAATTTAAAAATTAAAAATGGCATCTAAAGAAATAATAATAGTACTAAAAAGACCACCCAGCGCGTTCAACGCCGGTGATCGGCGAGCTATCTCTTTCACACTTTCTAAAGTAATATATCGTCATCTTCTTCTACGATAATAATAAGTTTGTGCACGTTGCATAATGATGCATTTAAATTTCAACGTTGTGACAATAGACATAAAGGTATAAATATATTGACTACTAAGCTTACAGACTGTCTTTCAATTCAAATTATTAAAGTTATCAGTCAAGTGAGAGCCGTACCCTGTGCCAGTCCTCCTTCTTCTATTTACTTTATTTAAATTAAATTTAAGTTTAATTGCAGAAACAATTAATAATTAACAATTGATTAATTGTTAATTGCAAAACTAACAGTTAACTGTCTGTCTCTTTATAGTATTAATATATTAGTACCAAGTCATTAAGCAAACATTTTATCAACATTAGCCTCACACAATATAACTAACATTTAAAATATACAATATTATCAATATCATAATTTGTATCGAGTAATTAATAAGTTGAGTCTCAATATGAATTCTTCTTTGTGATCAATTTTGTTTAAGATTTGTTTTAAAAACTTACAAAGATTTCTAGTTTCTTTCCTAAGTCATGAACTACAAATAAATACATATTTTAGGAGGAAAGTGGCTCTTCAGTACTTAGAGCTGACAAAAAGAGAACTAGAATATGTGGCATTGTCAAGGGACACTACAGAGGCAGACTTGAAGCAGAGACGTGAGATCCAGAGCTCTACTGCTAAATACTTTGATCAGGTAAATGATAATGTTACACATTAGATATCATATTTCCTTTTTTTTTTTACTCCAACCGACCCCTGTTAATGTAAGTGTGACTGCATGGTTGGCCTAGCGGTTTTAGCAATGCCCTGAGAGTGGCCGCGGATGGGCGGGACGGGTTTCCCGTCCGTCCGCAGTAGAGGCCAACCGCGAGGGGGCGGCGTCCGCGTGTGACCGGACGTTGCCCAATAGAGAGTCGAAATTGGAGTAGGTGCCCGCAACAGTGCGGGCAGGCGCCGGTTGGAGTCCAGAAGGAAATCCCCTCCCTGGACTCCTTCCAATACAAAGGCGCAGAGAGGGTCACACCGTGTGGTTTTAGTCGGTTCGAGTCCGACACACCACCCCGCCGTAACCCCCGACGGGGTGACGGTCCGCGGGGATTTCCACACGTAAAAAAAAAAAAAAAAAAAAAAAAAAAAAGCGGTTTTAGCAATAGCCACGCCACTTTCTACTGCGCCGAGTGTTGCGGGTTCAAATCCCACGTTTGACAACACTTGGCGTGATCCACAAATTGTTATCCTGTTAGTCTGGATTTACATTGAGTCCATTTCATGTATGTTTGTAAAGTCCCCCGCAATACAGGATGTATATTCCTAATGCTTGAGTTATCTTGAAGAAAAGAAATGGATAATCTAGAACTTATTATTTATTTCCTGAGATCTAAAATAAATACACATTTATAATGATTTTTTGATGATAATTTTTAACAAGCCAAATCAAGGAGCACCATGATTCACAAAGTTATAATTACAAATATTAATAACTAGAATTCTGCGAACAAAATTAGTTAGTACTGTCTAGATTTAAGTATTTTTTCTTCTTATAGAGTGCAGTCCGCGCAGCAGTGGAAGGCCGAGTGCTCGTTCTAGAAGGAATTGAGAAGGCGGAGCGCAATGTGTTACCAGTGCTTAATAATCTGCTTGAAAATAGAGAAATGCATTTAGAAGATGGCAGGTTTTTGGTGCCAGCGTCTAGATACGATAAATTGTTAGAGGTGAGATAAAAGTTAAAATTTCAATAATTACGTCAGTATTTGATAGATTTTTTACGATATTATTTATTAATGTGTATTATATTATTATTAATTTAGTTAATTACCTTCTTATATTTCGGCTGTTCGAGCCCCGATGCAAGCAACCCTCACTGTTACTATATAACATTTAGTAAAGTTTTGAAAACGCAGTCAAATCGTGAACCATCGTTTTTCACTCTCATCAAAAGATTTAAGTTATAGCGATCAAAAATCTGCTTTTTTTGGCATCTGTTTGTTGTCTAAAGATGTAATAAGCTCACTGTTGCAAGCTCCGTGATAACGGACGAACTGATTTATCTGTGATTGTGGCACTTGCAATATATGTACGTCTATGGCTATTTATTATACTATAGGAACATGGTGCTGAGGAAGTATCAAGATGGCGTCTAGTTCGCGTAGATGAGAACTTTCGTGTGATCGCTCTTGGGCTCCCTGTGCCGAAATACACTGGACAGCCTCTCGACCCACCATTGCGGTCCAGATTCCAGGCCAGAGATGTTGCCACCATCGGTTTTGGGGTGAGTTGAAGTAGAGCTTTCTTACGTTTCGATATTTGACGGCCCTATTGATCCAATGTTTAGAGACCGAAATTGTTAAGCCAGAGACAGTAGCCATGATTTCCATTTAGGACCAGAGCCCAAACTCTTAAAGTCCTCTTGATCCTGAAAGCAGAATTCAGAAGGCGGCAACGAATTTTGGGATTCTTGAGTTGATGTCTACGAACGCCGGTAGTCACCTACCATAACACTTCATATGTCATATTTTTTCATTAAACTTGACCATTTGTTTTTAACCGACTTCAAAAAGATTCTTAATGCGAATGTTTTTTTTTGTGCATAAATCCGTCATTTGAAGACGAGTTCGGAAAATATTTTTTTATTCGAAAGGAATTTATTCTGATTTTATTAACACTTTATTAAACATTTATTAAACTGACAACAAAACGCTTTAAAAAATGACAAAAAATAAATCGCGGTCATTGCTATCACGTAGTATATCGTTTGAAGTCGGTTTAACTTTCTAAAAATGATTTATATTACGAAATAACTAACCAACAATACTGATTTTCAAACCGATTGAGATATTACCACGAGGTTACGAATATTGTTATGTCACGATAAAGTTTCATTTTTACCTTTTACAGTCGACGACAGTTCTAGAGTCAACGTACTTAAAAATCCATGACTTAGGAAACTATAGAGCTGGCCAAAGTTTATTTACTAACTTACATTTCTTGAGATAGTGTGATACTTTGTTTAGGCAGTAGTGAAGTTAATAATAGGAATAAAATCTCTTTTAGAAGTACTTAACGACGAATGGAACTTTAAGGTTAAATTTCATTTCCGAAATGACGTGCTAAATGCAAGGTAGAGTTGATTCAAGAGCTGGTGGTAGTTAGTGATTGTCAATGAGGTCATAGGTATGATTCTTCCTAGGAAAAATGATGTGTGAGTATTTAGCTGATGTTGTTGACGTATCTACTTGTTCACTGAGCGAATTTACTAGGGCCACCTACTGAGATCTTGGAAACAGTTTATTTGATTAAAACAAATTGTCTGCGAATACCGCATTAGATTCTACATATCTGTAATGGTAGACGTAGGTAAGTGTGTTATAAATTAATAAATAAAATTTACGAACTACCTGTATTCACAGTAAGTAAGCATTCGCCTTCCATTCCCCAAGAGGCTCTAATGAGCCAACGGTAAAAGATATGTACAATTATACGGTCGCGAACTTTTTTAAGCTCTCTCATACATTATTTTTCGAAATTTCAATATTATTTACACAGTCGCGCACCTAATAATTTTTTTTCAAAGCAATATTTTTCAGCCGTTTTTACAATATTTTCTATTGTCAGAGATTTTCTTTTGGTCGCAGAGTGATGAATACCTCCTTATAGTCGATATTTGCGCAATCAGAAACTGACAGCATGTTTCGAACCAGGCCAGTTCTTTTTGACATTACTGTTGATGTTATATTATTGTAGAGATAGGTATATATGCCCAATTAACGACCATGGGTTTTTCCGCTCATTACGTGAGTGTATAAAAATATATTCTTTGTTTGTTTAAGTTTGTTTATGTGTGTTTGTCTGTGAGTAAAAGCTAAAATATAAAGCTGTAACAATAGAAGAGGTTCATTAATAATGGTTGTTTATATGTAGAAAGTACATAAATCTAAAACATTCCAATGTATAATTTTATTATAATTCCAAAAAACCCTCCAGGTTGTAATTCTTTTTTTTTTTCTTTTTCTTTTCAAAGACAACTCCCACATTAGGAATACGAATTCCTGTGTCGCGGGGGACTTTACAAACATACATGAAACGGACACAAAGAACACCCAGACTCAGAACAACAATTTGTGAATCACACAAAGTGTTATCCCACGTGGGATTGGAACCCACGACACTTGGCGCAGTAGAGAGCGGCGTGGCGACCGCTTAAACCACTAGGCCAACCGTGCAGTCAAATTGAGACATTAAAAAAAGTTAAAGAAGACTTTACATTTTATTTTTCAATATTTTATAAGAGGTTTGCGAGAGTAAACTTTCTGGTCTGCTTGTCACAGTTGATTCGACTTTCTTCGGCAGATCCGGCATAAATATGTGCACTTGTCTTTTAGGATTTTTACTAACATCTGGTATCAACTTTTTGCTAAGCATTTCCGTGTACTGTTTTTCTACAGCATTCTTTTCATTCATAACTTTTTGCCGCGTCTCGACGACATTCGTTCTTAAGTCTCTGGCTTTTGTTTTGTTGAGATTGTCTTTTATTTTGGTCTCGTGCCGTGGCGTGATCTTGGCGTTCCGTGACTGTCGCGCGTAGTTCTCGATCGTGTTTGCGGACGTCGGGACATAAAAATCGTGCCGATCGATAGTAGCACTTTGTTGCGCTTTTGAAATGTCGCCACCCTTCGGTGTTGTTCGTCCACCTTCTTTACGTATGTCGATTGTTGTTTTAGATTTAACCAAATTATGACGACGCTGCAGTTCAGGCCAACTGTGTCGTGGCTGCGTCATCCTTTCTACATTATTTGGTGCTAGCAAATCAATTTTTCCCGCTAAGTCTAGCCATTGCAACACTCTGTCAGAAAGTTCCGTGTTCTCTGGAACCTCTCCCCTGGCCGTTTTATTAGCTCTCAAATGCCTCATATTAGAATCGAGACTCTCGGTGCTACTGCGATTTGTTTCTATTATAGGTTGCTTATTCGCTTTCACTATCAACCCGCTTTCTGACTCTTGGTCTAAATCTTCCAAGTCTAAATTTTCTACTTTCACACAAGAAGTGGATGGTCTCTGCCTGCTACTGATTCTGGTCTTTGCACTGCTGATAACAAGGTTTAGTTTCCTTAAGGAATTGGGTAAATCCTCGGAATGTTGACTGAGTCTCGAACTTTTTGACTTATTTGTGGTACAACTTGCTGAAGAGTGTGGTCTTCGTCTCTTTAGCTTGAGAAGGTAAGGGTCGTCGTGTGTGAGTATCGCGTGTCTAAAGTCACCTACCCACACGGTGCGGACGTACATAGGCCTCTGGGAAGATTGCCACAGGACGGGCATATTACCACTCAAGCTAACGGCCAGAGACACGCGTCACGCGACCCCTCCTATTTTTGTCATTCCCCTGCTTCATAATTGATTGGTGTCATCTATTGCGGTACTCGAACTCTGTAACATAAAGATAGTTTAATTTTATTATTTTCGTGAATGAAACGTAGTATTGTGGCGCACATTTCATTGAAACTGCCAATGTATATTTTGATACAAAATATATTTTGTTCGTATTCAAACGGTTGCTTAAGTGTAACACAATGTAAACATAGATTACGTTAAACTTTGAACCGAAACTGCCAGATATAAATATTAAAATGAAGCCTGCCATCCTCATTAAAACACTAATAGTTAAAACTAACAGAATACAATCAACTATAGTTAAATTATCTGTCTGTCTGACTACCTCTTTGGTTTAGCGGTTAGCGTATGCGACTGCTGATCAAGAGGTCTCAAGTTGGAATCTCGGGTCTGGCCGAAATCGTTTTAAGGTTTTTCTTACAAGAAATTTCTTCTTAATAACATCTCAAAGTAATAAAGTTTGGTGGTACTACAGGTCCATACCTTGGGCAGCAAGCTAAGCCGTCGGTATCATCTTAATATCTTCGAGAATGGTTATTGGGAAATTAGTACCCTCATATATTCTGACAACCCTGAGCAGAACTGAATTCGAAGAGGAGTTTCAATACAACTCACTCAGTTGAAAAATTGAAATTTAGATGAAACTGTTTCAACGAGCGTCCAACCAAAAATAATATTGATAATAATAAAAGCTATAAAGAAGAAGAACTATTTGTCAAAACAAACATTAGTTTTAAACAGACGTTTAAAAAGTGTAGAATTGTTTGTGTGCGCTTGGAAAACAAATTTTGAAAGGGCTGAACTTAAACTTGATACGACATAGAGTAAGATCTCAGAGCGAACAGACATAACTTATTTTAATATGGATGAAACCTTAACTACTCAGTAGCGGCTAGTGTACTTTGAATACCTGCGTGTTTTTGGACCTTGCCCTATTACACCTGGGTAGATACCATGTGAGAAAGGTAACTAGAAATAAAAGTTATCTAAATTAAATTTGAATGACTGATCTTTCTATACACTTTGTAGAATATTATAATAAACTAGTATCATAAAGTGTCAGACACTTTTCATGGACCAGAGCTTTTGTCAAACGCTTTTAAGATCGACAAAAAATTAATGAACTTTACTTATTTTTTACATTTCTGATTTTAAATATGGTATTAAAGTAACTATCGCAAAGTAATATTTCATCAGTCAGACAAATTCGAGTGACCAAACATCCCCTAATTATTCAGCCGGGATATACTGCGAGAGTTGCTTGTTGATAGACTTATTACATTTTATTTCAGAATCTTGTAGTCACAATTATTGCGATAAATTAATGTCTTTTTTTTAAACGATCAAAGAAAAGTATTCAACTAAATAGGTTACGTCGGGTCGACTCGTACTGCATTCGGCCTGTTGCTTGCAAATTATTTTCAAACTCGACTAGTTGCGCGCTAACCATTTGTTACTGTTTTTTACTAGGACATTCCAGAAATAGTAAAATAAATTTTATGATATCTACCACAACTACTAATTTTATAAAATAAATAACTCTGTCAATCGGTCACGTTTTCGTGGTAAAACTGATTTTTAATGAATTTCGATATAAAAATAAATTGAACTATAGGAAACGACATAGACTACTTTTTGTCGCGAAGCTTGTTTAATACAATATAGTTGATTTCCATTTCATTGTAGAAGAGAGCTTTTGCAAAAACATTGCATCTCCTTCCCTCTAAAAGCCAAACGGCGTGCTTAAAAAATATGAAAAAATTCATGACAGTAGTCCATATACTGGACTTACAAGGCAAACTATAGCGGTGTTGATAACTTTTTTTTTTGAGCAGTTATTACCTAACTTGTAAAAATCACTCACTAGGAAAACTTCGTACAAAAATAAAGAAATAATAAATAAACATAAAATTATTTATTAGACACGATTCTAAATCTCTACGGAACCTATTCTATGCGTGGCCTGACACGCACTTTGCCAAATTTTTTTTATCGACTTAGATTCCAATGAAAATAATAATGGGATTCCATCCTAGAAAAATATTTCGACTTGGTATCCCTAGTATGTAACGTGACAATGATTAATAGTTAGGGGAACACATTGCAACACGGGGACGCTTTTGTCAAAGTTAATGTGAATCTAATAAATTATAAGAGCCTATTTATGGAAACGAAACATTATGAAAGTTTGAACAATATCTGACGTCATTATTCGAGTATTCCATTCATGTATTGTATAATAGTTATGAAATAATATTTTTTTAAGAAGAAGCGCTCATTGCGATGTGGCCTTAGGTGATCAGAAATTATCACCGAGGGTAAGCATCGACGATGCGGTCAGTACTTAGATGGGTGACCGTTTGTGGCAGGATATTTTATGAACGCTTCCATGATCCGGAAGTCACGTTAATTAGTTAGTCCCGTTTGTTATCATAAGATAACAGCCGTGAAGCTTAGTTGCAGGCCTTAGGGCTGTCTAAAAACATCCAAATTCAAGATTATGTCTTGCCAGTCCCTAATCTGCACTCGACCAGCGTGGGGAAATATGGCCTTAACCCTGTCCTGAGAGGAAACCCAAGCCCAGCACTCAGACGTTATAGGTAGTTCATGATTATATAATAGATGAATGGAGTTGCTGTTTCGAAAAAAAATTTTTTCATTATTTATTTTAAAGGCTGAAGAGGTTCTTAATTCGGTTGTATTTATTGTTTTTTTGTGTATGAACCTGCAAAAGTGACTCCATTTCGTCTGATGGAAAGCACGAGTAGAATATAATAGTAGTGGTCACGAAATTAATTGCGGATGCAGACAATGCAGTATGGTGACCCACGCTACAGCTGCCTATTGAGATGCGTCTGCATCATTACTCTTCTAGTCACTAACCAACGAAACGCGACAGCAAAAATGGTGTTTTTTTAAGTTGGTCCTCATAAGGACACTTCGCCCCGTTCGAGCCGATCCCTTCTGGCTCTACTACCATGTAAAACTTGTCATATCAGATCTCCGTCGTTTGTGTTTTTTTTTTGGAAGGTATACTTTGTTTCTCAATGTTGCCAGTCTTTTAGGAACGCTACAATACAGGAGAATTTTTGACCCTTGTATATAAACATTCTTTAAGTTAATATTTTATTTCCTATAAATATACAATATACTAGCTTTCGCCCGCGGCTCCGCCCGCGTGTATGTCGGTTATCGCGAGAAAAAGTAGCCTATGTCCTTTCCCAAGTTCAGTTCTATCATCATACCAAATTTCATCAAAATCGGTTCAGTGGTTTAGGCGTGAAAGCGTAACAGACAGACAGACAGAGTTACTTTCACATTTATAATATTAGTAGGGATTAGTAGGGATATATAAATGATTTGCTGTTCATTAGTTTCGCTAAAACTCGAGAACGGCTGGACCGATTTGGCTAATTTTGGTCTTGAATTATTTGTGGATGTCCAGAGAAGGTTTAAAAGGCGAATATATAAAAATGAATTGATTTTTTTTATAATTATGGATTTTGTTTGTTTGTTTTAAGTTTATTTTAAACAAAAGTTTAGGTCTTCTATTTATCGATTGTGGCAGTATGAAGTCTGCCGGGTCAGCTAGTAATAAATAAATAATTCTCATATTTCATTTTGTATATAATATAAGTCTCGTCACTAATAAGCATTAATACGTGCAAGTTGCTTAATCTTAATATTAAGGAAATATTTTGTTTATATCATATACAATTAGTTAATACATATTATATATTTAGCAGAAGTAGAATAGTATAAACGAATTTATATCTACGATTAGCTTTTGTCTGCGGATTCGCCCACATATATATCGTATACCAGTTATACCACGGTAATGGCTAACCTTTCTCAAACATCGAGATTTCTACATCCTTATTTCATTGGAAGCTGTGTATTGTATTTCTCTGTCTGTGAGTTAAGACAGTAACATTCGAATTTATAATATTACGAGTGCTCGTAGTATTAATAACATTAAATTATGGATTACACTTGGATTCCATCAGACGGTAGAGTCACTTTGGTAGGTTAATACAAGAAAAAAAAACAGATTAATGATGTACTTGATTGACTAACTTATGGTTCTAAAACAACCGATTACTTGAGCACTTTAAAATTAAATAACGCCAAACATCATTATATGGTAGTTATTAAACTAGGAACAATAAAATTCACTTAAAAAACAGTTTTAATCAACCTATCGCCGTCCTGCTGCAGGACAGATAGTTTTTTAATAAAGGTATTTTAATTAATCAAAACTTTAAAATCAAAACAAAATCTGCCTTATTATGGGGATATGAAACAACAGGATAAAATTATTAAATCTAACTCAAGGTAACAGAGGGATAACGTTTACGGTTTGCATTGCTATGTGGATCATTTATCATAATCTGTAATTATTAAGTTTAATTTTAACTATCTACACTAATTAATATATATAATTAATTTTATTGATATCATATAAAATACTCACATAAAATCAATAACTCCTTAACAAGTCATTTCGTCTACGAAACCCGTAGACCATCTACGAACATCGTAGCAAACGTCTACGAAAGTTCACAAAAATTGTATATTGAGTTTTAAAACAAAATTATTTGCGAAACAAATGTTTTTCTGTTTTCACTATCTTAGTGGGTTCCCAAAATATTTGTGCAATGTACGTCGTTACTTATTTCCTGATACACGGTGACTGGTCGGCGTGCCACCGTCGCGCGCGGTTTTGTCGTGAGCTAAAGCCGGGTGCACACGCGATGACACAATAATTCGGGTTTAAGGTTGAATATATTACATGTGTCAAGTTGAATCCATGAATCACTGTGGTGTGCTGGAATTTATACTGTACTGTAGCCGTTGGATTAATTGTTCGGAATTTAGGATTGAATAAATGAGGTGTGATTTGTGAGAAATAGTTGGAATGTTTTAGTTTGTAATTGTTGGATTTTTTTATACTACCTAGCTTTTTTAAAGAATTTGTTTCTTTGAATCCATTTTTTACATGAGATTTCAATATATACATATCTTTGTCCTGTAAATAGTTGCCATGGATTTATGAATTTTATTATATGGAATAATATTTATTAAATACGTGTAGAAACCCGAAATTACTTAGTTTGTCTACAGGTCAGGATATTTTTTTAGTGAATGATTGAAATCCAGGGGACTAAGATGCGATTTAAAGATAGCGGAAGCTCTCATTATAGATTGATTAAGACTACAGACGGGCTACTAGTTAAAATTTGACCAAAATAACTTTACTTGTTTATAAGTAAAGTTCTACTGAACCACGGAGAAATTAATCCTGAATCGCGATATAGAAATACGTAGTAGTTAGTATATGCAACTGCTGTCCTTTTTTCAAATCTTTGGTCGAACCAAATGTTTGTACGATCTACAGATGTTTGTTTCGGAGGTTGGGTGTTTTCTTTGTATAATATGTATATATTTACTATTTACAAACAAAAAGTATATTCTATCAGTCAACCTAGCTTTCATAGTACAACCTCTGTTTAGTTTGAAGCTAGATGACGTTGTGTGTTACATGTCCGAAATACCTACCTATTTATTTACCGACTAAAGGTTCGAGCACATTATGCCGGGCCGCAGCGTGTCGGGGCGGGCCGCAGCGCAGCGCAAAATGCTAACTTAGCACATTAGTGACGGGCCGGGTCGCAGCGCATTGACGGATTTTGAGTACAGTGTACTGCATGCGCAACTTCTGTGTATTTAGTGCAACTGTACTTTATGGATAGCTCTGACGAAGAACTTTCTTTTTTTTGCCTGCTGTTAGAAGAAGAAGAAGAAGTTAGAAGAAGTATCAAAAAACGCAAATTTCGTAAAATAAACACGTACGCGCGTGCACACCAATCCGTTTGCTATAGCACACGTTGACGGGGCGCAGCGGGGCGGGGCGGGCCGCATCGCACGGACGCAAATCCGCGTCGCAATAATGCGAGCCGCTGCGGCCCGACACAGTGTGCGATACTTCATACAATTTGTATTGAAGCGATTTGAGCGGATTTTTGCGCTCCGCCCCGACACGCTGCGGCCCGGCATAATGTGCTCGAACCTTAAAGACGCGAACTCCGCAGGACAATAGTTCTGCAGAGAGAAGTAAAGCTTGAAACCAATCCAACCTGTCTGACCATATCGGTATAGTTGGGTAAAATTTGCTTAGCTTGGGACTAGATGATGTTGTGTGTAAAAAAAAACAAAAAAAAAAAAAAAAACAAAAACAAAAAAAAACTCTCAACTATGCATATGCGTAAGTTCTTGCATACGCTAAGCACTAGACTGCCTTGTGGGTCTTGTGGTTAGCGTATGCGGCTGCTGATCAAGAGGTCTCGTGTTCGATACCCGGGTCATACCAAATATTTGTGTGATCCACGAATGTTTGTTTCGGGGTCTGGGTGTTTTTCTATGTAAAATATATATTTACAAAAAAAAAAATGTTTAAGTATGTATTTATATCAGTTGTTTAGTACACATAATACAAGCTCTGTTTAGTTTGGGACTAGACGACGTTGTGTGTAAGATGTTCGAAATATTTATTTAATTTATTCTTAAGCTTTCTATCCACATTTTAGTTTTACTTTTACAAGCTATCCATAAAATGTATAAACTGTACAATTTTCAACTTCGTAAATAATTTAAATTATAAATGAAGAGTACTTTCCTATTTCACTTTGCTGCTTAGTACGAAATTATTGCACGACACGACAACCGACATCAATTATTCGAATTAATTCTGTCGTGCGATAGATAGTAATTTATTAATAAACATTAATGTACTGAAAATTTAACATAAATTTGATTATCTTTGCATAAATTCGGAAGGCAGAAGAGGGGTTATTTCAAACTGTTTTGGTGCACGGAACGTTTAGTTTTATGGGTGCAAATAAGTAGTTTGGTGAACTCGCTTGAAGTTTGTGTTAAAAGCTTTAGTACTGATAGTATCTGAGATTGCACGACAACTGTCTAGGTTTTTAATGGGGTTTACACCGTTACATTTGTTGTGTCTCGTTGTTTATAAGTTTGGTATTTTATGAATAAAAAAAAAATCTTATTTATACAGTTGGCCTTTGGTCTCAATTATATATATTTCTATAGTAAGAACATACATACATTTATACTTTTTCTGCAACTACACACATATTTTACATAGAAAACATCCAAACTTTGAAACAAATGTTTGCAAATCATACAAACATTTGATTCAACCAGGGAGTCGAACCCGAGACCTCAAGCACCACTGAGGCAGTTTCATTATTTAAACTTAAATTGTGTTATATATGCATATAATTAACATAAATTATAATCATGTGTCGTGTTCTACTAATATACGATTTTATCAAGTATTAAGACGCGAATTAAGTAATAATAATAATAGTTTATTCATTAAATACTACTTGTATATACTGTTCTATGGTTAAGATAAATATTTTTATAGGTCTTATAGCACAAGCTCTGCTTAGTTTGGAACTAGATGATGTTGTTTGTCAGACGTCTGAAGTATTTATACTTATATTTTTTTTAAATCTGTTATTTTCGTACTTTTGATTGTCCTTTTTATATTTAAGCCTACCAAAGTGAGCCTAATCTGTTTTATGGAAATCAGTTAGATCTTCTGTTTTCAATTCGATTGGTTGTTGTTAATGAGATAAATAAAGCGGATGGAGTGGAGGATATTGGAATTGTTTAAAAATAAAAGTTTTTTTTAAAATTAAGATAAATAAACCCTTTACATTTAAAGACCAATGCCCCTGTGAGTTACTCCACCCGGATACTCTCAACTAGGTATGTATGTACATTTGTATTTGTGAACACATAACATTATGTGTATGTACATTTGTAGGTAGTAGAGCCACGCTGATTTCAGCACGAATGGGCCGGCTCAACCCGGCCAGTACTACCCTCACACAGAAGACCATCCTAATAATGACAGCATTCTTGCTGTCGTATTTCGTTGGTGAGTGTGAGACCGGAGGCCCAATCATTCTGCATCATTTTCCCGCCCTTCGAAGGCCGGGAGAATGATGCAGAATAATCTAACCGGGCTGCCATGGAAGGGGTCACCATGCTACATTGCCTACCCTCACAATAAGCATGGTGACCCCTACTCCTGGATTCTACTCATGCTTTCCATCAGGCAGAGTAGAGTCACTTTGGCAGGCTTAAATATAAAAAAAAAAAAAAAATAACTGATAGAATTTATTGTCGAAACTGATCTCGATCTTCTGTATTATAGGTTAGTGCTTTCGCGGGTAATTTATTTCACAAGTAAGTGCCGTACCAACGAAGTAAAGGCACCGACGCGTATATAGAAACTTGTGGGTCTGGAGATCGCAATCGTGTGTGGGTATTTTAGGTATTGTTTGTTGTTTCAATGAGATTTTGTTCATTTCATATATATGCGTATAACTAGCTAAGCCCCACGATGTTTCGCGCGGTTTTTTTGCACTTTCGGGGTGAGAGTAGTTTAAAAATATTAGCCTAAGTTACTCCTTATGCCAACGGCTATCTGCCAGTGAAAGTCCTATCAAAATCGGTTCAGCCGTTCCAAAGATTAACCAGAACAAAAAGAAAGATAACCATTTTAAAATTTGCTTGTCTGTTGTAACTACCATTTATACTTTTATATGCATTTAGAGCCTACAGGATTAGCAAGCTGAAGTGGCAATGGGCTGGCCATATTAGCCGCAGGACCGACAACCGTTGGGGTAAACGTGTTCTTGAGTGGAGACCGCGTCTCGGCAAACGTAGTGTAGGACGTCAACAGGCCAGGTGGAGTGATGATTTGCGCAAGACGGCTGGCAGGAGCTGGATGCGAGTAGCCGAGGATCGAACTAAGTGGCGTGCAATTGGAGAGGCCTATGTCCAGCAGTGGACTGCGATAGGCTGATGATGATGATGATGATGAAGGAAAAAAAAAACTGTTAATTTTACATTACAAACAGACAGTTGTATTTTATTTATTTCTACAGAGACCGTAATAAAATAAAGAGTTGAGTAGTTTTGGCGCTGCGCTGAAGGTAAAAACGTAATTCTCTCTCTCTCTCTCTCTCTCTCTCTCTCTCTCTCTCTCTCTAAATTTAAAAGCCAAGTCCTTTTCGGTGGAGCAAGTGGTTTCTGTTTTCTACCATCAGCCTCTTAATAGGCCACGACTCCTACTTTATCTTTGACCTAAAGAACACAAATATGTATGTACACACATACGTAGAGTGCCAAAACAAATTCCCTTTTTGTTTCATCGTAGTCTGGTCAAAATTCAAAAGGCCAACCCAGACCCTATACTGCACTCACATAGTTCTCTTTAATGTTGTACACGGACTTAAAAAAAAAAAAGACACCTCTGTGGTTTGTTTCGGCGTTTCTTCCCAGAGTGAGTCGTAGGAAATGCCGGCGCCTTCTAGCTATAAGTCCGACTTGTAAAAATGTCTGAAAAGATTTACTTACGGAAATAAATATCATTTATCATTTAAAAGATAACTAACGTTTATAGAACGGTTTAAAGAAGTAAGAGCAGTTTATTTACTGTAACTAATGAGCCGTCAAAATTAATAGCCATGGTATTAATTATGCGAAATTGTTTTCGTGTTGGTCTTGCTAATAGAGCTGAAACATGCTACGGTCGGTACGGTAATGATGATGTTCTATGTTTGCTTGTGGTTAATTGGTACTTTAGACTGCCTGCCTTGTTGGTTTAGTGGTTACGGTATGCGGCTGCTGATCATGAGGTCTCGGGTTCGATTCCCGGGTCGGACTAAATGTTTGTGTGATCCACAAATATTTGTTTTGGAGTCTGGGTGTTTTCTATGTATAATATGAATGTATTTACAAAAAAGATAAAAGTATGTTTATGTATTTCTATCAGTTATATCAGTTTAGTACCCATAATACAAGCTCTGCTTAGTTTGGGACTAGATGATGTTGCGTGTAAGATGTCCAAAATATTTATTATTTATTATTTCATTATTATTATTTAGTATGTATGCGAGTTCACGTCTACTCAGGAGTACGGAAAACTATTACCTGGTATATTGGTTTTAAATGATAACTTCCTGACGGAAAGAATGAGTAAAATCCAAGAGTACTAGTCACCTCCTTATTGTGAACGCAGATAATAAAACATTTAATAATAACATTTCGGACGGGACAGAAAATATACAAACTCTGAAACAAATATTTGATGCACATCATCATCAAACAGTTCATAGTCATACAAACATTTGATCCGACCCGGAAATCGAACCCTGCACACAGTTACATATGCTACTGCACCATGTGTTTCCTTCCTTCTATGACCTCGGGTCCTTCAAGCGGGGCGTGAAAAAGCATCTTACTAGGCCGCCATACGGCCTGGCCACGAGTTTGGTCTTAGCGAAAAGCGGAGCGGCGTGCCGGGCGGCGTCGGTGAGCGGTGCGATTTGCACGCCACGAACCCTTAGTAGCATTTAGTTGCAGCGGCCACGGTGGACGTATTTAGGTAGTCAAAATGTGTTAAAAATCATGGCGTTATCAAAATAATCCCTTCTCTGTTTAGAAACAACAAACATTTTTAAAAATAAAAATAGGTACTTAAATGGCGATTTAGTGAACTATACGAAGGTCCTACCTATAAGAAGTAACTGATGTTTCCAAGTGTTTTACTAAGTAGGTACTTACAGATAGAAGAAACTTTAAAAACTTGTCAACTACTTACATTGCGAATAAGACATACTAGTAGTTTCGTGTGTAGTTATATCTACAGACGAAACTACTGATATGTTTACTGTTTTGCTAATTAGGTGTCTACTTAGTCTACTTACTGACAGAGAAAAAAAATAACTTTTAAAACATGTCAACTATCCACCTACATTAAGTAAACATACCAGTAGTTTTGTCAACATATTAGTAGCTTCGTTTGGTAGGTACCTAGGTTCTATGTTTTTGTGTTATCAATTAAAATTAAATGAAACTCCGAGGCAGGTAGCATAATGCAGCATGGTGACCCACACTATGGCGGCCTCGTGAGATGCTTCTGCATTATTGAGCCTCCGGTCTCGATGAAATACGACGGCACGAATGCTATAATTTTTGGTATGTCTTCTATGCGAGGGTACTGCTACATTTTGTGCTGAAATCAGCGTGGCTCTACTGCTAGCTTTAATAATACTTTAGTCGTCTATTAATCGACTTATTTTTTTTATCAACAGCCTCTAACACTCCACTGCTGGACATAGGCCTCTCCTTAGAAAGGAGGATTTGGCCTACTATACCACGCTGGCCAGACGGGTTGGTATAGGATTGGTTTCAAGTTTCCCTTCTCTTTGCATCGATGTTGTCTTGCGTATTATAACCCTTAGTCGCCTTTTACGACACCCGCGGAATGAATAGGAGTGGTGACACTGTGTATTCTTAATCCGTCACCACACGGATGACTGACGACTTAAATACCTCACTGTTTTTTATTATAGTTCTTTCTTGCGATATTGCCAAGTATGTGATGTTCTGATGACAATGAACTTTTTCACGCCCCGCTTGAAGGACCCGAGGTCATAGAAGGAAGGAAACACATGGTGCAGTAGCATATGTAACTGTGTGCAGGGTTCGATTTCCGGGTCGGATCAAATGTTTGTATGACTATGAACTGTTTGATGATGATGTGCATCAAATATTAGTATGGATGAGAGTCTTTCAGTGTGTTGCATCAAACAATATGTTATAGATCATAGGTTTTTTCATAAAATTTACTGATTTTTGCCCGCGACACCTTCCGTCGGGCTTCTCGACAAAAAGTAACATATGTATGTCATTCCTCAAATACCAAAGTGACGCCATGCCTATTATTAAAATCAGTGCTGCGGTTTAGTCGTGAAAGCGAAACAGACACAGACAGAGCTACTTTAGAATTAATAATATCAGTATGGATGAAAGTATTTCAGTGTGTCACATCCAAAAATAAGCTTTTTATCATACATCATTAAGTTGTTTTTTATGAAACTTATAACAGAAATTTCAAACACAAAACTAGGTACTTGGATTCATATCAAAGCTAAATAAATAAAGGTGATCTGAAGGTCTGCCGTTCAGTTTTATTGCGTCGTATTAGTTCGCGTGTTCTGATACAGGTCTCGCCATTTGGCTTCTAGAGACGTCAAGTTTGTTTTATGAAGAAACTATAAACGATAACTCTAAAGGGTTGGACTATCTATAGAATGAGCAATTTTATTTCAAAGGGCGTTGAAAGTTTTATTGCAAGTGAGCAGTTATAGTAGTATCACGACATGGTGGAACGAAATGGCAAATTATTAATGTCTATAGACAATATTATTTATTACTAGCTTTCGCCCGCGGCTCCGCCCGCGTGTATATCGGTTATCGTGGTAAAAAGTAGCCTATGTCCTTTCCAAAGTTCAGTTCTATCTTCATACCAAATTTCATCAAAATCGGTTCAATGGTTGCGTAAAAGCGTAACAGACAGACAGACAGACAGAGTTACTTTCGCATTTATAATATTAGTAGGGATTACTACATATTATAAGAGTCCTCCGCCGCGTCTCTCTGTCTGTACGCGATAAACTCAAAAACCACTGTACCGATTTAAATGACATTTTGTACCCAGATAGTCTAAAGCCTAAGAAAGGACATTTTTACAAAGACTCGGGCGGAGCCGCAGGAGAAAGTTAGTATACAATAATATTTAAATGTCTGTTTTTAATTTGAAATTGACCTTTTTCACTAAATGCATATGAAAATTTATAAAATACACCAAAAAATACTCGTAATTTTGTTCTTCTGTTTGTTCCGGCTAATCTTTGAAATGGCTCGACCGATTTTGACGAGACTTTCACTGGCATAAAGCTGATGGTATAAATATTAAGTTACGTTTTTAGGGTTCCGTAGCCAAATGGCAAAAAACGGAACCCTTATAGATTCGTCATGTCTGTCTGTCTGTCTGTCTGTCTGTCCGTCCGTATGTCACAGCCACTTTTTTCCGAAACCATAAGAGCTATACTGTTGAAACTTGGTAAGTAGATGTAATCTGTTAACCGCAATAAGATTTTCACATAAAAATAGAAAAAAAAACAATACATTTTAGGGGTCCCCATACTTGGAACTGAAACTCAAAAAAACTTTTTTCATCAAACCCATACGTGTGGGATATCTATGGATAGGTGTTAAAAAATGATGTTGAGGTTTCTAATATCATTTTTTTCTAAACTGAATAGTTTGCGCGAGAGACACTTCCAAAGTATAAAAATGTGTGTCCCCCCCCCTGTAACTTCTAAAATAAGAGAGTGATATAAATAAAAAAAAAAATTGTTGTACATTACCATGCAAACTACCAACGAAAATTGGTTTGAACGAGATCTAATTAGTAGTTTTTTTT
Organism: Phragmatobia fuliginosa; assembly: GCA_932526445.1. Taxonomy (NCBI): domain Eukaryota; kingdom Metazoa; phylum Arthropoda; class Insecta; order Lepidoptera; family Erebidae; genus Phragmatobia; species Phragmatobia fuliginosa. The sequence continues at coordinate 17,649,828 of OW052067.1, forward strand.
AATACGTCATAAATGGTAAACCGCAATTTACCTTTCATTCAATTAATAGACTATTATAAAAACATCGATCAAAGTTACAACGAACTACAAGAACTTTTATATGATGTTACTTGCTGATACGGAACCCTTCATGGGCGAGTCCGACTCGCACTTGGCCGCTTTTTTTTTATAGACTGCCATGTCCCCGCGTCTTTAGCCGCGATTGTAGTTGAAAAGATATAATAACAACGGTGTGTACGCTAGTAAAATACCTAAACATAGATGATGTTCTTAGTATCTGTACTCGATAAAGCCTCTCTTTAAAAAAAGCGGCCAAGTGCGAGTCGGACTCGCCCATGAAGGGTTCCGTATCAGCAAGTAAGATCATATAAAAGTTCTTGTAGTTCGTTGTAACTTTCATCGATGTTTTTATACTAGTGTATTGATTGGATGAAAGGTAAATTGCGTGTTACGATTTATGATGTATTAAAAAAAAAACTACTCACTAGATCTCGTTCAAACCAATTTTCGTTGGTAGTTTTCATGGTAATGTACAACATATATTTTTTTTAGTTTTATCACTCTCTTATTTTAGAAGTTAGAGGGGGGGGGGGGGACACACATTTTTCACCTATCCATAGATATCTCACACGTATAGGTTTGATGAAAAAAAAATTTTTGAGTTTCAGTTTCAAGTATGGGGACCCCCAAAATGTATTGTTTTTTTTTCTATTTTTATGTAGAAATCTTAATGCGGTTCACAGAATACATCGACTGTTTCTACTGTTTCTTATTTTTTCAATTATAAGCCAAGACTCTTTTACGATCTGTTGCAGATCTTGATAGTGCAATCCTCCCACTTTCTCCTATACTTGCTGTATGTAGGTATATATCGTTTTCGTTTTTTCTTACCTTCTATTTTTCTTTGCACTGTTATTCTGAAGAAGTTCTCTTGTTACTATTCTAAGTTTTAGTTAAATGCCGCGTGTCTCAGATTTTATATTGTTCTTCATATGATTTACGTTGAAAACTTTAAATGGTTTTTCGTGTAGATAGAATTTTATGTCCTTGTAAGCGTAATAAATGTTTCCAACTTTATTAAATATTGCGAAAGTTAAGTGCTAAAAGGTAGACCTTGGACAATGATACGGTTATGTTTTTACTAGCTGACCCATGCTGCCCCGTCTGCAACTTCTACTGCCCGTGGCGTGATGTTATAACGCGAAATCAAATTTGTTTCCCATAAAGGTTATAGTGAGCCAACTTTAAAAGATATAACTGTTTTTAGGCTTTCGCGACTTTAACACATACTCATGTTTTTTACTGTATACGGGATTTATTCGCGATAAAATTAAAAAGGTTGCGATACCTCAAATTTCCGACATTTCGAACGGGTTATACCGCTCGTGGTCACGGGTAGACTTTTTTTTTAACTTTTTAAAAGGAACAATATTGTGTCATACATTAACCGTTTACGCACTGCGCACGTAGCGAAAGAGGAAAAAACATTTATTTGGTAAAAATCTTCTTTGTTGTTCCGGTCCTATTGGTCTTAGCGTGATGATATATAACCTATAGCCATTAGTACATTTATCGAAAAAGGCTATAGGTTATATAAATCTAAAATATTTTTTCAAATCGAACCAGGAGTTCATGAGCTTAGCGCGTTCAACCAAACAAACCCTCCAGCTTTATAATATTAGTATAGATTAATTGAACAATGAATGTTGTATTTTAGTCATTATTTTAAAGTTCCATTCTGCCTCAGTCGTGCAATGGTAGGGTATGCGACTGCTATACCTGACGTCTTGTGGTCAAATCTCGGGCTGTTTCTGTGCAATACAGATATTTGTTTCGAAGTTTGGGTCTTTACTATGAATAATATGTACATAGTACAGCCCGGCGGAACCGACCTATTCATGCTGAAATCAGCGTGAATCTTGTACTGTGATCTTGTTATGTGAAACAAAAACAACAATCTTAACAGTAGTACCTGTAAATGAAGTTTTTGTGAAGTTCCATATGGAAGCAAATAATTTCTCATAGTTCTTTGAGTCTTTATTTCTGTATTCAGGAAGCTATTTTGATGTTTTTTTAACGTGATTTACAACAATAACTGCGGGTGAAACCACGGGACACAGCTAGTTATTAATAATATCTTTATATTTGTTAACAGGAACACTTAAGTTTATTAAAAGAAGAGGCTCCTAAAGTAGATCCTGTGAAACTTGAAGAAGTTATGTCAGCTGCATACGCGCTCATCAGTCCCGAACTACAACAGGTCAACTTGCCCGACTTCCCTGTCGACAGCCTGCAAGCCGCAGCACTTATATTGGTAAGTACCTATTTAAAGTGTATGACTAGTGTCGCGCTTCCGTGTCTCACCCCCGCGCCACCCGGCTCCTCGTCCTGCCGTACTATAAAGCAGCAAGCGTAGGAAGACTCGGCCCGACCGGTTGAGAGCCCTCAGCGCTCATCGAAAGTCTGCGTAAGACTGTAGAGGCCATCTGAGGCCAACAGTCATTCATCTTAAAAAAAAACTGCCTCTTTTCCGGCCACCAGCAGCCAGTTGAGTACCTCCTTCATCTTGGAGGCATATCACTGGAGGAACTCCCTAAAACCTCGCCCTGACTCTAATCTATGTCCCTGTACTTGCAAACTAAATTATTTTGTTAATTGTAACTTATCTTCGAAATAATAAACAACCTGTAAATTCTCGTGACCGAGTTTCTAATTTTGTTCTGTAATTCTCTCATTTTGTTTCACGTCAGGGCTACCAAAGCCCTGAAACGTGACACTGGATTCTGAGGTACCCACTAGACCAACAAGGCAGTTTCAACGAATGATGTACCAAATCATTTCAAACAAATTATATTTGGATTACAAAATAGACCTTGATCGCCAGTCCCAGTTTCTATAACAGATCACGCGATATCCTCATCAGCTAACTTCATGACAAGGTCAAGATGGGTAGGAAGACCGGGTGTCGAAATTTACAGCTTGTAAGTTTTGTAATACGGTGTCGATTTGCTTGTTTAAGAAAACAAATGGCATTTTTCAAGTTCGATTTTCAATGATTTGAAAACATGAGACTTGACTATTACTTACTGTGTATGATCTATAGACTAACAGCGACCCGCGGTATAACTCGGGTGTTTTTTTTAATTTTGTTCTCAAATAAAAGAAGCCTAAGCAATCCTTGTATTATCAGCTCTCTTTCAGTGCAAGTCCTGTCAAAATTAACCGGAATTAAATACTGCTGGACATAGAAAGAATATCCTTACTCATACTATAAACGCGAAAGTTTGTGAGTACGTTTGTATGTTTGTTGCTCTTTCACGCAAAAACTACTGAATGGATACTATTTATCATCATGAGGGACCTAAACGCGGGCGAAAGCTAGTGTAATATATAATCTCCACAGAAAGGAGGTTTTGACCTAGGGTTTGTTTTAACTTTTCCTTTTGTTTGCAGTAATGTTGTCTTCTGTCCCTTATTCGCCATTTACGATACCCACGGGATGAATAGGACAGTGACACTCTGTATTCTGAATCCGTAAATAAGCGGAATTAGAAATTAGCCAGAACAAACATACAGATGGATAAAAATAAAATAAAAAATCCATGAAAGTACCGCGTATATACTTTCATATGCATTTAGTGAGTAACTCTTAACTTGAAATAACAAACATAGTCCTGTGTCGCGGGGGACTTAAGAAACATATAAGAAATAGACACAAAGAACACCCATAACAATTTGTGGATAACACCAAGTATATTCCGTGTAGATTCCGATATGAACCCACAATACTTGGCGCAATAGAAAGCGGCGTATCGAACGCTGAAACCACTAGGCCAACCGTGTAGTCAAAGTTAGTCTAGATCATATCATTATATTATATATTAGTCTATATTAGTAGCTAAGAAGGCTTTTAGGATTCCGTAGTTCATGACTCGGAATCCTTATAGATTCGCCATGTCCGTCCGTCCGTCCTCGACCTACCGTCCAAATGGTTGGTGCTAGAGAGATGAAATTTTGCATGAATATATGTTGTAATTACGTCGATAAAGTGGTACAATAAAATTACGAAAAATAATTTTATTTGGGGTACCTCCCCTACACGTAAAGTGGGGATTTTTCTCGTGTCCACCCCATACCATTAGATGGGCATTTCAAAAACATTGAGAGGTTGCTAAAACCATCTTTTGATTTATGTACCCGTTTCCGAGTTATTCAACTTTAAAGCGCATTTTTTTTCCAAAATTTGTCCCTCCCCTCTAAAAGCTAAACGGTTATAGTAGTCAGTTAAAGTAGTCAATATATTGAACTTTTATGGAAAACTATAGTGGTTTTAACAACTTTATTATTTCAGGAGTTATTGGGGCCTAACTTGTTAAGGGCCACCGCAGACTAGCTACTTTTAGCATCGGCGATCGGCAACTAGTCGCTTTTTAGAAGCTAAATACGGCGACCGAACGCTCTACACCGCACACTTAAAAACGCCAAACGCGGAGATTGAGTCGCTTTTTAGAAGCGCGACACAGCAGCTGAACGCTAGTCTCGGTCTCGGCACACATTCGGAAGCCGGTAGCATCGATTTGGCATCTGAGCAGTCGCTAAAACGCGCGTTTCCGATTCCGCGATCGAACGCAGGAAGTCGCTAAAACGCGATGCAGCATCGATGCAGTCGCCAAATCGCCGATCGCCGATGCTAAAAGTAGCTAGTCTGCGGTGGCCCTAAATGCACTCACTTGGAAAACTTCGTTCAAAAGTAAAGAAATAATAATTAAACTACTAAGACTACGGAACCCTATTCTATGCGTAGTCTAACACGCACTTGCCCTATTTTATTAATTGTTAACGTAGTATAGTCCATCCGAAATGTAAAACTACCAAACTTCTTATAGAAATTGTAACTAATAATTTCAACTGTAATTAGTTTTATAATTTTGATTAATATCTGCAAAACTTTGTTCATTATCGCATTAAATTCGCAAATATCGTGTTTCTTGCAAATTATTTCGCATTTGTTATATGAAGGTCGTTTGTTATGTAGGTAGTTGTCGTGATAATTTAAAGCACGGCTTGATTAAAAAAGTTTTCAGTTGTATCACTACACGTTGCAACTTGGCAAGAAGGAAATACAATAAGCAACTATGGACATCTTCATTTAAGTTTGTAGACTATTATTTAAGAACTAGTTGAGTTCTGTGGTGTTACCTGCGCTGTGCAATCTACAGCGTAATGCCTTTAACAGTCCACTGCTGGACATAGGCCTCTCCTTTGAAAGGAGGTTTTGGCCTACTATACTACGCTGGCCAGACGGGTTGGTAAAGGGTTTGTTTCAAGTTTTCCTTCTCTTGGCAGTGATGTTAGCTGCTTATTTTGTTCCTTTAGCCGCCTCTTACAACACCCATGGAATGAATTGGGGTGGTGACACTTTGTATTCTTAATCCGTCACCACACGGACGATTTTTTTCCAGAGATTAGTCGAGACAAACAAACAGGCAGACAAAAATATTTAAACATTGTTCTCTAATGTACGTATTGTGTAAACTTTCAAATGCATATAATATAAAAATAGATTAGACTAGTTTTTGCCCGCGGCTCCGCCCGCGCGTTGTTTCGTCATGGCAGAAAATAGTAGCCTATGTGTTATTCCGATATGTAAGCTGAAGTTTCATCAAAATCCATTCAGTAGTTTTGCCTGAAAGAGCAACAAACATACATATATACATACTCACAAACTTTATCGTTTCTAATATTTGTAATTATTATTTTGTTTGGTGCCCATTATTTTGCTTAAAAACTAGTCAAACACTTTTGAACCTTATTGGCTTTTTTTAACACACAAAGCCATCTAACTTTAAACTAAGCTGATCTTGTACTATAGAAGCTAAATTGACAGATAGAATAATAATATACTTTTTTTTTTTGTAAATACATACATATTATACAAAAAAAAACACCTTAACATAGATCATACAAACATTTGGTACGACTCAGGATTTGAACCTAAACCCCAAGCCAGGCCTCCGTCACTCCATGTACTTGCGCGCTATAAGTGCCTACCGCCCAGCCGAGCGGTCTCGGGCCGCCGACGGCTCAAATTCAGTGCGGTTTTCACAAGCGAAGCGCGCGCACGCCGTTCAATTTTAATAGTGCTGTTTGTTCGTACGCGTAATATGATGCCGTGTGGTGCCTTATGTGCTGTAGATGGGTGTAAATCAAGCAAAATATATTATAAATGATAAAATTTTTAACTGCCACATAAAAGTCAGAACATATTCACAGTTCTCAATTACATAGATAAAAAGTTATGTTAATTTAATTTTATCGAAGAAGCAGCCCTGCGATTACTGTGGAATCGCGTGGTGCGAAGCAATCACTGCTGTACGCTTGAGCATTTAGGCGCATTTTAGCATACAGTGGTTGTTGACGCGAGGGAGTAGGCAATTATCGTAATAGGTATTGGAAATTTTCTACTGAGTGAAGTATCTGTTACGTAGTAACTATTCAGTAATCTGTGCCCAAGCACAGCAGTCGCATACACTACCATTGCGCCACCGAAACAGTCATCAAGTATAATGATAATTGCATCACTAAAAACAAAACATTCTCTAAAATTATTTTATATTCTCTTATTTTAGTGAAGCGATTTCTAAAAGCATAATTTTTTTACGGGTTTATATAGAACATCATTTATTTATCATCTTAGTTTTTTTTTTTTTTTTTTTTTTTTTTTTTTTTTTTTTTTTTTAACTCCCGCATTAGAAATATGAATTCCTGTGTCGCGGGGGACTTTACAAACATATATGAAACGGACACAAAGAACACCCAGACTCAGAACAACAATTTGTGAATCACACAAAGTGTTATCCCGCGTGGGATTCGAACCCACGACACTTGGCGCAGTAGAGAGCGGCGTGGCGACCGCTTAAACCACTAGGCCAATCGTGCAGTCTAGTAGATTAGACAGACAGTTTTAGAACAACAGAATTAGCACCATTGTCTAATTCTCACAATCTGTTATTAATAGTACTGTTTAACGGAGAATAGTGAAATTTACAATATCAAATGATATTTTGTCATTAAGAAAATTATTTTCTAAATCCATTAATCACTAAAACTGTTTCTATATCAGGAGTTGTGAACTATATTTCTTACTAATTGTTACCACCATTAAATTCAAATTTAAACAACCTTATTGATTTCATGTCAGTAGCCAGATCCTATTATTTTATTCATACACATCCATTATTTGCATCTTTTTGTTGCTCTTCATTGACTTAGGTCGTGGTCGTGGGTTTGACCTAGGACAAATGTTTGTGTGATGAACACGATCATTATATATATAAGGTGTATGTGTATACAAAAAATAGTAAATTTGTATTTATATCGGTTATCTTGTACCCATAGTACAGGCTCTGTTTAGTTTGGGACTAGAGAACGTTGTGTGCCAGATGTCCGAAATATTTATTTATTTGTTCTCTTTTGGTGTAATTTATCTTCGGAATATATGCATTTAGAAATTTATAAATATGTTTATAAGCAATTTGGTTAGCATAGTACCATAGAGCGTAAACAGACGTCGGAATAGCCTTTTGTATAAAATAAGCAGAAATGGGCATATGCATTACACTGTATGTAACAGAATGTGTTTTATGAATTTAGATTTTTTTATTTTAATTGTTATGTGTGAGTTCACAGTGACTGGCGATTTTTTTTGTATGTGAGTCTTAAATGTGTATGTATGTGTGAATATTTCCCCCCGGAAAGAATAACAAAATAAAGGTCAGAAATATGGTTAATGATTGACATTCTTATATTTTTCTTTTTTTTTTGACATTGGATAACCATATTTCTGACATGTATTATTGATATTTTAATTGTATCTTGTTGTTTGACATTTCTATATTTTTTTTTTGGTATTAACATTATTGCATAATAAGGTACTTTTTATTGACATGTTTCAAATATTTATCGCACTCTTATAGAGTAGCATATTTATAAATGGTTTTATTATTGTATAACTGCGAACATTTTAAATTGTACATGTGAGCACTTTGTAGTCACTGGTAGCATAAGTTTGTTTGTTTATAGGCGGTTGTGAGTATGTCATGCTCGCTCAAAAGCCCTGCTGACGTGTATAGCGGGTCGTTCGGCTCCCTACGATATGGTTGAACTGGACGATGGCTGGTGCATGGGTCATGCTCGTGATACGGGCGCCGCCAGTCGGGGCTGGTCATCTCACAACTTTTATTTATTGTTTAATTGTTTTTGGACACTACCTGTGTAAATATCAGCATCTTTACATTGTCCTCACATTTAATAAAATGCCTTATACAATGTAACCAAAAATTGTAAAAACAATGTTGGAAAAGGGTGTCCATGGAGTTTCTTGTCTGTTCTTCTCCATAGGATCTACGAATTGGAACAGACAATTAACTTCACGACTGACTACTGACTGACTACTTGACGTTTCAAAAGTGCCGTTGTATGGTTTATTTGAAATAAAATGGTTTGATTTGATTTGAAAAGAAGATGCTTAGCCTACTCCGTTCCGGTCCCTGTGAGCCTGCGTTCCTCTATGCCATAGCACAGGCTCTGTCTAGTTTGGAATTAGACGGTCGTGTAAGATATGTCAGGTTATTATTATATGCTAAGTTCTACATCTATTTTAATTTTGTTTCAGGAGCGAAATCCCAACATTCCGGTCCATAAACTTATCAACCTCTTATATCCTTATAATCTATTCCTCACCAAAGAACACAAAAAGAACGTAGAAGCAGTACTTCAAAATTTAAAGATTGATACTAGTCCTAAATGGGACATATCTTCTAAAGGGATAGTCTTCAAGGGAAATACAGCCGAAGTTACTATGGAAATTAACGATATTAGGTCGCAATTTCTCGTGCCATGTGGCGAGCGAAAAACGGCAGTGAGGGAGAAAGGGATAGTGAAAACGGCGTACCAGAGTCAACTGTTGAACGAACTGATACTTAGCCATAGTGTCGGTGATTTTTGTATTGTTGGTGAGTATTTTAATACTATTTACTATTATGCCTGCTTTGTTGGTCTAGTAGTTAGCGTATGCGGCTGCTGATCAAGAGGTCTCGGGTTCGATTCCCGGGTCGGACCAAATATTTGTTTGATCCAACAAATATTTGTTTCGGAGTCTGGGTGTTTTCTATGTATATTATGTATGTATTTACAAAAAAAAAGTATGTTTATGTATTTATATCAGTTATTTAAGGTTGCCTGGAAGAAATTGCCTATGGCAATAAGGCCGCCCTTTGTACACTACATATTTATGTTATTTAATATATTGTAACTCTGTAACAAAGTGTGCAAATAAAGAGTTTCTATTCTATTCTATTCTATTTAGTACCTATAATACAAGCTCTGCTTAGTTTGGGACTAGATGATGTTGTGTGTAAGATGTCCGAAATATTTATTTATTTATTATTTAACCGACTTAAAAAAGCAGAAGTTCTCAATTTGGTTGTATTTTTATTTTAACTTCGTGTTCTTTGCAAGAGTTGAAAGAAGAAATTATAAAACATTAATCTCCATTCCCCAGGTCCAAAAGGTTGCGGCAAAAGCCTTTTAGTCTCCCAACTTGCAGCTCTATTTGGCTACACCATAGAGCCTATTGTTCTATACCAAGATATGACTGCGAGAGATCTTGTACAGCAACGAACGACTCTTGATAATGGAGATACGGTGTGGAGGAACTCCGCATTAGTTGATGCTGCTCTAAAAGGACATATGGCTGTATTAGATGGGTTACATCGAATACATGCAAGTACATTGGCTGTTTTGCACAGGTGGGATATTTTGTGATGGCGGTTATTGTGGTTTTGTTTTTAGACTATTTCGTTATTTATTTAAAAGGTAGCTGTGAAAGTTCTTTTCTTTTTATTTAGTAGTTATGTACCTATATTAAATTAAATTAAGGTATTTAATCCAACTCTACAGTAAATTTTAGTTTGTGATGTTAACAACAGAATCAGTACCAATAAATAAAATTTTCTACTACATTTTTAGGACTGTCTATAATATTGATCATACTTATTTCACCTGCAGATTAGTACACGACAGAGAACTTCAGTTACACGATGGAACGAGATTGTTAAGACACGACAGATACGATGAGCTGGTGAAGTCAGGAATGACTGAACAGCAATTAGAAGAAAGTGGCGTGAAGAAAATTCATCCGGCGTTTAGGTAAAATAGTATACTATACTGCAATAGTGGTAGACTAATACAAATGTTCTGTCCTATCTAAAATATTAGGGGATTAATGCCTCTCTCGCTCATAACCTATTTGAAATAGGTGATTATAATCAATCACCGAGGGTAAACAACGAGGCTGCGGTCGGTACCTGGATGGGTGACTATTAGTGACATGATACCATGAGCATCTCCGCGATTCTAAGTTTACGAAAAGCAATCGGTTGTTATCATAGGATAATAGTCGCGAAGCTTTGCTGGAGGCCTTCGGGCGGCTTAAAAGCATACAACGGCAAGATTACGTAGCCACAATATTATCTTTCCAGTCCCCAACCCGTGGCCAGCGTGGGCTCCACAAATTAACACTAAAATTGTAAGCTTTACATTTGAAGGATTTTCGAAAAAACGTTATTGTGATTTACTAACAAAGGTTGGTTGTGTTGTATCTAACAAAAGTTTGAATGGTAGGAGCATAACTGGAGAACAAAGAGTCTTCGACTTATTCTTTATATACAAAACATTTTAACGTTCTTTCAAATCATTCACCCATAACTAAGATGGACTGAGTTGATAATAGAAATATCGACGTAATTGTTACAGAATAGTCGCATTAGCTGAACCTCCAGTAATAGGCCGCGGTCAACAGTGGCTTTCTCCAGAAATATTAAGTTTATTTATATTCCATGAGATGAGGAATTTGAGCAAGAATGAGGAGATCTTCATTATAAATACTTTGGTTTGTATGATTATGTAATTTATATTGAACTTAAGAATAACTCTTTATAACTTTCTAGAATTCGAATCTCCAAATCGGATAGTGCTTTAAAAGTCTAAATTTAACATGCATTACACCTACTGTCCCACACTATCATTTTCAGTGTATATTGGCGAAAACCAGATGTAATGGTGCATTTCATTTTCAGTACGGTGATATATCTAAACCTCTACATTCAATAATTGAATTAGCAGATGTACTAAGAAGGTCTGAAGACAGTACACTAAAGAATTTGTCATCATCACTTTCCACGCGCCAACTTCTCAGAATAGCCAGCAGAATGTCCAAATACCCAATAGACTCGGCTTACGAGACTGTTCAAAGAACATTTTTAGCCAAATTCCTTCCAAACTTAGCAAGAAGAGCATTGGATGGTGCTAGCCAAAAATTGAGTATAGAACCGACCCAACGTTTTGGTATATTCGGGAATAATCCTTTGGAGACTAAAGTCAGCTGTTCCGTCAAAAATAACATCTTGACTATCGGTAAAACAAGTACTGAAATTTTCAAAACCGAGGCTTTGACCAAAGTTCCAGACATCCTATTTTACGATGTACCACAGCATATGATATTACTGGAATGGTTACTCCAAGATTTTCTTCTTGGGAACCATTTATTATTAGTCGGTAACCAAGGTGTTGGGAAGAATAAGATCGCTGATAGGCTTTTGCAACTTTTGAATCGTCCGAGGGAATATATCCAGTTACACAGAGATACTACCGTTCAATCCTTGACTGTCCAGCCTACTGTTAAAGATGGAATTGTTGTATACGAAGACTCGCCTCTCGTAAAAGCCGTGAAAAACGGCCATGTACTAGTAGTCGATGAAGCTGATAAGGCACCAACGCATGTGACTTGTATTTTAAAAACTTTGGTGGAAAATGGGGAAATGATTTTGAGTGATGGTCGTAGAATCGTGCCGAAGAATATGATAGAAAGTTCAGGGGGCGATGTAAGCAGTTTTATTCCCGTGCACGATGATTTCAGAATGATTGTTTTGGCGAATAGACCAGGTTTTCCATTCTTGGGGAATAATTTCTTTGCGTCGTTGGGTGAGTGTTTTTGATTTTGTGTTATTTCTAAGTATTTGACTATAAATCTTACTTTGTTAACTAAACGGCTCTGAAGTTGATATTACTAATAAGTTAGAGTGATCCTGGTATTCTAACTCTAATATCATGTTTTGTGTAGTGAGCACTTTTAAAATTGGAGAATCGCAACTGAGTAATTCTCAGTTGAGATTCTCCAATTTAAGTATTTAAGAAAACTCACGGTAGTAGAGCTAGATCGACTGGGGCGTTACTGTTCTCTCACAGAAGACCCACCTAAACTCCAACCATCCGTGCTGTCGTATTACGTTGGTGAGTGCGATACAGAAGCATCTCACTATACCATAGTGTGAGGTACCATGCTGTATTGTCTGATTCACAATAAGAATGGAGACCATGTAACGTGGCTACACTGCCTCGTTCCCCGTTACCAGACGAGCGTCTCCCCGCTACTCCGCGCGCGGCTATATAAGCAGCGCGCGCCAGAAGAACATCCTCTTTCTGTTCACTATTTGACTATAAATCTTACTTTGTTAACTAAACGGCTCTGAAGTTGGTATTACTAATAAGTTAGAGTGATCCTGGTATTCTAACTCTAATATCATGTTTTGTGTAGTGAGCACTTTTAAAATTGGAGAATCGCAACTGAGTAATTCTCAGTTGAGATTCTCCAATTTAAGTATTTAAGAAAACTCACGGTAGTAGAGCTAGATCGACTGGGGCGTTACTGTTCTCTCACAGAAGACCCACCTAAACTCCAACCGTCCGTGCTGTCGTATTACGTTGGTGAGTGCGATACAGAAGCATCTCACTATACCATAGTGTGAGGAACCATGCTGTATTGTCTGATTCACAATAAGAATGGAGACCATGTAACGTGGCTACACTGCCTCGTTCCCCGTTACCAGACGAGCGTCTCCCCGCTACTCCGCGCGCGGCTATATAAGCAGCGCGCGCCGGAAGACCATCCTCTTTCTGCTCACCCGACGCCCGGCTGCGGGCGGTCTACTCAAGATAAGTGTCTCCTGTTTCTGCGAGGCAACGCCGACGGAACTCCAAGGCCCAAGCCCAATAAAATCCAACTAATTGAAAATTGCTGTAAAATCAATAAACTCCTTGTAAACTCTCGTGTCTTAGTTTACAACTCTTTCTCCTCCTGATATCGTGCACAAACCGGCGACTAAAGCCGAGTTACGTGACAACCAATACTCTTGGATTCTACTCATGCTTTCCATCAGGCAGCATAGAGTCATTATGGCAAGCTTAAATATATAAAAAAACAACACGAATATTTTGTCTATAGGTGATCTATTCTCCTGCCACGCTGTAGACAATCCTTCAATAGATTCAGAAATGGAGCTCCTCCGTTCCTATGGACCTGACGTGCCCCAGGACATCATGAAGAAACTGGTGAAAGCGTTTGCTATTTTGAGAGATAAGGCCGACCAAGGACAGCTAACGTATCCTTATTCTACAAGAGAACTAGTGAATATTGTCAAACATTTGCAGGTAAGGTTATTATGTGACTTTTTATTGTTTTTCATCTTTCTTCTCCTGTTTTCGTCTCCTCGAACAAGCGTTACGTTTCGTCCTCCATTATTACCATCCATAATAGTTTTTCACTCCTGAAAGAAACACCGTTTTCTACTGCGCCAAGTGTTGTGGGTTCGAATACCACGTGGGACAACATTTGTGCGTTGGACAAATTGTTGTTATAAGTAGGGGTGTTCTTTGTGTTCGTTTCATGTATGTTTGTAAAGTCCCCCGCGACACATTCCTAGTGCGGGATTAGTTTAAAAAAAATAAAGGTTGTGTGAAAGTAAAAAAACCTTTATTTGACCACGTGACTTGGTGTTAAGATGACGTCATTCCAGTTCATTTATTACTTTCCTATTATCGATTATGTTTGTAGAATGCCAATAATGGCTAGGGAGCTGGTTTACCAATATTGCATTTATTCATTTTTTTTTCATTCCATTTATAAACACTCATTTTCTCTTTTTTAAATCTATTTCTCTTAGAAATACCCTACTGAAGACCTTGCTACTGCTATTGGCAACGTATTCGATTTTGACCGATACAGTAAAGATATGGCGGATATTTTGCTGGAAGTACTACATTCCAGTGGGCTGCCCATAGAGGGCGTTTTGGAGGGTCGATCCAAAGAGGCTATTAAGAAGATACAGATGACTATTGAGAGAAATAGTGGGTACGTAATAATTTAAAACTTTGGTTACAATTTCAAAATAGATTTTTTTAGTATGTTGCATAGAACCTTTAAGCTTGTTAAAACTAAGTCCACTGAGAACGTTAATAGGAGTTGGCGGGCGAAAAGAATATTCTCGTACAATCATTTTATTGTAGTACTCGATCACGAAATACAGTTAGGACATTGAATAGCAGCCCATGATTAATAATTTTAAATAAGACACTCCACCGAACACGTGATGCTCACACGAGATGATCCACGTTAACTATTCTCGCCAACGATTACGTTCCATTTTAAAGGAACTCACGAACAAATGAACAAATAAACGAACAATAATCATCTAGGAATGGGATCATTGTCACATGTGATCCTTGTCTATGCGTCAGTCCTTTACCTTCAGACACTTAACAGTGTTGCCAGCTAAGATAATCGATACGCCGACAACCTTTTTTTTTTTTTAATTCGGCAACAGTACACTTAATTAAAACCTTTTTTAATTCCAGTAAAGACGTATCATCACCTAAGCATGGTAAGGAAGACCCCAAGAATGAACCCCACGTTGGTGGTAACACGTGGGCTGGTGGCTCAGGTGGAAGGGACACTGCTGGGATGGGCGGTAAGGGTGGACCATACCGGTTGGACAAAGGACATGACGTGCATCAGGTAGGGAATAAAGATTACACAAACTCTGTGGTACCGTATGTTATGTGACATTTTATTGCTGAACCCCGGTGTGTTACTCACGGTTGTTTTTACAATACCGTGTGTAACACAACACACGCGGCAAAAGCTAGTCTAAAAGTATCCAAAGTTACTCCATGTTGGTTTAGTGGTTAGCGTATGCTGCTGATCAAGAGTTCTCGGGTTCGATTCCCGGGTCGGACCAAATGTTTGTGTGATCAGCAAATATTTGTTTCGTAGTTTGGGTGTTTTCTATGCATGATATGTACCTATGTACATATTTACAAAAAATATATATATGTATTTATATGAGTTGTCTAGTATCCATAGTAAACGCTCTGTTTAGTTTGAGACTAGATGATGTTGTTTCAAATCAAATCAATTTTTTTCAAATAAACCAATACAACGGCACTTTTGAAACGTCACATAGTCAGTCAGTAGTCAGTCGTGAAGCTAATTGCCTGTTCCAATTCGTAGATCCTATGGAGAAGAACAGACAAGGAACTCCATGGAGATGGTCAGATGTCCAAAATATTTATCATTATTATTATTATGTATCATCAGCAAACTATCAGCGAAATTGCCGACAAAATCGGCCTAGCCATTTCATAGATTAGCGGGAACAAACAGACAAACTAAACTTATATCCATATTAATCTGTTTCGGAATGATTATAAATATAAAATAGTATGTTTTTTTTAGCTTTCAGAGGTAGAAAAAAATGACGTACCAGAACACGTGAAGAAGGCCGCTCGCGAAATGAACAGGAAGGCTTTCGCGGAACGTCTGAAAGAGATCAACATGAGCGAGTATGATGCTCAACTCTATGAACAGTTCTATAGAGCAGTACAGCCTCAGGTTAGATAATAACTATTTTTTTTAAGAAAGTAGAAAGAAAGAAAAGATGTATTCCAACATCCACATAACAATACATACTTTACATTTATATAACGGAACGAGTCATATCCTATAATATTCGTAATGCCTTGTGCGATTATAGAAAAGGCACCTACAAAGGTGCCTTTTCTACACCCCCCAAAGGTTGGCTGGTAGAGAATGCCTTGGGCATTAAGCCCGCCGATGTACAAAAGTGCATGAAGTTGTAAATAAATAAATAAATATATCAGCATATTGCCGTATCAGCTTTGCCGTATAGGGGCAAACGAGACGAGTGAATATGTTAACACTTCTTTTTCCTCTTACCTCATAATTCTTAGAAAAGAGGAAAGGTTGAGTTCCGGTAACGCCGGTGACAAGACTTAACACGTGTTCCGGTTCGGTCCGCTTTATTGGGAGACAACTCCCGCAATTTACGTCCTGTGATTCGTCGGACTTTACAAACTGACTGCCTCGTTGGTCTAGTGGTTAGCGCATGCGACTGCTGATTACGAGGTCTCGGGTTTGATTCCCGGGTCGGATAAAATGTTTGTGTGATCCGCAAATATTTGTTTCGGAGTTTGGGTGTTTTCTATGTGCAAAATGTATGTATTTACAAAACAAAAGTATAATTATGTATTTATCAGTTGTTTAGTACCCATAATACAAACTCTGCTTAGTTTGGGGACTAGATGACGTAGTGAGTAAAAATGGCTGAAATATTTATTATTATTATTATTTATCGTAGTCCACTACTGGATATGGGCCTCCAATTGCACGCCACTTAGTTCGATCCTCGGCTACTCGCATCCAACGAAAATTAACACAATAAATACATTTTTTTTAATAGATTGGAGCGTTACGAGGTGTTTTAGCAGAATTACAAGCTAAGAAAAAGGAGAGACAGTGGACCCGACATCAGACCAGCGGTGAACTAGATGACGGAAAAATCATTGAAGGTAACTTTCCTATTATTAATCGTTGTTAAGGTCTCTGTGTTGGTAGGTGGACACATACAAAAGTAGACTGTATTTTGAGCTGGTTATAATGCTTAACAACGTAATAATATATACAGATTGGTACAAGTAGTGATCCCAAGCAATGTTAAATGGCGAGTGATCTGTGTTCTCAACAGTTCAACGCAATGAAGTGGGAGTTGCTACACCAGCTTCTCCTTGCTTCCTTGTCACCTGCACCGCACGCCGTTCGCTAACGGTTCAGCCGGTTGAGACCGGCCAACCACGTTGTTGAGGATCAAGTTTCGATTCTCGACAATCGTAAATCAATGTTATTTGTTTTGAATTAGCCTGCTGTTTAGTTACTTAATACGAGTTAATACAAAATATGTAGCAAGACCCTGAGGTACTAAAATTGTTGTTACATTGGATAGCTTCGTAGGGCAAAATTAGTCAAGAAAAGAAACTCCTTATATTAACAGTTGGAACCGTAATCGTAAATCATTATTTTAAAAATATCAATAATTGTCTGTTTGTCTCAGGTATTACTGGCGAACGTTCTATATACCGCCGACGAACTGAACAGGAACCCCCGCCGGGTTCCCCGCCGGAGAAACCCAAGCGGCTTAGACTCGTTGTAGACGTGTCTGGGAGTATGTACAGGTAATAATGATACCATTAATGAAACACATTAGTAAAGTTTTGGACTAAGTAATATAATAAGGGTCTACCGCAGAAAGCAAGCCTCCTTATCACGGCACGTATAGTAAGTCCTGACATTGAAGCATCCAGGGTTTGAGTGGTCCAACCCGAAGTCCTAATTGGTCTACATTTTTAAAAAAATGTATTAGTATCTAATAAAAAGAATGATAATAAATATCTTTATATGTAAACCAATATATAAGTTAAATAACAATATATAGCTAGGTCAATGGCGGCCTTATCGCACTAAGGAATAAGTGTACTACATAATAAGACAATAATTTAGGCTGAGTGTAGACGTGTAAATCCTTTGTAGCTGTTTTGCGTGTGTTCTGTGCTTAAATCCCATTTTAAATTTCCCAGGTTCAATTCGTACGACGGTCGTCTAGAACGTTCCATGGAAGCTGTAGTCCTTCTTACTGAGGCTCTAAAGGGGTACGAAGCCAGGATCCGATATGATATGTACGGACACAATGGTGAAGAATACGCGTGCGAACTCGTTAGAGTGGATAGACCCCCTGAAAACGAGAAACAGAGACTACAGGTATGATAAAATGTTTTTGATTATGTGGCACAAATTGAGAAGTGGTATTTAGGTATGTCATTTTAGAACCTGTAGTATATTCTTCTATATTGTCGGCTCACTGACGCACTCGCCCACTCGCTATCGTCGCTAACAGTCGACTGAACTGTGTCACGACACTGGAGATGACGTAATGCTTCTTTCTCATTCGCTCTTTGTGAACGAGTGAATGAATAACTTAGTAACACCTCATTCATTCACTGTGAACGAGTGTATGAATAACTTAGTGACACCTCATTCATTCGTATTTAACGAGTGAATGAATAACTTAGTGACACATACACTACAGAACTCTTTATGTCGTTCTGCTTCTGTTATATTTGTCTCATATTTTCGTAAATAATTTAAAGTCATATTCATAAAAATCAGAAAAATATTGTTTTAATTATATTTATCTTCTTAATATATATAATTCTTGTGTGAGTGTGTATGTCACTGAACTTCTCTCAAACGACTGGACCGATTTTGATGAATTTTTTTTGTGTGTTCAAGGGGATCTGGGAATGGTTTAGATTCGCAATTGGACCCGGTAGGTGGCGCTGCGATCAAGTTCTGGAATTTTAAAGTTGGGCGGTATGAAGTTCGCTGGGTCAACTAGTATATATATATACATAGTGGGTACAAATACATTTAACATTATATTATCCTTTAATTCCATTCGTATGTTAATCGTAGCCCACGTAATCAAATTTGAGCTGACATGTACTGACATACGCCGTGGGTAAAATACAATACAATATTTATAAATCGTTTTCTTAAAATACAAATTATAATCTCGCGACTAACTAAGCTTCTATTTATGGGCAGATAATCCGTAAGATGCATGCGCTCGCTCAGTTTTGCTGGTCGGGCGACAACACGCTGCCGGCCGCGGAACACGCTGTCAACGCTCTGGCTGCTGAAGACTGCGACGAGGCCATCATGCTGCTACTCTCTGATGCTAACCTTCGCAGGTAACAAATCACCTCTTTTTCAAAAAATATTTTTTTTATTTTTTAATAAAATGTAAGTTTGACTGTGTTTCATGCTCGTATCGCGGAGACAACGTTATGCTGTCGGTCCCGGATGTCATAACATCTGTGGCAATCGTTATTGGGAAGTTTTTGCCCTCACATATTATACCGACAACTACATTGTATTTAATTTTCGAATTCAGTTCGCTCTTAGGGTTTCTGGCGTTCGTTGTCAGTTACTATGTGGAAAAACTGATATTCAGGTAAATCGGTTGAACTAATAGCCGACCCATATAAAACTAGGAATAGTAAAAGCTAGGAAGTTTTTTGAACAACTGCATCATCATCAATAACCCATAATATGCCACTACTGGGATCAGGACTCCAGGGTTAAAGACACAAGTCCCCAACTCCCCACGCTGGCCGAGTGCGGGTTGGGGACTTTCAAGACAACGTTGTGTGTTTTTAATCCGCCCGAAGAACTACGCTTCTAGGCTGTTATCAACAACTGTATAAAAATAAAATAAGGATATTATTTTGATCATCAGGTATGGCATCCAGCCCGAGGAGTTGGGAACCATTTTAACGTCAGATCCTAGAGTTCAGGCACACGTGATATTCATCGGTAGCTTGGGCGACGAGGCTGACACGTGAGTGTTAATAAAAAGTTCAATTGCATAAGGTTTTTTATAACGTCATATAATATCCTACATTAAGTTTACCGCGTCTCTAGTGTAGGACGCCCACAGGCGAGGTGGAGTGACAACCTGTATATCATGGCTGGCAGGAGCTGGATGCGAGAAGCTCGAAATCGATCAGAGTGGTGTGCAATGGGAGAGGCCTATGTCCAGCAGTGGACTGCAATAGGCTGATGATGATGATGATAAAATGATATCAAATTAGCAAATTAAATGTTTTTTTATTTACGAACTAGTTTTGCTCGCGGCTTTGCCTACGTGTTATTCTGATGTGTAATTTTGATTGCCTTTTTCACCCGCATTGGGGTGGAATTTTTCAAAAGCCTTCGTTAGTGCTCATAACCTCATAACGCTAACTTGTGAAAATTAATTCTCTGTATTACTTTTTTACAGACTCCTGCGCAGGTTACCAGCGGGTCATGCGCACGTGTGCATGGACGTCGCCTCTCTACCACAGATAATGCAACAAATATTCGCTTCTTCACTATTACAGTCATCTTCGTGATGATCACACAGCTATAGAAAAAATAATAGAACAATTTGTATGTGAATTATTTATTTCCTTGTATACCAAATCATCAACAACTATCAGGAAAAGTATTTATGTACTTATCACTTGTGTAGATGTCGTTGTGTTTCAGATATCTGAAGTATTTATTTAAATAAAGCTGTACATAGACCTGTCCTTAGAAAGGAAGCCACCGCTTCAGAGTTGACATATGCTCTCCAACTAAACGGTTTGTCTCTTCTGGGCTGTCCTTTCTGTGCAGTGCAGTTAAAACCTGGAACTCTCTACCAGCTTACGTGATTCCCTTCTTCTATTGACTTTTGTTTGATTGCCTTGTTGGTGTTGTAGTTAGCGTATGCGGCTGCTGATCTAGAGGTCTCGGGTTCGATTCCCAAATTATTATTTGTTTCGGTGTCTGGGTGTTTTCTATGTATAATATGTATGTATTTACAACCATGTTTATGTATTTATATCAGTTGTTTAGTACCCATAATACAAGCTCTGCTTAATATGGGACTAGATGATGTTGTAAGATGTCCGAAATATTTATTTGTTCTATGACCCTAGCTCATACAAGCGGGGTGTGAAATAAGCATCTTACTAGGCCGCCATAGTGTTGGGCACCGTTCTGCATTGTCCGCTGTGGCAGTGAGGACGGTGACCGTCACTCCTGGATTCTGTTCATGCTTTCTATCAGGCAGGGTCATTTTGGCAGCTAATATAAAATAAGGCGGTTTTGGCCTATTGTACCACACTGATTGTACAGGAATCGTTTTAACTTTTCCTTCTCTTTGTAGTACCACAGAATACATAATAGTAACCATACAGAAGACTGACTCCGAAAAGTAAATTAAAGAAATCGGGACCCTAGGCGTCAAAAGATTAAGTTCAATTCAGATCGCACAGCGCCGAATCAACTACAATTATATTTACCTACCGTTGCGTCTCTTTCTATCGTGTAACTTTTACCTGTTCTGACGATGTATAGTCGACCGGCTTGCTCGTCCGGGCAGGCAGGCGGCCGACTATACCTAAACTGCGGAGTGACACCCCCCTGGTAGTACTGTAGTCATGTGCAGTTTTCAGAAGAAAAATAAATTGACGTGACAAGGGAATATGGTTTACAAGTGTTAGGATCTAGTGGGTAAGTCAGGACTCTGATTATTTTGACAGATTAGACATTTAAGTGAAATAATATTCTACTCTTGTAATATACAGTTCGTATTATTTTTCTATGAATATAATTTTCATTGTCATTATTTTGCTATGAATGTATTTCTGTTAATGTTTATTTTTGGATAGAATATAATTTTCATTATATTTTGAATTTCAAAAAATATGAGATAAAAACAAAAGTACAGTTGAAGTAGATATCCCATAAAATAAATTAATTTGTGAAATTACGTTCAGTTTTTAAATTCTTGTCTCGTTTAGTTCACACAATTGTTGACTGAACTTTTTAAGAAAAAATAAGCTATTGTAATAACATATCTAATAGAGCAATACAGGCGTGTGGATCTCGGTGGGGGGGGGGGGGGGGGTTAGAGGTAGTCATAATGTCATAAGTCATAGCGTATTTTCCGATACAAAACCAGTCGGTCATTGTTGTGGAGAAATATTCACACATGCACATTTTAGACTGAATAACAAAAACTCCTACCTGTCACTACGAACTCACACATAGCAATTAAATCAAAATAAAATTAGAATCTAAAATATTTTTTCACATACACATAAACACGTTTTGTATTATAACAGTGTATTTCATATGCCCATTTGGGCTTATGTTTTGGCAGAGGGAATGGGCCTACGTATAGTGACTTCCTACCGTTGCTCTATGTAATTGATTGTACGTATTTATGTATTGGTTTTGAGATTATATAAATAGGTATTTAAGAGATTTTACAATGTCAATTGAATGGTGTAGGTAAAGTAAATTAAAAAACTAAGGTCCACAGTTTTAGGTCTTAACTTTTAGTACCTCAGTTTTAGTCGATGTTTGTCTTTAAATAATTTATTATTTTATATTTATTATAAATCTTACACATGTGACGGTAAATACTTGTAGATTACATTCCTAAATATAAAATAATATATGTATAAATATAAGATTTTAATAGTTACCGTTGTACATAATATATTTTTTATCATGTGAAACATTTTTTGTAATATTTAATAATATATTTCTAATATTGAAATAGAAATAATAAATGTTTGAACTAAGGGAGGTTTAATTATTTAGTCCAAGAAGAAGTTCCTGGTTAAGTTTCTTTTTTTAAAAACGACAAGTCCCGTATTAAAGTTATAATTGTGCCCCCACTCTTGGATTCTGCTCATGCTTTCCATCAGGCAGGGTAGAGTCACTTTGGATGGCTTAAAATAAAAAAAAACGAAGGACTTAACAATGATACAATAAAACAAGGTATGCACTCTGAGACACTTCCGAACTTTATAATTTGGGGGAAAATAATCACTATGGAGAAATTTAAAAAAATCCCCAAGTGAATAACCATTATACTTAATAATAAGTGATAAATTTTCTCCAAGATTATAAAGTTTGAGAGCCTTCGATAGAGGAGGTGACGGGTCTTGTGTCACCTACGTCAACACCGTGTCTTGGAGTGCCATACCTTGTTTCTTTGTATCATGGACTTTCCAACCATATTTACAGAACAAATTGCTAATAAAGTGTTTATTCCACACTAACTCGATTGTCACCGTGAACGTATTTAGCGTGTCGATTGGTATAAATATTGGTAAAATCGGTAGGTACATGTGGCCAGACGCATGGTCGCTTTCACCAATGTCTTCTTAATTTGAGGGGCCACCTAGAGAGAGTTAGGTAACCCTTAGCGAAATTTATCTTTTCACCCACATTTAGGGGACCCTTTGTAATATAACTAAGGCGATTCATACACTGGCGACGCGCCCACGCGCGTAGGCGCGGGGCAGCCAATCCTAAATCTGCTAGCGGCACGCGCTCACGCGTCGTAGCGCGTTTTCTGTGTGTTGGACCTGGCGTGATTTCTATACTAATTGATGTACTTGCATACAATATTAAAATCTGCCACTCCGCGCTACGCGCGGGGCAGTGTGTGAATCGCCTAAGTGCTTAGATTTCTCGAAAAATTTCGGGGGCTCCTATTAAAAGTAGACGGTTTTTTTATCTATATTTAAGCCTACCAAAGTGACTACTCTGCCTGATAGAATCCAGGAGGAGGGGTCACTATCCTCATTGTGAGGGTAGGCAATGCAGTACGGTGACCCAACCCTGGTCAGATGTTTCTGCATCATTCTCAGATGATGGAAATGACGTTCACCAACGAAATAAGACACCAAGATTGCTGTTATTATTAGGATGGTCTTCTGTGTGAGGGTAGTACTGCCCCAGTTGAGCCATCCCATTCGTGCTGAAATCAGCATGGCTCTACCTCCGGGTTTAAATACGGTTGATGAATCGGGCGTCAGAATAACAATTTATAGATCACCACTACGCTATTAATGTTTTCAAATATATATATATAAAATATTGAAGGTATAACTCTTGTCTCAACACACCAAAGCAATGTAGTCCGAAGTATGTCAACCCGCTTCTTGCGAAATAAAATCTGATACCAAATAAATCTTTTGTTTACCATTTATTGTTGCATAACAATTAACTAATTGCGGTTAACCCACAAGTAACATATGCATATTAAGTAATACACACATGCAAAGACAAACCTCAGTAATAAAATGTTAATTTTTAATTGATACAGTGAGGAAAGATTTGAAATATGTGTTTCAAAATTACAATTATTTCTTAGGACATGTTTATGTTAAGCATTAAATCGTTGCTTTTGTGAACACATTGTGTTATGTATTTGATGCCTTGAATATGAACATGCACAAAATAGTCCACTGTATTGAGAAGGGTTCAAGCGGTTATAGCCAAGTAACCTTAAGGCGCATTTTCATTGGTCGTTAGAGCCAGCATGCGGGGTACGGGAGATTTCTGTTCAAGCATGCCATAGGGCCAAAAATAGCGTTTTATCGGCATAATATTGTTTTTAATATTAACTACGATTAGTTACATCAATTTTTGTTTGTTTGCTGGTATTCCTAGTGCGGGTGTTTTAAAAAAATCCCATGATATAATAAAGAGGGGTAATTTATATAAAAACAGGGTACAAACTTAAAATTAATTTATTTTACAATCTAACAGTTTTTTTTTTGGTATATATAGTAGCTGACTGCACCGCGTCGTCTCCGCGCTGACAGCCTTCGTATCAACGTGCTTTCTTCTTTAATACTATGTCAGGATTTGACAACTGGAAAGAAAAGAAAAGAATTTAGTTCTAGTTTTTTTAAAATATATATAGGCGGCAAACGAGCAGACGGATCACTGGATGGTGATTGCCGCCGCCCATGGACACCCGAAACACCAGAGGAGTCTCAGGTGCGCTGCCGGCTTTTGAGATGGGAGTACGCTCTTTTTTTTAAGGTTTGAAGGTCGTATCGGTCCGGAAATACCGCAGGCGACAGTTGATTCCACAATTTAGATGTGCGAGGTAGGAAGTTTCGGAAAAAACGCACTGTAGTGGACTGCTAACCATCTAAGTGATGTCAGATTCAGATACTTTAGTTTGAATAAATCAGATTTGGGAATCGGAAGCTTTAGATAAAATACATTTAGTAGGAAAGGGCCCATTCATTTCTTAGGTAAGACATTTTTTACTAGTTTTTGACACTCTCCCACTTCTCAATAAGAAAAGAAAAGGAATGAGCGGACCCCTCGCCTCTAATTAATATTTATTACGTACGTAAGAATTTAAAGAAAAAAAATTAATGTTTTGATTTTTTTATTTTTAAAACTAATTTTAGAAAAGTTTCCAACCTCGAACATACTGGACTCATTTTAATCATTTATAAATGTCACTACTCCTAAATTGACGTATTTTTCTGATTTAACGTAAGAAATTGATATTTCTTACTTATTATTTATTTATTTATTTTACAACTTCATAGTACACTCATAAGGTATTAAATTTTGTACATAGACATAAATAGAAATTAAGAATTTGATGTTTCTTCCAGACAACCTTTGGACGGATATTGTAGGATTAGATTTTGGGTGGACATAATCTATTTATTTAACATAATCTATGTAATTATATGATTAAATTATATAAATGATAAATGATAAATGATATTTATTTCTGTAAGTAAATCTTTTCAGACATTTTTACAAGTCGGTATATGATATGATTATCATCTTACTTCTTCTACTTCTTCCGAGCCTTATTCCCAAGTTTATTTGGAGTCGGCTACTAGTTCAACCGGTTTTACCTGAATTTCAGTTTTTCCACGGAGCGACTGGCATATGACCTCCGCAACCTTACGGAGAACTGAAATTCGAAGATTGAACTAGTTGTCAGTATATTTGAGGGCACTGATTTCCCAATAACGATTGCCATAGATGTTCATGACAACCGGGACCGACGGCTTCACGTGCTCTCCGAGGCACGGGCGTGAATCACCGGTTTTATCATCACTAATATTCTAAATACGAAACTAAGTCGGTCTGTTGTGTGTTGTGCTTTCACGTCAAACTACTGAACCGATTTGAATGAAACTTGATACAATGACAGATAGTCTAGAGTTTGAGAAAGGGCATAGGCTACCGCGATAGGCTTTTTACCGCGATAGGCTTTTTACCGCGATAGGCTTTTTACCGCGATAGGCTTTTTACCGCGATAGGCTTTTTGCCGCGATAGGCTTTTTGCCGCGATAGGCTTTTTACCGCTATAGGCTTTTTACCGCGATAGGCTTTTTACCGCGATAGGCTTTTTACCGCGATAGGCTTTTTACCGCGATACCCGACATACACGCGGGCTAAAGCAAGTGTAATATAAAAGGAAAATTACTAAAGAAAAAGAACAATTCTAGAAAATATGTACGGCTATCTATTTATAAATATACTCAAATCGACTGTTCGAGAAATCTCTCAACTTGTAATTTAAAATTATAATCCTATATTAATTTTAGCAAACTTGAATGGGTAGATATCATTAGCTTCTCTTACCGAGATCCTACATTGATCTTTAACGTTTGACATTTGATTCTAAGAAATGGCGACTGCAATGAGCTTCAGTTCATCAAAGGTGAACTGAAGCTCATTGCAGTCGCCATTTCTTAATACTGTTGAGACACAACGTACTTAACCTACTCACTTTACTTCGTTGTGCTTTGTTTACATTAGAATAAGTTCAACTGTTAATAGATACTTGTGTTAAGAGGCGGTTGCTCCCACTTGCCGTTAAAAACCATCAAACAACCCAGTTGAAGTCAACACATCAATGCTTTTATTTCATGACTAGCTGAACCGCGGTATTAACTGCGGTCATTGTTGTAAATCGTGTGTAACACCGCGGAGCAAAGCTAGTCTTAAAATCTTCTTATGCATTCATCTTTCTGCCAGTGATAGTCCCATCAAAATCGGTCTCGCTGTTCCAGAGATTAGCCAGAACAAAAAGACAGACAAAAGTTATGAAAAATGCTTTCTTGTTGTAAGCATTTAGTAAAAAACTAGTTATTTTCACACCAATTTTATTTACTTGTCTAGATTTGGCTTAATTACTAATAAGTAATACGTCTCACGTATGTACAGGACTGACAACCGTTGGGGTAAACGTGTTCTTGAGTGGAGACCGCGTCTCGGCAAACGTAGGTAGGACGTCCACAGGCCAGGTGGAGTGTTGATTTGCGCAAGACGGCTGGCAGGAGCTGGATGCGAGCAGCCGAGGATCGAACTAAGTGGCGTGCAATTGGAGAGGCCTATGTCCAGCAGTGGACTGCGATAGGCTGATGATGATGATGATGATGATGATGTACTTTATACCCCTTTTTAAGAAGCGCCACAAACACAGTGCAGTAGGCTAATTAATTATGAACATTTCTTCACCTTTATGAGTTGATAACTATCATTAGTAGGTCAACGATTACATTAATATGTGTGCAAACCTGTTCTCAGATAGACGATCCTATGTCTAATTCACAGTTGTCAGTTGTCAGGCCTTTTCAAAGTGATTGTAACCTTCGAATACAAGAGGCATTTTACTTCTGAGATCTTAAGGTCAAGCTTTAAGTCTATATTTCTTGGATTATGCACACCGAGCAAAAGAGAACAGTGACTCACAATTAAGGCTACCGCGAGTAAATTCGCCGCCAGAAGCGCTAGTGTAGAATAAGGTATGAAATATCAAATTAGATTGTATCTGCACGCGAGAGTTTATCTTATATATAAAATCTTAAATATTAAATTCTCGTGTCACCATTTTAGTTACCATACTCCTCCGAAAGAGCTGGACCGATTTGTATGAGATTTTGTGTATATATCAGGTTAATTTTATTTATTAAATGCTTTATACACTTCTGTGATACATAGGACATTCCCTACCGGCCTACCTTTAGCTGGTAAAGACCTTACATAATAATCTTGTAAGATGTACAGGATTTACAAATGTAATTAATATAATTTATTACTTATATTAAATTACATTGAGATATTGATTTAGATATTTATATCTAAATAATAAGATAAATATGTCGGACATCTGACACAAAAGTTATTTATTTATTTAACAACTTTATGCACAAAATGTACAAACTTAGGTTACGTTCAATGGGCGCAGGGGCGCCACCAAGACAGTTTATATTCAATGAATGTATCTTTCTAATTTTATCGGCAAATTGACTTCCTTAACCGAGCGAGCAACACTTTTAATATATCCGTTAGAAAACTAGGAGGGAGGTAGGGAAATTTTTGGACAGTTATCTATACCATACCTCATGTCTTTCCTGAATCCGAATTTAAAATTCAGATGAAATAAGTGCAGCAACTGTTTTTTGACTTTCGCGACTTTACACATACTCATGCTTTTGCTGTAAACGGGACTTAATTATCGTAACCTTTTTAATTTTATCGCGAATAAGTTCCGTTTAAAGCAAAAATTATGAGTATAAGTGCAGCGGTTTGGCTATGAAAGCGTAACAGACAGATTAAGATGTTTTTGAATTTATAATATAAATATCGAGTATGGATCAACCTTTAAAAGCATTGTTAGTTACTGCTCCTTTCCGTAACAACTACATAATACTCGTATTTAATTTCTGAAATATTTGTAAAATGTTATTGTTATTTTAAATTATACCAGCTGACCAGGCGAACTTCGTACCGCCCGATTTTAAAATACCAGAACTTGATCGTAGCGCCACCAACCAAGTCCAATTGCGCTTCTAAATCATTCTCGAATCCACTTGAACACACACAATTTTTTTATCAAAATCTGTCCAACCGTTTAGAAGGAGTTCAATTACAAACACACGAACAGAATATTTACAAGTATATATATATATATATAAAGATTTTACAACTCTTAACATTACAATAATTGTAGACCTTGACCGTGATTGGTTTATTCTAGTGTGAGGTAATGTATTACATTATGCGTACATATTTTTATTTTTAAATCGCATTTGTTGTGGTTTATGATATTTTACGTAAGTACATAGAGGGATAATAATTGAGTCATTGCGTCTATTATAATGTGCGTACGTAATTATTATATTTTAAACTGTAGAAGATTATATTCATATAATGTAAATAATGAATAATTACGTATTACGGGAAATAATGTGCTCACGGCAGGTACTTAATGAGTAAATACTTCTGATTTGCATGAAAACATGACGACACAATGACGGAGTCAGCCCCACTTCAAAAGTGTGTAAGTGTGATACAACATCACATAGTGGTTGCATTGATAAAAAATTGGCCAAATGTATGTCAGGCCACGTATAGATAGTTGTTTACTTATTATTTCGTTATTTTTGTACTACTTTCCGACTAAGCGTATTTCACAAGTTAGGCCATTGTAACTACCAAAGTTATCTAAGCCCTTATAGTTTTTCTACAAAGTTTAGCACTGGGATTAATATCATGAACTGTTTTAGAATTTTTGAGATTTTTAACTGGGACGCCTGTTTTAACAAAAAAATGCAACAAAAGTTGAATAACTCGAAATCGTTTGCGCATATCTAAATCAAAAAATCGTCTTAGCTCATGATACCCCACACGATGGGGTAGACGGGAGAAAAAGTCATGCCCACTTTACATGTAGGGAGGTACCTCAAATAAAATCAGTTTTCGTGATTTTACCACTTTTACACACGTTCACGTGATAAAAACACATAACCATACAAAGTTAATTTGTTTAAGCACTAACCGTTTAGACAGTAGGTCGTAAACGAACGGACATGAGGAAACTATAAGGGTTCCCAGTCATGAACTATGAAACCCTAGAAATGAAGAACAAACCTAACAAGAAGACCAGATAAAACTATAGAGCTAAACGTTAGAGGGCAGCCATAAGCAGGCGTTCCCCTCTGTTAGAGCATAGGCATAATTATACAGCCATAAACACAAATAGCATTATGCATTATACTGTTAAGAGATAAAATATTGAATGTGTTTATGTATGTGTGTGATTTTTTTGTTTTATGTGATATGTGTGAGTTCCTAGTGACAGACGATTGTTTTCGTATGTAAGTGTTAAATGTGTATGTATGAAACGAAAAAAAATTAAAGACTTTTTGTATTGCTAAAAGACACCATGGTAACTCCGGCTCGGGGGTTTGTGATGCTCTATGGTTAAAGACAGTCTGCAGGAGTTCTATTTTCAACAATTTTAATACTCTGTTGGACTGTCTGTTGTACTGCTGGCCATAGGTCTCTCTTTAGAAAGGAGTTAGTTATGGGTATATCGTGTCAAAATTTGGTCTCAATCAGTGCATGAGTTTCTGAGTATAAATACCAACTCAATATTTTTATTTGTAGGTTTAGGTACGAGTAATTAAGTATTATATGTACCACTAGTAGTACTAATACATATATACCGTCTTATATATAACAATGGTGATTTATTTTTACCCAATTTCGGCCACGGTGACCAATCTAAACGGAGAGAAGAGGAAATATTGAAATACACATATTCCACATGTACATATTATAATCATAACATGTATTCACATTACAGGGAAAGCGACCTTGTTTGTAGAATTATAGAGCCAGAAAACAATCAACAAAGTTACGGATGTTAGAAGGAAATGATTGTTGGTTTTAGTGATCAAACACGAAACTTATAGTCTGCGGTTTTTAGTGAGTAAGAAGTTATATATACGATGTTATTAAAATAGTGTAAATACCAGTCTTAAAGTTTCTTACCAGAAACATTACGTACTTAAAACTGATGGTTTTAGAATCTAGTTTTAATATTGTAGTCTTGTTCTAAATATGTAGATATCTCGTTGCCCATGACTGAAACAATCCTTATTAATGTAATGAATAAAAAAAATGGCCAAGTGCGTGTCAGGCCACGCATAGAATAGGGTTCCGTAGTCGGCATAATGGTAGGTAGATTTAAAATATGGGCTACTATCATGATTTTTTTTAGATTTTTTGAGCCTGTTTAGCTTTTAGAGGCGTCTCCCCCACGCTTTAGTTTTAGAAAAAAAGCGCTTTCAAATTGAATGACTAAATCGAATATGGTTTAGAAACTTCTAACCACGACGAAACGTCTAAAGGTAACTCAAACAAAAATATTTTTCTTTTTTATTGTAGCACTTTGTTCGCGTAATTACGCGTTTGGGTGGAAGTTCGAGGACGGACAGACGGATATGGCGAATATATAAGGGTTCCGAGTCATTAATACCGAACCCTAAGAAGTGAGACTATTTGATTATGCATTTTGAATACACAAATAAATTAAGGAACTAGGAAATAAGAAACTAGATGAAGAACACAACAAAACAAGGTAACATAAAGAACAAAGAAATAAAAACAATCATTTTGCGAATCAGAATTCATAAAATAAAATTCGAGAAATTCAAAGAATTTTAAGTGTGTTTAAAAAATTGATACATTTCCATTGAAGCCTCAAGAGACCGAATATTGATGTAGATAAGTATAAGTCAAGGTTATGTACTGAAGGTTATTGAACAAACGATGCCTTCGTAAATGATAACATCTGATATTGTGTGGTGTCCGGTTTTGTATTGCACAACCAACTTTCAACTCGAAACCTCTTGGTCATTTGCGCCGCAGGAGCTTATCAATATTTACCAAAGTATTATTTTAATATTTGTTACATATAGTATACTAGTTTTGAACACGGCCCCGCTTGCGTGTATGTCGCTTAAGTATAAAAATATTTCCATGCTAAATTTCATTAAAATCGGTAAAGCGTTTTAGCAACATACAGACAGTTACATTTGTTGTTATAATATTACAAGTATGAATTAGTCGTTGGAATCAATATAATATGATGAAAAAGGAAGTCAGCTTTAATGAATCAATCAATTTAAATTTTTCGTATACCCGAAAAACAGATAAGAGTTAGAAAAGATTACTTTTACCCCATTGCATGCAAAAGCCATTACAGAAATACTGTTTTATTATACTATATTTAATTATACTTATTTATTTTAAAACTTAATGCATGTGGAGAACAAAGGCGGACTTAATGCCATTAGGCATTCTCTACCAATCAACCAGGTGTCAAGTCAGGTGATGAATATATGCGACTGTTGATCAAGAGGTCTCGAGTTCGATTCCCGGGTCGGGCCGAATGTTTGTATGATCTGAAAATATTTGTTTCGGAGTTTGGGTGTTTTCTATATCATCATCATATGTATGTATTTACAAAAAAAGTATATGTTTTTGTAAAGTTTGCGGTACTATAAAAAAAAACATGTTTGTAAACAGTATGTCTAAAAATATTATAAAAATCGCAATATTTCAATTTGAACTCTACAGAAATTTTACACTACAAATTTGCTTATAGATTTTGATTATCATGCTATCGATTCTAATATGGTTATGTAACGAAATTTACTATGAAAAAGAACAACTACTTTTTCTATTGGGTTCGCATATGTACAAGCTAGGCAACTAGTTTTTATATTACGAGAAAATAACATTTGTTTGTGTGTGTGTGTGCAACATTTTCAGGCATGATAATTATACATACAAACCTGTTTTCGTATTTATACAAATAAATAAAATAGAAATGTCTACTTATAATATCAAATTAACAATTGAAAGTATATACAGTACTTACATTATATAAACCAACATAATTTATTTATTTACCACTTCATTGTACACCAAAAAAGTATCAAATTTAGTTCACAGGTAAAATTGATTGTCTGTCTGTTTTTTTCTGGGTAAACTTTGAAACTGCTGATCCGATTTTCACGGGATTTTGATTTGCAGATAGCTGATTAAAGTGTGGTGACGGATTAAGAATACATAGTGTCACCACTCCTATTCATCCCGCGGGTGTCGTAAAAGGCGACTAAGGGATAAACTACGCAAAACAACATCAATGCAAGGAGAAGGAAAACTTGAAATCAACCCTTTACCAACCCGTCTGGCCAGCGTGGTATAGTAGGCCAAAACCTCCTTTCAAAGGAGAGGCCTATGTCCAGCTGTGGACTGTTAAAGGCTGTTGATGATGATGATGATAACTGATAGCAATATGCTATATAAGGAGTAACTTATTATATAATTTTTATTCTGTGTCACGATTAACAACAATAACCGCAGGTTACACAGATATGCACTAAGATAGTTTATCATCAATCATCATCATCAACAGCCTTACACAGTCCACTGCTGGACATAGGCCTCTCCTTAGAAGGAGGTATTGGTCTACTATACCACGCTGGCCAGACGGATTGGTTTAGGGTTGGTTTCAAGTTTTCCTTCTCTTTGCATTGATGTTGTCTTGCGTAGTTTATCCCTTAGTCGCCTTTTACGACACCCGCGTGGGATGATAGTTTATAATATAAATTAATAGATTATCATAAATAATATTCCTTGCGTCTTCCGCAATTCTCACATAGTGCTTTTAAAGTCATATGACATTACATTCACTTCAAGCTTTTTAAATACAATATCTCAAGGCTTTTCCTAATTTGTAACTTATCACAAATAAAATGTTAAAATACAAGAGTGAGTATTAAATAACTTGCAACAAAGTTACAAGGGCGAAGTTTTGTTCTTATACGAGCTTACCAAAGTGTTTGATGGAAAGCATGAGCAGAACCAAAGAGTGGTCTCCAACCTCATTATGAGTGCACACAATGCACCATTACGGCGTAGTGAGATTTTTCCTAGTCATCGGTTTAAAAAGATGAAGTTAAAAAAATCTCATGACCATTTTATTCCATCAGAATTTAAATTAATGAGATCTTTCTTATTAAATAATGAGTGACAAGAATTAAAAATTATCATATCACATTTTATTTAATTTTGAGTAAATTTGGAATTCATTCTGTGTTATCCTTGCATATTTGGATCAAGGTGTATAATAAATCAGAGCTTAAAAGTATAATGAATGTATGTATGTTTAGGATTACTAGATCGACCATAGTTTTTTCTCTTTCCAACAGCCAGTGTTGACTCACTTTGACTCACACTAAACAAATTAAAATAAAACCTCGTCATATAGCAATTAAAATCAAATAAAATTTACGATTTTACGATATATATGACGATAATTAATCGAAAAAATCGAACGAAGTTCTGCAATGGAGATTTCTATGTCCAGCATATAGGCTGGATATGGGATGATAAAGGATTTGCATAACACGTCTTTGAACAGATTACATTGTCGCAACATTTTATAACAAAATCTTTTTGTGCTAAGTTCCTCGCAATTTTCTAACACAATTGAACAAAGAATGTCAATATGCAGATATATAGCATGCCATTTGTTTACAATAAAAAGAGCGTAGAAAAGCGCACAGATCTTTTAAAGTTTATGGGTATTCATATAATTCATTATTATATTTAAAAATGATTTTGTTGAGGACAAATCGTTTAACGACAATACAACCTCATCTAGGAACAATTAGAGTACTAATGACGAAGTACAAATCAACTTTTACAGCAACATTACACTCAATATACGTTAATTCCACTATGTTCACCTGGGTGAATCAATTCAAAGGTGAACAAAGGTCTCTACGTATGTCAAATTATTTCTTATAGGTGAAAGTAGGACACCAAATAGTCTAGTCCATTTCCTCTCATGATTTCATCCAGATAGTGAAATAAACCAAAATATATAGTGTTTAAGCTCAGTGTTATGTAAACTCTTTAAATACAAACGAGTTTTGTGTCACTTTAGCTATCCTTGTATCACGCTGACTAGAATTGTGTCATTTAGACCAGCCTCATGTCACCTTGAATGTTGGGTAAGAGGTAAATTGGCTCACCTCATATTACTTTCACCTCCTTTTGGTCAGTTTTGTATAAAAATAAATATTCTATATATTTGTTTATATTGTATACACACAAAATTAAACAAAAGATGAATTAGAAAATGTGTAAATGTAACAATCGTCGGTCTTTTATCTTTAACTATAACTTATAACCTTAATTTGGTGATTTATAATTAGTAATGGAATGTAATAATACCCTTTGAATGACATAAAGTGCATTGTTTTTTTAAGCACTTGTATAAGAAAATGTGATGAGTTGTAACATATAGTAAAGGGTATTTAGTTGGCCACTTTATGTTGGAACTTGATGTGTTTTATGATATTGAATGATATTTAATTTTGTTGTTCCAACGTTGATACATATTAAACCGAATATTACGAAATATATTTATTTTACATGAACACAATTTTAATACATTACTCTATTTCGGTATTTTTATTTTAAGAATTACGTAAAAACGTCCTGAGTATTGTATAAATTTAATAATATATACAATATAATAATAAATATAAATACCTAACTAAATAAAAACTTAAAATAATTTAGTGTCTTTATTCACACAATTTTAATTCATTTGAGATTCATTTAGTTCTTACAGTAAGTGATATCAAAACAAAAGAACTTAAATTTAATAAATACATTCTTGCACTTTCACTTTCAAAAAAAAGTATATTGATTAATGGTTTTAAAATTAATTTTAAATTTACGTAGATACTTTCATTATGGTAATATGTGTTCGTTACTAAAATCAAACAAGACAGACTTACTTTAATACATTTGGTAACAACTAGGAGGTGGTCTGGTGGGCATTCCGGTTTGACTGCTGCAGAGTCAACGGCACTTAGTGCAACGAGCGCTGCAAACACCGCGAATAAAACAGCAAACAGCTTCATAGTAACACGTCCTCACCGGCGCACGAGTCTCAAACCAATGCCCGCGGACCGACACACTGTCTTTTATATTGTCACTATCGTGACATTTACTCAAGGGTATCACATATAATATTGCAAGCGTTATTTATGAAAATACCATTAGATAATACTCCTTAAATATTACCTTTTCGTTTTATGGTCCCAAACATGAATAATATAATGTTTTAAATATCTTTATGGAAGTAGACATACATATTAGACACAGGCATATTCTTTTGTTATTTTAATTGCGTGGCAATAGGAAGCTATGTTTGAGAATTTTATCAAAATGCCAAAGTTCGTTTTAAAATCCACTAGGAAATGTCATCGGCCGTATTCATTCCGTGGCTGTTGTAAGAGTCGACTTAGGGAGCAAAATTTGAAAACTCAACTAAGTCAGCATGCTAACTTTTCTGTCTCAGAACTGGAGGGATCAAGCAGCTTAAGATATTCTCGGCTCTTGAGACACGTTATGCTAGATTAAGAAATAATAGATGAATAAAATAAAAAGAGGAGAACGACATCAATGCATGCTTAACTCAGCTAAATCAATTTCTAGTAATGAAAATTTGACAAAATATTATATTATTGTTTTAAAAGGATCAGAATAAAAACAGAGGAAACAAACGCATGCTTTCATATTAAGTTGGCATTCTGTAAAAGGGTAGTACCACCCCGCTTGAGTCGACCAGTTCGTGCTGTATCTGCGTGGCTCTACTGCCTTTAGTTCGAACCTTAAACATCAAGGGAAAAGCTACAATTACACTGACGCGAATGAAGCCGGGCACAAAACCTATATAATATTAGTTTTATTACGTTATATTTATGATATTAAAATACACAACCTTGATACGAATAGTGAATGCGACATATTACTTCCATATATGTATTAAAAAAACACTATTTAAAAAACTTGTTTTGCTTGTATTATAACTTGACTTTAAACAAACAGATACGTTTAGTTCTTTGTGTTAATAATTAAATACAGCATAAGAATGTATAATCAAATACATGCTAATATTATAATTCGAAAGTATATGTCTGTCTGTTACGTTTACATGGCTAAACCGGTGCATCGATTTTAATGAAATTGGGAATAGAGATGTTTCGATTTATGAGAACGGATAGTATATAATAATAATAAATAATAAATGTTATGTAAAAGTGTCCCCAAACTAAGCAGAGCTTGTATTATGGGTACTTAACAACTGATATAAATACATAAACATACTTTTTTTTTGTAAATACATACAAATTATGCAAACACCCAAGCTCCGAAACAAATGTTTGTGGATCACACAAAAATTTGGTCCGACCCGGGAATCGAACCCGAGACCTCTTGATCTGCAGTCGCATACGCTAACCACCAGACCAACTAGGCAGTCAGAATAGGCTACTATATAACAGATAACCAGCTATTAGGCGGACGGAGCTGTTATTTTAGTTTGGTTTCCTATTTCCCTATGACATAATTAATACTAATATTAATAAAGCTAGTGTTTGTTTATTTGAATGCGCTAATTTCAGAAACTCTGAACTGATTATGTGTCGGGGAAGGCTATAGGCTATATGTCTCTCGTCTTACTTGTCCTAATATAAACCTGGCACAAACAGCTTCGCAACACCAAAGGTTTGTCTGGAAGATAATGCCTGTGGCATTAAGTCCACCTTGTGTAATATATTTTGCAGAAAGTTTTAATAAATAAATAAAATAATTATGCTTTGACCAATAGGAGCCAGTGCTGGATTTACATATTTGCCGCCCCAAAGCTTTAAAATTTTTGCCGCCCCTACTAACTCCTAAAATTAGATACACTGTTCACAATAAAGCTAATTCCTTTCTTTAGGAAATAATCTAGTTACTAGATTACTTATACAGCTTTTGTCGCTCTTTAAAAAAGCAAAGCTTGGTTTTTACTGCACTACTTATAATGTTTCGTTCGCTAAGGAAGATAGGTAAGTAAGGCCCGATACTGCTAACCATGCCCCTTTTTTTGTTTTCACGGGGAATGCTTTTCGCACCATGCCCTCCGAGGGCGTGTGTGGGAGTCCCGGCTAGCCGGTCTACCCTCTAGGCCCCGCGGCGGCTAACCTCGGTAGTCGGAAGGAGCTCCAGGAATGCATCAGCGACTTCTGGACTCCCCCCTGCCTTATTAATCAATAAATTACCTTTGGTACAGGATGATATCTCTGCCTCTCGCCGTTTAACAGTAAAAGGCGGGACGCCGACCCGTCCCAGACGACACCCCCCAGCCGCAAAAGGGCTACTCGGGTCGCTTGCAGTGGTCACATTTCACATTGGCCGCAAGGATCCTTAGGCAACGATTGGGGACTAGCTGCCTCTACCACGTCCCCTTCACCACCTCCTTCGAGCATTATGTTCTCACAGAAGGAGACCGCGGCCTCCCATCCTTCATCACTCGCCAGCATTGCTGCGATCAATGATGGTGGTGACAGGGTTCGTCCGATCTGCCCGAGCAGGTCTCGACCCTTGGACTCCCACGTAGGGCAGTCCTCCAGTGTGTACTGGGCGGAGTCTCGATCGGACCCGCAGTGGTGGCATTGTGTCGTAACCTCACGTCCGATTCTATTCAGATACTCACCGAAACAACCATCTCCGGTGCGTATCAGTATCTGAGTCAATCGGTAGGTGACACAGGTCCGCATAGCAGACGACACTTAGGCCAGAGGGCAGACTGGTGCGAAGGACCGCATCGTATGCGAGGTTCCATAATAATGGGCCTCAAGGAACCCCGCAACACACTTCCCTTCGACTCTACACCCCGTTTCGATACACAAATTTCACCATCTTGAAGCAGATAGCCTCTATGATCAAACCATGCATCGGTCAACGTCAATATACCCAAGAGTTGGCAGTACTTGGACGGCGGCGGTGGGCTGTGGAGGTGGTACGTGAGCGAGTGAATAAAATTTCAGCCAACCGACGCGACCTAAGCAGCTCCAGGTGCACAGTTATCAATGTCGAGTTATAGTCTTAAAACTGCTAATTAAAAATATTTCACATTCGATAAACGTTATTAATTGATTTTAATCGAACTCAATTTAACAAACATTTTTAAAACAGTATTGAATAGAAGTTAATAATAATAAATGTGTGCTCTCTGCATGCATTGTCCGGCACCTATGCGACGTGGGTCCCGATCTGTCGGACACCCAATCCGGATTTTGGGAAGGGCGTTCGAAGGTCGATGCCATATTGCGCCTGAGAGCCGTGACCGAAGAGGCAGTAAGCAGTGACTGTTGCCCTCGAGGGCTTCGCCCCCCGGGCTGGACATAATCTATTACGAAGATGACACTCTGGCTACAGTCACGGGGGGTGAACTTTCAGGTTAGCCACACTGGCCACAACAGGAGTCTCCCTGCGCTGGTTGGTTAAGCGCATTGAGGCGTTGGGCTTACTGGTGGCCCTGGATAAGACAAAGGTCCTTTTGTTCCATGAGCTCCATCGTAAGCCACTGCCGGGCGCTTCCATCGTGGTCAACTTGGTAATTATACTGGACCGGGTCCCGAATGAATTATCTGGGCCTGATCATTGACGGTAGGAGGCACTTCCGACAGCTTGGTCCGAAGCTGGTCGACATTGCCGGACTATTGCGGAATTTGACAACTGTACACGGGAGTTGTCTGGTCTATGGCACTGTACGGTGCACCGGTGTGGGCGGCGGCTCTGACTGTCCAAAATAGGGCACGCCTCTGGTGACCCCAGAGGATATTGGCGGTTAGAGCCATACACGGTTACCGCGGTCGCAACTTTCTGCGAAGACCATCTATGCCATGGTCATGCTGCCCTGAGTGTGGCCGCAAATGGACAGAAAGGGTTTTCCCCTCTATCCGCTTCAGTGGTTTTCAGGCCTCAGAGAAGGCGACGTCCGCGTGTGCCGTACGTCGCCATGGAGAGATAAGCAATTGATGGCACCCATTTCAGTGAGAGGAGGTACTGGGAGGGCGTAATAACAGGTTCCTCGGACCCCTGCTATTTCAGGTGCAGAGTGACACACCAGTCGGTTTGATGCCGGCATACAGCCCCGTTGCAAAGTTCGGTGGACTGACGGCCCGAGGGGGTTTCCACTCGTCAAAAGAAAGTGCCAAGTGTCGATGGTTCCTACGTGGGAAAACACTTTGTGCGATTCACAAATTGTTGTCCTAAGTCTGGGTGTTCTCGGTGTTCCTTTAAGTATGTTTGTAAATCCACCTGCAATACAGGATTTATACAGCGAGCATGGTCTATTAAAAAAATAAAAACACTTGTGTGTGCGCAACCTTACTTTATGTTTTTGGGCCATTCTGCCGCCCCCCTAATTCTGCCGCCCCCCTAATTCTGCCGCCCCAAGCTTCAGCTTTTTCAGCTTCTATGGTAAATCCGGCCCTGATAGGAGCGGATAATCAATGAATAATGATTTGAAAACGGGGTAAAATTATTTCTTTTGAGAGTTTATATTATTGCGTGCTATGTGTAAATAGATAAAGATTTGTGATAATAATGTATGAAAGAATTGTTCGTCTTGAAAATTTCTAAAAAAATTGTTCTCACAAGCTTAAGTTTATCTTTTCAAGTTGACTAACTATAACCTTTTTTATGGGAATCAATGTGTTTTACGCGACATAATGTCACGCTACGGGCAATAGAAGACACGGGGCTGCGTGTGTTACCAAGTACTATAATATATATAAAACTGGCTGACCCGGCGAACTTCGTACCGCCTTAGAATATTAATTCATAATAAAGTATTGTGTTTAGTTATAGTTAATAACTGATAGTGACAAATCGACAGCAGCGGCAACTAACGGGCCCCGGCAGGTACAGCCAAAATCGCTTTGTTCCTGCCTTTTAAATCTGTAATATCTTCAAAAGTATTAATTCAAATTACATACTGTAAAGGGCCATATTAATCTATATTAAATACACAATGTATTTAAGGTACTTAATTAGATAAGGATTAATACTGTATTGCTTAAAATCGCTTCGTAAATAAGCCATTATTTCTCGTAAAAAAAAAAAAAAAAATGGTTATTGTGGGTTATCCCTAAGAGATAGGCATATATACCAATACGGACTTTTTTGTAGACCTTTTTAAGATGTACAATACTGTAGTACATTATTTTGATCTATCTCGTAGGGCACAGCCAGCGTTTGCAACGTAAGCGTAAAAAATGGGTTTATTTACGACATTAAAATTATTATCTACTATATTATGCATGTATTATACATAAAAGCCTTCCTCTTGAATCACTCTATCTATTAAAGAAAATAGCATCAAAATCCGTTGCGTAATTTTAAAGATTTAAGCATACAAAGGGACAGAGAAAGCGACTTTGTTTTGTACTATGTAGAGATGTAGTGATGAATAAGTGCCTTAGCAAAAAATAATAAAACAGTAAATTATTTTTATCATAGGCAAATTAATGTATATTAGACGAATTGTTAGTCGTAAGGCCTCTGCCTCGAATTTTGCGGGCAGCGGGGCGGCGGCGGCGGCGGCGCGGGAGCGGGGCGGTCAACACAAACCTGTTCTCCAAACCAGCGGGCAGATCGCGCGGTACTATAGCGGCATAATGTTGTGTTCGTAGTTGTGTTGTCGAGATATTTATTTTTATTCGCGAACAAAATGTCTCAAAGACGGCGACAACAACTTTTTGATTCAAATTTATTCCTAACGGTTGATTTATTGTGGGCAAAAGAAGAAGTGAATCCTTACTATAGGGCAAGGAAAATAAATTGTGAATTTTATCGAAACTATGAAGAACAGAGACAAAATCCCTACAAATTCTACGACTACACTAGAATGAGTGTAGAGAAACTTTTGAATATATTCTTATTTCTTGTTTTTTATTTCTTCCATAATTGGTTAATTATTCTTCTATTTTTATGGTTGATATCTCTGCTGTTCTATATGGGTCTCCTCTCAAAGATTGCCGAAATAAT
This sequence comes from Phragmatobia fuliginosa, assembly GCA_932526445.1. Lineage (NCBI taxonomy): Eukaryota > Metazoa > Arthropoda > Insecta > Lepidoptera > Erebidae > Phragmatobia > Phragmatobia fuliginosa. The sequence goes on from OW052067.1 coordinate 17,691,217, forward strand.
TTGTTCTTGCACGTCCGATGGCATTTTGATATGTCACAACAGAAAATTGTACTACACTATACCACAATGCAGACGCGCAGCGCGAGCTGTCACCACTTGACTGAAGTGCACCGCTCGTTGCCCGCCCCCCGCGCCGCTGCCGCGCCGCTGTTTTCAAAAACCGGTCCATATGATTTTACGCATAAGATCCCGCCGCGACCGCGCCGCCGCCGCTGCCGCCCCGCTACCCGCAAAATTCGAGGCAGAGGCCTAATAATCAATCACTTGGACGGAAATTACGCCAATTTGTATACCGGTAACCAGTGAATATTCATATGGGAATCAAATTCCATTTTGAGTAAATTTTAATTTTTTTTTTTTACATTAATTAGATAATTAAGTTACTGCATGTCGATATTAAAATAAAATTAAAATAATCGAACATAAAAGACGAATGAAAATAGCTAGGTACAACATTTACATACAACAAAATTCCTCGGGATTATCACCTACTGGTAGCGGCCCAAAATACTGACAATATTGCAACTTTGAACGGCAATGTTGATTCCCTGTGCTCCATTAGAATCTAGGAGTAGGGACCACCATCCTCATTATGAGTGCAGACAATGCAGCACAGTGACCACACTATGGTCGCCTAGTGATGTGCATCTGCATCATCGGGCCTCCAGTCTCATACTCACAAATGCTGTCTATAGTTGTACTTCTGTGCGAGGGTAGTACCACAGAATACATAATAGTACCAGCACAGAAGACTCACTCCGAAAAGTAAATTAAAGTTATAGATACCCTCACTGTCAAAAGATTAAGTTCAATTCAGATCGCACAGCGCCGAATCACTACGATTATATTTACCTACAATTGCGTCTCTTTCTATAGTGTAACTCTGAACTGTTTTGACGATGTCTGTTCGACCGGCGTGTCTGACCCGGCAGGCAGCCGGCTGACTATACCTAAACTGCGGAGTGACACCCCCCTGGTAGTACCCCGTTAGAGTCGGCCCATTCGTGCTTAAGTCAGCGTATTTCTACTATCTTCAGAAGTTTAATTACTTATATCTCTGCAATATAAACTACTTAGTATTACATAAGAACATTTCCTAACGTCTAGAAAAGGTATTATAACGACTGCTTTAAACAGCCTGCTCCTTATTATGTAATCATTTAGGTCTGATATAGTATCGTTCTCATTTATATATGCCTGCTTAATGCCATGACTGCCTTGTTGGTCTAGTGCTTAGCTTAAGCGGCTGCTGATCAAGAATACTCGGGGTCGATTCCCGGGTCGGACCAAATATTTGTGTGATCCACAGATATTTGTTTCGGAGTCTGGGTGTTTTCTATGTATTATATGTATGTATTTACAAAAAAAGATATACATGATGTATATCAGTTGTCTAGTACCTATAGTACAAGCTATACTTAGTGTGGGACTAGATGGCGTTGTGTCATATGTCCGAAATATTAATTATTATTATTTCAGTAGGTTCAGTTGAATTGATTTCTTTATTTATTGAATTCTTTCTACGATTCATACATCTAAACAAGGCGGAAGTTGGCTCTAAATTGTATAGACTGATATTGAAGACCCGTGTGTATATCGATTTGCGGGTTTCAATTAACTATTAGTGGAGTGAGGTTATATTTAGTTGGTTTGTAACAATACAAAGTTGATGACTGAATTTGTACTTCATATATATCATCAAAATTTATGTGATACTTTCTTTCATTATAGATTTTAAGTATTTTACCGGCGCGGTCAGAGATCAATGCTCGTATTCAGCAACCACACTTAAACCATATTCTGACTAGGAGTCATCTAACGTAAGTAGCCATTAAATTTTAAGAGAAATCTAAGCACTTAGGTCTACATAAAACTTCGTTGATCTGTTTATGACAATTGATGGTAAGTGCCTACCGACGTCATGAACACTTGTATTGCAAGTTATAATTGCGTCGCCAATTCTTAAGATAGAAATTCAAATAAATTGTTATTTGTATACCATCTGCAATTTATATTTTTGAATATTATGTTTATTGATTAATTCCTGTTTAGTAACTAGATTACTTATGTATACATAATGTGTAATATACTCACCTGTTTTGTTTTTTAAATTAGTATTTAAATAACAGTTTGTGGTCTTGTTCTTGTCTTTATTTTTAACGGATGATAAATGTATTATTTTTTGATAAGCCTACCAAAGTGACTCTATTCTGCCGGATAGAAAACATGAGTAGAATTCAGGAGTAGATTTCAACATCTATGCTTTTGCGTCGTTCTTCGGCTGAAGTAGAAGTCTTCTTCTTAGCGTTTCGATGACAAACGTTACGTGGCGGAAAAAAAAATACTTTAATAGCGTTATCGGTGGCAGCCATCAGGTTCTCCTACGTGCAGGTGTCTGGGCACGCAGGGCACTGCTCCGGTCGAACCGGCCTATTTATAAAACTCATCTTGGCTCTACTACCTTTCAAATCATACTATTCAGGATCACTTACGAAAGACCACATCTAGATGACAAATATGAAAGTCATTTTTCAAAGCGTTGAAATATTTTCAATAAAAATAACTGTTTTCTAATCCGAAATACGCTTTTTAGGAAAGTATTTATTGTATTACAAATAGATGTCAATATCTTCTCTTCCACTGAGATATGTATATATGAAAATTGCTTCCCCTTTTGGACGTATTATTCTTATAATTGCAAGAGCTCAATTTGTTGTAACTTATGAAGAAGTGAACACGGACCGTTATGGAATTGTGCAAATTAATTATCACGTTGGTTTTAATTATCACGGCTGAGTAGCGGTACCCGGGCCTGGTTGACCCGGATTATTTTATACCTCTCCCGGTCGTGCTCCGCCATCTCCTTTAACTTTAATATCTGTTCCCACTCATCTTCTTCCGAGCCTTTATTCCCAAGTTTATATGGGGTCAGCTACTAGTTCAACCGGTTTTACCAGAATTTCAGTTTTTCCACGGAGCGACTGGCATCGGACCTCCGCAACCCTAAGGGAGAACTGAAATTCGAAAATTGAACTAGTCGTCAGTATATTTAAGGGCACTGACTTCCCAATAACGATTGCCATAATAATAATAATAATAATAATAAAAATTTCACAAGCATAATTCACGGACAACAAAGCACACCACCGTTCTTAGCTAAAGGTATAACATACATGCTGCCCAAAGGCCAATACACATCACAACCATCACAATATAGACCCATTACTTGTTTACCCACTATATACAAAATTCTCACATCAGCCATAACTCAAAAACTTACTGCTCATATAGAACAGCACAATATCCTTGCTGAAGAACAAAAGGGATGTAGAAGAGGGCATAGGGGATGTAAGGAGCAACTTATTATCGACTCTCTAATTCATAGACACGCAACTACTAATAAAAGAAATTTACACTGTACATATATAGATTATAAAAAAGCGTTTGATAGCATTCCACACTCTTGGTTACTACACATTTTAAAAATATACAAATTTAGTCCTGTTATAATAGAATTCTTAAAAAACATAATGCCCCTCTGGAAAACCACACTTCATCTAAACAATATCACTAGTAGAGAAATAGTAATAAAAAAAGGTATATATCAAGGTGACTCCCTAAGTCCTTTATGGTTTTGTCTGGCCCTAAACCCTATATCACAGATACTGCAGAATTGCAAGGCTGGATATCGATTAAAGAATAACAGTACTGAAACTAGCATATCACATTTAATTTACATGGATGACATAAAACTTTATTCAAAAACAGCAAAAGAAATGAAAGCACTCATAGACGCTACAGCAAAATTTAGTACAGATATCAGCATGCAATTTGGGTTAGATAAATGCAAAACTATTCACATAATTAAAGGAAAGATCCAGCCAGGCGATTACGCAGTGTCTCGTGATGAAAAAATTACAGCTATGGAACCGAATGAGCTATATAAATATTTAGGGTATCATCAATCAAAAGGAATAGATCATAGTAAATTAAAAATAGCTTTAAAAGATGAGTATAAGCATAGGGTACATGTTTTAAGTAAAAGTAATTTAGCTGGCAAAAACTTAATAAAAGCAATAAACACATATGCTATACCCATATTAACTTACTCTTTTGGTATTATAAAATGGACTAAAACAGATATAAATAACATACAAATATCCACTAGAACTATCCTTACTAAACACAATTGTCTACATCCAAAATCGGCTATAGAAAGAGTAACAGTCAAAAGACAGGATGGAGGGAGGGGGCTTATCGACATATTTACCTTATGGACCACGCAAATATCAAAATTAAAATCATTTTTCTTCGAAAAAGCTAACAATAGTGAAATTCATAAAGCAATAGTTAGTAATGATCTAAATCACACTCCACTAAATCTATCTCAAGAGACAGAAATAGGTAACACAGAGAATAATTATGAAACCTGTAAACTAGAACAATGGAAAAAGAAAGCACTTCATGGCCGACACCCCCAAGATCTTGAACAACCCCATATAGACAAAACAGCTTCAAACAAATGGCTCACTCTAGGTTCCCTATTTCCAGAAACTGAAGGCTTTATCATAGCAATCCAAGACCAAATCATAAACACAAAAAACCACAGAAAACATATTATCAAAGACCCTACAGTAACAGACGACAGATGTAGGAAATGTCATAACCAATCAGAAACCATACAACATATTACTGGAGCGTGCCCTAATCTTGCACAAACTGACTACACACATAGACACAATCAAGTGGCAAATATCATTCACCAAAGACTATCTCTTAAACATAAACTTATCCCAGATACACATACGCCATACTACCAATATACTCCTAAAGCAGTTTTAGAAAATAGCACCCATAAAATTTACTAAGACCGTGCAATACTGACCGACAAGACAATACACTATAACCGCCCTGATATAACTGTACAAGATAAAATAAATAAAATTACTTACATAATTGATATAGCAATCCCAAACACTCACAACCTACAAAAAACAATTGCAGAAAAAGTACATAAATATTCGGACCTTAAGGATGAAGTATTAAGAATCTGGAAACAACAGAAAGTATATATCGTCCCTATAGTTCTGTCCACTACTGGAGTTATCCCTAAACACATTCACCACAGTCTGAAACTCCTTGATCTGAAACCCAACACCTACATACTCCTTCAAAAAGCTGCCATATTAAACACATGCAGAATCGTCAGAAAGTTTCTGCAAATAGACGAAAACACTCACAGTATGACAGAAGCACATGCTTAAATTTTCATAAAATACCGTGGCATTTACTTGACTGAGTCCGTAAATGTCACAAATTATTACCAGCAAAAGCTGAGAAATATAAAATTTACCAACATAATAATAATAATAATTTATTTAATTTCTCCCACAAGATACATCAATACACTACAACAAAATGGAACAAAATAATTTGGATGGGAGACAGGAGCCTATACTAAGTAAACTTGTGTTACAGGTCTCCTGGCCTCTCAATCCCGGATAAAAATATTATTTACATTTATATAAGCTCTAATTACATCTTATACAAGTAAAAGAAATTAACAAAATTTGTGTGTGATTGTGTGTGTGTGTGGGTGTGTGTGTGTGTGTGTGTGTGTGTCATGTATGTATGTTAAATGTCCCTGTGTCTATTTATAATTACTTCTGTTTCTTCGTATTTAAGTGTAAGTAGCCAATTTAGAATTTTTCTTTTACAATTGTGTTTTTTGTCCGGGTATATGTTAAGTAATTTGTTCGCTAAATTATATAACCTTGGTCCTTGGAAAAAGAAAAATTTGTCTAAAGAAACCGTTTTTAAAGGCTTAGTCAGACATACTTGGCGCTCACGTCGTCTCAATAGTGTTGGATTGCTCGGGTCAAATTGCATGAGACCATGTTGTCTTAATATTACGGCAAGAATATATAGTTGTCTAACTGTCGGAACTTCAGCAAGCAAATATAGCTCCGAAGTTGGAAAAAGTTTTGGTTTGAATAGACTGATTTTCAGAATGAGTCGTTGAGCTCTCTCCAACACTATTAAGTGGGTTTTAGCCGCTCCTCCCCAAGAAGAAATGCAGTAGTCAATGATCGATTGACAGAGCGCCATGTAGACAGTTCTCATAACTTCGGGATCAGCTACATGCCTGAGTTGTTTGAATATGTATGTTAGTTTGCGGACTCTCTTGGCAACATTATTTATATGTCGTTCAAAACTTAGATGTTCATCAATGCTCACTCCTAGGTAGTTTATAGATGTAGTTTTTTGTATACATGGACAACTACAACTCGACTTAAGCAGCGGTGAACAGGCATGTGCCACTATATTGTGTTCCGGCAAAATACATTTTTTTAAAGTGAAGGGTATATAATGCGTTTTACCGGAATTAAGGGTTAAAGAGTTCGTAGAAAGCCAGAGAACAACCCTATTGAAGCCTTTTTGCGCATATTCGTAGACTTGGGGCCATGATTCCCCATAAAATGTGAGTGTTGTGTCGTCAGCATAGGTTATGATTTTGCAGTTTGATAGTTGTAGGCTACATAGATCGTTTATGTAACAAAGAAATAAGGAAGGACCCAAAATACTACCCTGAGGGACCCCAAATTTTACGGAACTCTCCCCACTCAGGTAATCGCCAATCTTAACCCGCTGAGTACGTCCTGATAGGTAACTCTTAAATAGGCGCAGTTGAGTATCCCTGACACCCATTCGTTCCATTTTCAATAGCAATTTGGAGATAGAGACTGTGTCAAATGCTTTCGCTAGATCCAAAAAGATTGTTAGGCATTTATATTTACTATCTAACTTTGTAGCGATGAATTCTGTAAAAGAATGAATTGCATCATCAGTTGATCTACCCTGTCTAAACCCGTATTGAGCATCAGATAATAAGTTCTTATATTCCAAGAACTTAACGAGTCTTTTATTAATAATTTTCTCTAGAATCTTACTCAGAGATGACAGGATAGATATTGGCCTATAATTATTGACACAATCTCTATGACCACCCTTATGAATGGGTACTACAATTGACTTCTTGAATGCGTCAGGAAAAACACCCTGGCTCAGGCACAAATTGAAAAGTTCTGAAAGGGGGTGTGCTAAATAATCCTTTGCTAGTTTTAACATCTTACTAGAAATTTTGTCCCAACCAGTACTGCAATTCGGTTTTAGACCAGAGATAATACGGCTCACTTCATCTGCATCTGTGTCAAGTAAGACAAAAGAGGAGGTTGAGGCCTTTATTTCACCAATGTTAGGTGTCAGTAGTGTATTTATTTTGATTTGAGCTGCTAAATTTGCTCCAACATTGGCGAAGAAACTGTTGACTACGTTCACTGAACTTTTAGGTGTCTCGCTCACAGTTAATAGTTCGTGATTTGATTCCTTTGACTTGTGTGAGTTAGTGATATCTCTTATTGTATGCCATAATTTCCTACTATTGGTATTGCCATAGATGTTCATGACAACCGGGATCGACGACTTTACGTGCTCTCCGAGGCACGGGCGTGAATCACCGCCTAACTTCCAAACTCCAGGCTGCTATTAGGAATTTCCTAAGAAAAACCCAAAAACACTTTCTGGCCCGACGGGGGATTTGAACCCGAGACCTCTTGATTAGCAGTCGCATACGCTAACCACTAGACCAACGAGGCGATGTAATATCTGTTCTCACCATATAGGGAATTTGAATAACCTCTCGAGTAATTATAGAATAAATTAATGACTAAACGGTTGGCCTAGTGGTCGCCACGCCACTTTCTACTGCGCCTAGTATTGTGGGTTCAAATCCCACACAGAACAAGACTATGTGTGATCCACAAATTGTTGTATTGAGTCTGGGTGTTCTTTGTGTCCCTTACATGTACATATGTTTGTAAAGTGCCCCCAGACAAAATAATACTGACCATATTTCACAAACGTAAATTGGGTTTGACGTTTGTGAGACTTGTGGTCAAAATGACTCATGATTGGTATCTGAGTCATTTTGAACACATTATGCATCATGTTCTTCAGATAAATATAGCAAGGAATGTTTTAAGTCTCAGTCAAGATGACACTGAAGAGTATTTTAGAGTTCCCTACAACTTTAAAGTGGCGGTTGTTATCGTTGCAACTGGTAATTGTATAGAAACTTATGAAGAAGTGTTGACGTGCACATTATATTACGGAACTGTGTAAATTCATTTTCACTTCGTTCTTAGTTCTGGCAGTTCTGACTGTAGTTGATGGGGATGGATGGGCTTATCAGAAGTGTGCACCAGGATATAAAAAAATTGGATATTTTTGCATCAAAATAAGTTCATTACCTACTTACCCTACCTACCTACCTAGTGGCTCGATCGGAGCAGTACTACTCTCACACAGAAGAAAATGATATCATTCATTCTGTTGTCTTTCGTTGGTGTATGTGAGAAGGGATGGCCCAAACATTTCAAAAAGCCGCCATGGTGTGGGTCAATATGCTGCATTGTATGCATTCACATTGTGGATGGTGGCTCCAACTTCTGGATTCTACTCATACTTTCCATCAGGCAAAGTGAAGGTACTTTGGCAGAATCACAGATGAAAAAAAAACAGATAAGTTGGAGTCGGCTACTAGTTCAACCGGTTTTACTTGAATTTTAGTTTTTCTACCTAGCGACTGTCATCGGACCTCTGCAACCCTGAGGGCGAACCGAAATTCGCAGATTGAACCAGTTTTCACCACATATTCGAGGGCACTAATTTCCCAATAACGAGTGCCATAGATAAAAAAAAATACTAAACGTGCTCTCTCAGTTCCTCCTTCACAGTTATTAGAAAATAAGAATATTTCTTATTAAAATATAATAATATTTTATTTGTAATTAGTAATCTTTATTAATTGTTTTTTTTTCAGGCAAACAGGCTTGAGATTTTGTAATTTCTAGATTAGAAATTAACCATGTAAAACCATATTTATATATTATTATTTTAAATTGTTTTCTGATAACCACTAATTCCGAAACTGATGTTAAACTTTTACCTCTAGAATGTAATATAGCTTGGTATTTAAATATTACTTAAAATAAAAAAGACATGGTACTACTGTTAATAAAGAAATTGTGAATAATAAACTATTCACATTAAATACGTGTAGAACACAAGTCTCAGATTTAAGTGTTATTCATTCATTCAAAAAATGTGTATATACCTATATATAAACATATATTATATTCTAGCCTTTGCATGCGACTTTGTCCGCGGATATAAATTTTCGCGGTAAAGAGTAGTTTCCTTTTCCAAGAATCAAAATATCGTCATACTTAATTTGATTAAAATCGGTGCAGTAGTTTAGTTTTGAAAAGTTAACCAACAGAGTAACTTTCGAATTAAAACATAATTATGGCCCCGTTGCCACCCGCGACTTCGTACGTCGAGTTCGTTATTTGTACATAATTTTTAATTATATTCAAAAAAGCTAAATACCTAATGATAGGAAAAAACTAAAGAAAGATAAAGACAATCAATGTCTAGATGAATTTTTAGAATCAATGAAGTCGACGGATAATATTTTTTCGAAACCTCCTCTGTCAACAACATTTTTAGTTTTTCTTTCGCCTCGAATTTTTTTTCTTCTTTTATGTAGGTATGTTTGTAAAGTCCCCCTCCACACAGGATTTGAATTCTTAGTGCGTGATTTGTCTTTAAAAATAAATAAAACACTGTGATTTCATAAATAGTTTCATTCTTTTATTTTGTGGAACATCATTATATTCTTTAGATCCATGATCGCATGAGACGCCTGTTAGTAGTGATTAAAAAATTATCTACCAGAACTTTATGGTGTCCAATATTATATGTGTAAATGTTTGTAAAGGTGAGTAAGACAGCCTAAGAGCCGGGGTGAACTTGTAGGACCTTAACTTCTAAATGTTCTTTGATAAATGTTCTTAATTGAACAACTCTACCGACATAGATTATAAAATCTATATGCACCAGAAGAAATTATTTATAGATTATATGTCAATTTGGTGATCGTGTGCTGACAGATTACGAATACAGAGAATCACCATCCGTAATGGTCCAAGAGCCCAGAGCGATCAGACATAACTTATTTTCACATGGATGAAACCTTAACTACTCAGTAGCGTCTAGTGCACTTTTAAATACCTGCGTGTTTGTGGAACTAGATCTGTGACACCTGGGCAGATATCAGGTGAGAAAGGTAACTAAAAATAAGAGTTATATAACTTAAATTAGTATGGCTGATCTTTATATATATTTTGTAGAATATTATTCTAAACTAGTTTCATAAAGTGTCAGACACTTTGCATGGACCAGAGCTTGTGTCAGACGCTTTAAAGATCGACAAAAAATTAATGAACTTTACTTATTTTTACATGTCTGATTTTTTAATATGTTATTAAAGTAACTATTACAAAGTTACATTTCATCAGTCAGACAAATTCGAGTGACCAAACATCCCTTAAACACAAAAATTATTCAGCCGGGAGTGCGATCATCATGCTATTTCAGAGCGAGTGAGACGTCCACAGCAACTTGGATCCCGTTTTTTAGGGTTCCATAGCCAAATGGCAAAAAACGGAACCCTTATAGATTCGTCATGTCTGTCTGTCTGTCTGTCCGTCCGTATGTCACAGCCACTTTTTTCGGAAACCATAAGAGCTATACTTTTGTAACTTGGTAAGTAGATGTAATCTGTGAACCGCATTAAGATTTTTACATAAAAATAGAAAAAAAACAATACATTTTGGGGGTCCCCATACTTGGAACTGAAACTCAAAAAATTTTTTTCATCGAACCCATGTAAGATTTTCGCATTCTTGTTTCAATAACATGGGCTTCAACATTAAGTTGTTAATTATTAAATATTAAAGTGAATGCATTTATTGCATGTATTTGTGATAGGTGAATATATGAAGATCCATTTTATTTTATAAGGAAATATCTTTATTTTATTGTAAAAAAGATACCAGTTAGAAAAAGATATAAACAAAATATTACCACTACCACAAAAATATCACTATGATTAATTACAGCAAATATCTCCTAATCATCGCAATCATCGACGCAGTCATTAGAATAAATAAATAAATAAATTAAAAAAAAAACTACTTACTAGATCTCGTTCAAGCCAATTTTCGTTGGTAGTTTGCATGGTAATGTACAACATACATTTTTTTTAGTTTTATCACTCTCTTATTTTAGCAGTTAGAGGGGGGGGGGGGGGACACACATTTTTCCACTTTGGATGTGTCTCTCGCGCAAACTATTCAATTTAGAAAAAAATGATATAAGAAACCTCAACATCATTTTTGAATACCTATCCATAGATCGTATAAAGATCCCGTATCGTATGGGTTCGATGAAAAAAATTTTTTTGAGTTTCAGTTCCAAGTATGGGGACCCCCAAAATGTATTGCTTTTTTTCTATTTTTATGTAAAAATCTTAATGCGGTTCACAGATTACATCTACTTACCAAGTTTCAAAAGTATAGCTCTTATGGTTTCCGAAAAAAGTGGCTGTGACATACGGACGGACAGACAGACAGACAGACAGACTTGACGAATCTATAAGGGTTCCGTTTTTTGCCATTTGACTATGGAACCCTAAAAACGGGATCCAAGTTGCTGTGGACGTCTCAATCGCTCTGAAATAGCATGATGATCGCACTCCCGGCTGAATATTTTTTGTGTTTAAGGGATGTTTGGTCACTCGAATTTGTCTGACTGATGAAATGTAACTTTGTAATAGTTACTATAATAACATATTAAAAAATCAGACATGTAAAAATAAGTAAAGTTCATTAATTTTTTGTCGATCTTTAAAGCGTCTGACACAAGCTCTGGTCCATGCAAAGTGTCTGACACTTTATGAAACTAGTTTAGAATAATATTCTACAAAATATATATAAAGATCAGCCATACTAATTTAAGTTAGATAACTCTTATTTTTAGTTACCTTTCTCACCTGATATCTGCCCAGGTGTCACAGTTCTAGTTCCACAAACACGCAGGTATTTAAAAGTGCACTAGACGCTACTGAGTAGTTAAGGTTTCATCCATGTGAAAATAAGTTATGTCTGATCGCTCTGGGCTCTTACTCTATAAAGAGAAGAAAAATTTTTAACGTGTGGAAATCCCCGCGGACCGTCACCCCGTCGGGGGTTACGGCGGGGTGGTGTGTCGGACTCGAACCGACTAAAACCACACGGTGTGACCCTGTCTGCGCCTGTGTATTGGAAGGAGTCCAGGGAGGGGATTTCCTTCTGGATTCTTCCCTTCCGAAGCAACCGTGCCCGGAAAGTACCTGCGTCAGGCGGAAGGAAAGGGTCCCGTGCTGCCGCCCTGCCCACTCCGCGATGACCGGCCGGAGCGCCTCCACGGTGGCGAAGCCAGCGCGTGGGGTCTTCAGCCGGAACGACCATCTGAGCATGATGGCTCGGCAAGCGGCTTCGTGCCACTCGCGCACCTCCTCCGAAATCCGCTCTCCGCCCGGAAGTCAGCCACTCGCCGATGAACTTCGGCGAACACTTCCGCCTCCAAATCCCACGGAGGTGTTCCGGTCCAAGAACACCGCCCCCGGGCCGGACGGGGTACCTGCCCGAGTGATGGCCCGAGCCCTCGACTACATGTCGGACCACCTCAGGGGAGTGTTGGACGCTAGCCTGTCACACCCTCGCTGCCCCGACGACGACCACGACGGGCCTTCGACGGGGGTTGAAAAAAAAAAACCCTATACTAACCCATCTAGCCATTGTGGTGTAGTAGACATTACTTTATTCCTGTAATGATGAGAATTGTGTCAAGTTATCTTGCTATTTGTAGCCCTCTTTTCTTAATTATTTTGCTCCCTTAGTAGCTTCTTACGATACCCATGAAATGTAGATGTACACTGAAAAGGGGTGGTGACGCTCTGTATTATTTATTTATCACCACATTGATATAACTATAAATAATATTGAACACTCAGTTATTTATGAACATGTTGGTAAAATTGACTGTGCACAAACAGGAAAACAGAACAAGAGTAGTCATTGCCTTCGTTAATATCAGTATCTCTCGCAAATTCAACATGAAAATACATGTGATAGTTGGTACAAATCTTATTTTATTACACTATAGTTCGGCTTTTTATGATGGTTTTATAAGGAGTAGATATGGATTAAACAGTGGCATTACTGAAAATGTTACTATTTTATCAAATGTTGATATTAATACCGTTTGTCAGTCCCCAAACAAGAAGTGTTTGTGGAAGTGTTGCCCTCCCGGAGAGCATTTAGCCGCGCAAAAGAAATGCAAACCATCAAATATCAGTTTCGAATATATAACAGTATACGATGAAAATTTTCAAAATACTTCTAAGTCATTAGAAACTGTATTTCACTTAGTGTCCGGAATTATGTCGGATAAATTATTTAAAAAAAATGCTTTCCCATATTCATTGCTGGCGCAGCCTTATTTAGTAGAGGTGAGTTACATTTGCTATTTTAGACTAAGTAAGCGACATAGTCAACATGATGTGCATGAGGAATTTGTACTTCTATTGTCAATTCATATATGACGTTATTTAAGCCGAATATTATCAAATTAAAAGTCTTATTTGCTTCTCCATCTGTTATTTCTTCTATATGTTTAATCATTTCTTAAATGGACAGACTTGATTGGAGTGAAACCACGGCCTCAAAGAAGATTGGTTTTAAGTTTCTTTTTCTCTGCACTTTCCACTGTGTCAATGGATAAGCCTAACTATGCCCCCAAATTCCACCACACTTGTGCCATTTTCGCAGGGCTCGATGGGACCTCTATATTTTTTATTTTTTTTGTTCATTTAAAGATAATTTCTGCACTTCGAATACTACGAATAGTATATGGCAAGGCAAACATGAAACGGACATGATATCACAAAGTTGTCGCATGTGTTTACCCCTGTGACATAAAAAATACTTACTTCATTCAACCATGTAGCAGATTAATGCATCATTATTTACAGAGCAATCTTTACTTACATTCCAGGATGGTAATTTATATTTGGAAATGCCAAACTCGTTTTACAGATGGATTAATATTGAAACTAATCACTTTTGTGTAGATATGAAAGTGTCAGATGAAATAGTGATTCCTGTTTTCATGGCTGAAATGAAAAAAGATATAAGGGAAGTTTATGATGTATTCTACTACGGCTATGGTAAGACTTAAGCTTAATTAAATTTGAGATAAATACATACATTCCCTAGCCTTGTTTATTAGCTAATATGCAATTAAAGAAACATGCAATTGTCCCGTCAGATTAAGATGATTCAAATTGATTGAAACCATTGAAACGAACATGAATATCGATACGTCATCACATAAAGCAACATGGGACGGCTGTATGGAAATGAGTAGCCAAAGCATCTCTTTTGGATACAAAATAGTCGTTCTTTTTTTGCGAATGGAAACATACATACATACATTTTAGACTCACATACAAAAGTCACTATGAACTCACACAATTATTAAAATAAAAAACTCAATATTTCACACATACATAGACACATTCTCTGTCATAATAGTGTGATATGACCATTTGCGCTCATGCTTTGACGGAGAGTAAAGCTGTAATATATCATTGATAAATGAGGTTAAAAAATATACATGCAGCAAAGCGTAGAATCTCCTCCTCTTTGGTAAAATCTGCTTTATTTTTATGAATTTTTGTTAAATAATATTTATTAATTTCAGCATTGGACGTTACTGTTTGTTTCCTCTTATTGACGATTCTTCCGTACACCTTATTCCCACAGTTAAGAGACATCAATGGAACAATATTTATCATTTTCCTTGCGTTTTTTACAATTCATATGATCATTGTCATTCATACGTTATTATTTGGCACTAGTACCTTAGATGGATTTTTGACAACAGGTATGTACTATGCATTAAATTTAATACATGACATTGACACATTAAAAAACCTATAGGTACACATTGTTTTATTTTTCATTAATAATATAATATTAATAATATTAATGAGTTTTTATTTTGCTCAAAAACATTAGGTACAATATTGTCTTTACAAAAGTAAGCTTAACATTGCATTGATATTGTCACTTTTGAAAATTTAAGAATATTAATTTTAGAACCTATACCTGCCTCACCTATGTGCTTCGAAGAGTACGTTTATTAACGTACGCTGTCATGTTTGGTATAATAATATGATATCTTAGGTAATTGTTACGCGTAGTGGGAGCCTTAGCTATCGGCTCAGTCATCGTATGTTGGATCCTGATCACATTTTTGCGACCAAGACATCTGCCACTGACCGCAGCAATGAATACCGTCTTACGTCGCTGCTAACGCTGCTAACGTTTTCTACACTTGGGATTGGTTCTCTCAGCAATCTTTTTCAGGAGCATTACGTCTTCACAAAAATAAATCCCTGCGTCCCAGCTCTCCTCACAAAAACACGGCAGGAATAATAGCTCGCGGGGATAGGCCTCTTCCGATTTGGTTGACTGGGAATTTTGATAGGTATATTTTTTGGTTCATATTGAGTACAAAGCTATGTATCTAAGGGGAATCGCATAGCATAAGTGCCAAAAAATAGGTACCGAAATATAAAAACTCATTAATACCTTATTATAAATAGTATTTCTTTCATTTCAGGCATATCATATTATTTTTGTTTCATATCGAGTATATGTTGGACCAACGTGATGTTCTTCCGAATTTTAACCAGGTAATGTAGCTTCATTTTCTCGACAAGTATTACTCAAATCTAAGATTATTATTAAATGAAACCCAGATAGACCGCAAGTAACATATACCTAGATGCCGTCGTTCTTTTATTTAAGTGTCAGTGACAGCCAGCAGCGGCACTATTGGGACACTTTTTTTCAATAGATCGTATCATTGGCTGTTGAAACCACATGTCAGTGATATCCACGTCATCAATAATAGGCCAAAATTGAGTTGTTAACATCTCGCGAAAGCGTGATCCATTGACCGTTACCGCATTTCCAACTTGATCTTCGAAAAAAGGCCTAATCATGCCTCCATACCACATAGCGCACAACGACCAATTTATTGCAAACAAAATTTCCCGATCGCATAATTTCACGAAATTCAGTGGTTAAGTGGCCAGATCTTGTGATTTAACACCACTGGATTATTTTTTGTGGGGTTTATAATTGGTTCCGTATCCGTATCCGTTCCGTAGACTGTTCTATACTATTCTATACTATCGAATCGATTGCAGCCTTGAAACTCAAGATCCGTTATGTGATTAACGAAATAGACCAGTTATTTTTCCAAAAAGTGATATAAAAATCACTTTTATGAAATAATGGACATCTGTCAGCGTGCTCGTGGTGAAGATTTCTCAGATATCATTTTTTGTTCTTAATTGCCAAACTTTTATCTTCGTAATACAATAAAAATTTGAATAATTTTCATATAAATTCTTAATTTTATATTGTTTTAGAAAACAAAGTTCTTGTTGAAAAACCCGTTATTAGCTTTAGAAGCTAGACTTTCGAGTTCTGTATGTTTTCTAATCTGAGACTCAAATATACAGCTAATTTATTTGTGATATTTTTAAAATTTCAGCAACAACTCTAGAGACTGGACAATTAAAGAGTTTATATTATATTGCGTATACGCAGTGGGTTTACCTCTCTCGTTAGCTACACTAGTCACGGTTATTGAGAAAACTGATATGAAGCACATCCCGTGGTTTGTTACACCGAAGATGGTTCAATTTGGGCTTTGTTTTTTTGATGGTAAGACACATAAATACTTCTTTACTACTTTATTGTTTTTAAAAGACCTATCTAATGATACCCCACGCGATGGGGTAGCCGCGAGAAAAAATTTACGTGTAGGGGAGGTACACCAAATAAAAATATTTTTCATAATTTTATTGTAGCACTTTGTCGACGTAATTACAACACATATCCATGCAAAGTTTCATGTTTCTAGCACTTACCGTTTGGACGGTAAGTAGAGGACGGACGAACGGACATGTCACATGACGAATCTATAAGGGTTCCGAGTCATGATCTGGAACATTTATTGATATTTAAACGACGAAAAGTGAAATATAAAATGTGAAAAAGAAAAATAGAAAAAAATTAATACCTATTTAAAAGGCTATATGGCGTATATATGACAGACGGACGGATGGACGGACAGACGGACTTGACGAATCTATCTATAATACGAGTGATATACTTCGGAACCCTAAAAAGGTGAACTCCTAAAAGACCGTTCACACGTTCTGGAGTTTCTAGTGTAGTAAAAGATCCGCGGTATTCATTAATGGCACGTAAAATGTGTAAAAAATTACTCAAATTTTACTCAGATTTTTTGTTAGTATTATTGACAATATTACTTAGGTAACAATTTAATATATTTGTTTAATGTGTAAGTGGTATATTTTGGTTCGTGATATATTTTCCTTTTTGTGGTTATCATTGTTTTGTACTTTTTCCGCATGTAAGCTATGAATTTTATGTTCGTCATAAAGTTAAATATTTATAAATTCCATGTACAGAATTGATATTATTACAATTTAATTGACACGTAGATAAAAGTTTAAAAAAAGGTAATTTCCAATAATACATATGTTTCAAATGTTACTTGTTAATGTAAGTGGATCTATGCAAATAAATATAAGTTTATTTACAATATTGAATTAAAGAATATTTACAATATTTACATACAAGCTTAAAAAAAATTCCCCATCATCATCACTTACTGGTACCGTTCCCAAAAGTCTGGCAGCATTGCTATGTTCAATGGCAATGCAAATACTCCGTGCTATAAAAAGACCAGCCTTTTGGTTTGAAAGAAGCGTAGATCAGTTGCTCAGCTTAATAACTATGAATTGATATTCTGTTTTATTTTCAGGCATGGAATCATTATACTATCTATATATACCCTTGGGGCTGTTACTTCTGTTTAATTGGATAATTTGCGTCGTAAATGTTGTCAGATTTTTTAAAACTTTCAAAGGATTTCAAGGAGTTGAAGTTACAAATAATGGAAGAGAATTAATAAGTCCTTTAACAAAGTATGTTTTTTCTTTTTCTTTTATATATTTCTGTGTGTATGAAAATTTATAAGTCATAGAAAAAATCTGTAGCATAGATATCAATTTATGGATAATTATAATACTAGTTAGATTCATTGCTAGGTTTCTTTTTTGGGTTTATCGTATAGTTTCATAAAAATAAATGTGCTTTCTAAGCCGTTATAAAAATATATCAATAAATTATTTAGACATTGTATTATAATTATTCATTATCAACTTAGTAGTCATGCTGATTTGAGCTCGAACAAACCGTCTCGACAGGGGCGGCTCCTCTCACACAAGACCAAGCTAAAATGACTGAGAAACCGAAGGCCCTAATAATGCAGTAGCATCTCAATACATCCCAATCTCTCTCAATCTCGCCATACTGCATTGTTCTCCATCATTGCATAGAACTATCTATCATGACACTTCAATTAAGGTTCACCTAAGGGCTATTGCGAATTTAACTTTTAGTACTACATTAAAACTGAAAACATTCTCAATTTAATAAAAACTTAAAAATACATTTTCTACATAGTGTCATAGATCGTAGATCGTTAGATCGGCCCTCACGCGTCGCGGAATGGTCATTGTTTCGCACGTTTCGTACGTCATCACTCGTCATAGAATAAATAAAAAAGTTGTTATTCTTCTGATTTCTGAAGTATTATACCTACACAGTACTGTAAGGAATCAGGTTAGAAAGAATGATAGAAAATAATAAAAAGATGAAGTTTAGTAATGAAATGAAATAATTTTTTTAGAATATGTTAAATAATAATATAATGTAAACAAAAGAATCTGTGAGAAATTATTTTGCAAAGCTAATTACCTTAATTAAATCAAAGTCGGTCAAAATGCATCAATTTATTTAATTTTTGGCGTTTTGTATATAAA
The DNA here is from genome assembly GCA_932526445.1 of Phragmatobia fuliginosa. Classification (NCBI taxonomy): domain Eukaryota; kingdom Metazoa; phylum Arthropoda; class Insecta; order Lepidoptera; family Erebidae; genus Phragmatobia; species Phragmatobia fuliginosa. The sequence continues at coordinate 17,710,157 of OW052067.1, forward strand.
AATTCTATAAAAGATAATCCCTGCATTGTATAAAAATTAATGATACATTTGATATACATTTGAACTTAAGATTGTAGAAAATAGGAACAAAAGTGAAAGTTATTACGTCATTGCTATTTTAAAGTAAAACTAAAAGTATTTAATTCCATTTTCACAAAAAAGAACAGTGCCGTAGAGAGATCTTTAATTTAACCGTTCTGTTTTGTATATAATCTTTGGCAGCCGGCCGCTTCTCCACCCCTCACGCCTCTCCTTCGTCCCGCTAAACCACGAATCGAGACTTGTGTTTTAAATAAATCAAATTAAATTGTTTACAAATACTTACGCATGAAAAGTAACACCTTTATCTTTATTTGTGTTTCGGATTGTGTTTTTACACTTCCAAAATGAACACGAAGGCAAACTAAAATGTTTAAACAGAAAAAAAACTTAAAATATTATTTTAAGTCCGCGTCCACTCACAGCATGCAATTGTCGGGTACTAAGACAAAAGTTGTGCGTGCACCTCTTTGAGTAATGATATAAATTGGGCGCCGTTTAATATGGAGCGGCCCATCTAACGATCTACGATCTATGCATAGTGTAATATGAAGTCACATCAGCTGTCTATTCACTTAGATCTCTTAAACTGCTCATGTTTGCAAAAGAGACGAAGCAGGGCTGGGTCAGTAGTACCCTATGTATATGTTTTTTTTCTTTTATTTCAGAACCTCTCAGTACGTGAAACTTTTAACTCTGCTGACTATGTACGCCATTGTCAACGTTCTGACAACTGTTTACCCACAGTATGATAAATGTAGCGATGTCTGTTTCTTTTTCACCCTGTTTATTGGACCCGTTATATTCATTACCTTTGTCATTGATAAGGATGTTTTTGAAATGGCAAAACAATTTTATGTTAAATTTAGATCTAGTTGTACATTTAATTTATCATCAAGATCAGTTCAACGGTAATGTAGTACTAGACAATCAGTAAATGACTCAATAACGTATGTTTTATCTAATGTACAAGGTGGGAATGACAATACGACATTAAACGAAATCTCGGGCCATATTAACGTGTTGGTATACTTTGGGCTTGTGTAAATTATCCAAAAATGGAATTTGAAAAAATATTTTTTTTATACCAACTATATATCTAAGAAAACTAAAACCAATAAGGACACCGTTTATAATTTAAGTTCAATAACCTGCGAGCAGTGTCTTTCGTCATGTGGTTATGTGAGTGAGCTTTATTGCTCAAACATAAGGCATATTTTAGAGTGGTAATTATTAGAGTTGGTGATTAGAACCTAAGGGCGTTGACCCGTAGACCATATTGCTTTATATAATTCAAAAACGTTAAATATACTCCTGTTGCTGAACTACTGAACAGATTTTATTGAAAATTTTAGGTGTACTTACAAAATGCGTTTAGGTATATTTAGTTCAAATCAATGTCGGTCAGTCATATGCAACTTGCATAAAATTCTCGTGTCGCAGTGTTTGTTACCGAGCTCCTACGAAACAGCTAGACCGAATTGTAGAAATTTTGTGTGCATATCGGGTAGGGCTGGGAATTTGCCAACATTTTTTTTATAGCCACGGTCATTGGCTAGTGTAAGTATAACTTTCTTAAGTTCATCGATCTTTATCACTGCGTGACAGGTCTGCGGGTCTATATTTATCTGATTACGGCAAAGTAATGTTTTTGGCAGTCTATGTATGTTTGTATGTATGTTTCGCCGTAATACCTAAGTCACTGAATTCGATTTTAATATAAATATTTTAAATAGGCTATGTAAATTTGTTATATAATATCTGTGTTCAAAAAGAATACCAGGGATTATTATCTCTCCCTCCAATAATTAGGCCCTTAGAATGTAGTATGAAGTCTTTATTTGTTATTTTTCTGCATATTTTATTGTATGTATATGTAGTTATATGTATATGTATGTATGTGTGGATGTATATATATATATATATGTATGTATAAGTACGTATGTAAGTAGGTATATTTGGAAATTAAATAGATATTGCCACAAAAATGAATGACCATAACTTTCGGTATTTACTTAATCTTCTTTTCTGATTTTTGAAGTTTATCCAATGTTAGTACACATGATTTAACCGTTATCTAATCTATCCTCTATTCACTCAAGGTTCGCTGGAAGAAAACTCAGGTTTGGGTTAAGCTCGCCTTTGTAAATGTAATCTCCTTGTAAATAAAGTAAGAAAATTTGTGTACAATAAAGAATTAAAATAAAATAAATAAAATAAATTTTGTAAAAAGTATGAAAGTAGTCAGTTTATAGTTTTTGATCATTTTCTAGTTAAAGACTTAGTTTATTAGCTTTTGTATTCATTATTAGATTTTAACTCAAAAATTAATATAATTTTGTGCTAACGCCTAATAAGAGTAGTTGTTATAAAATTTGTGTCTGAGTGTAATTAATTGATATATATTAAGAAATATAAAAATGTTTCTTAGCATTGTGATTTATTTATCCTAGTTTTAGACAATATTTTATATCAAAAAGTTAAATATATGAAATGAATAAATACACATTTAACTAAAGTTAATGGGACAATTGTGTGTAAGATGTCCGAAACATTTATTTATTTTCATCTTATTCGAAACAAAATAAGGGACACTTGAAGTTTGTTAAGTTTAAAAAAAACAATGTAGTATTTTCAGTGATTGAATATAATATAATTTGATATGAATTATGTTGTGCTAAATAATATTGTCAAAATTTAATTTAAGCGTTTAATGTTACTCATAAGGAAAAATAACTCTTTAAATGCTGGTACATTTACATCTTAAGTAACGAGTTGAAATCAAATCATTTATGTTTGGTTACAAATAGAACCATTTGTGCATGTATTACTTGTATGTTAAAAGTTATTCGTTTGAGCCAAATTTTGGTGAAGTAAATTTTTAAACGTTAGGTACACCAGCAAACATTTTTTTTAAATCGTTGCAGTCAAAAACCATGACTGAATACTGAATACATGAATGAATACATGAATAAATAGCTTTTGCTAATAGCGAAGTATGTGTGTTGTTTTTATTAAGTTATTAAACATTTTGCTTGGGTAACGTTTTGGACTTGCCTAGAACTTGAAAATGGCTGATCGCAACAATAAAAGAAAATAAACATCGATAGACCTTAATTGGCTTAAATTTGCGTACTCATAACTTTTGATTAGTTTGATGAATACCGATGGTTTAATCTTTAATGATTTTGAAAATCAGAAAAAATGGGTTTGCTAATCAACTTTTACACTAAACTTACAATGAAATAAAAAGCTGTAACATGTAACATTATTCACCTTCATAACGACTGTAAATTCATGTTATGTAAATTTCGAACACCAATTCATTTTTAAGGTTCTGAAGTTTATGACTCGGAACCCTTATAGATTCGTCATGTCCGTCTGTCCGTCCGTCCGTGAACTTTGAAGGAAAACTATACGGAATAGATGACTTTGTTAGCTCAGGAGTTATAGAGGTTTAACTTGTAAAATGCGCTCACTTGGAGAACGACATACAAAATTAACGCATTATTACGTAAACATAACAATTATCTATTGGATACGATTTTAAATCCATTATGGGTGACTGAGGAACCCTTTCTGTGCCTGGCCTGACACGCACATGGCCAATTTTTTTTATATTATAGATTTTGACATTATAAAATAATGAGTTCGCTTGTGTAATTATTGATTTTATGCACTTGCACTCCAGGCGTGACGCGTCAACGATCTGATACGCTTGGAACTCCCTGGACTGTCGCTAGAGTCGAAGACTAGAGTGTATCTAATATCCGTCACGCAAAAAGAGTAGGAATGCCTTTCAGAAAACAGAGAAAATGAAACCAAGATATTAATAATTGAGACTAAAACAGTAAATTTTCTTAATTACACATTTAAATTAGCGAACTGTCTATGCCTAAAATATGTTTTTAAGACCATTCACATTTGACTTCCTTGTTGGTCTAGTGGTTAGCGTATGCGGCTGCTGATCAAGATGTCTAGGGATCGATTCCCGGGTCGAACCAAGTATTATTTGTGTGATTCACAAATATTTGTTTCAGAGTCTGGGTGTTTTCTATGTAAAATAGGTATGTATTTACAAAAAAAAAGTATGTTTATGTATTTATATCAGTTGTCTAGTATCCATAATACAAGCTCTGCTTAGCTTGGGACTAGATGATGTTGTGTGTCAGATGTCCGAAATATATATTTATTTATTCAAAATACGATACAGCAACTCGAGTTACAGGCAATCGTGTATGTTTTTTTTTATATTACAGCCTACCAAAATGAGTCTAGTCTAGTCTCTGCCTGATGGAAAGCATGAGTAGAATCCAGGGGTACGCACCACCATTCCCATTGTGAATGCATACAATGCAGCATGGTGACCCACTCCATGGAAGCTAATGAGATATTAGATGAGATGAATGATTGAGTCTCTACTCTACTACCTCTTACGTAAGTAGTCCCGCAACCTAGCAACGTTTCAAAACGAAATAATGTAAATATGAGAAATCATCATGTTTCTAGCCTTTATTCCAAAACTCATTTGGGGCGGCCGCTAGTTCTACTGGCTTTACTTGAAACTTATTCACAGAAGATGTCCGAGTGTAAATTGACGTCACGTTTTTTTACCAATTAAATTTGGCAAGAATTATAAAAAAATCTATTTGATAAATAAACAATATTGCACTATAAAAAAATTATAATACTTAATTAAGCATGATCTTTTGGCAATAGAGATAGATTACAGATATTGGTATTTCGTTCATTTAGAGTCAAGTGAATACATATATGTAAGTACGCTATTGCCTTCACTGGGAAAAAATCTTCTTCTTACTAGCCTTTATTCTCAATATTCTTTGGAGTCGGCTACTAGTTCAATCGGTTTTACCTGAAAATCAGTTTTTAGGCCACCAGTTTTTAGTTGTCAGTATATTTGAGGGCACTGACTTTCCCATAACGATTGAAATAGATGTTCATGATAACCGGGACCTACGGCTTAACATGCTTTCCGTGGCACGGGCATGAATAACTGCCACTCCGGGCAGCTATTAAGAATTTCCTGTAAGAAAAACCCAACAAAACTTTTTGGCCTGACCCGGGATTGGCACCCGAGACCTATTGATTAGCAGTCACATACGTTAACCACTAGACGAAAGAGGCAATTTTATAATAATATAAAACAAAAAACAAGAATCTTTTCCAGATACTTCCCGAACTACTTTATAAATTGGCCAAATGCGTGTCGTGCCACGCAAAGAATAGGGTTCCGTAGTTACTCATAATGGCTTTCGTCGTGTCCAATAGATAATTAGTATGATTATTATTAAAAAAAATTGTGAGAAGATTTTAAAGTCAGCGTATTTTATAATAAGTTAGGCCTCTATAACTCTTTTATTAAAAAAGTCATGTGAGCCATTATAGTTTTCCTTTAAAGTTCATCACCAGAGATCGGAATTGGGTGTGTGAAAATACCTAAAGTTTGCAGTAAGTTTGCAATAATAATATGGAGCTGCTACAACCACTGTTCTTGCAATTGAAATAAATGTTTTTAATTTATTTTTTTATGCAGTGCAGGTTTAATAATTTAAAAAAAAAGCCGACTTCAAAACTATGTAAAGACGCGAAAATGTTCGTTTTCCTTGCATCAACCTGTAGCAAAACTTTTTAACTTAAGATACAGATCAAAAAAAGAAATTAAAACCGCATTAGCATTTTGCAGATATATAAAATTCTGTGTTTGACCGACAAAGAACAATTGGGACTAAAAGACCGAATTTTAACCGGAAAAGTACAAAACAAAAATTTATTTAGAACTGTGTTAGCAGAAAATTTATTTAGAACTGTGTTAGCAGAAAATTTATTTAGAACTGTATTAGCAGCTTGTAAATGTTTAAAGTTCGGTGCTTCAAAAATAAGGAACATGTAAAAAAAAAAAAACTAAACCGGTAAAATTCAAACCCGGTTTAACTTAAGTGGTTGTAACAGCTCCATATTATGTCCCGCTGCAAACTTTAGGTATTTTCACACACCCAGTTCCGATCTCTGTTCATCACATGCAACACCATCATGATTTTATTCAGATTTTTCGAGACAGACGTTTAGCTTTTAGAGGAGGGGGGGGGACGCCCGGTTTTGAGAAAAAAATACCCTTTAAAGTTGAATAACACACAAACAGATACCCAAACCGAAAAATCGGCTTAGAAACCCCTTAATGTTTTTAAAATACATATCTAATGATACCCTACACGATGGGGAAGATGCGAGAAAAAAAATCATCCCCACTTCACGTGTAGTGGAGGTACCCGAAAATATTTTTCATGATTTTATTGTAGCACTTTGTGGACATAATAAAAACACTTATTAATGTAAAGTTTCGTCTTTCTAGCACTAATCGTTTGGACGGTAAGTCGAGGATGGACTAACTACGGAATCCTAAAAAACGAAACCATAAGCATGAACTGGTTCTGTGTTAAAATTAAATTATTCGCATCATCATTTAACCGCAAATCCAGAACGACGTCATTTAAAAGATTTCCATTACGAATTCATCCTCGCTCGCCTCACATCGTTCCTTGTATAGTAGCATTCAGCTATTTACCGAGAAAACGCTTAGTAGTGTTAAAATGAAATTCCATATGATTACTTTTGTGATTTTCCTTGTTTTAGTCACCCATATTAACGTAACGGAATCTGATATAGTGGCTCGTAGATTCTGTTACCCTTACGATCCATCTTTAGGTGGGTATAAAAGAATCCCAATCTCGCAACCCGTAAACCGTAAATTCGATTGTATTAGTTTTCTTCACGATTTTTGTGTAAATGGGTTTATAAGAATCCAAGGACTTTGTGTAACCGTAAGTTAAAAGCTATTTTAATTATTATTAACAATTATAGATGTTTTTCGTACACAAATTTTCGTGACATTTTTGTGTGTTTCTTAATAATATATTTCCTTATATTTTATGTTACATAATGTATCGAGATAATAATGTTTCTACGTTTCTAATTTTGTAGTTTCGGAGTCAAGTTAGTGTCTATCCCTGTATATATATTTATATATACAGGGCCCTACTCTGCCTGATGGAAAGCATGAGTAGAATCCAGGAGAAGGGTCACCATCGTCATTGTGAGGATAGGTAATGTAGCATGGTTACCCATACTTTGACGGCCTGGTCAGATAAAATTGTTATTTCGGTGTCAAGATAGTGTCTATTCCTTTATATATATTTTTTTATATTTAAGCATATCAAAGTGACTCTACGCTGCCTGATGGAAAGCATGAGTAGAATACAGGAGTTGGGGTTATAATCTTCATTGTGAGGGTAGGCGATTCAGCATGGTGACCCACACTATGGCGGCCTAGTCAGATAAATCTGCATGATAGCATTCTTCCGGCCTCCGGAGGCCGGGAGAATAATGCGGAAAATTGGACCTCCGGTCTCACACTCGCCAACGAAATACGACAGCAAGAATGCTGTCATTATTGAGATGGTCTTCTGTGTACTTGTACTGCCACGGTGGAGACGGCCCATTCGTGCTGAAATCAATGTGCCTCTACTATCTACAAAAGTAGTTAAGAAAGAAAAATAACAATTATTATATATAGGTCTTAAATTGATTGTATTTGTTGTAGGAAAGTGAATACCAAGACATTATGTCCTATTTTGAAACCAATGTAACCGAATAACAGTGAAAAAAACACATGCAATATAATCAAACTTTATGACAATCGTCATCATCAGCCTACTGCAGACCACTGCTGGACATATGCCTGTCCCATTGCACACCATTCTGATCGATTTTGGGCTTATCTTCTTTACTACAATAAAAACTTACTTTTAATCTATTGTGTATTTTTAATATTCGTTTAATTGACGCAATATAAAAATAAATGTATACTAGTCGTCGAGCTACATATTTATATGAAAAATAATTTCATTACCCCCCGACTACGTAAAGATTTTTGATTAAATTTATATTGTCTGTATCACCTGAGTCATTATTATAAAAATAGCTTCAATAGCATAAGCGCTACGGTGGAAAATACATATTTATGTAGACTGCCAATACTATTACTCTTCCTTTTGGCTTTGCCATAGTCGGGTAAATATACTCATTTTTAGGGTTCCGTAGTTCATGACTCGGAACCCTATATATATATATATATATATATATATATATATATATATATATATATATATATATATATATATATATATATATATATATCATATATTGTTTAAAGTAATGTAATTTATGCAGAGATACATATGCTTGACCAGTCATTTCAGATATGTGCCTATTATCGAGCACGTAGGAAAATATATTCAGACCATGTTCATACCTTAGTAAGGAATGTTAGAATAATTAACCAGTACTTAAATAATAAACATGGCTCCAAAAGATTACACTGTGATTGTGATTCGATACACCCATAAGTTCGCCATAATTGTGGACCCCTACAACGGAACATACGTGAAGAAATAAGTTCGCCATATATATGTTTGCGAGTTTATCAACTTTTTAGAGCAATTTTTTGCTCTAAAAACAAATATAATACCACTCCCCTCCAAAAGCTAAACGGCTGGCTCGAAAAATCTAAAAATAAACTAGTATAAATATAAAAAACTATAATATAATAATATTTTATTTATAGCTTTGTTGGTTCAGGTGCTATAGAGGCCTAACTTGTGAAATACGCTTACTTGTAAAACTTCGTACAAAAATAACGAAATAATAAGTAAACATAACCATTATTTATTTGACATCATTTAAGATTGCAAAATGTCTACGGAACCCTATCGTATGCGTGGCCTAACACGCACTTGGCCGATAAGTCTGCTTACTGGCTTAACATTCCATATCATTAAAATAGGTTGTTTATCAGATGCTTGGATCTTGACGAGGAAAACAAATGATGTCACTAAACCAATTATAGCATTCAGGATAATAGAAGACCTATTGGAAACACAAATATTGAATTTTAATAAATGCATATTTGTGGTCATAATATATTTTGATTAATTTAAGTAAATTGCAAACTGAATGTTACAGTTATTGACTGTTTTGGTTATTAGAGATAGCGTATACGACTGTTGTGCTGAGAAATCAGGGTCGATTTCCGCGTCGGACCAAATGTTGTAATATCTAAAGGTATTTAGAATTTGGGTGTTTTGTATGTATGATTTTTATGTATTAAAAATAAAATAAATAAATAAATATTTCAAACATCTTACACACAACGTCATCTAGTCCCAAACTAAGGAGAGCTTGTATTATGGGTACTAAATAACTGATATAAATACATAAACATACTTTTTTTTGTAAATACATACATATTATACATAGAAAACACCCAGAATCCGGAACAAATATTTGTGGATCACACAAATATTTGGTCCAACCCGGGAATCGAACTAAGGACCTCTTGATCAGCACCCGCTTGCGTTAACCACTAGACCAACAAGGCAGGCGATTGAAGAAAATCTCAACAACCCTTTTTGGCCTGACCAGGGATTTGGATCCGAGGCCTATTGATTAGTAGTCGCATCCGCTAACCACTAGACCAGAGAGGCAATTTTAGAATAATATAAAACAAAAAAGAAGAATCTTTTCCTGATACTTCCCGAACTCATAATGGCTTTCGTCGTGTCCAATAGGTAATTGTTATGTTTACTGAATATTTCATTATTTTTGTACGACGTTTTGAAAGTAAGCGTATTTTACAAGTTAGCTTAGTAGTTCATCATCATCATCATCATCATCAGCCTTTAACAGTCCACTGTTAGACCTCTATAACACCTTAACTAAAAAGTCATGAAACATGAACTGCCACCATGTTTTTTTTCAGATTTTTCGACAAATCAAAAAATCGTCTTAGCAACCCCTTAATGTTTTTAAAAGACCTATCTAATGATACCCTACACGATGGGGCAGAAGCGAAAAAGACAATCATCCCCACTTTACGTGTAAGGAAGGCACACCAAAAAAAAATATTTTTTCTTAATTTTATTGTAGCACTTTGTCGACATAATAGAAACACATAATCATGCAAAGTTTCATCTTTCTAGCACTAACCGTTTGGACGGTAAGTCGAGGACGGACATGACGAATCTATAAGGGTTCCGAGTCATGAACTACGGAACCCTGAAATACGAAAGAATAAGCATGAACTAGTTCTGTGTTAAAATTAAATTCTTTGACTTAACCGCAAATACAGAACGACGTCATTTGAGAGATTACATTACGCATTCGTCCTCGCTCGCCTCACTTCGCTCCTTGTATAGTAGCATGCAGCTATTTACCGTGAAAACTGCTTAGTAGTGTTAAAATGAAATTCTTTATGATTATTTTTGTGATGTTCCTTATTTTTCTCACCCATATTAACGTCGATTGTCTTAAATTACAGTACGATATATGTTTAAGTGGGTATAAAAGGATCCAAGGAATTTGTGTACCCGTAAGTTACAAGCAATTTTAATCATTATTAACAATTAAAGATGTTGTTCTTGCACAAATTTTCGTGACATTTTGTGTGTTTGTATAATATATATGTTCTTATATTTTAAGTTACTTAATGATAATGTTTCTACGTTTCTAAGTTTGTTGTTTCGGAGTCAAGTTAGTGTCTATCCCTGCATATATTTATTTTTTATATGTATGCATACCAAAGTGACTCTATTATGCCTGATGGAAAGCATGAGTAGAATCCAGAAGTAGGTTTCACCAACATCATGGTGAGGGTAGGCAATGCAGCATGGTTAACCATGCCATGGGATCCCGGGAGAATTATCTCCTCCGGTCTCACACTCACCAACGAAATACGACAGCAAGAATGCTGTCATCATTGAGATGATTTTCTGTGTGAGGGTAGTACTGCCACGGTGGAGACAGCCCATTTGTGCTGAAGTCAATATGGCTCTACTACATTTAAAAGTAGTTAAAAAAGCAAAATAACAATCTTTATCTTTATAATTCTTGTGTGAGTGTGTATGTCACTGAACTTCTCTCAAACGACTGAACCGATTTTGATGAAATTTTTTGTGTGTGTTCAAGGGGATCTGGGAATGGTTTACATTTGCAATTGGACCCGGTAGGTGGCGCTGCAATCAAGTTCTGGAATTTTAAAGTTGGGCGGTACGAAGTTCGCTGGGTCAACTAGTCTTTATATATATAATTCTTGTGTGAGTGTGTATGTCACTGAACTTCTCTCAAACGACTGGACCGATCTTGATGAAATTTTTTTTGTGTGTGTTCAAGGGGATCTGGGAATGGTTTAGATTTGCAATTGGACCCGGTAGGTGGCGCTGCGATCAAGTTCTGGAATTTTAAAGTTGGGCGGTACGAAGTTCGCTGAGTCAACTAGTAGTTATATATATAGGTGTTAAATTGATTGTATTTGTTGCAGGAAAAAAAATACAAAGACATTATGCTCTTTGTTGGATAATGTTTTGTTGGAAACCAATGTAACCGAAAATCAAAATTTATGAAAATCATCATCATCAGCCTATTGCAGTTCACTGCTGGAGATAGGCCTGTCCCATTGCACACCACTCTGATCGATTTTGGGTTTCTCTTTTTTATAACAATTAAAACTTAATAAATAATCTATTGCGTATTTTTATTTTCGTTTAATTGACAATAGATAGATTTTGTAAGGAAATTCCTAATAGCAGAACGAAGTTTGGAAGTTTAGCGGTGATTCACGCCCGTGCCTCGGAGAGTACGTAAGCCGTCGGTCCCGGTTGTCATGAACTTCTATGGCAATCGTTATTGGGAAGTCTATGCCCTCAAATTTACTGACAACTAGTTCAACCTTCGAATTTCAGTTCTCTCTTGGGGTTGCGGAGATCTGATGCAAGTCGCTCCGTAGAAAAACTGATATTCAGGTAAAACCGGTTGAACTAGTAGCCGACCCCAAATAATATTTGGAATAAGGCTAGGAAGAAGAAGTTTGATGGACGCAACATAAAATTTATACATTTATAAACTAATTTAGGGACACTGCAGTGCCACCGGCCCGTCAAGCTACATTATATGCTTGAAAAAAAATTGATTTATTATAACCCAGCTACGTTAAGACTTTTGATAAAATTTACATTATCTGTATCATTATTATAAATATATTAACACCTAATTCATTAAAATAGGTTCTGATACGGAATATAAATATATAAATATTTCTTAGGCGGTATGGTGGAAAATACATACTTATGTAGACTGCCATAACTATTATTCTTCCGTTTGGCTTTGCCGAATGCAAATATACTTATTTTTAGTTCATTATTATTCCTACACTAAGCGGTAAGCAAAAAAAAACAACAAAAGAAAAGACAGTTATGTATAATTTATGACAGACATGCATGTTTAAATTAAATACTATTTAATAGACAACACCACCTCACTCACTGACATACTTATATCAGGGATGCTATGGAGCTCCGTAACCGTAACTGAAACTATCGGATATCCGAAATAAAAATATATCCGTAAAAGTAACCGTATCCATATCCGTTTCGGATAGTTTCGGATAAGGATGGAATCTAAATAAAACGACATCTTTCGTAAATCTTGCAGTTTGTTTGTTATTTCTAGTCATGACAACCTCTTTCGTCGGTATACCTATTATTATTATAACACTAAACGATAACCTAGACTAGATAAAAATATGAGATAAATACATACTAATTGTGTTTGTATTTTACTACAATCTAATATCCGTAACCGAAAATATACCAAACTAACGGATAATCCGAAATAATTACATATCCGTAACCGTATAAAAAACCGATACAATTTTATTCCTACATCCATATTACGTATCCAGATCCAAAATATTATATCCATAACATTCCTAATGGACTAAGAGCCCAGAGCCGCCAGACCTACGTCATTAGTGCAAAGCTGAAATTTTCAGGATTATTAGTACAATGTCTTGTTAACATGTATGCGTACCTATTAGCTTGAAAGCGGGGCCGTTTCTGAGGTAGCGCGAAGTAAAGATGGATAAAAACCTTACTTACCTACTGGACCAAGAACCCAGAGTCGCCTGACCTACGTCATTAGTGCAAAGCTGAAAATTTCAGGATTATTAGTACAATGTCTTGTTAAGATGTATGCGTACCCATTAGCTTGAAAACGTTGCCGTTTCTGAGGTAGCGCGAAGTAAAGATGGATAAAAACCTTACTTACCTACGTTAAAGGTGCAAAGCTAGTATTTAGATATTTTATCGAGAATATTATTTAAAATAAAAATTCATTACTGCCAGACACTTTCCGTGGGCCATTACTTCTGCCAGACGTCTTGAAAGTTGTGAAAAAATAAGGTAAACAACGTTACAGTAGCTAACCAACATTTTATACATATTATCTAAGGTAGGTACTATTTTAAGACCCTTTGTATGCGGCCAGACCAATCCGAAGGGCTAATCATCCCCCCAGACACCTTAAAAATATTTGTAGTAATTAGGAAGCTGAGGTATATCATATTTGTATTATTTCAAGAATAGAATTGTAAAATATTAAATGGTTTTTACACGCTTTTTATTAGCTTCACCTGTATGTTTGTTTGTTTGTAAACCAACTCCTTTGGGTGCGATTTTGACATACATACATAAGTATTACATAATTACATAACTAAACTAAATAAGTATATAACTAAACCAAATAAGTATATAACTAAACTAAATAAGTATATAACTAAACTAAATAAGTATATAACTAAACTAAGTAAGTATATAACTAAACAAAATAAGTATATAACTAAACTAAATAAGTATATAACTAAACTAAATAAGTATATAACTAAACTAAATATGTATATAAACTAAATAAGTATATGACTAAACTAAATAAGTATATAACTAAACTAGGTAAGTATATAACTAAACTAAATATATATATAACTAAACTAAATAAGTATATAACTAAACTAAATAAGTATATAACTAAACTAAATAGGTATATAACTGAAACAAATAAGTATATAACTAAACTAAATAAGTATATAACTAAACTAAATATGTATATAACTAAACTAAATAAGTATATAACTAAACTAATTAAGTATATAACTAAACTAAATAAGTAAATAACTAAACTAAATAAGTATATAACTAAACTAAATATGTATATAAGAAACTAAATAAGTATATGACTAAACTAAATAAGTATATAACTAAACTAAGTAAGTATATAACTAAACTAAATATATATATAACTAAACTAAATAAGTATATAACTAAACTAAATAAGTATATAACTAAACTTAGTAAGTATATAACTAAACTAAATAAGTATATAACTAAACTAAATAAGTATATAAATAAACTAAGTAAGTATATAACTAAACAAAATAAGTATATAATTAAACTAAATAAGTATATAACTATACTAAATAAGTATATAACTGAACTAAATAAGTATATAACTAAACTAAATAAGTATATGACTAAATTAAAAAGCATATAACTAACCTGAATAAGTATATAACTAAACTAAATAAGTATATAACTAAATTAAAAAGGATATAACTAAACTAAGTAAGTATATAACTAAACTGAATAAGTATATAACTAAACTAAATAAGTATATAACTAAATTAAAAAGTATACAACTAAACCAACTAAGTATATAACTAAACTAAGTAAGTATATAACTAAACTAAATAATTAAATAACTAAACTAAACAAGTATATAACTAAACTAAATCAGTATATAACTAAACTAAATAAGTATATAACTGAACTAAATAAGTATATAACTAAACTAAATAAGTATATAACTAAACTAAATAAGTAATTAACTAAACTAATTAAGTATATAACTAAACTAAATAAGTAAATAACTACACTAAATAAGTATATAACTAAACTAAATATGTATATAAGTAAACTAAATAAGTATATGACTAAACTAAATAAGTATATAACTAAACTAGGTAAGTATATATCTAAACTAAATATATATATAACTAAACTAAATAAGTATATAACTAAACTAAATAAGTATTTAACTAAACTAAATAGGTATATAACTGAAACAAATAAGTATATAACTAAACTAAATAAGTATATAACTAAATTAAAAAGTATATAACTAAACTAAGTAAGTATATAACTAAACTAAATAAGTATATAACTAAACTAAATAAGTATATAACTAAACTAAATATGTATATAACTAAACTAAATAAGTATATAACTAAACTAAATAAGTATATAACTAAACTAAATATGTATATAACTAAACTAAATAAGTATATAACTAAACTAAGTAAGTATATAACTAAATAAGTACCTAACTAAATAAGTTAGTATATAACTTAACTAAAGAAGTATATAGTTAAACTAAATAAGTATATAACTAAATAAAAAAGTATATTACTAAACTAAATAAGTATATAACTAAACTAAATAAGTATATAACTAAACTAAATAAGTATATAACTAAACTAAATAAGTATATAACTAAACTAAATAAGTAATTAACTAAACTAATTAAGTATATAACTAAACTAAATAAGTAAATAACTACACTAAATAAGTATATAACTAAACTAAATATGTATATAAGTAAACTAAATAAGTATATGACTAAACTAAATAAGTATATAACTAAACTAGGTAAGTATATAACTAAACTAAATATATATATAACTAAACTAAATAAGTATATAACTAAACTAAATAAGTATATAACTAAACTAAATAGGTATATAACTGAAACAAATAAGTATATAACTAAACTAAATAAGTATATAACTAAATTAAAAAGTATATAACTAAACTAAGTAAAACTAATTAAGTATATAACTAAACTAAATAAGTATGTAACTAAACTAAAAAGTATACAACTAAACTAAATTATTATATAACTAAATTAAAAAGCATATAACTAAACTGATTAAGTATATAACTAAACTAAATAAGTATGTAACTAAACTAAATATGTATATAAGTAAACTAAATAAGTATATGACAAACTTAATAAGTATATAACTAAACTAAATATATATATAACTAAACTAAATAAGTATATAACTAAACTAAAAAGGTATATAACTGAAACAAATAAGTATATAACTAAACTAAATAAGTATATAACTAAATTAAAAAGTATATAACTAAACTAAGTAAGTATATAACTAAACTGAATAAGTATATAACTAAACTAAATAAGTATATAACAAAACTGAATAAGTATACAACTAAACCAACTAAGTATATAACTAAACTAAATAAGTATATAACTAAACTAAACAAGTACATAACTAAACTAAATAAGTATATAACTAAACTGAATAAGTATATAACTAAACTAAATAAGTATATAACTAAATTAAAAAGTATACAACTAAACTAAATTATTATATAACTAAATTAAAAAGCATATAACTAAACTGAATAAGTATATAACTAAACTAAATAAGTATGTAACTAAACTAAATAAGTATATAACTAAACTAAATATGTATATAAGTAAACTAAATAAGTATATGACAAACTTAATAAGTATATAACTAAACTAAATATATATATAACTAAACTAAATAAGTATATAACTAAACTAAATAAGTATATAACTAAACTAAAAAGGTATATAACTGAAACAAATAAGTATATAACTAAACTAAATAAGTATATAACTAAATTAAAAAGTATATAACTAAACTAAGTAAGTATATAACTAAACTGAATAAGTATATAATTAAAATAAAAAGTATATATCAAAACTAAGTAAGTATATAACTAAACTGAATAAGTATATAACTAAACTAAATAAGTATACAACTAAACCAACTAAGTAAATAACTAAACTAAGTAAGTATATAACTAAACTAAATAAGTATATAACTAAACTAAACAAGTACATAACTAAACTAAATAAGTATATAACTGAACTAATTAAGTATATAACTAAACTAAATAAGTATGTAACTAAACTAAATAAGTATATAACTAAAATAAATATGTATATAAGTGAACTAAATAAGTATATGACAAACTTAATAAGTATATAACTAAACTAAATATATATATAACTAAACTAAATAAGTATATAACTAAACTAAATAAGTATATAACTAAATTAAAAAGCATATAACTAAACTGAATAAGTATATAACTAAACTAAATAAGTATATAACCAAATTAAAAAGTATATAACTAAACTAAGTAAGTATATAACTAAACTGAATAAGTATATAACTAAACTAAATAAGTATATAACTAAATTAAAAAGTATACAACTAAACTAAATTATTATATAACTAAATTAAAAAGCATATAACTAAACTGAATAAGTATATAACTAAACTAAATAAGTATATAACTAAATTAAAAAGTATATAACTAAACTAAGT
Source organism: Phragmatobia fuliginosa (assembly GCA_932526445.1). Classification (NCBI taxonomy): domain Eukaryota; kingdom Metazoa; phylum Arthropoda; class Insecta; order Lepidoptera; family Erebidae; genus Phragmatobia; species Phragmatobia fuliginosa. The sequence goes on from OW052067.1 coordinate 17,727,543, forward strand.
AAGTATATAACTAAACTGAATAAGTATATAACTAAACTAAATAAGTATATAACTAAACTAAGTAAGTATATAACTAAATAAGTACCTAACTAAATAAGTTAGTATATAACTAAACTAAATAAGTATATAACTGAACTAAATAAGTATATAACTAAACTAAATAAGTATATAACTAAACTAAATATGTATATAACTAAACTAAACTAACTAACTAAACTAAATAAGTATATAACTAAACTAAATAAGTATATAACTAAACTAAATATGTATATAACTAAACTAAATAAGTATATAACTAAACTAAGTAAGTATATAACTAAATAAGTACCTAACTAAATAAGTTAGTATATAACTAAACTAAATAAGTATATAACTAAATAAAAAAGTATATTACCAAACTAAATAAGTATATAACTAAACTAAATAAGTATATAACTAAACTAAATAAGTATATAACTAAACTTAATAAGTATGTAACTAAACAAAATAAGTATATAACTAAACTAAATAAGTATATAACTAAACTAAAAAAGTATATAACTAAACTAAATAAGTATTTAACTAAATAAAAAAGTATATTACTAAACTAAATAAGTATATATCTAAACTAAATAAGTATTTTAATTTTAAATAATATTCTTGATAAAATATGTAAATACTAGCTTTGCACCTATAACGTAGGTAAGTAAGGTTTTTATCCATCTGTACTTCGCGCTACCTCAGAAACGGCCCCGCTTTCAAGCTAATGGGTACACATACATCTTAACAAGACATTGTACTAATAATCCTGAAAATTTCAGCTTTGAACTAATGACGTAGGTCTGGCGGCTCTGGGCTCTTGCTCTATAACTTCTATATACATATATATGCTATTTTTTTCATCAAAATTTGAGATTTTTACACACTAACTTTAGTTACGTAGCTATGAACAACTATAAACTATGAACAATATGCTCTGGTATAGTATTGAATATATCAGGTATATACAGTATATACAGTATAATATGTAAGAGCATATTTTGGTATCATATAAATGATTAAAATTTGGCAAGGTACATATTTTTTAGGGTTCCGTAGCCAAACGGCAAAAAACGGAACCCTTAAAGATTCGTCATGTCTGTCTGTCTGTCCGTCCGTATGTCACAGCCACTTTTTTCCGAAACCACAAGAACTGTTGAAACTTGGTAAGTAGATGTAATCTGTAAACTGCATTAAGATTTTCACGTGAAAATAGAAAAAAAATAACACGTTTTGGGGGTCCCCATACATGGAACTGAAACTAAAAAAAAATTATTTCATCAAACCCATACGTGTGGGGTATCTATGGATAGGTCTTCAAAAATGATCTTGGGGTTTCTAATATCATTTTTTTCTAAACTGAATAGTTTGCGCGAGAGACACTTACAAAGTGGAAAAATGTGTGTCCCCCTCCCTGTAACTTCTTAAATAAGAGAGTGATAAAACTAAAAAAAATGTATGTTGTACATCACTATGCAAACTACCAACAAAAATTGGTTTGAAGGAGATCTAGTAAGTAGTTTTTTTTAATACGTCATAAATCGTAAACCGCAATTTACCTTTCATTCAATCATCAATCTTTATATATATAATTCTTGTGTGATTGTGTATGTCACTGAACTTCTCTCAAACGACTGGACCGATTTTGATGAAATTTTTTTTTTGTGTTCAAGGGGATCTGGGAATGGTTTAGATTTGCAATTAGACCCGGTAGGTGGCGCTGCGATCAAGTACTGGAATTTTAAAGTTGGGCGGTACGAAGTTCGCTGGGTCAACTAGTAGACATATAAAACAAAGTTACAACGAACTACAAGAACTTTTATATGATGTTACTTGCTGCTACGGAACCCTTCATGGGCGAGTCCGACTCGCACTTGGCAGCTTTTTTTATGATTAGGTAGCTGTCTCAAGTTGCATTTACATGTTTGTACTCAGAGCAGGTCTATATTCGCAATTTATTCCTTCTTAATAGCCATTTTAATTTTACATCGTACTAATAATATATATGTATTACAGTATTAGAACAAGTGTTAATAATTATTTTTATATGTTACTATTGATATATACAGCTTGCCTACGATGAATTCAAAAATACTTTTAAATGTCTGTTTTGCTGGCGTGCATAAGAGGGAATGGGTAAGACGCTTAGACTAATAGGATAAGGCCAAGCATGATTGAAAAGGGATGTGGATAAAGTTGCGTGCATCAGCAGCAGCAGATTCATGTATTTTTTTACATGCTTTATAAATCTATACTTAATGTTATTAAGCTCAAGAGTTTCTTTTTTTGATTGATTGATCTCAGAATTAGTAGGGTATTAATAAAAAGTTTCGAAAACGGGGCAAAATTATTCCTTTTGTACGCAGTGGAAGTCATTTCGTGCGGTGCGTAAACGCAAACTTAAGAGTCGTCGCTTGATTATGTACACAGGTAACGGTAGATAGCTTCCCTCAGATAATTCGGCTCAACATTCCATATCCTTCAAATCATTCAATAAGTTGTTTGGCAGATGCCTGAACGTTGATGAGTAAAACAAATGAAGTCACTAAGCCAATTAAAGCTGATGATAGCGTTGAGGAAAATATAAGCGCTATGGAAAACACAAATATTGAAATTTACTAAATGTATATTCATGGTTGTAATATATTTTGATTATATATTTAAGTGAATTGCAAACTGAATGTTACAGTTATTGACTGCTTTGGTTATATTGGGATTAAGATCGTTAGTGTTCAATGGCTTAGTCAGTTTTATTATTATCAGTGTTTAACGATGTGATAGCTGTTACTGCCTTAGAATAGGAATACAAAGGAGGGTTTGGCCTATCATGCCGACTGGTTCTAACGGTTTGGTACATATTTAGCATTCACTAATGAAATATTCTTAAATATTTAAGACATTTCGGTATCATACACACAACGTCATCTTGTCCCATACTAAGGAGAACTTGTATTATGGAAACTAGACAACTGATATAAATACACAAACATATGTTTTTTGTAAACACATGCATATTATATCCAAAGTCCGAAAAAAATATATGCGAATCACTCAAACATTTGGTTCAACATGGGGTTTAATATGTTAACACTGCGCCTCCGAGGCAATGAACATTTAGTAAAATTTTATACGTGTTCAATTGTTTATGGTCTAATATATAAACAAATCAAGAAATACGAATTGTATAGTGCACAGGAACCATTGAAAACAGAAATTCCCACCAAGAACAAATGATTGTATGATAATTTATCTATAGTATTCATATAGTATTATATGAATTTGTGTCTTATAAGACAAATAAAATGTTTATCAGTAGTCCGGTTATCGCAGGGTCGGCCAACTTTATTTTAAGAAAAAATTGTTGCGGGTTTTTTTTTCTCGTCAGAGATAATGATGAGGAAAAATCCAGAATTTAAGTTTAAAAAAACTTGGGAAAAATTATGAATTGAATATTATAATAAATAATAATAATAATAAATATTTTGGACATCTTACACACAACAGCATCTAGTCCCAAAGTAAGCAGAGCTTGTGTTATGGGTACTAAACAACTGATATAAATACATAAACATACTTTTTTTTTGTAAATACATACATATTATACATAGAAAAACACCCAGACTCCGAAACAAATATTTGTCCCGGCTCGCTTCAGCAACGATGATAGATGGCCTCACCTGTTGTCCCCTGGCTTGCGCTTATGGACGTCGGAGATCTTCGTGCGACTTCCGTCGCTTGAGTCGTCTTTTTTATACTCTTCGGGTCCCATTTGACCATCTCTTTTGCACACATAATTTGCTCGCATAAGGAGACAACAGTGTTCCATGAGCTCTCGCTCCGTACTATGACCGCAAACATGTTATCAAGCGAGAGAATCCCTCTCAATTGCCTCTGCTCCGACCACGTCGGGCATTCTGCTAGCGTGTTAAGCGTCATGTTCACGGTACGACCATCACAGTGGTAACACTCAGACATTGGCGCCTTTCGGATCAGACACAAGTGATCTCCAAAACATCATAAAACATATAACATCATTTTATTTATCATCATTTCCCAGTGATCACCTGCTTCAGCCCGTATGAAAGGGTTCCGTGACTTAATTCGAACCTATCCTCTATACCGGGACTTACCGCCGTAATAACGGCGTGCTCCGTAGTCATTTGAGCCAGTATGGACACCATAAAAAAACGTGAACGTTTATGATTCAGCTGGTTCTTAAGTTTTAAAGTTGCTCAGCGTGCTATGGAGAGGGTTATGTTCGATGTTTCTCTACTAAGGAATCTTGTGAGAAACGAGGTGATCCGGCAGAGAACAAAGGTCGTCGATATAGCTCACAGGATTAGCAAGTTGGAGTGACAGTGGGCTGGTCATTTTAGCCGCAGAACTGATAACCGCCACGGTAAACGGGTTCTTGAGTGTAGATCACGTCTCGGTAAGCGTAGTGTAGGACTCGCGCAAGTCTACAGGTGAACACGTATCGTATCAGCCGATTAAACAGGACTACGGATTACAGAAAACGGCCGTAACTGTAATTTAAAATTGTAGTTGGCCAATGATGATTTCCATCTTACGAAGATACAACACTATCTTTCACATCAAATAAGGTTTTTACATTATTAAACATTGAATGGGAACATGAAACACGGGGCGGTTCAAAAAATGTTTTTACCAATAAAAAAATATACAAGAGGATTGGGAGCGTGATTGTAATTTCGGCATAAGCTATAACCAAGAATTCATTCGCAAAAATGATTCTTTGACTCAGTGTTAAAATAATAAATAAATAAATATATTGGACATCTTACACACAACGTCATCTAGTCCCAAAATAAGCAGAGCTTGTGTTATGGGTACTAAGCAACTGATATACCTACATAAACATACTTTTTTTTTGTAAATACACACATATTATACATAGAAAAACACCCAGACTCCGAAACAAATATTTGTGGATCACATAAATATTTGGTCTGACCCGGGAACCGAACCCGAGACCTCTAGATCAGCAGCCGCATACGCTAACCACTAGACCAACAAGGCAGTCAAAAAAGTGAGAACTCCCTGGATTGTGGTAATTATTTTTATTATAACAACATTTTTGATTAATTTACTTATATTCAGTTTGACTTTAACTCGTTTTTTTAGATTTTCATAGACTATTTTTCAACTATGATCTTAAAGTACTAATTTAAAAACGAAGAGTTTTATCGACAATTAAAACGGACTTTGTCGTAAGCGCCACTGCACTAGTCCCAACTATCGCAGATATCAAGTTGTATTTATAAGAATCGTAATAGTATTCAGCCATTCATCGCGACAACCGCATTCTATAAAGTGTTAAAATGAAATTCTTAATTATATTTCTTATGATGCTCCTTGGCCTTGCCACCCACATCATCGTCGACTGTCACTCATTACCGATGGAAATTCGTAGTAGTGGACAAAGAAAAATATCTGCGGAAAGTGAACCGGTAAGTATCACGCTATTTTATACTCGTATCTTCTTCCTAGCCTTATTCCCAATATTATTTGGGGTTGGCTACTAGTTCAACCGGTTTTACCTGAATATCAGTTTTTCCACGGAGCGACTGGCATCGGACCTCTGCAACCCTAAGGGAGAACTGAAATTCGAAGGTTGAACTAGTTTTCAATAAATTTGAGGGCATTGACTTCCCAATAACGATTGTCATAGATGTTCATGACAACCGAGACCGACGGCTTTACGTGCTCTCCGAGGCAATGGCGTAAATCACCGCCAAACTTCCAAACTCCGGGGTGCTATTAGGCGTTTCCTAAGAAAAACTCAAAAACTCTTTTTAGGACAACCCGGGATTTGAACCCGCGACCTCTTGATTAGCAGTTGCATACGCTATCCACTAGACCAACGAAGCAGTTAAGTTAGTTATATTGTTTATATACAATTACGTAATATATATAATTAGATTTAGAGGCGTTTTACCATAAAACATTAATAAAATTAACATTTTAAATATTATATTTTATAGAACAAGAATTTTAAGCGTAATCAACAAGTAAACAAGTTGACTTTTTTTTTTTTTTTTTGAATTCACTTTTATTTATAACTTTAATTGTTAAACTTTTCACATAAGTCACGCTACTAGAATGTTCCTTATAACTTAAGTCGCCTAAATATCAAACTATTATATTCCTACTAAAATAATTTATCTTAGTAATAAGATATTGTAAGACACTCATTAAGCTAATAAAAATATTTTAAAGTTTATAAAACTATGATTTTATAAATAGTTTTTTTTTGTTCCTGTAAAGTAGGGTTTTTTGACTTATGTGCTTTAGTCTACCGAGCCTAGATTTATACTACATAATTCGTATACTAATATAGATTACGTTATTTGGGGAGCTAGTTAATTATTACCCCTAGATATTTTCGCATGAGTAGAAAGTAAAAACTATAATTTTAAATATTTTTCCACACGTCGTTGACTTATTATTTTAGTTTCAGGTTGATCCAGAATGGTCGCGTCAAGGTAATGTGTTCCGTCCGTTATTTAACGCAATCAGAAATCATGGAACGCAAAAATAAAAATTTATGAAAACGTAAACCATTGTAATTTTTTTATTGTCCCGGTTGGTTTAGCCCCGACTCCGCACCGGTAGATAAGTATAGATAAGAAACCCTTCTACGCATTTATTTGCCTTAAAGCAAAATTTGTTAAAGTTATATTAAAAAAAAAATAACAAACTATAAAAATACTATAAAAAACTAATTAAACAGATTTTTGGACATGAAAAAACCGACAAAATAAAACTAATTCTATGATATCCTTATGATATTTGATGAGTTCCCTCGATTTCTCCAAGATTTTATCATCAGATTCTGGTTTCCTTATCATGGGACCACATGGGACCACCAGCTTTGAAATATAAAAGAATTATCAAAGTCCGTTCACCCAATCGAAAGTTCTGAGGTAACAAACATAAAAAAAGAATTGAAAACCCCCTTCTTTTTTGAAGTCGGTTTAAAAGCAACAGTTTTCTTTAATTTCAATATCTAAATCATATGTTGGCACGAGCAGCCCAAACTATTAGCACAAATCAAGACAATTTATTGACGTGTCTGTAAGATTAAGTCTTACGGAATTTCGTAAAAAATATTTGTAAACACCTATCATACTAAATATGTTTGTATAAATAAAAAATATTTGTAAACACCTATCATACTAAATATCCTACTAATATTATAAACGTGAAAGTTTGTGAGTATGTGTGTATGTGTGTCTGTGTGTATGTTTGTTGCTCTTTCACGCAAAAACTACTGAACGGATTTGGATGACACTTTACAGTAATATAGCTTATATATCAGAGTAACACATAGGCTACTTTTTACTGCAATAATCGAGATATATTTTATAGATTATAAAAATATATAAATCGTAGATGTCAAAATGTATCACTGTTTATCTCCTGTCAAGACTTCACAGGTTGCTAGGCAACACACTTGCATACCATAAATAAAGTTGCCCGAAAATACGCGGGTAGCACCGCGGGGCGCAGCTAGTGTTTGTATAAAGTTATTAACCAATTGTTTATATTTGATTACGTATATCGATTAAAATGAAATCCAAAATAAAATGTTAAATAGAAACCATTTTGACTGCCGCAGTGGCACAGTGGTAGCGTATTGCTATATGTGCTTGAGGTTTCGGGTTCGATTCCCGGGTCGGATTAAATGTTTGTGTGATCCACAAATATTTATTTCGGAGTTTGGGTGTTTTCTATGTATGATATGTATATATTCACAAAAAAAGTAGGCTTATATTATATTTATATCAGTTGTCTAGTATTTATTAATACTAGTTATCACAATACTCTTCTCATCCCTCTCGGGCATAGCATTAAACAGAAACTAAAATTGTTGCACTTATGTAACGTAAACCTTAGAATACAAAAATATGTAAATAGCATTTAAATTGTTATATCAGTTGACTTGACAAAAATGTCATGCCCAACAACTTCATCTACATGTAAAGTGGGGATGATATTTTATTCTCACGTCTATCCCGTTTTGTAGAGTATCGTAAGATAGTTCTTTTAAAAATATTGAGTAGTTGCTAAGACGATTTTTTATTTAGGTATTCGTTTACGAGTTATTTAGCTTTAAATGCGTGCCGACACCCACTTGCTCAATTTTAATATATAAGTATTTTTTGTTTAAGATAACAGTATATAAATGGCAATTACTTTTAACCTCTCTTATGACTTGACATTTTCATCTAAATGGTAATGACAAATAATGGTGCTAATTCTGTTGTTCATTTAGAAAAACAAAATTTCACTTAAACTAATCTCAATTTTTACCTTACACTATACGCATCCAAATTAAACTTATTGTCAGTATGAAATAAAAGTTGAACGGAGACACGCTCTTGTTTGTTATTAAAAGCCCCCTAAAACATCTGTCGAAGGTTGTACTTTATTACTAAAATAATTTCTTACAATTAGTTGTGATTTGAAACGAACAATATAATACACATATTTTTCCACTGAATTGACAATAGCAAAAATCACGCAATAGTTTACATTATAAGAACAGCCACAAAATAAAATATATTTTTTACAGTAGGATTTTAAATTGGTATAGACGGCATCTACTGAAACAACGATTAAGTTTAGTGCGACATGTATAGTTTAATGTTTTTTGTTCTAAAGACAATTCGTTGCGGATTGCAAAAGACTTGTAGACAGCAAATTGCTGTTCGAAACTTTAATTAAGTGCTTTTTGAGGGCTTAAACTAAAGTCGCTTCATCAACATCATCAACAACCCATAACGTCCCACTGCTGGGTTCGGGTCTCCTCTCAAGAGAGGGTTAAGGCCATACGTCCCCACGCTGGCCGAGTGCGGGTTGGGGACTGGCAAGACACGTTGTGGCTACGTAATCTTACCGTTGGATGTTTTTAAGCCGCCCGAAGGCCTCCAACTAAGCTTCACGACTGCTATCTTATGATAACAACCGGGACCTACTGCTTAACGTGACCTCCGAATCACGGAAACGCTCATAACATATCATGCCACATACGGTCACCCATCTAGGTCTGACCGCGCCGTAGTTGCTTACCCTCGGTGATTGTTTCCAATCACCTAAGGCCACTCGGTTATAAGTCGCTTAGTGAAAGGAAAGTTTGCCCCGAGCCAACACATGACGGATTGTAACACCACGTCCTATGAGTACATTCCGAAGGGATTAGATATTGCCTGAGGGCGATGAAGAAGCTCATTGTTTACACTAGTAGAACCGTGTCTAAGACTAATAACTATGTGGGATGCTTTGCACATGTTCGTTGCGAAGTTTTCTGCTGTTTAAAATATTTCTAATTCTTCTTTGGTTTATACTTGTATATCTCTCCTGAGTTTCACATTAGGTACCAAATATCCGAATATGGCGACTTCCACATACAGCTCAACCGAATACACACTACATCGCAGTCTATCGAAGATACACAGAACTATTCACTAAAGAACTTCATGGAGTAACTATTAATCCTGGACTGAATAACTTATATGCAACAGCCCAACATCAATCGTTGCTTGGGCCGTGGCCCGCTAGGCACGATTAACTCTTCTGATCGGAGGATCATCAGGACGAGAAGATTAAAATAAAAATGCTGAGAATTAAAATTACTGTTTATTCTTAGAATAAAATGCTTTGCATCTGGTTAGAACACCCTTAACAAAATAAACAATTCTTTGATGTTTAATTGAAATATTCATCATAATCTTCTTTCTGAAAACAAAAAAATATACAGTATAGAATATTTACAAAATGAAATCTGAAATACGACGAGAATTGATTGGTGTTTAGTAGTTCTATAAAAAGTTTATCATGAAAATAACAAAATCTATAGGGTGTGACCGTGTTGTCCAATTAGTTCGTGCGACTGATTGTTTCTTTAGAATCTCTCCTTAGAAGAAAGTGTTAGAATATTTCAAGTTTTTCCTCTTTCGGTAGTGCAGTTCTTCTCAGCAGTCTGTGAGTAGTCCCTAAGTCGGTTCTAAATTCGTTACCATACGGGGTTGTTGTATTTACAATATTAAACCTAAAAAATGATTTTACCAGTCATTTGTTGAGGATGAGGATAATATTTGCTTTATTTACGTCGTTTATACAATGATGACATAACAGGTGTTATCACTGAGTAATTGTTTGTTCATATAGTTTATAATTGTTTGTGTTTTAAACGTAATTTACGCAATTTTTGATAGCTTTTAACTAATGCTTGCCACATTCGTACTAATATTATTAGTTCGGAAGTAACACTATCTGTTTATATGTCTATTATGCGCTTTCATGTCTAAACAGGTTAACTTATTGGAAAGAAATCGGTATAGAGATATATCGGACCTTGTAAAGTGAGTTAGAAGTACGAAGGCTACGGCTTTACGAGTTTTCCTGGGCACGGGGGTTTTGAACCAAACTTTCTAACTCCAGGTTGTTATTAAGCATTACTATTATTAGAAAAACTTAATAGCACTTCCTATTGACAGACAGTTGTTGTTGTTGTTATTATAAAAGGTTTCCTCAACCTAAAAACTGAATATGTACATTATCTCTTACCCTAATACACCAAGCTCCAATTCTTTTGTAATCAGGAGGGCATCCTCCAACCAGAACAGACGCACTGTCAACGACAGACAATGTGAAAAGTGCGACGAGTATAGCAAGCAGTATCGCAACAAACTTCATGATGATACGTGTTCACTTCAATATAGTTCGAAGTATAGTGACTGCATCTTTTTATATTCCTGTTATTATGAACTGTAGGAAATAATGTCCTTTAAATATTTCGTTTTATAATAAGTAATGTACTTTTGACAACTTATTTGAATCATCATGGTTTTCCGTAACATCTATAGGTGCACCGTCATCAACAGCTATTAATAGTTCTGATACAAGCTTCTTCTTCGAATCTGGGTTAGTGCGTTACATACGACGTAAGCTTGACGGGTTGAATTACGTTTCCTATTAAAGTTTTCCTCTTATCTTTGATGTTGTTTTGCGTAGTTTGTACCTTTAGCCTTAGTATTCTCAGCGCCTTTTGGTCACCTCACGTCTCACCTAGATGTGATACCCTATATTTTTAATCCGTCACCACATGGATAACGTACAGCGCACATTCTTAATATTAAGTCTGCCACGGTGGCACAGTGGTAGTGTATGCGACTACTATGATTGAGGTCTCGTGTTAAATTCCGGGTCGGATAAAATTATAATGTGATCTACAAATATTTGTTTCGGAGTTTGGGTGTTTCCTATGTAAAATATGTATGTATTTACCAAAACAAGTATGTTTCTATATTTATGTCAGTTGTCTAGTTCCCATAATACAAGCTCAGCTGAGTTTGGAACTTAATGAAGTTGTGTGTAAGATGTCCGAAATTTTATATATTTATTTATCATTCTTAATTTACATGCACTTTCTGGTAGTAACATTTCAGTTACTATGTTCAGTTTTACTTCAAAATTGTACGTTTAATGAAATATTATTAGAACTTTTATACTACTGCTTTTGGTTTGTCAAGAAAAATGGAATCCAGTCGTGTAGAGCACACGAACCATACCTAACAGTTTTTCAATTTCATTTCGAAGCCTCGAGTTCTCGAGAATGTTTGTGTTACGTTGTATTAGGATCGATTTAATATTATAGTGCAAGAGCCCAGAGCCGCCAGACCTACGTCATTAGTGCAAAGCTGAAATTTTCAGCATTATTAATACAATGTATTGTTAAGATGTATGTGTACCCATTAGCTTGAAAGCGGGGCCGTTTCTGAGGTATCTGTATAATTAAATTCTCAATTGAACAGTCTTCGTTTCATTAGGATGGCATACGTAGTTCGGGAGATATTCGGGTTTATGTGACTGACCCGTTATTTTTGGAACCGAGTGTATTAAATGGTTTAACACGCTTTTTATTAGCTTCACCTGTATGTTTGTTTGTTTGTAACCAACTCCTTTGGGTGCGATTTTGACCCACTTGGACCGTGTCTGGGGGGATGATTGGCCCTTCGGATTGGTCTGGCCGCATACAAAGGGTCTTAAAATAGTACCTACCTTAGATAATATGTATAAAATTTAGGTTTGCTACTATAACGTAGTTTACCTAATTTTTTCACAACTTTCAAGACGTCTGGCAGAAGTAATGGCCCATGAAAAGTGTCTGGCAGTAATGAATTTTAATTTTAAATAATATTCTTGATAAAATATGTAAATACTAGCTTTGCACCTTTAACGTAGGTAAGTAAAGTTTTTATCCATCTGTACATCGCACTACCTCAGAAACGGCCCCGCTTTCAAGCTAATGGGTACACATACATCTTAACAAGACATTGTACTAATAATCCTGAAAATTTCAGCTTTGCACTAATGATGTAGGTCTGGCGGCTCTGGGCTCTTGGTCCATTACAAACATGACTATTATTGCAAATAAGCATAATATTGTGGTGATAGATCCATTAGAAAGCCGAGCAATGATTGACATGAAAACCAAAAAAGAAACAACAAATAATACAATTTGATTTATCTTACGAGTTTGTCGATTTATGGGATAGGTGATCTTTTATAAAAATATCAATAAATTATAATAATAAATATTTCGGACATCTTGCTCACAACATCACCTAGTCCCAAACTAAGCAGAGCTTGTATTAAGGGTACTAAACAAGTGATATAAATTCATAAACATGCTTTTTTTTTGTAAATACCCACATATTATATATAGAAAACCCCAATGATATTATCACAGAATACATAATAGTACCCGTACAGAAGACTCACTCCGAAAAGTAAATTAAAGTTATAGATACCCTCCGTGTCAAAAGATTAGGTTCAATTCAGATCGCACAGCGCCGAATCACTACGATTATATTTACCTACAGTTGCGTCTCTTTCTATCGTACAACTCTGAACTCTTCTGACGATGTCTGTTCGACCGGCGTGTCTAAAGGTGCAGACACATTATCGGACGCGGCTGATGGATGCGGCTGACAGCCGCGACTGATAATGTGCACAGTCTTTTCGGACGTTGCTTGCGGACGCGCAGGGTTGCCAACCCCAGCATGGAGCAACTGTAGAAAACTGTAAATTTCAAATTTAAAAACAGTAAATCTACATTTTTGTCTTTATATTCTATTTTGTATAATTTAATGATAGTAATGAATAGAATACATTGTAGGGAGGGCATTAAAAACAAGAAAAATCCTGTAATTATCAGTTTTAATTTAATTAAATGTAAAATCAAGAGTCTCAAAGTTGCGATTATTCCAGTGCCTGCATGTTAGATAACATTAGTAGCTATTATTTCATTTTTATGAATACGATTTAAGTCGTACATTTGGCAACATTAGATTTCTTTCGGACGTCCGAACGCTTAAGGTCAGTCAAAGGTCACGTCCGCGACTTACGTCAGATAGTGTGCACAGCTCTGTGTCAGCCGCATCCGTCAGCCGCGTCCGATAATGTGTCTGCACCTTAACCCGGCAGGCAGCCGGCCGACTATACCTAAACTGCGGAGTGACACCCCCCTGATTTTATATAGAAAGATAGGTTACCTTCATACTAAACGGCGTTCGATATTGTTGCGGTATGACATGACGTACTTATTTATAGGTGTATACATACATTACGATTACGAATGCAAAAGATAATACGAAATGCATGGTAAAGAAAGAGATAGCTATCTCTTGCGAGTTGCACTTTGAGGTTAGTAGTAAAACTATGGACTAACTCGTTAAAATTTATACAGATATGACATTGAATATCGCCATTTGTTAAAAGTATCAATCAGTATCGTAATGAGTGTCGTAAAAAATGAATGTAGTAATAATAAAACAACGAAGAAAATTATTATCGATTTAGTTTCAATAACAATATAAACAATATAAGCACAGTAAATTTGTACAGATTTAAGAAAAGATAGAACAAAGAAAGTTATATAGTTATTCAAATTATTCGCTACAGATGTTTTACATCAACATATATTTGTCGGCAAAGGGTTTTTGTTAGGGCCTTTACCTTCTCCGAAATACGTATTGTGTGGGCTGCGTGGTGTTTCACAAGCATTTCATTCTCGTAAGATCATCACTTGGAAATCTGGAAAATACAAAACAATATACACTGTCTTTTTACCAACATACATTTTAACACTATTATTGCCAAATAATATAATCATCATATTGACTGAAAGACAATGACAACTAAACATATAATAGTAATATGAGCATATATTATCAATTAGACGGTACTGGAGAACGCGGACGATAGGTATGTATTGTGCCTACGATATCCCTTCTGTTTAATTTAATCTATTACGCCGTTATTAGTCCTTGTCACACTTCAGTTACAAGCCTAAGCTCGTCGGCCGTGACAGAGTCATCCAAGCCCGTGATGCGTACTTCAGCGCATTTAATGGGCCTAGACACCCGGACGTCAGCTGCTTCCAATGAATCCCTTAGCTTAGCCGCTAGGGCGTCCGCTTTAGGGCCACTGGTGGCACCGGGGATCTCGAGAAGCCGAGCACCCGTTCGTGTGTTTTTACACCGAACACCTGGTATCTCGAGAGCCTTGAAGTCGACTTTGGCCTTAACTTTAGCCAAGACCTCGGCGTACTTCAAGCCCCTCTCCGCTGCTTCCGTCGTCAGGGTGAGAACGACGGCCGAAGAGCGAGGCGTACGAAGCCGTTTCGGCGCTGCAGTCACAGCAGCGGCGGCCCTTTTGGCCTCTTTGGCCGCTTTTTTGGCGGCCTTATGCCTCTTCTTACTCTCCCCGGCCACAATCCAGCTCTCTTCCAGGGGGCGCTGTGCGATATCAGCCGGGGCTGAGCCTTCAGTTAGGGTTGGGGTTGCTTCCGCCTTTCCTATTCCCTTTTTCTTCTTTTGGGTGGCCTTCTCAGATGTAATTGGCGTTGGCCTGGCCACCCTGGCTGCAGGCTGAGCTATTGAGCTAGCCTCAGCAGCGGCCGCATATGTTGCCCTTGGCGGAGCTAAAGGTGGACGAATATAAGCGCTCTCCACCGCAGCGATGCGCTTCATCAAACGCTCCTCCATCTCCGCCATGAGTTGGACTATATTTGGCTCCACCGGTGTCGATGGTATTAACGTGGCACCGCTGTTAGTACGCGTTGATGTTCTCTCTTTCGCTTTCGAGAGATTCTCTTCAAGGCGGGCTTTCTCCCTTTCGTGGGCCTTATTCTCGACCACTAGGAGTCTTCCCGCCTCAACCATGGAGCGCACGACTGCTATCAGGGTTTCCTGCTTGAGGCCTCCGGACTCTTGGGACGTGTGAAGTAAGCAATCGGCTAAGCCGATTGCCTTTTCAAATTGCTCCACGGGATTCCCCACCCTAACGCGTAGTTCCTCCAGGTGTACGTCCTTTGCATCAACAGTTCTATCAGATGCAACCTTTTCAAAAAGGGCCTTGAGCAATAATTCATCTTCAGCCCTCTTTGATGCCGCAGATCCGTCAATCTGTCTTTCTTGGTCGACCCGAATTGCCTTCCGTGGTCGGCCTCCTCCGCGCGCCCCGCGACGACTTGTACCAACTCTAATTGAGGTAGCTTCATCGCTAGAGGCCGTCTCAGTCACGTTTCTTTCTCCTCGTTGGCGCCTTTTCCTCTTTTGGGGAACCTGTTTATACAGCTCCGCTGCTGACACTTTCGGGGTGCATGCACCACTCCTTTCTGACGCAGTGTCAGACTCCAACACTGCCTCACGTCTTTCCGCGTCCTTCGCGATGTTTTGGTCGCCGGATTTACCGCTCGGCGACGGGCGGGCTTGACATTGTTTGCTCCCCCCAGAATACGACTGGGAGCTGCCGGAGCCGACTGGCTCCGGGAGGGACTCCCCAGGCGCAGTACGTCTGGGACCCTCCTGGGTAGGTTTCACCTTTTGTTTGCCCATGTCATAATTTGAGTTTAGTGTCCTCCGACAATGACAAGACGCCCTTGGCACTGAACTCCCTCCAGCGATTCAGCCCATTGCCAGGCGTCAGAGCGTGGGCTTGGGGTTTTTTATAGAGGTTTTCGTCCTCGTGAGTCCGCAGAGCCACCGGTCCTGTCCGTTCAGGATTACGGTTGGGCCGGACGGGGTCTGCATCAGACCGAGTCCGTCCGCCCCGAGGTTTTTTATAGAGGTTCCTTCCTCGTAGCCCTCTAAGAGCCGTCGTTTCTCACTGCTGCCAGTCAGACTTACGACTTGGTCGAACGGTAGACTGCATCAGTCCATTGTCTATCACCTCTGATCAAAGCCAGCGATGGAGAAACCCGCCCCAACAATACTCTCCCCTGTGTCCTCTGCTTAGCGGAGGAACACGCGGAAAGCCTCTAAACAACCCTCAGAAGGGTCGTTCTCCCACCTCAGCCCGGAATTGGCCGTAGGCGGCAGCGTCTCTCCTACTTAGCGGAAGAGGCGCTGCCGTCGCCGTTGCCCAGGGTGCACCACGTGGAGGTTCCGAACCTCGCACCCCACTGTTTACCTCCTGTCAAAACTTCACAGGTTGCTAGGAATAACACACTTGCATGGCAACCATAATGATAGTTTGTAAATGACATATAGACCAGTAGACCAGAGTAGATAATTTTTGAAAACAAATAAAATTATAGTAGGATGAAACCTATTGGAAAAGGAGGAGAATATTATAAAAATGAAAGGAAAAATAATTTACGGGCGATCTGAGGTCGGAAAGGGGTAGGGGGGGGGGAGGTTTTCGGGTCCTTTAACCGGGGCGTGAAAAAGCATCTCACTAAGCCGCCATAGTGTGGGCCGCCATACATTATTGTCCGCATTCGCAGCAAGTGTGGTAGCCCCGACTCTTGGATTCTGCTCATGCTTTCCATCAGGCAGGGTTGAGTCAGATTGGATGGCTAATATATACAACAAAGGGTAAAAAACGATTTATCTCGATTTCCGGCAAAACTACAAGGAAAAAATCGGCCAAGTGCGTGTCAGGCCACGCACAGGAAAGGGTTCCTCAGTCACCTATAATGGTATGTGGATTTAAAATCGTATCCAATAGATAATTGTTATGTTTACGTATTATTACGTTAATTTGGTATGACGTTTTCCAAGTGAGCACATTTTACCATATAAGCCTTTATAACTCCTGAACTAAGAAAGTCATCTAATCGGTTATAGTTTTCCTTCAAAGTTCATTAAATGGACCACCATCACGATTTTTTTCAGATTTTTTGAGCCAGCCGTTTAGCTTTTAGAGGGGGGGGGACGCCCTGTTTTTACAAAAAAGTGCCCTTTAAAGTGAAATATCTCGCAAACGGATACCTAAATCAAAAAATCGTCTAGGAAACCCTTTATTGTTTTTAAAAGACCTATCTAATGATACCCCACACGATGGGGATGCCTCGAGAAAAAAAAATCATCCCCACTTTACGTGTAGGGGAGGTACCCCAAATAAAATTATTTTTCATAATTTTATTGTAGCACTTTGTCGACGTAATTACAACACGTATTCATGCAAACTTTCATCTTTCTAGCACTTACCGTTTGGACGGTAAGTCGAGGACGGACGGACGGACGGACGGACGGACAGACGGACATGGCAAATCTATAAGGGTTTCGAGCTATGAACTTCGGAACCCTAAAAAGTTAAATGGCAAAGTTGTAGGTAATTAAAAGATCTACAACTTTTTAGGGTTCCGAAGTTTATGACTTCGAACCCTTATAGATATGTCATGTCCGTTTGTCCTTCCGTCCGTCCTTCCGTCCTCGACTTATCGTCCAAACAGTAAGTGCTAGAAAGATGAAACTTTGCATGATATATGTATTGTAATTACGTCGACAAAGTGCTACAATAAAATTATGAAATATATTTTTATTTAGGGTACCTCCCCTACACGTAAAGTGGGGATGTATTTTTTTCTCACGGCTACCCCATCATGTAGGGTATCATTATATAGGTCTTTTAAAAACATCAAGGGGTTGTTATGACGATTTTTTGATTTAGGTATCCGTTTGCGAGAAATTCCACTTTAAAGGCCACTTTTTTGTAAAAACAGGCCGTCCCGCCCGCCGAAAAATTTGTGATAGTGGTCCATATAATGAACTTTAAATGAAAACTATAACTAATTAGATGACTTTGTTAGTTCAGGAGTTATAGAGGCTTAACTTTTACAATGCGCTTACTTGGAAAAGTCATACAAAATCAACGCATTAATACGTAAACATAACAATTATCCATTGGATACGTTTTTTAATCCACGTACCATTATGGGTGACTGAGGAACCCTTTCCTGTGCGTGGCCTGACACGCACTTGGCCGATTTTATAGTTTTTACTATTCGTAGTAGCATTTATTCGTTGTCAATTAATGGAAAATTGAGAAGTGAATATGCGGCAATGTGGTATTCGAGGTTTTTTTTTTAAACTGTAAATAGAAAAATTGTGAAACACTACTGTGATAGACTAAGTACATTTGATATAATGCCCTTATCAAAATAAACACTCATTTCATTTGGTATTCCAGATCTTTATTTGATAAAAAAAATCATATTTTAAAATATGCGTATGTAAAGCTTACAACACTATTTATAAACGAAATACTCTTCAGTGTCTATTTCCTCCTGAAAAAAAAAGAATATGTTGTAATTTATAAAATGAATTTAGAAATATGCTAAAAATAATTGTTTAATTTGTATAATCATAACAACCAGTGAGCCTGGCCAAGTTGATGAGCCTCTCTTCTCTTGTTTGATTGGCTAAAATATATTTTTTAGATCATGTTACTGAGTAATATTAACCAATACGTCAAGACAATAGAGGCATCAGCGATCGCAAAAAGAAAAACGTTTGCAACTTGGCTAGATGTTGAAAACACAAAAAAAAATGATAAATTGAGTTTAAAAAAAAAAGCGTTTCTGAAGTCACTAAGTTCCGTAAGTTACAGTGGTTCAAAGAATATAATAATTGTCGTAATCCCTAGACTCACGAACTCAATCAAGAGATTGAGAATGTCACTCATCTGTATTATATCAGTTGTCTAGTATTGTATAATATCGGAGAGCACGTAAAGCCGTAGGTCCCGGTTGTCATGAACATCTATGGCAATCGTTATTGGGAAGTCAGTGCCCTCAAATATACTGACAACTAGTTCAATCTTCGAATTTCAGTTCTCCCTTTAGGATTGCGGAGGTCCGATGCCACTCGCCCCGTGGAAAAACTGAAATTCAGGTTAAAACCGGTTGAACTAGTAGCTGACAAATAAAATTGGGAATAAGGCTAGGAAGATGATATAATATAATACAATATTTCGGACATCTGAAGCACATAATCTAGCCCCAAACTAAGCAGAGCTTGTACTATGAGTACTATACAACTGATATAAATACATAAATACTATTTTTTATAAATACGTACTTAATATACATCGAAAACACCCAAACTCCGAAACTTAGGAATTGAACCCGAGAATCAGCAGCCGCATACGCCAAACACTAGACAAAGCAGTCAAATGTTTGTATGATCAGCAAAAATTTGTTTTGGAGTTTGGGTGTTATCGATGTATAATACGTATGTATTTACAAAAATATATACATTTATATGTAATTATGTCAGTTATAAAATATTAATGGTATTGAACAGTAATTTTTACGTGACTGAATTAGACGGAATTTTCTTTGGCTGAGAGTAAATTAGGATACATATAATAATAATAATATTTTGGACATCTGACACACAACATCATCTAGTCCCAAGCTAAGCAGAGCTTGTGTTATGGGTACTAGACAACTGATATCAATACATAAACATACTTTTTTTGTAAATACATACATATTATACATAGAAAACACCCATATATATTTAAGATTAGCTTCACTCCACCCGTGACTTTTGTAATAAGAGTACAAAATCAAGGTACGGAGCAGCTCATATTATATAAAATAATAGTTTAGTATCAACAATCTACAAAGTAATCCGCAAATGGAGTGACGGAGAGACATAACACTACTATTAATTTTATTGGATTCCTTAACCTAAAATCTTAATCCTAAAAAATAGATTAATAGGTACATTACCGGAATGATTTTACACACACCATTGATTTTTATGGTACCAGGGGGGCAGAACATATGCAGAATATAATTACAGTTCACAACGAAAAATGTGGAAATAATGACGAGTATAGCAAAGAGTATCAAAATAGACTTCATGATGATACGTGTTTACTTCAGTATAGCTCAAAGTAACTGTGTCATTTTATATTCATGTTACTCATTAAATAGCAGCAGGAAACAATGTCTTTGAAATATTTCGAAATAATAAATCATTATGTTTTACCGTAACATTCATACGAATGATCAAATATCCCAATTAAATATTCTGAATTTGACCTGTTACATAATAGCTTTTCTAATAATAATTTTGGATTACGTATAATAATAAGCGTACAGAAACTGTAGAGAACGGTATTTCCCACCCATCACCTTCCTAGTCTTTATTATAATCAATATTATTTGGGGTCAGATACTAGTTCAGTCGGTTTTACCCAAAGTTTTACCCGAATATTTGGGTAATTCCCACTTGTCAAATTGACAGTCAGACAGATAGTATAAACAAAGACAATATTTTTTTTCGTTGCCTAGATTTTTTGGCATCTGGGAAAAACCCAGAAAATCGTACAATCAAAATGCAAATAGTTTCGTATTTTATAATCCTACAATATTGTCTCAGGCGTTGTAAAAATAACTAGGTTTAGTGGCTAGCGTATGCGAGTGCTAATCAAGAGGTCTCGGTTTCAAATCCCGGGTCGGGCGAAGTGTTATCGGGTTTTTTTGCAGGAAATTCCTAATAGCAGCCCGGAGTATGGAAGTTTGGCGGTGATTCACGCCTGTGTCTCGAAGAGCACATTAAGCTGTCGGTCCCGGTTATCATGAACATATATGGCAATCGTTATACGGAAGGCAGTGCTCTCAAACATATTGACGGGTGTATAGGTTATAGGGTTGCGGAGGTTCGATGCTAGTCGCTCCGTGGAATAGCTCATGTTCAGGTAAAACCGATTGAACTAGTAGCCGACTCCTAATAATAATGGGAATAATTCTAGAAAGAAGACTTAAATTTACTAGAAATTACGACTTAGATTATTTACGGTCGACTGCTAGAGTCGACCACAAATAATCTTGGGAAGAAAGGCTAGGAAGAGGATTCCAAAAATAACCAACAGTCCAGTTTCCAGTTATTAACGTAACTTGCGAATTCTTTATGAATTCGTCTCTTATTATTTGGTGCTTGCGCGTTTATTTTTTGTTTTATTAAAATAAATTTTCAGTAAAATTCTCACTTAGTTTACAGCCGAGATAATCCTGGGTCCTTCTTTTTGTTTTTTTTCTATTTAGTTCTTTATGCCAACTTTCCATATAGTTAATTGTTCTGTGCTTCTGTTTAAAAACAGACAAATTTGCTTAAAATTGATCGTCTACAGCCACTGCTTTTGAAAATATTTTGTAATGTTGTGCGTAGATCGAATCAAGAACAACTGCATTCTATGTTGCCAACCTTCGTCTATTAAATGCGGTGGCAGCGGTAGTAATGGCAAATGTGCGGTAAGTGAAATTATATGTATTGTAGTTTTTGATTTATTAAATGAAATTTCTAGCTAATGAAAGTAGCACCCTTTTAATGACGTTAATTATGACACCAAAGTTAAAATGCACTAAAAGCAGCAAATTCAAAGTCTATGGTAAATTATCTATGTTTCGAGCCAGCGGCTTATGTTTGGAGGGGTAGGGGGGAGATGCCCTGTTTTTACAAAAAAAATATCCTTTATTGCTTAAAGTTGCCAGTGGAAGCCTCGTCAAAGTCGGTTCAGCCGTTCCAGAGATTATTGTGTGATCCACGAATACTTGTTATGTATTTACAAAAAAAAGTATGTTTATGTATTTACCTATATCAGTTATTTAGTACCCGTATTACAAACTCTGCTTAGTTTGGGACTAGATCACGTTGTGTAAGATTTCCGAAAAATATTTATTATTATAAATTATTGTTATTTATCCATGTAAAGTTACATCTTTCTAGCACTAACCGTGACGGATAGACATGACGAATCGATCGAGTCGATTAGTTGTTTAGCTAATTGTTTAAAAATAGCCCGAGCACTTGGACCCCATATGATATATGAGACGAATTATTTAAGTAGAGGCATTACTAATGCATACAAAATCTTTTACAGAAAAACATATTATATTCCTGCAATTTAATTTATGGATAAAGTTTTATTGGATATTAATAAAATAAGGTAAAAGGATAATTATTTTAGTGTGTAAACAATGCTTAGTAAAATAACACAAATACAACTAATTAACTTCAATAGGATACAAGTCTGATAAATCATATTAATTTATATTTCTGATTATATGTATGATGCCATAATATATTTAATTAATACCTAATACGTCAGTAATATTATCAAAATAAATGTTTTGCAATAGCTTTGTAGGTATGACGTCATAAATAATTAAGTGATACATTTTTTTTTTTTTTTTATACATTTAAGCCTGCCAAAGTGACTCTACTCTGCCTGATGGAAAGCATGAGTAGAATCCAGGAGTAGGGGTCATAATGCTTATTGTGAGGGTAGGCAATGTAGCATGGTGACCCTTACCATGGCAGCCTGGTTAGATTATTCTGCATCATTCTCCCGGCCTTCGAAGGGTGGGAGAATGATGCAGAATGATTGGGCCTCCGGTCTCACACTCACCAACGAAATACGACAGCAAGAATGCTGTCATTATTAGGATAGTCTTCTGTGTGAGGGTAGTACTGGCCGGGTCGAGCCGGCCCATTCGTGCTGAAACCAGCGTGGCTCTACTACCTTAACATGGCTACATTTCGTACATGTGTGTTTTTGTTTGTAGAAATTCTCTATGTGTGTTTTTGTTTGTAGAAATAACCATAGTCCGAAATTTGGAAGTTAGGATCTTAAAGCACGTAAAGCCTTAGGTCTAATTTCTCTAGCCGTCCTATCGTTTTTTTTTTAGTTTATTTAAGCCTAATAAAGTGACTCTAATCTACCTGATGGAAAGCATTAGTAGAATTCAGGAGTAGGGGTCACCATCCTCATTGTGAGGGTGACCAATACAGCATGGTGTCGGCCTGGTCAGTTGTTTCTGCATTATTCTCTCGGCCTCCGGTCTCACACTCTTGTTGGTCGAGTGGTTAGCGTATGCGGCTGCTGATCAAGAAGTCTCGGGTTCGATTCCCGACTCGGACCAAATATTTGTTTTGTAGTCTGCGTGTTTTCTATGTATATTAAGTATGTATTTACAAAAGAAAAATGTATTTATATCAGTTGTTTAGTACCCATAATACAAGCTCTGCTTAGTTTGGGACTAGGTGACGATATGTGTAGGATGTCCGAAATATATATTTTTACAATTTATTACTCACTAATGAAATACGACATCAAGAATGTTGTCATTATTAGTATGGTCTTCTGTGTGAGGGTAGTACTGCCCCGGTGGAGACGACCATTTATGCTGAAATCAGCGTGGCTCTACCTACCTACCCACCAGGCAAAAAACCTGGATTGTGAGAGTGAGGGAAGAGAGAGTGCACCTGAATTGCCCACACACTGATCGTTGTGGTCGAAATAGGATAAGATTATATCGTTATCATCATAATTTTGACGTCTACATTTAATCGAAATATTTTATATCAGCAAGTGAACTTTAGTTTAACACTTCTATCTGTGGGTAAATACTAATAATGTTGATATAACCATAGATCGTAGATCTATGGTTATAACAACATTAAAGACTACACATTCGCCACTGATATTGCTGTAATTTTAAATTTAAAAATTTTGTTACAAACGGTAGCTCAAAATTCAAAATGTAATAAATAAAAGAATAAATATATCGGCCATCTTACACACAACGTCATCTAGTCACAAAGTAATCAAAGCTTGTAGTATACGTACTAGACAACTGATATAAATACATAAACATACCATTTTTTTATAAATACATACATATTATACATAAAATACCCACTCTGATCACACAAACATTTGGTCCGACCTGGGAATCGAAGCCGAGACCTCAAGCACAGCAGTCGAATACGCTACGACTGCTCTACTGAGGCAGTCGCAGAAATGATATTAATAATCAAGTAATAGAAACTTATTGTTTAATTATTGTATTTCTCATCATCATCAACAACAACCCATAACCTCCCACTACTGTACTAGGATGTCCTATCAGGAGAGTTCGATACGCTAGCCGCTAGCAATGTTGTTTGTACGTAATCTTTCCGTTGGGTGTTTTTAAGCTGCCTGGAGGCGTCTAACTATGCTTCACGACTGTTATCCTGTGATAACAACCGGAACCGACCGCATAACATGACTGAATCGCGGAGACGCTCATGGTGTCGTGCCAAGGTACTGCCAGCGCCGTTGTTGCTTACCTGCGATGATTGTCTCTAATTACTATGAGCGCCTCTCATAATGATATACTTCTTGACTTGTTTTATTTATATATCACCATGCTGTATGTTTACGTATATACCTCAGAAGAGATAAATATTAAAAGCGTAATATACAAAAAGAACGTTACAAACATTATTACAGGAAACATATACAAGAGTTATTGGCGTGGCTATTAGTCACACTACAACAATATGTTGTTGACGGTTTTACTACTAGACAGTTTAGCTATTCTACAAAAGATGGCGTTGTTATTAAGTCTGTTATTCTTAGTGCTGTGAAATACTCGTATGTTTGGATCCAAATATTAGTACGTTAATATAATAATAGTCTAAAGTGCAGTTGTTGTGAAATATCTTAAGTATTGTCGTTTGTTTGAAAAGGGTTTGTTTCAAGTTTTCGTTCTTTTGGCAGTCTTACGACACCCATGGAAGGAATAGGGGTGGTGACACTTTGTATTCTTAATCCGTCACCACACGGACCTAGAAAAACAATACCTAAGATAAATTAATGTATTAACATATTATTATAAGGTGGCAATATTTTGGACACTAAATATTTAACACATTATTCATTATAAATTAAAAACATACAAATGTTTTTAATTAAGCATGTAATATTGTATTTTTGACAAGATATGCTTTAAACATGCATTTTTTACAAATAAATATTTCCCGAGTATTATCATCTAATCTTGTACTTAATAATGATTTTTAATTATAATTATTTTAAGAGTTAAAAATTGTTTTGTGAATTTAAATCATTTCTAGTTTCCAGTCTATTTTGAGGATTAAAATCTTTTCATCTAAAAATATTGTTTTTTAAACTAAGTAATTCAATTGATGGCAATTTGATATTTAATATTTTAAGTACTTTTAAGTAAAAACTGTAAAGTTAAAGTTTTAAAGGTACTCGT
This sequence comes from Phragmatobia fuliginosa, assembly GCA_932526445.1. Classification (NCBI taxonomy): domain Eukaryota; kingdom Metazoa; phylum Arthropoda; class Insecta; order Lepidoptera; family Erebidae; genus Phragmatobia; species Phragmatobia fuliginosa. The sequence continues at coordinate 17,752,942 of OW052067.1, forward strand.
AAAGTAAAATTCTAGTATAATTTCAAAGAAAAACTTTGTTTTAGGAGTTTTTCATATCAATATTAAACCAATGATTGATTGCTATGAGAAATTGAAAGATATGATTTAATGACTAACAGAATATAAAATAGGATTTCCTTAATCTTTCTTCAAGCTGTCCTTTGTGTTGGAGGGTCATGACACCCGTTCCTCCACAGTACCATTAATTTCATTATTACGATGTGCTTTCATTGGCAATTATGGCCAGTCTCAATGGGAACCAGCTAACAACTCAGGAAATATTACAGTGCACACTTGTATGCGCAAATACAGGTGATTTTTCTGTTTCCTCTCTCTTATAATCATGTAAATGGACTACTACCAGAAGAACTATCGAAACTGCCAAATGTTTATTGGGTAGAAATGACCTTATACTCAAACGACCTCGTGCAGTACGCACGGGTGCTCACCCTAGAGACTACAGTATTTTAAATTAAAAGTAATTATATAATGGACCTTGCCCATGTACTGACTCATAGTATACTAATACAGCACTGTTATTTGTTGCTCAGTGGCGGTTTTCCATTTCGCAAATTATGCTATAAAAATACTGCTATTAAATAATATTAGTCATATTTCTTTTTAACTGCTGGAGACCATAAAAGCATAATTACCCTCCTTTACAGTTTTGTATCCATTACTGTTAATCACATTTTTTATAGTACAAGAGCCTGTGAAAATCTACTTACACCTATCTGTTAACCAGATACAATACTTGTTTCAAATTTAATTATTCAATCATTCCAAAATGGTTGTGACTCAATCATCTTATTGTTTATTTTTTCATCGCATTCAGTCAATCAATTGTACAACAACAAACCAAGTATAGTTCTAAATGCTATAAATATACATAGGTTGGATTGCTTAATCATTTCTCTATGACCTGTCCATCCTGATAGCTAAATCAATTAGTTAATAGCACCGAACTTATAAACCAATCGTAATAGGTATTAAAATAAATATTATTTCGTTAATAAGAAATGTCATAGTAAACCTTGCCTGCGAAACATAAAAATGATTAACATAATATAAAAAATAGTCATGACAGCTTTGCGACCGGCAAAATTTCATAGGTGTGTTATTAAAACTTAAAACTTAGAATCAAAAAAGTAATATAAATATAAAGTAAGTATAAAATCCTACAATTTAGAATCTAAAATTAGTAACTATATAGTTATTGACAATTAAAAAATAAAATGTACACACTAATAAACTTATTCGGAGCGAAAAAATGAATATTTTTTATCTGCGTTGGCTTCGATCGATTCGAATACTTCAAATTCATTATTCTTTTTACAAATGTTGTTCAACAATTTACTTGTGTACGAATTCTGTCTATGGTCAGAGTCGGCACTGTGTCGTAGTGTGTGTACTAGTGTCGATATATCAAATGGATGTAAGTTGATCTTTACTGGCTCTTAGACAATGAAAAGTTCAAGGTAAATAAGTACAAGATAAAAAAGTTGTAAGTTCAATAGAACAACGCGGTTTGGATTCCCAATGACAGCCAGTTTGAGTTATGGGTGGTTACACTCTGTCCTTTCTCCCCCAGTCTCTCTATTCTTTACATATCTGCATCCACTCCATACTCAAAAGTCACTTCAGTTGTTTCTGAAGCTGTATGAATCATTAGCGTCAGAAAAACCGTCGGGTCGTTTGCCCATCTATTCTATGAAAAAAGAAAAAAACTTTTACCTACAAAGTTATGTAACTACTAAACATAAGTTTTTTAAAAGGACCTTTGTCTACTATGGCACACTGGTCAGGCGAGTTGGTATAGGGGTTGTTTCAAGTTTTCTTCTCTTTGCAGTGATTTTGTCCGATTTAGTTTGCTTCCTTGGTCCCTTCTAAAAACAATCCAGAGATGAATAGGGTGGCGACACTCTTTATAATCAGTGAGTTCTACCAGTCATTACATACGGAACTAATACCTGCACATTTACGGTACGGTTCACTCTACGTTTCTCTGAGGGATCGTATTAGGAATGAGGTGTTCCATCAGAGAACCAAGGTCATCGACATAGCCCACCGGATTAACAAGCCAAAGTAGCAGTGGGCTGGACAGATTAGCCGCAGAACTGCTGACCATTGGTAGGTTGCAGAGTTCTGAAGTGGAGATCGCGTCTCGACAAACGTAGTGGCCAGGTGGAGTGACGACTTGCGCAGGATGGTTGGCGGGAGCTGGATGCGAGTAGTTCAAAAGTGTGTGTCGTGTGCAATGGGAGAGACACATGTCCAGTAGAGGACTGCGAAAGGCTGATGATGATGATGACTCTCTTCTTCTTCTGTATTCTTAAATATAATTCTATATTGTTCTGTGAAGTAAGATTATAAATACAAAATTGAGATTATTTGTTACATTGTTATGTCTCGAACGATGAAATTTAATATACAAGTTAGAAAAGGACATACAAGTATTGATTGATACAGTAAAACCATGTGATAAATTAGTTAAACTATATGGCTATTTAAAACCTATTACTATTTATAAATAGATTTTGATACTCTATGCTTTATCATCAATCGGAAAGCTTATAATAGCCAAATGGCGTGAACAGTCAATTAGTTCCATCAATCAAGATAAAATAATGAACATTCAATGGTTTTTGAAAGTATCAAACAAATATTTGTAACTAGAGAAAATGGAAATCGGACGAATGAGTAAAAATATGATTTTTCATTACAATTTTTGTTAGATTTTGTCTTATTGATAGCTGTCAAATGGCTTTATTTTGCCTTATGGAAAGCAGGAGTAGGATTCAAGGGTGGTAGCCACTATTGTTATTGTAAATGGGGATAATACCAATTTCCTACCTACCTACTAGGTTTTGTACCTTTTGCCTATAACTCGGAATCTTCGTAGAATATTACTAATTGGTTTTACTCGTATATCTTTTATCTTTTACCGCAAGAGAGATATGCTTCGGCATAAATGACTGGGGCAGAGAGATATCACAGTACACTGGTGTTCAGCAATTCTTTCTTTGATTTTCACCCAGAGAATGAATATTTACTCGTATGTTTTAAAAAACTTGAAATACAACTATAAGATTAAAGTTAAATGAAATAAAACTAACCACATCCTTAGTCTCAATAGGCTTTAGGCAATAGGCTTACTAAATACGTTTCTAGCCGCCAATCCAACAGTGACGGTGTTGAACGATGAAAAATATTTTTATAGATTTTTCATCGTTCAAATTTATTTATTTTAAACTTAGATTACTTTACCACTACAATGTTTCTAATCTACTAGTTTAAGTTTACATTTGGTTCGTTACAGGATATTGTATACACACGTAAAAGTTATTACTGATGATAATTTCCAGCAGGTTGACACTTCGATGCTTAAGCCAGGCTTGAACTCTGTACTTTGAGCATCGGCTATCTCCTAATAGAAACATTGAGAAAGAACATTATACAATGTGTTTACTTTGGTCTATAATTACAAGCTTACTACTGATATATAATATCCACTGATAGCTGCAGTTTTAAAAGTGTCCGTTGAGCATAAGCCCTTACGGCAAATAAACAAACAGCTCTTATAACTAATCCAGGTGCATGATATGGTAGAGAAAGGGTGGAAATGCATTTGTGACTACTGAATTGTTGGTGTGTATAGACGACAATAGACACTCATCATCACAGCGTCATCTTCCGAAGAAATACTTAAAACAACGAAGTAATGAAGTATACGGAGTAACTAATTTTGAATCACTATGTATAAGAAATGATACTCTCTTTGCGTTGAAGGGATACGATAAACCCGTTCCTCCACATTGGTCACCATGAAGTATTGTCTTCACAAGGAGGATGGTGACGACTACTCATAAAAAAAAATACTCTTGACATAGTTTATTTACATTTCCATGATGATGAATAACAAACACAGTAAAAACAAACCAAACAAAAATCTCACATACCCCATATTAGTATTAGCCGTTGTCATTTGTCATTGTCAGATTAGGGTTGTCAATATTTATATTTCATTATTTTTTTACTTCATATTACACTATATCGTTGATGTGACCTTTGTTTTGCTCATCCAAATCATGTTTTAAAAGATTGATGTTCATCAAACAATATATTTTATATTTTTTTTTATTTTTTGTAATTTTTTGTATATGCATGCACTGATTATGCCTAACAGATTCCACCCAATCGGTCCAAAAGTTAATTAAGTTGTAATTTCAAGATATATTCTTGCACAAAATTGAAATAGATGAGACTCTTTAGCCCCGGATTTAAGGGGGGGCAAACCAGGGCACTTGCCTCGGGCGGCAGTTTTAGGGGGGCGTCAAATTCTTGAGACAAAATTTCGAAATATCGAACCAATGAGGGCTATTTTCTACAATCTCATAGGTTTGTATCAAGTATTAGAATCTTGATTTAATATATTTGAAAAACAAACTTTTCTGCTTCCATACGCCCAGTTAGTTTTTGAACACATGCTAAGTGATTTACGAACGCAAAACGTACTAGTATCACAAAAATGCTACTCATTGGCAGGTTTTCTCAAACACTGAAGGGAGGGGGCGCCACTTACAGGGTTTTGCCCCGGTTGGAAACAATCGTAGATCCGGGCCTGCTCTTTATTTCGGTGGGTTTATGGACTCCATGATAGATGTGTATAAAGTATTACTGTGATAAATATACTTACTACATATACGTAACTATTCATCCTATCCGTACTTAAATTTGACATCTGAAAGTAAATCTATATGTATGTTTGTTACATTTTCACGACTAAACCACTGCACCGACTTCAATCAAATTTGGAAGGAGATACCTTGATTGTTTCGGAGTCTGGGTGTTTTCTATGTATAGTATGTATGTATTTAAAAAAATATGTTTATGTATTATTTATATCAGTTGTCTAGTACCTATAATATAAGCTGACGTTGTGTGTAAGATGTTCGAAATCTTTATTAAGCTATTGCATAGCTTTTATAGTGGAATTTAAGCGCGGCGACCGAATCAAGAAATTCCGTAACGAAGATAACCTAACACCCCGTGTTAAAAAAAGATAGAGGATATGATTGTAACTGCAGTGCCACAAGGAGAAATAATGGGCGCCTGGCATGCGTCATAGATTATTCAAATAGAAGGGATATCGTAGGCACAATACACACCTAACACCCCGTGTTAAAAAAGGATAGAGAATATGATTGTAACTGCAGTGCGACAAGGACAAATTAAGGGTGCCTGGCATACGTCATAGATTAATCAAATAGAAGGGATATCTTAGGCACAATACATAGCGTCCGCGTCCTCCAGTACAGTCTAATTGAATCTTAGTGTTTTTTTTATCCATAGATATGCTCATTTTACTATTATGTTCCCTGTTTAATTGTCATTATTTCTCGGTTAATAGTATGATTATATTGTTTGGCAATAATAGTGTTATAATGTATGTTGGTAAAAAGACAGTGTATATTGCTGTGTTAATTTGAATTAATATCAAAGAAAAAATAATACTGCATAAATAAATAATTATAATTGCATAAGTTGATAAAAAATGCTATGCAATAGCTTTACCGCGGCAGTCCCCGAGTGCCAGACGTATTTTTTATTTATTATAATTGTTGAGGAAGGGAATAGGCTACTCTTTAACGCGCTAACCGACATACGAACGAGCGGAGTCGCGGGCTTAAGTTAGTAGACTATATTACTAAGATTATAATAGAAAGCGTGTCTCGGTGATATGCGTCATGGTTTCAAATTTTACTCCAGATTGTAAAACCTTTTTTAAACTTTAATTTATCTCGTACTATGGTTGGTATAATTTAATCCTCTTAAATGGAAAACCTTTTAGGCTTATATTCGTTAACAGCCCTTCAAATTTACTTAATTAGCTTCTCGTTTTAATACCTTTTTTAATTTGATTCGACAGTTACTTAAATGCTAATTTGAATTTACACAAGACTAATTATACGCTATCAGTTAATTTCTGAAACTGTGTTGCTGAATTAGTCAGAAACGATAAAAGATGGCGGGAATTCAATTACTCCATCGATGTGGTGACTGTATATGAGAATACTGCTTACTTCTTAATTTTAAACAGAATTTATATCCCTGTAACAAAATTCTACGTCACTATCATATAGATTCAATTAAACTATTTGCATTCAATTTTCAGCTCCACGTGAATTAGAAAAGGTATAACTATTCTAATGTTAGAACTGCTCAAATATTTAACATTAAAGAAGTTAAGATGCTGACAATATCTTTCTCGCTACGAATTCTCTCGTCCTATATTTCTTCAAGTTTATTATGATGAACTTTCATAACTGACAAAAATTCAGTGTCGGGTTTGCGTAGCTACTCGCTACGGTGTAGCTTCGTAGCAATACAATTACAGTATGTTACTGAGTATGACATGTCTCTACACGTTACTTGTCAGAAATTGCTTTTTGTAGTTTCTATGGAGCTTACCGATCTATCAACAAAATATCAATTTTATAGATTTATACGTTCGCATGTTTCTGGAAAAAGCAGCTGAATGCATTTGCTTCTGAACAAAATATTTTGGCGTTTGGTATAAATATGGATCGTTAGAAGATTTCATGTTTTTATCATTAATTTGTTTTTATAAATTTCTTCTCTTCTTGCTTAATGATCAGATTTATATGTTTCTTCGCTAGAGGGATGACCTGTATAAATTTTTAATACTTTGTAAGAATGTATGTGTGCATTCGTGTATGAATATGTATATGATTTCATGTAAATTATGCACACACGCGTAAAGAATGTGTCTGTAAAAACAAATTATGTAGTTCTCTGTGCACCTTATTCTAGCACACAAACTTAACATTGCGATTTAATGTGGTAATGCTGGCAGTCTTTTGTGAACACTACACTACTAGGGATTATAGGTATTTCTTTCGACGATTATATGTAAATATTTTTATTTTTAGAAGTAAACTTTTTCATAAAGAATGTTTCTTTACATTTACTTATCGATCCGACCCATTGTGTGATATCATAAGAGTTGAGAATAGTAGATGGAAATGTAATGAGGGTGAGGTTTGGAGGTCATGTTGGTAGAAAGGAGAACATTATGTTAGTTTATTTCTTTGCATAAAGTTGTGTTTTACGATGTTTGTTGTATATCTTATTGAAATGAGTGGCGATTTCCATATGTGATTGAACAAAAACGAAACTGATAATCCTGTACCTCGATATCAAAAGTTTTTATGCCGATGATTATAAATTCTAGTTACCAATTAGGTCGCCACATAAACTACTAAATAATGTTATCATTTCTTTTTCTTTTTTTTTTAAAGACAACTCCCGCATTAGGAATATAAATCCTGTGTCGCGGGGGATTACAAACATACATGAAACGGACACAAAGAACACCCAGACTCAGAACAACAATTTGAGAATCACACAAACTGTTCTGTTCTAACCCACGAGATTTGGCCAGGTAGAAAGCGGCGTGGCGACCACTTAAACCACTAGGCCAACCGTGCAGTACCGTAATATGCCTCGTATAACCTGACTTATTCGCTGGTATAGCTCGAGGTCTCAGGTTCGATTCCCGGTTTATCGTTTGCTGCAGACGCATTCAAAATGGGAATTATTATAAGTTGAAACTTATTAAATACAAAGTCAAAATACTAACACATTTTCCATTGAATATCACTTTTCCTCATCAGTGGAAAGATTAAGTCACCTTTACTCAATAGTGCATCAATTATAAATTTTCTCACGAAAAAAGATGTGTGAAATCCCGTAATAAATTGCTTCAATTTCTGTATTAATATTTTGTTATATTTTATTTTGCCGCTGCTGAAGACAATATTCTGTGGAAGACAAGATTAATTTCTGTAACGGATGTGATTGACCCGTGCTCCGGTTGGGACTAATTAGTTCGTTATGGAAACCTCTATCTCAAGTTTTATTACTATAAAAACTAAGCAGAGAATGAAATTAAATCTATACAAAAATAGTAATTGAACTATCTGTTTGTTATGTATAATTGTTTGATTCAAATAAAGTGTTTGATTAAATGCATATGAAAATATGTACGGTACATACTTACAACAAAAAAGCAATTATGAAAAAAAAACTGTTTGTTTTTTGAAAATGTGGAATGGCTAGAGCGTTTTAAACGGGACTTTAACTGCCACAATGACTGATGACTTCAGAAGTATTAGTTAAATATTTTCAAAAATATTTAAGGGTAGGTATTGTTTGTTTATATACTTACCTAATTTCCTATCAAATTAATTCACCTGTAACACATTTTTCTTTCACAAATTCAATAAATATTTAATTCCTTTCATAATAATTTCTAATACAAATATAACAGTTTTGTTTTGTTGCATATATCGTTTTAACATTTCAGCTTTCTGTACTTCGTCAAACTATTTGAGTTAATATATTTTCACTCGTAGTTTAACTTAATTACAATGGTTTACTGTTGACTATTTCTCAAAAGCAGTTTACGGATAATCATGTGTATATATTATGTGTATAAAACACACCTGTATCTTTTTTCAATCATGCTCAGCTCCTATTCATCTAAGTGTGATGTGAACTATCATAGCTTAAGCAAACAACAAATTTTTAAATAAAAAACATGAAAATCGCTTAGTAAGTTTTGGAGTTCATCATGAGCAACAGTGTAACACGATTATTATTACAACAACAATTATTACAATCGATGGACATAACAATATACTACAGAAGTTCAGGTATTTAGAGAAATTAAGCGAAAAGTTTTTTGAATATGATTCTTACTATTTATTGTTTTGTTTTTGCAGTTTTTGATTCTTTACTAAATTTTGTTTGATATAATGTTGATAAAAGTTTTAATTTATGTACGTATTAGGTGTATATCGAGACTGTATCTGGAACAACTTACTGGCAAGAAGGGGGGCGTTGGTATCTGTAGAACAGTTTTAAATTTTTGCAGCTATCATCGTTACCGTTTTTATTGTTTTTCAGTTCCAAATAAATGTTCTTTTTTTTACATTTCAGAGTTCTGTATGTCCTCGTTTAATCGTATATATCGCGTTCTTTGATATTAATAGAGATTTTTTTGTTTCGTACGTAAGGTATGCTTTATACTTTATAATAAATGACTATTGAAAATAAAACAAGTAATTTGCATGGAGTCTTTTTCCTTCGATCCTTTTCCCCAAATGATGTTGGAGTCGGCTTTGTGTTCAACTCAGTTTTTTTTTAATTTTTACTACAGTGGACGGTGTAAATTATAAATTATACGCATAAACACATTGATATATAATATATACCATAAACACATTTGAGTTTTTTCCGTTCGTCATTATCATCACCAATTCCTATTTATGTTTATTATATCTACTTGAACTTCAATTTAATCAAATAATGATGAAATCGAATTAATGTCTTAAAGGTCCTATTCCTCCCAAGCAGCTTCCTTCCCTCCCTTCCCTATAAATCCCTTCCTCATCAGCTCAGCAATATGTGATACCTACTACTAAACACAAACATACCTTTAGAAACAAGCTCTTTGCAATCTCATCATAAGATTCTGTAGTAATATTACCAATTCTAGAGAATAGACATGGAAGGCGGACTATCAAGAATCAAAAACAAAAAAATATGAAACTGGGGGCTTTCCATTTTTTTAAGTTGGTTAAATTACGAATATTTATTACTACTATTAAGGCTGGTTGTAGCCCTAAATCGCTCGACACCAATCTATTTAGAGTACTCCAATATTGTCAAGTACTTGGGTTGTATATATCTGTCGGCAGTCACTTCACGTGTTAAATTGGAGTTCAGCTATGTTATAATACGACTGCCTTGTTGGTTGGTCTAGTAGTTAGCATATGCGGCTGATGATCAAGAGGTCTCGGGTTCGATTCCCGGGTCGGACCTAATATTTGTGTGATCCACAAATATTTGTTTCTGAGTCTGGGTGTTTTCTATGTATAATATGTATTTAATTACAAAAATTGTATCTTTATGTATTTATATCAGTTGTTTGATACCCATAATACAAGCTCTGCTTAGTTTGGGACTAGATGATGTTGTGTGTAAAAGATATCTGAAATATTTATTATTTATTCAATAAACTAAAAACTGATCCCAACCAAGCGGATTTGTTACATTTCGGGTCTACTCATTCCTATCTTTTTTAGGCAGAATAATGTCCTTCAGAACGTGGTAAGCAAAGTTAATGACAAACACAAAAACATTCCACTTACAAAATATCATCTTAATTACCGTTTTATTTTCATTGGACAAGAAATTCTTGTATACGTACTAGCAAGCTTATATATCCCTTAAGTAGCGGAATGGGCTTTCTAAGTTTCATGGGATCTGAAAGTATATTCAACAATGCATAAATGACATCAGAGGTATTTCTCGTATCTAAATGTACTATTACTGTATAGCATCATGCGTGAAATGTTTCACATTCGATTACGGGGACAGAAATGGATTGTCTCTGTCAACCGTTACAAATAATGTTGATCTGAAACAACATACCATTCTTGATAAGACGAAATACATTGAGATTTCACTCTTAGTTTAATATTTAAATCAATATTAAAGAAAATATACTTATTGCTGGCTTTCTACAGAACATAATAATAATTGTATCTTAACACCCGCAATGAACACTAACATATGGAAAATCACCCTCATATAAATCGAACTGAAGAACTACATGGTGGAGGTGTAAATTCAATTCATCCTGTATCTATGTTCCGTCCAACCAGACGAATGAGCGAGCAAGACAGAGTCACGGATCCTTCAACATCAGATTTTTATTAACAAACTAAAATGTACTCTGTGCTTTACGGAGTACAGACTTTTTGTACTTGCAGCTTTTCGCGCATACGTCATAAAGCTTTCAAGTTATCGGTGTGTCCTTTTCACCCTGTTTCCACCACGAGCCGTGTAATCAGTCGCGTATATGCCGTCCGCCGCGTTGCCCGCTCCATTCTACTAGAGCAAGCAAAAATAAATTTTACACACATAAGTTGAACACATCACATATATATTTTTTAATATATACATCTAAATTTGAAACTATAATTGTTCAAATATTTATAGTTATTAATATAGATATTTTAAAAATATTAGCTTTGTATATCGCGAGTGTTTTGCTGAATATATTTGCCGTGTAGTGACTTAGCGAAGATAAATATTGAAACACTGCTTTAAGTATCTTTAAGTATATTTTTGGTGGCTCGTACAAAAAAAAAATAAACATGAAAACTTCGTCGTTCTCTCTACGGGTGATGCGAAGGGTATGTATAAATATACAATGTATATGTATAGTATGTTTTATGGTGTGGTTGTACCCAGGTATATTTGTGCCCCATAATGTTTCATCAGCGGAGTGTAACAGGTTGACGCTACAGGTTGTACGGTGTCTCGACGTATCGATGCCACTTCCCGGCCACACCCTGGATTTCCTGATTATTTTTACGAATGCTAGTTTTTATAACAACGTGACATTATAACTGGGTATTGTGTACGCGAAAAAACTATTTTTCTTACAATTTGTAGCCCAGTTATTGGACGTAGTTCTATGTTTGTAGTTTTGTCTTATATTTAAACTGCAGTATGATAGAATTATATAAAGAACATGTTTATTCAAATTAGTTTATTTGCATTAACAAATGTACAAAAAACGTATTATTATTGTTGGACCCTCCTTTTAAGTAAAAAATGCCTGTATTAGGAGGGACCAAATTCTTTTAGCCATATTTATAAAAAGAGAATAGAACTTCATTTATCGTTTTATCAGATTAACTATAACGTATAAATTGAAGTAAGTTATAATTATATTTGCGGGTTATGTATCTATAATGTAAGAGGGTTTTGTGGTATAGTGATCATTCTTTTACAATACTTTTTTTACATTACAAAGGTTTACGTAGGATATTACAAAATTATTACTGTTGAATTCACAGCATGTTGTCTGAGGAAATATTGGATTCAATCCGACCATTTTCTATCCTCTGCATAGGTTTATATTGTAAGTCCCCTAGTTTAAACTCGCATTGATATCGGTGATCAAGATTTAACAATATGAAAAGCAATTTTGAAATTATCTTCTTTCATTCTTGGTTCTCACTTTCGGTTTCGATTGCGATTTAAATTTAATATTTATATTCTCACAAACCACAATTTTCAATGTAAAACAGTATTTGTACGGAACGGGATCCGATGTGGTTCAAGTTTTAACAGGAGTTTGCGTGTCAAAGGTATGCAAATAGATGTCTATACGAATAGTTCTAAATTTTTAACTAACCTGTAAACGAGATTCGTTCTGTACAAATAAATTGGTATTTTTTTTTCTTATTAATAGACAACTCCCGCATCAGGAATTTATCCTGTGCCGCAGGGGACTTTATGAACATACATGAAACGGACACGAAGAAAACCCAGACTCAGAACAACAAATTATGAATCACACAAAGTGTTGTCACATGTGAGATTTGAATCCACGACTCTTGGCGCAATAGAAAGCGGCGTGGCGACCACTTAAACCACTAGGGCAACCGTGCAGTCAGTCATTTCATTAGCCTACTACACAGCACCCAAAATGATCGGAAGATAAGTTTTGGCCGTCTATGTATGTTTATGTATTCCAATGTAGCGTCTATATTACTCAACCGATTTTAATTAAGGAGGATTTCAATAGATTTGTACTAATGCATGTCATTGAAATTTAATCATAAGTTTTTAATCGTAATTTGTAATTTTTTTATTTGATTTAATTGATATAGTAACTGTTGAATTCAAACCGTTATAAACATGAAAAATAGACGTTGGCCGATTCTCACACCTACCCTATACCTATGCATATAAAATTTCATAAAAATCGGTCCAACCGTTTCGAAGGAGTATGGTTACTAGCATTGTGATTAAATCTTCTAATATTCCAGCAATTTTTTTTTATATAAAAACCTTCTGACAATAACCAACACAACAAAAAAATATTTGGGAATTCGGTCCAGCCGTTCACGCGTGATGGCGTACCAAGGGAAATAGGGATTCATTTTTATATATATAGCTTTACTACCCTTGAGGTATTTCAAACCTGTTTATTGGCTTTAATAAAAAGAGAAGCAATAAAATATTCTACAGAGAATACTTGCGTCGTTTACTATTTCTGTGTGGTCAAGAGATGTTACTTTGTAGTAAAGATATTCTCTCGGGAACAACAACGGAACCTCATTTTATACCTAATATTTAATTTAAGGATACAGTTTCAAACCACTTTTATACAAAGTAAAAGTGAGCGAATAAAGAAAAATAATCTTAAACTTGAATCTAAATTTGTAGCGATGGAACGTTTTGAGATTAAGGCTTTCCATCGGTCCAGAAATATCATCTTTATGTAATTTAAAAGAAAGGGAACTACGTAGAGCAACAGGGATAGAAGAGAATAAGCTCGAGAAACTCATGGTCACTGGAAAAATGGACGGCAAAACACCAAGAAGACGTAATCCTATCAGGTGGTCTGACCAGATCCGGTCGGCCTTGGACATAAACCTGCACAAGGCTCTTCATTCAGACAAGGATAAGAAGAGGGAGCGAGCGAAAAGATCATCCCTCGACTAGGGAATCACGACCCTCAGTAATGAGGATAACGACGCGAGGAGGAGGTTATTTGAAATGACAAAAATAAACTTATATTTGTTTAAGCAGTTTATTTTTAATATCCTTTGACATATAAGAAGGATGTAATAAAATGGTTCAACAATTCACGACTGTTCCGTCATATTTTCGTTTTCTATTTCCGTTGCTCGCTTTGCTTCACTGAGCCCGTTACCTTTTTTACTAAAGCCTATTATCATGCATGCCAGAGAGACGATTTACGATTCACGTAACATATGAATATAGAGAATATTTTTTTATACATGTCATACATATTATTATAAAGCTATCCAAGTGGCATCTACGATAAAGATTAGAACCTTTTACGTACTTTTTTTTATTTATCTTTATCGTATATGTATACGACAAAATATAAGAGTTGAGTATGTAGGTATCACAATCAGTAATCTTATCTCTTACGACGATCTCTTTCAGACAACCTTAACATTTTTTGAAGCGGAATATATTCGAAAGCTGTTTTTTTTAAATAAATATATCTTTAGGTATCACCACGCATAACTTTTTACAGAGTAGTCCAATTTTGTTAATTCTTTTTTGTAATAAAATTAGAATCATCAACAAACTTTAACAGTACACTGCCGGATACTTACCTCTCCTCAAAAACGAGGTTTTAGCTTACTTATACAACGCTATCCAGACGTATTAGTATAAAGTTTATCTATCTTAAGTGTTCTTTCTTTTTGCAGTTATATTATACAGTGTAGTTTTCCCCTAGTCGCCTCTTATGACACCCACGGGATGACTTGGGATAGTGTCACTCCGCATTCTTAATCCGTCACCACATGGAATGTACATTTCACGCAAATATTTTAGTAACATTTGTTGTACTAATGATCATGGTGTTCATTTAGAGCAGTTCGTTCAAAATTATGTTTTTATTTACCGGTCGAATATTGCTAACTCATATTGTCGGAGTATGTTGGAATATGAATATGGTAATATGTATATGTGATTTTCATACTAAAGCTGTCAGTGTGAAGCTTTTCACTGTCATCATCGACAGCCCTTAGGTAGAAGTCCATTTCTGGGGATAGGCCTGTTCTTCTACATGAGGTTTTGGCTTACTCTAGTACGCCTATATACGCCTTTCACTTTCAATAGGGTTGATGACAATCCGTATTCTAACTCCACCAGTACACGGCCGGACACTCACTATCATTATGATAGTACAGTAGCTATTTATATACCCATATGACATTACGATCTTTTTACGTGATCTTAATTTATCTCTGTCCGTGTGGTGACGGATTAAGAATACAGAGTGTCACCACCCCTATTCATCCCGCGGGTGTCGTAAAAGGCGACTAAGGGATAAACTACGCAAGACAACATCAATGCAAAGCGAAGGAAAACTTGAAATCAACCCTATACCAACCCGTCTGGCCAGCGTGGTATAGTAGGCCAAAACCTCCTTTCTAAGGAGAGGCCTATGTCCAGCAGTGGACTGTTGAAGGCTGTTGATAATGATAATATAATTTATCTCTTACTAGTGCATGGTTTTTAACACACCTTCAATATTTAAATGTATGTTATTTTTCTGAATTATATTTATTTAATTTGCCTAACTATAAGTTAATATAAAGGCAAGTAAGCTACTATCGGCATCAATATAATCTAAAATAATTGAGTTCAGCCAATTATCAAGTTAAAGATAGGGAATCCTCTACGCAATCGCTTTGAAAGGTTTCCTCGCGGCTTGTTACGGATAAATATCAGGTTTCAATATAATTGATATGAGCAAGAGCCTTATAGATAGCTGTATCGACTCAAAATATTCAAGCTAAAAAGAAGCCCATTTCTAGAAGTAAACTCACTGACTAATAATTATTAGTTTTTCATTTTGTAACCTGTACTTAAATTCAAATTGATCGACTTTTTTGAACTGTAAATTTGTCTCGAACCAACGAAAATAAAACGAAGGACGTTCTGAATTGAACGCGAATAATTTTTTTTCCATGCAGGACCCATGATTTGATAGTTTTTTTTATAGAGTAGTCCGATTTTGATAAATTATTTTTTGTTGGAAAGGTCGGAGTCTGGGTGTTTTCTATGTATAATATGTATGTATTTATTGTTATTTATGTTTATTTATTATCCCTAATACAAGCTCTGCTTAGTTTGGGACTAGATGACGTTGTGTGTAAGATGTCCGAAATATTTATTTATTTATTGTATTCTCACTAATTGTAAAATATGATCACGCATAATTTTTTACACAGTTTACATAGTAGTACGATTTCGTTAATAGGTCTTTTTATTGGTCAGTTAGTACCTTAAGGTCCCACACAAATAAAAACAAACAAAACTATCATAAGTGTTAGAAAATAGGAAATGATTGATCGCTCACTGATCATGCGGTATCTTTTAGATTAAATGGACTACAAAGTAGGGTTTTCCAATAGTTAAAAGACAAAGTATACATGTAACAATTAGTAGATTGCTTCAAAAAATATAAAATAAAAAATTTAAAGCAAAAAATTCAATCGCCAAAAGAACCGAAAAGAAAGAAATCAAAAACTACTAAGTAGCTAAGTAAACTAAGTAATTAATTTTCGTGTTTGAAGCTTACTTAAAATATTTAGATATAATTACACTACTTTTTAAGTTAGTTATTAAGGTTAAGTAACGGCGTGCGTTACCCCAGCAAAAAAGCAAAAAAAATTGGGCCTTATAGAGATGAGAGTATAACAGAAAATTAGTGTGTTCTGAGGTGTAATTAATTTGTTACAAATAGCAAAATTTGTGCATGTAATAGTTTAAAAGTTATTCGACAAAAACACTTTTTGCTGGAGTAACGTTTCAAACGTTACCCCAGTAAAAAAAATTTTTTTTAAACGTTTCAGACCCAAACGAAATACATGAATACATAGCTTTTGTTCCGTATTAAATGTTAGCAAACAGCAAAATTTGTGTGCGCTGTGGTTCTTAAGTTATTGACAATTTTGCTGGTGCAATATTTTGGACTTGTCTAGAACTTGAAAATGGCTGAACGCAGAAGTTTGAAAAAAATACCATCGATAAACTTTTATTTGCTTAAATTTTTATAGTCATTAGTTATTAATTTTTTTATGAACACTGATGTAATTAAATGATTTTGAAAATCAGAAAAAAACTGTTTTGCTAAGAAACCAGTATACTTACAATCAAATAAAAAGCTGTTACATGTAGCCATGGTTTACATTTATAATGACTGTAAATCTGGATTAAATAACTTTAAGCAATATGAAGATATAAGTAAATATTATTAATTTTAAATGGTATATTTAAGTCATCGAATACGCAGTTCCTATTAAACAAGGATACATGGCAAACTCTAACAAATTTAATTATATCATCAACAAACAAGCCTGTGAATTTCAGCTATCAATTACGAATATTATAAAAGTTATATGTAAAACAAGAATGTAACAACATTCTCCTATAACCCGAGCAAAATTAAAAGGTTACGTAAAAGCGACCGAGCCATACATTTAAATATCTTCGTAAATTAAAGGCTTAGTATCTGGTATTTGGTACAGTCAACAGAATATTTTAATCAGATTGTAATTTAAATATTTAAACTAATTTTAAAACCTAAAATTTTTTTGTTTCATACAATTTAATGCTTCATTCGAATTCAAATTAATGCAAAACAAAATATCATAACTCAGTTAGGAATAGTGTAATAATAATAAGTATTTATTTCTCACCACAATACATTTTTACATACATTTATAGCTTACACATAAATAATTACAACAGTGGATATTACATATTGTGGGAGACTGGTGCCTAAGCTAGACTAATAGTCTGTGTTTCAGGACACCAGGTTCCCCCTCACTATTGATTACATTTTTTCTATGCTTACATTACTTATGACATTTGGTTGTGGTTCAAATTCGAATAATATAAGATGTACCTATATAAGTGTACCTATATGTGTGTCATTTATTTTACGTGTTTGTATGTTTAGTGTTTCCATTTGTCTATTTGTGAGTGTGTAGATGCGTGTGTGAGTGTGTGTGTATGTGTGCCTATAGAATACTCATATGAATATCTATGTCAAGACTGCAAGCAACTTTTCAGTATCATCATAGGTTAAGTCTGCGAGCCAAGAAGTTAGTTTCATTTTACATTTTATTTTATGTAATTCGTAAATAGACAACTTTTTATTTATTTTATTATACAAGTAAGGCCCTAAATAACAGAAGTATCGTTTAGAGTACACAGTCTTAAGTCGGACCTCACTTGTATCAACGGGATTATATCGCCTTCTGGCACGGACCTGAAGAGGATTATACACCAGCACACTGTGCTGCATTACTATTATTTGCCTAATGAATAACTGTCGTACCGTTAAAACCTTTGCTTTTTTGTACAAGAGAGAGGTAGGATATGTGAATGGTAGGAACATTGAGACTTTAAGTACTGCTCTTTGGGCTCTTTCCAATTCTATAAGAGAGCTCTTTGGAGCTCCACCCCAGGATGTGATGCAGTACGTCAATAGCGATTGAGCAAGGGCGAAATAAACTGATCTTTTTAAGTTATCATCTGCCACTTGTCTTAGGTGTCTAAATATGTAGATCAGTTTTCGTATCCTGCTACTGAGGGCAGATATGTGCTCATGGAAACGAAGGTGACTATCCAAAATTACTCCAAGGTATTTCACCATATTGGTTTTTTGAAGTGCTGTGCTGAAGGGCTGTGATCGAGTGCGATGTTGATTTCGGATCAGTTTTCTGTGTGATCGTAAAAGTAAGGTACTGTGTTTTCGTCGCATTTAGGGTGAGTAAGTTATTCCTCAACCAATCACTCACGATATCAAACCCAGATTGAGCGTGTTTATAAACGGCGCTCCATGAGTCAGCATTGAATAAGAGGGCAGTGTCATCTGCGAAAGTGATAACTTTACCATTTGGGAAAGTGAGCAGACCCAGGTCATTTATATAGATGAGGAAGAGGGTCGGGCCAATCACGCTACCTTGAGCCACTCCGTAAGTAACCAGCCGCTCGTCACTGACATGTTCATCAATTCTAACACACTGTGTTCGCTCGCTAAGGTAGTCCTCGAACAGTCGGAGTGGAGTACCTCTAATTCCAAGGCGTTCCATTTTCTCGATGAGCATGGGGACAGATACCGTGACAAAGGCCTTGGCAAGATCTAAGAATATTCCTATGACCTTTTGACCCTTATCCAGGTTGGTGATAACGTAATTGGTAAGATCATGAACCGCATCTGAAGTTGAATTGCCAGATCTGAAACCATACTGGGTCGGAGAAATGATGTTGAGCTTATTTAAATAGTCGACGAGTCTGCGGTTCATAATCCGTTCCAGTACCTTAGACAGTGTTGGCAACACCGCTATAGGTCTATAGTTACTGACACAGGCTCTGTCCCCATTTTTGAAGATTGGGTGGATGATGGATTTTTTTAACGCTCTTGGGAATTGTCCAGTTTGCAGCGAGAGGTTACAGATATAAGTCAGTGGTGGAACAAACGTTGCAATGTGTTTTTTTAAAAGGGTGGTAGGTATTTTGTCCCATCCCGCAGCACAGTCACTACGAAGGGCAATAACTATCTCTGCTACCTCAGCCTCATCTGTTGGAAGAAGACCCATGGAGTGTGGAGTATTGACAGTGATAGACGAAGATTGTCTTGTTGGTACGCAACCGATTTTTTCGGCAAGATTCTTTCCAATGTCGGCAAAAAAATTATTCATTTGGTTAACAGATTGTGCTGGTGTGGAAGATATAGTGAGCAGTTCTTCCCTGGAGTCCCTTGTTTTAAGTCTATTCGTAATGGTGTTGATGGCTGTCCATAATTGCTTGGTGTCATTACCGGCATTTGTGATGCAAGCTTTGTCATAGGTAGTCTTTATTTGTTTGATTAGTTTATTGCAATAGTTTCTGTACCTTGTGTAAGTCGTTTTGAGGATTATATTACTAGGTTCAGTTTTTGATTTTAAGTTAAGGCGATCTCTATGTCGTATACAACGTAGTAGGCCCGGAGTCATCCAGTCCTTAACCAGTTTTTTACGGTTTGGTACTTTAACTACTCTCGTATTTGACTCTATAGCCTTTTTAATTGCACCAATCATAAAGTCTGTGGCTAGATGAGGGTTTTGGGTGTTGTAAATTGGCTTAAAGTCAATACACTGTATATCTGCATCTAATTGATTGTGGTTAATGCGAGTAACAGTTTTCATTCGTCGTGGTTTGGGTATCTTTTTAGCGAGATATAGAAGGACTGTATCATGATCCGTAACTGAGGAAGATGCAACAAGT
The DNA here is from genome assembly GCA_932526445.1 of Phragmatobia fuliginosa. NCBI lineage: Eukaryota > Metazoa > Arthropoda > Insecta > Lepidoptera > Erebidae > Phragmatobia > Phragmatobia fuliginosa. The sequence continues at coordinate 17,772,877 of OW052067.1, forward strand.
GCGTAAGCAGGGAGATCCGTTTTTAAGCAAATATGGTCTAGACAGGCTTGTATTCGTGTGGGCAGTGTGTGTGCAGGAAGGATGCCGTTGGATGCGAGAAGATTAACGTAGTTATTTCCATTTACATCGTTACACTGTTGGTGGATATTTATATTGAGGTCACCTGTGATGATAATATGTCTATAGTTAGATATGTGGTTGAGGACGTCGTTCAGGGAATGAAGAAAGTTGTTGATATCTCTGTACCCAGGTGGGCGATATATAGATAATATAATGGTATGTTCGTCAATTTTTATTTGGAGGCAATTAGCGTCTACTATTGCAGGTTCATCCACATACACCGTTAGATCTTCGAGAACATACACTAGCACGCCCTCGTTTTGCGTTACATTGTTTTCGGTTTTAAAGTACTTATAGCCCACCAGGTTAGGTATACAATGTGTAACCGGGAGCCAGCACTCCGTTAGTGTAATAATATCCCAAGACACTTTTGTTCTGCTTAGAATGGTTTGGAATCCCAGAAAGTTTTTATTTATACTTCTAATGTTCTGATTTAGAACCTTAAGCGAATGATGAGGTACAAAATTAGGTGGAATGCAGTTCTCCAAGTCACATATGGATGAGTCAGCCACAGAAATTTTATCAATGTTTGATATATTTTGTTGTGTGTTATCGAATTTTTGATCGTTGAAATTTCAACTTTACCTTTTCCCATTGCCTTTTTATCCCAATTTGTACAAGAGAATTAGTAAGTATATATTTTAACCAAACTAGTAAGATACAGGTAGAATTTGTAATGTGTGCTTGCAGTGTCCGAAAAAAGTTTAATTTGTGTATTATAGTACTGTAATAGTGAGTATATTGTATATACTTGATATGTGTGTGTGTTTCTGTTATTAATAGATGGAGTGCTTTAGTTGCGTTATAATAGTGGAGTGTCATTATATGTATGTCGTTAATATAGGTACTTAAAGTTCGTTTATAATTAGGTAACAAATAAAAATAGATAAAAGACTGCATGCATAAAAAGTTCTTCAGCTTGTGGCTCAGTCACTTTTCTTTGCGTAATTTAAGGATATCGTCTTCGGTTTTAATGTGTTGACTGGGCTTACCGTCTTTTTCTCGAATATACACCTTCCCATTTGCAATCCAACATTGTTCGTATACGCTGGTTTTGATTAACTCTCTGCCGAGGAAGTAAAGCCGTTTCGACATAGTGGTTAGTGCCTCGGAGACGTAGATAGGCTTCTCAGGCCCTTTACTTTGTAAGATAGTCGTGTTCAAGCGGTTTGTTTTGTTGAGTCGGTTGTACTTTTTTGTTGCTATCAAGAATTGATCTCTGATAGTTGGGGAAGAAAATTCTACATGGACAATACCCACACTATCTTTTTTACCCTTTGAGCGAAAGATTGTTTTAATATTACTTTCTTCCAATCTTTGGTCTACAATGTCACCAATTCTTCTAACTGCGCTTAGAAGGGTGTGACGAGTCTCAGGATTTGAAGTTGGTATGTTAGAAATTTCAATCGTTGCGGATTTCATGTTCCTTTCTAGAAAATCTACCTTGTATTCCAAGGATTTTATAATTTTTTGGTTTTTATGTAAATCAGTTTTTAAACTGTTTAACTCAGATATGGCGTCATCATATTTATCTGACAAGAATTGTACCGAGTTTCTGATATCATTGTTTTGTGTTTGAATTTCCGCGTTCTGTGCACTGATAAGTGCATTTTGTGACCTAATATCTTCTAGAGCGGCGTGAAGCATATCTATTTTACCATTATGTTGCTCCTGCTGTGATACCAACTCTGAAAACATGGACTTCATATCTAACATCATGTTTTCCAAGCGCTGAAGATCAGCCTCGTCACCTCGCTTTCGTTTACGCTGTATAGTTTTGTCATTGTTCTCGGTATTGCAAGCTAAATTTGGTTCGGACCTCCGTAATGACGGTTGGGGATTTTTTGTAGGGGACCCGTAGCTCATAGTGATTTCTTAATAGTGTATGTTTACGTAAATATTAAATTATGATAGGTTTTATAAAAGTCACCAATAAGTCAGGAGTGTATAAACACAGTAAATAGAAAGCATGAATCACCTTACTCGCTGTTTGTTTACGTTGCGCCGGCGTCGTCGTCGTCTAAGCTCGGTAGTTACTGCGCGGTCAGTGTCAGTCTTCCGATGTCACCCGACCGTCACCGATGTGAGCCGACAGTCAACGTCAAAGCACCCTCCTCGCTTCACAGAATTGCAACTTTTTTCGAACGTTGTTAATTTTGTTCTTGTGTTTACGTGAATTATCGCTTATGTATTTGGTGTTTTATTGTTGTAAAGTGCAGACAATATATCCAGCCACACAATAGTAAGTAATTTATCGTTACTTATTAGGTAATTTGCAACTTAGGAATTTTAAAGCACTAGTGCACAGTTAATACGTGTTTACTCGGCAAGCGCCAGTGTTTTATAAAACAATATAAAAATTACAAAATTTCATATAGTATGTTATATTTTTTCCTTTTTTTGTTTTTATTATGAGAAAAATATTATGTTACATTCACCGCGACACCATGGAAGCAACAGGAAGGCAACAAATGTAATTTAAAAAAAAAAATGCGTGTAAAATACTGAACACATTTTACAAGGAAAAGACAAGGAAAATTTTACAAAAAAATGTTACCAAACATTGTAAATATTTACATAATTCATTGTAAAATGAACCAAAAAAATATCTAAGTTAGTATCTAAACATGTTGATATTACTCAACTATCTGTGATTTTTCTAAACATTTGTGTACTTATGTGAGCGTTTATGACTGATTTTAAATAAAAAAAAATAATCACACTCATTTCAATATTCTTGTCACCCGGACCTAACTTTTTTTGTTCGTAACTGTACCAACAAAATATTCTATTAAACCATTCATTTCAGATGTCAGCCGAATGTATGGCGCGGTCGCTTTTACGTAACCTTATAATTTGGTCGGGTTTTAAGAGAATGTTGTTACATTCTTGTTTTACATATAACTTTTATAATATTCGTGATTGATAGCTGAAATTTACAGGCTTGTTTGTTGATGATATAGGGTAAACTATACTATTGTTGGCATCTCATCAGTCATTGGCACTTTGCATTTTAAATACAAATATTAAGAATTGCTCTAACAAAAAATTCATGGAAATCTGTTTTTCAAATTCTACCATGTCGACATTATGGGAGTGCAACTGAATCTTTTTAAAATGTATCCTGGCAACAAGTAAAAAGAAATCATAACGCGGGCTACTCGCACCGGTGATTGTCACCGCCGCTTTCTAATAAGATCCAAGAAAGCTTATGGTAAGATTATATTATATTATCTTTTATTTCGAGTTTATCATGAATTTGATGTTGTGAATAGTGTTAATATGTTTTGTTTTGAGTTAAATTATCGTTTTGAGTGTATTTTTTCACATTATATCCATTATAAGCCAATGACTGATTGCTATGCGATAGTAACTGTACTTTTGATGCCAATTACTGTACTTTTCGGACCATTTTTAAATTTCATTAATTTTTATTTATTAAACTGTGTTTATCTAAATGAATGTGTTTTTATTTCTAAATTAATAAATTATTAAAACGTTTTATGAAGATTAAATTAGAATCTGACACCTAGTTTAATTTTTAAAAACAAATCTTGGCTAGATAGCCTTAAGGTGCCAATCATTATACAGTTTACCCTACTTAAATTTGTTAGAGTTTGCCACGTTTCCTTCTTTTATAGGAACTGCGTATTCGATGACTTAAATATACCATTTAAAATTAATAATATTTACTTATATCTTCATATTGCTTAAAGTTACTAATTCCAAATTTACAGTCATTATAAATGTTAACCATGGCTATATGTTACAGCTTTTTATTTGATTGTAAGAATACTGGTTTCCTAGCAAAACAGTTTTTTCTTATTTTTAAAACCATTTTATTACATCGGTGTTCCTCAAACAATTTGAAAACGAATGATTAAACAAATTTAAGCAAAAGAAGGTCTATCGATGGTATTTTTTTCAAACTTCTGCGTTCAGCCATTTTCAAGTTCTAGACAAAACCGAAATATTGCCCCAGCAAAATTGTCAATAACTTAAGAACCACAGCTCACACAAATTTTGCTGTTTGCTAACATTTAATACGGAACAAAAGCTATGTTTTCATGTATTTCGTTTGGGTCTGAAACGTTGAAAAAAAAATTTTTTTGCTGGGGTAACGTTTGAAACGTTACTCCAACAAAAAGTGTTTTTGTCGAATAACTTTTAAACTACTACATGCACAAATTTTGCTATTTGTAACAAATTACACCTCAGAACATACTAATTTTCTGTTATACTCTCATCTCTCTAAGGCCCCATTTTTTTTGCTTTTTTGCTGGGGTAACGCACGCGCGACTATGTTGAATGGAAAGCTTGACCAGACTCCGAGACTGGTGATCATCATACACATTGTAAATGTATATTATATATTATATATATATAAATGTATTATATATATATGTATATATGTATATGTATAATAATTAGGCAACATGGTGAGCCATCTGTAACTTAGAGGTATACAACATTAAATGCCTAAAGTCAAATTTTACAGGAGAGGCAGAGTAATTAACTAAGCTGTATTTTTTATAATAAATAGGGGAAGTATAATAAATTACACATAATTACGATAAATCTATCTATTATTTAACATTCTATACCCTGTTAATATTTGTAAATCTCTTCTGTAAATATTTGTCCATTGTATATCTCTTTCCATAGGCGACGTAGGACTCAATGCTTTATACCATTATGTAGACCTGGTTCTTGGGATACTAATGGTATTGTGGCGACTTCCACATACAGCGCGACGAAAACATACGACAGCGCCATCTAGCGAAGAAGCATGGAACTACAAAGAAAAACACGTAACGATCTATACGGAGTGATTACTAATCCTGAAACGCGAAAGTGACATTCTCGCGCCGATTAGCATATATACAACATCCCAACATCAACTGTTAGGCAGTGGCCCGCCAGGCATGATCAACTGGTCGGAGGATCTTCCCTTTGTGATGGAGGAACACGATTCCCGTACCTCTACAGTATTATAAACGTAATTTTGATAAAATGTGGAGTATCGTATACCTCTGAGGTACATATTATGGCAGCTTGTTAAGATGCTTCTACTTCATTGGGCCTTTAAGCTCGCACTCACCAACGAAACATGACAGAATGAATTCTGTCATTTTAAATCAGCGTAACTCTATTACCTTGAACTGGCTAATGTTTGAATAATTGTTGTTTACAAATCCTACTAATATTATAAACGCGAAAGTTTGTGAGTATGTATGTGTGTATGTATATTTGGATGAAACTTTACAGTAATATAGGTTATATATCAGAATAACACATAGGCTACTTTTTACTGCAACAATCGAGATAAACGGGCGAAAGCTAGGTGATTATAAAAATACATTACATCGTAGATGTCAAAATGTATCAATCACTGTTTATTTCCTGTCAAAACTTCACAGGTTGCTATGCATAACAAATTTGCATAGCAACCATAATAATACGCGGTTAACACCGCGGGGCGCAGCTAGTAATATTATAAACCGAACAACGACATAAAATAAGCCTTATGATGAACATATTAAAATAACTTTATTACATTCACATAAATCACAGCAAATCTGTGTCTATGCAATTCTAGTTTATTGAACAGAAAATATTAAATGTAAGGATGTCTATAAATTGGCCGGTACATATTCGTTCATGGCACCATAGTTAACTATGTTCTGTTAAAACTTGTCTGAAATTCGCTACTGATGGTCATGTTGCGTGGATGATATATTATAGTTAGGTGTATTATACGATGTTCGTTGAAAATATTGGTCATTGGAATATGATGCTTCAAAAGTAATTCATAAAGTAAAATGTTAATTGGCTACAAAATTACACAGAACTGTTGAAATCCTTAATGACTGGTAACTTGAGTAATATGGTCCCCACATGGGATATTAAGTATAATTGATCTATGTAGGCATTGTACTTTACAAATAGAAATACATTTTGTAAATTAAGATTTTTTGTTTAAATTATTTTCATATCCATATTTTTTTTATTTAAAACTAAATTTTATGTATTACATAAATCTGATTTGCCTGACGTTTCGACCAGGTTGCACTGGCCGTGGTCACAGGCTGATCAGTCAAATCAGAGGTATGTAATACCCTTAATAAGTGATCGCATTAATTCCCGTTAAAATAATATTAATCTTCAGAATAATTATAGAACTGTAAAAGTTTTAAATAAAAAAAAATGGTTTATAAGACTGAAGAAAAATGTATTATAACTTTAACAATATTAAAACATTAATCGTGGATTTGCGACGACTTTAAAGTTCATACTAATGCAATTAGCCTTAGAAAATAACAGAATGGCTACTGACTGAAAACGTTGACAGAACCAAAAAAAGTTATACACTCGTTAAATTATAATAATAACAAAAATAATACTTTTTACTAAAGCAAGTTATTCACATATTCGTTTATGTATTTAAAGATTTAAGAGTCCTATTATCACACGCAAGACCAACCTAAGAATGACATATAAGAAAAAGCTGCCAAGTGCGAGTCGGACTCGCCCATGAAGGGTTCCGTAGCAGCAAGTAACATCATTTATAAGTTCTTATAATAGTATATTGATTGCATGAAAGGTAAATTCCGGTTTACGGTTTATGACGTATTTAAAAAAAACTACTTACTAGATCTCGTTCAAACCAATTTTCGGTGGTAGTTTACATGGTAATGTACAACATATATTTTTCCACTTTGGACGTGTCTCTCGTGAAAACTATTCAGTTTAGAAAAAAACGATATTAGAAACCTCAACATCCTTTTTGAAGACCTATCCATAGATACCAAACACGTATAGGTTTCATGTTTTTTTTTTTCAGTTTAAGTTCCAAGTATGGGGACCCCTAAAACGTGTTGTTTTTTTTCTATTTTTATGTGAAAATCTTAATGCGGTTCACAGATTACATCTACTTACCAAGTTTCAACAGTATAATTCTTATGGTTTCGTGTGGGGTATCTATAGATAGGTGTTCAAAAATGATGTTAAGGTTTCTAATATCATTTTTTTCTAAACTGAATAGTTTGCGCGAGAGACACTTCCAAAGTGGAAAAATGTGTCCCCCCCCCCCCCCTCTAACTTCTAAAATAAGAGAGTGATAAAATAAAAAAAAATATATGTTGTACATTACTATGCAAACTACCAACGAAAATTGGTTTGAACGAGATCTAGTGAGTAGTTTTTTTTTAATACGTCATAAATGGTAACACGCAATTTGCCTTTCATCCAATCAATACACTAGTATAAAAACATCGATGAAAGTAACAACGAACTACAAGAACTTTTATATGATGTTACTTGATTGATACGGAACCCTTCATGGGCGAGTTCAACTCGCACTTGGCCGCTTTTATTAATTAAAAGGTACCCTTTCGAAGAATGTGTCATCATTTTAGAAGAAAAATGTCTATTATCCAATAATGAAGATGTGAGGGTGACGCGTGGGTGCCTTTGCCCTTCTGTTTGTCAATTTTACTTCGAAAAACCAATTTTATGGATTATGACTAAAATAGATTAGTAATTTTATTATGTTTAAGGTCTCCACATAAAAATTGCTTAGCTTTAATCGTGACAGTAAAATAGACTTTATCAAAATATGTTTTCTTTTAAAAATGTCATCCTCAGTTAATCTTTAGATCTGATCAGATTTTTTACCTGAAATAAAGGAATTTTCGGTATCTGTTCGCATAGATTCAATACATTTTATTGTTTTAAACTTTCATGGTCAGTAACATTAAAACAGAAATGTGCGGGATTGCTACCATGTACCTTTTTGTTGGTGAGTATCCGATATTTCGGCACTGTTGCAAGCGCCATGATCACGGAGTAACTGAAGATCTTGCAGGTGGGATGTTATTGGCAGACATATCGGTCTACCCTCTTTCGTAGTCTTTTTCTACGATCGTCCCCGGTACCACTGGTCACTAACTCACTACTCACTCGTAACTGTTCTCGACACACAACACTAACAGTATCCGATCGCGAAACTATAGTTTGTTGATTACGCCGGTTTATGCACATTCAATCATTGTGCCACTTGTCTGAATGGTACATGGTAGGTACAACAAACAGGTACAACAAAAAGGTACATGGTAGCAATCCCGCACATTTCTGTTTTAATCAATACATTTTATTGCAACTTTCAGCAATATATAGTGATTCTAGAGAAAGACTTATAAGTGTAATACTTGCATATTATAGTAGGAAAAAAATCCAAGAATTTTAAAGACTTATCAAGTCAGAGGGCCGGGTAAACAATAAATATCAAACATACGCTATGTATGTTTGATAACGTGCCTAAGTTTTCAATTCCTCAAGAGGCGTTGGAAGTAAACTACTTAAAAACGGTAACCTTGAATATTTGTTTGTATTAAATTGAAAGGAAAAATCTAGAGTGAGCTGATCATGATATTCCTGTTTATTATTCATTCTAATCTACCGTTTGTCATAAAATCAAATACTCGTTCATCATTCTCGTATGTATAATTTGGAGAGACGAATTGAAGCATATTCATATTCAAAACATGCAAAGGGCATTGCAATCAGTATAGAACTTAAAGCTATTGTGCCAATCACGCATGTTTTGATCCAGCCATCCAGTGAGGGTGTGATGTCACTGTAAAATTTCTTAATTTGTTTATATTGAAAATAAAACCTATCAGATTTTTTATATCAAAAAGATAATTATGCTCGTTGTGCTCCTGATTTTAGAAGTACATTGCGTGTTATGTTTAGCGAAATACACTCAGCATCATGGTAGCGAGTAGCTATAAGCAGGTGTTCCCTTCTGTTAAAGCTTTAACCTAAGCGGTCATATTATGCATTACACTTTCAGACACAGAATGTGTTTGTGTGTGTTTTTTAGATGTATATATTTTTATTGTTATGTGTGAGTTCATAGTGACAAGCGGTTGTTTCTAGTGAGTCTAAAATATGTATGTGTCAAGATTTATCCCCCGCTAAAAATGACAGACTGCTATGTACCTGAAAAAGACACTATTGCTACTCGCCTCCAGTCCGCGGGCCTGCTTTTTTATTCTTCTTCTTCTTGTTCCTCTCCAATTACTGGAGACCGGACATCAGCCTTAAAAACATCGCTTTGTCCCTGGCGAGGTAAAAGAGGTGGAGAGATGTGTTTTTATATGAGTGCAATATGACAAGGTTTTCGCTATAATATTACACTTTTTCTTATGTAAGCATATACTATTCTTCGCTTTAGTCTGTACAGAATATAAAGATTACTAAAAGAAATATAGGTTCTTTTCTGCGCTTTATTTGTATTTACGTTTACATGTCAATACGATAATTTCACATAAGCATTTGTTGTTCATCGTGTGCCTCTATTGACTATTTCAAGCGATATCAAACTTAGGAATGGCTCTAACAAGCTATTAAGTTGGTAGCTATTGTTTTTTTTCTATAGTGGGACTTAGGTTATATAATACCTTCTATAATCCGACGTTTGGAACGGGTTACACCACTAGTGGTCACGGGTATACTGGTGTGTTTTGTAGGAGTTTAGTGACGCCTTCATGCTGCACGACGTGTGAGTACCCTCACTTGGTCGCATTGATTAGTTGTACTGATGTTACTTCTACACACTACACTTATGACATCTGCACTCTTTGTTTCTTCCCTACGGTGGAGATTGCACCCACTGATGATAGATAGGATTCCAAGATATTGAAAGCCGGTGGCCCTTTCTCGATTGTAATTTTTATATCTCTTAATTTCAACCGCTTCACACACTATTCTACAAAGTTGTTACGTTCTGTGGGGAGGACCTGCGGTATATCTAGTTCGTTCGCTATACAAGAAAAACTATGTGTTAAAGTCGCCAAAGTCAAGAAATAGTACATTGTTCACCGAGGGAGGAAAGGAACCGATTACTAGCGAGGGAGCAGTTTGTGGCCCGAAGGCGCAGCCTAGGGCCACGATACTCCCGAGGTAGGAATGGGACTTTCACCCGAGTGCTACACAGTGCTTTATACTACACCTGTGAGGAACGTATTTATAAAATAAAATCAAAACGTAAGACACCATGTAAAACACAATTTAGCTTAGAATTTGACGTATTATTTATAAATATTTCGCGCTTCTTTTGTTTTTTTTTATTCTTCACAAAAGGATGTCAGTGGCACGGAGATTTTATATTTAAATTATATGAAAACTCCATGACAGGCGCGCGCCATAGATAAGATAACACATGACAAATGAAAATTCATACAACTTTCTCTCCCGCTAAAACACGTTAGAAATGGATTTTCATACATTTTTTCCTCCCGCTTATTTAGGTCAAGGAAAAGACTAACTTTCTCTTTTCATTTTCAGGGAATATTGACTACTGTTCCGATCAGGTGTAGTATAAAAGTTATTTTATCAGTGTTTTTTTTAGTGTTTGTAGTTTGTTTCTTGGTCGGTTATCGTTTAGTTATAGTACATTTTTCACCGAGGGAGGAAAGGGACCGATTACTAGCGAGGGAGCAGTTTGTGGCCCGAAGGCGCAGCCTAGGGCCACAATACTCCCGAGGTAGGAATGGGACTTTCACCCGAGTGCTACACAGTGCTTTATACTACAGCTGTGAGGAACATTTTAAAGTATTTTTAAAATAAAATCAAAACTTAAGACACCATGTAAGACACAATTTAGCTTAGAATTTGACCAATATTTCGCGCTTCTTTTGTTTTTTTTTTATTCTTCACAAAAGGATGTCAGTGGCACGGAGATTCCATATTTAAATTATATGAAAACTCCTTGGGCAGGCGCGCGCCAAAGATAAGATAACACATGAGAAATGAAAATTCATACAACTTTCTCTCCCGCTAAAACACGTTAGAAATGGATTTTCATACATTTTTTCCTCCCGCTTATTTAGGTCAAGGCAAAGACTAACTTTCTCTTTTCATTTTCAGGGAATATTGAATACTGTTCCGATCAGGTGCAGTTATAAAATAGTTTTGCTGTGAGAGATTTTCAACCGTCTTAGATAGATGTCTAGTTTAAAAAGTATGCGAGAAACTAACATTAACAAAAGATATTAAATAAAATAAGTTGCATTTCAATATGTTACAAATAATATCTTCTGTATGTCGTAGATAGCCTTCGTTTGGATTTCAAATCATTCTTATGTCAACATCATTACCAAAAGGTGGTTAATGTAAATACACGTATGTACACATTTACCCTCAACAAAGCACTTCAATATATAAATATAGTCATCATCTAAAAGCTTATAAGTATTTACTTTATATGTGTGTACAATCATAAAGGTCACTTTTCTTTCTAAAAATGGGCCTTTTTTGTATTTTTCTTAGTTTATGGTGTGTTCTTATTTTGTCAAAGTTTAAAATACATCACATTAAATTCTAAGTATTTTTAAGATAACTAAATTCGATTCACATGTGTTTTTAATTATATCAACTTAATTCTCACACAATGCGATAATTTTCTTATTTAATAAAATTATTAATTAAATTAAATTAATAAAATTAAATACAAGCAACCAATTTTGAAGATAAATAAAATGTGTATAATTTTATCTAGTCTCATTCGGCCCTTATTACCTAAGGGTCACAGCACACTAGTTACTTTTAGCATAGGCATCAGAGCAGTCGCTAAAACGCGCGTTTCCTATACCGCGTTCGAACGTAGAGAGTCGCAACTGATGTAGCATGACGCGCGATTTTGATACAACGATCGAACGCAGCAAGTCGCTAAAACGCGATGCAGTCGCAAAATCGCTCATATCTATATAAATAAAAATGATGAGCCAAATTTGTGCTAAGCGCAAAACTCGAGAACTGATCGATGCAATTAGTTTTTTTTAATTACTTTGTTAAGGCACAATGATTCTTTTGGAGAGAACTACGTTAAAAGAAAGTCAACACTATACTTTTCAGATAAAACCATTTAGTAAATTAAAACGTCTGTTCGATTTTCACGCGACTTTCACTGGCAGATGGCCATCAGACTCTCTTTGTGTTAAAATACACAGAGATATAAACTATTACATTTTTATCACTTGTAAGAAACGTAGTTACAAATGGACATTACAAACATAGAGCGATTGAAAACCTGCTCTTACCTGAACTCCGCCATTAGAATGTCACTAGAAATACATAAAATCTGGCAAACGACTACATACCGAATAACAAGAACGAAAAACATCTCTATGCACTTTGGTCACGATGTCACATTCACGTTAAAACTTTTTGATATTAGGAACATCTCTCTTCGATACGTGAAGCGAATACTTACTTATTTTCACAGGAAAAAATACGTGTAATTTTGAATGAAAACCTTCTAAATATACAGAACTACAAAAAACTAGTTATTCTACTTTTCTAAATAAGACTGGTCATCACGCGTATCTTATCTACATCACTCACAAGAAGAAAAGGAATCCTTGATTTTGGTAACACTTTTAGTTGTTCTTGTTAGTACATATACATAGACATGGCTAGTATTTTATAATAATAATATTTATGAAAGTTAGTACCTTACCTTACTTTATAAATTGCACGTGTATAAAAATTAAAATCTTTCAAAATGGTCCTTATTCCACCAAATTTATGATTTATTTTATTATACAATCTATATTTGTTTCTAATATAACCTCTAATACTATATAATTCCATCTGTTGTATGTTTTATTTCAATTTAGGCTTCTCTGAAAAAGTCACCTTTAATTTTTTTAAGGATTAATAAAGCAGCGGAATTGTTCCAGAAGGCTACCTCAATTGACATTAACGCCTACAATACTATAATAAAAACACTTTAAAGACTTTTAACCTGAACTTTATCTTGATAATTGAAGGGTACCTTTACGTCAACGCTGGACTAAGTAACCGGCCCCTTTACATAAATAAAAAATTCTTGCATATATAACTATAATTAAGCATATATTTATGAGTATGAACTTTTCATATGGGTAAATAGATTAAAGTGGGCGTAAGGTTTTATGACACGACTGTATGTTACCATCTCCGACGTCGTATAGAAACGTGACCCTCGCCTGCTGCCTAGAATTACTGAGAGCAATATTGTGTTACTTAAATACCTACTTATAAAACTAAATAATGAGTATTCTCATCTACTCGCTCTCGCCTTTATTCTTTTCTTTGAATTGGATTATATTTTTTAAACATGTGGCTTACTGTTTACATGACGTCATCCTCATACATTTGTAACTTTGAAAAAAATGTTTACGTTTTTAGAATGTAAATTTACGTGAGTGCTGTTTTGGTTCGATTTCAGATGTCAGTACAATTTCTTACAAAGAGTTTGCTTAAAGTAGAAACAGCGATAATCTTTTTTGTGATAAATATTAGAATAATCATCATCAATAATCAACAACCCATGACACCCCTCAACAACCCATGACTACTGGGCTCGGGTCCGAAAAAAAAAACGTCCTCACGCTGAACGAGTGCGGGTTGGGGACTGGCAAGTCACATTTTGGCTACGTAATTTTGCTGTTGAATGTTTTTAAGCCGCCTTAAGGCCTCCACCTAAGCTTCACGATTGTTATCTTATGATTACAACCTGGATCAACTGTTTAACGTGCCCCCGTATCACGGAAACACTCAAAACATATTATACCACAAATCTAAGTACTGACAGGGCCGTCGCTGCCTTCCCTCGATGATTGTTTCTAATCACCTTAGGCCACTTGGCTATGAGCGCTTTAGAGGTCGGCTAATAATTTATAACAATCCGGTTGAAACATTTTTTTTCTTAGAGCGTTAGATCTCCACCCAGTGCGTCCAGGTATTACAACAAAATGTCCTTTAAAGTTGAATAACTCGCAAACGAATTCTTAAATCGAAAAATCGTTTTATGTTATATGAGAGATTGCTCTCAGTGTTTTTAAAATACCTATTTAATTATACCGCGCACGATATCCTATCGTGCGCGGTATCATTAAATAGGTATTTTAAGACGAAAGAAAAAAAATCCCCACTTTATGTGTAGAGCAGAACTGAATAAAAATATTTTTTGATATTTAAATTTTGTACTTCATCTTTCTAGCACTAACAGTTTCGACGGTAAGTTGAGGAAGGACCGATGGACTATAAATGGTTCCGAATCATGAACTACTGAACTCTAAAAGAAATACTATTGTAAGAAACAGTTCTTTGTGTTACAACTATTACAACCGAAACTTAAAATCTAACAACGTTTACTGTTACATTTCTTAAAAACTTTTGCAACGGGAGTTAAACATACAAACAAAACTATTAATCAAGAGCAGTTGTGAACAATTATGTATTGTACAAAGTTCTTGGACAATGTGAAAACTTTGTTTCGTTGCTGGAGATAACAGGGTATGGGGTGGGAAAATAACAAATAAAGCAATTTGTTTAAAAATCGCTTTTAAAACATTTTAGGTATTCATATTTAAGAAGTACTTTTTTAGGGTTCTGTACCTAAAGGGTAAAACGGGTCCCTATAATTAAGACTCCGTTGTCCGTCTGTCTGTCTATCAGCAGACTGTAGCACTGAACCGTGATAGCAAGACAGTTGAAATTTTCACAAATAATATATTTCTGTTGGGGCTATAGCAACAAATGCTAAAACAGAATTGACTGCCTTGGCGTATGCGACTGCTAAACAAGAGGTCTCGGGTTCGATTCCCGGGTCAGACTAAATGTTTGTGTGATCCGCAATTACATTCAATTATCCAAACCTATGTCCGCAACCCGTTACGGTTGGCCAAGTGGTTTAAGCGGTCGCCACGAAGCTTTCTACTGCGCCAAGTGTCGTGTGTTCAAACCCCAAGTGGGATAACACTTGCGTCATTCACAAATTGTTGTTACAAGTCTGAGTGTTCTTTGTGTCCGTTTCATGCATATTACCGTCATATTGTCAACCGCGACACCGGAATTAATGTTCCTAATGCGGGAGTTGTCTTAAAAAAAATAAGTCACAAATGTTTTACCGGTACATTAATTTCAAATAATCTATCGCCGTCCACTACTGAAGAAAGGTCTTCCCCGACGGGCTCTTACCATCCTTGTCTGTGGTAGTCCGCATCTACCTGCTGCCAGCCACTTTCTTCAAATTCCCCCATGAGTGACTAGCGGTTGCTTCTTCAATAATCTTCGAAATCAATAACACCAGTATTCCCCAAGTAACACCGATTATACCATGCGTCTGGAAGCCCAGCACTCATATTGTAAGATTACCCTAGTTTTTTGTCATACTAGCTGACCCGGCAATCTTTGTACTGCCCAATTTTTTTAAATCACAGAACTTGATCGTAGACCTACCGGGTCCAATTGTGAATTTAGATCATTCTCGAACCCACTCGAACACACACAAACAAATCATCATAATTAGTCATACCGTTTAGAAGGAGTTCAATTACAAACACACGAACAGAAGATCTATATATATGTATAAAGATATGTTGTCGATGTAACTACATTTTGTGTGTACACTTACAATTCCCTTGCTAATACGATTCGCTTTCGTGTGCCTTTGTACTTAAAACCGCGGAAGGAAATATTTTGTTTCGACAATGTTTTTCAAGGTAACAACTGTGCACGCGAGACAGTGACTTTAATAGTTAATAACAGCGTATGCTGTCGTAAAAGCATTATACTGGAACGGGAATGAGTCATTTCACCAAATGATCAGGTGAAATTGATGTCTCTGCGGGCTTACTGTGATTAATTACCAGTAACCTAGTAGCTATACACTACCTACCCAGAGTAATTACTAACATTCTTGACTGCTTCGTTGGTCTAAAGGTTGGCGTATGCAACTGCTGATCAGATGGTCTCGGTTTCAAATCCCCGGTCGAGCCAAAAGTATTGTAGGGTTTTTCTTTAACAGGAAAATCTTAACAGTCCGGAGTATGGAAGTTTGGAGGTGATTCACGCCCGTGCCACGTTAATCATCATGACAAACGGGACCGACGGGGTCCCGTTTGTCATGAACATCTATGACAATCGTTATTTGGAAGTCAGTGCCCTCAAATATAGTGACAACTAATTCAACCTTCGAATTTCAGTTCTCCCTCAGGGTTGTGGATGTCCAATGCCAATCCTTAGTGGAAAAACTGTTACTCAGGTAAAACCGGTTAAACTAGTAGCCCACCCAAATAATTTTGGGAAAAAGAAACAAGAAGAGTAGCTAGGAAGAGAGGAGAAAACATTTGCGGAAGGATGTACTAGTAAAGTCATAGTTTTACGGAACGTATGACGACAGAAGCACTTGACAAATTATTGTTAAGCTATACTTTTGTTGCTTTCATCAAGGTAATAAATCAGCACCAAACCCTATAAGGGGTCGAAGTGGTCGCCATAGCCGAAATCGGTTGGATTACTATTAAGGTTACCGGAAGTCCTCATTCTACCACCTAAAAATTAGGTGGTTCAACAGTATAACTTGCAATCAGAGACCTTCGTTACCTGGTATTTCATTTAAAGGTATACAAATTTTTTTTGACATTATACTTAATTAAAATAATTCCACCAAAATTAGCGACTCATAAATATTAATACACTTATACCCGCTTTCCTAACTATACTAAACTGTTTTCTTACAAAGCCCGCGTTGGCCCCCTCAAACTTAAGAGGCATCAAAGCATTATCACAGTATAAAGAAACATAACTGTGGCATTATGGTGTCCCCTAAAGGTAGGTGAAAACATCTACACTTTCCATCAGGTGAGATGGAAGACAAACGCCTATTCCATTACAACAATAAAAAAAAACAAATATCATTATGGGTTACCTATTTTTTTTCCTTTGTGGTCTAATATGTCTTTTCTTTAAATTTTCTACATTCACAAATAAAAACTGACGGTTACAATTAAAACACTATTATACGAATTTTTTTTGTTGGAACACAAACAACACACAAGCGACCAGTAGTCCAGTCAATAAAGGCTTAACTTTGCCATTTTGGTTGAACACCTGCAACCAACGCCAAAATTTCCGTAAATCTTCGTAGATTAATATACTAAAATTGCAGGGTGCTGCAATACCGGCAAAGTGTGCAAATTCATTGCAAAAGGGTGCAAAAACAACTTTTTCATCTATATCTCGCGATTGGCTAGAAAAATAAAAAAAATCCTACTACGAAATTGTAGGAAATTAAATCCCCTACAAGAACTTGGAAACGTATTTTCGCGTATCTCTCATAGTTTTTGCACAAAATGCATTTAAAGGTGCAAAATGAAAAAAATGTTACTATTTATCTTTTTTTTTCATATTTAAGTGATACTACATGTTTCATTGGGATTCAAATGATATGTTGCGGGCATTTTTTTTAATTTATTTACACCTTTTTTCAATTACCTAATAATCTTGGCAAAAAAAACATTTAAATTTTATTATATGACTAGCTAACCCGGCAAACTTCGTATCGACTCAGAATAATCATTAAAATATTATGCTTAGTTATGAACTGATACTGATAAATTGACAGCAGTGCCACCGTGCCCCGGCCCGTACCGCCACAATCGCTTTGTTCCTGCATTTTAAATCTGTAATATCTTCAAAAATATTAATTTAAATTACATACTGTAAAGGGTCATTTTAATCTATATTAGATGCACAAAGTATTTAAGGTACTTATTTGGATAAGGATTAATACTGTGTTGCTTATAATCGTTTCGTAAATAATCCATAATTTCTAGTAAAAAGAAAGAAAGTATTGTAAAACTTTTTAAGGTGTACAATACTGTAGTACATTATTTTGATCTATCTCGTAGGGTACAGCCAGCGTTTGCAATGTCAGCGTAAAAAAAATGGTTTATTTACGACATCACATTAAAAACCTCTAAAATTATCAATGTTTCTCTACTGTTATGTATGTATTATACACATAAACCTTCCTCTTGAATCATTCTACCTAGTAAAGAAAACGGCGTCAAAGGCCGTTGCGTATTTATACGGACAGACAGAGAGTGGAAGCAACTTTGGCTTTTACTATGTAGTGATAATTTAATTTTAGTTTATTTTTTATTCCATTGGATTCAGAGCAAAATTGCATTTGAAACGTATATTTGCAGTATATATTACTGTATATATTACCATTTACCTGAGCTATTATAAATTTAATTTCAGGGGGACGTTTATAATAATATATCACTGGCGGAGAAAGAGCGTGCTATATTTTATATTATTCTTTCTACTACTATTCTACTCTTTTTCTCACACTGATTCCAATTTTCTATAGTAAGAGTCTTCAATATAAGAGTGAATAGGTAGAATAAGACAAATATGAGACCCTTGCGCTCGACGTAAATAGTCCCATTCAAGATCTATAGGATAGGATCAAAAAATAGTACCCATGTGCTCGAATAAGACCATACGTTTCCTAACAAGAGCGAAAGAGATGGAGATTTAGACAAAAATGAGAACCTTGCGCTCGACGAAAATAGTACCATTGAGAACACACACACATGCGCTTGTTTTTCTATCTCGCTGAGAGCAATGAGTAAGACTGCAGCAGAAAATGCTCAACTGTTTGTCACTTACTGTCACTATACTCCAAACTGTCGTTTCAGGGATATTTCGGTTTTGTGCGTCTAACTGTCCAAAGGTGTTTTTTTTACAAAATAAACTTGATTCACTGTTTTCAATTTAAAGGAAACAATGAATCCTTACTTTTCAGGTTCTATTTGTATGAAGAAAACGTAAGAGGCAACAATTGATGTGAAAAGTATGCAATCCTCTCAGCATTGCATACTGACAAATATGAGACCCTTGCGCTCGACGTAAATAGTCCCATTCAAGATCTATAGGATAGGATCAAAAAATAGTACCCATGTGCTCGAATAAGACCATACGTTTCCTAACAAGAGCGAAAGAGATAGAGATTTAGACAAAAATGAGAACCTTGCGCTCGACGAAAATAGTACCATTGAGAACACACACACATGCGCTTGTTTTTCTATCTCGCTGAGAGCAATGAGTAAGACTGCAGCAGAAAATGCTCAACTGTTTGTCACTTACTGTCACTATACTCCAAACTGTCGTTTCAGGGATATTTCGGTTTTGTGCGTCTAACTGTCCAAAGGTGTTTTTTTTACAAAATAAACTTGATTCACTGTTTTCAATTTAAAGGAAACAATGAATCCTTAATTTTCAGGTTCTATTTGTATGAAGAAAACGTAAGAGGCAACAATTGATGTGAAAAGTATGCAATCCTCTCAGCATTGCATACTGATTGTAGTGATTGGTATGGTAAGAGTGAGGACCTCAGTGAAATAGCTAAGAAAACAATTATCACTGTATGTGCAGAAATTTTACAGGACAAAATAAACTCGTTACGAAACAAAAAGTTATCTACAACCGGACAAATTCCCTGATAACGTTGTATCAGAAATACCTCCACTATTAACTTGCTTCATACATAAATTATTATTAAACGATGAAAATATCGTGTGAGATGAATGTCCTGTTATCCCAAAAATAGATACTATTGCCTGTAGTATTACTTCAGCACTTCGTCCTAAATCCTTCATTCGTTTCTTCAACTAGCTGTTGAGACATACAAATGTATGTCTAACATCGATCCTGTTTTTTGATAAATATCAAAAAACAGGATCGATGTTAGTTATCAATCTACTAAGCAAACTTTGTGTTTGCACATCATACCTTATTATTTAGCTTCATGAAGCTTCATCAGTAATTTAACCTCAGAAGACTATAATTACTGATGCTTTCCTTCAATATGTCTTTGATAATACTGACCGTAATACAAGGTGGGCCAAAAGAAATCACCCTATTGAAAGATGGTCTTATATTTGCAAATGGCGGCCAATGTCAAATCTGTTTTGACATTTGTAAACTAGACAGATGTAGAATACAAGTGAACAAGCCATGGAGTGATACACTCCCCGTTAAAATGCGGAATAATCGTGTCTATTCTTTTGCGTAACAATTCGTCTGTGGTGTTGGCGCAGCGCGAATTCCATCGCCGACTCCCCGGTCGTCCGGCACTAACTGCGCAAACACTGCGCCGTTTGGCCATTGACCACAAGAGACGCTGCCAAGAGTGGCCGGCCCCGGAGCGCCTATTCTGCCAAGTATATCGCAGCTATTGCGCCGTGCGACGCCGTGCCTCGCATTTAGCCATCAGCCGGTCGTCCCTAAGGCGAATTTTAGTCAAAGACCTGCACATGTCCGTGCGTCAACTGCTGCCTTTCGAACACCAAACGCATGTAGCCTACGCACCATGCGATTCTCAATCTCTAGGACGAAGTAGACGATTTTTAAACCAAAATAATAATGAGCGATGAGGCTCATTTCCAACTCAGCGGGTACGTGAACAAGCAAAACTATCGTTTCTGGTTCACTGAAAATCCACGAGTGTAGCACGAGGAGCCATTATAATCGCGAAAAGTGACTGCATGGTGCGCTGTTCAAGCTGGAACAGTCATTGATCCATTTTTTTCGACGACGCCGCTGGTCAAACGACAACAGTGATCGGTGCGCGCTATATGGCAATGTTAACCGAGTTTTTTCTGCCACAATTGAACGAATTAGGACTGGAACAGGAGAACAACAAGACGGAGCAACGGCACACACTGCGCGAAACACAACCGATATTCTGAAGGCGGCGTTCCCGGGTCGCCTCATCTCTCGTTTTGGCGATTTGCACTGGCCCGCTAGATCGCCCGATTTAACCGTTCCAGACTTTTTTGTGGGGTTTTTTGAAGTCCCGTGTTTATGTGAACAAGTCCGAGACCCTGGAAGACCTCAAGGACAACATTCGACACGAGTGCGAGAATCTGTTGCCCGAAGTTCTCGCTGAAGTAATGAAAAATGCCATAAAACGAGCCCGTATAGCAATCGATTGTGGCTGCGCCCATTTGGCCGATATCATCTTATCGTCTTCACTTATAAAAGTCTAAAGGTTCAAATAAACATAATCAAAAAACAAAATCGATTTTTTTCATTTAGAAAAAAATTTAAAGCCAAACAACATCGGATGACTTCTCTTGTATAAGAACCTCAGGTAGTCAGGAGACTTTTCATTGTTTAGTAGGCATAGCAGTGTACACACCAGCAAGTAGTGTTTGATATAAAATAACACCAATCAAATGTATAAAAATCTGCAGCGCAATTAGCATCTACAACAGATATAACCGATGAGATGTATGATGAGAGATTGCCTTCTGGATTAAAAAACATCGCCTCTGCAGATCCTAGTAAACTATGTTTAGGCATTTCACCTCTTGTATCACCATCGTATATAACATTTCTATCAGGCATATTACATGCCTCCCGTTCATTAGATGACCATCCTCTCAAATTTGAAAATTTGCAAATTTGCGCTGAATCCGATGGAATAAAAAAAATATAAAATAACAATATCATTTAATAAAATTTAAATAAATTTTTTGTCAAGATTATTAGGTATATGAAAAAAGGTATAAATAAGTAAACAAAAATGTCCAAAAAATATTAATTAAATCCCAAGGAAACACGTAGGATCGCTTCAAAATGAAAAAAAAAGATTAATAATAATATTTTTACAATTTTGCACCTTTATATGCATTTTGTGCAAAAACTATGAGAGATACGCGAAAATACGTTTGCAAGTTTTTGTAGGGAATTTAATTTCCTACAATTTTGTAGTAGGATCTTTTTTTATTTTTCCAGCCAATCGCGAGATATAGACGAAAAAGTTGTTTTTGCACCCTTTTGCAATGTATTTGCACCCTTTGCCGGTATTGCAGCACCCTGCAATTTTAGTATATTAATTTACGAAAACTTACGGAAATTTTGGCGTTGGTTGCAGGTGTTCAACCAAAATGGCAAAGTTAAGCTTTTATTGACTGGACTACAGTGAGCCTAGTTATTTGACATTTGAAGGAAATATTCTTTGAGCACTAAGGTACGAAGAGGGCAAAAAATAAGCCAGGCGAAAATTTGGTAGTGGAATTCTAGTAAAATTTTGTAAGGGGTTGGTATAAACGTTTTAGGCTACCACAATAAGTGTATATTAGAAAACACAACGATTCTATAATATAAATAAATCATTGTTTTAATGTGGTTCTCACTATCACATCTTGTAAACCTTGCAAAGAAGCTTTTATATATAAAAAAATACATCCGTACAAAAACCAATACAGGTATTCAGATATTGTAGGCAAAGAACGATCTTTTACGAAAACGAATTACGTTTGTTACGTTACATGCGACATAGTTATTTAGCTTGCAAAACAATGTCAGTCAACGTTTGGATAGATATTGTGAGACTTGTTTTACTATTTTTTTAGCTCATTGCTTTTAAGTAATCGAGTTTTTTTTATAATAATTATTATCAATAATATTCAATAATATTCGTAATTGATATTTGAAATTTACCGGATTGTATATTGATAAATAAATAAATAAAATAAAATAAATAAATATTTTGGACATCTTACACACAACATCATCGAGTCCCAAAGTAAGCAGAGCTTGTGTTATGGGTACTAAACAACTGATATAAATACATAATCATACTTTTTTTTTTGTAAATACATACATATTATACATGTGCTGCACTGCCTCGTTGGTCTAGTGGTAAGCGTATGCGACTGCTAATCAAGAGGTCTCGGGTTCAAATCCCGGGTCGGGCCAAAAAGTGTTTTTGGGATTTTCTTAGGAAATTCCTAATAGCTGCCCGGAGTTTGGAAGTTTGGCGGTGATTCACGCCCGTGCCTCGGAGAGCACGTAAAGCCGTCGGTCCCGGTTGTCATGAACATCTATGGCAATCGTTATTGGGAAGTCAATGCCCTCAAATATACTGACAACTAGTTCAATCTTCGAATTTCAGTTCTCCCTTAGGGTTGCGGAGGTCCGATGCCAGCCGCTCCGTGGAAAAACTGAAATTCAGGTAAAACCGGTTGAACTAGTAGCCGACCCCAAATAAAATTGGGAATAAGGCTAGGAAGATGACATACATATTATACATAGAAAAACACCCAGACTCCGAAACAAATATTTGTGGATCACACAAATATTTGGTCTGACCCGGGAATCGAACCCGAGACCTCTTGATCAGCAGCTGCATACGCTAACCACTAGACCAACAAGGCAGTCAAAATGGTACGGAACTGAGTATTCGATGACTTAAATAAACCATTTAAAATTAATAATATTTATATCCTCATGGCTACATGTTACAGCTGTTAATTTGATTGTAAGTATACTGTTTTATTAGAAAAACTGATTTTTCTGATTTCCAAAAAGTATAATTACATCGGTGTTCATCAAACAAATTAAAAACTTATGAGTAAACAAATTTTAACAAATTAAGGTCTATCGATGGTATTGTTTTTTAGGGTTCCGAAGTTCATCACTCGGAACCCTTATAGATTCGTCATGTCCGTCTGTCCGTCCGTCCGTCCGTCCGTCCGTCCGTCCGTCCGTCCGTCCTCGACTTACCGTCCAAACGGTAAGTTCTAGAAAGATGAAACTTTGCATGAATATGTATTGTAACTACGCCGACAAAGTGCTACAATAAAATTATGAAAAATATTTTTATTTAGGGTACCTCCCCTACACGTAAAGTGGGGATGTTTTTTTTTTCTCGCGGTTACCCCATCGTGTGGGGTATCATTAGATAGGTCTTTTAAAAACAATAAAGGGTTTCTAAGAATTTTTTTTGATTTAGGTATCCGTTCGCGGGATATACCACTTTAAAGGGTACTTTATTGTAAAAACAGGGCGTCCCCCCCCCTCTAAAAGCTAAACGGCTGGCTTAAAAAATCTGGGAAAATTCGTGAAGGTGGTCCATGTACTGAACTTTGAAGGAAAACTATAAGGGATAAGATGACTTTGTTATTTCAGGAGTTATAGAGGCTTAACTTGTAAAATGCGCTGACTCGGAAAACCTCATACAAAATTAACGCATTAAGGCCCTCAATCACACTAGAGTTTTTTTAACGGACGTTAAAAAAGCGTTCAAGTATGAAGTTGCATAATAATATATGGTCTATTTTCAACGCCCAAAGTTGAAAATGCAACACTGCTCGATAAAATAGCGTCGTGTTTTAAATACGCTGTCGTGTGAATATATACACTCATTTGCTAAAAAAACCGGCGGGTTCGATTTTCTTCCTGGCTGAAAAAAATAAAATACCAAAAAGGTTTTAATCATTTAAACATGTTACTGGCCAGTTATAAAAGTGCCATAATGTTTATAAGAGTACCTTCCAAATTCAAATTTTTGACTGAGCCTGGTTTTCAAAGAAAACAACTTATATAGTTAAGTTAATATCGACTATAACTAACTTTTTTTTCAATTCTTATTAAATTATTATCTTATAATAATATAGGTAATATTAAATTATCTTAATATATATCTATCAGTAAGGCGATTAACACACGGCACCGCGCACCGCCGCGGTAGGCGGTGAAGCGGATCTCATGTGATATTGGGATCTACTGAATCCGTTGATGCTTAACACACGTACACCGACCGACCGCGCGGTCGAGCGGTGTTCTCACCGACTCTCGCCGACCTTACCGCGGCGGTGCGCGGTGCCGTGTGTTATTCCCCTAACAATACTTTTAAATGTCCTTGACATTTAAAAGTATTGTTACTGCTGTTCAGCAATCTCGAAAATGGTAGATAAATTGATAAAAGCGAGCAAAATTATTGCGCTGCTTGAAGAAGGTTGCAGCCAATGCTTCGTGGCTCAGAGGCTAAATGTGAGTCGGTCGACAGTTCAAAGGACCTGGCAGCGATATCAAGAGACCGGTTCCGTCAAGAGAAGGCCTGGTTCTGGCAGAAATACATGTACCGAACCACGGGATGATCGTTTTCTAGTTAGTCAAGCGTTGAGAAATCACAAATCTTCTTATGTGGACCTCAAGAACAGACTCGAAGAAGTAAGAAATGTGCAAATTAATCTATGGATGGTCAGGAGGAGGCTTCTCGCTGCTAATATACACAGTCATCGCCCGGCACGCGGCCCTAAATTACTCATGAAGAATGTGTGTCATGGACTCATGAAGACTGGAATAGGGTATTGTTCTCCGATGAAGCCCGAATATCCCTGGATGGTGAAGTCCGAAGTCGGCGAGTGCTACGTAGACGAGGAGAACGCTTAGCAGAGGCATGTTTAAAAGAAATCACACTTTATGGA
Organism: Phragmatobia fuliginosa; assembly: GCA_932526445.1. Lineage (NCBI taxonomy): Eukaryota > Metazoa > Arthropoda > Insecta > Lepidoptera > Erebidae > Phragmatobia > Phragmatobia fuliginosa. Next base: position 17,798,124 of record OW052067.1, read on the forward strand.
GGGGGCTCTATTATGTTTTGGGCAGGAATAAATTCTATGGATCGTACGGAGTTAGTCTTCATCGAAAACGGTACACTGACTGGATACCGATACATAACGGAAGTTCTAATTCCTTATGCACAACCCGCTTTAACCGCTCTTGACGAAAACTCAATTTTTATGGACGACAACGCTCGCGCCCACCGGTCTGGCGATGTGGAAGCGTATATGCTAGAAGTCGGAATTCGTCGTTTGGACTGGCCAGCTAGAAGTCTGGACCTCAATCCCATAGAGCATGTCAGGGATGTTCTGATGCGACGAGTGAGTTCAGTGCAGCCGGCTCCGCAGACCATCAGAGAGCTAAAGAATGTCATTACCGCGGAGTGGGAACGTATTCCCCAAGAAACCATAAAAGTTAAACTTGCTAGCATGCCCAGACGAATGCAAGCCGTGATTTCAGCAAGAGGGGGTTACACTCAATACTAAACTTTTATCTGCTTTTAATGTATTCAATAAAAATAAAGAAATTAACGCGTTTCATTTTTATTCAGCGAGCAGGTACAATAATAAATAGTGTTTTGAGCTTAAACATTATTTCTCAATAATTTAATTTAAATGTTATGATAAAACTGATGGAAACTATTCCTTCCTAATTAATTTATAACATTCTGAGGATAAAAATACCTAAAATTGTCAAACAAACAAATGGTAACTAAAAAATAGTTCTTTGCTTAAGTGCCCGTTTTTTTTGCTAAAGAGTTTACTTGGGAATGCTTTTGTTGAATATGAACGCTTTTATAACGTCCGTTAAAAAAACTGTCGTGCGAATGAGGCATAATACGTAAACGTAACAATTATCCATTGGATATGATTTTAAATTACTGAGGAACCCTTTCCTGTGCGTAGCCTGACACGCACTTGGCCGATTTTTAATTCTACGTTCTGCTATTTTCAAGTTCTGGTCGAGTCCAAAACATTACTCCAGCAAAATTTTCAACTTAATGCACACGAAATTCATACCGATGCACGTTTGGCGCAAACAAATATTATGCAACGTGCGACCTCCATCGATAAACGAGTTTGATATAAAATTGCCGAACACATTTATTACTGTCATCTATGGAATTACATAGAATGCTTACTTATGGAATTGCTTTATGCAATTCCCTTTCTAGGTCATCTAAAGCGAAAAATATATTTTGACCAAATGTTTGTATGATTTGAAAAAAAAATAGTTTCAGAATTTGGGTTTTTTCTATGTATACGTATATAATAATAGTTATGCATTTATATAACAAAAAAGCATAAAATTTGTATTTATATCAGTAGCCTTAGTACCCATAGTAGAAGCTCTGCTTAGTTTGGGGCTAGATAGCATTGTGTTTCAGATGTCCGAACTATTTATTTAATCTTCAATTTTTTACGAATTAGTAGATATTGTAAGTATATATTGATTTTGAATATTATTGTTATTGGTATATAACCATTCTGTTTTTGTACAGAATTGAAGTCAGGAATAATTTATAACTCCAAGAAATATCTAACAAAAACAACACGATTCTTGCTTTCCACTCAATTTTCTTCCATTTAATTTATGCCAAACGACACCTCAAAGTAGAGCTTTGTTATTTAATGTGATTTTCTTTATCCTGTCATTTCCTGTTACAGCTTGAAAGCTTACCAGGAAACACCTACCGTAATGTGTTATTATGCTTTTATTTACTCAGAGCAATTAGCTGTAAGACTCTTTGAAGGACGCCTATATTTTATTTGTGGTTTTACAAGTTGATATATTTTAAATAAATTCAAAGTTAAAATCCTATTCAAAAAACAAAACAAACTTTTATTTGAATACGCTTAAACAATAAAAAAATATTCTATAAAAAAATTACTATCTACTGATAAAGTCATTGCATAGTTTATCTGATATAAAAACTTGTCGCAAGATTCAAGTACTCGCATTTCCCTAGCATGAAATTTTAATAGTCAAAATCATTCACATCAAGTATTTTAATTGTAAAGTATCCATTGTTCTTTTTTCTTTATAAATGTGTATCTTGTTTATCTATATCTAGACAATTATATAAGACATTATGTAATATTAAATCGAGTGAGATTTTAGAGGAAATTCTATCATACGCTAGAACCGCTGTCGTGAAGCAACACGATTGAGACCCAGCCTTATTTGAGCTAGGTACACAGAGAGAAGAGTACAAATACAAGAAAGTAATTTCATTTGATTCGTATGTTTAAATTTGTTTAAAGACTAAATTCCTAAGATTAATATTGATGTTTATTTTACGTAGTATCGCAAAATTTACTTTTTAATGTAAACATTTAAAATCATATTAAATAAAGAAAGGTCAACAAAATGTTAAATTCTAATCTATACAAATAAATTAAATGGGAGTGTCTGTATGTAATATTAAATGAAACTTTTTGTACTGTATTATGTACGGTATTACGGTAGTTGGAGCCCTAAAAATTGAACAAGTCTTTTGCCAGAATTTAGAAATCTAGTACTTCGGTTGTGGATTTTAAAAATCTGCATAAAAATAAAGTTCAGTCATATTTATAACCTACTTCAAAAAAGAAAAAGTTCTCAACTTATCGTAATCTTTCCTTTTTAAAGCGAAATCCTGAAGTCGGTGCCAAATAGAATTTTGGTAAGTGACGTACATCTTCGCCACATCGGTTATGTACGTACAAAATTTTTGGCTTAGCACCGACTTTTAACAGATTTTAGGTTTAAACCAGCCAAATGCAAGTTAGATTATTTTCGCTTTTACGTTTTTAGACAGGGAGTCTTCATTTGGTGTTCTATTTGGAATCAGTTTATTTTTTACTTGCATAGTTTTATAATATTATAGAATTACAACTCGTAAAACTGATCCAGCCAAGTACGTGTCAGGCCCGCATAGAATAGGGTTCCGTAGTAACCCTTATTGGCTTACGTCGTATTGAATAGATAATTGTTATGTTTTATTTATAATATTTCGTTATTTTGTACGAAGATTTCCAACTAAGCGTATTTAAAAAGTTAGGCCTCTATAACTCCTTAACTTAAAAAGTCACGTAAGCCGATATAGTTTTTCTTTAAGGTTTAATACATGCACTAGCATCATAAATTTTTGCAAATTTTGCCGAGCCAGCCATTTAGCTTTTAGAGGGGGAGGGGGAGGACGCCCTGTTTTATAAAAATAAAACATCCCAACTTTCCGTGTAGGGGAGCTATCCCAAATATAAATATTTTTGATAACTTTATTTTACTTTGCACATATTCATGCAAAAGTTTAATCTTTCTAGCACTAACCGTTTGACGGTAAGTCGAGGACGGACGGACGGACATGACGAATCTATAAGGGTTCCGAGTCATTACGGAACCCTAAAAGATTACAGAAATATAAAAAATGAGGAATAAAGAACATAAGTATTATTTCTTTGATATCTTAAAACATAGAGATTTGACTGATGATTTCATAATTTATTTTTTATAAACATCATAAATTCTAACTTATAATTTAAGCTTGTTGGTCTTGGATTTTCCCACCGTCAAAGAAACTGTTAACATAGTTACTAAATGCTCAATCCTATGCTGCCTATTTCTGATAATATATTATTCATTTCGTTACAATCTAAGTACTCCATCGCTAAATTACATTGTTCAAATAAACTGTGAATATTAATAATGGTAATTTCCACAGTTTTACTTGATTGATGATGGGGATGGTTATTAGCTACGACGCATTAGGCATTTATTTTTATAAGCCTAGCCTTGACTTGTTTTACTTGTTATATATCACATAAAATAGTTTAAAAAAATCGATAATCGGACTACGTAAAAACATTAATAGGGTAAATATATTCGGAGCGGGACCGGGAGAAGCTTAGAACCCTCCCGGTCCGCCAGGCCCGGGAACGGGCCCGGTACCGCAGACGACTCAGGCGCCGAAAGTCGCAGAACGATCTCCGTCCTCCATAAGCGTTAGCCTGGGGGTGACAGGTGAGGCAATCTGTCACCCTAGCAGAAGCAGGCCGGGGTGGATGCGCCATGCGCTTTTATTATGAAGAGGGTCATCTACTAGCCGTAGGTAGACGGCCCGAGGTAATTCGGGGTTCCAGGGATTTCCTTCCTAGGGTACACCTGGTTCCCCGGCCATTGATACCTGAGACGGTGTGCGGTTTTGGTCGGTTCGATTCCGACATAACCACCAACTGGTGGTATCCGAGGGGATTTCCGCACAGAAAAAAGAAGGGTAAATATATTGACACTTCATTCAGTATTCTGTTCTTTTCAGTTCTGTTCATACAATAGATTGCCAAAACTATAACCCTTCTTACTGAATTCGCCGTAGTTAATTAAAAATATATGACAGCATTATAAAAAAAGATAAATAATGTTAACAATTTAACCTTATGTCGCTAAGCCCAAAGGTTTAAGAAGCCATTTAGTTTCATTATTTGTAATGGGTTTTTCAACAAGAACTTTGTTTTACAGCATAACAGTTAAGACATTTAGTTTTTTGAAGTATTCGTAGTAGATGGCAATCGTTACAATGAATTACAAAATCCACTATGAAAATGGTGGTTCTAATAAAGTAACATTTCGTAAAATTCGTGATATTTTCAGACGACATAATCGTCCTTCTGAGACCGAATTTAATCTAATTAAAAATTAAGAATTTAATAGCTTAATTTGAGTCGACAGGTTTGGTACAAAATGTACCAACACATAACTTCATTAATTATATGAAATAATGTCATATTTTTTGCTCGAAATTCAGTGGTTAAGTGGCCAGCCAGATCGTGTGATTTAACACCACTGGACTGTTTTACGTGGGGCTTGTGTTAAGGACAGAGTCTATACGGAGCCAAACAAATCAATTGCGGACTTAAAACTCAAAGTCCGTGATATGATTAACGAAATAGACATGCCATTTTGCCAGAAAGTGATTAAAAACTTTGATGAAAGAATCGACATTTGTCAGCTTGCTCGTGGTGGACATTTGTCAGAGATATCAATTTTCATTCAGTATTGCCAAATGTTTGTCTTCGTAATACAATAAAAATTTGAATCATTTTCTAAATTCTTTGTTTTATTTTGTTTTAAAAACAAAATTCTTGTTGAAAAACCCATTACGTATACCTTATACTCCTTATAGATTTCTATTTTATATACATATTAAAGAATACGGAAGACGTCTTATATAAATTGCCCTGTTCAATCCCATAAGGATTTGCAATATTCACATAAGAAGTAGTATGGCGGTTAATAATGGTTATTTAGAAATCATCACCACCAATATAATTTAGTCATCGTCGGAAAGTTGTATTCAGTGCCTGACGAAGTTCTTTATAGACCTATGTCCACTTATCTCCAGAATAATAATAATTAACATTTGTCTCTTTTCACAATCGTTTGTTTTAAGATATAGAGGTACAGTTATGACTTGGCCTCCGGATTTCACCTTTGTGAAAAACTGGTGCCTGATATAGGTTATAAAAAAATAACCTGATAGATACTCACCATTAAACTGGTGCACTAGGTTAGAGTAGCATAGCGTGTGATGTTGAAAGTATCTCTGTCATGGACCGAAAATTTGAAGAGAGTAACTGGCAACGGGAAACTTATAGCCGAGTGGCCATAGGTGATAGGAAACAATCATTGAGGGTAAGCAACAACGGCGCGGTCAGTATCTAAATGTTTGTGTTATGCTATGACCGTTTCCGTGATTCGGAGGTCACGTTAAGCAGTCGGAACCGGCTGTTTTGTGAAGCTTAGCTGGAGGCTTTCGGGCTGCTTAAAAACATCCAACGGCAAGATAACGTAGCCACAACGTGTCTTGCCAGTCCCCAACACGAAGACGTATGGCCTTAACCCTCTTCTGAAAGGAGACCCTAGCCAAGCAGTGGGACGTTAAGGGTAGTTGATGAACTGGTAAAGGATGGATGTGGACTACCCAAGACAAGGTATAGTTGGCATTCCTTTGGGGAAACCTTCATTCAGCAGTGGAAGGCGATAGGTTGATTTGATACATTTACATAAGTAGTGTTATACAACAGATAAATAACTTATACTTTATGAGGAAGTGGTAAAACTGATGCTTACTATCACAATTATAATGCTTAATACACTTTCATTGTCACGGTTGATATAAATTTTTGTTTGCAAGTGTACCTAAACCTATTATACCAGTACGATGTTTAGTACATAATAAAATTTTGAGATCGTCGTTATAATTTTATAACGCAAAAGCGAGATGGTTTTAGTTAATCTATATTTTTATGAGCTCTTTTGAAGGTTGTGGCTCAATGGAATGAGGTCAGAAGTTGATAGTCGGGGTAGAAAAATTTACATGTTATAAGATGCGTCATCTGTTCCATGGCCAATTTGAATTCCTTTGAAGCCACTTTTGTGGGACAGGGTCCTACGTCCTATGGAGATTGGATATTAATCAATTTTGTTTTTTAAAATAAATAAAGCTTATAATTATAAAAAGTTACGGACAGATAAACAAGAAAAAAAAATTTTGGATAAATAGCTGACAATTTTTTTTTTCTTTTATATAGTCTTGGCTCATTGTGGACCGACATAATTAACTATTAATTATGTCATAAAGTGTAATCTAAAGTCTAAAAAATATCTATGTGTTACTGTTCCAGTGAACGAATTACAACTATTTGTACTCAAGTAGCATTATGTCATGAGCAAATTAGATAAGATCTACTCAATATATTTTAAAATACATAAAATGCACGATTTTTTAATTTTTAACGGATTTATGTGGGTCATTCTTAGAAGTAACTTTACATAAACAAAAAAATGCGAGTATGCTTCAAGGTTTGTATTGAGACAGCAAATACTTATATAAAAGCAATGCTTGCAAAAATAACAACCATTTTTCGTTTCTTTCTTAATACACGAATTATAAATGGTAAACTTAATACCACAAGGAATTTTCCCTAAACAATCATTTACAGTGAATAGATCAAAAGCCAATTTAGCCGATTAATTGAAATTATTTGAAGTTAAGATATGTGCCTACTGATGAGTATATTACTGTATTAACAATAAAAATATATGTGGTAATATTCTGGGTAGGTTAGGGTAACCAAAGTCTCAAGAGTCATATAACGACATGATGTCATAACAAAAATATATTTATTTTATAGGCCGTTGCTTCGAAGAAAACAAACTTTTACATAGAAATGTTCAGGGTTCTAATAGTTTTTGGAATATGCGAATAATTTATTTATATGCTAACACTGTAAGCTCTTTATCTCGAATATCTGTAGCCATAGTTTTAATACTTACATATATAATTCATTTAATAGTTATTTATCAGTTATATTATTAAGAATTGATAAAAAAACGGACATCTTACACACAACGTCATCCAGTCCCAAACTAAACAGCATATATTATGGATACTAAACAACTGATATAAATACATAAACATATTTTTTTTAAATACTTATTATACATAGAAAACACCCTGACTCCGGAACAAATATTTTTGTGTATCACACAAATATTTGACCTGAGACCTCTTGATCAGCAGCCGCATACGCTAACCACTAGACAAACTAAACAGTAAATTTCTATTTAAGTATATGATAAAGATTTAAAAAAATGTACTTTTGTATTTATTTATTTAACGCCTGCCAATGTGTCTTGACTATGCCTGATGGAAAGCATGAGTAAAATCCAAAATGCCATGCCAATGGGGGTCGCCATACTCACTGCAAATGCAAGCAGTATGGCGACCTATGTTATGGCGCCTAGTGAGATGCTTTTTCACGCCTCGCATAAAAAAACATGTATAATTTAATAATATTTCGTTAATTTACTGTAACAATCGTTTCTAATATCTAGTATTTAAAATAGTGAAAATTAGTTACAGAAGTTATATGTGGTGAAATTTCCCGACAAAGCCACAGCAAGCTGGATAAGACCGAAGAGCATAAGATAAAGAAAATACCCTTTACTCGAACACTCAGAGTATTTTTTTAGGGAGAATTTACTCAAAGTAAATCAAGGTCTTAAAGCTACCTATGGAAGGAGATCTAGGCCGCGATGTGGTGTGTTAGGAAAACTATTGCTCAGCCGTGACAATCATATGATACGTGTGCTGTAGATAATAAATAATAATAATCCCTACTTCCCTACTTATATTATAAATGTGAAAGTAACTCTGTCTGTCTATCTGTCTGTTACGTTATCACACCTAAACCTCTGAAACGATTTTGATGACACACACGCGAGTGGATCCGCGGGCAAAAGCTAGTAATAAATATTTCAGACATCTTACACACAACGCCATCTAGTCCCCAAACTAAGCAGAGCTTGTATTATGGGTAACTATACAACTGATATAAATATATAAACCTTCTTTTTACTTTTTAAATACATACATATTATACATAGAAAACACCCAAACTCCGAAACAAATATTTGCGGGTCACAAAAACATTTGGTCCAACCCGGGAATCGAACCCGAGATCTGCAGTCGCATACGCTAACCACTAGACCAATGAGGCAGTCAAGTCAACGAGATGGAGATAGGCTTCTCTTAGTATATTTTAAGAAACGCAGTTGACATCGGTCTACTTATTTATTAATACGAGCTTGCAGAAGGGCACTACTGTGCTTGATGTAGTATTTAAGAGTAATTGAGAATGTAGACAATGCAGTATAGTGACCCACACTATGGTGACCTATTGAGAAGCTTCTGGATTATTGGACCTACGATTTTGAACCAACAAGACACAACAGAAAAATACTGTCAGTTTTGGTTGGTCCTCGTGGTTCTACCATTTAAGGACGACTTGTGATTTTTACCATATAACTTAAAAATTGTTTTATCTCTATCTGGGGGCACGGATGTGCTCAAGCCAAGTCCTGCAAAAAAGCAGCACGGCCGTACCATGACATTACTCGTTAGTCATTTATTCAATAGTAAAAATAAGTTAAGCAAAGGCAGAGTCTTTATTATAGTAAATACATGCATATCACATATGATTTACATCAACGCACGGTACAGGTAACCGTTTCAAAGAAAAAATCACGGTATTTGGGTGAAGCTCAATTATTTGGATCTACTTATGCATTTACTTACTACTAGACTCAGAGGTGTCATTTCAGAAATAACGACGTATATTTAAGGTGTGCATTACATACAAGCTTTTTTCTGTGGCTCAAAGTCAATTTTGCCAATCGTTGTTTTTGTTATTAAAGTAACCAATGTAATAGTATAATATTTTTCCTTGTGCGTGGTATTTACTCCTCCAAACATTCATAGTTTACCAGTAATTAGTATTAAGTTCAAGTTATATTAGAATGGACGTGTGTAGTTGTGTACTGAGAGTGTCCATACAGCTAGATTATAAAGATACTTCCCTAAAGACACTTTCCCGGCCAACTCATTAAAGTTGTAAAACCCGCTTTGCATTCCCGCTTTCATGCTTAGAGGATAAACGGAGATCGTGGAATTGAAAGCCCTTTCGTATAAGATGTGTTTCTAGGAATTGTGTTCAACAAACTTGGTTTTATTTAAATTATTATACAACATAAACTATATTGTACTCTGTTGGATATTGATACTTAGACAATAATCTTTCAAAATGTAAAATATTTGAGTTAGCAAAGTTTTAATTTTGTAATGATTATAATTATATCTTTAGATTATACAAGAATCCTATCTATCTATCCCTATCTTTGTACATCATCGATTTTGTAGTTTAGTGGTCCATGAATGCTAAAAAGTTATCAGAATATCAAATAAATTTATCGTATCTAAAAATTAATAAAACAGGGCCGTCTTGAATTTTGTCTGGTTTATTCTAATTGAATTGTGTGACGGAGAAAAGCTGCACTTTGCAAATAACAATAAAATAAATTGATTATATGATGATAAAGTTATAATTGATAAAAATTACGATGCTAATATTCATTTAAGGTCGTCAGAATCCTTGGAGCTAATGGTGCCTAGCCACACCACAAATCTTTTACGGTGCAAGCTTTCAGATTGTGGAATAGTTTGCCAATATCAATTAGACGTGCCGAAACACTGACAGAGTTTAAGAAAATGGTTAAAGAACACTATTTGGCTTCATAAGTGCTCTTTGCTCTCGATAGCTGTATATGACTGAATTATTTTTTATAATATTTTAATGTATGTATGTTATGTATATATTTTTACAATATATATTTTATTTATTTACGTTGTGTATTTATGTATATGTTATATATATATTTGTGTTGTGTTTATGTGTACTCATATTTCTATTTAGAATCACAATAGCTTTAACACACCTTAACTACCATTCTTTATTCTTCTCTTCTGTCGAAATGTCCATCCAAAGGTTGCCTGGCAGAGCTTGCTTTTAGCAATAAGGCCGCTCATTGCACATATCTAGTAAAAACTTTCAACTGTAAAAAAAAATCTGTATTTGGTGTGCAATAAAGTATATTCTATTCTATTTAAAAAATGTTTACAATATTTACATCTTTGCTGTTAACTTCCGCCGTCCTTGGGAATAGCACAGTGTTGTTTTACTATAAAAATTATAGATTAACTGTATGCAGTTAATCTATATTTTTTTTCATATCGCAGTCCGCTGCTGGACATAGGCCTCTCCAATTGCACGCCACTTAGTTCGATTCTCAGATACTCGCATCCAGATCCTGTCATCTAAACTTTCATACTTTTAACAGTAATTAGTTAATCTATAAAAATTATAGATTGACTGTATGCAGTTAATCTATAATTTTTTTCATATCGCAGTCCGCTGCTGGACATAGGCCTCTCCAATTGCACGCCACTTAGTTCGATTCTCAGATACTCGCATCCAGATCCTGTCATCTAAACTTTCATACTTTTAACAGTAATTAGTATTAAGTTCAAGCTAAACAAAAAATATTTGTGTAGTTGTGTACTGATTGACAAACTCCTTAGATATCTAATTTTTAAATGGACCAAAATAAAAGTGAATTCAGACAAAGAAAATGGAATAAATTGAACTCATATATTTAATATCAAACATAACGTGAAATTAGACCAAAGCGAAAGAAAAAGGTTATCAAATTTTTTCACACAGTACACTAAAAAACTATGTCAATGGAATGGACGGCGAGTTCTTATAGCCTCGGACCTACATAAATAAAGTAAAAGTGGTTTTTCATCCCCTAATCCCCGATGCCAGATGTCTTGGTGCGCAAATTATATGATTCCCTTGGAATTTGCTACAAAAATGTTGGAGTCCTTTTTTTATTTTATGAGTAAGGAGGTTTTTATGTCAATGTTGGGATTTGCAAGTGACAATAGAAAGATTTTATTCTTTTAACAAAAGTTAAATTTGGTGAGAGTAAGGCGAGAAGAAATAAATTTTTATTTTTTATAATTATAAGATTCTATATATAGATAATTATAATAACGAGAATATCTGTCACAGACTTTCAGATCAGATATAAAAAAAATAAGACAAAAATTTAACAACGCATTCAATAAATACTTAAAAGCATTTAATTACTTTAATAATTAAAGTTTTCTTGGCTATTTTATTTTACTTGCTAGAGAAAGGCAAGCTAATATTGTTTCTATACTTATCAAAACCGTCTGTGCAATCTAAAGTTCTCAGGAAACATAGGAAAAACATACACAGGAATAGACTTAATTACTTTATTGTCGGGTGAAAATTAGTTCTAGAAAAAATTAAAACAATTTACATTGTATTGTTATTTTCATTTTAATAATATATTTTAATCAATCTTGCTCTCAGAATACTCCAAACTTGCGTAAAACGTACACAAAGACCAACATCCACAAAACTATCAATTGTGGATCGCACAGTGTTTTAATATCCAATATCTGACCAATACTAAAAGTGGTGTTACGATGTTGATCATGGATGATGATAATCACGGGTTTATTTTATACCTCTGATGTAGGTATGTAAGTACCGATTTAGCTTCAGTACAGCTTAGATTTTTTGTATAATAAATACTGCCAAAATGAATCCACTCTAGTTGAGTAGCGGTCACCTGCCTCATTGTAGTAGTTTTGGTTGGTCTTCTTGCTCATTTGTGCTGTAATCAGTGTGACTCTACTACCTTTTGTAGATGATTGTAATAAGCTAAGATTGCGCATTTATAGTTCACTTACTCATGATAGTTATTCATTATATGTTTTCTAGTTGTCTCTTCGACGGTAAATGCCGGTCATTGTTTAAAATTCAGTGGTTTACATGAGCTTATCGCTTGTTTTATTATACAAGACATGTATATACAAAACATGTACATACGTATCTCTGTGCATAGTAATACGTGGAGAGAATTATTTGTACAAACATTTAACAAATGGGACGATGTGAAATTTAGAGTTCTTGTTTTAGAATAATGAAAAAAGAGATGTATCTACTTGGTTTTGTTAGAAAATTTGAGAAGGCAGAAATTTTAAATTTATTTCTAAAGTACTTTACAATATATTATGAATATATCATAATAATTTTATAGTTGAATTTTCTTGATACATTTGTTTAAACAATCTAAGTGGCGTAAATATGCTGTTGATTTATATGATTAAAACATACGACAGTCCTAAACCGAGTGTTTTCTAGGTTAATATTTTTTTTACATTATTTCAATAACATACTTATCGAAGTTGTACTCTTTTTCCACGTTGAACCCTACAGATATAGCAATTTTCATTTTGTACCCAGACATTTTCCTTTAACATATCGAACACCTAGACCTAAACAGAGTTAACTCAAAAAACCAATTTTCAGAAGTGGTCAAAAACTGATTACCGTGTCCCTGAGTACCGTAGGAGTTTCCTGAATAAGTGTATGCTGTATAAGTGTATCTAAAAGAAAAATGCTATACAATTTTGTGTTTAAGTCATGTATCAGTTCCCTATTGGTTTTGAAGTATGTGTATTTTTTTACTATTTAGAGTTGAACCTGTGTTGATGAATTTGGTTATGAGTTGACTCTCTTTTGAAGAGGTTTAAATCTCTCTTTAAGCCTTTAATTTTTAGGCTATTAGAAATAAGAACTCTAAGCAACTCTGTCCCAAAACATCAAAGTGATATTGACATTATCTGAGTATGTCTGTCTGAGAGAATCAAAATTGTGATTTGTTATTTTATTAAAAACATTGGTGTGTGTATTTACGTCTAAAAAGTAATTCCTTCAGACCATTTGTTCACTTTTGTTTTGTATTTACACCATATAACTACGCAGTACGACATTTTATGGCAAAGTTACTGAACGACCACTCGTATGATACTGAGGAACAAAAGCGTAGTTTTGACACATGTGTGTGCGTGAGCGCGTGTGTTTAATTGAACGAGCTGAGTTTTGTGGCTTCACTGGTAATAAAAGCCGTGCGCTATCTACCTTTTTTATTCATTTGAGATCTTACAAAATACAGGACTCGTCCAAAATAATCCACTAATATTAATATTTTGTTAACAGTAGCAATAAACTTTTAATATTTGTGTCCAAATTGTTACCTACTGTAGTCTGTACTATCTAACCTTACTCGAAGTTGAAGGTAATTTTATATTGAGTTAGAATTATTTATCTTCCAATTCAAAATCTTTGCTTTTAAGATCGCCTTTCTTTCATTAAAGATTAAAGCGATCTAGAAGATTACTCCGGCGGTACCCTGGTAGTAAATCACTTTGTGAGTTTTTTTACACCCGAATGTTTTGATTGATGTTTTGACTTGTGTGGTATATATGTGGCATTGGGTGGTTAAGTGAGTTTTTTTGTGACTATATCGATAACGATATTATGTATATCGATATATTTTAAGGTATGTGCATTTACCACTTTGTTGACAGTAATGTGACACAAAGAAAGCTTTTCTAGGAAAAATATATCAGTTACTTTTGTCACACAAATATCTAAGTGCTATGTAATGTTAAATTCAAGTTTTAGTGAATTACTAGTTATTTCTTTGTTTCAAAAATTAACTTTTGACACATGTCTACCCTCTTACAGACTTATTTTTATTCTCTTATTGTTAAGTTAAGAACCATTCTAAATTAACTCAGTTGAATTACTGCAACAATGGTATCAATCAACAACTAATAATGTCCCACTGTTACAATGGTATATTATTATATATATTTTTAATAACATGCGTTACTTTTAATTACACTAATATATATTTAAATAATTTAATATATTACACGAATATTTTCATATTCATGAAAGATAATCGAAATCTAGTGCTATATGGCAACAATCTAGTAACTTGTTTGCAAAATTTAATTAAAGTCAAATGACATTACTTGTATCATCTGATACAAGAAGTATATGTCTAGATTTCTGCTTCAGTTTTTCTGATCAATTCTGAACTTGTGTTATTGCTAAGTGTTGCATGAACTCCAATGACTGGAGGCATTCGCGCAAACTAACTTGTTAGGATGATTGCTTGTGTTTCCAATTACAACTTGTCCATTGGAAGCTAGAACTAAAATTGGAAATACAAACGTAATATTGGATCATAGTACCTACAACATGTCTAAAATGTTATTTTGTAATCATATTTTTGACTGCTTTGTGGATCTAGTGGTTAGCGTATGCGGCTGCTGATCAAGATGCCTTGGTCTCGATTCCCAGGTCGAACTAAATATTTGTGTGATCCACAAATATTTGTTTCGGAGTTTGGGTGTTTTTTTATGTATAATGTGTATGTATTTACAAAAAAAAAGTATGTTTATGTATTTATACCAGTTGTTTATTACCCATAATACAAGCTATGTTTAGTTTGGAACTAGATGACTTTGTATGTAAACTGTCCGAAATATTTATTTCATCAACAACCCATAACGTCCCACTGCTGGGCTCAGGTCTCCTCTCAAGAGAGGGTAAAGGCCATACGTCCCCACGCTGGCCCAGTGCGGGTTGGGGACAGGCAAGACACGTTGTGGCTACGTAATCTTGCTGTTGGATGTTTTGAAGCCGCCCGAAGGCCTCCAACTAAGCTTCACGACTGCTATCTTATGATAACAACCGGGACCGACTGCTTAACGTGACCTCCGAATCACGGAAACGCTCATAAGATATAATGCCACAAACGGTCACCCATCTAGGTCCGACCGCGCCGTAGTTGCTTACCCTTGGTGATTGTTTCCAATCACCTAAGGCCACTCGGCTATGAGCGCTTCTACTCGGCTATGAGCGCTTCTAATATTTATTTATTTATATATTTATCCTCATAAGAAATAACTTCAGAAAAAAAAGGATTTTTATTCGACAAATGTTTCTTTACACGTAGAAATAATAAGGACTTATTCATATCATCTGAATTCATAACATCTGTCGTATACTCTGTTAAAAAAAAAATTTGGAAGGTGATATTTTCTGTTTGTTCCCATTAAAATGTATGGAATAAATTCTACCTGAAAGGAACTATATTGAAAGCTTCGTTTTTCAAATTGATGTATTTCGTAGATGGCTTTTGAATATGAAAACTCTCAACACATACTACTTCACATGATTAGGTCATTTCAATTTTCTTTTATCTCAATTTTATTCTATCGAGTATTATATATTCGGTATTCATAATAACAAGCTTTGAATAATTACGAATCCGATAAGTAATATAAAGAAAAAAGATTATACATGCAGCTCCGAATTGATGAAAACGTGACTTGAATAGTTACTATGAAGGTGAGCTAAGTAGAACGCTAAGTAAAAACTACAGGATAGACTTATCGCAAACTAGTTTGAAAACGAAAATGAATTCTCAATACGAGGCAGTTTCTGATAAAAATATCTAAAAATCTCTTAAATTAATTTACTAAATAATGAAAAATAGAAACTATTTTAATAGAAAATGTTTAAATTATTACAACTTAGTATATATATCTTTATATAATATATAGTTCTTATGTACGTGTGTTTGTCACTGAGCTCTTCCTAAACCGCTGAACCGATTTTGTTTTTTTTTGTGTGTGTGTTCAAGTGGATTCGAGAATGGTTTAGATTAGCAATTGAAACCGGTAGGTGGCGCAGCGATCACGTTCTAGAATTTTTATTTTGGCATTTTAGAACATAATCTTAAAATTGGACAATATAGGGAAGAGTGTTTCAAGTATAGTTTTATGTACTGTTTAACGTACAAATTTAATAAACATGTTAAACATGTACAAATCTAATAAATCCAAATATTTTGAATTAGAAAAGTGGCTTTCAAAAGTTGACTTTCTTAAAAGATTGTAATATATTTCATATAAATGTGTATTGCTGGCTTTACTCCTCACGGTGTAATCAAGATCGTCTCAAATTTTTGATGAGATAAATAAAAGCTATATTCTAATCTAGACCATAACCTATTTCTGTAATAATATACTAATATAGGCATAAGATTCCCCTCATATGCTCAATTACGTCTTAAGAGCAAATTTTGGATAACAGTCTTTACGAAGACTTTCGCAAATCCAACTTAATCCATTTCTACTAGTATTGATTACTTTTGGTGATATATGAGCAATCCCACTAACTTTAATATCACCGCTCATATCGTATATGTGATAGCGTAAAATTAAGTACTTTCTAAAAGCAAAAACCGAGTGTTTGATTAAAACAAACTCATTTAACAATTACAATTTTATTTAAACTCGGCATATGCGGTTAGCAGATGGTATTAAATAAGTTTTACGGAGTTGCTGGAATTGGTAGAATTTAATAAAACTTTATTTTTGCTTCATCATTCTGGATTCAAAAAAAGGCTATGCTTATCATAGTTTGACAAAAATCTGAAATATTCCTGCGACCGGCGAAATTGCTTTTTAACCAGACCAGACCATAGTTGTTAATGTGATGTGATTAATTATGTGTCTATTTACTTTCCCCAAGACTGGGATGGTTGACGCTCTTTGGATGAGAATCTCACTGTTGAATAAAAGTTTCCCGCCTTCATTTAACAGTGGACGGCAGTAAGCTGAAGATCAAGACACTTTCGATGAGGACTACTAATAGTTAGGAATATGGAAACTTATTTTATAAAGGAGTGAGGATGGGTAAAGATTGTTCTGGTGTAATGAATAACCCCTTAATCGAAATCATTTATAAAAATAAGCATAGTAGGTCGGATGGATATTTTGATTTAAATTTACTTAAGGAAGACTGATAATCCAGGAAGATTTACTGCAAGAATATTTGCTTATTACTTCAGGCATTTTCATCCAGTCAAACATTTAAAACTTCCTGAAACTGTTTGTGTAGGTAAAGTGACTATCTTGAACAAGTAAGACCCAAACCTAATTGAAGTACGAGTGTAACAAAAGAAAAATCATACAGATATATATATATATATATATATATATATATATACTATAGTCGTCACAAAATAAGAAGCCCGTTTTGACATTTGTCATTTGACATGCCGCATGTTAGAAATTGAAAAATAAAATTCATAATCCTATTTAATTACTATGTTACCCATACACTATCACAACGCATATCTGAAATAAGCATCAAGTTTAACATGATATTGAAAAATTGCACTCAAAAACACGAATTGATCGTATTAGTTACGCCACGATGACAAATGTCAAACCGGGCTTCTTATTTTGTGACGACTAGGTGAAATTGTATTGTTCTGTTATTTTTCATCATCATCATCATCAGCCTATCGCAGTCCACTGCTGGACATAGGCCTCTTCAATACATATAAAATTATTGATTGTTGTGTATTTTACTTAGTAACTTAGGTACATTTTTATAAGAGCAGAAGTACTATATTTAAGTTGTCTACTTCTTATCAATCTCCATAGGTACTCGTACTTTAAAACTCATAACTTAACTACCATTTCATGTTGAACTTACACTATCGAACGATATCATTGGGCCCCTGCATTTAGCTTGGCTTTCTATGAGAGGGTAGTTGTGTCCCGATCGAACCAGCCCATTCATGCTGATTACCTCTACCTCTTTGTGTATATTTACTTTGCCTAAAACCAGGATCGTTGGCGAAGTTCGTGAAACTTCGAGAAGTTTGATAACTTAATCAATGAAGACATGTTAATATATGTCGATTACAATTTCAATATCTAATTGTAAATGTAACTTAAGTTGAACTTAATAACTTATCATTTCTGACTTTTCTTTGCTTTTGATGAAACAGCGGTGATTGATCGGTATTTTTTTATGCGGCTACTTTGTTGTATCTTTGCTTGGATTACCGAGTGTAACTAAATGTTTTATGATCTGCAATTTTTTGTTTCGAAATTGTTCCTAGAACATTTCGTATCTAAAGAATAGAAAGATAGAAACACATGTGTACATACAATAAATTATAGCATGCAAGTTAAAAAAGGTTCAACATAGTTCAAGAAATGTTTGCTACATCAAAGCCAATTATTTTAATACCTAATTATTTTTTTTCTTAGTCATGTCAAATTAAATTTATCATTTAAAAAGTCATTCTTCAGTCATAGTCCAGGTTCCCTGGTTCATTTTTACATTTGATTACTATCAAGCTAATTTTCCGTGAGTAGCTTCGTTCCGATGAGACGCCCAATTTTTCATGTGCGTAAATTCTTAATTGTGGTAGGTAACAGGGGAAGCAGGGATAAAATATGTTGATTTGATGATTCTCAAAAATTATTACTATCCGAGTTTTTTTTTTGTTAAATCTGATGATAATTATCTAAATTATTCGAAAAAACTTTTGTCCTACAAATTGTATGGTTTGATCAAAGAGTCAATCCAACATGTATCGATAACGAAGTCACGAAAATGATTACTAATGGAAAAACTAGGAAAATGATAATTACCTACCTACCACAATTAAGAAATTTTGCGTCTCATCGGAACGAAGCTACTAACGGAAAATTAGCTTGATAGTTATCAAATATAAAAATGAACCAGGGATCTTGGACTATCAAACTAGCTTTCATAGTACAATTTCTACTTAGTTTCTATATTTGTTTTTGACTGCAATGTGGGCCTAATGGTTTAGCGGTCGCCACCCCGCTTTCACCTTGGCCAAGTGTCGTAGGTTCAAATCCCAAGTGGGATAACATATTTTTTGTGATTCATAAATTCTTGTTTTGAGTCTAGGTGTTCTTTGTGTCTGTATCATGTATGTTTGTAAAGTTCCTCGCGACACAGGATTTATATTCCTAATGCGGGGGTTGTCTTTTTTTAAAGAGAATAGACTTATTCGGCATTGTGTATGAGATTTCAGTAAATCGGTATTATAATATTTAATAAACAAGTAATTTTTATTTATTGAAACTCAATATACATAGAAATAGTATAAAATTTCGATTCCTGGTTATTTTAGCATATCGTTACTAAATCCCAATTTATACAAGATACACTCTCAGTAAGGAGCAATTTCAGTTCATATTTCAATTCTACACGACTTCCCGTTAATAAAACCCGACACCTATTCCGTCACATAGAACAATCCTAGGTATTACCAACCATCTCTGAGCAAATTCCATCTACATCTTACACCAATCCCCAATCATACTGTGAGCGCACTGTCAACTGTTCCAATCCGACACGAATCTGATTTGCATTCTGTATGCATATTTGATCAACAGAGACTTGGAAGAAAATAAAGGATCAGATGCAAGACAAAGTTGCAAAATTGTTATCCTGGAAGATGAATGATTTTCTTTTTAAAAAGACAACTTTCGGATTTGGAAATTGACAAACATTCTTTTTGTATGTTTGTAAACTTTCAATGGATACAAAGGATAACCAAACTGGGAACAACAATTTGGGTATGACACAAAGAGTTGTCTCACGTAGGGTTTGAACCCACACCTCTCAACGTAGTAGAAAGCACTTGTGAGATGACCGCTAATACCAATACGAAACCTTTGCCGTTTTCACCAAAATCCCCCTTTTTTTTGTACACCTTAGCCAACCTTTTGGGTACACCTTAGTGCTGAGATGTTTCTAAAAATGTAGATGCCACTCCTAGTAAAAAGAAGGTTTAAGTATAATTGTTTTGTTTACAGGCTCTGGGTGAACGTACCAAAGAAGTTATACCTAGAGATAATATCAAAATAAAATATTTGACATACTTGTTTTTATGGTTCTAGACCGGTAAGAAATTTAGGCTAGATATTGCGGCAAGTGAGAATATCACATTTTACGAGTGTTTGTAATCTAACTATACTAGCGACCTTTGCCCCAAATTTCAAAGATTTTGTACCAGCTCTCCAATGTACCAGTATTTTTGTTATTATAAAAGATAGTAGAATTTTACAAAACTATGTTTTCTTTCTGTTTCCTTTTACATTGTCTGAAGAATATTCTTCAAATTACTAGTTCACTAAATCTCATTGTGTACTAATAAAGTGTGTGAAATATTAAGTTAAGTTTTAAGTAAAATTTATTTTCATTCAAACTTTAATCAATTTGACTGTCTCGGTAGCGTACGCGACTCTTGTGTTTGAGGTCTCGGGTTCGATTCCCGAGTCGAACCAAATGTTTGTGTGATCCGCAAATATTTTTTTGGAGTTTGGGTATTTTCTATGTATAATATGTATTTATTTACCAAATTAAGTATGTTTATGTATTTATATCTTTTTTTTCTTTTTCTTTTTTAAAAAGGCAACTCCCGCATTAGGAATATAAATTCCTGTGTCGCGGGGGACTTTACAAACATACATGAAACGGACACAAAGAACACCCAGACTCAGAACAACAAATTGTGAATAACACAAAGTGTTGTCCTACGTGGGATTTGAACCCACGACACTTGGCGTAGTAGGAAGCGGCGTGGCGACCGCTAAAGCCACTAGGCCAACCGTGCAGTCAGTATCTGTTGTCCCATGTACCCATTATACAATCTCTGCTTAATTTGGGATTAGATGGCGTTGTTTGTCAGATATCCGAAATATTTATTTAATTAATACGATTTCACATTCTCATTGTTATAGCATGAAACAGATATTTAAACAACTAAAGAAATATGAACTTGTTCAAATATGGTCGCCTGTTCATTCTCACTTTACTAATTAATTGGATTAATTTGCAGGAATACGATAGTACAAACGTATTTGTAACTTTTCATTGTCTGTTCTACTTCAAACATTAACTTGTTTGAATATCGCTGAATTCGACCCTCTTCACAATGGAATTCGGAAATTACTGAAGGTTCACAAGATTATTCGGTTGACGAATTTTTCGATTTCCTAGTTTATTAAATACAAGATTTAATTTTTCTTTTCTATCAGCTCTCTGTATTTTGTCTTTAAGTGATTACGCAGTCTATTGCTTTAAAATTAGCTTTTATTTTATTTTATTTTAAATACAACTCCCGCATTAGAAATATATTTCTGTGTCGCGGAATTCACAAATATACAAGAAACGAACACAAAGAACACTCAGAATAACAATTTATGAATCACACAAAGTGTTATCCCGTCTGAGATATGAAACCACAACACTTAGCGCAGTAGAAAGCGCCACGCTTAAACTATGCCGACCCTGCAGTTGATTCCAATATTAGTGTCATTGATGATTTAAAACGCATATTTGTCGAAAAATAAAAGAACAAAATTGTCTTCAAAACAAATATAACGTACGATACTCACTTAACGAGGGTTTAAACTTTTAGGTTCTCATGACGTAGTCGTTAGTGGTTCTAACTGCTAAGGAACTGTTCTCCACTCTCCGCAATATTTTGGTAAGAGCATTATCATTTGTTTTATGTCTGGGCGTGATAGATAATGACATAGATATGTTATTTCGCCTGTCTGTCTATCTGTTTTCACTACGAGTGATACTTGCTATCTACAATGATAACCGCGGGTAATACCGCAGGACCCAGCTAGTTAAAAAATGAACACATTGAACGCAAACTGGATACCTACCGCAATTTATTCAGGTCACAAACAAAAGTTCACTGTTCAAACTTATAACCTCTAAGATTTAGGTCAACAAACTTATTTCTAAAATTATTTTATTTCTAAAACTATACATTTTCAATTTCATTTGAGATGAAATTATTTCAAACCTAGAAATGTAGTTAATTATTTCTCATGAAAATTTGAAAAACCCATAGCTAATTCTTTTTCAGCTTATCGGCTGATTAGAGGGATGGGATGTTCTGAGTCTGGACGATCTCTGTGTCCGTGAAAGTATGTAAAGTCACCATGATACGAAGTATTATATATTCTTAATAGTAGTAATAGTAGTCGAAGTTGTGTTAAAAAACCATAATTTGTTAACATGCCTTTAGCTTAAAATTTCCTAACTCTTTTATTCTAGTACTTCTAACGAATTATGTACGGACATCATGGTAGTAGATATCTATATTGATATGTTCTTGAGTGGCGTCGTCGCGACGATATATCTCCATTATACCCATTAGACTGTCTGAATCGATTTTATCTTTAAAAGTCGTTAACATCAAAAGTGTATAGAAAAGTGTAGTTTATATATAGTTTTACTGCACGTTATGTACCATCTAAGTTTAAAAAGTTTGTAATTCTTTCAAAGATATTCAAATAGCTTTATCTAGCTAAAAATAAACTTTAAAGGATTTTCCAAGAACTTTTTACTCAAATATGTATATAGATTAATACATACTTTTATGAGTTATTTAAATATTTTATACAACGCCATCTTGTTTTTGTTGAGTATACTTTGCTTAAAAGCTAGATTAGTTGCTTTTTGTATACATATGCAAAGGTATTATACTCATTGAAAACAACCAAACTCTTAAACAAATATTTCATAATCTTTCAGTTTACAAATTGAATATCAGGCAAATTTTTTTTTACTGTTTTTTTTGCTTATGGATCAAATCATAAGCTATTCTTGATCCATAAAATGAACTAAAAATAAATCCATTAAAATGGATTTATTTTTAGTTTATTTTGTGACATGTAAATAGATGTTGGAGTGTTAAAAAAATATGGGATTTAGTTTAAATGGATAATGGAAACGTGTGAATTAAATTCATACTGTTTTACTTTGAAATTTCAGTGGAGGCTCCAAGCCTGAAAATATGCGTGGTTAAAATGTAGGGTGTCTAAATATGGTAATTACATTTTTAAAACCTAAAAGCTTAGGATCAAGCCTCTGTATGCATACATTAATATGCGAGGAGAATAATTCATTTACATTTTAAGTAAATTTGCTACAATTACACACTTGTGTTTCAGATTACGTAAAGTACACACTTTAAATAATGTATGTACTGTGTATCTATGTATGTATGTAAAAGTTTTAAGAGTAAATGTCTGTATATTAACGTATTTTTTTTTGTTGTGTAATCTGAAAAAAAATAAACGTACTAACTTGTGACGACTTTCGAGAAGGAATTTATAAAGCAATTTAAATGGTATTGCATTTTTTTGAATGAATACACTAAAAACATCGCTTGATATCCTCATTGACCTATAGAGCATAAAACAACCTTAGAAAAATCATCAACATACACTCGTATTATTACATTCTAACAATGCAGCCTTAATCAAACCAGATCCAGAAATCGTCAAATTTCGTAATGTATGCGTAGAAAAGCACCATCACCCACTAATCTCTTAAGGGTTCTCGATTAAACAAGAAGTAATTTATTAGTTGGTAACCCTAAATCTGTTTAAACAGGCCTGTGGTTTTAATACGCAACGAGTAATGTTTTAGGCAGTATTAGTACGGTCTCGTTGTCTTTTGCTGGTAGGGTTGTGTATAGGGAAGAGAAGTGGATAAACAAAGTTTGTTCATTCAGTATGGATCTAGCACATTAGATATAGGACTTTAATGTAAGAGATGATGGAATTTAGTTGAAATTTCAAAGGATGGAAAAAGTGTAGGATTTGATTTATTTCTTAAACAGAGAAAGTGACAATTTTGATATCACCTAAGCGCCTGGGATATTAAAAAACTACTATCGCGAATTTACTATGAGAAATACGTTAGCGTTAAATAAGTGGAAGTTACCACTTTTTTGGATTCTATCTATTCTAGCTATATTGTTTAATACGAGTCACAAATTTTTAAATATAGAGTCACCAATTTGTCTGCCTCGGTAGCAGCGGTAGCGTATGAGACTGCTGTCCTTGAGGTCTCGGGGTTCGATACCCGGGACGGGCCAACCGTTCAAATGATCTGCAAATATTTGTTTCAGAGTTTGGGTGTTTTCGATGTACAATAAGTAAGTATTTACACAAGCAGAAGTATGTTTATTTATTTATATCAGTTGTCTAGTAGTATGTCCCATAGTACAAGCTCTGCTTGGTTTGGAACTACATGACGTTGTGTGTAAGATGTCCGAATATTTGTGTAATATTGATACTACAAGGTAAGTTTTTTGTTTCATCGACTTTACCGCAAAATTTTAAGTACGCAGTATACATTTGAATTCTTGACTACAAACGCTCAAGAAACTGTAGCATAGCAACCTACCAAATTCATTCAGAAGTCATCGTACACCATCCACTATTAAACCAATTTCATTATACATTAAGCGAACGAGAGCTCACATTAGACATTGTGCATAATTAATTGTAGCGTTTAGAGGAAACTCAGGATTTAGCCGAGTGTGTAGTAACCCTTATCTAAGCAGTTGAGATGTTAATGAGAGTAGCGTGAAATTGAGTTTGAAACACTTCAAACATGTAGGAGTTTTTATTTTTAATGAATTACAAAATGGCGAAAACTTTAAATGTTTTCTGTTTCTAGTGGTCGTTTTATTATGTAAAACTTTTAATTTCAAGTTTTTAATCTGTCTTAATACGAGTATTTCGTTTATAGGGTCGCACCATAAAGTGTTGGGTAAGCTAACAAAACAATACATCAGTCAATCGAATTCTTTCTAATTTTGCGATACTTTTTTAGGGTTCCGTTGCCAAATGGCAAAAAACGGAACCCTTATATGATGCTACGGAACCCTTCACGGGCGAGTCCGACTCGCACTTGGCAGCTTTTATTTAAAATCTTTTCATTTCCTTACTTTTAAGTAGTTGACTTTGTGTTGAAATTTTAATGTAATTGTAATAAGATGTTTTTGTAATGTCTTAAGATCTTTCATTTGATAACGATAGATCATAAATCAAAATTCACTTAGCCTTAGTCCAGTAGTAACGTAGTATGTAGGGCGTGCCAAGAAAATGGACATACAAATATACGCTCGTAAAACATTACCCTCCTTCTGAGATAATCGGGTAAAATATACCGTATTTTAGAATAATGGAACTTTTCTCACTTTTCACATAAAATGTTTGTCCGAATTTGAAGTTTTTCGTATGACAAATGGACCCGTTCATACTTCGAACAGACTGTCCCCTTGGGAACAGAACAGAACAAACTGGAGAATGTTTGAAAACATGGCGAAAAAGTTCGAAAAGTTTACCTGCAATGTTGAAACAGCATTTGATAATATTTATTAATGTACCTACATTATGTGGACCAATGATTTCAGAATTAATAAAAATGGTTAAATATATATTATCAGAAGCTTACAAAAGCCGACAATAATAGTAATAAACACAGAAGCCTGGTTAAAAAGATATTGTCAAAATAGGTCCATCCGACTGATTTTGACAGGTTTTACAGGGGCTTAAAATAATGTAAAGAGTAACTGAGAATACTTTATTAAGACTAGCTTTGCCCCGCGGTGCTACTTGCGGTTATTGTAAAGGTACAACAACAACTTAGCTAGTCAATATCTATCATGAATACAAAATTTTAAAACAAAACTCTTCTTGCTCCACTTTTTTGAATATTTCTAAAGAAGAAAGCGAACATTTTTGATTAAAGATAAAGTTCTTGGGAATATTGATCGCGATTCGAATATTGTGTTTATCTTGTAAAGAATTTATGAACTTAAAAGATTCCAAAAACATTTTTAATTTCAACTTTTTCGTTAAGTATTTGAAAAAAGGAAATGTGATCACGGTAAAGATTTCTTATTAATATTTAGGAGTAACAAGTTTGATTTTGTTTATTGGCGTACAAATATACATGTATACAAAAAACTATATAATTTCCCAGTAGTCATCAGCGTTAGTCACAAGGTTTTAATCCATTGTATCACTCTAGTAAGATATAGGGTTTTGTCTAACAGTGTTGTAGTTCTGCGTTGATTCCTATCTGATTAGGTACTTGCCAAAGTTCTTACGACATCCAAGAAACAATCTATGTTGTTTTTGTGAAATTGTAAAATAGTGTTTTCGATACGGGCCTGGGAGTGACAGATGACGCAAAGGGGGAACACTGGGGTTCCAGCACAGTTGGCGGCCATCATTTTGAGATTTTAAATCCCACAATCAACTTAATTCAATAAATAAATATTTCAGACATCTTACATACAACGTCATCTAGTCCTTCACTAAGCAGAGCTTGAAATAAAGGTACTAAACAACTGATATAAAAATACATAAACACACTTTTTTTTTGTAAACAATACGTCTTATACATAGAAAACACCCAGACTTCTAAACAAATATTTGTAGATCACACAAATATTTGGTCCGACCCATGAATCGAGACACAAAACTTCATACAAATCGGTCCAGCCGTTTCGGAGGAGTGTGGCGTTCGGAGAATTTGATTTCCGAACGCACCACAAAACATAGCTGTCAAAATCGGACTGACAGCTTATTTTTCGAGACTCTTTTTGGCGTCTTCAGAACCAACAACGTTTCTGATAGTCTTTTTCGATTGTGAACACCAGAATACATAGAAGTCATCGTATAGCACTTGTGCATACGTTTAGTAGATTAACGTCAACATTAAAGAGTCACTTGCACGTGACTCCCTGCAAAAATATTATATGTACCTGCTACTGTTACCATCAATACACGCCGTGCAACGCTAACCGGAGTTTGATTCGGCTTGGGGAAAGCCGCCTCATATATCCCCAAACTGGTGACCACCGTACGTTCCAAACGGATCCCGGATTATCATCAACAGGATCCCGAACACAAAAATCGTCCCGGTTACGCTTCGCGGTATCTTCGCAACGAGTTACTACCTCGCCCCGAACCTAACGCCACTCACATGCCAGTTTCTTCGTCGTCAATTACGTGCATCGTGCATGGGTGTATTGTGTGATTCGTGTGTGAAACCGTGTGTTTAGTGTGCTTAATACCTAACTACTGAACCCTAACAATTACAAACCATTGTAGTAAGTATCCAAGTGGAGTACAACCAAAGACAGTCCACAAGCACTGCAGAGAGTACCACAATTATAATCTTTCTCTGTATAAATTTCTCATTAAGCTAAAACATTGAACATCATAGTGCACTGCTCAAATTGTTTCCCTGCGTCAGTGTAATTGTATGTTTATAAAATTACAACATTGATCTTATTTTACTTCTACTCCTAACTTTAAAATTAAACTTTACTCTAGCTTCATATATGTCATGTTAACTGTTTCATACTTGTCAACTTGCATTTGAATTATCAACATAAACTTTCTGGCATACACTAATAAACTTAGTATTCAACTATTAATAACTCATTAGGTACTAATCGCATATTGCATAAATATATAAATAAGGTTACTGTTTCTATTGCTGAATGTGTGACCTATGTACAAAACTTATTCTGTTTTGAATTGCTTGAAATTCTCAATTGCCAAGTGTGTAATTTTTTTTTTATTTAATGTGTTATATTGCACACCATTATTATTTCTGTACTGTCGAAGTAATTTACCTAACACCTGCGGAGAGGGATATTTTAACAGCAGAATTAATATTAATTTCTTTAATCTTATTTACTTTCTGCACAGTAGCATTTAATTGCTTTTCAATATGTCTGAAGCAGAGCTGAAGACCCAGCTTGAGGAACTTAATACCAAAAATGCACTTTTAGAATCCCAACTCAAGGCACAACTTGAACCTAAACCAGGGACATTCAGTAAACAGGTCTGCAGGGTGTCAGTAAAACTACCACCATTTTGGACCGATAGACCAGCAATATGGTTCGCCCAAGCTGAGGCCCAGTTCCACCTAGCTGGCATAACTGCTGACTCAACAAAGTATTGTCATGTTATTGCTACCATAGACCAGCGGGTTATAGGGGAAATAGAGGACATTGTTATGAATCCCCCTGAAGTAAACAAATATGGGAAACTCAAAGAGGAATTGATTCGTCGATTATCAACTTCTGAGGAACAACGAGTCCGACGCTTGCTCAGTGAAGAGGAATTGGGTGACAGAAAACCATCCACATTCCTACGACATCTTAGATCTCTTGCTGGGTCTACACTAAAAGACGACAACCTCTTGCGACAACTTTGGCTCCGCCGACTGCCCAACCAAGTCCAAGCCATTTTAGCAGCGCAGGCGGACCTCACCTTAGATAAACTAGCGGATCTAGCAGATAGAATCACAGAAGTTGCACCAGGACCTGCAAATGTGTTTGCTATTAATAGTGCCCCCCCTGTTTTCGCCTCACTTGCCGAATGTGTGGAAAACTTAACAAAACAGGTTGCAGCCCTAACGGTGCAGCAACAAAGCAGATCACGATCCCGCTCCACATCAATCAACAGAAGACGTGACAGGTCTTCATCTGCTAACGCATCCCAACATTGCTGGTACCACCAAACATTTGGCCACCGAGCACTTAAATGCACACCTCCATGCAAATGGTCAGCGGAAAACCCAATAAGCAATCAGTAGTGGCGAATACTGATTGCTGCATTATAGATTCCCACGGTCGCCGCCTTTTCGTCACGGACAGGAGCACGAAACAACAGTATCTCATTGACACCGGTTCAGATTTATGCTGTTACCCCTATCAATGGTTGCGCAATCGCAGGAAACCTGATGACTGGAACCTCAGCGCAGCAAATGGGAGCTGCATAAAAACATACGGCACCATCAACCTGAAACTGGATTTTGGTTTGCGCCGTGATTTCATCTGGCAGTTCGTAGTCGCTGACGTTAGCAACCCCATCATTGGATCGGACTTTCTCGCACACTACCACCTCCTCCCGGATTGCGCCAGTAAGAAAATAGTCGATGGCAAAACTGGGCTATCTAATACAGCTATAATCGCTCCGCCTGACCAGCTCATAGGCGTCAAAGCGGTCACAATTGGTCTTAACACTTCACCGTTTAACGAGATACTTCGTGAATTTCCAGACATTACTAAACCTCCAGGATTACCACGTGTTATAAAGCACGAGACTGTGCACTTCATCAATACTACAGATGGACCACCTGTCTCCAGCCGACCTCGCCGTTTAGCTCCGCAAAAACTGAAAGCAGCGCAGCAAGCTTTCACCGACATGGTACAAACGGGCACGGCTAGACCATCTTCCAGCCCATGGTCAGCGCCACTTCATCTAGCACCCAAGAAAGATGCCACTTGGCGACCATGTGGTGACTACCGTGCTCTGAACGCTCGCACCATTCCAGATCGATATCCGGTTAGACACATCGGCGATCTCGGTCACAACCTGAGAGGCGCAACGATATTCAGCACCATCGACCTCGTGAAAGCTTACCAACAAATCCCCGTCCATCCGCCCGACGTCTGCAAAACAGCCATCATCACAACTTTTGGATTGTTTGAATTTCCATACATGAGCTTTGGTCTTCGGAACGCTGGGCAAACCTTTCAACGCTTCATCGACGAAGTCACGAGAGGGCTTGATTTCGTTTTCCCATATGTTGATGATATCCTGGTTTTCTCCCGCGATGCCTGCCAGCACCAAGAACACCTCCGCAAGCTGTTCCAACGACTGGAACAATATGGAGTGGTAATCAACTGCGAAAAGTGCGTTTTAGGAGCTGAGGAAGTTACGTTTCTAGGCTACAACATTTCAGCCGCGGGCACTAAACCACCACCCCACCGAGTTGAAGCCATAAAAAGCTTTCCCGCACCCAAAACAGCACAAGGGCTCCGTAGGTTTTTGGGTATGATAAACTATTACCGTAAGTTTATACCCAAAGCCGCAGAATATCAAGCTCCGTTGATCAATGTTCTGGCCAGCAACCATCTCAAAGGTTCAAAACCAATTCCCTGGACTGAAGACCTGGAATTGGCTTTTCAGAAATGCAAAAAGAGCCTAACAGAAGCAACACTGCTGGCCCACCCAAAACCAGACGCACCACTCGGGTTGTTCACCGACGCTTCCAGCACCCACATCGGAGCAACCCTGCAACAAAAAGTAGAGGGTGAATGGCATCCGCTCGCTATCTTTAGCAAGAAATTGAGCCCCCAACAAACCCAGTGGCCAGCCTATTACCGGGAACTCTTAGCCGTCTACGAAAGCGTACAGCATTTTCGCTATATACTTGAAGCACAGCACGTGACCATCTTCACCGACCACAAACCACTATTGTACACATTCGTACAACGCCGCGAAAAGCTTCCTCCTCCCCAGCTCAACCAATTATCATTCATCGGCCAATTCACCACGGACATTCAGTATATTAAAGGCGAAGATAACATCGTCGCTGATGCCATGTCGCGGATTGAAGCAATATCACTCGAACAAGATTACCAAGCCCTCTCAAGGTCACAAAAAGACGATCACGAACTCGCAGACCTCCAAAACGCTTCAAGCGGTTTACAGCTCGTCGAAGTTATCCTTCCAGGTTCTGACACTTCTGTAATCTGCGACGTGGGCACTGGTAAACCCCGCCCTTACCTCACTCCTCCGTTTCGTCGTGCAGCATTCGACAAACTACACAACTTAAGCCATCCCGGCATAAGAGCCACAACTCGCCTCCTAACTGGTCGCTACGTATGGCCTTCGATCAGAAAAGATTGCCACAATTGGGCACGATCCTGTGTAGCTTGTCAACGCAGCAAAATAACGAGGCATAATTCTGCTCCAATTGGGACTTTCGCCCAACCATCTGGCCGTTTCGCACATATCCACATCGACATCATTGGCCCGCTACCACAATGTAGAGAATACCGCTACTGTTTGACAGCAATCGACAGGGTTTCTCGGTGGCCTGAAGTCTGGCCCATGCATTCCATCACTGCCGAAGAAGTGGCCGAGACATTCACCCAAGGATGGATATCCCGTTTTGGCGTTCCCTCCATTATAACAACAGACCAGGGTGCCCAATTCGAATCCGACCTGTTCCGCCGCTTAATGGAAAACTTCGCCACCAAACGCATTCGAACTACATCATATCATCCAAGTGCTAACGGCATGATAGAGCGGGTCCACCGACAATTAAAAGCTGCACTTATGTGCCATGACGCTTCGTGGGTCACATCTCTGCCTTTCGTCTTGCTTGGTATGCGCACTGCTTTTAAGGAAGACCTAAAAGCTACAGCAGCTGAAATGCTTTACGGAGAAAACCTTCGGTTGCCGGGAGAATTGCTTGTAGTACCAGATACCAGCATTAACACATCCGAAAATTCTTCTGATTTCGTTACCAAACTGCGTAGACATATGGCTAATGCTAGGCCAATTCCAGCTTCTCGTCATAGTGTCCCTTCCACCTTCATATTCAAGGAACTTACCTCAACATCTCACGTTTTCCTGCGTGACGATTCGGTTCGTCGCCCCCTTCAACCCCCCTATACTGGTCCATACCCCATCCTGGAACGCTCTGAAGACGGAAAAACTATATTAATCGACATAAAAGGCAGAAAAGCCACCGTCAGCATAGATAGAGTCAAACCAGCTTTCGTTGATCACACCACTACAAAGGATCAAGATCTTGAAGAGCCCAAGTCATCTACCTCAAAAGCTCAAACACAATCTACACCCACATCTAAAAAGCCACCGATTCCACCAGCTGCTGAAGAGCCGCAATCTGCTACCGGCTCTGAAGATACAATGGTATTTAAAAAACAGCCCTACACCACCCGTGCCGGAAGACGTGTTAAATTTAAGAATCAAAATGAATACTACTTTTTTGCTTAAATTATCCTTCTCCGTGGGGGGGTGGTGTGGCGTTCGGAGAATTTGATTTCCGAACGCACCACAAAACATAGCTGTCAAAATCGGACTGACAGCTTATTTTTCGAGACTCTTTTTGGCGTCTTCAGAACCAACAACGTTTCTGATAGTCTTTTTCGATTGTGAACACCAGAATACATAGAAGTCATCGTATAGCACTTGTGCATACGTTTAGTAGATTAACGTCAACATTAAAGAGTCACTTGCACGTGACTCCCTGCAAAAATATTATATGTACCTGCTACTGTTACCATCAATACACGCCGTGCAACGCTAACCGGAGTTTGATTCGGCTTGGGGAAAGCCGCCTCATATATCCCCAAAGGAGTATGGTAACTAACATTGTGAGTATTGTGACACGAGAATTTTATAAATAAGATATTTGTACATTGTGCAATCGTTAATCACTATTATTGATGGGCATTTGATTGATTTTTCGTCTAATCATGCAGATGTTTTAATCTAAAACTCTTTTGACATTCTGAAGGTTACGCTTTTAAAGATTTGTCATTTCTTTTGTACAAATAAACTCAAGCTAATGCGATATTGACTCCAGATTATCGAAATGAAAGGATCGACGATAATACTAGTCATTAGACCCCAATTAACAGTAATAAAATAAAAATATCGGATACTCACCAACAAAAAGGCACATGGTAGCAATCCCGCAGATTTCTGTTTTAAAGTAATAAAAGAGTTTCAATGTAATACTTAGTCGAAAATATCTATGTATTTTATATAAATTTTAATTTATATATATATATATATATATAAATTAAAATATATATATATATATATATATATATATATATATATATATATGTATATATATATATATATATATATATTGACTGCCTTGTTGGTCTAGTTGTTAGCGTATGCGGCTGCTGATCAAGAGGTCTCGGGTTCGATTCCCGGGTCAGATTAAATATTTGTGTGATCCACAAATATTTGTTTCGGTGTCTGGGTGTTTTCTATGTATAATATTATGTATGTATTTACAAAAAAAAGTATTTTTATGTATTTATATCAGTTGTCTAGTACCCATAATACAAGCCCTGCTTAGTTTGGGATTAGATGATGTTGTGTGTAAGATGTCCGCAATATTTATTTATTTATTTAATTGCTTTTTTGGTGAAAGTAACGTATATACTTCCAAATGCATTTAATAAAAAATCTTTTAATTTCACATTACACATATACACTCCAATTTTATTTATTAGTATACATTTAAAAAGTTTCACTTACAAAACTCAAAAACTTCTGTATTAATAAATTTCAAACACTTTTCTTGCCGACTTTCGTAAAACAGACGCCCGGATCTATATAAGAGAGAGCCATTTAAAACTAATACTCCCGGTATCTTAAGGCCATTTGGAAGGACGAAGAGCCGTCACGTATAGCACAAGGCTGTTTGCAAGGCTCGGCATTGGCATAAATTTTTATATGGAGGTTGCATATAAAAATATATCGTCTCTTTGTCGTAGAAAGAAAGTCCACGGAAAAAAGAGTATGAATAACAGCGAAAAAAATAGGAATGCTTTCAGCTTCTTTCATATACAATCAAAATCGATTATAACGACATCGTTTACAACGACCGATCGGTTATTACAGCCAGATTGTAAGGTCCCGACCGAATCTCTAGTAAACTATTCAGTAAACATACCGCCTATAACAACATCGGATACAGCGACATATCGCTTACAACGACGAAACTTTATCGATATTCATCGACTATAACGACCAACCACTTCTTGTCCCAGCAAAACAAAACAATACGAACGATTTTAAATCTTATTGATAAGCATTGAAGGATATATTTAGGCGTATTATTACCTACGCACTTTTTTCCCAACTCATCTAAACCTCTTCCCGGCCATTTGACCTTGCATATATTACACCAATTGTTTAGTGCGCTAACTGACTGAGCTAACTGATTACTGTAAGAACTAGTGTATTCTAATTATTTCTTAATAAATATTTTCTTTTCTGACATGTCATTTGACAACAAGTTCACATAAATAACCTATACCTATACTAGATAGTATAGATAGAATAGCTACACAACTAATATAACTACATGTATATGTAGGTATTGCTTATAACAACTATCGGATATAACGTCGGCCACTACACGGTCCCATCAATGTCGCTATATCAGGTTTTGACTGTATTTAATATAAGGTAGAACTGAAATTCGCAGTTTGGACTAGTTGTCATTAAATTTGAGGGCACTGATTTTCCAATAACGATTGCCATTGATGTTCATGACAACCGGGACCGACGACTTTAGGTGTTTTCCGAGGCTCGGGCGTGAATCACCGCCGAACTTCCAAACTCCGGGCTGCTATTAGGCATTTCCTAAGAAAAACCCAAAAACAATATTGGGCTTTAGCTTGGAATGTTGTAATTTTTTACTGGGCCATCATTTATGCATTGAAATCTGTAATAACTGTATCGAGAAACCATTTACGAGTACATTGTTGGAGAAGAAGTTTTCTTGTTCACAGTCGGTGACGGCGTGTAGTAAAACTTACTTGGAACTTTGCAACTAACTTACTAGACTCGTGCATAAAGAGAGGCACGAATATACAAGTATAAAAACGGAATTTTACTGAAATTAAGTTATTACTTTTCTATCTTTCATATTTTTAGAAAACATTTGCGATCAATAAGCTTGTGGAGGAATGGATATCGTGTTCCTCCATCACAAATGGAGGATCCTCCGACCAGTCGAGGTGATCATGCCTGGCAGGCACTGCCTTATAGTTGATGTTGGGATGTTTTAAATATGAGAATTTCTCTATCGCGATTCATAATTAGTAGTTACTCTGTATAGTACATTCCAAGTTTTCTTCGAGGTTCAGTGTTCCTTCGCTGGATGGCGCTATTGTATGTTTTTCGTTTGCGCTGTATGTGGAAGTCGCCACAAGCTTATAAGCTTGTGGCGACTTCCACTTACTGTGATTAGAACATGTGATTAGAATATATATCAATCTGGGATATATCCCAGATTGATATCTATTCTAATCATGTGAAAGAATTCATGGATTATAGAAGTTGTTGTGTTGAAGTTGTCTTGAATTAATGCCTTTAATAGTGATTCTGTTGCAAAATATTCTTTTATGAGTCGAGATTGTAGTCCCTGAGACTTTCGGGATACCTTTAGCCCTTAGTCATAAATGTAATGGTTGGTTCTGTTTTTTTTTATATTTAAGCCTGCCAAAGTGACTCTACTCTGCCTGATGGAAAGCATGAGTAGAATCCAGGAGTAGGGGTCACCATGATTATTGTGAAAGCAGGCAATGTAGCTTGGTGACCCTTACCATGGCAGCCTGGTTAGATTATTCTGCATCATTCTCCCGGCCTTCGAAGGGCGGGAGAATGATGCAGAATGATTGGGCCTTCGGTCTCACACTCACCAAAGAAATACGACAGCAAGAATGCTCTCATTATTAGGGTGGTCTTCTGTGTGAGGGTAGTACTGATCTTCACCTGCAGATAGCTGATGACATAAGGAGTTATTTAGTTATTTATTTATTTAACTACTCGCGGCATTACATTATAATGTCAAGAAGAGTGTTTGTATGGTCTTTGAGGCCTCCGGTGGGAATGTACCCCATGACCTGGTTATTAGACTGAACGGGGTGAGACTCGAAAGAGTCTCTCAATTTAAATACCTTGGGCATATCATTACCGGAGACCTTAGAGACGATACAGATATCGAACGAGAACGAAGGTCTCTGGCGGTCAGAGGCAACATGTTGGTGCACAGATTTGCTCATTGTAGTCGAGATGTTAAAATTACTCTTTTTAAAGCCTACTGTCAGATCTTGTATACGAGCAATCTGTGGACTAGGTATACCAAGCGATCGTTAGAGACACTAAAAGTACAATACAATAATTGTTTTAGGATGCTGTTGGGACTGCCGCGTTTTTGTAGCGCATCTGGTATGTTCGCTACAGCGCGAACAAACAATTTCTACGCAGTTATCCGCAACAAAACTAACTCGCTGCTAACTAGAATGCGGTCCAGTTCCAACAGTATCCTAGTTATGCTAAGCAACAGACTTGACGCACCCTGGCTGCGTCACGCAATCAGAATGTTAGTGAGACCAGGTTAATTGTTACATTCACTTTTATCATATTACGCTACTAACATTAGTCTTAAGTTCATTGTTACTAACATATTGGGCCTCGTTGCCATCCAATAAAGAATTATTATATTATATTATTATTATTATTACTCTCGATTTACAGCAATACCCACGGATCACACCGTGAGACTTAGCTAGAATACCATAATTTCTTTGAAATATATTAATATAATAATAATAATATATCTCTTTATTGTACACCAGAAAAGAAACATAAAGTGGTAGCTTAAACTAGGTGGTACAAGTGGCGGCCTTATCGCCCGAAGGCAATCTCTTACAGGCAACCATGGGATGGAGAGAAAGAAAGTTAAAAGTATGTGGTAGTCACTGGTGTATTAAAATAAAACTAAAAAATTAAAAAAAAAAACATTTGAACTTATTGATTTTAGAGTAGTTAATATAATACACATAGTGAATAGGATAAAATAACATACATAAAGATAAAAATAAATAAGTGTAATAAACAGATATTCAATAAATAAATATAAATAAACTTAAAATATATCAATAAACTTATATGTCCCTATAGTCTCCCAAGTAATATTCCTTTACCAGTCTCTTGAAGGCAGCTAATGTCTGCGCACGTCTGATTGCAACTGGTAAGGCGTTCCATAGTCGAACTGCTTGAACAGAAAAAGACTGGTCAAGGAATCTAGTGGTATGTCTCGGCATTCCCAATCTCAAGTTCTCGGACGATCTCAAAAATCTGTAATGCGTATCATGCAGGAAGGTAAATCGGGATTTAAGATAGTGCGGAGTAAGAGGATTGAACAGAATGTTGTAAAGAAGAAAGAGTATATGAGCATTCCGGCGAAGGCGGATGGGTAACCACTTGAGCTGTTTGCGATAGTCGGAGACATGATCATATTTACGTAATCCGAATATGAATCGTATGCAGAGATTTTGGAGTCTCTCAAGCTTATTCAATTGGTCTTCTGTGAGGTCTAGATAACTGGCATCAGCATAATCAAGGATGGGAAAAAGGAGAGATTGTGTAATAGCAACCTTGGTTGAAATTGGTAGAAAATAGCGTAGTCGGCGCAAAGATCCTGCAGCGGCAAACATTTTGCGACTCAACTCTTGCAGTTGAGGACCCCAGGATAATGTGCTATCAATATGAATTCCCAAGTCCTTTACCTTGTCACTGTACGGTATCGCGGTGCCATTGCATGTGATTAGAGGCAGCTTCGTCCAATCAATTTTGGAGATCAATCGCGAACTTCCAATGACTATTACTTGAGTCTTGGATGGATTGATTTTCAGGCCGTAGGTGTTACTCCATTTACATATTTTAAGCAGGTCAGCATTGATTGTGTTAACAGCATCGGCGAGATTCTGCAATGGTGCCCTGGTATAGATTTGGAGATCATCCGCGTATAGGTGGTAGGAAGAAGATAGGTCATTTGTGATGGTGTTGATAAAAACAGAGAAAAGTAGAGGAGATAGCACGCCGCCCTGTGGTACACCGACTGTAGTACTACACCAAGAAGATACGGTTTTATCAATACTTATGCGCTGTCGGCGACCAGACAGGTAGTTGTGAAACCAGTCAATCACAATTGGAGATATGTTGAGAGAGCGCAGTACGCACAGTAAGACGTCAGGGTCTACGGTGTTAAATGCATTACTGAAGTCCAGGAGTGTTAGAACTGTCAGCTCGCCATTTTCCATGGCAGATCTGATGTCCTCCGTAATATGTACTAGGGTAGTAGTGGTACTATGCCCAGGTCGAAAGCCGGACTGTAGAGGATTCAGTAGCTGGTTTGTGGACAGAAATTTAGTCAGCTGAGTTTGGATGAGGCGTTCAAGGACTTTGGAGAGAAAGGGGAGAATGGAAATAGGACGATAATCAGAAAAGGATTCAGGTTTCTTCTTTTTAGGAATGGGTATAATTTCAGCATGCTTCCAAGCCTGAGGGAAAACACTGTGGGATATCGAATAGTTGAGGATATGGCATAGGACAGGAAGAATTTCATCAAGGATTGGGAGGATCATATTACGGCTTAGACAATCAGATCCCACTGCATTCGAAGTTATGGATACTACGCTCTTCTTAACATCACTATTATAGAATTGACTAAAAGAAAATGGAGGACAGTCAGGAGTTGGGGCAGAAGTAAGAAGTTTGAGTGTGGCGTCTTTTGTCATTTTATTAAAATTTGACGAAGCAGAGAAATGATGATTTAGTGAGTCTAAGTTGACATTTTTAGGAAACGGATCATGAATGGATTTGCCTACTCCTAGTGACTTTAAAAATTTCCAGACTTTTGCTGGATCTCCGTTTTCTACGGAGCTGTGGATATATCGGCGTTGTGCGTTCCTACACACCTTGCTGCAATGATTTCTAAGGGATACGTATTTATCCCGGTTCCTGTCGCAGGGATTCTTTTTAAATTTTGATTTTGCTACCGCTTTTTTCCTAATTAACGCTTTGATGTCTTCAGTTAGCCAAGGTGATGGGAGCCGTTTGATATACCCAAACTTTTGAGATTTATGGGCCGCATTATTGCTCTGTGTAAGTTGATAATTCAAGGGTTTTTAAAAAAATATAGTCTCTGCAGTATTGTAACATAAAAGTTGAACATAGATAATGGAACTTGATTTGAACGACATAGGTACTTTCAAAAGTAGCTCTAGAAGCTAAAATAAGTTTTTGTGTTTTGTTATGATTCTCCGAATTTGACCAAGTAAATTGAGTAATGTTTATCTCTCACGAAGGTATAATATTTCATAAGTACATTAATTACTTAAAAGGCATGTAAGTATGTATATATTTAAACGAGTAAATGTTTTATCTGATTACGCTTGCCCGTGTATACGTGTAGTACTGTCAACTACGTGTCCTCGTGTTGTACTGAAGTTAATTAATACTTTCCAGTGGTCTGACATTAATATTCGGTTGTATATATGCTGTAAAGCTTGTCTACTAGATTATAGACATGGTTCTAGTTTTTTGGGTTATAACATTATATATATTGAAGGCACTTTTGCTGTAAAGGACCTCAAAAATGTTGTTTTTATCTGCTATATTTCTTTCTTCACGAGTTATTGATGCACCTGCATAAAAAAACTGAATATTAACATTTATTTGCAGATCAGTCAGCAATTCATAAGGATCTAGTTCGATATTGCTTTTCGCTAGAAATTCTCCATATATTCAGGTGAATGTAGACTTATTTGAACAAACTTGAATGTATCTCTAAATCTGTAAATTCATATTTAAAGAGATTACTATTTCATTTGAGTGGGTTATTGCGAGGTAGAGCAATATTTTAAAATTACAATATAATTATTTTCCCAATTTATCATGCTATTGCTAAATCATCATCAACAACCCATAACGGACAGACAGAGTTACTACAGAATTATTATATGAATACATCTATAAAATTACTTGCCCTTTCTGATCCAGTTATTTGATCCGAGCCTGGATAATGAAGGGTATGAACTAGAAATTTTGACAACTGAATAATTAAGCACCTACTAAAACCACTTTTTTTTAAATTAGTTTAATTTATATTATAAATAAAGATTTTAGTAGGTGCTTACAGCAGTTTAATGACTAAGGGTCTTTTATGAGATGAACGGTTTTTCGGAGTTCTTTTATTTCAAAGTACAAAATAAGAAATATCTTAGCAATGCCTAGTTATTAGTAAAGAAAATGAAAAGAGCTTAAGTACTTGGTAAAGTAATGAAATAAATTATTACTTGAATAGACTATTAAAACAAAGAGTGGCTCATAACGAATGAACAAATCTTATTCTAATTTTAGCTACTCAATGGATGAAATAGGCACTATTCAGATAATTATTGAGCGAAATAACATTTATCTGTATATAGGTATAAATGGCCTCCGTTTAGCACCTCTATAATCATTCCCAGTGTAACAAAATGTTTACTTAACTTGGATAAAAAAGAGTATTGGAACCTTAACCTTAACAGAAAACCTTTGTCTAGTAGCTGATATGATGATAAATAAAGGGGTTAATAAATGGTTAATTATTAAGTCTCATGTGGTTCTTTTCGTGGACTTCAGCTAGGGTCTCAGGTTAGGTGGTTTTCTACACCATTTGCAACCACAGTCGGTTACCACGTTAGACCCAGATTCGGTTTGGACAGGCGTAACCAACGTAATTAATTAAGAAATTATAAAATGCTTTTCATTCATTACATATATCTATAATGTTCATTGAACGCCCTTCGATAAAAAGCTTTCAAGATAAACTCAATAAAGCCTACAAGTGGCGTAGAAGTTCTTGTCGGCTGATTACATAGGTTGGAATTTATAAACTATACTAAGAACACACTAACTACATTATAGGGTTTATGGGGAACTTTTAGAGGAGTGGGGGAGGTACTATAAATAATCAAATTATTTTGTATATTTATTTAAGGAAGTTATATCGAGTGTCAAATATTTTAGTAATCATTTTTTACACCCTCCGTAGTTATCAATCATTGTCATACGATATTACTGAGATTAGATGGATATTAGTAATATTTTTTTTTAAATAAATCAAAAATTATAACGATGGAGTATTTCAATTTGCATTAATGGCAGTAATCATATGATTACTGCCATTAATGCAAATATTAGGTATACGTATTCATATCAAATTTATAATTCAAGTGTCTAGTGTCAAAAACAAAACAAAATAGAGGTTAACTTCATAAAGGATAAATTTTATTAGAAATGCTAATTATTTCAAATTTAACAGCAATAGTAAATTCCAGCTTTAGGAAATTGGTTAGCTGTATTTTCATTTCATGTTAAATGAAACATCGGTTCACAAAAGATTTCAAATGGTAATAAATGATTTAGATGTCAATCAATTCTCTGAGAGATCTTCATAAGTAGTTGATCATTAATTTCTAATACTATAAATATAAACTTTTAAGTGAGTTGACTATTAGACAGTATAAATATAAAGGTTTTATTCCAATATTAAGTTATTACTGTATTCAAAGGTGAAACAAAGCGAGATTGCGTCATTGTAACACTATACAACGGGTCAGGATTATGACGTCATCACGACGATTTACGTCATTATCTTGTGGTACATCCAGGTGTACTATGGTAAAAAAAAATTGTCCCATAGTCCACCTAGGTGAACTAAACGGGACGATTAGAGGCAAAAACTTAGTTATTACAGCTGCTACACTGCATTAAACGACGGTGGTAATACATTTAGTAATATTTTTATTGTGGCAATATGATGATAGTAGTTTATTACCCTTAAGTGCGTTGCTATATTTATTGTTACAATATGGAATATCTATTAAATGAATAATAAAAAGGAAAAATAAAGGCAAATTAATTTCAACTGCTTAAATTTCTTCAATATGTTTTAACTTTACTTGTAACTTTGAAAAAATAATTAAAAGCTGATTTTATTGTTTCAGGTAAGCTAATTGAATCATCGAGGATTCTCATTATTATGATAGTACTCGCCTCCGGTCCATATGAAATATCTCCGGTGACATATGAAATATAAAGGGTAAATTTGCAGGTAAACTGTGTAATAACAACATTAACAACAATGAATAAAAATGAATAATATAACGGTTTGACAGCTCGTTTTTGGTGAGAGTCGCCAAAATCTGGAACGACCTGCCTGGGTCTATTTTTCCTGATAAGTTGAACTCTGGAGCCATTAAGAGTAGAGTGAACAGGTTTCTTTTGGATGGGCGTGTAACATCTTCGTCTTCATCTACACTTTCATCAGGTGAGATCGAAGACAAACGCATATTCCATTACAACAATAAAAAAAAATGAACTATGAAAACGATTGAAGAACTGAAGTTAAAACTTTTTGATCCGTGTTTAGATTTAAAAAGGATTAGCACTACCAACACATTGAGCAGATACACATTGGCTTAGTCTGTGTAATAATTAACCCATCTTATTATGGTGATTCTTCTGTTACCATATTAATATTTTTAGAGGAAGTAGAGCGACGCTGATTTCAGCACGAATAGGCCGGCTCGACTGATTGCTGTCGTATTTCGTTGGTGAGTGTGAGACCGGAGGCTCAATATTCCTGCATCATTCATCCAGCCTAAGGAGGCCGGGAGAATGATCCAGAATCATCTGACCAGGCCGCCATGGTATGGGTCACCAAGCTGTATTGCCTACCCTCACAATGAGGATTGTGACCCCTACTAATGGATTCTACTCATGCTTTCCATCAGGCAGAGTAGAGTTCCTTTGGTTAGCTTAATATAAAAAAGTAACAGCCTGTTTGTCTATCTGTTTGCTACGCTTTCACTTCAAAACCGCTGCACAGATTTCTTCAGCTTATTAAATACATACATACATAAAATTGGGTTCCCTAGTCACATATGGTACGTGGCTTTAAAATCGTGTCCAATAGAATATTATTATGTTTACTTTACATTTTGTAATTTTTCTGCGAAGATTTCTAAATGAGCGTATTTTACAAGTTAGGCCACTAGGATCTTTATGAGTTCTTAAAGATCACTTTTTTAGGGTTCCGAGTCTTGATCCATAAAAAAGTGACTTGTACCGTAAAAAATCAATCCCTTTTTCTTTTATTCAAATTATTTGACAGTCTACTATTACGTCAGCACTATATTGACATTGCTGAAAATATATCTCTAAAAGTGAATATTTTCATGACGTGATATGTTCGACTTCAATATACCTGGCAAATCTGAAGTACTTTAATAAAATTTATAGAGGTCACTACGATCTGTTCAGATATCATTTACCCAAGATATCGTTTAGGACACCCATAGTGGGTAGAATTACGATGATTCCGATTTTATATCTAGTTTGAAAGAAAATCAATGTTATATTAAATAATAAGGTATAAAATTATGGGTGGCCGTATGTGGCATGATATGTTATGGGCGTTTCCGTGATTCGGAGGTCACGTTAAGCAGTCGGTCTCGGTTGTTGTCCAAAGATAGCAGTCGTGAAGCTTAGTCGGAGGCCTTCGGGTGGCTTAGAAACATCCAACGTCAAAATTACGTAGCCACAACGTGTCTTGCCAGACCCCAAGCCGCACTCAGCCAGCGTGGGGACGTATGGCCTTAACCCTCTCCTAAGAGAAGACGCGAGCCCAGCAGTGGGACGT
The DNA here is from genome assembly GCA_932526445.1 of Phragmatobia fuliginosa. Classification (NCBI taxonomy): domain Eukaryota; kingdom Metazoa; phylum Arthropoda; class Insecta; order Lepidoptera; family Erebidae; genus Phragmatobia; species Phragmatobia fuliginosa. Next base: position 17,841,231 of record OW052067.1, read on the forward strand.
CATGGGCTATTTAAGAAACAACACTAGTAAAGTCTCACAAAGGTCAAACTATATTTCAAGCACTATGGAGCCTTGACTTCTAATAAAATATAATAAATGTATGCTTCCCCTTTATCCTTGTCCCTACTTTCTTGTTAAATTATGCAATAAATTAATAGCCTTTTGTAGTAGAACGTGCCTTGTTAACACATTAGGAATTTCTTACTCCAAAGAGTCTCTAACACTCCCGTAATTGGTAGTCCGTATATTTTAATAAAGCGTTTATGGCTTCGTTTAATAACGTTGTCTTAAGAATTTTGTTGTGAATATATTTAATATAAATTAAGTACTCTGATAGATACAGATTACGGTTTTCCTTATGATAAATTAACTTTATCTTTACGATGTGCTTCGGCTAAACATAGGGGCAAATTTAATTTAACAACGAAAGACATTTTCTTTATTTTAGTTGTTAAAAATATCTGAGACACACCATTATGATTTTTGCCATAACTTTTCACAGCTGACCATAGGATTCCTTCGTTGCCTTTTAAAATATCATTTTCAAGTGCCCTACGGTATTTGTTAACATGCAATCTTTATAAGGTTATCTATCTATATTAAATTGTAGCTGTCCTATTGAAGTGTTACTTGTATTATTATGTCCTATATAAAATTGCTATTAGACAGCCCAGTATAGAAATCTTTGGTTTCCACTTCAAAAAGTATCAGGTCATTAGCTATTTGTTTTACGGACTATATGCTCCAACGTACTTTCAGTTCGTTTTATAAAGATGCAATGCATCATCATCATCATCAACAGCCTTTAACAGTCCACTGCTGGACATAGGCCTCTCCTTGAAAAGGAGGTATTGGCCTACTATACCACGGCCACGGCCAGACGGGCTGGTATAGGGTTGGTTTCAAGTTTTCCTTCAAGTTGCATCGGAATTAGGAATTGATTTAAAATAGTTTTGCTACGACACCTAGTACTTTTTCATCATCCTAAAAATATTATAAATGTGATAGTTTATGATCATATGGATGTATGTAGTTATGGATGTATGTTTATTTTTTCACGTAAAAGCCAAAGATTTAGATGAAACTGAGTTTAAACAACAGGATAATATAGGCTACTATTTACTTTATTTTAGTCGATATACAAGCGGATGGATTATATTTATTTCAGTGGTCCTAATATTATTTAAGATCAAGTTTAAAGAAACTCACATTTAAACCTATGACATTAGATTGAATTTTCATGTAAAGTATTTTGGGAAAAAATCCCCTTTAAAAGTTGTTGCTAAAAACGAAATGGATTGCCCTCACCACCTACATGATATTTTATTTTTATCTGAATCCAATATAGCAAGATATTTTTAATTTTCCCCTTTTATTTGGAAAAGAGTGTCCATGGAGTTTCTTGTCTGTTCTTCTCCATAGGATCTACGAATTGGAACAGACAATTAGCTTCACGACTGACTACTGACTGACTACTTGACGTTTCAAAAGTGCCGTTGTATTGGTGTATTTTAAATAAAAATGGTTTGATTTGATTTGATATGATTTATCCATTATTTATTTTGAATCTGTGGAATTATCAAAACATGTGCTCTCGCCAAGTTTTATCCATGAATTTGAACATAGTTTTTTTTCTGGACAATAAATAAACTATGTTTTATAAAAGACATACAATAATTATAAAATATAGTTCAATGCTTTTTAAATTATTATCTAATGCTTGCTAAGGTGACTGTACTCTGCCTGATGGAAGGCACGAGTAGAATTCAAAATTGGTAGTCATCACACTTACTGTAAGTTAGGGTTGAGGTTGTGTAAAATTTAAACTAATTCGATTTGGAAAGCTTTTGTAGTGAAAAATAGTTATTAAAAACTTAATGTTAGAGGTTTTGACACAAGTTGTTTATATAATATTTTCCTAACTGGATTCTATTCACAAGTTTCCAGAAATTGTGGCTGAAGGTCTTTTAAGGCGCAAATTGACATTATTACTTTAAGAACGGACTGCATTTTTTAAAACATAAGTTAACGATTAATATAAACGAAAGTTACTTAAATCTCTATTGAAAATAAACGAATTAAGTAGTTGATTTGCAATAGAAGTCATGGATATTCTTTAATAAACGTTAGAACTACAATTTGTAGGCCTGTAGACCCTCTACGAGATTTGGCCTACGGCGTTAAGGGATGGAAGTTGACGAGAATCGATTAAGTTTTCCGAACAGGATTTACTCGGGACTCGGGTGGATTTTAACGTCATGTTTAACAGCTATCGATAAGATAATGATATCTATATAACTGCCTCGTTGGTCTAGTGGTTAGCGTATGCGACTGCTAATCAAGAGGTCTCGGGTTCAAATCCCGGGTCGGGCCAAAAAGTGTTTTTAGGATTTTCTTAGGAAATTCCTAATAGCTGCCCGGAGTTTGGAAGTTTGGCGGTGATTCACGCCCGTGCCTCGGAGAGCACGTAAAGCCGTCGGTCCCGGTTGTCATGAACATCTATGACAATCGTTATTGGGAAGTCAGTGCCCTCAAATATACTGACAACTAGTTCAATCTTCGAATTTCAGTTCTCCCTTAGGGTTGCGGAGGTCCGATGCCAGTCGCTCCGTGGAAAAACTGAAATTCAGGTAAAACCGGTTGAACTAGTAGCCGACCCCAAAATAAACTTGGGAATAAGGCTAAGAAGATGATAAGATAATGATATCGATATTTTAAATTGACAGTGTTGATCTTGAGATATAGATTATAAGAAATATACCGTTGAGGTCTTCCTAAACATGACTCGTGCAAATAATTTAAATATGAATGTCATTTTCAAACAAAAGGTAAAGAGAAATCGGTATGGCACTTTTTGTAGTTCTTTGTGAGAGATTTTATTCCTTTTTCTATTTAAGACTGCTAAAATAACTCCACTCTGGTGGATGGAAAGTATAAGTTAAATTAATAGTACGAATATTCAATTGTTTTTAGTTTATTTGAACTATAAGCTCTTCTATATATTTTTATTACTAACTTTAAAACACTGAACAATAAATTGCTATAAATATGAAGTCTACCCTCCAAAGTGCGATATAGACAGACGGATAGTACTATGTTACATATAGTTACATGGTAACGTCCATTATATGGATTAATTGTGGTGTACCTTTCCGTCTCTTTGCAGTGATGTAGTTTTGAATTCAATGAAATAAAAACAAGTGCCTAATAACCCATTGAGTGTTCAGATTTGAAATGCTTATGAATTGAGAACACACGTTTGTTCACCTCGACATTCTAAGCTATATTTCAACTTAAAATTTTACTTCGTTTCTTTGTGAAAATTTATTTAGTTCAACACTCCGTAATAAATTACGGAATTGTGAACAAAAGTTGCAACAAACTCAATACCAACCTGTCTGGCCAGATAGGCTCATGTCCACTAGTGGACTGTTAAAGGCTGTTGACTGTCGAAATAAATATTTCGGACATCTTACACACAACGTCATCTAGTCCCAAACTAAGCAGAGCTTGTATTATGAGTACTAGACAACCGATACAAATACATAAACATACTTTTTTTTTGTAAATGCATACATATTACACATAGAAAAAAAAAGTATGTTTATGTATTTATATCAGTTGTCTAGTACCCATAACACAAGCTCTGCTTAGCTTGGGACTAGATGATGTTGTGTGTCAGATGTCCAAAATATTTATTTATTTTATTTATTTATTTATAGAAAACACCCAAACTCCGAAACAAACATTTGCGGATCACACAAACATCTGATCCGACTCGGGAATTGAGCCCGAGACCTCTTGATCAGCAGCCGCACACGCTAACCACTAGACCAACAAGTCAGGCAATTTAATGTTTTGTATAAACACGAAAATTATATATTATAGAGAAGTATATATGTACTCGTATTTAATATTATATGCAATCGTCCTATGGGAGTCGTTCTACGTTTAATGGTATATTGAGGTCGTAATATGTTATCTCATAGCGGTTTTACCAGTAATAAAGATCTTGTCAATCGACTTATCGCTAGGGCATATCACATTTTCATGTAAGCGCCTGTAAATCAGTATAATAGGATGTAGTGACAGAAATTTAAATGGTTTTATTATCGCGTAATAAAACGTACTGATTAAAGTACCCAATTTATAATGTTTTTCGGTTGAGATACAAGAAGATGAGTTATTATTTCATACATTTTTAGATAAAAAAAAAATCGGACACTTACACACAACGTCATCTAGTCCCAAACTAAGTAGAGCTTGTATTGTGGTTACTAAAAACTGATATAAATACAGAAACATACTTTTAAAAAAAAAAAAATGTGAGCTGTCACGGGACGCCTGGCAGATGTGAAACATCGCCATTATTTTGTTAAAGTAATATGCAGAAAAGAACATATTGTAATAGGAACTAAATATGTCATAATGATAAAATAAAATATTACTAATTATTAAAATAGTACGGTGTGGCGTATAATTATAATTATAATAATTATATAATAATTATAATTAAATAATTATATTATAATTATAATTATAATTTACGCCACACCGTACACACTACTGCATATAGACTGTATATATATACCACCGTATAGCGTGCCGTGGCGACGCGTCGCCAGGCGTCGCCAGTCGCCAGGCGTCGCCAGTCGCCAGGCGTCGCCAGGCCAGAAATCTATTTTACGTGCGCCTATAGATGTTTCACATACGTGCGCCTATAGATGTTTCACATACGTGCGCCTATAGATGTTTCACATACGTGCGCCTATAGATGTTTCACATACGTGCGCCTATAGATGTTTCACATACGTGCGCCTATAGATGTTTCACATACGTGCGCCTATAGATGTTTCACATCAAATAAAGGTCTACTTACCTATATTTAAATAAATAAAATTGAAGTGTCCGTTTGTAGTTTCAAATTAACAGTTTACCACTAAATGCATATAGAAGTAAATACGTTACTTACTAATACTTATTTTATTTGGAACGGTTCCGCCGGTTCTGACGGGTCTTTTACTAGCAGATAGCTCCACAACGTCCAATACTCTGCGGTGTTTCTCGCAGTTTACAAAAAGTGCGGGGCTCAGATAAGTAGAAATGTATTTTAAGAAGAGCAATTCATATTGAACATAATATCTATGTATTCTACCAAATCAAAGTTGTAATAATATCACACCACAAATAAACTTAACACTCGTTAAACAAAGTCCATTACAAAAACCAAGTGGAATTAAAAGCTGTCTACCCATAAGTAACAATGTCCATCCAATAAATTTTACAACTCCCTGGACGGAGGGGTCCGACCACGTGACAGTTCTTATCCCGTAAACTACTGCAAGTAATTACAGTTACATATAACTACATAACTCTACACTTTCATTTAATTGAAAACGATAAATTATTTGACCCTGAAATGAGAATAGAAGCTTTTGTAGTTTCAAAATTATTGTTGTTTAATTTCAATCTGGAATTTCCTAAAATAACTTAAAATTTTTGTAACGCCTGAGTCACAAGAGATAAGAATAAGAAAAACTTTATTTGTCTTTTACATAGATTTACAGTTGATAGACTAATACTACTAATACTTAAAAAAAATAAGATAAGTCAGGGGTGTTTCTCAATAGAACTTTTTTTTAAATATAATTTAAAGAAGATTTTAAATATATTTTTACCAAATAAATAAATAAATAAATAATAATAAATATTTTGGACATCTTACACACAACATCATCTAGTCCCAAAGTAAGCAGAGCTTGTGTTATGGGTACTAAACAATTGATATAAATACATAAACTTACTTTTTTTTTGTAAATACATACATATTATACATAGAAAAACACCCAGACTCCGAAACAAACATTTGTGGATCACACAAATATTTGATCTGACCTGGGAATCGAACCCGAGACCTCCTGATATGCAGCCGCATACGCCAACCACTAGACCAACAAGGCAGTCAAAGACGTACTATCTGTAGAAAATGAACCCAGACAGGTTTAACGAAGTATTTTTTCGATACAAATTGATACGAATTGACAAACATCAACAAACATAGACCCTAAGCATAACTTTATTGAATCAAATAAACGAACGAATTGATATTTTCCATATCAATGTGACCTCCAAACCTCACCCTCATTACAACACATTTTCTTCCACTATTCGAAACTCTTACGATATCATACAACGGGTTGGATCGATATGTAAATATGGCAAAACATTCTGCACAACAAAGTTAACTTCGGCAAAGAACTTATTCTTATTTAGATACGTTCGTTAAAAAATCTTGTTTGATATTTCGTTACTATATTTGTGTGTTATCGGCGTATGATTGGTATAGCTTAATTGACTAAAGAGTCGTATTTTTTTAATCATGTATAGTCTAAGTTTTAGTAGCTTACAAAAATCCTCTTCATAGTAATATTAATAACATGTAATACAAATCTTTATTATAATTCTTGTGTGAGTGTGTATGTCACTGAACTTCTCTCAAACGACTGGACCGATTTTGATGAAATTTTTTGTGTGTGTTCAAGGGGATCTGGGAATGGTTTAGATTCGCAATTGGACCCGGTAGGTGGCGCTGTGATCAAGTTCTGGAATTTTAAAGTTGGGTTGGTGAAGGGATGATGATTTATATATTTGACAATGTAGATTTTATTCTAAAACACAACTACGAAGGTTGAAATTGACATAAATAAATCATGTAATTCATTCATTCATAATATAATCCCATAAGAACGTAGCGGCTTCGCTCGGAAGACACAGGTGTTTTCGGTTAAAGGTTGTTTGACAAGTTTAAACCTGAGGGGTAGAGACAGTGGCACATGAAGAAAGATTACATGGAATGAACTGAAGGAGAAAATAGATATAAAATAAAATAAAAAAAACAGAAATTAAAAACGGCATGACTGTAAAGTCGAAACATTAATACTTGGTCTAGATTACATGTACTAAAATTAAGGCTAATGTACAACAACTTTCAAGCAAACACAGCGTGCACAAAAAATTGGAGTGAATACTGGAAAACACAAGTAACACCCGTTGGATTCAAATATAGGTACAATAGCTCACGAACGAGAATCAAAACTGCCGATTTCCCAACAGTGATGACTCCCGCCCGCATACTTACACGTTTTTCCACGTGATGATAATGTTCTTTAGCCGATTTCAGTCGCGGCAACCAGTCTCAACCGAAATCACATAACTAGGCAGGATATAGTATAGTGCACAAGTGTGTGCGCGAACACAGGTGCACTCTCTGTTCCCTCACTGTCATAATACGATGGGACGGCTATCCGACACTACCAAGGCGAGATCAGGCGCAGAACTGACGGCTTTACGTGCTTATCGAGGCTCGGAATTTAAGACCCCAAACTTTCAAAGCTCTGGGCTGTTATTAAGTACGTTTCTATAATCATTAAACAAGTATAATAAATTTAAACCAACGGTTATCATTGATCGTCGAATGCGTTCGTCAACAGTGTCACTGAGTAAGTTGTAAAAACTTCAAAAAAAGTAAAGATATTACCAGCTTTCCTTGTACTTATTTATTTACATACTGACGCCCTTCTATCCACGAATTAATATTCAGAGGTGTAATACATCTGCGTTTAGTAATTACTATTTCATAAGACGTGCCTTTTGTTGTCTACTGGGTAAGTTTCAAGACAGAGGGAAGCAGGTATTTTAAAATACAAAATAATATTAAATGTTCATTTAAACTTACCCAGTACTGCATATATCGTAGGAAGACGGCAACATTCATGTGATATAGTAATATGAAAATCTAACGAAAAAAAAAGAAACCAAAAAATATTTATTTTTAGTTAATACTTTATTGTACACATGAAAGACTAATAATATAATAATATTAATATAAGGGGATAAAATATGAAATTGCCGATTTGTACTGAAAAATTGTAATTAGTTTTATTTTCATTTAACATATTTATTAAACCCAAAATCTACTTCTAACTAGTCATGTACAAAGGCGAGCTTAACCCAAAACTGAGTTGTCTTCCAGCAAACCCTGAGTGAACAGAGGATAGTAGGAAAATGTGAGGGCAGTCATGCGTACCTGGGAATCATTAGCGAAACGCATAAAATAGTAAAATACAATACGAGCATTAATTTATACAGTAAAAATAAATTTATATATACTGTACATACTAATACACACATACAGTATTTATACATAGAAATAGACATACTAATTACATAAATACATATAATATACTAAAGGTCTGGCTATTGTAAGTATAGGTAATAACACAGAATACATAATAGTACCAGTACAGAAAACTCACTCCGAAAAGTAAATTAAAGTTATAGATACTAAAGTAAAAAATAAATTTATATATACTGTACATACTAATACACACATACAGTATTTATACATAGAAATAGACATACTAATTACATAAATACATATAATATACTAAAGGTCTGGCTATTGTAAGTATAGGTAATAACACAGAATACATAATAGTACCAGTACAGAAAACTCACTCCGAAAAGTAAATTAAAGTTATAGATACTAAAGTAAAAAATAAATTTATATATACTGTACATACTAATACACACATACAGTATTTATACATAGAAATAGACATACTAATTACATAAATACATATAATATACTAAGTGTCTGGCTATTGTAAGTATAGGTAATAACACAGAATACATAATAGTACCAGTACAGAAGACTCACTCCGAAAAGTAAATTAAAGTTATAGCGCCGAATCACTACGATTATATTTACCTAAAATTGCGTCTCTTTCTATCGTGTAACTCTTAACTGTTCTGACGATGTCTGTTCGACCGGCGTGTCTGACCCGGCAGGCAGCCGGCCGACTATACCTAAACTGCGGAGTGACACCCCCCTGGTAATAATTTCTGGGTCTCATCCTAAAAACTCTAAGAGAAGGGCTGCTGCGTATTTCATGAGGGAATGCATTCCACAGTCTAACAGCTGCAACACTAAAATAATTGTCGTGACAACTCGAGGTGTGAGAAGAAAGAAATATATTAAATATTTTTTATACTAACACTAGGTTATGTCACTGTTACTAACACAATATGGATTCAGAGTCAGAAATAAATAACTTCTATTTCAATATTATATGAAATATACTTAAAGTCACACATGTCCAAGCATGGATTTTTTGTTTCATTTTTTTATTTATTAACTTTATGCAATGCATTAACTTTATCGGCCGATTGAGCGATGCAGAGAAAAGATATGGTAGGTGCACATGGGGGGAATCGATAGATTATAGTGCTTTAGTTCTTAATATCAAAGGTAATAAACATACATGTAATATAATAAGTAATCTATTTACATAAACATACATAAACACGTCAATATTTATACATATACATTTATTTACATTTATTAATGTAGAATCTAAAAAAATTGAAAAATTACATTGTAGACAATTTACAGTATAACATACGTATTTATATACACATCCAAATACACATCCGACCTCTAACACAAAATTAAGATTTGAGTTAAGGAGAGCACGTTAAGGCGTCGGTCCCGGTTGTCATAAACATCTATGGCAATCGTTATTGGGAGGTCAGTGCCCTCAAATAAGCTGACAACTAGTTCAACCTTGGAATTTGAGTTCTCCCTCAGGGTCGCGGAGGTCCGACGCCAGTCGTTCCGTTGTAATAACTGATATTCAGGTAAAACCGGTTGAACTAGTAGCCGACCCCAAATAATCTTGGGAATAAAGGCTAGGAAGAAGAAGAAGAAGAATTAAGGGAGTATTGCAATAATTTTGTATCTAATGATATTTAACAAAACTAGTAAACATTATAATTTTTCAACTTTCATTATTATACTTCAGAGATTCTTTTTATAACTATGAATATCAGGCACATATTTCACTGATCATCATAATTCTGACTGCACGGTTGGCCTAGTGGCATTAAGCGGTCGCTGCTGCTTCCTACTGCGCCAAGTGTCGTGGGTTCAAATCCCACGTGGGATAACACTGTGTGTGATTCACAATTTGTTGTTCTGAGTCTGGGTGTTCTTTGTGTCCGTTTCATGTATGTTTGTAAAGTCCCCCGCGACATAGGAATATGTATTCCTAATGCGGGAGTTGTCTATAAAAAAAAAGAAAAAAAAAAAACCTCAGTAAAAAATATATATGTTGTAGTGTACATAAAATACAAAGTTATTTTTAAACAAGAATAACAATTTACGTTTGGATTTTCAGCTCCGTAAGAAATATTAGTATCAATTTTTAAAACCCCAAAGTAGTTTCGACAATTTAGCCAACGGAGTGGGCCCATCTGTTTTAGTAATGGCTTCAATGTAGCTGTAAAGTATCAATTATATCGGAAAAATGTCTGCATTGAATTGATTTCTTGCATTCATCATCATCAGGTTAAGCTTAAAGTGTACTACCTGAAACGCATTATTTCAAAAGAACGAGACGAAACCTCTTAAATCTGTTTATTTTTAAATGGAATTATCTTATTTCGAAGAATTCATCTTAGCATCCTAACGAAATAAAGACTTTAGAAAGTTCCACAACTAACTTCTCTTTAATACTAAAGAATCATCTTCCGAGCCATTATTCCCAAGTTTATTTGGGGTCGGCTACTAGTTCAACCGATTTTACCTGATTTTCAGTTTTTCCACGGAGCGACTGGCATCGGACCTCCGCAACCCTAAGGGAGGACTGAAATTCAAAGATTGAACTAGTTGTCAGTATATTTGAAGGCACTGACTTCCCAATAACGATTGCCATAGATATTTATGACAACCGGGACCGACGGGTTTACGTGCTCTCCGAGGCACGGGCGTGAATCACCGCCAAACTTCCAAACTCCGGGCAGCTATTAGGAATTTCCTAAGAAAATCTCAAAAACACTAACCAAAAATTTGAACTAACAATTAAATTTTATGTTTCCCAAAGTGCCAGATTACGAGAAGTATACTGAACCAAAGTGTTGTGCAGATAAAACACGAATGTGCAGGAAGTGCTTTAAGTCCGTCCGATAAGCAAGCACTTATCTAAAGAGACGCTTTAAAGCTTTAAACGAGGTTGAAAGTAATGCAAGCACCTTTTATACCTAAAGTAGACGACCCTAATGACATTCTTTCATTATTATTAGTTAGAGTTGTGTTAGATAAAAAGTAAGTTAAATATTTAAAAAATGGTTTGATAGTTGTTCAAATTTCTCGAAATTAAACCTGATTACTTGTCTTTTTCATCTTTGATTGCAGTGATGATTTCAGTAAAATTTCGTTGTTGTTAAAATAACAAGTGTGTGTCAGACCACGTATAGAATAATGTTCCGTAGTCTTCCATAATGACACTCCAATAGATAATTGTTGTGCCATTGCCATGCCATTAATGTTTAAAAAAAAACTTGCCCTTTAACTTTTCACTGCTTTTATTTAATAATACCATAGACGCGAAAAAAAATCATTACAACTTTATGTGTAGCTCAAATAAAAATATTTTTCGGTACTTTATTGTAGCACTTTATCGACGTGACAAAAACAAATATTCACGCAAAGTTTTATCTTTCTAGCACTAACCATTCAAACGGTAAGTTCAGGACGGACGAACGGACATGACGAAACTATAAGGGTTCCGAGTTATTCACTACGGAACGGTTTCAAAACGGTTTCAAAGACTTTAAAATTCGACCTTAGAATATGTGTACTGTAGTTACAGTCGGTGTTTTAATTGATAAATGAAACAGGATGAAAATATCATCCTAATAATGACTGCATTCTTGCAGTCGTATTTCGTTGGTGAGTGTGAGACCGGAGGCCCAATCATTCTGCATCATTCTCCCGCCCTTCGAAGGCCGGGAGAATGATGCAGAATAATCTAACCAAGCTGCCATGGTAAGGGTCACCATGCTACATTGCCTACCCTCACAATAAGCATGGTGACCCCTACTCCTGGATTCTACTCATGCTTTCCATCAGGCAGAGTAGAGTCACTTTGGAAGGCTTCAATATATATATAAAAAAAAAATATTATACTTTATCAGGAGCTCATCTATAATTTTTGAAAAATTATTCCCTTAAACCACTGACAAGAATGTAAACTCACTGCAAAAACATTTAGATTTAGAAGCTTTATTTTGCTTTAATATTTGTGAAAGCTTTTTGTTGTATGTTGAAAATAACAAGGTATGTTAGAACATATCTCAAAGAGTATTTCAATTTTTTGAAACGCGACGAGTGGGAACCTTTACCTTGTGTCTACTCAATTTAGCTCTATATGCTTTTCAAAGGAGAGGCCTATGTCCAGCAGTGGACTGTTAAAGGCTGTTGATGATTGATGATGATGCTTTTTGGCTTTGAAATGGTTAACGATATACGAAAACGAATTAATTATTGTAAAGGTGCTCGTAAACGGGGTATTTTTTTAACAATTTCTTGCTACAATATTATAGCCTCCAAGTTGCTGATTATATAACTCAACACAGTGCAACAACTGCTGCAATATTGCTGTATAGCCCGGCGATATTGTCAATTTATTTCAAGCGACTTTAGCAATGACAATTTTAACCACAGACGCATACAATTTTAATTATTTTATGAGGTAGTATTAAATATTCTGGCAATCTAACACACTACGTCATCTAGTCCAAAGCTAAGTAAATTGTATTATGGCTACTAGACAACTGAAATAAATACATAAACATATACAGAACTAGAAAACACCCAAACTCCGAAACAAATAATTGCGGATCATACAAACATTTGATCCGACCCGGGAATAACAATATAAGTAGTATGATTATTTGGTTAACGTGTTTGTCTGCCGTATTAATTGGAGAAGACATTTATGTTTTTACCGGCATTTGCCCGCGTGTATGTATATCGGTCATCACAGTAAAAAGTAGCCCATGGCCTTTCCCAAGGTTCCATCTATATCTATAGCAAAGTTCATCCAAATTTGTTCAGCGGTTTAGGCGTGAAAACGTAACAGACAGAGTTACTTTCGCATTTATAATATTATTAGGGATTAGGGATATAACATCATGTTTGAAAAATGGGAAAAGATTCATTGATGCAGCGGTCCAAACGAACAAGCGGTCAAAATTGATAAAAACATTAAAATTAGTCTGTGGAAGAACGAGTATCGTATTCTTCTAACACAAACGGAGGATCCTCCCTTCGTGATAGAGGAACGCAAAATCCGTCCCTCTACAAGTCCATTGATTTAGGGGGACTGTAATGGCATATAGTTGTATCGAAAGTAAAGGTCAAAATAGATATTTTAAGAAACAGCGACCTATCATCTCTATATACAGTGCAGCGAAAAATTACACAATATTCAAGATCTCCAATGCACACAGCTTTATATATATAATTCTTCTGTGAGTGTGTATGTCACTGAACTTCTCTCAAACGACTGGACCGATTTTGATAAAAATTTTTGTGTGTGTTCAAGGGGATCTGGGAATGGTTTAGATTCGCAATTGGACCCGGTAGGTGGCGCTGCGATCAAGTTATGGAATTTTAAAGTTGGGCGGTACGAAGTTCGCTGGGTCATCTAGTATTTATATAAAGGAACATTACAATATACTCGTGACAAATAATTACAATTGAAATTTCAGGTCAGCCTTTCGCTACTGTATTTACTCTTGTAACTAAACTTAGTCTATAACAAATTTATGGTAATAATGTAATTTACAAAGGTGCCTCACGGTTGTCGGTTGGCCGCTTTTCACACTTTGCTCTGTTTGAAACTATTTCCATAACGCGCTATACAACATAACCACCTCATAAGTTGTGAGGTAAACTGACCAAAATTGAAAGTTTAAAGGACAATTTTCAGTGCAGGTGTATTGTGCAAAATATATTAAAGATAGACTTTTAACTTTCGTATTAACTGATAACATGTTATTAAGTGATAATATTATTATGTTGATGTCAACATCTTGTGTTCAAAAAGCAGTATAAAGACGTGCACGCGTCAGCCTATATGTAATATCGGCTATTGTACCCTTAATAATACTACTCCGTAAAGAGTTGTGTGTAAAATATTTTGCATTCAGTGAGCACACAATCAATCATACCCTGTTTTGTTACCCTTAGGGTTGGAATTCTTTTTCCAAATTCATATGAGACCAACTTATTACACTTTAGACAAAAAAAATTTATTAAAATCGCGCTACTCTGTAAAAAGTTGAGCATTTTTTTTTTTTTTTTTTTTATTTATATAGCCTACCAAAGTGACTCTACCCCGCCTGATGGAAAGCATGAGCAGAATCCAAGAGTGGGAGAAACCACACATCATTGCTGCGAATGCAGACAGTAAAGTATGGCGGCCCACACTATGGCGGCTTAGTGAGATGCTTTTTCACGCCCCGCTTAAAGGACCCGGGATCATAGTGGGAAGGAAACACGTGAGCTGGTAGCGAGTTCCAGCTTTTGACTGCTCGGCATAAGAAGGAAGAGCGAACCGCTTCGTTCTAGTGCGTATTTCCTCCACTCTGAAGCGTAGATTTTTTATTTATAATCAATAAAAAATCTACGCATGAAATTGAGAACCTCTTCTGTTAAAAATAAGAATTAATTATACAGTGAAGTAGTATACAATGACTAGTATGAATATAAATATAATACACAATATAAATGGCTCATCACGAAAGGGTAAACCGAGGTGTTTTCAGTGCCTACATAACCTAACTACTGTTTTAGTTTCATTTACGTAATAGGGTTAGGTCTACTACCGTCTAAGGGCACGTTAGAGATTTGACGGGTTAGTCCCTGCCCTGTAACTGTATTTATACGTGATCTCGTTAATCTTTATATATATCTATATTAACTTTAATTTAATAGTATAAAGAGGAAAGATTTGAATGTTTGTTTTTTGTTTGAAATAAATGGCCTCGGGAACTACTAACCAATTTGAAAAAATCTTTCACTCTTTGAATCGCATCTTATCCCTTAAGAACATATGCTATGGAATATTTTCAAAAACGTAAGGGATATATAAACTTCAATAATGTAACCCAAGGTGTAAAAAAAATATCACAAAAATCCCCTTTTGCGTACGCTGCGAAAACTATTGACAATAGAGCAAAGTGATGTTATTTCTATGACAGAAATAGTTTAGTTAGTTAGTTTTTTTTGCTTTTGAAAACTCGACAACCGTTATTCAAACCAGATTTTTGCAGACAACCCCATATCATCGTATTCGAAATAAAACAACGCCTATTTTTTATTTTGATATAAAATGTATTTATTAAACAGTTGGGTGATTATAAATAGTATCGAGGCACCTATTTATACCTGCCAACCCAGTACAGGAAACAAGTAGACCACCCAAATATTCTATAGGCTTTATACCTTCGGTTGGTATTAGATATATTCGTAAAACTCATGAGTACACTGTTTAATGAAAAGTCAATATTCAATTTTTAATTATTATTGTCTAGCCAAGAATTTTTTAGCCAACGGGTGGGTTGGTTACAAAATTTTGGTTGGCGTCATGTTATGTATTATATTAAATTTCACATAAAATATTTTGCATTCAATAAACATATGGGTGAAGGGCGTTTCTAATCGTCTCCTCTACTATAATATATGGTTTCAAGAGAAGCTCTGATCCAGTAAATTTGATGACTTATGTTTTGTGGATAGTTATCTCTTTACAAAAAATACCATTTATGGTGACACGAGCGTTACGACAAGTGTGATTGAGCGGGGCCAACGAGTCGCATCTTCTCCCTTCCTTTACAGTACAACACGTGCTGGACTTGGAAGTCACCGCTTCAGGGTAGAGGAAATACGCACCAGAACGAAACGGTTCGGCTCCTCCTTCTTATGCCGAGCAGTCAAAAGTTAGAACTCACTGCCAGCCTACGTGTTTCCTTCCCACTATGATCCCGGGTCCTTTAAGCGGGGCGTGAAAAAGCATCTTACTAGTGTGGGCCGCCATACTTGACTGTCTGCATGTGCGGCAATGATGTATGGTTTCCCCTACTCTTGGATTCTGCTCATGCTTTCCATCAGGCAGGGTAGAGTCACTTTTGTAGGCTAAATATAAAAAAAAAAATGTGAAACAGGTTAGAGATCAAAAAATTAAAAAGATCATATCGCGTGCACATTTTTTCTCTTTCTCTCTCTCTCTCTCTCTCTCATAGCCAGTTATATTTAAGACACGGTGCAAGCCTATTGTCTGTATTCTGTATTTACTTCGGACGTGTGGTCTGAATTTTTCACACTCGATTTTTTTTATTCCAGGATGACTCTCGAGGTGCATTAGGATCATTCTTACAAGTGTTCATCACATTCGGTTTCCTGTTGGTGTACGGTATTGGTCCTTTCATCATATCATATGTATCATTTATGGGTCTTTCCGTGCGATTTTTTAATAGGTTACCAGCTAGTGTTATGAGTCTATCAGTGGAAAAGTTTAAAAATGTAGTCAAAACTTATCTTATACGTAAAGGTTATTATACAGTTGACGAATTTTTAAATGATAAAGAAAAATGGATTTGACTACTTGCTCCTTATCATTTTATTCTACTCATGTGAATGTTGTTATCACATTGTTTAAGAACATGATTTTACTTTTGTAAGTAAAGATTCTACGTGACTAATAAAGGCCATTCTTCTCTTTCTTTTGATCTTATAATTAATATTTTATATTTAATCTTTTGTTACCAGTAATTTGGCCAATATTTGAGCACATATAATTTTTACCTTTGTTGTAAGTAGATGCTCCTACTATGTTGTACCCACTGAGGCTGTTGTTTTTTTTTTTTTAAATTAGCATAAGTTCTAATTTTTAATTACTATAATTTGCATCAGTCCTCTAACATGGTGTATAGTATATTAGTGGCAGCACCTTACCCCCATATCAGGTTTATTATATTAAACATTAAAACTATGTAAACATTGGCGATTTGAAAGGAGTGGCCGCGAGTTTTTATTGCCATGTTCTTTTTCCGGCTCTACCTATTGTTTGCGAACATGGCATAAATGTACATGTAGAATCTTGACCTGTCACAAGAGATGTATTGCATCCTAAGTGAATAAAGAATTTTGAATTTGAATTTGAATTACCTATTAAAAATTATACCAAAACTAAAACAAAACAGTAATTGGTAATTTTATCAAATATTTTTCATATTAATTTACTATAAATAAGCCCCAATACAAAGTGTTAGGGGTGTTATAAGTTTCAAGAGAAGAGAAGATAAGATCAAGAAATGTTTATGTAAATATATTATACTTTTTTCATAACTCCCAAATGGATTATTTTGTATCATTCTAAGCATGGAAAGTCTTCCAACTTAGGGTTTTTACACACAAATTTATTTTTATTTTTTTGGGAAATACCTGCGAGTATATGTTCCCGTGCCGTCCTTAGGCGGATGGCAAGTTTTCATCAATATGATTATAGAGGGCCAGATACCTATTGATTCCCTGGCATCTTTTTTAAGAAAGTTATAGTTCTATCAAGTGCACTTGATAGAAGAAAATTTACTTATTTGCTAATTCTGTACTTGAACGGACATGGTGGAATAATGACTTGAATGTATCGCCAATTTATCTTACAACGCTGCAGGGACTCCAGAACAGACCAGATCTTAACCGAGTCGAAGGCCTCCTCTGTGATGGAGTAAGTTTATGAGTATGTCTAAGAGTATATAATCTTGTGAGATCTAACAATAAACACAGTATTGAATCAACCTTTGTCGTATCATTTACTCTCCCGGGTGCGCCGTCCTTACATGGCGACCCTGCCAGCGCAGTAGTAATGTTTACATTCCATTGACCAAAAGCGGCAAGAAAAACAGCTACAATGGAGTCCGACACAATATCACTACTCATCGCAAGAATAGCAACTGTATTGACTACAAAAAAAATATAATGGGATCGACTAATACGAAGGAACAAGTAATAGTCCCACAAAACGCGGCTGGGGGCTCAAATAGCGCCGAAATAAATCAGCTTCTCAGCCATGCCAGCACATCCAGTACAATTTTGTTGGTATTGGTACTAGTACTGTTGATAGCATTGTTGTATGGAGCCTACACTATATATAGAAAATGCAATAGGAGATGGATCGTGAAAGAAATACAACGCGACAGATCGAGGTTTTCCTTTTGGAGAAGGAGAGGAGAACGAAATAATGATATAGAGTTGGATAAGAGCCAAAGGAAGGAGACTGGGTAAGAATATCCATGTACAGATACCGTAACCCCCAGATACCAGTGCGCGATTTTTTTTTTCTCGTTTGAGTGATGATATATTATGATTAAGTGCGCGTATACTCGTATAACCATTTAGAGACTATAAGTTATAAGGAACTTTAAGCGTTATAGTGTATAATATTACACACTAAAATGGTACGTATTTTTTTATTATATTATAAAAATAAAGGATTTCGATGGCAGACCAATTAAAAGACTTATATGATAGTTTGTACAACATTCGTAAATACTTACCAGACTATAATGCATTTTTAACTAATTTATCTACCATCGAAACTTTTTTAAAAGTGAATGTTTAAGTATCCCGGCACTGTGTGATAATTTCGAGGATTTGTACAAATATATTGTAGATTGATGCTCACCGGAACCGTGTACGTCTGTAAAAATGGGCTCTACCGGAAAATTTGATTTAAAAGTTGCTTTAAGTTTATTGCCAGTTTGTTCAGATAACGAGGCCAGCATAAAACAAGGTATAGGTCGTGGACGAAACAATCAGTATCATCCGGCTTCCCAGAGCAGCCAGCATTCCCATGTTTGGAGAGGACAGCAGACGAGTTCGGCCAGGTACACCAGGTCATTTAACAGGAATCGAGGTAGGACTAATTTTAATCACTATAGGTCCCCCTATAGGTATCAGCAGACAAGGCAACACATACATACTTTGACGAACTCAGATTCGCAAAATAATTCTTCGAATGAGCAGAATTCTCAAAACGAAAATCAGTTTTTTCGTGACTAAAAATATATTTTCCTCACCTAATGATAATAATGTAAGTTTTGTAATAATGACATCATATAATCATTATGAGTATAAGTTGTTAGTCGATACCGGGGCATCAATTTCAGTCGTCAAGTATAAACATATTGTCGAACAAAACATTCCAATCCATAACGAGACGATAATTGTAAATGGTATCGGAGGCAAAGTGCAATCTATTGGATATGTTTATTTAAAGTTTATTAATGGTAATCAAATACTTAATCATAAGTTCTTTGTTTTCAAATCTTTGCCATGTAAAGGTAGTGGCATACTAGGCCAAGACTTTTTAAGTAAGTACAAGTCAGTTTTGAATTACGGTAACCGGAGTTTGTTACTATGGAATAATAATTTCAAAATATTTTTACCTTTACTCATGGAAAATAACTCTATTAATATACCGGCGAGATCCGAATCTATTCACTTTATACGGGTAAAAGAAACTGACGAATGTGTAATTAGTGCGTCAGAGGTGCATAAAGGGATTTTTATTGCAAGTTCTTTAGTTAAGCCAAAAAACGGAAAAATCCCAATACGTATTTTAAATACTACTGATGCAGATTTAGTTTTGAATTCAATAAACCCAACTATTTTTAAAGCAAGTGAGTATGAGGTTTGTTCTTTTTTAGAAACTAATAATAATGCCAATCGTGTCAAAAAATTATTTTCTTTTTTATCCTTGAACCATTTGAATAAGGAAGAACAGTTATCCATTGAATCAATTTGTGCCAAATACTCGGATATATTTTTTCTACCAGGCGATAAGTTAGGTACAACAAAATTATACGAACATACAATAACTTTAAAACCAAACGTCGCCCCAGTGTACGTCAAGCCTTATAGATTGCCACATTCACAGAAATCCGAATTGAAAAGACAGGTGGACGATTTATTACAACAGGAAATTATTGAACCTTGTTCTAGTGAGTGGTCCAGCCCGGTTCTTCTAGTACCTAAAAAAGCGGACTCCAATGGGGAAAAGAAATGGCGGTTAGTCATAGACTATCGTAAACTTAACAATTGCGTACAAGACGATAAATTTCCATTACCCAATATTGCCGATATACTAGATTCCCTGTGTGGATGTATTTATTTCACACATTTAGATTTGAACCAAGGTTATTATAATGTAAGTCTTGAGAAAAATTCTAGAAAATATACATCGTTTTGTGCCGGTGGTGGCCAGTATCAAATGACAAGAATTCCGATGGGACTTAAGACTAGCGGTAGTTCGTTTTCACGTATGATGACCCTAGCTATGACTGGATTATCATACGACAAATGCTTAGTATATTTGGACGATTTAATCTGTATGGGTAGAAATCTTGCTGACCATAATAAAAACCTTATAGAAATTTTTGAAAAACTACGTTTCGCGAATTTAAAATTAAACCCCTCAAAATGTAATTTTTTAAAAAAGGAAATACTTTATTTAGGCCACGTAGTTTCAGGTGATGGTATATTACCTGACCCCGAAAAAATTAATATTGTTAAAAATTATCCAGTACCAAAAAGTACGGACGAAGTAAAACGTTTTGTTGCTTTTGCGAACTATTATAGAAAATTCATCAAAGATTTTGCTAAACAGACATATTATTTAAATCTTTTATGTAAAAAAAAATCGAAGTTTATTTGGGATACTAATTGTCAAAATTCATTTGAAACTTTAAAATCTAGTTTAATATCACCACCTATACTTCAGTATCCAGATTCTTCAGAACATAATCAGTTTACGGTACAAACAGACGCATCCGGATATGCAATAGGTGCAGTTCTATGTAACTCAGACGGCCGACCCGTAGCTTATGCTAGCAGAGGACTCAATAAAGCGGAAAAGAATTATCCCACAATAGAGAAAGAGCTTTTAGCTGTGGTTTGGGCAGTTAAGTATTTTAGACCTTACTTATATGGTCGTACATTTAAAATACTCACCGACCACAAACCTTTAGTATATTTATTCAATTTAAAAGACCCCTCAAGTAGACTATTTAAATTTAGATTAGTTTTAGAAGATTACGATTATGTAATAGAGTATGTGAGAGGAAAGGAAAACGCGGCTGCAGACGCATTATCCAGAATAAGAGTTTCTTCGGAACAGTTGAAAGAAATGAACAAATGTTTAAATGTAATGACGCGCGCGCAAATGAAGAAGTTAGATAGCCCAGCTCCAACGGATGGTATGTTGCCCAGCGATAATTGGCCTGATCAACCAAAAGTCGTGGACACGCATTTCCAGCCGAGGGACGCTGTAGAATTAAGATTTATCGATAACATTACCTACAACCGATTTAGAAGAGATAATCTAATTAGCCTAGAAAGTAAATGGTTAATCTATAGTGAAAATAAAAAATCTATTTACATAAAACCAGTATCTCAATCACAAATTACGCGAGCCGTGTTTGCGAGAGAACTGAATGAATTTTGTGAAAAGTTAAATATAGTAGAAGTATACTTAATAAAAAATAAAAATAATAATATATTTGTAGAAAAACTCGTCTCTGAAATAAAGAGCTAAAATAACTGGAAGGGACCCAGGTTATGTATATTAAAAGATGTCGAGAGAATAGAGGAACAAGACGATAAAAGAGTGATACTCAATGACTTTCATCTCTTGCCCACAAGTGGCCATGCGGGCATGAGACGAATGTTAAACAATATTAAAAAATATTATTTTTGGCCAGGTTTAGACGAAGATGTAAATAAATTTGTTAAAAAATGTTCTCAGTGTCAAAAACACAAATATACAGTCCAAGTGAGAGAACCAATGACGATTACGTCAACGGCCCACTCAGCTTTTGATAAAATCTTTTTAGATTTAGTAGGACCAATAGATAAAGACGATTGTAACTATTCCTATATACTAACACTGCAATGCGAATTATCAAAATACGTATGTGCCTATCCTTTAGAAACAAAAACTTCGACTGAAGTAGCCAAAACTTTTGTAAATAACTTCATATTACAACATGGTATACCACGGGAGATAGCAACAGACAGAGGTACGGAGTTCATGTCCGAGACGGTGAAACAGGTATGTAGTTTACTTAATATTCAAAAATTTAATTCGACGGCGTATCACCATCAAAGTATCGGAGCTTTAGAAAATTCTCATAAGAGTTTAGGTGCATTTTTGCGAATCCATGCTGAAGGTAAGTCCGAAACGTGGAGCGCTTGGTTACCATTTTGGTGCTTCGCATACAACACGACTGTTCACACTTCCACAAAATTTTCACCCTTTGAACTTGTTTACGGTAAGAAATGCAATTTGCCCAGTAACTTAACTAAATCCGTAGAACCTCTTTATAATCATGATAGTTACCCGCTTGAACTTAAATACCGATTACAGGTTTCTCAAACCGAAGCGCGAAAGAATTTAATCTCTAGCAAAATAGAAAGGAAAAGTAGGTATGATAGATATGTCAATCCCATACGCTATAAGCCTAACGATAAAATCTTATTAAAAAATGAAACTGGAAATAAACTCAAACAACTATATTCCGGCCCATATACGGTGGTCAGAGATTTATCACCAAATGTTGAAATTGAATTAAATGGTACAAGCAATATTGTTCATAAAAATAGGACAAAATTATATTATGTTTAGCATTGTGTTTAGCCTTTAGTAGTAAATATAACTAGCGTTAAGATATTATGCAATGTTATTGTGCTAAGATAATGCACGCCGTACGTATTGTGTTATAAAGATTCGATTGATCAGCAGTAAGTTGAGCTGAACTTGAATCGCGAGAACGCAGATTCAAAGTCAAATATATCTTTGCACTATGTATTATTGTTATTAATCAATGTAACCTAATAATGTAATGGTACCTATTATATTTGTATGTTTATATAATAAAATATTAAGTATTGTAATCTTTTTAAATTTTATGTTTCAATTTATTCTTTGTATAACCTTGTTTTTGTATTGTTTAAAAAAAAAAAAAAAGTTACCTACGTATTTAACAATAAAATAAAATACATTGTTGTATTTCTATTTTATTTTTGTTTTATAGGGGAGATGTGATGGAGTAAGTTTATGAGTATGTCTAAGAGTATATAATCTTGTGAGATCTAACAATAAACACAGTATTGAATCAACCTTTGTCGTATCATTTACTCTCCCGGGTGCGCCGTCCTTACACCTCATAGACCACGAACGTTAGGCACAGGGTCTGATTGTACTCGTCGGTCTTCTGTATTATCTGCCACACTGTGTGAATATAGTTTATAGTTTAACCACTTCAAAATCCAGCTTGCTCCCGTAGTTGAAATTCGTCCAGTCTTCGCGCAAGACTGTCTGTGATGACTATTAAAAATAGTTTGTAGATGTGGCTTAATGGGTCGATAGTTCTTCAACATGGTTTTATCACCCTTTTTAAAGAACAGCTTGACAAAACTTCTAATCCACATCCTCCAGAGTTCCCCCTTCAAACAGGACAACGTTGAAGAGCTTTTGGCGCTCCCTCAGTACGGATTACAGCTTTGCCAATTTTAAGCTGTTTAAGAACCATCTCGATTTCATCGGTGCTGACTTTTGGCAGGTCATCGGTGCTCGATCGCACTTTCAATGGATATTGGAGCACTAAAGGTGTACGTGTCATACGAGTTTGATGATCTCTCGGTTCAGCATCTCTTTGCCAAAGAAGTAACGGGTGGGTTTTCACACCGTTTCCTCATTAACCCTAAAGTACCCTCTGAAAGTTTTGACTTCCTGCCTCAGGCTGCAGTAGACAGAATTTCCTACCTTCTTCCCTGCCGATCCTAAACACATTTTAGAGGTTCTGGTTTACTTCTAGTAGTTCCACGGTAGTCAATCGGTTTTACAGGTTTGACTGGAACGTTTCAGATCCTATCATGGTTTGGAGTCAAGTTGGTTTAGTTGCAGGCAAAAATGTTTAAACAGTATATATTTTAAACAAAATATACAAACGTAATCAACCATTTTTGTAGGTTCAACATAACGGAACAATAAAAGGTTAATCACGCCGATTCACAACTCCCTGTTAATTATGAGCTATGGCCAGAAGCTACGTCAATTTATTCGTTAACACAGTTTACCGTAATAAATAAATATGGTCGCCTCAAAGTTGCGTAATTTAAAGGTCGAATGTAATAAATGTTATGGCATGTCTTGGTACTAAATTGTCTAATAATAACATTTAGTTTCACAATAAGAAGGCTTGTATTGCTACTATTTAGAGAAGTGTTAAAAAATGAAATTTATTCATTATTCAATTAATGTGTTCTGATTTTCTATAAAGCCTCCTACTCGTCATCATCCCAAATTTTAATTAATTTACCTTTAATAGTGTGCTGAGAAACGTAGACTTCTTCTTAGAAAAGTGAAAAATCTGCTGACGTTTGCCATTTTCTATCAGTTCGTATTACGTTATTACTTTATGGTTGTATGATCTTTATGTTTATATATTATCTGCAGATATTTGTTTCTGAGTTTGGGTATATAATATGTACGTATTTATAAGAAAAGTACATGTGTATTAATATCAGTTATCTAGTACCCATAGTACAAGCTCTGCTTAGTTCGGGACTACACGATGTTGTGTATCGGATATCCGAAATATTTATTTATTTATTATAACTTTTAATGAAAGGAATAAGCAAACAAATTAGTAAGTATTCTTCAACAACCCATAACGCTCCACTGCTGGACACGAGTCTCCTCTCAGAGAGGGTTAAGACCATATGTCCCCACACTGGCCGAGTGCGATGTTTTTAAGCCACCCGAAGGCCTCCAACTAGGTTTCACGACTGTTATCTTATAACAACCGGGACCGACTGCTTAACGTGACCTCCAAGTCACGGAAATGCTCATAACATATCATGCCACAATCGGTCACCCGTCTAGGTGCTGACCGCGCCGTCAGTGCAATACCGGTATTGGTACTAATCACCTAAGGCTACTTGGCTATGAACGCTTAGTATTTTGTATTAGCTTAAGTTCTACGCATCTAGTCTTTGACAGGCAAACGCAATTTTATTTATTTGTTTTAAACTTAATGCACATGTTGTACAAAGGCGGACTTAATGCCATGAGGCATTCTCTCCGAGTCAACCTTCAGATGTTGTAGAAATGTGATGCGATAGGTGCAGAGAAAAAAAAACCGTTACTGAGAATAAATATGTAGCAAGTGGCAAAGTACTACTTATATATCATTTTATAGACAACGAAAGTTTAATGATTATGATTAACTTTGCTTAACTTAACTTTGTTTAAGTTTGCTTGTATACCTTGAACCCTAATAAGTAATCTGTGGAAAACGTAGTAGGTAGTAGTTTTTTAATAACAAACCTATGTACATTTTATATACTACTGTTTGTGTTCCCTAACTGAATAAATAAATAAACTATGAAAAAAGAGATTAGCCTACTTGAATGTAATATTTAAATACATATACTATATACGAGATATTCCTAAATACACATACATATATACTACTACTACTAAATATATATAAAACTACATACACATACATTAAAATAAAAATATACACACGGGTACTATCGTTGTAGCTGTACTGCCAATTCGCTTTGATTCTATTATATATCTTATTATATTATATATTTTATTATATATATCATAATATATCTATTTATATATGTATATCGAATTTTTTTCTACACATTTAATTTTCTTACGTTTTTATAGCATTATTTTCTTATACCTCTGCTTCTAATTGAGTTACACGATTCTTTTTTGTCTAAGAACACTCATTTCAACAAGTTCTTAGATTTAAGCTCTGTCCATTTGGAAATGAAGTTCGAGAGAGGTTCAAAATGGAATGAATTTCAAGCGAGTTGGTCGCAATTCAAGCCTTATACAAGTACTGATTGGGTTTAACATACATGTGGTACTGACAGCCTGAAGCATACCATTTCCTTGCACAGACACCGGTTTGCTTCAAGCACTTAAGCTTAGAGAACTATCATTAACACTTGCAATAGGTTCAGAGTACATAATAATATAATATTGTAAAGTTAATTAGGCACATTTGTTTAGTACTAGTAATTGTAGTGACATTAATATGATCTTCGTCTTATATACATATCTAAACTAAATCTCAAAATAAATTAAAAGCAAACAAATTGGGAAATTTGAATGCGAAATTCAGAAAAATGTTTTGGTATGTTCCACAAACAAATCCAGTGACTGTTCATTATATAACATAATTGGTTTATATAAACACCGAATATACCTACTTATAGAAATGGCAAAACATTGTAAATTCTGACGAATATATTAATTATTTCGTGCCACGCCATATCGTCATTAGAAATAAATCAATTAGCTGAAATGAGACATGACTACGCATAGCAATGAGGTATCTATTTCAGTTATTCATTTCAAATAACCTTGTGATGTTTGGATTTGAATGAAATCATACCATCATGAGTTCTAAATTATCTACTTCTTTGATATGAAAGATGTTTTATTTATCTAAAAGATATAGAATACTCCTATATTGTGGGGACTTTGTAAAAATACAATAAACGGACACAAATATTTCTTAGACTCAAAACAACAATTTATATCCATATATATAAAAATGATATGCTGTTCGTTAGTCTCGCTAAAACTCGAGAACGGCTGTACCGATTTGGCTAATTTTGGTCTTGAATTATTTGTGGAAGTCCCAAGAAGGTTTAAATGGTGAAAATAAAAATTAATTGCAATTTTTTACTTATTATTACTTTATACAAAAGTCTACGAAGTCTGCCGAGTCAGCTAGTATCAAATAAAATGATATCGGTGTGACCAGGGCGTAACTGCCAACACAAAAGATCAACCTCAAATTAAAGCATTTTTGCTGTCGTGTTTCGCTGGTGAGTGCGAGATCGGAGGATACAGAATGATGCATCTCACTAGGCTGCTATAGCTATATATATTATATTATATTCAATTAGATATTAAAAAAAATCTGCGAAAGCAGTCTCTTCAGTCAAAGAGATCCGACAAAGATAGTTGTGCCAAAATGCAGGACTGCCCTTTATCACAAAAATAGCATGTTCATGTGTGTTAAGGTTTATAACAAACTGCCCCAAAAGCTAAGAGAACTGCTATTAAAATTGTTTAATGCACGCCTAAAAAAATGGCTAACTGAAAAATGTTTCTACACCATTAAAGAATTCTGAGAGTCTAGAATATAATAGAATTGTATAGATATAGCTATATCTGTTTGTAACATTGATTTACCTTTTGTTTTCCTTAGTCCTTTTCTTGATGTTAGAATTATATAACGACAGCAAATTTAATGAATAATAAATTTTAAAATTATAAGTTAAGTATGTAAGTGAGTTCTAATCTAGTTATCGAAGTGTAATACCTAAGTACATAGTTATATTTTAAGTAGATTCCTTTCACACAATTATTACTTTTTAAATATTTGCATGCTATCTATATGGCGAAATGTGTCTCGCACTTTAAACATTAAAACCACCTATTGTAAAAACCACATTTTATGCAAATAAAGATTATTATTATTATATTATTATTATTATTAATATAAGGATGGTGACCACTATTCTTGGTTTCTATCGATGCTTTCCATTAGATAGAGAAGAGCCACTTTAGCAGGTATATATATGTAAAAAAAACACTTATACAGAAACCAGTATAGATCCCTTAATAATTAATAATTAATTAATGCCAATGTGACTTCCTTTGTGATAGTTTTACGTCAGAACTACTTAAACAGTCTATATTTACTAGTCTTTTTTTTGTAGTTTCTCATAACAATCCCAATTTATTAGGTAATTTATATTAATACGACAAAGACATTTACATTGCGTGATGCAGCATTGGTAGTGACTCCGTAATTTGGTGTATTTTCGTTTGGTGACATTAAGAATGTTAAAGTAGTCACATCATTATCTTTAAAGGCCGTAGGTTGATATTTGGATAAATAATGTATATTTCTAGCCTTCCCAGGCTTCGCCATGTTAATTGTCGTATGCGTCTACCGACCAAGAGCGATGCGCAGGTTAGGCTGCTCTTGGGAATTCTTATATGAAATTCTTATTAGCAGCCCGGAGCATGGAAGATGCTATTATGTTTTTTTTAATATTAATAGTAATATGTATGTATAACTATGAAAACATTTTAATGCACTAAATTAATGAACCAATTTTTATTAAGTTTTCTGTAATTTTTCCTCTTCTGGGGAAGTCTTTTTTAGATAAATTAATGTTTCTTGGAAAGTTTAAAAAAAATGCCTTTTATCATTTCCTGGCAACTTTAATTATGATCTGAGAACTGATACGGTCTTACGCTAAAAGTTTTCAATTTGTAGTATCGAACAATGATATGTATGTATAGTACTATATATTCGAGTAAACACAGCGATCCTTTGTCTGTAATGATCTTCATTATTATTTTAAGTGTGCGTTTCTAGGAATTCACAAGGGTAAGCACCCTTGACCCACTAACATTGCACGCCTCCCAAAGCCTTAATCGAATTCCCTATCCAACGTACATTCTCTTTAATTTTTGCTTAGAAATTTCTCACTTCAATGACATAGCAACGGCTATTTGAAATTCATTGCCAGTTATAAATCTAACGGGCCTAATTTTTTATAAACAAAGACAGAAGTGGATGAGATGCGAAATTTATCAACCGTGTTCTCAGAGTGAGAACATTAAGGCTAGACCTTTGTTAATAGAATTAAGTACCTCATTTATTTTTTGTTCTAAACAAATTATACTTATTTTGTTTTTGCGAACGTTGTTTTTGTAAGCATTTAGAAGACTGAAATGGATCATTAAGATCTCATATCACAGTATACTGGTACTATTATGTATTCTGTGGTAGTAGGAACATCAAAATTATTGCATGAGACTCTTCTTTTGACAATAATAAATAAATATTTTGGACCTAAATAAATATTTCGGACATTTTACATACAAAGACATCTAGTCCCCAAACTAAGCAAAGCTTGGAATATGGGTAACTAGACAACTGATATAAATATATAAACATACTTTTTTTGTAAATACATTCATATTTTACATAGAAAAACACCCAAACTCCGAAACAAATATTTGCGGATCACACAAACATTTGGTCCGACATGAGAATCGAACCCTAGACCTCTTGATCAGCAGTCGCATACGCTAACCACTAAACCAACGAGGCAGTCAAGAAAATATACTACTATTCTACCTTAATTTAAGTAGTTCTATCAGATTGTGTGAGTAAGGAAACAGTGAGAGCACCTGTGTTTGCACACACACTTGTGCACTTGTTATAATGATGATGAACTCGATTGTCTATTATAATCCATTTTGGTCAAAGTGGTCAGTCTCTCTGCAGACCAGTCAACTACGCAAATGACATTATAGTCATTGCACCAGTGGAATATGTCTAGCCTACTACTTCTATACAAGTCATTTCACTGATTTTTAGTTTAGTTAAGAGAGCTTTAAATAAATAAATATTTCGCACATCATCTAGTCGCAAACTAAGCAGAGCTTGTATTATGGGTACCACGACAACTGATATAAATACATAAATATACTTTTTTTCATACATATTATACAAAGAAAACACCCAGACTCCGAAACAAATATTTGCGAATCACACAAACAATTGGTCCGACACGTGAATCGAACCCGAGACCTCTTGATCAGCAGCCGCATACGGTAACCACTTGACCAAGAAGGCAGTCAACAAAATTAGCACCATTTGGTAGTTTTGTAGTCACTTTAACAAGTATATAACAAAATAAAAAGATAACTAAGATAGAATTGAAACCAGTATTGATCTCAAGCTATTAATTAATTTAAAGCTCATTTTGAACTACATTTTAAAACTATTATACTTACTTGAAGTTTTTACTGAGGAACGATTATGAATTAAGCAACTCTTTATTGTTACGAGGAAGCGGATATCCTGTTACAACCGCCTAACGCTTGTTATGGAAATGAGCGTGTATTATGATTTAAAGGGAAAATAAAGAAAAAGTGAAACAGCTTGTTAAATAAGTATAGCTTTCATAGCTGCAACACCCACTCTTAATATATTAGATAGTACCTGTTTTTGAAGATACTTTAGTTGAGACTGAAAAAACATTGTTTTATTCCAAAAACGATTTAGAATCCTTGCTATTCTTTCTCGGTAAGGTAGTTTAGCAATCTAAAAAAAAAAAACTTGACTCGTAACGGTGGTAAGTTATAAAACTATTTTAGTACCATAAATTTAGGACGCATTATGTGATTCGGGTCATGTACAAAAGGTAGTAACTCGATTTTATGATTATATCGGCACATACACGATAACATAACTCATTAAGTTAGGAACACACTGTTTTTTTATTTCAAGATTATCATAAAATATCGTATAAATTTCAGTAACAGATAATTAAACACACACACACGTACATGTGGTACTTTATCACGGGGCCAAAATGCCAGGTTTAACTAACTAACCAGAAATTGAAAATTTGTGGATAGGTTTTTGAAAGCGTTTTTTTCGTTGGTTTCGTGGAAACACTTAGAAAAAAGGGGCCAATTACGAATCGGAATCGCCCATTAAGGGTTCCGTAGAAGCAAGTAATATCATATAAAAGTACTTGTACTTCGTTGTGACTTTGATCGATGTTTTTATAATAGTGTATTGATTGAATGAAAGGTAAATTGCGGTATACGATTTGTGACGTATTAAAAAAAACTACTTACTAGATCTCGTTCAAACCAATTTCCGTTGGTAGTTTGCATGGTAATGTACAACATATATTTTATTTAGTTTTATCACTTTTATTTTAGAAGTTACAGGGGTGGGGGGGGGGCACATTTTTCCTCTTTGGAAGTATCTCTCGCGCAAACTATTCAATTTAGAAAAAATGATATTAGAAACCTCAAAATCATTTTTGAAAACCTTACACGAATGGGTTTGACGAAAAATATTTTTTTTGAGTTTCAGTTCCAAGTACCCCCAATTTTTGTTGTTTTTTTTTTGCTATTTTTGTGTGAAAACCTTAATGCGGTTCACAGAATACATAAACTTACCAAGTTTCAACAGTACAGTTCTTTTAGTTTCGGAAAAAAGTGGCTATGACATACGGACGGACAGACAGTCAGACAGACATGACGAATCTATAAGGGTACCGTTTTTTACCATTATTACCATTAGCTTCGGAACCCTAAAAAGGCTGGCAATGTGACTCTTGAGTTGTGTCTTATTATTAAAAAAACCGAAGCTTAATAGTACATGTGTTAGTAAAATAAATATAAAGAAGACAATAATAGAGATACTCTTAACTACATATCATCTCAAGATAAATTTGTTTCAGGCATTAACAAAATATTTTGAGCAACTGTGTGACCTATATTTTTATATTACCCGTTTCATTGCGATAGCATACGGCAAAGAAATTGCTATTCGGTCTCCTTGTCCCTAATTGGATCGTAACGCTCAGTGGAAAAACTCGATAATATGACAAGCTTTAGTTAGTAGAAGGAATTATTTGTATTTTTTATTTTATTTATTATTTGTAAACGTTATCAATATTACTTATGATTATTTATATTAAAATAATGATAACAGCTATCCAATATCTTTGAACGAGCAATTATTGTATATTTATTTGTGATCTCGGAAGCGGCTGTAATGATTTCGCTGAAATTGGTTATTTGTGGGTTTCCGTGGGTGAAAAATCGATCTAGATTAATCTTATGTTTGGAAAAACGCGAGTTTTTGAGCTTTTATGCCTTTTTGCTTATTACTCTTAGCATTGCTTGCGATATCTAGGTATATCACTCTTTTAGTAACACTTGGTTAGTAGTTAGTACCTAGCACAGCAACACTATAGCTATTTGAGATAATAAAGATGGCGTTGTTAAACAAGGAAATCGCGTGGTTTGTAGGTAATTTCATGTTAAAATAAATAGTAGTAACCGAGCGAAGCACGGTCACCAAGGTACTGTGTTGTTTTATAAAAAAAAAAACTGTCCGGTCGTCATACGAAGGCCTCTGGTAATAAATTTTAAATGTCATGTATGTAATGTCATGTAATTCTTTTAATTTTTAATTTTTTTATAATAATCTTAACAATTAATATGATTTTGTGGTAAGCCTAAAATTTACATTACTTAAAATATAGCTTTATTTGTGGTAACTGGTTATGAAACCGACAAAGTTACTTTGAACAAGTGATATTTTGATGAGTTTTATTACAAATGAAGTGATATACATTTCACACATAAACTTTCTAAGTTATAAATCACTAGTGAAAACTGCCATAGATATCAAAATAAATTTTAAATTTTAAAATGATGATGGCCTAAATTAATTTAACGTTGAAGACTTGAAGTTATGTTTTAGGGATTTGCTACTGCTTTATAAATGCCTATTCGACTAGTCGTTAGCATATACGGCTGCTGATCAAGAGGTCTCGGGTCGAACCAAATTTTCGTATGATATGCAAATATTTGTTTTCGGTGTTTAGATGTTTTCTATATGTATGTACCTACTTACAAAAAAAGTATATAGGTATATATATTGGTTGTCTAGTAACCATAGTACAAGCTCTACTTAGTTTGGGACTAGATGATGTTGTGTGTCGGATGGCCGAAATATTATTTTTTTATATTTCATACATATTTATGTAGGCAACGCCTGTCAAGTTTTGATATATGCATGTTCGATTTAATTTTAATTATTGAGCTCATGGACCAAGAGCCCAGAGCCGCCAGACCTACGTCATTAGTGCAAAGCTGAAATTTTCAATATTATTAGTACAATGTCTCGTTAAGATGTATGTGAACCCATTAGCTTCAAAGCGGGGCCGTTTCTGAGGTAGCGCGAAGTACAGATGGATAAAAACCTTACTTACCTACGTTAAAGGTGCAAAGCTAGTATTTACATATTTTTTCAAGAATATTATTTAAAATTAAAATTCATTACTGCCAGATTCGATTTTGGGTTTGATTTTGACCCACTTTAAACGGCCAGATTTTGTTCAAACTTTGTAGATTTATCGGGGACCGATGACAATACACTAATATGAAAAAAAAAATTAAAAAATCTTTAAACAAATTAGTATTTTTCTAAAAGATTAGTTTTAAAAAAATAATTTAAATGTAATAATTAATTTCAATGTAAAAAGCGTAGGGCGACGATATTGAAATATTGTCAGAAAGCACCCCACGTTTTGTGTGTGTGGGTCCAAGTGGGTCAAAATCGCATCCAAAGGAGTTGGTTACAAACAAACAAACATACAGGTGAAGCTAATAAAAAGCGTGTAAAAACCATTTAATATTTTAAAATTCTATTCTTGAAATAATCCCAAATTTGATATACCTCAGCTTCCTAATTACTACAAATATTTAAAGGTGTCTGGGGGATGATTGGCCCTTCAGATTGGTCTGGCTGCATACAAAGGGTCTTAAAATAGTACCTACCTTAGATAATATGTATAAAATTTAGGTTTGCTACTATAACGTAGTTTACCTAATTTTTTCACATCTTTCAAGACGTCTGGCAGAAGTAATGGCCCACGGAAAGTGTCTGGCAGTAATGAATTTTAATTTTAAATAATATTCTTGAAAAAATATGTAAATACTAGCTTTGCACCTTTAACGTAGGTAAGTAAGGTTTTTATCCATCTGTACTTCGCGCTACCTCAGAAACGGCCCCGCTTTCAAGCTAATGGGTTCACATACATCTTAACGAGACATTGTTCTAATGATCCTGAAAATTTCAGCTTTGCACTAATGACGTAGGTCTGGCGGCTCTGTGCTCTTGCTCTATCAGGAAAATTAAAGAAGTGATATTCCAATGATACACAAAATAGCTCTTCAAGAGACGCTTGTCTTGTTCTGACCGCATGCAACCACACCGTAGCCCTCACCAGATCGTTGAACCACCTTGAGAGGACTTATCACCAATGTGTTTTTCTGTTGAATTTAAAATATTGTATGTATTTTATCTAAATTCATCAAAATGTTACAAAAATACGAGGTAATTTGACTTAATTCTTTATTAAAAAATGTGTTAGGAAAACAGCAAGCGCCCGATTAACTTTTAGAAGGGACATTTGATTATCATAATTTGGTGTTTTTTTGAATAATTCAGGCAAAGGCATTATGTTCCTTAGCTTACGAAGTATGTAAAAGTTTTGGGTCGTTAGGACAAATTCTTCCTTCTAGTTTTGATGTTTCGAATATTTTTATTTTAGAGTATAAATACGATTTTGTAATAGTATAATCATTTATTCAGCGATTAATTTAGTTTCTGATTCTAAATTTATACAATTGACAGCGTTTAAATAAATGCATGTAGAAGTTACATCTACATGTGACTTTCATTTATCCATTGTCGTGTTTTTAGTCTATCTGCTTGTTCCGACTGATATATGGAAGGGCTGGACAGATTTTGAAGGGACTTTGAAGGGACCACTGGCATCTGCCAGTTTTGAGGATTTAGGATTTGAGGATAAGATAGGCGATAGGCGAGGTCGATTTCCACCAGGCGATCTGTCTGCTTGATTAGATTTTCGACTTTAAAATGAAGGATAGGTCCTTCATCCTGCCTAAGTAGGAAACTTAGTTAAATAGTTTTAACTAAGTTTCCTACTTTCCCTAATCTAATATTCTGTACAAGTTAGTCCAAATTACAAAAATATGCATTACGGAAATATCTAACTGTGAAACAGTTCGAAAATTAACCGGACAAATGTTAAATGATGATAAATGATATTTATTTCTGTAAGTAAATCTTTTGAGACATTTTTACAAGTCGGACTTATAGCTAGAAGGCGCCGGCATTTCCTACGACTCACTCTGGGAAGAAACGCCGAAACAAACCACGGAGGTGTCTTTTTTTTTTTTAAGTCCGTGTACAACATTAAAGAGAACTATGTGAGTGCAGTATAGGGTCTGGTTTGGCCTTTTGAAGAAAGGACCATAGTTTTGAGTCGACCTGTCCATACAGACGGCATACGGGCCCCAGCCATCGTGTAGCCTAACCGATGTAGTCAGGATCCACAACCCGGAACGCGACACTGCCGCCAGCAGGACACTTGAGTAGACCGTGGTAACACTCAAAACCACCAGAAAATTACTAAAATATAAAATAACATTACAAGCCTACACTATACTTATATTTACAAACTTACACAAAAAAAAAACAAAAAAAAACTATACAATTCAATTTCATCACTTTAAAATGTGGGAGCGAGCAGCATCAATCCCAAGCAAATTTGTCATTTAAATAATCAGTAACTGTGTAGTAAGCTTTATCACACAGTTTTTGTTTAACTAAAGACTTAAATTTGTTAATACTTAATTCATGAAATTTGCTTGGAATCTTATTGTAGAATCTCACACCCTGACATCGAAAAGACTTGCTTACTTTTTGTAGTCTAGTCGTTGGCAACACGAGTTTATCTTTATTTCTAGTGTTTATATTATGAATCGCTAAACTTTGTGAATAAATGTATATTTTTTGAGATGCGACTGTCATAATACCAATTTCTTTAAACTTATCCCTCAGTGACTGCCTATAACTGAGATTATAAATTGCGCGAATAGCTCTCTTTTGCAACACAAAGATACTTTGAATGTCACTAGCATTTCCCCACAACAAAATACCGTATGACATTACACTATGAAAATAGCTAAAATACACCAGTCTTGCGGTGTCCACATCAGTAAATTGGCGAATTTTATAAACCGCGTATGCTGCAGAACTGAGTCTATTCGACAAGCCATCAATGTGTGGGCCCCATTGCAATTTAGAATCTAGAGTTATACCCAAAAACTTAGTGGTGTCCACAAGATCCAACTCCTTTCCATTTATCAGAACATTAGTTTTTACCTGCTTAAAATTATGTGTAAAAAATCTAATCAATTTAGTTTTTTTCTCGTTTAAAAGCAAGTTATTAACGTTGAACCAGTTCACGACCTTACTATATTACAAATACTATATTACAGAATCTTGTTAAATAAGTACAAAATAGTCATATATTCTTAATTTTCTCAGTAGCTCTCCTGATTTAATATAAAGCTTACACCTTTGTCAGGTAACACAAAAATTAGTACAATACTGCGGATGAGTCCCACAATAATATGGCATTACACTATGAACTGGCTCAAATGAGTAGCTGAAATTGAACCGTGTACCCTAACGCCGTATAATGAATGATGGATTATATTGTCTCTGGTTTTTCTCTCCTCTCATCATTCTTGTGTGTAATGTATAGAATGAAAAAAAAACTGAATGATTTATTGGAAAAGAAATTAGCGCATAGTGTTGTTTTAATTACAAATGAAACCTCGATGAGACTTATTCTAAATGAAGGAGAGAAGTACATATTTTCAACGCAGTCAATTACCTCAAAAGTGTATTGAAATTCTTGTTTCAAAATCTTATGGGTTCACTCAGAGAGAGTTAGGTAATTCTTAGTGAGATTTTCGTTTAAGTAGGTACTTATTTTAATTATTTTTTATATAATTTAGGGTTAGTGAAAATTAAAATCTGATATGTACTTAGATATCTCTAAAATTTAGGGGCTACCTACGTTAGGGGGCTCCTATTAAAGATACGGTTTAAGTATAATTGTTAAAAAAATTGACATTTCATTTCATATTTGTTTATTGATGATTTAAGTTTTGTTATACACAATACTTCTTCAGAAAAACAAAACCATCAGCCAATTTCTACAGTTGTAGATGATTCTAATATGATTTACGGGTACGAGTGCCACGTGATTGGTTCACCACTAATAATATTATACGACCCGTCCTTCCTAATAATTCTGAGGAATTTACGGAACATGTTGGGTAGAATATATTACAAATAGGAAATATTACTCAGTTCTCATGTGGTAGATTACGTTGAATTGGATAAATATTGATTTTAAATTGAATTCTGCCAAAATAACTCCACTCTGTCTGATGGAAAGCATGCGTGGAATTCATGAGTAGTGGTATCGGTAATAAATGGATAATTCCATTGTGAACGCAGACAATGCAGCATGGCGACAATCACTATGAGTTTCTGGTGAGGTGCTTATGTATCGTTAGGCCCCCGGTCTCACACTCACCAAGGAAGTATAGTCTATTGAAATGTTATATTTTTTAGGCCTTACCTTGCGTTTTTTAGAGGACGCAATTTTATTATTTTGGTGTTTAGGGTCAGTAGGGTCAGTGTTAAGCTTGACCAAAGTTGTAGAGAATTGCAACAAAAAATGTTAACAAATTTTGTTATCAAATAAATAGTTTAAGTGATATATGGTAAAAACCATTTCAACCCCTATTTTCAAGATGGCGGCCGTGGGACAAGGGTGGCGACCCCACAAATTTGGTTTTAGCTTAACACTGACCCCCCCCCCTACACACCAAAATAATAAAATTGCGTCCTCTAAAAAACGCAACCCCAAATGTAACTTTTCAATGGACTACTATGACAGCACAAATACTGTCATTTTAAGGTTGCTCTTCTGTGTGAGGATAGTACTACCAGGTCAAGCCGGCACATTCGTGCTGAAATTAGTGTGACTCTTCTACCTAGAAATGTAACGAATATAAAGCACAAATAAATAAAATTACTTTTCTCATAAACCGTTAAATTACTTCAGAAAGTTTAAGTTCATGTTAACAGTTCCCAAGTTATAGTTCTCCCAGTCTCAACACTACTCGAAATTCGAGTTTCGTAAACAAAGTGGAAAGTTAATAACAAGCGTATAAGTACTGCATAAGTTTAATTGCTAACATACTAAGCTGAACATACCAATACGTTTCAACTGAAATATCTCATATAGACTTAACTTGAAAGCTCTTTCTTAAGTTACACACAGTGTGATTCTGTGTGTGTTGTGTGTCTTAACTATTTATTTAACAACACCATACGTGGTGGTATTACCGCAAATATTTAAGGTAAAGGTAGATTTATTTCTTTTTTACTATCTAAAGTGATATTAGTGCCATGTATTCCGATATTTAATTGATCATATCAATATCATTGACTGCTTTGTTAGTCTAGTGGTTAGCGTATGCGGCTGCTGATCAAGAGGTCTCTGGTTCGATTCCCGGGTCGGACCAAATGTTCGTATGATCTGCAAATATTTGTTTTGGATTGTGTTTTCTATGTATAATATGTATGTATTTACAAAAAAAGTACATGTGTATTTATATCAGTTGTCTAGTACCCATAGTACAAGCTCTGCTTAGTTTGGGACTACAACTTGTATATCATGTTGTGTGTCATTCGTCCGAAAATAGGTTATTTATTCTTTAATGAAAGAAAAATATCTTTAAAGCATTATACCAAGAAAATAATTGCTGTGTTCTGCAGTACACAATATCTGCGGAGTAGGTTTACTTTAATTGGTTTACGATAAATGTATAAAAATTTGTAACGTTTGTAATTTTCTTTATTGTTTTATAGACCTCTAGACAAACCCAAGTATATCTAGAACTTTCGTTTTCGATCGTCTTTATTTTCATGCTAACAAAAATAATATCAATAAAATAGATTGATTTATTGAAAATATCTCTTAGCTACTTATTCTAAACGAGCTTTTACTTGCGGCTCCGCCCGAGTGTATGTCGGATATTGCGATTACCATTTTTAGGTTAATATACAGGTCACAAATAATATGTGGCTTTCTATCAGTAAAACAATTTTCAAACTCGGTTCAGTAGATCCAGACAGTATCCCCCACCTTACAAGCTGTCAAACTTTACCTCTTTGTAATATTAGCATAGATGTGCTCCCATTATGCTCAGCACTTTAGAAAACTAGCGTCCAGTGCTAGTATATCTCAATACGAAAACCTTTTCTTCGTCCACTGCTGTTAGAACAAGTTTAGTACTAAAAACTTTGAATAGTGTAAACCTTGTACTTAGAAAATTGCCAATAAAACTTTCACTCCAGTATTGAACAGGAGTAAAAAAGTAATTTGGTAGAAAGACGGCGAACACTTTGAGGATTGCCTACAATAATTTCTTGGCAAAATGAAATTAGGACACTTGATTAAACTTGTCTACAACTTGTGGCAAGACGAGCAAATTAAACAACCCAAATTTTTACATGAAAAAATAACATTTCGTGGTAAGGTTAATAACTTGTTTTTGTTATTCAAATATAAAAGTAACAAATTTATTTCGAAAGTTCTCCCACAAACACGGAAAGTCATTTTTATACAAAAAATTTGTATTGAAAGATTCTTACCTGACTTGACTTGTACATATATTTTATTTATTTTTAAAATAAACTAGCTGATGCCCGCGGCTCCGCTCGCTACCTAGGGGTATGAGAAATAGATGTTGGCCGATTCTCAGACCTACCCGATATGCTCACAAAATTTCATGCAAGTCGGTCCAGCCGTTTCGGAGGAGTATAGGAACAAACATTGTGACACGAGAATTTTATATATTGGACTAGCTGATGCCATGCCTGCGGCTGCGCTCGCATCCTAGGAGTATGAAAAATAGATAGTAGCCGATTCTCAGACTTACTGAATATGCATAAAAAAAATCATAAGAATCGGTCAAGCCGTTTCGGAGGAATATGGGAACAAACATTGCGACACGAGAATTTTATGTATAAGATTTTTATTATATGAGCCTCCCATAGTAGCTTCATTCTGCATAATGGTAAGCTTGAGTAGAATCCAAGAATATACTCTTCTTGACCCACAATATGGTGGTCTATTGAGATGTTGCTGCATCGATCGGAGGGGTCATCACGCACCAACAAAACATGTAAGCAAGAAGGCTGTCATTTTATGTACATTGGTCTTCGATGAATTTGGAGTGAGAAATTTGCCATGAATCAACACATTTATTAGATTTTTTTTAAATTTTAATATGTAATGCTCGACTTGGCAGGGGCTCTCCTGTGCTTCCATACTTAAAATTTCTGATTTATGCAAAAAGTTAACACTTATAGTCGCGTTTAATGCAAAAGTAAAAAAAAAAATTGTTCAATTCCATGTGTCATTCTTAAAGATTCCGTTTCTAAATAATGGAGCCTTTCAAATCTTTTTTCTCAAAGATTCATCGAATTGAATGTTAAACTCACTATTTTTATAAATTAAAAAAAAAATTGTATAGCTACGACAATTTGGCCATATTAATAAGATATTAATATGGCAAAATTAATAATATCAAAATTATAGTGTTTAAAAGTATTTAAAATCATACATTCTAAAATGACATTCTTATAGAAAAGAACCGAAAAGGAACTCCGTAAGTTACTCTTTAAATAAAAAGAGACATACAACTTTTTTTACTAACACTACTTTAATTATAAAATATATTGAGTTTATCATTCAATTCGAAAATGAGATAAAACCGTGATAAATGTACCATTTCTTGATAAATGAAGACCATGACATTAATGATTATTCAGTCTGCGAGTGCGGTGAGCTGGATAATTTGTTATATGCGGCCAGCTATTAGTATGTCGTGATATCCGTCTGTCTATATAAGCTACCTCGACATCAGACAACGTTTATTTAGTTGTGACATACAAACGCTCTAAGTAGCCAATATTTGGATTTTATATTAGTGGGGAATATATATTAAATTTCAAGTTACAAGCACTAAAACAGATCAACTATATATATATATATATGTCGGAGCGTCAGTGGAGGCCTCACAGCGGTATTAGTTGAGGCTATACATCGTGGGCGTTGCAACGGCAGGAATTTCAAAATAAGTGTACACTTGTGTTGTTCAATGTCGTAATAATCAAACATCTTACATATTAACACAAAATCATAAACGATTAACAAGATTGAAACGAGTTAAGAGCCAACAGGTTAGCGCATGTGCACCGTGCGGTAGCCGTCAGTAGAATGACCGACCGCCATTACTAGTGGCGCGACATGAGACTACTCCCATTCGGATTCGATCATTCGAATCCGCTCTTATCATTCATTGAATACATTCAACATCATTCAATATCGATTACAGAATCGACTAAAACAAATAAAAGTAATACATTGAGCTATGATTACAATAAATAATTATTAACAGTAATGTAATTTATGGTACATAATCACGCGCTGTCATATATATATATATATATATATATATATATATATATATATATATATATATATATATATATATATATATATATATATGTACACAGTTTCAAATGGTTTCATCAATCAAATATCAATTTGGCGTCGTTATGACGGGTTGTAATATTTAAAAGTCACACGACTTTGTCTCTTCATAAAATATACACTCACTAAACATAGGCCTCTCCTCTTTCTTTCTCTATTTTTAATATTAAAAAAAAATATTATTTTATTTAAACTAAGATCTTACATGTATATAAATATTTCCGAAGCAAGCTTAAATAATTGCAATAATATTGAAAATGGATTGAAGTCTATTGAGATTAACAACAAAATCTTACTATTAAATACATTTTTCACTCAACAAGTTGCCCTCTACCTTGTGTATCCGTGTGTCAGTTTGTTGACCTTCACTTGAATTCTGGCGCAGTGCCAATCGTCCAACAGAATTGTTCTTCGACAGGCACAATAAAATCTATGGGGTGTAATGTTTGCCGATCCCCTATCATCCCAAGGCTCTAGAGGTATTAGTTTATATTAGTGTCCCTTGTATTTGTGATTTCACGCCTTTCTGAATTCATTTGAAGGGTCTTCATTACTTATATTATATCATTGTACACAGTTGCTTCAAATAGAGTTGGATAGGTCTAGGGTCATTTTTAGGGTTCCGAAGTTCATAACTCGGAACCCTTATAGATTCGTCATGTCCGTCTGTCCGTCCGTCCGTCCGTCCGTCCGTCCGTCCGTCCGTCCGTCCGTCCGTCCGTCCTCGACTTACCGTCCAAACGGTAAGTGCTAGAAAGATGAAATTTTGCTTGAATACGTGTTGTAATTACGTCGACAAAGTGCTACAATAAAATTATGAAAAATAATTTTATTTGGGGTACCTCCCCTACACGTAAAGTGGGGATGATTTTTTTTTCTCGAGGCTACCCCATCGTGTGGGGTATCATTAGATAGGTCTTTTAAAAACAATAAAGGGTTTCCTAGACGATTTTTTGATTTAGGTATCCGTTTGCGAGATATTTCACTTTAAAGGGCACTTTTTTGTAAAAACAGGGCGTCCCCCCCCCTCTAAAAGCTAAACGGCTGGCTCAAAAAATCTGAAAAAAATCGTGATGATGGTCCATATAATGAACTTTGAAGGAAAACTATAACCGATTAGATGACTTTCTTAGTTCAGGAGTTATAAAGGCTTATATGGTAAAATGCGCTCACTTGGAAAACGTCATACAAAATTAACGTAATAATACGTAAACATAACAATTATCTATTGAATACGATTTTAAATCCACATACCATTATAGGTGACTGAGGAACCCTTTCCTGTGCGTGGCCTGACACGCACTTGGCCGATTTTTTAACTATACGGGGAGTCCTGGGCACACAGGACTTTGGGCGTCCCATATTATTGTGTCCAAGTTTTCAAAAGTAAAGAAAGGTAATAGTAAAATTAAATAATAGTAAAAAAAAGTAGTTTAAATATACTTACATGGGTGCGAGTGGGTGGAATGTAACGTGTGGGCAGTGCGGGGTACAACAATAGCTTAATGGTCTTTCTTTGATTTGGTTTATATTGTTAATTTACATTTTTTTTTGTTTTGTTTTTTGTGTTTTTTCAATTTCTTTTTCACTACTGTGGTAACATTAAGAGGAGCGGAGTCTCCTAACACAGGCTTTTCATTGCTTAACAGGAGACCCCAACCACTAGATTGTAATATGTCTAAGAAAAAAATAAATAAAAATAAAAAATAAAGTAATAATATTCGTGTACTGTGATAATTTATTTTGGGTAATCTATAATAATAAATCTGTGAATCAAAAGAGTATTTTTAGTTGCACTTTAGAACGTAAATGCCTGCATATTTTTTTTGGGGCGCGTGGTAATGAACGTTTTTTCAAGCCTTCAGCCACATTGGCACCGAGGTTTTTGATGTGTCTTAGTCTAACCAAATAAAGCCTGAAAGGCTAGGTCCTCTTGTGTCTAAAATAGGAGAAATTCAGTAATAACTGTATCTTACATTAAAGTACAATGTTCCAATTTAAACATGAATATTATCTTTCTGACGCAATTGAGTTTCAAAATTCAAATAGCATCTTAAATTTGAAAAACAAATTTAGGAGGATGATTTTAAAATCTTTTAGAGTGATTTTCATCTATTTTAGAAATCTCTTTGATTAAGCAAACAGTCTGACGATATTCATTTTTAATGTATTCAAATATACTTATCTCGACACAGTCAATACAGCTTTATGAGGGTAAAGGATTGGAGATAAATATTTGAGCCGCCTTTAACGGACTTTGGGAAGTCGATGGATAAAATTAAATTTGCGACAAAAAGTGAATGTGGCGGTATCGAAGGTTTATTTACTGTACTAGATATGGTGGAAGATATATACCTACTTTTGTATACATAGATCGGATTAAACAGAGTACGAGAGATGGCGACCTATTGAGTTGCAGAATCATCGCAAGAAGCTGTCATAGTATCTACCACTATGCTGCATTATCCACATTCTTAATGAGGATAGTGATAGAAAAGAGGTAGAGAATGTATAACAAGGCCACTGCTATTGCGAGTGTTTATCAAGCATGTAGTGGTGTTATTTTTTTTATATAATAATAAAGCATGCGAAAATGACTCTACTCTGTAAAGAATTAGTAGAATACTAGAGTTGTGATTCATAGCTAAAGTTCTAAATAGGAAACATAATTGTTTTTAATCAGAATAGAAATCAACCCTGTAAATTTGAGGCCAAATTATCGCTTACGTTAGCTAATAGTTAAAATAATGTTAATTTTGATATCTTGAATTGAAAGTTTTGAAGAAACACAAAAGATTCTATAATGATATAATCAGACGATCCATCAATACTTAGAAAGACTTAAACTCAAGAAAACCACTATTACTTTTTACTCTGCTGTAATCTGAGTGTAGATAACGATTACAAAAAGCCATTCAAAGCTAGCCGTGTGGCAAATAGTCAGGTTTTAAAAATATAAAAAGGTTAACAAAATACAAGACATCACATAAGTTGCAGTAAGTACAAAATATTTAAATCAGTAGCAATACTGCTATAAGCAGGTACTCAAAAATCGTTTGCGTTCCCTTTTATTGCGATACTTACGCTATCGGTAACGTACACGGGAATGTACATATGTGTGCATTTGTATACTTAAATTGATTGCTTGAAAATGAGCGCTAAATTTGTTTCTGCCTT
Source organism: Phragmatobia fuliginosa (assembly GCA_932526445.1). Classification (NCBI taxonomy): domain Eukaryota; kingdom Metazoa; phylum Arthropoda; class Insecta; order Lepidoptera; family Erebidae; genus Phragmatobia; species Phragmatobia fuliginosa. The sequence continues at coordinate 17,885,488 of OW052067.1, forward strand.
CGTACTGTCTTTTGGTGCGTTAGTTTTAAACAAGTGGTCACCCAGTGGTTAAAATTCGACAAGAATTAAGTAATTTTGTTTTTATTTGCTGCTCTCTTCTTTCATTTATTACATATAACGTTCACATAAATTTCGTAAAGAGGGGTATTAAGTTCTTGCTTCATGTATTAATAAGTAGATTGTTTTATAACAACATGATCGGAAGACTTTACGCATGACAATATAAATCTAAGAGTCAGATCTTTACTTTATATGTAGTTACTAGCAAAGTCATAAGCAGGTATATGATTAAGGATGCATTGGCAGTAATGTCTCTCCTAGGACCAAATTTAATAATATCAGTATAGACGAACGCTGCAGACATGTTTGATATTTGATAAGCATCATTTTAAAGTATTATCATATCATCAAAAATTATTATATATGTAATGTTTCTCAACTTACCAAAACTGTTTTAAGGATTTTCGTGATAGAAATATAATGACAAATAATATGTGTCCGTCTGGTTATTAAAACAAAAATTAGTACACTAATTAGGATGTAGTATAATATGAAATATAATATATTATGTAATTACACTAAATCTTCATAATTATAATAACAGTTTTGTAAATTTTGGTGAACAAGTAAGTATGTTTAGAATTAGATTCGTATTTGAACCACAGAAATCTTGTTCTTGTCTTGTTGTATTGCATAGTGTAGTAATTTCTAAAAGGACAGTCCTAATAGAAACAATAGCATTTCAGATAATGCCTTTGAGGGTTGCGTGCGCCCCACGCTGGCCGAGTGCGGGTTGTCTGCACGCTATCTAAGTGCTACGTAATTTTGCCGTTTGATGTTTTGAAGCTGGACGAAGGCTTCCAACTAAGCTGTTGTTATCTTATGATAACAACCGGGACCGACTGCTTAACGTGACCTCTGAATTACGGAAACGCTCCTAACATATCATGTCACAAACGGTCACCCATCTAGGTTTGACATTGTTTCCAATCACCTAAAGCCACTCGGCTCGGACACTAATTCTGTTACACTTTCACGGATAACATTGACTGCCTCGTTGGGTTGGTTAGCGTATGCGGCTGCGAATCAAGAGGTCTCGGGTTCGATTCCCGGGTCGGACCAAATATTATTTGTGTGATTCACAAATATTTGTTTCGGAGTCTGGGTGTTTCCTATGTATAATATGTATGTATTTACAAAAAAAAAGTATGTTTATGTATTTATATCAATTGTCTAGTACCCATAATACAAGCTCTGCTTATCTTGGGACTAGATGATGTTGTGTGTCAGATGTCCAAAATATTTATCCAAAAAATATTTAACAACAATGCTCCGATTTCAATGCAGTTTGGTATGGTGATACCAACTTTGATTTTTGAGTAAGGGTATAGGCTACTTTTTATCAGAATAGCCAACATAGACACGAATGGGACCGTCGGAATAAACTAGTATGCATGCATGCTTCCATGAGCCACATTTATTTGAAAATTGTTTAAGAATTTCATTCGCGTATTCATTGACTAAACCCCTTTTTGTTCAAGAGTAGATTGTTAAAGAATATTAATAATCTGAAATCTTCCTAGACTTATTCCCAATATTATTTGGGTCAGTTACTAGTTCAATCGGTTTTACCGGAATATCAGTTTTTTCACGGAGCGTATAGCATCGGACCTCGGCAACCTTCCCATTTTCCCAATAATGACTGCCATAGATTGTTCATGACAACCGAGACGTCGGTCTTTACGTGCTCTCCGAGTCACGGGCGTGAATCACCACCAAACTTTCAAACTCCGATCTGCTATTAGGAATTTCCTGTAAGAACCATAAACAAACAAAAAGCCATAAACACTTTTTGACCCGGGATTTGAACCCGAAACCTCTTGATTAGCAGTGGCCTATGCTATCCACTAGACCAACGAGGTAGTCAAGGATAATAAAAAATATTTATCAAATGACGTCTATAGATCGATAGATAGATCGATAGATCGACATCTGACACATATATCTTCAATACGCCGTGATTATCTAGCCGTTATCTAGTTCAATATAGAAAAGAGCGCCTTCGCTCTGTAACACGAGTATGAAGGTCGCGATATTGAATCCTACGGGTAACTTATGAAGAGTGGTGATAAATATTAATGGCAGACTCTACATTTTCTGTTGATGAGTAGAATGTAATATCAGTGTTATTTCGATTAATATTACAATCGCAAAATGTTGTTAAGATGGATGTATTCGTATGTGTGTAATAAATCACCGCAGAACAGTTGAATACAATTTTTGGAGCAACTGTAGATTATTGTGTGGAATAGCATATTATCGTAAGTGATTTTTCGGCTTGTAATAATTTTATCGTACTGCGAGTTTAGCTTCGAAGAAAGGCTTTTAAATTTACTTTTCCAACGAAGTTATTTTTTTAATAAAGTCAAAAATGTGTTAACAACAGAAAACCTTTTATAGTATGAGTTGTATCCTTGAGCAATGAGACGGCTTATTATGCATTGAATATATGTGTCAAATCAAATCAAATCAAATCAAATAATTTATCCTGTAATTAGGTTACATGAACACTTTTGCAAGTTAAACTTTTTTTTTTGAGCAGATGAGTTCGGCCTTTCCTAACTGGACTAGCCCTGAGAAGGAAGGACGAAACAAACTCAGGGATCACAGTCTCTTTTAAAGTCCGGACAATATTCTTAAATTCAAAAGACACATTAAAAGCGATAATTACAATTTGAGTACCAACGATAATAATTAAAGATAATAATTTATTTATTTTTATAACATATGCCAATTTTTGTAAGTTAACCTTGCCTAAGTGTATGAATTGGTCTCATAACGAATTTTATTAGTTAACATAACCTTATTAAAACAGGCACAGTCTTAACTGTGCGGTACTCATGTGTCGTTTTGTGCTAAAGGAAGATACTCATTAGTCTGTTTATTAAATTATAACTAGAAGGCTTTAAATAACACTTGAGTTGATTTAATTTTCTATTGAGATGAAAAATGAGTACAATTTGGTATGCTACTTGGGTATGCCTCCAGAATCAGTGAAAGGCAGGAGGGAATTGTTTTGGGACTTCAATAATTTCACTCAATTATATGCAAAAGATGGCTACATGAAACGGTTGCAATGTTGTAAGTAGAGAAGGTTGTCATGCTGTCTATTGTCGTACTAAGGAGTTTAAAAAGATCGCTAAGAAATGCTCGTATACTCAAAACTTTATTGCGCACTGTATGTATTAGTTACAGAAATGTTAGTTTGTGTTTTAGCAGCAATGCTTTATAGAACTTACTCGAACAATTTCGTTACTCTTATATTTTAGAAAACTAGTTATCAACTCCGCTCATTAATATTTTATTTAATATAGTGTAAAAAGTATGATATTCGTAATAGCCGAAACATTATCAACCCTATTTACTGGCCATGTGAGTTTATGTTAGAGGCGTTGAATGGGTCAGACGTCGTAAGCCATTTGCATGATTGGATTAGATGGATAACCTACGACTGATTCATTGTTATACGTAGATATTATTGTGCCGTTTCATATAAAGTCTGAGTTGAGTTTCATAGACCAGTATACCATACGACAAAAGCATGTTTAGTTTCTTTGTCAACAACCTTTAACAGTCAACTTCTCCACATAGTTTTCCTCTTCTCTTCTCGGAGGTTTTGGCTTACTACAGAGTGGACCAAAAGTTCGTTTAAATTTGAATCGGTAGCTGCGACAAGAAGTGACGGTGATGTTGGGCGGAGGGACTAAGAAGCCAATGGGCCAATGGGAATTGAACGGCAAATGCAAAACATTTCACGAAACACTTGTGAGGCCGTCATTGAAAATTTTCGCTCCAGGTTGCAGCAGTGCCAAAATAGTCAAAAATCACATTAGGATAATGTAATTTTTGAAAAATAAAATCCCCATTTGTGTACTATAAAAACGTATAAACAGTTTTTATCTCACATAACTAATTTCTTTTAAATCATCATTTGAAATGTGAACGAACTTTTGGTCCAGCTTGTATAACACGCCAGCTAGATGTGTTGGAGTATGGTTTGTTTCCAGTATTGCTTTCTTACTGCACTTTCTTTCTTAGTCGTCTCTTATGTCACCCACGAGAGGTTTTTTTTTATTATATAGAGTAACATTAAATGCATTCAATCATCAACCAATCATCGAATCAAATATTTGCTGAACCAAGTATTAGCCAAAACATTGGCTTAGCGGATATCGCAAAATTTAAATGTCACTAACGCAGGTACAGATGTCGTGAAGAACGATCGTTGCTATTTTTTTACAGTCTACAAACTACAGTTATGTAGGTATAAACAAAATCTCTGTACCCAAATCACTATCCAAGTAGTATGTCGCCTTAGAAGTTAAATATATATTGCTCTACTTCGTATGAGCAGAGTTTTATGTGGAATATTGCCAATCAGAGCGATATAACCAATGTGTCAGTTATATAATTGCGCGGAAATTGCGGGAGGTGTCGGAGTGAAGTAGGTCAGGTGTGATGTACACTACTAGGGATGGTAACTATTATTTTAATAGCTTTAGGACGAATACTGTACATCAGTCTGGTAGAAGTTCAGATATATGTTTTCAAGCACTCTATAATACTAGGCTCTCGCAGAAGATCAACCTATCAAAGTAGTATGTTGATAACATTCGTGTTGTACCGTTAGTACGTGCGAGTCCGGAGGCCCTGTGATGCATCTCACTAAGTGGTCACAGTGTGGGTCACTTGTCTGTATTATCTCAATTCATGGTAATGGTAATGGTGACCACAACTCTTGAATTCCACTGCTGCTCTCTATCGTGCAGAGTAGACCCTTAAATATATGAAAAAATATAAATAGCATTAACTTAAATAACATTACAGTTAAAACCAAAAGAATCACACCGTTATTATGTTAATTCATTACGGTGTTTTTTTTTGGTTTTTAGCTGTTTTTTCTGGTATTTTATTTTAAAGTTACGACACCGACGTCTGTGACAGATACACATATACCTACACAGTCACGAGAAAGACACCACTATGTTTGTATAAAATAAGTTGTCACCATATGTTGAATCCTTCTTTCACTTCTTTAAATGTGACAATACATGTCGAATATAATTTATTTATGCGCCAAGTTTTTATAAACTTTATGACTTATCATCAACAGCCTTTAAAAGTCCACTGTTGGACATAGGCCTCTCCTTAGAAAGGAGGTTTTGGCTACTATACCACTCTGGCTAGACGTGCTGGTATAGGGTTCGTTTCAAGTTTTCCTTCTCTTTGCATCTTGCGTAGTTTATCCCTTAGTCGCCTTTTACGACACCCGCGGGATGAATAGGTGTGGTGACACTTTGTATTCTTAATCCGTCACCACACGGACAGACTTTATGACTACATGACATTAAAACTAAATGCTATGTCTGTATATTGCAGACAATGCTAATGAAAAACTAATTCATTGATATGTTTACTATAACTTTATGTGATTTCATCAACAACCCTTGTTGTATCGACGGGTGCAAAGTAAAAAGAGTTATCTGCAAAATAGCTACTTTACAGGAGAGCGAAAAGATCTAAAAAGTGTGTTTTTTTTTAATCAATGAATCGATTTTTCTGTAAATTTTATTAATACATCTTTACACTCTTACACATTTATATATGATATTTATTTCAGGAATTTCTTGTTATTTCACGAAATTTTGCAGTTGTTCGCATCTACATTGTATTTTAAATAATGCTAATTGTGTCAACTGCCAGTTGGTCGTATATACGAGGGACTTTAAATTTCGTGTATAAATTGAATTTGATTTAATTTACTGTATTAAGATTTTATTGAAACATTTAATTTCAATGATAAATAGTACCCAACAACCTTTAAATAATAATAGATCTATTACAGAACATAATAATGTAGATAGCTTTTTATGCGTCGTATTTCAAAAGTAATAAATGACACACAATGCGGTCAAATGAAATATTCTATCTTGGTTATATTTTTTTTATTAGGATATTTTTTTATCCAATTATGTTTGAAAATAATAGAAATTACGTAATAACATTTAGAAAAAAAAAAAACACATATTTTACTTACTTTAGCCTGTCAAACAATAATCACAGAAACAAAATATATAACTCTTTTTATGTGATGATTAACCAAAACCTGAATCAACATTTAAACTTACGTAGCTATTTAATTATATATTATTATCAATACATAATAAAAAAGTAACAATAAATTAATCTCGTTCTCTATAGTTTCGTGATTACTTTGCACCCGTCGGTATGTACGGCTTAAGAATACTGAATACGACCACCTCTACTAATTTCGCGGCTGTTATAAGACGGCTTAAGGGATCAAACAACGTAGATCATCATTGCTGCAAGGCAAAAAAATATATATACCCAACACCAATCCGTCTGCCGTCAACCCGGTCAGAGTGGTATAGTAGGTGAAAACTTCCTTCTAAGTAAAGACTTTTGGCTAGCATCTGAAGATTGAATGCCGTTGATGTGATGTGTGAGACAACAGGTATGTACTTCAATGTCTATAAAGGCAGCATTTACTATAGCTTACTAGTATTCTTGCCTTCTTCCATAATCCTAACAGCTAAAATTAATAAAAGCAAAACATTGAGGCATATAATTTAAATTACAAGACTTTATTGGGTCCCTACCTCTATTTAAGGGTATCGTTTCCATAATTGCTCGAAAAAGCACTTACGGTTATGACAAGAGAAACAAATTAATTCATTATTTGACAGTAAAAAAAATATCTCAGTTTCTTAATAAATCAATCTATAGAGAAACCGAGTAAAGTTACTAATACGATTATTTATTTTCGAGAAAAAAATCATCAACAGTGACTAAAATCACCGAAATCGACCTTTTCTGTTTGGAATCAATCTAGTATTATGTTGCTTTATTTGAAATAAATATTTTATTAGTTGCAAGAAAAAAGTACAAAAAAGAGATTAAGCATTTAAGGTTTCTATTAATTCTCACCAGAAAGTCATAATTTAATCTTAAACATCATTAATTTTTAGCGGCAAAAGTTCCATACATTTTAGTATGGAGAAATAATTTGCAATAAAATAGAGTTCACGCGATCCAAAAATTCAGTGTTCTCCGAATATTCAAGGCGAGCGCACGCTCGTTTTTAGCTCCACACGCACTGTCACGCACACAGAGATTTGATTGTTTACATACGACGACGTGACTGTGTGTAACTTTTGATAATATTTGGTAGGTCTGAGAATAGACACACCAATCTTTATATTTTAAATTATTATTAACCAACTTCAAAAAAGGAGTATTATTTGTGTTTTTTTTATTGTACATTCATTGATTACTCTGTCAATTGTGGACCGATTATTAAAATTCATTTTATATGACTGCCTCGGTGGCGCTGTGGTAGCGTATGCGATTGAGGTCTCGGGTTCGATTCACGGGTCGGACCAAATGTTTATGAGATCCACAAAAATTTTTTTTTAGGTGTTGGGTTTTTTCAGTCTTAGTTTATAGGGAAACCCTAAAATTTTATAAGCACGTTATAATGCGCTCCTATAAATAGTTATTATGTATATATTTTTTATTTTGTAATGCTATTCCAGACGCAATATCTGGTAGCCATCATTTCATAATGATGAGCTGATGGTGGAAGATATAACTTTTTAACGGTCAGGAGTTTTAAAATTATTATTGACTTTTATTACTTTCTGACTTTTATTATTTATTGACTGCCTAGGTGGCAGTAGTAGCGCATGCGACTACTTTGCTTGAGTGAGGTTTCGGGTTCGATTCCCGTGTAGGACCAAATATTTGTGTGATCCGCAAATATTTATTTCGGGGTCTGGGTGTATTCTATAGGTAAGCAACAAAAAAAGTATTTTTATGTATTTATATCAGTTGTCGAATCAATAATATAAGCTCTGCTTAGTTTGGGACTGGATGATGTCGTGTGTAAGATGTTCGAAATAGTTGTTTATTTATTATTGTAATATATATCATACTGCCTTGTTGGTCTTGTGGTCAGCGTATGCAACTGCTAACCAAGAGGTCTAGGGTTCGATTCCCGGGTCGGACCAAATGTTTGTATGATCTGCAAATATTTGTTTCGGAGTTTGGGTGTTTTCTATGTATAATATGTATTTATGAAAAAAAGTATGTTTATGTATTATAAACTGCGAAATAAATTTTTACACGAATATTTGGTAGATGATATTCTGTGTCATTCGTCTGAAATATTTATTTATTGTTATTTATTATAAACTAGCTTTCTGCCTGCGGCTTCGCCCGCGTGGAATTCGTTTATATCGCACGACACGGTAAGAGTAGATGAAACAATCTTACCTGATTTTATGTTTGATAATAAGGAACTTCGACACAAACTTTCGTCCCCTATTTCAAACCCTTCTACCTTTATTTTCGCGATAAAAAGTAGTCTATGTTCTTTCCCAAGTTCAGTTCTATCTTCATACCAAATTTCATCAAAATCGGTTCAATGGTTTAGACGTGAAAGCGTAACAGACAGACAGACAGAGTTACTTTCGCATTTATAATATTAATATTATTAGTAGGGATATGTGTGTTACCTTTAGTCGATCTTTCAAGATGTTCAGCTGATGATAGAAAGTAATACTACTCAATGGTTTGGTCTTGGAGAATTATTATTTCACTTTTATACGTATGTATAAACCGTTAGTCGTATTTATGTTTTACTAGCTTTTGCCCATGGCTCCGCCCGCGAGTGTGTCGATTTTCGTAAAAAGTAGCCATGTCCTTTCTCGAGGTCCTATATATCTCTATTTCACATTTATTTTAGTAAAATTATTGCGTAAATGAGCCGTTTGCATTAAATATATAAAAAAAAAACACAGTCCTCTGCCTCTTCAACCTGTCTATTAAACTCAAAACATAACGTAACTTAAAAACTACTGCACCGATTTTCATGATGTTTGCAGCAATGGATAGATTGGTTTTAAAGGAGGGTATAATTTGTCAAATTTTAAATGTTTTATAAATACCTATAAGACCACGTATCGTTAAACACACATAATAAAATCTTACACTGAGAGTCACTAGTGTAAGATTACGGCCAATTACGGGTGCGACCTGGATGAACGCTCTGACTGCCTCGTTGGTCTAGTGGTTAGCGTATGCGGCTGCTGATCAAGAGGTCTCGGGTTCGATTCCCGAGTCGGACCAAATATTATTTGTGTGATTCACAAATATTTGTTTCGGAGTCTGGGTGTTTTCTATGTATAATATGTATGTATTTACAAAAAAAAAGTATGTTTATGTATTTATATCAGTTGTCTAGTAGTACCCATAACACAAGCTCTGCTTAGCTTGGGACTAGATGATGTTGTGTGTCAGATGTCCAAAACCTATAATAATTACGTTTCCTCTAATATAAACTGAAATATTAATAAAAAAAAATGTTAAAATGTTAAATGTATTATAAAATATTTATTTAAATAATATTGTGTAATAAACAATTTTATTCTACATATTTCATGTAGAATAAAATTGTTTTAAATGTCTACAGTATTTATTATGATAAGGATTAATATTACATTGTTCCAAATTACTTTGAAATTATTATTCACAAATAAATTAATAAAGAAATATTAAAAAGTATAATTAAAAAAGCATTACTGTAGGTTATTCCTAATTTATGTAACTTGTAAACTTTTGTCAATATTGGCTTTATTTATGTGTTCCTTTAAAATAATAAAATAACATTAATAAATCTTCCTTAAAAGGTAACCTTAATTATGATGAACACCGTATTTAAATACCTTGCGTATTTAAAAGGATCTGAGTTGACAGACAATGCACGCGAGCGATTTTATTTTATACTGTGTAAAATTATTTTATAATCTTTGACCATTCGATTGGTATACAGAAAGTATTATGACTTTCTGTACTGAATGAATCTTACGGGCTTTACGTTATGGCAAGATACATTGCGTGCGTTGTAAGACATTAAAATACGTTCTACAAAGGCGAACAGTTGATGGATATTTAACATAAGCAAAAAACCGAAAGTCGGTGATTGCTTGCTACGGTATGTATGCGACAGTGCGCGATGCGTCTGTGTGCATGTAAAATATGTATGTGGGTGTTCAATCACAAATTCTCACGCTTGGTGTCGCGGGCCTTAATATTTAGGAAGTGTTTTGTGTTGTCGGGAAACAGACACCTTATTTTTTTTAAATATCGCATCTGAAATAAATATTCTTTAAGTAATATTATAAATATTTGTATTCTATGAGTGTATTTAGTGTATAAGAATAGCTCCGAGCCATTGAAATATTGAGTAACTATTGATTTGTGTTGTTTAAATGAAACAATTCTAAGTACATTTAACTTTATTATCAGCAATTTACAAAAGTCAAGAAACAAGTATCCCTAGAGTAAACATTTTATTTATTGAATCGCTACAAAGCGCGTTTAATAAACGTATCTAAATCCAATACTTCTTCACGAAATAAACAACAAATTTAATAAAAGCTTGATCCAACTATTTGAGCTCAAATCCCTGCAAATCATAACGATTGAGGGTATTTTGCTAGCTTTGTAGTAAAGTACTAATCAAATCGGGAGTATATGGGACTTATCTGCAAAAGAATCGACTCTATTGAAGACTCGACTATAGGCTTGAATTTTATTTACTTTTGTTGTCACAAGGATGAATAATGGCTAAATTCAGGCTAAGCTTTATTTATTTACAAAATATTGATTACGTGTTCTTTTTCAATATAAGCCATGACACATAACACTGATGGTAACTTAAAAAACGCATTATAAATATTTTAATACTAAACTTTTTTCTTACACTTTTTTAGCATTTTATATTTCACAATTGTGTCCAATATTCTGATTTATGTGTATCACTTTAAAACCAATCTTGACACGTGTCATTAAGATTACGTAATTGTTTTATTCCACGCGTCTATTTAATCGAATTCAAAACACTCATCGTAATACTAAGTAGCAAAATTATCGTTTAAATCACTTCGTCAACAGTCCACTTAAATTATGTTTATTAATCACTATCGTGTAAATATCAGTCATTATAATAAAATATAGGTAACATGTTAGTCATAATTTAATTAATCTGCATGGTTGGCCAAAATCGATCAAAGTGGTGTGCAATGGGAGAGGCCTATGTCCAGAAGTGGACTGAGAAGGGCTTATGATGATGATGATGGTTGGCCTAGTTGTTTAAACGGTCGTCACCTCACTCACAAACTCTTCAAATCCCATATGCGAAAACACTTTGTGTGATCAACAAATTGTTTTTCTTAGTTTGGGATAGTTCTTTGTGTCCGTTTTATGTATGTTTGTAAAGTCCCCCACATGATAATATATGTGCAACACAGTGTGTATATTCCGGGCGTTGTATTTAAAAAAAAAAAATGTTATCTTTAAATCAGTACCAAATGTAGCGGAGCCACGCTGATTTCGGCTCGACCGGGCCGGCTCGACACGGACGATACTATCCTCGCATAGAAGAACAACCTAAAACCTTCCTGTCAAAGTGTGGGTCACCATACTGCATTATCTTTATTTACAACTAGCTGTCCCGGCAAACGTCGTCCTGCCCTTAAAAGATTCCCATAAAAAAGTCATCCCCTATTTTCAAAAAAAAGATTTTCCCGCTTTTCTGTTGAAATTTTCCTGAATTTTCTTTGCTATAAACCTCACGGAGCCCGATACCTTTCCAACGAATGCAAAACCGTGGAAATCAGTTCGTGCGTTCTGGAGTTATAGCGTCAGGAAGGAAAATCCGACTTATTTTTATATTTACAATGAGGACGATGACTACTATTCTTGGATTCTATTGTGAGTTAGAGTCATTTTGGCCGGTTTCAATTTATGAAAGAAGTTCTGATAGAAAAAGAAAGAAGTTTAGTTCAGAAGTGAAGATAGCAGTTAAAATACTACAAAATTAAAATAGAACAAAAATACAATTTATCACAAGTATTAAAATAACAAAAGACACAAAGAAAATCCAATAATAATTATAAATATTAAATGTAAAAGATATCTAACCCGCAACGCCATCTATTGCCAAACGCTTGTATTATAGATACTAGACAACAACGGAACATATATTTAGTGCAATAGTCACTGCCAGTATTGGATAATTTAATTGTCAAATATTAACATATTAGTTAAACAAATTTATGAATCGGTTTAAAATAAATCTGAAAATAAAGAATTATCAAAGACGATACATAATACGCGCGAAATACATGGTTCTCCTTTTTTAGTCGGATAGAAAAACGGTAAACAAACATGGTTATTTAGTCTGCCCTTGAATAGAATTTCAGGAGGCAACGCGATATCTATCGTATCGCGTCTAAGTCGAAACCACTTTATAGGATTGAAGCTTAGAGACGCTTTTAGACTTTTTCTAGTTACAGTGACAATCGTTGACGATGTGTATCGTTATTCAATTTTGTAAAGTTCCTATATTCTTAGAATTTTTTTCATAAGTCAAATGTATTTTCTAAATACTTCTTTTAGCTTTAAAATTTAATGTCGATTGCTGAAATTATGTCAATTTCTAGATAGATGTATACATTTGCTATTGGTTTCTATCTAAGATACGAAAATCTAGACTGTAGTATAAAAATTATATATAAAAGCTTCAACGTGGTTCAAAGCCTAATTTACATACAAGTCAATTGTCGAACATTCAAAAATTTAAACTGGTAAAATCCAAAACAAAACAAAGTTGTAAATTGCAGAACCCTAAACTATACTCAACACGCATTTTGCTCTTTTTGCTGTGAGTTTCAATAAAGCCCGAAAAGAAAATGAGGTGATAGTAATATTTGTAGTTTGTATTAAGCTTTAAAGTAATTTTCTTACACACCAGGTTTTCAAATTTCACTTTATAAGGGTTATAATCCGTTACTTTAAAGTAAATAAAATAAGGGTAATTAATTTCATTACAGCTCTGGGGGTTGGACGGGAACAAAATTAATCTGCAGGAACGAGATTACACAATTTTGGAGGGCCTCGGAAATTACGTCACATTAGATTAAGGGTGAAATAATTTGAAATATTTAGACAAGACCTTTTGGATTGTAAAGGGAATAATTTTAAGGTTTTGTAAAAGAGTTTGTTAATTAAAATTATAATGTAATGTATGAAGGATATTAGAAAATTTTACTCGCAAATGAGGCTTACTCGTTAAACCGAGAGATATTCAATTACGAAAAGTAGAATTTCTAGCTTAATATATATAACAACCTTTGTTCAAATTTTGTTATCAAGTGCCCTTTAAAGTGGAATTTCCCGCAAACGAATACCTAAATCAAAAAATTATCTTAGAAACCCTTTATTGTTTTTAAAAGACCTATCAAATGATATCCCACACGATGGGGTAGCCGCGAGAAAAAAAAACATCCCCGCTTACCGTGTAGGAGAGGTACCCTAAATAAAAATATTTTTCACTAGCCTTTGCCCGCGGCTCCGCCCGCGTAAATGTCTATTATCGCGGTAAAAAGTAGCTCCTCCTTTCTCAAGTTCAGTTCTATTTTCATACCAAATTTCATCAAAATCGGTTCAGTGGCTTAGGCGTGAAAGCGTAACAGACAGACAGACAGAGTTACTTTCGCATTTATAATATTATATTAGTAGGAATAATTTTATTGTGGCACTTTGTCGACGTAATTACAACACATATTTATGCAAAGATTCATGTTTTTAGCACTTGCCGTTTGGACGGTAGGTCGAGGACGGAGGATGTCATAAACTTCGGAACCCTAAAAAGAGTAAATAACTAGCCTATTTAAAAAGTTCAAGACATGCAGCTTTTAATGCTACATAGCGCCATCTCATTTCAACAAGTACAAGCTTTTGCGAGGACTGTCTGTCTGAACTGAATTTCCGGGAAAAAGAAAGCGTGTGGAGCTTTCAACCGCATTCGTTAGATGTCGCTAGTTGTCGATGCAAAAGATTGAAATTTATTTTTAAGCTAGTAGTTCAGTTGCTTGTAGCTTCAAATACAGAGGGAGCTAATGTAAAGTATATAAAGAGTAACACACACAATGCAGCTGGTAGCTATGTTATAAAAAATATAGTTTTAAAAAACTAAACAAACACGCTAAACTAAAAAGTAGAAAATATTTTTTATGTAACAAAGCGTGGGGTGCTTTCTGAAAATATTTCAATAACGTCGCGTATATATTTTTTTAGACTAAAAATTAATTTTTTTTTTTTGAATTAATGTATTGTCATCAGTCCTCGATAAATCTACAAAGTTTGAACGAAATCTGGCCGTTTAAAGTGGGTCAAAATCGCGCCCAAAGGAGTCAATTACAAACATACAAACATACATACAAACATACAGCTAATATAAAACGTGTAAAAATAAATAACTATACTGTCTTAGCAGAATTTCTCCTACTGTTTATCAAGTCTATATACTTAATACCAATTATGTATTCTGTGTTAATACCTACGTAGTTTAGTTCAATTACATTTAATATGGATTTTTATAAACTGTTTACTGAACTAAAAATTTATTTAGGTTTGAAGTTTTGAAGTCAGGGTAGATGAGAGAGTGGCATCCCGGGGGGATTTCCGCGCGAAAAAAAAAAAAAAAAAGAGTAGGTGAGAGCTTGTATTTGTTGATTACTAAACAACTAAAGAGTAGCCTATGCCTTTTCTTAAAAAATAATTTTTCTTCATACTCATTGTAATGTATGCACAAAGCGCCAAACAGACAGGTAGGGTAACTTTCAAATTTATAATATTATGGTATAGTGGTATAAACGTGTGTATATTAAACCATAAATGAATAAAAATCTAGATAATTTAACATAGCTGAATCATTTGGTGTGTACATTTTTTATTAAAGTTTTAAATAGTACTAGTATTTACTGCATTTATTTTGGGTTTGATTCTGATTCTGTAGAGTCTTAAAGTAATGCTCTTGTGACTCTGGAGTTGCAGACGTCTACAAGCAGCAGCAAGCACTTATTGTCAGCCAAGTTCACGTTCTGCAAACGTTAACGTGAATAGAGAACTAAAAACTGTATGAGAATGACGTCTCACGATCTCACTTGATGAAAACAAAATTATACAAAATAATAAAGGCGTTAGCGATTTTGGAAAGATTATTATTGACGTAAAATACTTCCATCTTGGTTAAAGGAGCCAGGTCGTTAAGACAGCCTCATGGCTCGGGTTCACTTTTATACTATAAAAGCGGCCAAGTGCAAGTCGCACTCACCCATGAAGTAGCAAGTAACAGTATCTAAAAGTTTTTGTAGTTCGTTGTAACTTTGATCGATGTTTTAATAATAGTGTATTGATTGAATGAAAGGTAAATTACGGTTTTCGATTAATGACATATTAAAAAAACTACTTACTAGATCTCGTTCAAAACGCAAGATGGCTGGCAGGATCTGGATGTGAGAAGCCAAAAATCGATCAAATGGGAGAGGCTTATATCTAACAGTGAACTGCGATGGGCTGATGCTGATGAATGTTATTTGTGTTATCGATTTTTTCATTTTTATTTAACATTTTATTTCATATAAAATATAATAATATTAAATGTCTAATCCGCTCAAAGCTTACTGCATAAGGCAACTGAATTGAGTACGATCATTATTTTTAGGGTTCCGTAGCCAAATGGCAAAAAACGGAACCCTTATAGATTCGTCAAGTCTGTCTGTCTGTCTGTCTGTCTGTCTGTCTGTCTGTCTGTCTGTCTGTCTGTCCGTCCGTCCGTATGTCACAACCAATTATTTCCGAAACTATAAGAGCTATACTGTTGGAATTTGGTCAGTCGATGTATTCTGTAAACCGCATTAAGATTTTTACATAAAAAAAAGAAAAAAAACAATACATTTTGGGGGTCCCCATACTTGGAACTGAATCTCAAAATTTTTTTTTTCATCAAACCTATACGTGTGGGGTATCTATGATAGGTCTTCAAAAATAATGTTGAGGTTTCTAATATCATTTTTTTCTAAACTGAATAGTTTGCGCTCGAGATACTTCCTAAGTGGAAAAATGTGTGTCCCCCCCCCCCCTCTAACTTCTAAAATAAGAGAGTGATAAAACTAAAAAAAAAATATGTTGTACATTACCATGTAAACTACCAACGAAAATTGGTTTGAACGAGATCTAGTGAGTAGTTTTTTTTTAATACGTCATAAATCGTAACACGCAATATACCTTTCATCCAATCAATACACTAGTATAAAAACATCGATGAAAGTTACAACGAACTACAAGAACTATTATATTATGTTACTTGCTGGTACGGAACCCTTCATGGGCGAGTCTGACTCGCACTTGGCCGCTTTTTTTTTGGTGATGTTTGTGTTTATTTTCTTGTGCATCTTATAGGGGAGCACATGGCTTTTGATTATGTTAGTATCATTTTTTGTGTATTCCTTGTTGTGAGACCATTACATTTACATATCATCTAGATACATTTTCTTTTTCATAATTATCATTGTTGAAATAAGCGTTTTCCCTATTGACTGTTTTGTTAAGTACGGTAATATTATTTTTAATACGAACAATTATAACGCTTTAATACTGCTTATTTACCGGAATTACCCTTATAATCGTAATGTCGCTTACCGTTGTAGGAGAGCTGCTAGGCATTTGGAGAAGTTGTTTGGGACATTCCGAAAATTTATCAGTTACCTCTTTTGTAGTCATCTAATCCAGAAATCCAGGCCTGGCGGACAGCGGTCATATAATTTACTTTGTAGGACGTTAAATATTTTGGAGCAAATTCGACTAATACGAAAGAAGGTTTTAATTTTTTGGGTTAAAATATGACTAATAATGATTTAAAAAATGTGAATATCTCTACGAAATTAGAAATTATTTCTTACAACCGCTTTAGGTTTATCTCTGTTTTATATCGATAGATTTCATTCTTAAATTAAAATAGTTGTTTGTATTGGTTAAGTATAAAGTAAAGATTAGGAAACACTTTAAAATATATACAATGGATAAAAAATATATTTAAATGGTATAGACCTCTGGTAAGAAATACTTTAACGTTCTTAAAAGTAATTTTTCTTTTCTACAATTTATTAAATATATTTACACGTGATAATTATTAGAATGTATGTAACGTTTAAATAGTAGTAAATAAAAATACTAATAATAATACTGTTTCTCGCTACAATAAAAAACATTTATAATTACATAAATACCTAAAAAAATGTATAAAGTTCTCAATTAATCAATTTTATTAAACACTGTAATTTATATGTATGTAATGTATGTATGTATGTATGTAATGTACCCATAGAATTGGGTAGAATATTATCATTTTTAATAAATCATTATTAAATAATAATGATAGTATTTTAACACATTAACACAACGGCATCTAGTTTCAAAATAAGTAGAGCTTGTATTCTGGGTACTAGACAACTAATTATATTAGTTCATAAATATAGTATAGTAGGCTAAAGCCTCCTTTCAAAGGAGAGGCCTATGTCCAGCAGTGGACTGTTAAAGGCTGTTGATGATGATGATGATACATAAATATGCATTATTAATAAATATGTTATCATTTCAGGTATGTATCACAAGTGAACCAGTTGTCATCAACGCCGGAATCATTCATCTATCAACTCATTCTAAGTTACGAATACACTTAACTGGTAAGTACTTAAATAAATCTATGCCATCAACTCTTAAAACATGTATTTTACTACATGTCCTGTTGAACAATTTAATGAATGAATGAAGAGGGTACGGTAGGCCTTTCCTACCCTACCCATATGTATATTTTCTTTATGAAATGGAAATAAATAACCGTAAAATTAACACTATTAAGGCGCGAACCTTTAAACAAAATAAATATATAATAGGAATAAAAAATTCTGAGTGAAGTGAGTGAGTGAAGAAATAACGTGGAATTTACAGTTGTCTCTTTTTGTTAGTATATATATAGTTTTTAAAACAGATAAGTCATTTCGTCGGCTAAGGGCCACCGCAGACTAGCTACTTTTAGCATCGGCGATCGGCGATTTGGCGACTGCATCGATGCTGCATCGCGTTTTAGCGACTTCCTGCGTTCGATCGCGGTATCGGAAACGCCAAGTCACGCAGATGCCAAGTCGCTACTACCGGCATCCGTATGTGTACGGAGAGTACATAGCGTTCAGCTGCTATGTCGCGCTTCTAAAAAGCGACTCGATCGCCGCGTTTGGCGTTTTTAAGTGTGCGGTGTGGAGCGTTCGGTCGCTGTATTTAGCTTCTAAAAAGCGACTAGTTGCCGATCGCCGATGCTAAAAGTAGCTAGTCTGCGGTGACCCTAAAGTGTCATGCCTTATAACTCCATTTTTTTATCAAGTGACATGATACTTTTATGTTGCTAACGCATCCTATAGCATCAAAATACAATTTAACCAAAAAATATTGTTGACACTTTATTAAAGAAAACTTATAAATCGTTTAAAACATTATTAAAAATTTGATATTTTTATTGTCCTTTATTTTCTGGACATCCTTGCCTTATAACATGTACCTTAAAATCTACAGTTTACTGCCTGATTCGGGTCCCTTCTCAGCACAGGATTAAAACTATATGTCTTCACGCTATCTGAGTGCTAACCAAGCTTCACGACTGTTAATATATGATAACAACTCGACCGACTGCTTAACGTAACCTTAATCACAAAGACGCTCCTAGTATATTGTCACTTACGGTCACCCATCTAGTACTGACCGCGCAGTCATTGCTTAGCCTCGGTGATCATTTCGAATCACCTAGAACAACTAAACTATGAGTGCCTTTGCCCTTGAAGTCTCTGTTGATACACATTATTGTAATCAGCGATTCACCTCAAGTTCACCACACCACTTAATATGGTTAAACACCACAGGCTTAAGCGGTGTGTAAATAATAAAACTATCAGCCTTATTCGACCTGACCGGCTAATGAAGAAACATTAATAATAAATGCCACATCGCACGCTTAACTCAACACCACCTCGTTACGTGGGCACTTAGTACACCAATTATATAAATACACAAACGGTGAGATTTGAAACATACGTTATGAGTTGTACAAATGTTTGAACGAAATGGTAGATATTACTGAACAGATATTTTTTTTAAATATATGAGCATAAGAATTTTTTTTATAGAAAGTGTATTTTTGTTTTGGTCATCATCATTTTGGTCATCATTTGGACGCCCTAAGTAATTAGAAAAAATCACCGAGGTAAACAATGACGGTCAGTACCTGGATGAGTTACCGTTAGTGGCTGGTTCCATGAACGTCTCCGCGATTCAGAGATCACGTTATGCAGGTCCCGATTGACAATTTTATAAGCAATGTGCATACGATAAAATTCATCAATTGATTGATCTGATGTTACTAACTTTAAAGATATTACTTCTAACAGAAAGGTGTTTAAATGTATTGGTTAGTTAGAAAGTGAGTTAAAATGTATATATTCATACTAGATTGCACTATTTATGAAGTACGTACTTGTTACAACATTGGGATATGTTTACAATAATGAAAGTTTTACAAAATACCAAAAAATGAACAATAAAAGTTTAAAGAAATTTTTCGTAATATTTTTATGACTAATTTCCTAAAAAATAGCAACTCAGTATCAATTACATTTAGAACTATCTTGTTATAAACACTGTACTAAATCATCATCATCATCAGCCTATCGCAGTCCACTGCTGGACATAGGCCTCTCCCATTGCACACTCTACTAAATACTGTGTTGTAAATATGCAATAGCAAGAACCCCTCTCAACGAAGGTTAAGGGGAGGCCTTATAAAGGCCGTTTAAAAACATCCAACGGCGTATTACGTAGCCACAACATTGTCTTGACAATCCCCAGCCCGCACTCTGCCTGCATGGATACGTATGGCCTTAACCCTCTCCTGAGAGGTACCCGGGCCCAGCAGTTTGTCATTACCCGTATACGTTGTTGATTTTGTTTACTAAAAACTACTATATTTAAAATAATATTTTTTGGTTCTATTTGAAATTATTTGAAATAATTTACATTTGAAAATGTAAAACAAAATTATTTGAAAATGAAAATCTTACAACAGTGTTGTTCGTGATTTTATTCGCTTGTTTATTTAAGAATGGAAAAATATTTTCGGATAAAGGTCTAATGTGGGATTTAAACACTAAACATGTTGGTATTTGGTGTAAAGGTTATACCCACGTATAAATTTTGGTGAACTTTTATGTGAATTTCTAGACAAAAATTTGTAATATTTTAATGCAAACTTATTTAAAAAGATACTAAAACCTTAACAAATTAAGAGAACTTTAGTCTAGCAGTGGACTATCGTTTGACTCAGATGATGATAATGCAATCTTAATAAGCATTCTAAGTAATGAGATTTCATGATGAGTTTTATATAGATAATCTGTTAGTGGAATTCAGGCTGACTGTATACACATTGCTAGTGATATCTCGATAATTGATCTACAAATCAAACGGTAAAAAATTGGCCAAGTGCGAGTCGGACTCGACCATGAAGGGTTCTGTAGCATCATATTAAAGTTTTTGTAGTTCGTTGTAACTTTTATCAATGTTTTATTAATAGTGTTTTGATTGAAAGAAATTTAAATTGCGGTTTATGATTTGTGATAATAAAACTACTTACTAGATCTCGTTCAAACTAATTTTCGTTGGAAGTTTGCATGGTAATGTACATCATATATTTTTTTTAGTTTTATCACTCTCTTATTTTAGAAGTTACAGGGGGGGGGGGGAACCAACATTTTACCACTTTGGAAGTGTCTCTCACGTAAACTATTCAGTTTAGAATAAAATGATTTTAGAAACCTCAATATCATTTTTGAAGACCTATCCATAGATACCCCACACGTATGGTTTTGATGAAAAAAATGTTTTTGAGTTTCAGTTCTAAGTATGGGGACCCCCAAAATGTATTGCTTTTGTTCTATTTTTGTGTAAAAATATTAAAGCGGTTCACAGAATACATCTAATGACCAAAGACCAAAGTGGCTGTGACATACGGACGGACAGACAGACAGACATAACGAATCTATAAGGGTTCCGTTTTTTGCCATTTGGCAACGGAACCCTAAAAACGTGCTTATATTTGGCATAACACTACGATTGCTATCATACACATATGTAGCAGTAGGATAGCGAACGCTTTCCCTATCGGGAATGAGTGCATAATGTTTGACACGGTTAATAAATAAATAAATATTTCGGACATCCTACACACAACATCATCTAGTCTCGAACTAAGCAGAACTTGTATTATGGGTACTAAACAACTAAAATAAATACATAAATATACTTTTTTTTGTAAATACATACATATTATACATAGCAAAACACCCAGACTCCGAAACAAATATTTGTGGATCTGACCCGGGAATCGAACCCGAGACCTCTTGCTCAGCCGCCGCATACGCTAACCACTAGACCAACAAGGCAGTCAAGGTAGCTAATTGGTTTTATCTTCCTGTTAATACTTTGATAAGCAATTGAATTGCTAAAATGAGAACGCTTTTAGTTAAATCAACAATAACGTCCAATTAAAATGTAATGCTCTAATAGTCAGATGCTAAAGCCATCTATGTTAATTGAAAATACATTTACGGTGTTTGATAATACATTTGTTTATTGCATGTTGAGCTAAGTTAATAATAAACAATTTGAGAGACCTTATGCAAGTTAGGGTCACTGTATACAAATCCGTTAAAGTGGAGATTGAGAACATCATAGCATCATAAAAATAAATTATACAAAGTGCGTACTTCGAAACAGATTTACATTTCATAACTTTAAAACTAAAATGTTTACTTAGAAATAATTCACTTGGAAAATTAAACATCAGCTTATCTGCGTGTGTTAGTTTTTTATACAGATTTATGAAGAGAGCTATAATGTTTAGGACATTAAATGTATTTTTTCTATGTGCTGTTCTGCCTCGGTGACGCAATGTAATCGACTGCTGTGCTTAGGGTTTCGCGATCAAATCCTGAATCGGAATAAATAATAATAATAATAATAAATATTTCGGACATCTGACACACAACATTATCTAGTCCCAAGCTAAGCAGAGCTTGTGTTATGGGTACTAGACAACTGATATAAATACATAAACATACTTTTTTTTTTGTAAATACATACATATTATACATAGAAAACACCCAGACTCCGAAACAAATATTCGTGAATCACACAAATAATATTTGGTCCGACCCGGGAATCGAACCCGAGACCTCTTGATCAGCAGCCGCATACGCTAACCACTAGACCAACGAGGCAGTCGAATGATCTTCAGATATTTGTTACGAAATTTGGGGGTTTTCTATATATATAATATTTGTTTTTTTTTTAAGTATATAAGAGTCAGTATTCTTTTAGTCAATCCAGCTATCATAGAACAAGCTCTGCTTAATTTGAAACTAGATGCTGTTGTGTGTTACGTGTATGAAATATTTTCTATTATTTGGTATGCAAAATACGAGTAACGGCTCTATGTACAAATCTTACTGTTATTTTAAATACGAAAGTATTAATGAATATTTAGTAGTAGAATAGGGAAAAGAGATCAGAGAGAGAGAGAGAGAGAGAGAGAAAAGAGAGATCAACCCCTTATATCCAGCTGCTGGATTCGAGTCTCCTCTAAGGAGAGGGGTAAAGAAGGCCATACGGCACGAAATCATCCCTAAGGAAAGTGGGGATTATTCCATTGATAATGGTGAGAATTTGATTCGATTTACATGAAGAATTGGAGGTGGCATATGTCCAGCAGTGGACTGCGATAGGCTGATGATGATGACATGAAGAAACAAATAAATTTTAAATTAATAACTTTACTTTAATAAAGAGAGAAACAAAGTTACGAACATAAATAAAATTACAAAAATCAATATATAAGACAGAACCGCGACTGACTGACTGACAGCCAACGCACAGCTGAAGCTGGAATTTGACATGTGTACCTTGAACAGTGTAGGTGCGTATTTTCAAAAGCTGGGTAGAGCTTTCGAAAGCTCTACCCCTAAGGGGGTGAGAAAGGCAATCAAAGTTTCTATGTAACTTTCTTTTTCTTTAACGGCTTCACTAGAAACTTTGTAAACATGTGTCTCAAGTTATGTAAGTGAGCATTAAGAAACAAAATTTTGACGTTTCCCCTTCCTAAAGGGGTAAATAGGGGGTCAAAATAATTGGAATCCATTGACTAGTTATCGACTAATTAAATGGAATTACGTGCATTATTTGTGATATTCAGTTGCACATATGATTACTTATACTAAAAATGATGTGGTAGATTTTAAATGATAGATTCGATATATTTAATCAGTCTACAAAGTAATCTGATAGACTTTAAAGCAAGGAAAGTTTTGAAGGTTTCCTTTAAAAGCTTTTAACACAATTTTGTGGTAATATCATACAATCTTATCATAATAGTGAGTGGCAACCGTGTTTAACTTTAAATTTATTGCGAAACTTTTAACAACTAGGCCCGAACTTTTATTTCTAACTAAACAGAGCTTTGTATTAGTAATTTGTGATTATTTTCACCTTTGCATAATGGCTTCGGTTTTGCGGTGGTATTGCGCTGACATTTGACGGCCTCGTCAGTGGAATTGTAGGTATGCTACTGCTTACTGCTGCGCTTGAGGTTAATATTATTTTTGCGGGAATTAACGCGATCACTTATTTAGGGTATTACATACCTCTGATTTGCCTTACGTTTCGACCAGGTTACACCGGCCGTGGTCACAGGCTGACTGGTTCATCGGGGCACGCCCTCCGTAATTCCCGTAAAAATAATATTAATTATCATGGAACGCGAAAGTTTAAAAGTTAGTGTGCTTGAGGTGTCTAGTTCGATACCCGAATCGATAAAAAAATTTATACGATTAATTTTGTTGTTCACAACACACACTAAAATATACTAAAATAAATAGACTAAATACACTAAAATAGAAAACGCCCAACGTTTTCTATTTTAGTGTGTGTAGTATAAAAAAATGTAGTATGCTTTGTTGTGTCTGAGATATTGTTATTACTATTGATATTGGTGGTCACGGGTTCAAATCCTGTTGCGTACGTTCAGTTATTTACGGTATTAGACATATGCTTGTAGTCATAAAATAAGTACGGTGTACATATTGCTTAAACCTTCAGTAATAATAATGTTTCGGTATATTGTCATGAGTTTTATGAGAACCGTACCGAAAATTCATTCACTGATCTCAATTAAGAGATTTACCACTAAGGTCCAATGGATTACTAATTAGAGAGTAGAAAACGCTTAAAATTACACCTATCTTATAAAATCGACGCATTTCACTACGGTATGCGCGCGCATTCTTGAGAATGGAGGCTTTACTCCGCCGGCAGTCGGCAGCCGGGCCGCGCGCTCCCATCTTTCTTGTAAACACTATCGCAAAATAAACAAAATACGAAAGCCCTGGCTGTATGCATCTCTGATCAATTAAACACCATTTAAAAAATATAAATTAATTCGAATCAATACTTCGCTTTCGCGCCGAAACGAACTGTCAAAAGTGCATTCAAAAACACAATAAAAACTCAAAGCAATAATAAGGTGTTATTAGTTATTTAAATAACGAGTGTTAGTTCTTGTAACTCGTTTTTATAGGTGGTTCCCAGTTATAGCTGTTGGTTTGTAGTTGTGTAAGTATTTAAAAATAATAGTTTTGATAAGTAGTTACATCTTACGTAAGGCAAGCGTGTTGTCATCCATTCTAGTTTCGTCCTCAGAGAATATAAAAAAAAAAAAATCTGCATAACAATTAAAAATCAAAAGACCCTTAATTTATAATTAACAAAACGCAGTTATCAAAACATTACAAGGATATTTTTTTACTTAAAAGTCAAATTATAATCACAGGATTGTTATCAAAAAGTAGATTAAAGTATTATTCATTTTAACATCAGCATCTTTACTGAAAAGCAATTAAAATAGTACACAAGATAATTTCTATTGTACGTATGCAAAGCCTCTGAATATTATGTAAACATTTTTAAGCCGTCTTGAATGACATTATTTTCATAAATTTACATTAAATTTGAGTAAGTGTTGTATAGCTTTATAATAGAGGTCATTTTTATAATTTCAATTTAATAAGTCTTCATTGTGGGTAGGTCATAGTTATAGCTCATAGGTATAGG
The DNA here is from genome assembly GCA_932526445.1 of Phragmatobia fuliginosa. Taxonomy (NCBI): domain Eukaryota; kingdom Metazoa; phylum Arthropoda; class Insecta; order Lepidoptera; family Erebidae; genus Phragmatobia; species Phragmatobia fuliginosa. The sequence goes on from OW052067.1 coordinate 17,910,682, forward strand.
TAGCTCATAGGTAGGTGCATAATATAGATATTATGATATACATTGCGATCAACCATGTCCCGCCTAATGGGCATACAATTTTACTTGATTAATACTGTTTTTACTGCCGATTTAGTTTTGTTTATAGACATTTACATAGCTATGATATTACAAAAAGACAAGGTTTTCTTTGTAATTGAAGGCTTACTTTTTAACGTGATCCCACAAGGTGTATTTCCAGCAAAGACAAATAAGGAAACCATGGCTTGAAGCCATCGCTTCGGACTATTTTCCTGAAGATTTTTCTAAATGAATTTAGAAATTTAAATTTGCTTACAAAACTACGAATCCTCTAAACAGTGCTTGTATGTAAAGACGGATTTTAAAGTTCATCTGAAAACGCGGTTTCTTCGGGAAAGTTATTAAGATTGATGAGCCGCAGTCATGGTTTTACTACCTGTCTTTGTTGAAGACACACCTTGTATACGAGTGACATATCGAATTCGTCCCTGTCATACGTTTAAGATTTCATACAGTTTTAGACTGTAAGTATTATTTGTTTACCCGTTCTAATTGGTTAAATAAATGAAAACAAATATAAATATTTCCTAGTATCACTGTCTATCCATAAATATATCTATACTAACATTACAAATTCTAAAGTTAAACCGCTGCCCTGTCTAATGAAATTTTTCAGGTAGATACTTTTGTTCTCGAGAAAGGATAAAAGGGACTATTTATCGCGTTTACCCATATACAAGCAAGCTGAGCATCGAGCAAAAGCTATCTATAAAAGTATAATGCACAAAGTGATCTAATTCAAATACCCTAAATGTTATAGTAAACTAACATATAACAGCTTTAAAAACCATCTCAATTTACGGATATAATATATATGACTGGTGGATATCAATTACTTTTGATAATCACGTTATTCGAAGTGACTAACGTTATAATGCTATCTACCAAAATGTCCCCTTTCTCATAGTTTACAATTTGTCATAGATCACTTCTATTTTGGGGTGAAATAGGTATGGTATGTCTGTTTTTTTTTGAGATTAATGACTAAGGAGTTTCTTATGACATTACGTTTATCATCTACTAGTTGACCCGTCCTACATTGTCTGCATCACTTTTAAGAAGTTCAGTTTCCTGATTGCCAACATTTAGGTATTTTCAATGTATAATATGTATGTATTTACAAAAAAGTATATAATGAGTTTTATCAGTCAATATAGTTTTCATAGTATGCATAGTACAATCTCAGTTTAATTTGAAGTTGGATGACGTCGTGTTTTACGTGGTTGCTTGTGGTACATAGCTACTTTATTTCTATTGCAACGCATTTCTATTAGAATTCCTGTAGTTTGCCATACATGTAATGTAGATGTATAGTTTATATACTATTTTTATAAGTATTAAAAATATTAGTAAATATATTTTATTATTTGATCACTACATAGTATAAAACAAAGTCGATTTCTCTGTCCCTATGTATGCTTAAATCTTTAAAACTACGCAACGGATTTTGATACTATTGTTTTTAATAGATAGAGTGATTGAGGTCTGGTGAGGAGGGGAGAGCACCAGCAGTGCCAGGTTATAGGCTGAGGCACATTCCAAGACCTAATTCCATCAGGGATGGTCGCGGTGGGGGAGTAGGATACTATATAAAAAATGGGATCAAAGTGCAAACCAGAAGCCACCCCGCGCATAAAGAGGTGGAACAATACTGGCTTTTATTAACCATAGCTGGTAAAAAGCTTTTGGTGGGTACAGCTTACAGGCCTCCTTGGTTGTCTGTTGACAAATTTTTGGACAGCCTAACTGAAAGCATTAGTGCACTATCCCCCTATGATCACATCATTCTCTTGGGTGATTTCAATATTAACATGCTTGATGGGTGTGCCATAAACACTAAGAAACTGCAAGATTTTTTACACTACAACAACATGCATCAAGTAGTTGACACTCCTACACATTTCATAGGAAACAGTAGTACACTAATAGATATTATATGCACAGATGTTGATGTGAGAAATGTAGTTGTGAGTCATGTTCCCGACTTAGGTCATCATTCTATAGTAACATGTGAGTCGGTATTCAGGAAGGAGAAAGTCAAACAAAGATGGGTTACATATAGACCATTTAAGGACATTTTGCAAGTCCCTTTTAATATAGATATGGAGCATATTCCGTGGCGGGCTTTATCCTTACAAGATGGGGTGGACATCATGGTGGAAGGCCTCTCAAAACACATTATTCAACTGTTTGACCACCATGCTCCTGTAAAGCACACATTGTTTAAAGGCGAGCACACCCCATGGATAACAGAAAATGTTAGATTAATCTTTGGCTTGAGAGATAGGGCTAGGAGAGTATTTCAGCAGACAAATTTAGCATCAAAAAAAAAATATTATTTAGATTTAAAACATATGGCTAAAGTAGCCTTATATAATGAAAAATCAGCATATTTCAGAATAAACATTAATAATAATATTAACAATCCAAGATCTTTGTGGAAAAATTTAAAAAATATAGTATTGCACTCACATCAACCTAAATTCTTGCCGGATCATTTGAATGATCCGGATGGTATTAACAGGGATTTCCTAAATGTGCCGGGTGACCATGGGGTATGTATATCCAGACTGACATATTATGAGTTCCACAGATACAAACCAAACTTATATTTCAAGCTAGAACCTGTAGATCAACATACTATACTAACTATTTTGAATAACATTAAGACTAAAGCTATAGGTGTAGATAAATTAAATATAGAAATGATAACACTTACACTGCCAAACTCATTAGATATTATCACAGATATTGTGAACACCTCCATTACCACCCAAACATTCCCAAGCATGTGGAAAGCCTCTATTGTCCGCCCTATACCTAAAATTAATGTTCCAAGTACCACCAAGGATTTACGACCTATTAGCATATTACCCTGTTTGTCAAAAGTACTTGAAAGAGTGGTATACATGCAGGTCATAAAATACTTGGAGGCCAATGGCATCCTTCCAGAGAAACAGTCTGGTTTTAGGAAGAATCACGGCACCGCAACAGCCTTATGTGATGTGGTAGGTACCATACTGGAAGCTAGGGATCGTGGAGAGGGAACAATACTTGCCCTGCTCGACTACTCCCGTGCATTCGATGCCATTAATACATCCCTTCTCCTATCTAAGTTATCGTACTACGGATTTGCCCCTGAATCGGTAAAGTGGTTCCACAGCTACCTCACAAATAGGTCACAGCAGGTAGAGCTGCATAAGGAGGATGGATCAGTCATGTCTTCTCGACCCCAAGCTGTAACAAGAGGAGTTCCACAAGGCTCCATACTGGGGCCTCTCTTATTTATATTGTACACAGCTGACATGACTGATTGCTTCTTAAACTGCAAATACCACATATATGCAGATGACACTCAGCTGTTATTTAATTTTAAACCAAATGAAACCAAGTCTGCAGTGGCCAAAATAAACGAGGACTTGGAGAGGGTAGTTAGATGGTCTGAAGAACACTCATTGGTCTTAAATCCAATAAAGTCCAAATTTATGGTGTTGGGTAGTAAGGGGCAGATCCAGTCTGTTTTGCAAAATGACCCTGTCATTATTGTAAAAGGACAAAGGATTGCAAGGGTTGATGAGGCTTACAATCTGGGACTGCTGATGGACCCTGAGCTGAGGTTTGAAGCTCATATAAGTAACATAGTTAAAACTTGTTTTTATAGACTCAAAACTTTGTATAACATCCGTGACTACATCAGTATACCCTTAAGGAAACAGTTAGTAGACAGCCTAGTATTATCTAAGTTTAACTATTGTGATGTAGTGTACGGTCCATGCTTACTGGCAAGAACAAAAAATTTAATACAAAGGGTCCAAAATGCTTGCGCTCGGTTCTGTTTTAATATTCCCAGACGTCATCACGTAACACCATACATAAATGACCATGACATCATAAAGATGGAAGCCAGAAGGAAGCTGCATTTAGCTAGCTTACTCTTTGGCGTAATAAAAAAATGTAGTCCTACCTATCTACATGAGACAATAGACTGGAGGCGTAACCACTTCGCTTATTCCATTCGGCCATCGGCTGGAGCTCTCAGCATACCGGGACATAAAACAGCTGCATTTCGTGGTTGTTTTAAATATGCAGCCACGCGATGCTGGAACTCAATACCACCACCCATTAGGGACCTGAAATCCATTTACTCTTTTAAATTCAAATTTAAAAAATACCTTTTAGAACAACAAAAACAACTAGCTATGACCATAGTTACGTACTTACCTTCAGGTTTTTGATCCATGAACAGTATGTTATTAATACAGATGGGGTAACATCTCCCATGGTGTCCTGGTGTGTCCCGGTGTGATGGCAGTTTTTTAACTATAATTTAATTTATAATTTGTTTTGGGTATCAATTTGATCTTTAATTATTACTTGCTTTTTGTTTTATTTGTTTTAGTCTCACTTTGGTTCTATATTTGGTTTGTTATATTCCCCCTGAAAGGAATTAATGATTATTTTTGAGTAATTATTATTGTGTTTGTAAGAATGTTATTATTGTAATTGTAGAATATTTCATACTGGACTTACCACTTTAACAATTTTCAATATTTAACTTTAACTTAGCTGCTATCGGCATTAAATCGGCTGCTACGGTGGGCACTGAAAATCAGTTCTGCGATGGTCTAAGTCCGTTGCAGTAAATGCTGAGTGTCCACCTATTTTGTTAGACATGGCGTACAGCCCATATTACCACTATTGACTGCCCAGTGCCCTATTTCAGAGGCTTACTTTTGTTATGCACCAGTTAATGTACACTTTGTTTTTGTAATTTTTGGCAATCGATTCGATTTATGTAATATGCATTAACTTTACGTGTGAATTTCATTGTGATGCTAATTTACACACTAAAAATCAATGCCACGTCATTTGGCATTGACAGTTGACAGTAATGTCAATTGACAATGACAAGTGTTACAAGCCTCAAAAAATAATTCTACTTTGTATAGTGTTTAAAAATATCGCATTAAACCTTGTATGCTGTGTTTATCAAATAAAGTTCTTATTATTATTATTATTATTATTATTCAAGAGGAAGGCTTTTATGTATAATACATGCATAATATAGTAGATAATAATTTTAGAGGTCTCTAATGTGATGTTTTTTACGCTTACATTGCAAACGATGGCTGTACACTACGAGATAGATACAGTATTGTACATCTTAAAAATGTCTACAAAAAAGTCCGCGATGGTAGATATCTATCTCTTAGGGATAACCCACAATAACCATTTTTTTATTTTTTCTTTTTACGAAAAATATTGGCTTATTTACGAAGCGATTTTAAGCAATACAGTATTAATCCTTATCCAATTAAATATATTGTGTATTTAATACAGATTAATATGGCCCTTTACAGTATGTAATTTAAATTAATACTTTTGAAGATATTACAGATTTAAAATGCAGGAACAAAGCGATTGTGGCGATACCGGCCGGGGCCCGTTAGTTGACACTGCTGTCGATTTGTCACTATCAGTTATTAACTAAACACAATACTTTATTAAGAATTAACATTCTAAGGCGGTACGAAGTTCACCGGGTCAGCTAGTATATTATAATATATTGCTTGAGGTGTTCATATGTGCAACATTTATATTAAAACTAAAAACTCTACGAAAGCAAGGGTCTAGTTACATGTATAAGGTATGTTAAATATGCGTCTGGAAAGCGTTGTGTAATGCGTCCCAGACACCTTAATAATATTACCTACGAGAAGGACCCGGGTTGCTTCACACCATTAAATTTAAATTGAATGTTTAAACTTAACTTCTCTTAAGCCCAAGTATCCTGAGAGAGCAAAGGCTCAATTTAAAGAAGGATTCCAAAAAAATTAACCAGATTTAACCGTACTGTAATAAAAAAAAGAGAAATAAATCATGAAGACTTCAATATTTACAGTCGATAATGTCATATTTGAGTATTAAATTTTAAAAGTTTGATGACTATCAGTGATGATAAATCTGAGTTTTATTAAAAAAAATTTTTTTTTTAAATAACTCAAGGAAAAGGTTTAGGTGATTCTCGAAAAACGATACACGAATAATGTTATCACCATGCATTCAGCCGTTATTACAAACATCGTATTATCATAGCGGTGTGATACAATAAATAATAATAATTTATACAGCACTTGAAACTTGAATACTTGAATGAACTTGAATATTTGTATATTGTACCTTATTTATTGAACCAACAGCAGTACAATAATTTTGTAACATAATAACATACACATATAGCAAGGCCAATAACAGGTTTTCTTGATTAACTAAAAACTGTATTCACATGCGAACAGGAATATGTAATATTCCATCAGTCTAGATAAATTTAACACATAATATCGTAAATCATTTTCACTGTTTACACAACACATTAGAAATTTTATATTTCAACGATTGTTTAAAACACGAGAAGCAATTCACCTTATTGAATGAGACATTGTATATACGTGAAACACGCGCGTTAATATGCAGTTTCTTGTGTAGGTAGTTAGTTAGTAGACGGGGTACATGAAGCGTTTGTGTATGTGGGTTCGACGTAATAGGTTTTATCTTGCGTTTATATTACTACAGATATCAATGAAATTCATAAAATTATAAAGCCATTTTTGGCTAATCACAAGCTGGCATTCAATTACTAGATACACCTCGGAAATAAAAGGGAGTCTACCTTTTATTTAGAGATATAAATAAAATAATGATAATTACAATATTTATTGATTTCCATTTAACAGTTATTAAAGTTCTTTACATAATTTAATAGAGATTACACATCAAAAGAACATGTCATTCAACGGTTCTTCAAACACTTGGCATAGCCTGTTCTTTGAAAAAAACTTCTCATAAGACAATCTATTCTATTATTATTTATCCTTAAACATTCTTCAGTCTACCACTGAATGAAAAGGTTTGTCAAATGATTCGGAGCCAAAGTAATAAAGTTCTGAAGAATTTATTTGTGATCAATTTTTTCCTCATTTCAATCTCAAAGCCTTTCAGAATAAATCTTACTACGGATGGTAGTCATCAAATTCTGGCAAACAAGAGTATAGCAAAAAAAATAAATTCTAATACATACAATATATAATTTATTTCTGTCCAAATATTGGCAGGCGTATCCTGCATAGTGTAACAATCTTTATAATGTGCCAGAAAGTAAGTGATATGATTGATATATTCAGGAAAATAGGTCTTTGACATTGGCTTAGACGATGTTAATGTTTGGTAAATGTCAACAGAGATAATTATTACCTTAATTACAATTTTGACATAAAATGACGAATATGAGTATTCGTATGGTGTGAAACTTTATTGAAGAATTAAATCACGAAATGTCAAGTAGATGTGTATTTCTTTTAAGATTTAAATTTAACTAAAACTTCATTGAATTGAAATTATACGAGAAAGGGCCATATCGTGATCTAGATAAATGACCATCAGCAAGAAATAAACGTACATGCAATGTACAGCTTGATACATTTTGCTCACAAGTAATTTTATTTTTGTACTTTCAATGTTTGGCCTAATCATGACCCGTAGTGTTTTTTACACGCTTTTTATTAGCTTCACCTGTATGTTTGTAACCGACTCTTTTGGGTGCGATTGGGTGACTCACTTTAAATGCCCAGAGTTCGTTGAAACTTTGTAGATTTATCGAGGACCGATGAAAATACACTAATTAAGAAAAAAAAATTTTTTAGACTTTTTAAAAACATATTTATAAAAACACGTTTTTAAACTAAAAAGTAGAAAATAATTTTAATGTAACAAAGCGTGGTGTGCTTTTTGACATTATTTCAATATCGTCGCCCCTCGCTTTTTACATTAAAATTATTTATATTTAAGCCTGCCAGTGTGACGACTCTGCCTGATTGAAAGCTTTAGTAGAATCCAGGAGTAGGGGCCGCCAACCTTATTATGTGTGCATAGTATACAATGCAGTATGGTGACTCACAACATGGTGGCCTAATGAGATGTTTCTGCATCACTTTTCTGCATGATTGGGTCTCCAGTCTCACACCCACCAACGAAAGACTGGTAAGTCTTCTGTGTGAGAGTAGTATTGCCCCGGACAAGCCTCTTCTACCTATAAAGCGCACCATACCGACCCGTAGTGTTGTTTTTGTTAAGGCAGAACACTTGTGTTTCACTAACTATATTTAAACCGTCTCCTTACAAAAAGCCCCATAACATAGGGAGACCCTTAATTTTAAAATACATTTAAGCACTTAGGTGCCTCGTAAAGGTTACTGAGAACCTTAAAATCTTTTACTTACTTAACTCTCTATAAGAAGTCCCTTAAACTTACGGGACCTTGGTGAAAACGGTACTGATTTTCCTTAAAACATATTTAATTTATTTCGGATTATGATTGGTATTCGTATCCAGCAATTTCTTTTTGATCCGAGCTTCTAGTCCCTATATAAAATAGTAAAAAACGCGGACTTCACTGTAATATGTATAAGTGTCATAAAATTGTATCAATGTAGATAAAAAATACTTTATATCTTTAATAACATCAGATTAGGATAACGGTATTCATATCGTAAGCATCCATCCATCAGATATATTTGAAAATATCTTTTCAGTCTGTATTGCGGCTTTATTGAAAAAAAATATTATCTTTATTTTTATTTTGCAAGTAAAAGTTGTGGAGCCAAGGAATTTCATCATAAATTCTTTTGCATGTCATAAGGAAAGATATTAAGTAAGATGTTCGTAAAAGTACTAGCCTGTGACATTATAATTTTTGAAGAATTTCTCATAGTCCGTGCTAGTTTTATTTGACTTGCATTTCTTATTTTATTTTGGTTATTAACTTTTATAAATATGTAAATTAAGTAATAAATTAATTAATAGATTTGTATAGTACAAGTGTTTTTAGGGGTACATTAAATTTATCTATGCTATACGGAAATAGGTGGTATCTTCTTTATATATATAATTCTTCTGTGAGTGTGTATGTCACTGAACTTCTCTCAAACGACTGGACCGATTTTGATGAAATTTTTTGTGTGTGTTCAAGGGGATCTGGAAATGGTTTAGATTCGCAATTGGACCCGGTAGGTGGCGCTGCGATCAAGTTCTGGAATTTTAAAGTTGGGCTGTACGAAGTTCCCTGGGTCAACTAGTATTTTTATAAAACTTGAGTTCAGAATTTTTGTTGTTCTCATATCAAGGTACATATTTTTTTATTTATGAACACAAAACTTTTTTGAGTTGTTGCCAAGCAGTTACACTGAAAACTTTTTCCACATAATGTATCGATAAAATAACACCAGAGATTCTAAAAGGATCGAAATAAGTGGCGTGAAATTGCAGAGGCCTATGTCCAACAGTGGACTGCGTTAGACTGATGATGATGATTCTAAAAGGTTTAAATTTACTTTATACACACAATATATATCTTGGTAATATCCTCCTCCATGCGTCGTTCTCCTCAATTCTGAGGGTCGTGACCCTCACTTGCTAAAGTTTTGTGAATGGCGGTTCGCCACTTGTGTCGGATCGGTTCCGGGCAGCATGCAGAGCAGCATGGATCGTACATCAGAGAACGGCACGGGCAGCGGCCTCTGGGTCTCCTCCCTTCGATCTTGCCAGTCACCATTAACCTTTCGAGGCTATCATCGGCCCTCCTCGCAATATGGCCTAAGTATCCCAGGATCCTACGGAGACACAGGGATGACAGGCGCTCACAGATAATCTTGGTAATATAGTTTATGTTTAATTCTTAAAGTAACCTTACGAACTAAATCACATTTACTCATAATGTTTATTATTCATACTAGTGGTCACCAAGACAATGTTATTTTACAAAAGCGTATCATGTGTGAGTGTGTTAATTACAAGGTTGTGTGTGTTCTATTTATTGGTTTAATGCATTTTTAATGCATGTGCAAAATTTCCCAATTTTCGTGAAAAGGGGTACAAAGTTTTTGCGGAGATGATTAAACAGAGATATTAATACTGAATAATTAACCTACATTACTGAATAATTAAAAGCTCTCATGAAAATTGTGTAGGCATAAATAAAAGATTGCATTGACCTGAATTTCTTAAGTAAGTGGCGACAGACTGTGACAAACCACTCCAGCTCCCGTCCCATTGTCGCAGTAAATAACTTCGAACAGATGTAACAGGCTCGAAAACATTTTCTTTTTATATAAAAAATTCAGTATATACCTATATCTGTTATAATTTTTTTCGTGACTACCAAAGTGGCTCTTCTCTGCCTGATGGAAAGCATGAGTAGACTCCAGAATGAGATGGCGACCTAGTGAGATGCTTTAGCATCATGGGTCCTCTGCATTGCCCGTTAAATAGAAAATAATTTCAGTAAAGGACAAATATAGAATAGGTCAATTCAAACAGATTTAGAATCAGCCGGAGCATGTGTGTCTTCTTTATAAGACCTAGGTTCACTCTTGCGTACAGTACTGCTCTCATCTCTGCGGTATTTACTTGACGCCTTCGATCGGTTGCAGCGGCGAGCATTCACTACTGATAGCCACCCGCACTGCACCACAGCCACCGAGTTCCTCTGGTCTTTGTAGTTGGGAAGAGATATTTATTTATTTACTTCATAGGCTTATCAAAAATTGTATACAGTGTTTGACAGTTAAGGTACATATTGCAGTATGGAGTTACATGGTGTAACAAATAGTTTAACAAATAAGCACCACGTGTACCTTAAACAACAATGTTATACTATGCGCTAAAATTACAATACAAAAACAAATAGATATCGCTTTTATGGCAAGCCTATATCGCCTTCACCACGGGGAAGGTTTCGAAGACCTCTACCATCTGATCCCACCTTCTCGCTTCCTCTATAGGACAACACATGCTGGCCTTGGAAGTCACTGTTTTATAATAGTACAAATAAGCACTAGAACTAAACGGTTCGGCTCTTTTTCCCTATACAGCTCGCTATTAGCTCAGGTTCTTCCTTCCCATTATGATATCGAATCCTTTAAGAGAGCTTGAAAAAGCATCTCACTAGGCCACCATAGTGAGGGATGGCATCGCGGAGAGTGTGGTGGCCTCTATTTCTGGATTCTACTCATGCTTTCCATCAGGTAGAGTAGTCACGTTGGCAGGTTATCAAGTAAAAATAAATATGGATCTCGAGCGACTGGACTGAATTGAGATTGAGTTGTCTTCTAGAAGCAACGTATATTATGATGAGAAACTTATATGACAGTTAAAAGAAGTTTAGAATAGAATATAATGATGATTTTAATATTCTTTGGCAGAGAAAAAATACTATATAGTATTTGAAACTAACCGACTAAGGCGATTAACACACGGCACCGCGCACGGGTAAGGTCGGCGAGAGTCGGTGAGAACACCGCTCGACCGCGCGGTCGGTCGGTGTACGTGTGTTAAGCATCAACGGATTCAGTAGATCCCAATATGACATGAGATCCGTTTCACCGCCTACCGCGGCGGTGTGCGGTGCCGTGTGTTAATCACCTTAGAATGGAATTGGAATTTGATTGTTTATTTGGCCAGGTTATTTCGGTGCTATGAATCAGAGCGTAAGTACCTAAATGTAGATTAAAGAAGTATCTACAATACCTCGCAAGAAATCAAACCCTAGAAATGCACGTCATCGTCATCATCATCGTCAGCCTATCGCAGTCCACTGCTGGACATAGGCCTCTCCCATTGCACACCACTGTGATCGATTTTGGGCTTCTCGCATCCAGCTCCTGTCAGCCATCTTACGCAGGTCGTCACTCCACCTCGCCCGTGGGCTCGATATATATGTTTATAAAGTATAGGAATACCTTATTAAGAATATTTTAAATATGTCTTATCTACAAATACATATCATTGATTTTGGAGAGGCTTGATTTAAACCCAATATCCTAAGTGATAAGATTTTATTTTATTTGTATTGCACCAGTCGAACACTACAATGAAACCAGTCTATGTATAAGAGGCGTCCTCCAGCTGAAACTTATTTGCCAAAAAGCATCGAATTTGTTTTGCTTCCACTATCACAGACGTCTGATGCACTAGTAAAGTTTACAAAAAAGATATCTAAACTAAGTTTGTAATAAATAAGATGTATTTTTTTACTAATTTAGACTATTACAATTTTTATTATAAGTATTATAATAACTTAGTGATTATTCTTAATATAATAAAGCTTCACAGAAATACCTAGCAATTAATTTTTACGAGGTGAAGTCACGTACGAAATTTTTTATCCAAAATATAGTTCTATAATAACACGTAAGAAAAATTATTTGTAAATAAAAATTATAATAACTTTAAAGCAGTCTCAGGCATAGAGAAATATCATATTTTTAGTAATATAATTAAAGTTTATATTTAGAACAGTCTTGTGATTCTAAAATATTAGTAAATTAGCCATAAAAAAAATAAAAATGGCAAAATACGACATGTCAAAGCATAATATTATTGTATTTCGAATGAGAGGTTCATATCACGGTTATACAATAAGTTTTAACTGTGCGTGTGTCTAAAATGACAGTATGTACAACTGAACTGTGTCAACTGTTAGCTTAATCAACATAAACATGTTATATGGAAGTGGCTTTATTTAATAGAGGCTAATACTACTGACAGTTAGAAAAACAGTTCTACAAAATGTACCTATTTTGTTGTCTAATAACATTCTACACGTACATAAATATATATTCACTTGTGAATAATGTAATAAGTCCATAGCTTCGTCTCTCAATCATCTTAGAATGGTCAATAAATAATTCATGTATTTGCAGACCGTACCACACAACCGTTCTCTATTGTATTGAATATTAAGATATATTTTACATAAGTCCGTTACAAAATACAGAAAATTTAAGGCCACAGCTTTGTGCACTTCTAGAAAATCAAGTGTTTTGACAACAAATTTCAAACAATAGTTTAAAAAGTAGAGGTTTACCCATTAGGTCATGTTGCATAATGTAAAGCATTTAGGATTTCGGTTCTAATGAACTGAAAGCCATGTTGATATTAGTATACTCGGCTCGACCCTGATAGTATACCCTCTCACAGAAGACCAACCTTAAAAGGCATTATTCAAACTGTCGTGTTTTGTTGGTGAGTGCGAGACCGGAGGCACATCTAACTAAGCCGCCATCACGATGCTACACTGTGGCGTTCGCAATAAAGATGATCATCACTACTTTTGGATTGTTTCGGAGTCTGGGTGTTTTTCTATGTATAATATGTATGTACTTGTTGACCCAGCGAACTTCGTACCGCCCAACTTTAAAATTCCAGAACTTGATCGCAGCGCCACCTACCGGGTCCAATTGCGAATCTAAACCATTCCCAGATCCCCTTGAACACACACAAAAAACTTCATCAAAATCGGTCCAGTCGTTTGAGAGAAGTTCAGTGACATACACACTCACAGAAGAATTATATATATAAAGACTAGTTGACCCAGCGAACTTCGTACCGCCCAACTTTAAAATTCCAGAACTTGATCGCAGCGCCACCTATCGGGTCCAATTGCGAATCTAAACCATTCCCAGATCCCCTTGAACATACACAAAAAATTTCAACAAAATCGGTCCAGTCGTTTGAGAGAAGTTCAGTGACATACACACTCACAGAAGAATTATATATATAAAGATTTACAAAAAAAAGCATGTTTATCTATACTAATATTATAAAGAAGTAAAGTTTGTGTGTTTGTTAAATTGTAAGGGGTAATCTCGGGATCTACTGAACCGATTTTAAAAATTCTTTCACCAATAGAAAGCCACATTATTGCTGAGTGTCATAGGTTATATAAAAAACCGAAAAATAAAAAGGCTTTTACGTGGTAGTCCGTTTTGCAAAGTGAATCGGAGAAAAAACGGTCGAATGAAAGCGTTTCTTACGAACGCTGCCTTAACTATGAAAGATATACTTTTGAGTTCTAGAGAAAAGATGTGGAGCTTGAAAATGCCTACAAAAAAGTCAACGATAGCATATGTCTAACTTTTATATTTAAGTTATGCCCAACGAAGTGGGCACGGGTCAGCTAGTGTATTTATATAGTTGTTTAGTACCCATAATACAAGCACTGCTTAGTTTGGGCCTAGATGACGTTGTGTGTAAGATGTCCGGGAATATTTACTTATTTATTCCATCGACATACGAGTAGTGAAGTCGTTTTCCCAGACTCAAACACAAAAAATCCTGTACCTACTTTTAGTAGATGAAAGGACAGCAATACACTTGAGCTTTTGAGCTCTGTACATATCCATAGGCGAAAGTTATCATTTAGCATTACATGACTGTAAAACTCTACTCTGGTTTCCTCGTACGGTATGGTAATATTTGATTCTTAGAAGATTAATTTTTAACAGTAAATATGTTGTCTCAAATCCACTATCGCACAAACTCTGTACTATCTACTTAAAATCAAAAATATAATTTTGTTCGTTGTTACAATTTCACTTTCGTACAATTATGAAAACAATATGCTTGTGCTCGTTGGCGGATGTCCAAACAGCTTTATTAAACTATGTATTCCTGACGAATTCATTCTAAATGTTATTGTGTATTTTCTTATATTAAAGTACCTCAGAAAGCATAACTCAACCTTGATTTGGCATTCAGAATGAAAGACATAACAATAGCAACTCAACAATAAGGAATGACTTTGGCTTTTCATTAATTGTTGCAACAAGAGGTAATTCGGGTAAATAAATACCTTTGAATGCCAAGAAAAGGTATATTTGACTTTTCAATTAATGTTTATTTGCCTAACAAACTGATATAACTGTTACTTAAATCACATTGAAGGGCAAGTGCTAAATTAATTCAGTTATTAAAGGATAGTAAATGAATTTAGTAATTAAACAGTGACGAGCTTACTACGAGTAAATTAGTAGTAATTATCGAGTATATTTATAAATTTTAAGTTTAAAAAGTCATCATACAATTATTTACTATTACTGTAAATAAGTACACATTGTTCTTGCTAATTACAAATGCAAAAGTAATTTCTGTATGTCCATCTGTCTGTCTGTCTTTTACGTTTTTCCGCCAAAACTACTGAACCGAATTACATAAAATTTGGTTCTCAAATATTCTGGAACCTGAAAAAGACATAGGGTACATTTTACCGCGATGACCACATACGCGTAGTCGAAAGATAAGATACGGCTCAACTTTGATTTTTCCGAGGAGCAATTTCCATTAGGCCTACAAAACCCAAGTATTAAGCAATACAAAGTTCTATTGACAAACTGTTGTCTTACATTTCAGATCTCCAACTACTCATAATAGTTGGCAAAGATGGTTCAATTAGCATTTGGACGACTTAACGTACTCTCAGAGTAACGAAGGGTATATAATATATTACGAATTATCACCTATCATAGACGGACCCGGACACTGTTCTAAAAATTAATTTAAGCCTGCCTAATGGACTTCACTCTGCCCAGAAAACACTTTGATCTGAAAAGTATGTGAAAAAGCATCTCACTAAGCCGCCATAGTGCGGGCCGCCACGCTTTATTGCCTGCATTCGCGCCACTGGTGTGTGGTTTCCCCTACTCTTGGATTCTGCTCATGCTTTCTATCAGGCAGAGTAGAGTCACTTTGGTAGGCTTAATATAAAAAAAAAACATGAGTAGAATCCAAGAGTAGTCCATCCTCCAACTTTATTTTCAATGCAGACAATTTTGCATAGTTACCCACACTATGGCAGCCTAGCGTGATGCTTCTGTATCATTTGGCCTGCAGTCTCACACTTACCATTGAAATATGACAGATCGATCGCTAACATTTTGGGTTAGTCTTCTGTGAGAGAGGAGTATCGGTCAATTCAGCCCGTACATACTGAAATCAGCGTAGCTCTTTTACCAGGCTAAGATTGCTTAACTTTGCAACGGGTTAATTTACTTGGTTACCATTTGACCACAAGCAGGTTGTAACAGTTATTAGTATACTATAATACCCTGTTCGTATGTTTAAATATGTATACACGTGGATCTAAAACGTAAGTACACATTCTAGTAACACTTATGTTGTAAGTCTAATTAAGATTGAAACGTCTTATTAAATAGAAAATGTACAAATTATCACTAGATAATATATTTGATCTATTTACAGTCAAGCATAAGTTAGATGAACGTATTATAAAATACGAGTAATAACTAAATTATTAACCACGCAGGAAAGTCTACGAAATTCGTAGCCATCAGTGCGTAGCTAAGTGCTACGAAGCTACGCCAATTGAAGTATCAATTAAATTTATTTTGCTTTAATAACTTTCTTAGAGGCTTTGCTTAGTAACTTGATTATACAATGGAATTTTTTAAATTTCTGTTCTATATTTTGCATAATATTTTAAACTTCCATGGTAACATGTTTACATACAGATAGTGATGTATTAAGCCCATGAATCTCTGCGATTTACCAGAGAATTGGAGAATTTCTAAACAAAAGTGGGAAACTTAAAGACAATAATTTGTTCTACGAATTGTTAATCTATACAAACGTGACATTTGAAATTGTTTCCCAGTATCACCTATCCGAGAATTATAACTCTGACAATAAATAGTAACTCTGACATTCTGTAAATAGATGTGTTCGCAGAAATCTTTCGGTTATTATATCATTTTATCTGTCCATCAAAATACGGTTGGGGATCGAAAGACATTCTTTCCAACGCATTTTCGCTTCATAATCGCAATCAGACTACATACCGTAGTCAACCGTGAGTATATTCTGTCCACCAGAGTGATCTAAACTTTAAATGCCAGATGTGCAATAATAAATTTTATTTAAGGTACATTCATTTCATAATTGAGGTCACTGATATCTGCTTAAGCAATAAACTTAATGACAGTGAACTTTTATGGCAGATAAGGGCAAATGGACAGATAAATTAACTGATAGTAGGTGACTATCGCAAGTACAATCTAGAGACTCAGACGATGGTTTTCTAATTAGTGTGAAGAAAGAACACATCGAAGGAAAACAAGATGGATATTAGTGAGGCTATACAGACTCAGCCGTCAATATTCTAAGCACGGAGAGCACGTTAATTCGTCGATCCCGGTTGTCATGAACATCTATGGCAAATATTATTGGGGAGGCAGGGCTCTCAAACATACTGATAGCTAGTTTAATCTTTGAATTCCAGTTTGCTCAATCACGTTACGTTACTCTCCATTCGGGATATAAATACACACATCAAAAGTGTCTAGGGATCAACATATATTTTTGCAATAACTTTTCTCCTGATTGATATTAATTAAAAATTTCTTTAAGGATTCATCAAATAAAGTGTTTTCGTTTGTCACAGTAACGATAAACCAAGTCACCTTTGCATTAGTAAAGAAATTTGCCATTTTCCTAATAAAGGGATTTTTGACATTTGAACCACTAACATTAAAGTTCGAAAAAAAGACTGAAATAACAGTTTTCTTTAAAATTTTATTAGGTAACTTAAACAATTAATAATCCGTGTTTCTACCGCGAACACTAACAACACAAGAACATCGGTTTGGCATACTCAAAATGAGTTCATCCAAATCACGCTGTGGAATGGCCGCCCATGTTCGTTGCAACAACAAAAAAAGGTCTTCTTGCGACTGGATACCCTCCATATTCGGCAGAGCTCTTCTCTGTAGCATATCCCATGCATGCTCAATCGGGTTCAAGTCTGGCGACTGAGCAGGCCAGGGCAGGACATTGATGTTAGCTGCGGCGAGAGTCTGTCTTACAACTCTTGCGGTGTGCGGTCGTGCATTATCATGCATTAACTGAAATAAGGGACCGATTTGCACTTGTAGAGGAACGATGACGTCTGATGCAATCGTCTCAGCATAAATTTGAGCGTTGAGGTTGCCTCTGATCCAAATCAACTCAGTTCTTCCGCCGATCCAAATACCCGCCCATACCATGATGGTTCCACCACTATAAGGATGGACTTCCTGGCAGGATTTTAATCGCTGTTGGCGTCCAGGGGTTCTCCAGTGTCGTATACGTCTTGTATCCGGTCTCATACCAAAACGAGACTCATCAGAAAAGCACACGAAACGCCATTGTTCTTCTGCCCAATTTCTGTGTTCAAGAGCCCATTGATATCGAATCCTACGATTGTGCATTGCTATAGGTGGTACCCGTAGCGGTCTTCGGGAATGAAGGTTCACTTCATGCAAGCGGTTTCTGACTGTTTGGTCGCTAATTAAGTTCCCTGAAGAGTGATGAAGCCTCACGGCTAACATCATGGCGGTTATTGTTGGAGCTCTTCGAGTTAAGATTTGAATGTATCGGTCTTGTCTCCGTGTGGTGCAGCGATACCGTCCTCCATGGCGCTCAGCCACGGTACCAGTGCTTCGGTAACGTGTCCAAAGTCGACTGATAACACTCTGACTTGTATTCAGAGCTAAAGCCACAGTACGTTGCCGGGAACCAGCTTCTATCATTCCCACGGCTCTGAGCATTTCTTCCCTACTTAAATGACGTCGCCGCTCCATAATAACGTTGGTTTTAATCAGTAGTAGGGAAACAGTAGCACTAATAATTTCTTCAATGCGTTGTATGTTTTTATAGGGAAAATATTGGCAGCTGATTTTCATCTTTTACTCGAATTTGATTGACAGTTCCTGATTCAAATTATGAAATGCACCAAAAAGGATCCATATAAATTTATAAAATCATAAATTTATTACAAAGCCACATCTCAATCTCAAGAAATCCGCATAAAAATGCTTGATCCCTAGACACTTTTGATGTGTGTATAATGAGGTGTTTTTAAAGAAGTAATGGTTCTGAAAGTTGGCCCATTAGAAAAGCAAATGAGAAACGCCTGAACGTTGCTGAAATGCGAATGCTAAGATGATGTATGGTTGTATGGATGTATGGTGTAACTCGGATAGACAAGGTCAGAAATGAATACATACGAGGAAGTCTGAAAGAAGCGCCACTGGATGATTAATTAAGAAGTAATAGGTTATCTTGGTATGGACATGTTATGCGGAGGGATGAGGAAAATATGGCAAAGAAAATATTGGGTATGGAAATTAAAGGTTACATGGCAAGAGGAAGACCAAAGAAAAGGTGGATGGATTGTGTGAAAGAAGGTATGAATAGGAAGGGAGTTAACAGTGAAATGACGAGTGATAGAGTAGAATGGAATGATAAAACATACTGCGCCGACCCCCAAATAAAATTGGAATAAGGGCAGGCAGATGATGAGGTGTTTTTGAGGATGCTGGATTTGGGTATTGATCCTTTAGTGACAAGCTGCAAAAAATAGCTTGAAACATTTTTTAACGTAGTGATGGTGTGATCTCGTGGATCACAACATAATAACGAGCCAGTAGACTAGACGAGTTATTTTCCACCATTTAGAAAATTCAATTTGTGAGTATAATACGAGTATATATCCAAATAGTTTCAAACTTCCCATGATAAATATTTAAGCGGCTTTCGACACTCGGAAACTCAACACTGAAACAAAGTTCGTATCAATCAATAAGGCTATGATTGACATGTTGTATGAAGGTCCTGGTTACATGTTATGATTGTGTCAAACATGACAGTGTGCCAATAGAAGTAACGTGAGCCCACACAATTAGGGAGTTAATAACTGGTGATGTTTATGTATTTAAAGGTTGAAATGTATTGACTTATATAATGTATGTATTGGTAATGTGGTTGTTAATATTATACCATATCTGTCCTAACAGAAAGCTAAAGAGTTTGTATATTAAGTTCAATACAGATCTCAGAAGCAATTGTTTAAAATAGAACTGTTATCTGGACGTCTCTCAACGCCTACCCGCTCTGACATCGGCACCCTATATAAGTGACGTACGGCACTCGCCTATTCTCCAATACCCACCTCGTCGCGTTATACCATGGGCTTTTAGACCGTGACTGAATCACAGGCTATCCCAGTTTTCTTAATAAGAAGAGCTTTGACTGCCTGGTCTGGGTGTTTTTCTACGTATAATATGTATTTATTTACAAAAAAATGTATGTTTATGTATTTATATCAGTTGTTTACTAACCCTTAACACAAGCCTTGCTTATTTTGGGACTAGATGGTCCAGTGGGACAGTGTCCAACACCTGTCTGAGGCGATGTGACATATCAAACTTAATATAATATATTAAGCTTTTATATGCCCAGCACAGTCTATAAAAATATAATTAAAAGAAAAATGTTCAAGAACAAGCTTTTACTGAAATGCACTAAAATGAATAAAGTATTCCTTGAAAACTTTTACTTTGAACTTATGATGTCATTGCATGGCAAGGTGGAGGGACCTGCGCAGGATGTCTGGCAGAAGGTGGATGCGAGAAGCCCAAAATTGATCAGATTTTTGATCAGCCCAAAATTGGTGTGTAATGGAAAAGGCCTATGTCCAGCAGTGGACTGCGATAGGCTGATGCTGATAGCATTTTACCAACTATTTTGCTTTGTGTTTTTATTTTGAACGAACTACTTATGTACTTATGTTTAATTGACAATATATATATGTTAGCAGCGAAAATAGTTTTAATTCATGGTATCGTCATCAAAGGACTATCTGTGAAGTTTTATTACTAGATTAAATTTAATACATGGCCGACATCCGATTTGAACTTCACTGATAATTTTATCACCCACTAAAAGTTAAAAGGCACACAGCTCCGGCCGGAATATGTCTATTTCATGAGCCTTTGGGTTTTATAGACGCTCCCTGCGGATACCATTAAATGCTTTTATGTCTTACATATGTATAGCAAGTCGTAATACTTCTACTTATATTATTATGACCTAAAAAATTAAAGTAGTTGATTTTTATTCTTCTCATTTTTTTCTCAAATACTGGCTTCTGTTCTCGACCTCCCTCGAGCTGATTTTTTTAAACAAATTTTTTGTCCAATATTCATTTAGCTGTTAGCCATTTTGTTTATATATCAACATTCATCAATGCGACGCGACTGTGGCGCGTCGCCACAGACAATGCGCCATTTATTGACATGCCTCACGAGCCCAAATTCATGTACGCTTGACGACCTGCATCAAGCAAGGCCAAATGCAGCAAATATACTAATTCAGTATTTAGTAGAAGATACGTATTTCCTATTAAGGTAAAGAAAATGAAGAGAAGAAATACTTGAAACAAGCTACTAATCTGCCTGATCAGCGTGTAATAACAGACCAAAACCTCCTTTAGAAGAAGAGTCATATATTCAGCGGGGAGCTGTTAAACTGTTGGGGACGAGAAATAAAATAAAAATTGAAACAAACACAAACAACACAAACAGTGTCTAGAGACTGTTTTTATCAAATATTAAATAATCTACACTCGGTTCCAAAAATAACGGGTCAGTCACACGGGTCAGTCACATAAACCCGAATATCTCCCGAACTACGTATGCCATCCTAATGAAACGAAGACTGTTCAATTGAGAATTTAATTATACAGATAAAAAATAAAATAAAACTTAGTTACACCCACAATATTAATCTTAAATTTAAAAAAAACTGAAGTAGTCATATTTTTCTTAAGATTACATTTTTTTTATGATTGTTTTTTTGCTGTTTTTCATCACTTTCTTCATTTAATACTTTGTATTGCCTCCACGTGATGAAGCCTCCAGTGATGAAAAACAGCAAAAAAACAATCATAAAAAAAATGTAATCTTAAGAAAAATATGACTACTTTAGTTTTTTTTTAATTTAAGATTAATATTGTGGGTGTAACTAAGTTTTATTTTATTTTTTATCTGTATAATTAAATTCTCAATTGAACAGTCTTCGTTTCATTAGGATGGCATACGTAGTTCGGGAGATATTCGGGTTTATGTGACTGACCCGTTATTTTTGGAACCGGCTATATGTAACTGATTCGAAATCACAGAGAGCCTGTTTGTAAGGAGACTAAATATAAACAATTAGCAACTATATTACAGATATCTAACTTACACTCAGATATATTAAACAATCAAATTCGTGACGCAGTTCTTTGTCAATACAAAGAAAAATCAATCAATACAAAGAACTGCGTCACGAATTTGATTGTTTAATATTTTTTGGTGGGTTTGATACCCACTCAATAGTTTGTATCAAACCCACCACTTCTATTTCAACAGACAGAATTTCTGACTACTATACCAACAAGCTAATTTAACTGCCATAATATGAATAATTAAGAACTAACACAATATTGTATTTACCATTTATGTTTAAGGATACCTGTTTAAAAACAATCAATTATCGGTTCTCGCTGTCACGTTAATGAATATAATACCTAACTCCTATCATCGAACATTATATTAAGTATTCAATTATTGTAAAATCAACTTTTTGCCTCAAGTTCAAAGGTTCATTTTAATCCGACGGAATGTTATACTCAGGCTTAAAGGTTCTCAGTTAACATAAATATACAATAAGCACAAAAATAGATTAATTTGAATATCGCCGTTGAAGTTGTGTCCCAGGCTTATTAAGCTTGATTTATCTATCGAAGCTTAATCCCATGATATTTTCTATCAGAAAATACTTAAGGCTTTAATGATATTGACTTTAGTATGCGGATTTCCCCGCATGTATGTAGGTTATCACGGCAAAACGAAGCCAAAGTCATTCCTCAAAAGTCAAAGTTTCTTCTCCCAATTATATTAAAAACGATGGCTTAGTTCTGAAAGTGTAAGTGACAAGCAGAAATACATAATTATTAGAAATACAAATTTATGATACTAATATGAATTATAAATACACTATTTAATTGTTTTACAAAGGTATTTTAATGTAAAACGGCGCCAAAACTCAAAACTGGTGGCTTTTTAAAACATCATTATTTATAGAGCTTAGGGATCTGTTCTGTTGCTCTTAGTACAAGATTGCCATCCGTATTATAAGCATTTTTCTAAACATTAACATGGTAAAAAAAACTTCATTTACGGTAAACATATTGTACGGTATGATATACGGGTTAGACGGGTTGGTATAGTGTTAGTTTCATGTTTTCCTTCTCTTTGCAACGATGTTGTCTTGCGTAAATTATCCCATAGTCACCTTTTACGACACCTGCGGGATGAATAGGTGTGGTGACAATCTGTATTCTTAATCCGTCACCTTACGGACAGGTATGGAATATTTTAATTTTATTTTACATTTTTGACACTAAACCAGTTTTTACTAAATGTTGATAAGTGCGTAAGTGAACACATAATTTAGTCACGTTCCACCGTTTCACTAAACTATTGTAACCCACAAACATGATTATATTGGATCCAAAGCGGTGATTGCGTGCGAAAGAGAAGTTTCTTGTGATTTATTGTGATTCTAATCAAAATGGACGGAAGGTCGCTTCTTAATGGTGCCTTTACTCTATAAGTATAGTTCAGACTTCGTTGTTTGTCCGCATTGACTGTTATTAAACATGAAACTAAAATATAACATAGTTTTTTTGTGCTGTAGAACAAACTGCTAATATTCTCAATGCTATTATAAATACGAAAGGTATCTCAGTCTATCTGTCTGTATTCATGCTTTCACAACAAAACTACAAAACCGATTTAATTGTAATTGCTTACAAAGATAGTCTAGAGACTGAATATATACATAGGTTACTTTAAGCAGGAGAAAGCTAGTGTAGTTATCATCATCATCATCAACAGCCTACCGCAGTCCACTGCTGGACATAGGCCTTTTCCAATTGTACGCCACTTAGCTTAGTTATAAATAGTATCAATCATATTCTACACGAAACTCCGTGTCGCAGATATATAAACGCTCATCAAATTTTATCCACACATGGAAATCTATGTTTATCTCTACATAATATAGATAGTAATGAGAGAATTAAAAATGCCGTGAAAACGATGATGATGATGATGATCATAGTAAAATAAACATTGTGAAAAGCAGTGCCATCAATAAACAATATAAAGAGTGTACCTAGAGAATAATAAATTATGAAGAGTTTTTATTACACTAAAGATACTCCTAAATTGGTTACTACAAGCTGTTCGTATGCATACATCCTAGCCGTAACATTCAAGGCAGCCGTACATACACCAACAGAAAGTCAGTTTTACAAGATGCAACGAATTTTGTTTCCTAACATTTGCCAAGTATTTAGTTGAAAATGTATAGTGATATTCTTAAGAAAAATATAGATTCTAATAACTTTAACATTGAGTACTCCAATAACATAATAAAAATTACTGTCAGAAACCGAATGACCTCTAACTTTACTATTATAGCTATTTAATGAGGTTTTTAACCGATTTTTAACCGACTTCAAAAAAAAGGAGGACGTTCTCAATTCGTCGGAATCTTTTTTTTTTTTTTTATGTATGTTCAGCGATAATTTCGTCGTTTATGAACCGATTTCAAAAATTATTTTTGCATTGGAATGGGCGTAGCTTACAGGTGGTCCCATCGTGACCATATCGAGATCTGATGATGGGATCCCAAGGAAATCGAGGGAACTCCTCAAATAGGCAATTGTCGCGATTTAGGTACTCGGAAAAGTTTTTCATTGAAGTCGGTTCCTTTTTGTTTAAATTATAATAAGATGGTTCTTAATTCGACTGTATTATTTTTTATGTTTGTTACCTCAGAATAGTCTTTCTTTGAACTTGGTTTTTTTCGTTATACTTTACCTAAATCTTCGAGAATGAAATATCAAAAAAACGAGGACAATTGAAGTGTTCTAGTAAAAAATATAGTTATATAAAAGAATTAATGTATTAGATACAACATTTTACACGCTACAATTTTAGGTTCTGTTGGATTTCAACGTGATTTTATATCATGATTCTATTATTTTGCATTTGGGTTTTAACGTAAGTGGATGGATAAAAGTTATTATTTTCGAGAAGAAATTTCAGACTTCGAAAAGGGAGGAGGTTCTCAATTTCGACTATTTTTTTATGTTTGTTATCTCAATCCGATTTGATAATTCTTTTTTTATTTGAAAGCTGGTGCTACCCGTGTGGTCTCATGAAACTAGGATCTGATGATAGGATTCTGGAGAAATCGAAGTAGCTCCTCAAGAATAATAGGGGAATCATTTCGCGATTTCAGTGCTCGAAATAGTTCTTATTTTAAGTAGTTTATTTTTGTTAAAACTACTAGTTTTTAAATCTGTAATCACTCTCTAAATCTCATTCTAGGTTAAGAAGTTGAGTAGTAAAGGTAAATGATTAAGCTATGATAGTAGCAGTATAGCAGTAGTAGACTGTAAATCCAATTCACGGTCATAGAAAGGTATACTTAGATTTTAATTGTAAGCCTAGTTATTTATTAACACTAAAAAAATTAAAATTCTGTTTAAAAAAAACATTAATATTTCACCTCGTTTCAATTTCAAGTCAAAGCATTAGGAAAGGAAATCCTGTGTCTTCGGGTACTTTACAAACATACTTGAAACGGACACAAACAACATGCAGACTCAGAGTAACAACTTGTGGATCACACATCACGTTTTCCCAATTGGAATTTGAACTCACACAGCTTATACTACTATGCCAACCGTTCAGTCGAAATGTACTTAAATATACTTTTACAAACTCATCCAATTTTTCCAAGATACCAAAACTGACCCTATTAAGATACGGCGACAATACTGAGTATTTTGTTTCAAACGACTTTATAATATTTACAAGCTTAACAAAACCATATAAAGTTTCAACATCTTACTTATTCAAAATACGGTTTTGTATCCAAGCTCTTTGACCCTGGTTGTTATAGTTGGATGAAAGCCAAGTGCATCAGAATTCAGCTCTTACTGTCTTTCTCTTTGGTATTTTTTCTTATTTTAGGGCAAATTTTTAGTTCAACTAATCACAGATTTAAAGGGAAACCTTGTATTTTTACATCATTACGTTTTCCTATGAAAGCGTTATGTTGGGTCTATTCTATACCCAACGGAAAAATACATATTTTTCTTAAGTTTTTTTTTTTTTTTTTAATATTTAAGCCTGCCAAAGTGACTCTACTCTGCCTGATGGAAAGCATGAGTAGAATCCAGGAGTAGGGGTCACCATGCTTATTGTGAGGGTAGGCAATGTAGCATGGTGACCCTTACCATGGCAGCTTGGTTAGATTATTCTGCATCATTCTCCCGGCCTTCGAAGGGCGGGAGAATGATGCAGAATGATTGGGCCTCCGTCTCACACTCACCAACGAAATACGACAGCAACAATGCTGTCATTATTAGGATGGTCTTCTGTGTGAGGGTAGTACTGGCCGGGTCGAGCCGGCCCATTCGTGCTGAAATCAGCGTGGCTCTACTACCTACATCAGCGTGGCTCTACTACCTGCCTTCTTTTGTTTCCAGAAACTCTTTCAGTTCTTTCAGTTTTTTTTGATAAAATGATAGTCATTATTGTCATGAAAATTAACTTATTGTACACATGTGTGGTAGAAGAACGATGTTTAGCTAAAACTAAAAACAAGTCACTCACACAAGTCAATTAGTTACATATAAACAAGCACACTGGTTTATGATGTGAAGCTAATAATAACAACATAAAAATCAGACTGTCTGAAGTAAGGAAATTCAGATAGTACGTATAGTTTAAATTTGAATCAGTCTATAATTAATAATAGTTATTTATTTTAAACATTAAAATATTTCAAGCTTTATACAGTTTCTTATATGATATAAACAACTAGTAACTATAATTCGTTATAAATTGTAAAGGTTCTCTCAGTTGTGACCTCTGGCACTCAAACTAAGTTTGAAAAGTAATTGGTATTTTGGTATGTTGTTATGAATATTTAAATTATGATAACAAAAACATTACAACTTTTATTATTCCTTGTTTTTTCGCTTGCTTTTACTTTACCATAATATTTTAAAAGCATGTAACAATCAAAATTAGAATATATATTAAATAAATAGTTACAAAAATAAAAAGAAGTGGTATTATCTGGAAAAACAGGGGTACTGTAAAACCAATCGGTTTTTACTTAAAAATTTAAGAGAAATATGTAAACTCTATATATAATCCAAATAAATCCACTAAATAGGTATAAATCATCTACTAAATCTGTGATAAAGCAATTAACAACTATACGGGTGAATAAATGTTAAAATGGAAACAAATAACTCAAACTTTGTTTCACAACAATTCAAAAATAAAGTAACGAGTAAGTGGGCGTCGATAATATTGCTTTTTTATTACATTCGCGTGTATGATTACAATATAAATTCTAATGTATTAGTAAGGTATAAAGGTTATTTCACACTAAATGGCTGCAGGCATTAAGTATAAGTCAAATATTGTTAAATTCGTTAATTTCAATTTATATACTTGATTTAGCTAAACATTTTGACCGTGGCTTTGCTTGCGTGAATATTTGTACTTCAACAGTGGGGAATTTCCATAAAATCACTAAACGCTTTTATTTAACGCCATAAGGTGTGAAAGATAAATCATTTTATATGTGTCAAGATAAATCATTTTATATGTATCGTCTTTTTTCCAATAAAGAAGGTTCAATTATTATTTATTTATTTTTAAAGCTTTAGCAACACAGGCCTGTGGACCAGAGGCAATGTAGCTATAGCGTCTTTTCACGATACAGTCTTTTTTTTTTAATGGGAGGAATCTTCACACTTATCTTCACATTTTAGACTCACATACAAAAACAAAAGTCAGTTACTCATACATACATACAAACTCATACATAAAACCTTAAAACAAAAACATATTCTGTGTTATAACAGCGTAATTCATATGGATATTTAGACTTGTGTTTAGACAGAGGGTTTCGCCTGCGTATGGTTAGTTCCTAATGTATTGCTCTACAACTTCTGGCTGATCTTGGCTCATCAGCCTAACATAGTCCACTGCTGGACAAAGGCCTTTCCCATTGCACACTACTTTGATCGATTTTGGGCTTTTCGCATCCAGCTCCTGCCAGCCATCCAGCCAATCATCTGGCCTATGGGCGTACTACACTACGTTCGCTGAGTCGCAACTAGTCATCTACTAGTAAATATTATAGTGCATAAGTATGTGCGAAAGTACATACACTCTCTGTGCCCCTACTCTTATAATCCGATGAGACAGTTATCCGGCACGACTAGTGTCAGACCAGGCGCATGACCGACGTTGGTGACGTGTTGGCTTTGTGTGCTCTCCGAAGCACGGGCTTTTCTAACCCAAACTCCCGACTCCGGACTGTTATTAAGGCATTTCATAATCAGAAAAACTCATTAGCAATTTTTAAATAGCAAATATCTGAGACCTTTGAATTCGATGTCATAAAAAATCAAACTTGGAAAACCGACTGAATTTGTTTATTTCAATTGAAAACCAATACTTTTGAGCTTGTCGTACTTTGAAATGACCCTTAATTGACCCGCCGGTATCGTAACATCTCTCTAGGTCATAGAATTTTTTAATTATTTCAATAAAGTATTACAATTTATGTTAGCGTTCATTGACGTGTTTGGAATGGGTTCGCATGTTGGTTTAAGTTGCGTTCGCACGCGATTAATCCCAGGGTATGTTGTTTTGACGCTTTTGTTTGTAATTAATTAGTTCAGAATTCAATTTGTTGACTTGGGTAATGCAATTTTGATTCGTTAACTCGTATATCAAGGGTCAAAATTCGAAGAAAATTGATGCAGTTTGAACTAGCTTCGCTATTTGGCATTAGTCGTAATTTAAAACAATAACTCAACGGGACTCAACTAGTTTGAAGTATTATCGGCGGAGTGAAGGTAATATAAAACCGTGACGTCATTTTATGGTGTAAAATCGTTCCTAACCGCACCCTGATATGTGTTGATTATATGCTGTTACTTTGAGTAGCTGGTTTAGCACCACATAACTATATGTAGTTACTTTCGTTGTAAAGTAAGTTTAGACCATTGATTATAAGTAAAACGTAATAGGTTCAATGCGTTTGTTTTTTTGTAAAGTAAGTGGTCTATTTTATTATACTAGTACTAACTTATTCTCCTAGATTTTTCTGCGTCTTTCCAAAGGAATAAATTTATCTTGTTTTTATTGATGCATCGCACCTTTTGTATATTAGAATAAATTCTTTATTGTTTTAATCAATTTACTTTTCTCACTAATCACAAGACTGATGTTTTTGGTTTTCTTTAATGTTCGCAAAAATAAAAAAATAAAAATTGAAAGTGATTCATTGCGTTCTGAAGTATTCGAGAACATGATCAAATGTTTAATTGAGAACAGTAGATACATACTTGTGTTTCATGTTTATTAGTAAATGTTTAATGCATTAAATCTTAATTTATAACATTACTATCTATATTATCCTATATGAGGATCAAAATGATTCTTGGATTGATTAAATTAATCTAATACACTGTTCAATACATGGAATGAACTATACCGAACGATGATATAAATTGGTTTGTTAATTTAAGCGCTAATGAGACACGCTCACAAATTAGTGCAATCAATTCTACATATTCATTAAATATGTAAACGAGTATTTTCCTACTAGTCCCTACTAATATTATAAACACAAAAGTAACTCTGTCCATCTGTCTGTCTGTTACGTTTTCATGCCTAAGCCGCTGAACCGATTTCGATTAATTTTAGCATAGAGAATGATGGAAGCTTGGGAAAGGAGATAGGCTACTTTTTACCGTGATAACCGATATAGAAAACTACGTACTACTATTCTCTCTCTTAATATTTTACTTTGCTGGCACTTTTACTTGTACTATAATACTGGTCGTTAGGGTGAAAAATCTTCAAATTTAAGAAATATGATTACACATAGATCGGCTTAACTACACGCCGTCACATAGATAAACCAATTCATCATCTTCCTAGCCTTATTCCCAATATTATTTAAGGTCGCTACTAGTTCAACCGGTTATACCTGAATATCAGTTTTTCCACCGAGCGACTGGCATCAGACCTCCGCAACCCTAAGGGAGAACTAAAATTCGAAGGTTGAACTAATTGTCAGTAAATTTGAGGGCACTGAATTCCCAATAACGATTGCCATAGATGTTCATGACAACCGGGACCAACGGCTTTACGCGCTCTCTGAGACACGAGCGTGAATCACCGGCAAACTTCCAAACTCCGGGCTGCTATTAGGAATTTCCTAAGCTGATAGTGATTTACTCCTAGCCATAGCCATACATAAACCAATTATTATTTTATATTAAGTACCATTATTGGAAAAAGAAGTTGAATACACAAATTACAGACACAATGATAAAACTTTTATGCGCAAAGCACACATTAACACACTTCTACCGACTACAAAGAAGTATTCCTAATTATAGTAATTTGTAGGTGACTTAACTATCAGAGAAATAGTTACATTGATTACACACCAATTAAGTAGGAAAGTTATAGTAGGTCAGAATTTGGAATGAACGTTTTCCATTGGTATTAAGTTGTATTTAGATTTATAAATAAATGATTTTTAAAAAATTTTTTTTTATATTTTCGGCAATCTTACACACAACATCATCTAGTCCCAAACTAAGCAGAGCTTATATTATTTGTACTAAACAACTGATATAAATACATAAACATACTTTTTTTTGTAAAATACATACATAGAAAACACCCAGACTCCGAAACAAATATTTGTGGATCACACAAATATTTGTTTCGGAGTCCGACCGGGAATCGGACCCGAGACCTCTTTATCAGGAGCCGCATACGTAACCATTACACAAACAATTGGTTTATGTATTAATGAGGCATACTAACTATTGTTCATGATTTTCGCACCATTTTATTTCATAGGAATTCCAGACTGGGAACGGTGTAAGATAAACACTTTCAGAAGTGTCGTGTACAGTCCTTGAATATATTTGCTTAGGAAGTTTGAACATGACACGTATAAAAGTCGATTGATATTTCTTCCCTCGCTTTGTACGGATGGCAACAATTCCGTAGTAATATTCTGAAATTCGTAAGTAGTAACTATGTCTTCTGTCTCGTACGCTTTTACTTCTAAATAGCTGAACAGATTTGAATAAATTTCAGTATACAGATACGTGTAGCTTAAGAGAAGGATAAAGGTTACTTTATCTCATGGTAATTGCCGATGGCTCAAATTCGTGCTACATAAAATCAAAATATTATGTTACTGCTAATTTACTTTATTTGTATAATACCATATTTAAAAAATCGGGCAAGTGCGTGTCAGGCCATTCAAAGAATAGGGTTCCGTAGTCAGATTCAATGCCAAGTGAAATTAAAATCGTTTCCAATAGATAGTTGTTATGTTTACTTATTATTTCGTTATTTTTGTACGAAGTTTTACAAGTAAGTGTATTTTACAAGTTAGGCCTCTATAAGTCCTGAACTAACAAAGCTATGTAAACCGGTTATAGTTTTCCTTTAAAGTTCAATGGGCCAACCAGATTTAAGTCAAGGACGGACTGACGGACGGATAGACATGACGAATCTATAAGGGTTTCGAGTCATGTACTATGGAGTCCTAAAATTGTTTAAATTTAATAAAATCGCTTGTATACATACTATTAACATTTAATACACTGCGGTATAATTATGACGGGTTACAGGAACTGTGTTACTTAAAAATATTGAAAATAATTTTTCATAAAATTGTACTGGTAAAAATATTAATTAGTTAATGATTACACGAAATTATGCTATCGTTTTAAAAGTACTTTCAACCATAATATTTCATAATTTTTTAGGGTTCCGAAGTTTATAACTCGGAACCGTTATAAATTCGTCATGTCCGTCCGTCCGTCCTCGACTTACCGTCCAAACGGTAAGAAGAAACTTTGCATTGAATATAAACTTTGAATATGTGTTGTAAGAAAGATAGCTTAAGTATAAACCTTGGTGGTTTTAAGTTGCTATTATTGTATATATCATGTAATTATTGTTGTGAACATCACTAAATTAAAAAAAAAGTACGTTGACAAAGTGCTACGATAAAAATATGAAAAATATTTTTCTTTGTGGTACCTCCCCTACACGTAAAGTGGGGATGATATTTTTTTCTCGCGGCTACCCCATTATGTTTGGTATTATTAGATAGATCTTTTATAAACAATAAAGATTTTCTAAGACGATTTTTTGATTTAGGTATCCGTTTGCGAGATATTCCACTTTAAAGGGTACTTTTTTTGTAAAAACAGGGCGTCGTCCCCACTCTAAAAGTTAAACGACTGCCTCAAAAAATCTGAAAAAAATCGTGATGGTGGTCCATATAATGAACTTTGAAGAAAACTATAACGAATTAGATGACTTTGTTAGTTCAGGAGTTACAGAGGCTTAACTTGTAAAAGGCGCTCACTTGGAAAACGTCATACAAAATTAACGCAACATAAACTTTAAATTTTAAATCCATTATGGGTGACTGAGGAACCCCTTCTGTGCATGGCCTGATACACACTTGGCCGATTTTGTTACTAGTTGTCATTAAATGCGATTGTGATTTTTGTGTAAAGACTATCTACTTGCCTACAGCAAATACTTGCTCTAATTTCAAGAATTCTTTACAAAAACATTTTACATTAAGCCGAGTACTACAAATTAATAAAATACTCGGGCGTTATTCTTTCATACTGAATTTCTTCATTTCAAATAGCATGTAAATGTTTCTAAATGTTTCCCTTGACGTGCATTTCCTGAAAATACAACTAAACACTTTTAAACAAGGTTTTATCTAGTGGTTGAATAACCTTGTTTAAAACATTTTATGTATTCAAAACCTCGCTGACTGTGAGGTAGAGGTACACGTATAGGTCAATTCATTAGTAATACGATACTATTATTATTTATTATTGCATGACTTTTTGTTACTGTTTGCCGTGTGGTGATGGATTAAGAATAAGAGTGTCACCACCCCTATTCATCCCGCGGGTGTCGTAAAAGGCGACTAAGGGATAAACTACGCTAACCAACATCGATGCAAAGAGAAGGAAAACTTGAAACCAACCCTATACCAACCCGTCTGGCCTGCGTGGTATAGTAGGCCAAAACCTCCTTTCTAAGGAGAGGCCTATGTCCAACAGTGGACTGGCAAAGGCTGTTGATGATGATGATGTTGTTACTGTTTATCTTATTTCATATCTCTGGAGTCTATTTTAAACTGCCATTGGTTGCCAAACCCTAGGCTGGTTGATGATTAAGAGATAAAATGTGATAAAAAACGTAATTAAAAACAACTCATTAGGCCAGCATGGTGTGGGTCACACACATGCTGCAATTTCTGTACTTATAATGAGTATTGATCCACTCTAGGATCCTACTCATGTTTTGTTTTGCATATCAGGTCAAGCAGTCAGAAGATAGGCAGTGCCTAATCACTTTGACCGGTTCAACATCATTTCAGGTAGGCTGCTAGTTTTTTATCTGAATGTAAATCCGAGCTCTAAATAAAAGATAACTGATTTTGCAACATTATTTTGGTACGAGAACGTTGAAACAGAAACATTAAATGTTGCAAAATTTATTTATAAAATCGTCAAATACTAATGTTATAAAAATAAACTGTTTCCTTGTTTAGTTGAAAGCACTAAGATAGCAGTAGTTAGATTTCAAAAAATACTTGAAATATATATTTCCAAACTGTTAAAGTATCACAAATTTCAGAATTGTTGAAAACTATCTCTAAAAAATCTACGACACCACCTTTAAACTTAGGTTTACTATAACCTTTCTTATGGTTAGCAAATTTATTCACTTTGCTTAACTTAACGGTACCGGCAGTAGGAGGCTGCCTATGAAAGCTAGAGATAGATAACTAAACCCAGCCACAGAACAAATAATCGTCCTGATAAAATAGATATATTGAAAAGATTTCTGTGCTATCGTTCAGTTTCTAGAGAGGTTATTGGTCCAATTGGATCTAATCCAAAAAATACGAACAAGTCTTTAACTGCTCCGTTAGGGATAAAGGGGAAAATAATGTTTTATAAGAATGTAATTTTAGATGACTTTAGCATCGTGATATAAGGTCATTAAATGTACTGTGCAAGCAATATTTCTTTGACTGCATAAATGGTGGGGTGATTTTGGTGTTGGTGAAATTTCACAGATATTTATGAAACACCAAAATCACCACCATCCAAAATGAGTCTGTGTCGTTGGGGAAATCCCCAATGACACAGACTTGTATTTGCAAAGTCAAACATATTTAATTGACGATTAAACATCGGAAAATCGGTACACAAACATTTTACTAATTATTCAAACGCTCCTCAACACTCAATAATAAGATCCTTTTGTTTAACAGTTACATAAGATTTTATCTACAGAATTGACCACATCAAATTTGTTTCTCCTCAAATTAAAATGAACGCAACAAAATTCCAACACAAAATATTTCAAGATTTTTCTTTTTTAAATAACCTAATACTCGTAGAAGCTGGTATTTTGTAAGAAGTTTTCATTAAAATGTCGCCACCAATTTCGTGTCACGTCGTTGGGTGACGACCGTAAGAATTCATTTTTTACACTGCAGGGGAGAAAGGGTGGGATTAAGGCCCTTGTAGCAGTACCACGTTTTATTTCTTTAATTAAAAATGTTTTTGTAACATTTGGCTTTCATTTTAAAGGTATGTTGCAACATGCTAGTCTAATGTAGTCTCAACTGTAGTCATAAATAAAAAGAACGTGATTAGTATTATGTATGTAACGAAAAAAAAACATTTAGAAACCAGTTTTTAACTATACACTGCTGAATAAAGCACATTCCTTAAAATTTAGGTATCTTTGATATTATGATGCAATATTTCTTCTTTTATTAATTTTATATATAAAATTCTAGTGTCACAATGTTCGTTCCCATACTCCTCCGAAACGGCTTGACCGATTCTTATGAAAATTTTTATGCATATTCAGTAGGTCTGAGAATCAGCCAACATCTATTTTTCATACTCCTAGGGTGCGAGCAGAGCCGCGGGCATCAGCTAGTAATATCTAAAATATTGACCTACTAGCTTTTACCCGCGGCTTCGCCCGCGAGTGTGTCGATTTTCTCCTTAAATAGTAGCCTATGTCCTTTCCCGAGGTCCCATATGTCTCTATACCAAAATTCATCAAAATCGGTTCATCGGTTTAGGCGTGAAAAGGTAACAGCCAGACAGACAGACTTACTTTCGCATTTATAATATTAGTAGGGATTAAAACATTCAGCACCTATTCCAATTTGTTCTAAGTATTATTTTTCAAAATATGTTAATTTCAGCCAGATCCACTAGCAGGCATCGTAACAAGTAACTAGAGCATAATTAGGTTCCAAATGGAACTATAATACTTCTCTTTTGTAAATTTTGATGTTAAATAAAAGACAAAGCATCTCGAATAAAAAGAAGACTAAACATTTTGTCGATTTACGAGAAGACACTGATAAATTCATTACCCTACATTTTATTCCCTATAAATTGTATCTTATTTATAGTAACACGCCTCTCTTAAAATACATACTTAGTGACAATATAGGTATACAGATAGCGCCCAAGCCATTATTTAGCCGACAGCCTCGATTTAAAAAGCATTCAACTAATCGCAGGCACATAAATTTGCTTGACAACGCTCTAGGGAGGAGGTCTGAAAACTCTGGCTTCTAACAGGGAGTTTTTCGGATGGTAAATGGTTTTTACGTAACGTGATGTATGTGAGGTTGTGAGGTGTTTACTGTATCCGGCAAAGATGTGGCGATGTTTGCTCAAGTTTGGAGCTTGATAATATTTAGTAGTACAAGTCACGAACTATATGTAGACTAGCTAATAATAGTGGTAAATGTTTATTTATTTCCAAAAAGTTACAATAATCAAACATGAAAGAAATACCATAAAATATTGGAACAGTAATCGTTTGAAACACTGATAGTTATGTTAAGATCTAACTTGTATTATGAGTATAAGGCTTCATCAAGTATCTACAATATTTGACGCTCATGTGACCTTTTACTATGTCAAAGAAAAAAGAAATAACATTCAAAATCTTGATTCCTGCGGCTCGGCTCGAGTCCCAGGGGTAACGACAATAGATGTTGGCTAATTCTCAGACCATGGGGTAGGTCAAATAGGTAGTAGTAGCTAGGATGCACACAAAATTCCAAGAGGAGTCTAGTAACAAACACCCTGACACGAGAATTTTATATATGAGATTCAGTCGAGAGAACTGTTAAAAAGATTTTCCCGCTTCTTTTATACAGATAGAATTTTTCTTAGTTTTGCGCGTCTCGAAGCTTGTTTAATTTTACTGTTTTAAGTTTAGAATTCAAACGTCACAAGGGACAACACTTTGATCCGAAAATCGCTGTTCTGAGTTTGGATGTTATTTGCTTCATATTACTTTATCCGTAATTGTTTTTAAAACTAAAATAAAGAAAGAAGGTTTGCTTGTGAATTTAATGTGGAGTTGCTTTGCTTGATGACAACATACTACTTATATTTGACCCTCTTGTTTTCCTTATATAAGCACATGTATACAACATTATGTTTCAATTCAACGTCTAAAGTTAATTGTTGGGTGTCATTGTCCTGAGCATCTGAACAATTTGTCTGGAAATTTCAACCCTGCCATCGCAGATATAATTTCTATATGTGTAAAATTTCTATATGTGTTTATTGTACTTTTGATGTTTATTAAGATCTTGCCTTTTTTATGTTACTTGAAAATAAAAATACAAATTTAGCATTTGCATTTTTCTTTCAGACTAATTTGCAATTTAGAAGACTGTTCTTTGTTTATTGCCTTAAAGTCATATTCATAATAAAAAAATAATCAATAAATTTATTGATCAAAGACATCTATCATAGATAAAAGTCAGAATAGTCAGATAAAATTCAGTAAAATATCGCTTATTGCTTAGTACTTTCATGGTACTTAATACACTTTTGCTGTATAGGTTTGATGTTCGCATCAATCAATCAACAGCCTATAACAGTTTTCTGCCTAAAGGAGGTTTTATCATATTATGCCATGCTGGTCAGACGTGTTGGTATGGGCTTGTTACAAGTTTTCCTTTTCTATGCAGAGATGTTGTTCAGCGTACTTTGTCCCCTAGTCAGCTCTTACAGCACCTACAGGATGAATAGGGTAGGTGACACTCCGTGCTCTTAATAGTCACCACACGGACATGGATAGAATCAAAAGTTTTAAGGTAGAAAGTACACTCAATTTTATTTGCATTAGTATTGTTTAACCTATTACCCACAATTTATCATTATGTATCTCCATAAATACTCGTTGATCTAGTGGTTAGCATATGCGACTGCTAATCTAGAGGTCTCAGGTTCAAATCCCGGGTCGGGCGATAAAGTATTTTTGGGTTTTTCTTAGGAAATTCCTAATAGCAGCCCGGAGTTTGGAAGTTTGGCGGTTATTCACGCCCGTGCCTCGGAGAACACATAAAGCCGTCCGTCCCGGTTGTCATGAACATCTATGGCAATCGTTATTGGGAAGTCAGTGCCCTGAAATATACTGACAACTAGTTCAATCTTCAAATTTCAATTCTTCCTTAGGGTTGCGGAGGTCCGATGCCAGTCGCTCAAACCTAATGCCGTCCGATGCCAAAAACTAAAATTCATTTAAAACCGGTTGAACTAGTAGCCGACCCCAAATAAACTTGGGAATAAAGGCTAGGAAGATGATATCTCTATAAATACTGTTTTCTTAAACAGTTCTCAGTACCTATTCAAATATAGATATGCGTATGTCTGGTTTTTTATCAATGTTCTTAAGTAGTTCGTAGATTTTCTTAGATCGTTCGCTTTATCAAAACTATTTTAAATATTATTATTTTAACTCAATTCTTACCAAGGTAAGCCAGATATGTTCGTATGCCAACTAGACAGTTTATCACTCTTATCTGCCAGGATTTTGGACCACATCCAGATTTCTCCGTAAATGCTTAAGTCCCATTTGGATGTGCTAGTGCTGCAAGTGTGTTAATCCGAATACCTACATGATGTTAGAATGAGGTTGTATAAAGTGCTAACTTGAGGCCGAGACGATAGTGGAAATGATAAAATTTAAACTGACTGTATTTTTCCTAATGGAAAACATGAGTAGAATAATAGGAATAGTGGTCACCATATTATATACAAAAATATATATAAATAAATTTTAAAAGTAAAGTAAAGTAAAGTGCTAAATTCTATATATAAAAATATATTTTAAACTGAAAGATAAATATATTTTTATATTTTTTTTAAATATATTTTTATATTTTTTCATAAGCTAGTAGAATTGTTCGTACTCTTAAAAGTGTTTTGAATTCATTTTCATATACTACTGTTTTTTTGTCTTACTTCAATCACACAAGTGTTACATATTAAACAGATCCTAACATTTTTATTTGAATGTCTTCTTTCATCATTCATATTCAACGTGTGTGTGTGTAGTGCAGCAATTTTTTTTTTTTCATAATGACCTGCCAAAGTGACACTGCTCTGATTGATGGAAATCATTAGTAGAATCTATGAGTAGTCATTGTGAATGTAGACAATGCAGTATGGTGACCCACACTATAAAGGCTTATTGAGATACTTCTCCATTATTGGGCCTCAAATCAAATCAAATCAAACCATTTTTATTTCAAATAAACCAATACAACGGCACTTTTGAAACGTCAAGTAGTCAGTCAGTAGTCAGTCGTGAAGCTAATCGTCTGTTCCAATTCGTAGATCCTATGGAGAAGAACAGACAAGAAACTCTTTTTAAAAAAAAAAAAACATGGACACTCTTTTCCAACATTGTTTTTACAATTTTTGGTTACATTGTTCTTTCTTTCTTTCTTTTTTAAAAGACAACTCCCGCATTAGGAATATAAATTCCTGTGTCGCGGGGGACTTTACAAACATACATGAAACGGACACAAAGAACACCCAGACTCAGAACAACAATTCGTCAATCACACAAAGTGTTATCCCACGTGGGATTCGAACCCACGACACTTGGCGCAATAGAGAGCGGCATGGTGACCGCTTAAACCACTAGGCCAACCGTGCAGTCAAAGGCATTTTATTAAATGAGAGGACAATATAACGCTGCCGATATTTACACAGGTAGTGTCCAAAAATAATTAAACAATAATATAATATAGAAGTTGTGAGATGACCAGCCCCGACTGGCGCGCTCGTATCACGAGCATGACCTATGCACCAGCCAGCCAGCCAGCTCAGGTCTCGTACTCACCAACGGAATTTGGCAGAACGACAAATTGTTAGTTAATGTTGTTATTGTTGACTGCCTCGTTGACGCAGTGGTTGGCGTATGCGACTGCTGATCAAGAGGTCTCGGGTACGATTCCTGGGTCGGATCAAATGTTTGTGTGATCCGCAAATATTTGTTTCGGAGTTTGGGTGTTTTCTGTTATATATGTATGTATTTACAAAAAAAATGTTTATGTATTTATGTCAATTGTCTAGCTACCCATAATACAAGCTCTGCTTAGTGTTTTGGGGACTAGATGGCATTGTGTGTTAAATGTCCGAAAAATATTTTTATTAATATTATTAATAGTGTAGACTGCTTGTATATCATCTTTAACTGGATTGTTTCGATTTTTGCATGCAGGTAGGAGTGTTTGGAATCCGGTAACCTCGTTCACTTTCAACACACCATTTTTCTATATGGTCTATCTCTGTGGTCAAAATGACTCATTTTTAGTGAAGGCTCTCACGCGTAAATAATAAGCATGCAAAAGTATAATTCTTCAAATCTTTCGAAAGCAAGTCATTGGAAAGATTTGAAGTTTACGTCTTGAAGCTATATCAATCTGAAGTTCATAAGCCTTCAACTCGAAAGATTTTCATAGTTCCCTAAAGAGCAAGCTTTAATAATTAATAATTTCTACTACTACAAAATGGTCTTTTCATGTATAAAAGGGTAAATATAATTAAAGGACAATGTTTCAAGATGAAACGAGTCTAAATTGTTGAAATAAAATCTGTACTAAAACCTTTAGAGGGAAACCCGCGCCACAAGAGGCTTATCTAGACGGAACAAAACCACAAAAGTGGGCGGAATACAGAGTTTTGTGTTGAGGGATAAAAATACTTGGAACAAAGAACCGCTGTAACTTTGTATAGGTACGTGAACTGCTGATGTGAAGATATGAGATATATACACCTACCTACTTATTTTAAGTATGAGTGACATACTTTAAGCTTCTGTGTAGGTATATCTGTTCAAACAGATTTCATATATTGTTAAATATTCTTTACCTTTATATTTTTTCTTCAATTTTACTATACATACCTATTTGTAATAAATGATTTCATTTCATTTCATTTCATTTCATTAAATATTGGTGTGCTCAACATTTTTACCTCAATTACATCATCAACTATTATTTTCTTACGAAGGGCGCCCCTTCCCATACAAATGCCTATTGTCATTGTTGTAAGTATTATGTGATCCCTTAGGTATGTTTACTTTATCAGTATCAATTATGTTATTGTTATAAACAAACAAATTAAGTTCTAAATTTACATGTATTTATATTAAAGAAGAGAAAAGAGCAAAAAAAAGAAAATTAAATCAAAACTACCACAGTCAATACAAAATATACAAGTACATGATACATACTTACATTTTACAATAACTTTATTACAAGACGTAATTTAAATGAAGTATAATTTAAAGTAATTCAGAAATATTGTCTATAAAATCTTTTAATTCTTAATTAAATCAACCAGAATAACAAATTGTTAGAACGCCAATAAAAAGCGAAGGCCACCATTCAAGACATTTCTATCACAGCCGTCACATTATTAATTCATGAATATATTGCCGAAGTTCTAAATAACTAAATGAACCAAGTTATTTATTTATACTCAAAAGCCTGACAAGTCAAATATACATTTCACTTCAAACGGTAGAAGTCACTGCATATTTTAAATTAAAATTCTCTTCACGATAAACCCAAAAACCACCGCACCGATTTGGATGAAATTTTGTACCTATATAATCTAAAGCCTAAGAAAGACGACGACCTAGACGAAAGCGAAAGGCGAAGGCTAGTATATTATAAAGTAAGATATTTATATTGGAAAAGACATCAAGATATATTCTCGTAGTCATTTATCAGTTCGAGAGATGATTAACGGGCAGGTTGAATAGCATGACTGAACAAAAACTGGATAAATTTAATCAATCATCATTATTTTCTTCCAATATCTTGATAAAATAGCTTTATAATAATGATTTATTTATCACACGAGCGTAGGAATCGAAATTAGGTGTAATCTGTGTTATTGTAACCACTACTTGGAAACCAGATTATTTATCATCATCATCATTATTAACAGCCTTTAACAGTCCACTGCTGGATATAAGCCTCTCCTTAGAAAGGAGGTTTTTGCCTACTATACCACGCTGGTCAGACAGGGTTGAAAAGGGTTTGTTTCAAGTTTTTAACAATGGAGTGTCTATATGTAATAGCAAATAAACTGTTTTTTTTTTAATAAATGCATATCAAAGTATATACGGTATTAACATCAAAAAGGCAATTTTTAAAAAAAATTGTCTGTCTATCGGTCTGTTTGTTCCGGCGAATTTCTGGAACCCCTGGACCGATTTTAACGGCTATTCCTCTGAGAGAAAGCTGATAGACATAAGGAGTAACGTAGGCCAATTTTTTATAGACCAGCTTCGCTTCGCGGCACTCAACTAGTTAATGATATTACTTGTACACTGTTACCAATACCCACACACGTGTTAAAGATTATATCCAAACTAAACAAATCGTTTTGTAATCGAATGTCGTCCTGGGCAGTCATAATTACTTAACACTAGACCCACAAACCTGTCAAAATTATGTATAAGTTTACTAAATTGAAGTTCATGGAGTTTCTTGTCTGTTCATCTGCAAAGGACCTACGAATTGGAACAAAAACTTAGCTTCACGACTGACTACTGACTGACTACTTGACGTTTCAAAAGTGCCATTGTATTGGTGTATTTGAAATAAAAAATGGTGGTGATTTGGTAACATACATAGAATCACGTGCTCTTCCTTCCTTATGCCGAACAGTCAAAAACTAGATCTCACTACCAGGGGTCCTTTAAACGGGGCGTGAAAAAGCATCTCACTAAGCTGCCATAGTGTGGGCCGCCATACTTTACTGTCCGCATTGCCAGTAAGTGTGGTGGCCCCTACTCTTGGATCCTGCTCATGCTTTCCATCAGGCTGGTTAGACTCACTTTGACTAAATATATAGAACGCCTATTTCCCTGAAGGGTAAGCAGAGAGATAATACAACATTACACACTAACGTACTGCTTATTATTCTTTGCGTAATTGATTTTATTTCATACGATTTTATTCTACGGAAATATTCCACCCATTCAATCTGCCTGATACGCTTATAACTAAGTCGTTGAACAGCCAAAGCGTTTTCTCATAGGGCGTGACTTGGCAGTCGTCGAGCAAGAGTGCTACGTCATCATATTTCATCACAGTGACGTCATGGTTGATGGCTCCTAACGCTAATACTCTTCAATTCATCACATATTAGGGCTTAGACGGTGACCTAGTAGAACGAATTGAGCATTACTCTTAAGTTATAGGTTACGTAGTAACTATTTATTAATCTGTGTTATAGGTATGTGGCAGCGCCGCAGCGTTGGTTAAAATTGGAAGTATAAAGAAGAATTTCTTTATACTTCCAATTATTGTTTAGTTTTCCTGAATGTTATGTTGTCAATATTTCAAGCACTTTTCATTACTTCATTTTAATTCTTTTCGATGAAAAAAAATGCTTTTAAAAATAGCTAGATCAATTCAGACTTTTATGTTTATGTTAAATTTATATGAAACAAGTTTGAAGTCATTAAAATATATTATTTGATTACTTAAATCCAATAACTTAATAAGAACTCAACTATTTATTGAATGAAGAATTTTCTTTGTTGTTTATTCCCCGTAAGTTGAATTTGTATTTTTACTAAGTTCAAGTGTAGACAGGAATTTTAAAATGACTTGGTTAAAAATATATACATATTTACTTGTTATGCATGCATGCTTCATTGGTCTAGTAGTTAGGTTATACAACTGCCGAAGTCCAGATCGGGCCAAAAGTGTTGTAGGGTTCTTATTACAAGAAATTCTTGAGTTAAGCCGTTAAGCCGTTGGTCCAGGTTGTAAGGTGTATCACATGGTACGAATCTAATTATTTTTGCTCTAAATATTAGGTATCTATTTAAACAAAGATAATTATGTAAACATCAAATTAAAACATGTATAATTATAATTTAATAAAAGGATTTAACCAACTCTTAAAGAACGAATAATATTTTGCAAAAAGATATTAGAATTTACGTTCGGTTCGCCTAAGTAAAAGGGTCTTTGTTTTGGCTTAAGTTAAACATTCCTTTAATGTTAATGTGAGAGTTGCCTTTCATCTAGAAATTCTGTGTAAATACTAATACAATGATATTTTGTAAC
Source organism: Phragmatobia fuliginosa (assembly GCA_932526445.1). Taxonomy (NCBI): domain Eukaryota; kingdom Metazoa; phylum Arthropoda; class Insecta; order Lepidoptera; family Erebidae; genus Phragmatobia; species Phragmatobia fuliginosa. The sequence continues at coordinate 17,954,086 of OW052067.1, forward strand.
ATTTAGAATTAGCTTAGTGTTTTCATTTGAACCCAATTACACTTTTTAGTGTTTTGCACTCTTAGAGCTATTCATCCTACAGTACTAGTTTTCAAAATGTACGAAATGTAGAATAATGAGGTACCAAATACACAATACTTTTGTATATTCATAATACGATAGTAGGCTTTTGAAAACAAAATCCTACTAATAATATTATAAACGCGAAAGTTTGTGAGCGTGTATGTATGTTTGTTCCTCTTTCACGCAAAAACTACGGAACTTATTTGGATGAAACTTTACAGTAATATAGCTTATATATCGAATAACATATAGGCTACTTTTTACTGCAATAATCGGTATACACGGGTGAAAGCTAGGTGATTATAAAAATATATAAATCGTAGATGACAAAATGTATTACTGTTTATCTACTGTCAAAAACTTCACAGGTTGCTATACATAACAAACTTGCATAGCAACCATAACAATAGTCTGTAAATGGCTAATTTAAAATGCAGCTAAGTGCGAGTCGGACTGTGCGAGCCCATGAAGGGTTCCGTAGCATCATATAAAAGTTTTTGTAGTTCGTTCAAAAGGGTAACAGAAATATAACGAAACTTTTAATATAACGTGGAAAAAAATAGTATCAAAACTAATAAAAACTATCCTTAATACAAAAATAAAACTACAACAAAACAACAGATGCATGTATAAACCAATATCAACTTAAAGCAATCTAAAGAGTCTAACAGATACAAAGCCACATTTGCCGTTAATGGCATATCGTTTACAGAACTTCAATACTGTGGATTAATTTTATAGAATGTTGGCAACAATACAAGTACTTTAATTGGCAATTAAAACACGAACCAGTGCAGAAACGGGACTTGCAATGAATTCAAAACTGGTTGTATGGATGCATTATGTACGGTAGTTGCTTTATTGAATATTGCTGAGTTTGTGTACATGTGAGAGCTAGTAACATGTAAATATAGGTTTTGTTCAATACGATCGTTTTATGATTGCAATGTAATGGAAAAATTGTATGTAAAGGCAGTTTAGTGAGTACAAACAAAAACAAGCTTTGTTTTTAACTGTAATATACATGGATAGATATATATGCATATGTTATACATGTGTGAATATCAGTAGTTCTTTAAATTTAACGTTTATTCTAAACACCTATTAATAGAAGTATAGCGAGAATCATTATAAAATCATGAATCTCTCTCATCCCACCAAAACTCTGATACGAATATTTTCAGATCATACAAACACTTGGTCTGATCTGGGAATCGAATCCGAGACCTCTTGATCAGTAGTCGCATTTGTTACCCACTAGACCAACAAGGTAGTCTTTTTTCATCAATAGTTTTTATTCGTTGTTACAAACAAGTGGATGTGAGGGCCCCGTAATATTTCATACGGGTAAAAAATAAAAGTTATTTCGTAACTACAATTTTTCAGCCTTTATTTTTGGTAATGGAAAATGCAGCAATGGTATTCTGTTATCAGTGGATTTTTTTGTTTTAATATGTTAGGTGTTTGTTATTTGGGCCGGAGTCCTGAACCTCGAGAAATCGAGGATCAGAAATCTCAGCTCCACCAGGTTCTCGTGGAGGAGTGGAAGGAACGACTTGGGCAACCAAGCGCAGGGCACGCCGCTATTGCGGCCGTAAGACCCGTTATGGATGATTGGCTCGAGAGGCGTCACGGCGGCCTCTCATACCGCTTGACACAGGTGATCACTGGGAATGGATGCTTCGGAGAGCACCTGTGTCTAATCGGAAAAGAGCCAACGCCTGAGTGCAACCACTGCGATGGCCGGACCGAGGATACATTGCGCCATACGCTGGCTGAATGCCCAGCGTGGGCGGCACAGAGGGGAAACCTCGTGACGGCCATCGGAGTGGGTATTCTCTCGCTCGGCAACATGATTGCGGCCATGGTGCGGAGCGAGAGCGCGTGGAACTCCACCATTTCTTTTTGCGAGCAAGTTATGCTGGCGAAGGAGATGGCAGAGCGGACCGGGAGGGGCTTAGAACCCTCCCGGTCCGCCAGGCACGGGAACGGGCCCGGTACCGCACAGAAAAAAAAGGTGTTTGTTAATGTATGTTTCAAAGTAAATTAGTATTAAAATATATTTTTTTATAGAATCTAGGTGACTGGTAGGTTTTTTTATTATAATTATTAGCTGCCAAAATGACTCTTCTTGATAGAAAGCATAAGTAGAACCTGACGCAATATTGGGATCTGTTTTTTTTTATTTAGTTTTTAGTAGCGAAAAGAACTCTGCTTGATAGACAGCATGAGTGGAACCTAAAAAAGGGTGGTCACCATTCTCAATGCGAACGTGTACCAGAATGATGACCCACATTAGAAGGGGTTAGTGAGATGTTTTTTCAAGCACCGCATAAAAGACATGGATCATTGTGGGCGTGAAAAACGTGCACTGATAGTAACTTTCGGGTATTTACTGTATCACCCAGGTCATTTTTACACGCTTTTTATTAGCTTCACCTGTATTTTTGTAACCCTCTTATTTGGGTGCGATTTTGACCCGCTTTAAAATACCAGATTTCGTTCAAACTTTGTAGATTTATCGAGGACCGATGACAATACACTAATTTGAAAAAAAAAAATGTTTTAAAAAACTAAACAAACACGCTTATAAACTAAACCGTAGAAAATAATTTTAATGTAACAAAGCGTGGGGTGCTTTCTGAAAATATTTCAATAACGTGGCCCCACGCTTTGTTACATTAAAAATATTACCAATCTACTAATTGTGAACTCATTCGTCAAAATTGGTTCAGTAGTTTAGGCTTTTCGGTAGAACATACAAGCATGCTGACATAACTATTACCCATAGCTTTTCGGTTGAGCGGCTAAAAAAAGTTAACATTGCCCTTTTTTAACCCGACTTTAATAAATTACTTTTAGTTCTAAAAAACATTTTTCTTTTGGTAGGTTTGTGATAGAAATTTATAAGTATACTAGTTGAGTGCCGCGGTGTTACCGGCGGTTATTGTTATGAATCGTGAGTAACGCCACGGAACTAAGGTAGTCTAAATAAAGCCTAAGCTACTCCTTGTGTCATTTCTATCTGCCAGTGAAAGTCTCGTCAAAATCAGTCCAGCAGTTCCAGAGATTAGACGGAACAAACAGACACACAGATGGACAGTCAGACAAAAAATTTAAAAGTGTTATTTTTGGTGTAAGTAACATATAATTTGATATTACATTTAGATACTTCAATTTTATTTCATCAACAGCCTTTAACAGTCCACTGCTGGACATAGGCCTCTCCTTGAAAAGGAGGTATTGGCCTACTATACCACGCTGGCCAGACGGGTTGGTATAGGGTTGGTTTCAAGTTTTCCTTCTCTTTGCATTGATGTTGTCTTGCGTAGTTTATCCCTTAGCCGCCTTTTACGACACCCGCGTCGGATGAATAGGGGTGGTGACACTCTGTACTCTAACTCCGTCACCACACGGACATTTGGTTTGGACGGAAATTTTATTTATTTGTATAGATTTATCAGCAGTCCAGTAAAATTAGAACATGCTTTAATTATTGTGATTTTATTAGTGCCTTATGTGAGATGTCTAAAAAATATTATGATTTAATAACGAAAATTACGACCAAATAGAACTACTTATTCAAATAATCTCATCAATAGTATTTAACATTGTCAATATTATTATAAAGTTAAAACAACGCTTTTAAAACGTCCGCTCAGTTTGTCAGTTATTTGACTCTGAAGTCCGCCACTCGCTCCACAGACGCGATTAATTTAAACTTCACAAGTTGATGTTGCGTTTAACTCCTAATTTGTTGCTGAATATTCATTTTGGATTTAACTTTTTGTAACAGTAATGAATTCGCTTTTGTTTTCTGAATATTTATATATATTTTGATTATCTTTGTTTGTTTTTATAATGTACATTTTACATGAATTAACCTCAAAGATTTGTTTTGTGAATTAACCAAAAAAGCGTGGGGTGCTTTCTGAAAATATTTCAATAACGTCGCCCCACGCTTTGTTACATTAAAATTATTTTCTACTTTTTAGTTTAAAAGCGTGTTTGTTTAGTTTTTTAAAACTATATTTATTTTTATATTTATGCCTACCAAAGTGACTCCACTCTCAGGAAGAGTATGGAAGGCATGAGTATCCAAGAGTAAGGGTCACCATAGTCACTGTGGGGGTAGGTAATGCAGCATGGTGACCCATACCATGGTATTATTGGTATGAGAATAGAATTGCAACGGTCAAGCCGGCCTATTCGTGCTGAAAGCAACGTGGTTCTAATACCTACCAAATTTGTTTATTGATAGGTCTAAAAAAAAGTCTCTACTCTCGTTCCTGCTCGTTTCTGGTGCAAAGGTTGGCCATTGCCATACAACGCGGCAATGCTGCTAGCTTAATGGGCACCTTTCCACCAGATGCGATCGGGCACGGGTTAATTTAAGTATTGTATATTATTATTATTGCAATTGGAGAGGCCTATGTCCAGCAGTGGACTGCGATAGGCTGATGATGATGATGATGATGATATTATTATAGGTTTATTTTTTGTATTTATGTAATCATTATTTAAATTAGTGTAAGGTCTAAAATGATATGATCTGGGTTTATCCCAGAGTAGGATGTCAAAGATCGTCGGCAACGCTTTTAGTAGATACATTACGTATCACCCTCGCTGATCTGAAGGTACTTTTGGCTGGTAAAAAAGGCCGTCCCATTAAAAGAAACGTTCTAAAATATTTAATCATTTATATTTCTTTCACATTTGAGTTTACATATAAAGTAAACTACATCAAAAATAGCAGTGTTTTACCTGAAAATAAAACACAGATTAAATACTTACCTTATTTGAAGCTTACTTATTTGAGAATAGCGTTTCCGACTTCCGCTTTATTTTCCATCTCTTTTACCCTTTAGTACTATTTATATCTACCTTTCTCTTTGGTACTTACATTTTTCACCACCAGGTGGCGCTGTCGAAGACAGCTCAGTCACTCTAGGGTTTTATAATTCATTGAGTCGAAAATATACACCAGGTAGCACTAGAATGTAAGCTTCAAATAAGGTAAGTATTTAATCTGTGTTTTATTTTCAGGTAAAACACTGCTATTAAACACTTGACCGTTATTTGAAGCTTACTTATTTGAGACGTGTTTGTTATCACCTGGTGAAAGGAGGACGCCAATGTGATTTATCAATAAGTGTAAAGAACCAAAAAAAAATTTCACAAAAACTTTATTGACACACAACCTATTAGAAAAACAAAATAGTGTGTGATTTACAATATGGGTGCGTCCAAAAAAGAAAGAAAGGGAAATTAACAACTATTGTAATGCTCTGCTGGTAATTGAATTACAAAATCATAACAATTCAGTATTGAATAATTCTCAATATACTCAATTGAAAGGCCCAATAAATGAAATGGGTTTCGAGATTATATAATAATAATTATGTAATTGGAACAAATGTTCTTGTCAATTCAAACGTAGGTCTTGTTGGTAAAGTCGGCACCACCTGTCTACAATAATACCGGCTAAAGGTGTTTTGAGATTTCCAGTTGCCCCTAGCAAGTATTTCGTCCAAGGGGCAGTTGTTAACCCAACTCTTAGAAGCTACCGCAGATCTCACGCTACCCGCTGGAGCGTCTATGCCAGCTTGCCGTAAGAGCGATTTAACCCAACCAGCGATTACAGTACGAGAGGCAACCTTAGGTTTACCTCTGAGGTTTATAAATAAATTGATGAGACCGCTTTGCTGTCGCTTTTCTTTTAGAATACTGATACATTGCTTGATCCAAAATACTGAGTCCAGGTTTTTATTTACTGTATTTGCGATTAATTTCCAACCGGACTGTCTATGATCAATTCCATCGGTTTTAGATCCAAACAAAGGCCATAAAATCAGGTGATCATCAGACTCAGAAAGGTGTGTTTGATCAACTGCCAGTAGAGTTAAGTCGTGGACTCGCCTGCCTGAACAGAGGAGTAATAACGTTGCTGTATGTCTACAAACTGCAAATGCATTACTTTCATCTACCTTGTAACTTTCTAGATATGACACTAGTTTGTCTACATCCCAAATTGTAGGCTTCCTAGACACTGGCTTCTTCAGAGCGATGGATTTTAGTATATGCGTGACTAAGACGTGAGAGTTAAGTCTACCGGCATTTTCAGAGTTGCATAAGGTGCAAACTACGGATTTATGAAGTAAAATTGAGTTATATGCCAGCCTTTCTCTGATATGCAAGTCTGCCAGATACCGGGCTAGGTCCTGGCCCGTCGGTTGGAAGGCATTTATTCCATGCCTCGTGGTCCAGGTAAGCCATCTATTCCAAGCTACTCTATACGTCTTCCTCGTAGATGGGCGCCAAGAAGACTTTAGGAGTTCTACTTGATCATTATTCCAAAGTTTAAGGCTTTGTGACCACCCCCCCAACACTTCCATATTTCTATCGTCATCTCTTGAACTTTTGGAGGTGGCAGACCTGTAGCTGTGTCTATCAGGCATAAATGCAGGTCCCGAATCGTGAACGGAGGCTCCAGAGCACGGGCTTTTACGTCCGCTCTCCAGAAGACACGTTCCCACCTTGGCACTACCAGAAGAAATACTCCTGAGGCAGAGTTGAGGTGTGCTAACACCTTGGGAACTAGGTACGGTGGTGGAAAGACCCAGGCCAGGGGATAGTTCCATTTCCGGGAGAACGCATCGTGATATATTGCTTGGTGATCGTTCAGGTCCAGTGACACGTAATTTGCCACTACTTTGGCTTGGTGCGACGCGAACAGGTCTATCACAGGTATCCCGAACCTTCGAAAGATTTTCTCTGTACAATGGGCTAAGAGATGCCACTCTGGTGGTTTGCGGTGTCGGGATAGGTGATCTGCATGACAGTTGTATATTCCTGGTAAGTGTTGCATCTTCAGGCAAACCTGGTGCTTGTCCAGAAGCTGAAATACTTCTTTTGTAAGTTTTAGTAATGGAGCAGATTTGGTCCCTCCCTCGTTTCGTAGGTAGGCAATAACCGTCTTGTTGTCGCTTTGAACTAGCACGGTTGACCCGCACAAGAACGGGCCCTGACTTTCTATTGCCTTTAGAATTGCTAGCATCTCTTTCTGATTGCAGTGGAGGCTCTTTTCTTCTTTGCGCCACGGTCCTGATAGTGCAAGGCTGTCGAGCCGAGCCCCCCATGCCATATCTGAAGCATCCGTAGTAAGGAAATGTGTAGGTTTTGGGCAGTGAATAGGGGAGCTTCGGTGACAATTCTGAGACCACCAAAGGAGATCCGCTTCGACTTGTATGGGTAGGGCCACGCTGACAGCGTGTTGCTTTTCTTGCCGATTCATGAATACAAGTGTATCTCGAAAGTGCAGTCGGCCCTTCGGTACCGCAACACTGGCAAAGTTCAGTAAGCCCACAAGTCGTTGTAACTCTTTTAAGTTCACAGTGTGGTTGTGAAAAAGATTCGACACGGTTCCTTTTATTTTCGAGATTTTTTCTGGTGGTAATGATCTCTCGTTTAACCACGGATCCCACTTGATACCCAGAAAAATCAAGCATTTGCATGGGACTATGACAGATTTCTGGTAATTTATTTGCCACCCCAGGTAGGTCAGGCGACTTAAAACTATCTGGACCTGTCTTTGTAACGCATGGTTGCTTTGATGTGCAACCAGAAAATCGTCTAAGTATACCAGTATGCGTATACCTTCGCGTCTTAGCGTCTCGGCTACCCAATTCGTTAGCATGGCAAAAACCCTTGGTGCTGTACTGAGACCGAAGGGAAGACACGTCATTTGGAATAGTTTCCCTTTGTAAATGAGCCTGAGAAACCGCCTGTGAGGCCGAGCTATCGGTATATTGAAATAGGCCTGGGAGAGGTCTATCTTGCAAAGCCAGTCGTTTTGTTGAAGAAATTCTGGGATTCTGAGCACATTGATGAGCTTGAATGGCCTTGTGCAAACAAATTGATTTAGATTTTTTAAGTTGAAAATGGGCCGAACAGAGCCGTCGGTCTTTGGAACAAGAAAAATTTTTGATAGAAAACTTGGCGAGGGTTTTACTTCTACCAGCACATGCTGCGCTACCATTTGTGAGATGACAGCTGTCATCGCCTTTGATTGCTTTGTTGCGAGCGAGCTTTGTACTTTTGGTAGCATGAGAGGTGGTTTTGTGGCAAAGGGTATGCGATACCCTTTTATTATGCTCAGCAGTATGTTCGGTGCCCCCAGTTCTCGCCATCGATCGACATATCCTCTTAATTGGCCCGCTCGAAAGTTCTGACAGTCAGAACCTACCTCTCTTTCCCCCCAAGTGATATTCAGTGGTTGCCATCCTCTTCCTGTTACCCCTGCTTGTATTTTGATTATCTTTATTCTGGTGGCCCCCCCGCGAACGAAAGGGCCTTACAGCATTTCTTTTGTCAGGATCGTTACTATGAGAAGGATGACTATATCCATAGCTCTGTGTGAGCTGTTCATGTCGTCCACTCTGCGAGGGCGAAAAAGTTCTCGCTGTAGCTTGGAATCCCTGATTAGTACCCTGCGAGGGTACATAACGATGACCTGACCCCTGCGAGGGGTAGCGACTGGGTTTTTTAAAACCAGATTTTTGACCACTAACTTTGTTTGGGGGTAGGAATGCCTTCCTAACCCCTCCCGCCCTTTCTAATGCTGATGATAATGACTCAGCATTAAAGATGTATTGGTTGGATGGCGGTATTTTACGTAACATTGTTTTAAGAAGCGGGTCTTTAACATAATTTATTATTCCATCTCTACGCATTTGGATGGTTTCTGCGCGATGACCACAAATAATCTGAAGCATATCAGAGTAAGCTTTATAATACTCTCCGTCGGAAAATAGCTCAGTAAGTTTGTCTTGCAATTGATCCGCAGTTACGTTACCTTTGTCCCGAGTCCAGGCGACAAGGTCACACATACTTTTTTGTAGCTGATCACGTTGTTTAAGGGCACAAAAGGTCAAGGCGCCATATGCTTTGTCGGTATATGCTAAATGGCGAAAGGAGTCGTAATACTTTAATTCTTCATTAACCCCCAGTTCAGTGAAACCGGGTGTGTGAATATAGGATTTCTGCACTTCTGAGTACCTAACCTCACACTATTCCTTTTGATCAAAACGTTGAATTTGTTGTAATGATTCCACAAATTCATTAGGTGCTTTAGGAATCGAGGGATCCTTTACTTTTACTTGTAGGTCAATTTTAAACTGTGGGTATTCGCGTAAAGTTTCATCGTCATCAAACATGGACTGACTTTCCAGTAAAGAAATTTCATCATATTTATCTGTTTGTCGGTCTAACGACCTGTGAGGCGACATCACAGGTTGCCTGTGTCTTACAGAATTATTGTCACAAATATAATTACGTAGTTCAGAAACTTCTTGTGATAATTTCACCAATAAATCATCACGATTACGTTTCACCCGTTTATTTTTATGATGACGGCGATGTCGGTTCTTTCTATAAGACGATTTTATAGATGACGAGGTTGAAGAACTACTCGTAGAACTACACGAGGGACTAGTGTTTGTACCCGAATTTGATCGCTTGCGAGATCTCGGCGTTTTATTTTGTATACCAGAAGGCCCCGGTAATTCTCGCGGCTCAAGGTCATGTGCTTTTTCCATTGTATTTTTATAAAGCTATAAGATTCTTCGATTGGATAGCTGTAATTCAATAGAAAACTAGTACATACAATATTAACCTATATCTAAGTCAATGAATACACCTCATTTTAAAGAACTATAGCAAAGGAGGGTACTTTGCATATCATATACAATATCACTGAAAAAATAAGGCTAAAATCGAACGGTAGCACCGTTTAAATCACTTATTTGGCCACATATAGAAACAGTTATTGTTCTAAAATATTTAGTACTTACAGTTTTATACGATGCGGGTATGGATGGATCACGCAGTCACAATACTTATTTCAATTTTAATGTAAACTAGTACACTAGTGAGCTGTAATAAGTATTACTTAATTTAAGATCTATATGTTAATAAATCTTTATAAAAAATTCTGCAATGTTGAAGCTATCGACTGCTCAGTGCGGAATTTTAGACGCCAATGAATTATAAAACCCTAGAGTGACTGAGCTGTCTTCGACAGCGCCACCTGGTGGTGAAAAATGTAAGTACCAAAGAGAAAGGTAGATATAAATAGTACTAAAGGGTAAAAGAGATGGAAAATAAAGCGGAAGTCGGAAACGCTATTCTCAAATAAGTAAGCTTCAAATAACGGTCAAGTGTTTAATCATTCGATATCTCTCCATCTCAATAAAATGTACATACAAATCAACTTTAAAATTAAAACGACATTAAAAATAAAATATAAGATGTAGGTATTTACAAAAAAAAGTATGTTTGTGTATTTATATCAGTTATGTGGTACCCATTATTCAAGCTCTGCTTAGTTTGGGTCTAAATGACGTTTTGTATAAGATGTCCGATTAAGTTCAAAACTTCCCTTTGACTACAAAAAACTGAATCATTTTTGTTTGTTAGAAAGGGACAAACGATTTATAGCACTTATTAGTAGATATTAACAGGTGTATCAGATACACCTGCTCTATTTAAATTAGGGTACAATAAAGCGCTGCAGCGCTGGATCGCGTGACAGTAGGTCCGGCAACCGGTAATGACGTGTGGGTCGCAGATTGAAAACGCTTTGTTAAAAGCCGTCGATGGGTTAGTTTGAAATTCAATGAGACTGCTTTTCAAACTGTGAACAGCACTGTTGATGTTAAATCGAAGTTTGAAAAGTAGAGTACCTACTTCTTATTTCGATTTTAGTATGCAAAATAGTATAAAAGAAGATCATCATCATCATCATCAGCCTATCGCAGTCCACTGCTGGACATAGGCCTCTCCCATTGGACACCACTGTGATCGATTTTCTAAAAGAAGATAATCTTTTAGAAAACTTAACCGTATTTAATGTGTCTTAATTGTTACTAATCTATATATATATAAATGAAACCCATTTTCCTTGGTCACGGCATCACGCGTGAATGGCTGGACCGATTTCACTAATTCTTTTTTTGTTGTATTTGTTATTATTAGGAGAAGGTTCTTACGGAAAAAAATATTAAAAAAATCCCTCAGAAATATTGAAAAATATACATTTAATTTTGCATATTTAAAAAACGCGCGTAACGAATGTCAATGTCATTCACAGCCATTGAGTGACGTTGAATTGGCGGTACGAAGTTCCCGGGGTCAGCTAGTAAAACAATATTTTCTTCAATTTCACTTTGAGTTGAGCTGTAGTTATAAAAATATAAATAAGGAAATCGTTCACAGATAGCAGAGACATGGCGTTTTACATGCTCATTCTTCATCAGGGCTATTCGAGTCACACCAAACCGATATCGCGAGTGCAATGAAGTAAAGATCAGACTATTCCGGTAATAAGAGGCGATTCAGGTGATATAGACTTCAAGCCTCAATTGTTGGGGCTAAAATCTTGAAATTTAATAACTGATATTTTTTACATAGCCTTAAGAAAGGATTTTAGAAAATTTCGGTGCTCAGAGAATTAAAACTTTCTTATTTTCAAAATTAGAAACACGAAACTAGAAATAACAACGCAAGTAAAACTACGGGCGCAGATACAGCCCAACGGTCCAATTTTCAACTTAAATTGTGTGTAAAAAAAAAAAAATCAACGGACAATTTAAGGTAACATAAAAAGTTTACCTCTCTTGGGCTTAATGCGTTTGTACCAACACTCCCAGTGAGGTTTACCTTGCGTACTGTATGAAGTGTTACCTCCAAGGGACTCATAATACTGGGATTATGTGAGTTTTGAACGTTATATGCGGCCTGCGTCTGTCGAGTAAAAAGTATTTATTTATGAGGGAAAAAATACTATGGAAGAGTGGAAAAATGTTTGAGAGATTGAGGAATGATAAGGTGAAATTTATGTGAACTTATAAATCATTTTTGCTTTTATGAAATATATCTTTTAAGCAAAATGATGAACTGTTTGTATAAACTCATAGTCTATGCTACTGTCGGTTTAATTGCGTAAGTCTAACAGTGTTGGTGCAAATTACTTTTAATAGTCTGAAACACATTAATTTATTTTAAATAATGGAATAAGTTTTGAATTGCCTTAATTGTTTCTAATGATAGCTTGATCGCGTTTGAGGAATTTCTGGACAGATTGTCTTAATTACTTTTTGTACTGTACATTTGGTGTATAATTTCCTCATTTTTCCCTTCTTCTTTAAATTTCCTTTCAACACGTTTAACTTTCGCATCTAGCCGTACCAAATGAATACATATACTCGTATTAAATATCATTATGTCATATATTATTATTAAAGTAGATCTATTATATACAAAAAACTAAACTAGACTAAACTGAACTCAACTAAAAAAAAAAAAACTTTTGAGAGGAATCCAACAGCAGTTCTACAGAAGAAATTTTTAATCGGGACCGATTCCCGGGTCGGACCAAAAGTTTGTGTGACATGTTTGTGTGTTTACAATATGTAAACACACAAACATGTATTTACAAATAATAACAGTATGTTTATGTATTTATATCAGTTGTCTAGTATCCATTGTACAAGGTCTGCTTAGTTTGGGACTAGATGGCGTTGTGTGTAAGATGTCCGAAATATTAAAAAAAAAACACTTTATTTGCTTTAGCTCTTTGAGATCTTAATACTTACACTTTCAATCTTTTTTTTTCAATATAAACGTCAATTGAAATTCTGCACATGTACGTACTGAATTCATCAAAACCTTTTTCTACTAAATTCTAAAAACGCTTAATACACAAAGATTAAGTTTTAAGAGTAAAATAAGTAAAATGCTGGCATTTAAAAAAACTGGTCTTAACCTTCACGATAAAATTTGACCTAAAAATGTTAGTGGCTCATCCGGAATCAATGAAGATTATAATAAGGTGCGTTTTACGACGAGGGAAGGGTTTCAACCCTTTTCTAATATTCTTGATTCAACTCGCCGTGACGGGTTAGATTTCGCCACCAATATCGTATTGATGAATGATATTCTTCAATTTGTGGGAATGGCTCGGCGTTCGTAGGGTTAGGCTTAGGAAACCCTCGTATGAGTTGGTTACGGTACCGAAAGTGTGAAATATAGATATAAAGGATTATTCTAAAAGATTTATTGATATTCACAGTTTACCTTAAACTACTATCATCATTTTAGACTCAGATTTATTCAATGTTTGAGTGAATACTTTTATATGTTTGTATACGCATTTAAAAATAAACGAGCTTTTTTATACTTTACTAATAATTATTATAGTTAATTATTGTACTATTTACTTTAACTTTACTATATTAGTTGTCCTTTGTGGTTTATCCCTTAGTTGCCTTTAACGACACCCGCGGGATGAATAGGAGTGGTGACACTCTGTATTCTTAATCCGTCATTGACGCAAAGAGAAGCAAAACTTAAAACCAACCCTATACCAACCCGTCTGGCCAGCGTGATATATCACGCTGGCCTACTCCTAAGTAGGCCAAAACCTCCTTTCTTAGGAGAGGCCTATGTCAAACAGTGGACTGGCAAAGGCTGTTGATGATGATGATTACTATATTATAAATGCGAAAGAAACTCTGTCTGTATGTCTCAAACTCACACCAAAACTACTGAGCCGTTTTTACTGAAATGGAATGAAATGAAATCATTTATTCTGCAATTAGGTTACATGAACAATTTTATAAGTTAAACTGAGATTTGGTACACATTGTTTAGAGTGTTTTAATAAAGGACAAGGACTACTTTTTACCGCGATAATCCACATACACGCGAGCGGGGACGTGGGCAAAAGTTAGTCGAATATAAATGTACCTAAATATTAAATCCATTCTATATCTCAGTTTATTTCTCAATAAACTACACCGTTATATAAAGGGCCACCGATTTGATAGCAACTATTGCGAAGGGACCGATAAGTTTGCCTTCGAGAGCTAAGGAGCCATAATTCAAGAGATACCAACTTTGTTCTCGTTGTTGTGTGAAATCGAAGTATCTAAATATACTGAAGATTTATACCTTAAACGACCGTAATCATAACCAAATACTTGTATTATTTTAAATCAAATGGAATTTTATGAATGTGATTGCACATTTTCCAGCTTCGTTAGAATGATACAAAAATTTAGAACACATACTGTAATAATAATAAAAAAAAACATTTTAAATTATACATAACGCCATCTAGTCCCAAACTAATCAGAGCTTGTATTATTGGTACTAGACTACTGATAGAAATACCTAAACGTACTTTATTTTAAAATATATAATCTACATCGACAGTACCTTTTCCTGGGGTCCTCAGCTCCAGGAGCTGAGTCGCAAAATGTTTGCCGCTGCAGGATCTCTGCGTAGATTACGCAATTTCCTACCTACTTCTACAAAGATTGCAATTACACAATCCCTTCTTTTCCCCATCCTTGATTATGCTGATGCTAGCTATTTAGATCTTACCGAAGACCAATTTAATAAGCTTGAGAGACTCCAGAACCACTGTATCAGATTCAAATTTGGATTACGGAAATATGATCATGTCTCCGATTATCGTAAGAAGCTTAAGTGGTTACCCATCCGCCTTCGCCCGAATGCACATATTCTTTCTCTACTATACAACAGTCTATTTAATCCTTTTACTCCAAGTTACCTCAAATCGCGGTTCACTTTCTTACACGACACGCATACTAAATTTCTGAGATCATCAGAGAACTTGAAGCTGAAAATGCCTAGCCATTCCACCAAATTTCTCGATAACTCGTTCTCTATCCAAGCAGTTCGATTGTGGAACGCTCTACCAGTGGCAATAAGACGGGCAAAAAATTTAACTACATTCAAACGACTAGTCAAGCAGCACTACCTGGGAGACATTAATGTCGCTTAATCCACCTTATAACTCTCCTTCTTACTCTAATAGGTCACACCATTCCTTTTATGTATGTATCTACTTAATTCTATAATTACAGTATATGTATGTAATCAATATTTGTATTTTTAACTCATAATAAAACGTTTTAATTTTCCCTTCTTCCCTACTTTCAATACACCAGACACTACCCTACATTTCCTCCAAATCGTGTTCTCTCCATCTTATGGTTGCCTGTAAGAGATTGCCTCCGGGCGATAAGGCCGCCAATTGTACCTACATTCATACCTAGTTATAAGTACTCTGTAATTACCTGGTGTACGATAAAGTTATTATTATTATTATTATTATTATAAATCTGCGGGATTGCTACCATGTACCTTTTTGTTAGTGAGTATTCGATATTTCGGCGCTTGCAACATGTTGTGTTACTGTTACGGACCATGAAAGTTTTAAGCAATACTTTATTTTTATAAAGACGGTACATATTATACTTCCGAAACACCCATACTCCGAAACAAATATTTGGTTCGACCCGTGAATTACAAACGAGATCTTAAGCACAAGAGTCGTTGATGCTACCACTGCCACACCTTTCAAATAATAAAGGTACGAGTAACATTTTTAAATAACAGGTCTTGTCTTCATGACAATTTACAAAGTTTTGTCAATTTACAAAGCTCCGCCCATGTTTAGCGTCAGTTATCGTGGTGGAGAGTACGAGTAGTTTTCACCACGATACTTGAT
Source organism: Phragmatobia fuliginosa (assembly GCA_932526445.1). Classification (NCBI taxonomy): domain Eukaryota; kingdom Metazoa; phylum Arthropoda; class Insecta; order Lepidoptera; family Erebidae; genus Phragmatobia; species Phragmatobia fuliginosa. The sequence continues at coordinate 17,969,747 of OW052067.1, forward strand.
ACTTGAGGACGATAATTGAAGATTCAAGTATCAAAGTTTCTCCGTATTGAATTATATTGAAATGTATGCAGTGGTTGAGATGTGAAAGCATAACATAGATCATGGGCATACTAACCTAGACCTTCAGGTAAGTATAGAGTTAAGGTTTATTATATATATTTATAGTCTAACAATGTGACTCTATCCTGTCTGATAGAAAGCATTGCTCGTGATACGCTCGTCGCCAGTCGGGGCTGGTCATCTCACAACTTCTATTTATTGTTTAATTGTTTTTGGACACTACATGTGTATTTACATCGTTACATTGTCCTCACATTTAATAAAATGCCATAAACAATGTAACCAAAAATTGTAAAAACAATGTTGGAAAAGTGTCCATGGAGTTTCTTGTCTGTTCTTCTCCATAGGATCTACGAATTGGAACAGACGATTAGCTTCACGACTGACTACTGACTGACTACTTGACGTTTCAAAAGTGCCGTTGTATGGTTTATTTGAAATAAAATGGTTTGATTTGATTGGTATAAAACAAGAGTACAATCGCGATCCTCACTGTGAGTACAGACTATGCAGCATGGTGACCCACACTATGGCAGCTTATTAAAACAAACGAAATATGACAACACAAATGCTGTTTTTAGGGTTCCGTAGCCAAATGGCAAAAAACGGAACCCTTATAGATTCGTCAAGTCTGTCTGTCTGTCTGTCTGTCTGTCTGTCTGTCTGTCTGTCTGTCCGTCCGTATGTCACAGCCAATTATTTCCGAAACTATAAGAGCTATACTGTTGAAATTTGGTCAGTCGATGTATTCTGTGAACCGCATTAAGATTTTTACATAAAAATAGAAAAAAAACAATACATTTTGGGGGTCTCCATACTTGGAACTGAAACTCAAAAATTTTTTTTTCATCAAACCTATACGTGTGGGGTATCTATGGATAGGTGTTCAAAAATGATGTTGAGGTTTCTGATATCATTTTTTTCTAAACTGAATAGTTTGCGCGAGAGACACTTCCAAAGTGGAAAAATGTGTGTCCCCCCCCCTCTAACTTCTAAAATAAGAGAGTGATAGAACCAAAAAAAATATATGTTGTACATTAACATGCAAACTACCAACGAAAATTGGTTTGAACGAGATCTAGTGAGTAGTTTTTTTTTAATCCCTACTTAATATTATAAATGTGAAAGTACTTCTGTCTGTCTGTCTGTTACGCTTTCACGCCTAAACCACTGTACCGATTTTGATGAAATTCGGTATGATGATAGAACTGAACTTGGGAAAGGACATAGGCTACTTTTTACTGCAATAATCGAGATACAAAGACCAAAGCTAGGTGATTATAAAAATACATAAATCGAAGATGTCAAAATGTATCACTGTTTACCTCCTGTCAAAACTTCACAGGTTGCTAGGAATAACAGACTTGCATGGCAACCATAATGATAGTTTGTAAATGACATATAGACCAGTAGACCAGAGTAGATAATTTTTGAAAACAAATAAAATTATAGTAGGATGAAACCTATTGGAAAAGGAGGAGAATATTATAAAAATGAAAGGAAAAATAATTTACGGGCGATCTGAGGTCGGGAAGGGGTAGGGGGGGGGGGAGGTTTTCGGGTCCTTTAACCGGGACGTGAAAAAGCATCTCACTAAGCCGCCATAGTGTGGGCCGCCATACATTATTGTCCGCATTCGCAGCAAGTGTGGTAGCCCCGACTCTTGGATTCTGCTCATGCTTTCCATCAGGCAGGGTAGAGTCAGATTGGATGGCTAAATATATACAACAAAGGGTAAAAAACGGTTTATCTCGATTTCCGGCAAAACTACAAGGAAAAAAGTTAAATGGCAAAGTTGTAGGTAATTAAACGATCTACAACTTTGTAGGGTTCCGAAGTTTATGACTTCGAACCCTTATAGATATGTCATGTCCGTCTGTCCTTCCGTCCGTCCGTCCGTCCTCGACTTATCGTCCAAACAGTAAGTGCTAGAAAGATGAAACTTTGCATGAATATGTATTGTAATTACGTCGACAAAGTGCTACAATAAAATTATGAAATATATTTTTATTTAGGGTACCTCCCCTACACGTAAAGTGGGGATTTTTTTTTTCTCACGGCTACCCCATCATGTAGGGTATCATTATATAGGTCTTTTAAAAACATTAAGGAGTTGTTAAGACGATTTTTTGATTAAGGTATCCGTTTGCGAGAAATTCCACTTTAAAGGCCACTTTTTTGTAAAAACAGGCCGTCCCGCCCGCCGAAAAATTTGTGATAGTGGTCCATATAATGAACTTTAAATGAAAACTATAACGAATTAGATGACTTTGTTAGTTCAGGAGTTATAGAGGCTTAACTTTTACAATGCGCTTACTTGGAAAAGTCATACAAAATCAACGCATTATTACGTAAACATAACAATTATCCATTGGATACGATTTCTAATCCACGTACCATTATGGGTGACTGAGGAACCCTTTCCTGTGCGTGGCCTGACACGCACTTGGCCGATATTTTTTTAAAGGTCGATTCTTCAGTGCCATTCGGTCTGAAATCAGGATGGCTATACTACCAATGGTTTTTCGTCTTTCTGTAGTCCCATTGCTCCCTTAATAAGGCTTTAATGAAACCTAGAAATGATTAAGGTTAACACTCCGTATTTTCAATCCCCGTACCGACGAAATCTAGCTGTAAATTTAATTAGATAAAACAGTAACTACGTCATATACGTTAGCTTATACACTTTTCCTAATAATAAGTCAAGATAGAAAAAGGTTGATACAAGATAGAAAAAGGTCTGTATTGTAGTATAGGCATTGTCTAGTTCTTTAGTTATGGGACATAGTTTATAGCTTCGCTGTGATACTATCACTTGTAACTGTCTTGTATATTATAGTGTAGCTCTTATCTTTGTGTTTATGAAATCTATTTTCTAACAAAATAAATTATATTAGAAAACAGACTGTTCTATTTGTTGAACACAATTTATAAATGTAAAATTAATTTTTCTTTTTTAATTTTAAACGTAAATCTATAGATATAAATAAAATTGGCATTCCTGTTAGTAATTCTGATACTTTTCACTAAATGCATTTGAAAGTGTAAAAGGTACGTACTTAAATAAAAAAAAAACGCTTTTTAAAAGTTTTGTCTGTCTGTTTCAATCTCTAGAACGGCTGAACAGCTTTTTCCTGAATTTTCACTCACAGATTTTAGAGTAACTAAGGCTGCTTCTATTTTAGACTAGATTTACCTCGCGGTGTTACCCGCAGTTATAAAGGTACAACAATAATCTGCACAAGTTAAAATTTTCGAATTAACATACACAAAAATTAAGCAAGCAAGCTTTTAAAAAAATCAAACTTTTCTTTTTCGTAAAATTTGGTTGTCTGACGATTTAAAACCAAAGGTATGAAGGTATTGCAGTTGTATAAATGTAAATCTTTGATTTTTAATAGCAATAAAAATAAAGTCTTTGATTGGTGAGTGCGAGTCTCAAGGCTCAATGATACAAAAGAATCTCAAGAGGCCGCCACACTATGGGTCATAAAATATTACATTGTCTATCTTCATAATCAGTATCGTAGCTACAATCCCACTCATGATTACAGTCAGAAAGATTACAATCACTTTCACAGGCTACTACCGAAGAGATACTGACCACTAAACTAACGAAGAAAAAAAGAAGGAAAAAAACCCGTTAATTTCAACTTTGAAAAATATTAAGCTCATGATAACTTTTGAATGGTATATTCGATTTGAATAATTCGAAAATTAATATATATGGGTAATAATATGGCCTTAGATATAAAGTGATTTATTTGGATAAGAAATAATACCAAGGTATTAATCCTTATGCTTAGTTTGTTCAGACGTAAATTTTGAATAAATTACCATGAAAAAGTAGTTATTGTGACATAATTACAATAGCTGGACATATGGTAAAGCGAGGTTTTTTATAGATATTATTAATGTTCTTTAATATTATAAAACATATTTTTGTTCTATCATTCATAGTTTCCACAGCGCATGTGATGAAATCGTTTTATGGCAATTTTTTCATACCTTGGATTATTTTATTGAAATTTTGTAGTGATCCCTATTTTTATTAGCCTATGTTATTCAAGGATAATATAAAATTCTAATGGTGAAAGAATTATCGAAATCCGTCCAGTAGTTTTTGAGTTTATTCGTAATAAAAATACTACGTTTCCTCTTAATAATATTAGAATAGACAACCTAAATTTTATTAAAATAATTGAGAATTATTATTTATTAGAGATTTTTAAACAAAACATAAACACGTAACAATATGAACTCATGCCTCTACAGCACAAAGCTACTTTCAGTATCAGGTACCAGTTTATTCAAAGCAAACTCTGTAGAGATAGTAACTACCTCCCTTCGTTGCAAGAACAACTACTTAGCGTTAGCAAGCCAAGTTTCAACCAAGAATTTAATTCCTGAACGTAGTGATTGGTTTTAGCTCAGTTTTAGCTGTAACATACAGGAGAAGTTACTTAAAGTTCAAATTACTTACAAATTATTTTGATTTAATTTCTACTCGACGTTTATTGACATTGAGTTATCACTGATTATTACGACAAAAATATGTCAGAGGTCTTTCATCAAAACTTTCGGAAAACATGATATAATTATCATAATTATCCTCTTCCTATTTGTTTTTCTGATTTCACTTCATTATCATCAGCCTAGCGCTGTCCACAGCTGGGCATATGCCTTTCCTACTTTCTCTCTTTTTACTTGGGGTCACCAAAATGTTTGTCAGTATAGTTCCCCTCCCTTTTTAGGGTTCCGTTGCCAAATGGCAAAAAACGGAACCCTTATAGATTCGTCATGTGTGTCTGTCTGTCCGTCCGTATGTCACAGCCACTTTTTTCTGAAACTATAAGTGCTATACTGTTAAAACTTGGTCAGTAGATGTATTCTGAGAACCGCTTTAATATTGTTACACAAAAATAGAAAAAAAGCAATAAATTTTGGGGGTCCCCATACTTAGAACTCAAACTCAAAATTTTTTTTTCATCAAAACCAAACGTGTGGTATCTATGGATAGGTCTCTAAAAATGATATTGAGGTTTTTAGTATAATTTTTTTCTAAACCTGTAAAACCCCCCCCTGTAACTTCTAAAATAAGAGAGTGATAAAACTAAAAAAAATATATGATGTACATTACCATGCAAACTTCCAACGAAAATTGTTTTGAACGAGATCTAGTAAGCAGTTTTTTTTAATATGTCATAAATCATAAAATTTAATTTACATTTCTTTCAATCAAAACACTATTATTAAAACATTGATGAAAGTTTCAACGAACTACAAAACTTTTATATGATGCTACGGAACCCTTCATGGGCGAGTCTGACTCGCACTTGGCCGCTTTTTTGGTTAGTTCCCACTAACGGCTCATAGCTAGGTAGTTAGTGCCTCTCGAGGTCTAAATGTTTATAGCATATCAGTTTGCCAATAAAAAAAAATATCCCCACATTTAAAATCTTTCATTCTATCCATTCAAAATACGACTACTAAAAAGATGTATACTTAATTCATTTTCATGTCCAGAATAAACATAAATTGAAACAAAAAATAAAACTAAATGAACACACTGTGCCTAAACTAGTTATTCTAGAAAATTCTTTACAAAAAGGGCTTTGCGTATATAAAATCAGTCAAGCCGTAAAAGTTCAACAACAACTTCTATCAGGATCTTGTGTGTTGGAAACCATTCGGTGAGTTGAGCCCATTTACGTAATTGGTGACCAGCCGTGTGTTGGCTTGTCCCATTCAATACTATTTCTGTCAAAGACGGGTGGGGCTACGGCTACTCTGTTACCTGTATTTTTTTGCGTAGCTTTGAAAGAGTTTATAGCAGAAACATTGTTCAGCGGATAACCTTATGAATTTATGAAGCTTTTATTTGATACTAGCTGACCCGTCGAACTTCTGACCGTCCAATTTTGAAATCCCAGAGCTTGATCGTAGACCTACCGGATCCAATTGCGAATCTAAAACATTCTCGAACCTAAAAATTATATCAAACCGGTAAAGCTGTTTAGAAGGACCAGAAGATTTATATATAAAAAATATTTGTCATCAACTATTGAATAATGTATAATGTCATCAAGTACGATTAATGTTTTGTGTTATAATAAAACTTGAAACACATACTTATATGGACCTTCCAATCTATCTTTTCGCTAAAAAGTCTGCGTTAAAAATTTACCTTCTTGCAAAAGATAAAAAAAATATTATTTAAAGAATATACGACAGTCTCCTAATTGGATATTTTGTGGTTTATATCTTTTTTTTTTAAATTTATTATTGATTATTAAAGATTAAGTTACAATAATTAAATGTATTCACTGAAATAGGTAACAGTGACACACATACCTAGACAAGCAATAAAATAAAAACGTCTACGTCACTTGGTCACTTCTTTTTGTCTGTGAATGCCACATCTGTATACAATAAACATAGTGACATACCTTTATTTCTTCTAAAAATATCTGATTTATAAAAAAATTTGAGTCAACAGAGGTTCTGTAAAGGACGGATATTATTTTCTACAACATTTTGTACCGAGGAGAAATAATATAATGTGATATTTGCGAATGAAACAAAAAGGGGACTACCTACACTAAAGTTGGGCAAAACCTACGAACAAGAAATCTAATATATATGTCAAACCAAAACTTTATTATACATTACATTAAGCACGACTAAGTTAAGTTAAAGTGAACGTAACTTATTTAGCTAATTAGCTGAAACTTAGAATAAACTAACGATAGCGTCACATGAGATAAACTTTGTGGGTTTGTGTTTATAGGTCTTTTAACTTACAGTTTGGTCTCCAAGGAGAAGTCTGCTATGCTGATTTTAGCTCGTACGATGCAGTACTACCCTTACACAGAAGACCATTCTTATAATGTCAGAATTCTTGCATTTGTATTTCGGTAGTGAGTGTGAGACGGAAATCCTCCGGAGGCCGGGAAAATGATGCAAAATTATCTGACCAGGTCGCCATTTTATAAGTCACCATGCTGCATTGCCAGTTCTCACAATGAGGATATAAACCCTTGCTCCTGGATTCTACTGATGCTTTCCATCAGGTAGAGTGAAGTCACTTTGGTAGGCTTAATTATATAAAAAAGTCATAATAATTGGTACGGACAGTTGTCCAGATTGTCTTTAAAGTATTTAGTTAAAACGGACCTTCTTATCTAATAAGAAACTAATTCACATTCATGCCAAAATCGAGATAAGAATCCCATATATAAAGAGACAAGGATCGATTTGACATGTGTGTGGATTGGTTCCTTACTGCATAATTAGGTTCAATTAATAAAAAAATGGTTAAATATTCTGAGGGGATCAAGGTCTTTTCATTTGATCTAGTAAAATCTTTTGACGCTTGAGAAGTAGACCAAAACTACTAGAGACCAACCACCGTTTAACTCAGGGTTTTCACTCAAATGGTTTTGATGAGCTCATGTACAATATCTTTTGCGATGCAAGTATGTTAGCTTATGTATGTCTCTAGAGTATGGTAGTGATTTACTTCATTTGACCCCTATAAAATAGATGAAATTTTCTTACTTTTCCATAAAGCCACTATTAAAATTATCTTTATTTACTATTTAACAACTTTTTAATCCTTACTATATGAATACTAGCTGACCCCGCGAACTTCGTACCGCATAACAGTTTGAATTAAGAGGCCGGCGTACGACACTCGAAACTGCAAGTTGAAATATTTTCGTAAAATATTGCTGTCTCTGTTTGACAAAATACAACGTAGATACGAGTGCACCGCTGTATGTGTGTATGTGGATTGACATTCATTCGTAGTAATTCGGACTCTCTCGTAGAAGGTTCGGCTATCATTATTTGACTGACACGAATCACACACACACATTGAAATATTTTTTGATGCGATAGCACTACTAATTGCTTGAAATTTGTGAAAATATGGATGTGTTTCGTAATATCCAAAATTATGAATGAAAACTCAATATTTTTTCGATTTATTTTGTGTAAGTAGTAGCATAATAATATGAGATATGTTATTGATGAAACAATATTAGAAATATTTTTGTTTTTAAGACAGAAAAAAACAAAATGAAAACATGACATTTACAATGTAAAATATGTAAAATTTAATTTGATTATATTTTATTCTAGATTAGTTTATTTTTAAAAATAAAGACGTTATAACCTAAATAAATACAGTCTAAGTCCGAATATCAACATATCATCGTGGAAATATGTTTATACTGCAAATGATCTTGGTATACCGTTTGTATGGACAATTCAGCCTCCGGGGGCCCCTTAACGTCACTCAATTGTTTTGTATTCTCGGAACCCCTCCAATAAAACTTATATCATTTTTTTTTCCTATGAACCATCCTCGTACTTCAAGGTATATTATAAAAAAGAATTAGCGAAATCGGTCCAGCCGTTCACGCGTGATGGCGTGACCAAGGAAAATAGGGATTAATTTATATATATACTAGCTGACCCCGCGAACTTCGTACCGCCAATTCAACGTCACTCAATGGCTGTGAATGCCATTGACATTCGTTACGCGCGTTTTTTTAAATATTTTTTTCCATATTTCTAATATTTTTTCCGTAAGAACCTTCTCCTAATAATAACAAATACAACATAAAAAGAATTAGTGAAATCTGTCCAGCCATTCACGCGTGATGCCGTGACCAAAGAAAACGGGTTTCATTTATATATATATATAGATATATATTACAAATGCGAAACAAACTTTGTGTATTTGTCTGTCTGTCACGCTTTCACGCCAAACTACAGAACTGATATATTAAAATTGGTTACACTGATAGTCTAGAGCCTGAAAAAAGGCATGGGCTACTTTCTACCGCGAAAGCTAGTATATTAAATATTCTCAGTCGTTGATAACGAGAAATCAATTTCTTCGATAACTCGCCGATCTCTCTACGACCCATGTCGATATGACGGCAAAAACGGACGTGAAAAGTTTTTTAATCAATTCTCGCCAGAACGTAGATTTGGAACATTTTTTTCCAATATTGAAAGTGTCAAAAACATATTGAGAACTCAGAAATAAAATTGCTGTATTTTGTCGTACTATGGCAGTGAGGATGTTATTTACGTTTTAAAACTGTGTAGGTTATTTTTTAATTCTTTAAAATTAGTGATCCTCTTATTTCCGGGATAGGTCATAAAAGACTATCACTTGTGACTATCGGTGTCAAAAATGAAACTTTCTGAAACTTTCTTTCGGAGATCGTTTTTTTTCGTCCATCGTTTCCCCATTTCATCCTATTAACATTTTTTTTATCATTAAATTCATTACGACGAAGACTTGAAGAGCAGAAGACTTTGTAATTGAAGACTGTAACTACTTGAAATTGGCAGAAATAGCTGATATTCGGCTGGTTGCCATTTCACCAAGAGTAGAAGAAGAGACTTTCTTTCTCGTTTGCCCTCGTTTATGGGATTTATGAAAAATAAATCAATAATTTGGGAATTCCAACATCATTTTAGACTGTTTGAGTTATGACAAATGTATAAATGGGTACGTCAAACTATATAAAAATTGCGAAGAGACCTTTGTGAGTTAAAAATGTTGAAAATGAAAACTGTCCGATGTGTGCATTGAGTTGGCGTAAAACTGACTTCCGATTCTTTTTGACTGAAACTGCCAGCCTTTTGTTGGTAAAAAAGCGTCGAGTTCTATGAAAAAAAGCTTTTGTTGTAGAACAAGTATTGTTGGGAAATATATGTTTCATTTTTATGAAGTAGAATGTCATATATATCTATTTTTTATATGTAGGCGATTAAAAATATTGATCCTATTTGAATGACAATTCCTTTATTAGAAAGTTATTTGTCTAAAAGTGTCATAGTATATTAGTTATAATTAGTAACATAAAATTCCTTTTTATATTTATCTTTTTGTGATCACATAGATTCTACGGATTGCTGAATTTCATATTCTGGAGAATATTGCATGAAATAAAACTCTAACTTAGTAATTACTACATTATCTATTTTCAATATGTCTGTATATTAGAAAGAAAAAACAACTTTCATACTTAATTTTATATGAAAATTTATTTTGAAAACAGGAAATTACTAAATGCAAAACGTGATTATGAGGTAACGATGATAGATATCTCTACTTTAATCACTCTGCGCAATTTCGATTCATATGACGCGCGTATTCAACTAAAAATATTATATTTAAGTCTGTGGTATAAAACATTTTCTGTTGTCGAAAATAGGACTTGGTCCTGTTTGCCAAGTTGATATTCTACAAACGTAAAGACAAATATGACAAATGAAATCATTTCAATACTGAGTCACGTGATCATAATTTACCAATAGTATAAGAGAATAGAGGCACAAGCGATTGTAAAAAGTAAATCGACGCAAAATAATCTATTTTGAAACAGAGAATATTAGTTTTTCCTAGTGTTTATTCCACATGAAAAAATAAAGAAAAAAATAACAGTTCGATAACAATTTAAATATAAAATCATGAGTCAGTGCTGATATTACATTAACTAAAGATAAAAACACAGTGTCTTTCTACTGCTTACTCGTGTTAATGAGCTCACCATAAATAACAACACTGTCTTTTTCTCTCTGAAATACTTATCGAAAAAAGGTCTCCTCAATTATTCCATTATTATAGAATCAAAATCCACTTTAAATTATTAAATTCCAAGATGTAAATCTTTACCAAAACTCTATTATAAAGGGTATATTTCAACCACTAATCCTTTTAGCCGACTTATCTGGCAGTATGCAAGTGCGGTGAAGCCAATTTGAGGTCAACCGCAGTTTTATTAAGCTACGTGGATAATGTCTGACTGACGTTTTGTAATATTGATTGTAGGCACAGGATTATACTGGTATTGTGATGGGTTATCTGGTGCTGACCAAAACTACGTTCATTATTTGCTATGTCATGTAAATCATTGTTTAAGTTATATTTAGTTCACTTCGAAGTTCAATTCTTCCTAGACTTCATCACATCATTCTCCCGGTCTCCGGAGACCGGGAGAATGATGCAGAAAAATCTGACCAGGCCGCCATGGCATGGCCCACCATGTTGCATTGCCTACTCTCAGAATAAGAATGGTGACCCTTACTCCTGGATTCTACACGTGCTTTCCATCAGGCAGAGTAGAGTCACTTTGATAAGCTTAAAATATAAAAAAGTAATAAAAAATTAAAGTCCTTGTTTTATATAAACTTTCAGGCAATAAAACAACCAATAACACACATGTACGGTACAAATTAATGTATTTGTTAGGTTGTCGCTGCGCCCAACTTATTCAATTAGGGAGTTGACCCTGGCGTGCTGGGGTCAAAACGTATGTAGACGTCATGTTGTAACTGCCTATTAGGAATTTATCGCATTGTTTTTTCAAACGACTTTTGTTTCAGAATAAAGAAAAATAGTTATTAATTGATCTGGCCAACATAGTAGATCGATTCTTACGAAATTCTATAATAGGTAATCATTTGGTATCATATAAACTTGTTAATATTTGATCACATGTCCGCAAATAATTAATTGAAAAATCCAACTGAAAAATGAGAAATAAATTATAGTTTAAAACAACTAAAAAACCACGCTTTTACAGCTAATCGAACTAAAAAAATATATTTTTATCACAGAGTATTTTATTTTATTTTTTTTCTTGAATTTTTTCTTCTTTAATTTTATACAGAGTATTTTTAATTAACTAATTACATCAAAATAAATCTGTAATGAAATTTAAGTTATTAGGAGAATAATTCAATTCAGAGTAAAAAGCGTGGGGTGCTTGATATATTAAACGTAACAATTATTAATTCTTCTTTTTAAAATTGTGTTTGAAGCAATTTCTACCTCCGATACTTTACTTCTGATTAAGCTATCAAAACTTTTGGACATTCGTGTTGGGATTCTTGAGTTTGTTGGACTAACTTTTTTTTTGTGCCCTACTTCGTTACGTACATTAATACTCACTTTGGCAGGTGATCTCAACATTTTTGTTAACGAAATTTTTAAATAAATCCCAAGATTTTCACATACATGAGGTTTTTTTTTATAATTAACCCTACTAAAGTGACTCTAACCTGCCTCATGGAAAGTACGAGTAAAACCCAGGAGTAGGGGTCACATTCCTCATTGTGAGGGTAAACAATGTAGCATGGTGACCCATACAATGGTGGCCTGGTAGATGTTACTGCATCATTCTCCCGGCCTCTGAAAGTCGGAAGAATGGTGCAGAATGGTTGAGTTACCGGTCTCACACTCACCAACGAAGTACGTCAGGTAGAATGCTGTCATTATTAGGATGGTCTTCTGTGTGAGGGTAGTACTGCTCCGGTCGAGCCGGCCTATTCGTGCTGAAATCTTACACTAAAAACTTTAAAACATATTGAGTTTTTATAAATTAATTTGCCGCGTGAGAACCAATTGGTTGTTAAAATCCTTTGAATACAGACAGCATAGGATCCTTTGCTTAGGGAAGGCTTACGACGAGCAGTCGACTAAGCCAAAAAAGATACAGATCCATAGTTATATGTTCAAGCGATAACATCTGTTACAATTCTGAATGTTCTTTACGACCGTTTCGTGTATGTTTGTATTTTTCCTCTACAGAGGAATATTTCTAATGTGTGGCTGTTATATTATTAAGAAAAGAAGAATAAAAGAAAATACAGACAACTAATCATTTTAACTGTGGTCGCAAAATGGTCCAAATTCAGCTATAATTCATTTCAATTATAAGTGGAAACATTATAAAAGTTTTATTGTCAAAGACTATCTATCTATCCTACTAATATTATAAACGCGAAAGTTTATGAGTATGTATGTCTGTTTGTTGCTCTTTCACGCAAAAAATTCTAAACGGATTTAAATGAAACTTTACAGTAATATAAGCTTATATATCAGAATAACATATAAGCTAATTTTTACTTCAATAATCGAGATATATGCGGGCGGAGCCGCGGACGAAAGAAATAATCACTTATTGCACCAAGGCTACGCTACAATCTTAATTTGACAAAAATGTATCTATGCGTATGTGTGTCAAAGAAATGGTAAGGTATAACTCGTGCGAGCTAAGATGGCACCTGGCTCAAAACGAAACATGATACCGTTCCCCCGCGTAATACCCCTCTGTCGCCTTATGAGTAGCGTTAGCATCACTATTACCGTATCACGAATCTTTCCATAATAATTTTAGTTTATTAGGTATTACCTAATTTCATATAAATCACTCCTCAAATTTATTTTGTTAATATATCATTAGATTCGTCTGGATAACCCAATTGTTTTAAGAAAGGTCACACGAAAAAAACCAGCATGACGACGATAAGACGCAATATTTCAAAATAAAGAATATCCATATACATATGATATTTAAAGACTACGATTAAAAGGCTTATCATGACGATTTAAAATTGTATTTTTTTCCCATATTTCAGTTCCTAATTTCATTTAAAATGATATTAGGTATTTCCTAATATTATTTATTTCACTGCACGAAGAATGCATTCGGGTAAATAATGAATGAGGCCTGCTTCCTATTGGTATGCATATCTATTTTCTTAATTCAGGTAGTAAAGTACTACTTATGATAAAGTTGTATGTTATGAGAAACTACTTGAAGCAAAATAAATATTGAAATTTAAAAAAAAACTAGAATAAATTATATTTTTCTTGCACTCAGTACTTCAAACGACTGACATTTGAGTCAGGTGCCATCTTAGGTCGCACGAGTTATATGTAATGTTTTATTATTGATTTAATGTATTTTTATGCACTATATTAAAAAGATTATAAGAAGTCTGCACTCCTTCTCTACATAAACTACAATTGTGCGAAATTTCATACTCCTCCATCCGCGTAGTATTCGTAAAAAGGAATACTTACAAATCTTTTGCTTCACTTATTAATACATCGGTGAAGAAATACCATTAAATTCTTCCGATACTTCAAAATCAGCGCATATTATTTTATTTTTAAGGAGTTTTCTGCACAGAGCCAATTATAACTTGTACTGTCCCAATGGTATAAAACCATGAAACAGTTAGAGTGAAATAGATGATTATAACTGTTTGAACCAACTAAGTAACCTTCTGCAACGAAGTTGAATCGATTAAATGCATAAATGAGTGCAAGGTACAATCGATACTAGTGACGTTATGGATCGGCAACAAAGAATTGATGTTGCAAGCAGTAACAAAAACTTAAAAACTTTATTAAACATACTAAGAAAAATACTAAGTATTAGTATTTTATAGTATTAACTAAATAATACTAAATATTTCGGACATCTTAGACACAACGCCATCTAGTCCCAAACTAAGCAGAGCTTGTATTGTGGGTACTAAATTACTGATATCAATACATAAACATACTTTTTTTTTGTAAATACATACATATTATACATAGAAGACACCCAGACTATGAAACAAATATTTGTGGATCACACAAATATGGAACCCAAGACCTCTGGATCAGCAGCCGCATACGCTAACCACTAGACCAACAAGGCAGTCATGAAATGAAGTCAAAGATGATATAGGATTTTATAGATGAAAAAAAATACATTTATTTTGCCGATAGAAATAACCATTTAGTATATGCCTTGTGACTTTTACACAATAGAGGGTAGAAATATAATGACTAATAATAATGACGAATGTACTAATTATGAGGTTAAAAAATCTTGTCATCTATGGACCTTGAAGTAGCTAATAAACAGTAATAATAAATATTAAACAAACCAATAGGAGAGGCTTATGTCCAGCAGTGGGCTGAGATAGGCTGATGATGATGATGAATATTAAATTTTTCGGACATCTTTTAAACACAAAGCCGTAGTCCCAAACTAAGCAGTAATTATACTATGGGTGCTAGACAACGGATATAAATATATAAACATGCTTTTCTATTGTAAATACATACATATTATACATAGAATACACACAAACTCTGAAAAAAATATTTGCGGGTCACTTAAGCATTTGGTCCGACCCGGGAATCGATCGGCAGCCGCATACGCTAACCACGCGGTGTATTGTTTGGTTATTGCTTAGTTCCGTAACTGAAATAAGTATTTGGTATATAATACGTGTCTCGATTACACTAGTGGTGTTTACTTAATGAGTGATAGCTGTTTGATAAACTTCGACATCGAGAAAATGACCTTTGTTTATCTTGGTAAGAGTACGACGATTGAAAATAACACCATTATTATTATTGTACCGTTTGAATAAAACAAAATTTACAAACCAAATGATATCTGTTCACAAATCCCTAACAAATTTCTTCAATTAGAGTTGAAATATTGAAAAATATTACACAAATCTTATCGGAAGCGCGAACCGAGCGGAAATTTAGATTTAACATCGGATTACATGACATAACTTTATTATATTACTTATCTTCGCAAACTACATTGAACCTTTTCATTCTGAAAAAGAGTATACTTTCGTTTGATGTAATTTTTGTCATTCATGTTGTACTTGGATGAGAAAGTCCTCAACGAGAGAGTCGAGACTTTGTTACAAACAATTCAGCAAATGTTTGGGATGGTCCTTCGAGCACAATAGAAGTATGAGGGGTTTGTTCTCTCATGTTGAGTTCTGTAAGAGCACTTGTACTTAAGCATTACGGCGACAATTCTCTTCAATATATAGGTACTTTAAAATAAAAAAATGTGAGCCGTCACGGGACGCCTGGCAGATGTGAAACATCGCCATTATTTTGTAAAAGTAATATGCAGAAATGAACATATTGTAATAGGAACTAAATATGTCATAATGATAAAATAAAATATTACTAATTATTAAAATAGTAGTCTATATATACCATCGTATAGCGTGCCGTGGCGACGCGTCGCCAATCGCCAGGCCAGAAATCTATTTTACGTGCGCCTATAGATGTTTCACATCAAAAATAATTTAAAGAACGAAACATCAATTCGTGTCATGATTATGATGTTAAACTTCATTTCAGACTTTTTATATCTAAAAGAAGCAAAGCATTTTTTTTAATATTAACTTCTAATCAGAGACTTCAAAACTAAAATATACAGCCGAGTTAAGAAACTACTAAGACTTTGAGGTCAATTAAAAACAAATTTGGTATGCCTATTATCTACTAATGTAATTCCATTATATTAATACTCGCAAATATTAATTTAAAAAACGTTTTGTTGTGATGTTATTTATTACAAACGACAATGGAGGGTTAAAGGCGGCTTAACAGTAATAGCGGTTTATTTACATTTCGGTTCCAATAAAAAGGATTTGGGTATATGAAATTGCGGTTAAAGGTTCGGTTACGAATTTGAAATTATTTTGGATTTCTTATATGTATTATCCGATTTTATTTGAAAGTTTATGTTGAATTTAGGTACAATTTCGGATACATTTTCATGTTGAATAATCAAAACCCTCACTTACAGTTTCGGATTTCTATAACAAATATAATAAAAATATTTGTATATATTGTACTGTAGTCAAACTTACATTATTTACAGGTTTAGTAACAGTATTTACTAATGATGAGTTCGATATATCAAAACGTAACTTATATCGGATATATGTTAGATATCATACCATATCGATTTCTATATAAATGTAGCCGATATCACAAAAACTGTATCGAGCCAAAACTTAAACTAACATGCGAGAACCATTAGGTCAAAACGCAAACTTCTTAAACGATATTGAGAATATGAAGCATATTCGCTACCTCTCGTTCTAAGTATACGTTATTGTAGTAGTATGAGAGAGAAGAAGCGAATATGAAATAACTTTAGCCATGTTTGCGTGGTTATTGTATCTTACTGTACTAGCAATAAGGTTCAGTTTCCATTGTATAGTTATCAACATAACTATACAATGGAAACTAAACCTAAATTTGAGTTGTTACATGTTTTTGGTTTTTTATATTAATGTTATCGTACTACTGAAATCGATATCAGAAAACCGTTTTTGATATCGATATGCGAACTGTATATCGGATACATAACCGTTTGTGGCAAAAACTGAAAACGCCCATATCTAGTATTTACACGTAAAAATGACTATTATGACTATGTTCACGCGCCACTCGAAATTGTTGGGTAATAACACACCAAGTACTCAGAACGTAAGCAATTTATTAAATTTATCACACATCCTTAAATGATTAGCATCACAACAAAACAATAGCGCGACAAAACTTTTTGGTACAGCGACATCTATCGAGTTACCTCGAAAGTAAAGGTTACACTCAAACAACTATCATATATGACTATATGATTCCACATATTACATTGTCATTTTAATAATTTCATTTATTAATAACTTTCCATCTGAATCACAAGAATTTATTAGAAATTATCAATGAACTAATTACAGATACCTAAACGATTTTTTAAAATAAAAGAACATATAAATTGTATTTCAATTAGAAAACTATATAAACCAACAATTCACAACAGAAAAAATGATCGTAGTACTGCATTCGGGAAATAAAAATCCTATAAATTGATCATTAAAATACGAAATATTTGTCGACACTAATAACTGGGAACCATCAAATTACATTTTCAGGTTGTGTGATCAAAAAATAAATTCGTTCAATTATAGTGTTAAAATTTAAGAGATTAAAAAAAACTGTTGTTGTTTAAAACAAAGAAAAAGTGCAATAAACTGTTAAGTTTCAATTAAATAAAGTTAATTACTAGCGTAAATATAAATATCGACCTAAGTAGAATAGATACAGTGTTAAAAATCAATTGAAAAGCAATTATAATCGTCAATATTAAATTCAAAGTCTGTGATTACGTTTTAAGACCCTAAAGTGATTAGCTAAATAAAGTGACTATTTTTATTTAAAGTTGTCTAAAGTGATCAAAGGTCGTGACGTGACATTTTAAGTGTAACAAGAGTGGCCCTCGAAAAGAGAAGACATTTAATCAACATCAAAATGGCGTTCGCAGCCGCCCGTATGATTTTGAAGGACAAGCGACGGAAGGCATCGAAAGAGGACTTCAGGGACCCCAGAAACAGAAGCAAGGTATTTCTCAATTACTAGAATGATTTTATAACTTGTGACTTTAGGAAAAATAAATAATTTCGTGATTCGGATTTATTGTATTTTTAGATTCTACAATTTCATAAATATTATAAAAATAATTTTACAGTCAAAGTATTAAAGTATTAATCGGAAACAGGTGCAGCAATAAATCACGCTACCAGTAATTTATGATTTGAGCTCCCATTACACAGCAAAATAATTTGTACTAATTTGAGAAAGTTTCTAATCATTTACATCGTTTTAAATTTTGTCTTAAAAGTGAAGACGTCATTTTTTTAAACATTTGTGAAGTAACATTTTGACATATTAGGTTTGACTTGAATTTTTAATTGAAATACAAAATATGGGCCAAACCTATTAAATAACGTTTGGGTCAGGTTGTTTTTTTTTTTCAATTAATGTAATTTGAGTAAAAAAGACGATAAACTTATGAGAATAATGGATATCAGTGTACTAGAGTGAAGCGCTTATGGTCAAGCAGCCGGTGATTGGAAACAAGCATCGAGCGTAAGAAACGCAATCAGTAACTAGGTGGGTGACCGTTTATGGCTTGATATTTTATAAGTGTTGTTTCCGTAAATTGGAGGTCATGCAGTCGATCCCGGTTGCTATCATAAAATAACAGTCGTGAAGCTTAATTAAGGCCTCTGGACGGCTTAAGAACATCCAAAGGCAAGATTACGTTGCCACAACGTGTCTTGCCAGTCCCCAATCCTCATTCGGCCAGCATGGGGACGTATGGCCTTAACCAGCTTCTGAGACCTGAGCACAGTAGTTAGTTTGACGTCATGGATTGTTGATGATTGCAATAAAGTTGAAGGATTTTTATTTGATCGTTTTTAAGCATGTTAATCTCTGGAGCTGACAGTCAGATTTAAATAATTAGTTTTACAGTAGATTTGGTATTCATTAATTAATAGTACATAAACACCCTAATATGTGGTGTAATGTGATAGCTGCCACACAATGACAAAGGTGATCTTACAAGTGAAGAGTAATATGTATGTCACGACAGATACAAAATTGAATTCTTGGTTGGTTAATACATTAATAAACAAAAATAATACAGATTTTATTCATACATATAAAACTAAAATATATTACGTACACAAAAAAAATATATTCGAATACAACGGAATCGTTTGTGATATAAAGTAGTAGTATAATAATAATTATATATATTAATATATTTTAAAAAACTACTATAAAAATCTCTATTCTCAATGAAAATGTACTCTTTTGCTACAAATGTGATATTCTGACCTTTATCAATTCAAAAAGGTTTCAAAGCTCCTAATAATATTCATGGAAGTTTGATTCATAAAGAAATTCGGTCCAAAATGTATTTTAGAGCAGTTCATTAGTACGCTTCGTTCGGAAATTGCTCATTAAGTTCCGTCAAACTTCATGGATAAATAGGCCGCCCTCTATACCGTTAAAACGAGCATTCTTTAATGTTTTGAATCAAAATTTTAACCCCCCTTGTAGCTAATGTAAAAGTAATAATGAATGAAATGAAATTATAATAATATTAATTTAAAAATAATAAATTATCATAAGTATAGCATAATCTTTGCAATTCATTTTTTGTATAATTGTAATTCTCTGTTTATCTTGCTATAATTAAAGTCTTATTTTAGATATTTAACACTCCTCAATTTTGAACTAAACAAAATTGCAGTCAGTAGATGCCTAGCTTTAAACAATTCATTCTTTATATTTGCCAAATTTTAATTTAATTGATTCAAATAATATAACAAATATTTTCAGAAGACCAAAGCCTTTGAAATCGGATTCGATTCGGTTGGATAGTTAAAATAATTATTCATGAAACTTTTAAACTGAACAATTTGTTTTACAACGAAAAGGGATATCAAAATCTTTACGGCTATAAATTTAAAAAGGGATACGATAAGAGTTGAGCCATAAATTATTTAATAAATTTACATTCTGATTCAAAATTGTAAAGTTTGTTTACTAAAAGTTACACGTCCGTGTAACGAGCGGCCTTGGAACGTTAACTCACTTGTTCCCGATCTCGGCGTGGAATAGGAAATCATTATAAACTTTAACGAGTTTTCACCTTTAATGGTTTTCTCTTGTTATCCAAAGCTCTATATTGAATTTATCTTTTAGTTTTATGCGTCAGCTTATTGAAGTTTGTTAGTTAAAAGTTAATCACGTCATGTTGTCATTTCGAAAGCGAACTGAAGGAGTAGATATTTCTTTATAAAGTCTTAATCCGTGTTGGTTCATAGCGTTAATGCAACATTATAAAAAAATCTAGTTCAGTGTTTTTATGATCGACTTACCTAACATAAATTGTGTTTTATAAACTATAACAGTCCACTGTTGGTCATAGGCCTCTCCTTTAAAGAGTGTTTTGTTTATTATAAAAAAAAATGACCGAAAAAATTAAAGGAAAACAATGCGTAAATAAATATTTTTCGGACATCTTACATCCAACATATGATATGATATAAATACATAAACATACTTTTTTTTGGAAATATAAATATACTTATTATACATAGAAAACACCCAGACTCCGAAACAAAAATTTGTGGATAACACAAATATTTAGTCCGACCCGAACCGAACCCGAGACCTCTTGATCTGCAGCCGCATACGCTTACCACTAAACCAACAAGGCATTCATAAGGAAATGGGTTTGAATAAAAAGACTAAAGTTAGTAACTCAGTGATTTTCGATTAGAGTACAGATTTAGAGATTCTTAGGAAGCATCAGAATGAGTCCAAAGATAAACAATTTTTATGAGTTCTCTTCAATTTCAAACACTTAAAATCGTTTCATGCATGTTTTTAGCCCAATGGTGAATATGCTGAATAATAAATAAATAAATATTTCGGACATCTTACACACATCATCTAGTCCCAAACTAAGCAGAGCTTGTATTATAGTTAGCTAGATAACTGATAAAAATACACAAACATACTTTTTTTGTAATTACATACTTCTTATACATAGAAAACACCCAAACTCCGAAACAAATATTTGTGGATCACACAAATATTTAGTCCGACCGGAGAATCGAACCCGAGACCTCTTGATCACCAGTCGCATACGCTCACAAGGCAGGCACCAACAAGGCAGCCGAACATTAAAAGTATAAATATCGTTTAAGTGATCACTGTAATAAGTGAATTAAAACAAAACTTTAATAATTTTAACAAAAAGGAACCGACTTCAATGAAAAACTATTCCGAGTACCCAAATCGCGACATTAAGCCTATCCCTCGATTTCCTTGTGATCCCATCATCAGATCCCGATATGGTGACGATGGGACCACCTGTAAGCTACGCCCATTCCAACGCAAAAAGAATTTTTGAAATCGGTTCATAAATGACGAAATTATCGCTGAACATACATAAAAAAAAAAAAAAGATTCCGACGAATTGAGAACCTCCTCCTTTTTTTTGAAGTCGGTTAAAAATACGATACTATGACCATTTGGGTCCATTGAATTTTCTAAAAAGCTAACTAAATGATACGACGTATTTACCACTATCCTAATAAAATATATAAGTTTTGTTCATTGATAAAGCATTTACCATTGAGTATCTATGAATGAGCTTTGTTTTGATTCTAAAGGACTCTCGAAAGACGAAAATGAATCTATAACTTTAAGCTAACTTTTAGCACTTGAAAACACATAATTTAATCAGTTTAAAACTTAGTGAATTTTGTTCACTAGCAGTCATTACTGTATTGATTGTAGAGTCTGATTTGAACTTTATGTACTGTTACGATTGTAAACCTTTTCTCCCTTCTCCACACCAAGATTTAAAATTATACTCATTCAAAGTGTTCTACTTGAAATAATTTTCTACTTACATAGGGCAATCAACCTATGTATAATATGTATGTATTTACAAAAAAAATATATATGTTATTATTAAATATATTAAATATATATATATGTTTATGTATTTATATCAGTTGTTGTCCATAATACAAGCTCTGCTTAGTATGGGACTGAGTGACCATGTAAGATGTCCGAAATATTTATTATTATATATTATTATTATTAGTAATTTGTAAGTTAAAAAGTAACGTATATAAAAGTAGACAACTCAACTATATGACTTTTTACTATTATGATTTATGTGTTTTACTCTAGAACTACTTTTTTAAGACGATTATTTTGAATCTTACCTAAATAAGTGTTAAATTAAAATGCTTCTTTAAGCCTTCTCAACTATGCAAGAGAGCCATATTTCGGGACCAATGGGATAATGCTACGAGTTAAGCAATTCCTTTACGAAGTGAATCCCGATTTTATAGAAAGGGATTTTAAGTGCTCATTTTTGGTTCGTTTTCTGTGAGAGGGAACCGCCCCGGTCGACCCAGCCCGTTCATGCTGAAATCAATATGGCTTCATTACCTTGAAAATTGAAGTATTTTTCACTTAAATTATTTAAAAAAGAGAAGTTTGTCATTAGACTTAAAATTTTAAGTATACGATCTCATCATTCTACCAATAGCAAAAACTTAACTTCCAAATATGTCTTGTTCAATTTCTTAATACAAATATGTTTCTTACTGTTTTACACAAAAAAACAATATTCATACTAAAAATAACTAATCCAAATATTCTCATCACGTTTCAATGAATATGCATGACCATAAAAATAGTTACTACCGATACAGGGGAAAACAGGAAAACATTACGAAGGTCGAAACCGTTATCTTCAAGGTCCCTTTTGTTTGTCCCTGAAGGGATTGGATATATCCCTCCCTATACTATGTAACATAAAGAAATGCTCAGCAGTATTTAGTGTTTGCTTCTTGACTTCATCCTGCAGAAATATCTTATGATATTTGTACAGTTCCGTCAATACGATTCGAGTAATATTGAGGAAGGCGGATTAAGTATACATGTATATGTAGATAACACATATAGGTTATTTGAAGACTTAGAGATAGTGTATTTGTATGTAGTAAGTACTACTAAGAACGCTTTTATCATTAGGAATTTGGTGCATTGAGAATAAATAAATAAGGTTATACTATATTTGAAATCACATTTCGGATTATGATAAATTTATGTATTACAAAATAACAAAGTGGAATAACAAAATAAAAAAAAATGATAACGACATGACGATAAGAATATATTCTTAACCAACTTTCGCTCGCGGCTGCTTCTATCTATGTCTGTATACAAGAATTGCTCGTCAAAAGATATTAGGTAACAGATAATCTACTGTTTACCGCGATATCCGATATACACGAGAGCGGAATCGCGGGCAAAAGCTATTCTTAAATATTTGTCAAGAACTACTTGCCCACTTTGGTTGCAAACAGTTGGTGTAGAAAAACTTGTGATATTGCTTGTTCGGTTATTAGCATTTCCGCGCTGCGTCCGTTCAATATCCGGCACTGGAGGCCGCGCGTCCGGCCTGGAGTTATGTTACATGTACTTGGAAGTAGACTTTTGTGTCATAGAATAGTTATGTTCTTTTGTCACAAGCGGGGTATACTTGTCGTATTTCACGACAAGTTTGCTACAAAACTATCACTTCCGTTATTAAAATTTCATTACTGGGTTTCTAAATTACAATGTCTTTCACATAAAAATGTAATAATATAATGTATGCTATCCAATAATTAAACTAACTTTTAGTTTTTCTTCTAGCGGGATTTATTCGCTATTAAAATTATAGTAATATCGCTACTGTATAACTCATTCAAAACTACGTAATATAGAAGGTATCGTATCCTTTTAATCCCGAGACTAGTACCGCTATACCGAAAACTATGTGTAAAACTTTCGAAAATCTAAAAGCAATACGAGTAAAGCAGCTCCAGAATCTGAAATGGTTAGGCCGTGAAAGCGTGACACACAGACAAACAGACATAATTTCATATTTGTGATATAAGTATGGATTAAAATCATAAGCACGAAAGATATATTAGTATACCCAGCGTCAAAAATAGAAATGTGTGAATTAAATCTAGATACTACTAGGCAAAACTCCTTTCAAAGGAGAGGCCTATGTCCACCAGTGGACTGTTAAAGGCTGTTGATGATGATAATGATGACTACTAGGCAACTCCCCTGCCTCTGACAAGTAATCAGATGAGGGGTCTAGAAGGAGATCTCTTCCCTGGACTCCTCCTAAAATTCAGGCGCTAAGAGGACATACCGTGTGGTTTAGTCGGTTTGAGACCGACACACCTCCCCGCCGCAAACCCCGACAGGATGACGTTCCGAGGGGATTTTTTTTTTTTTTTTTTTTTTTTTTTTTTTTTTTTTTTTTTTTTTTTTTATATTTAAGCCTGCCAAAGTGACTCTACTCTGCCTGATGGAAAGCATGAGTAGGATCCAGGAGTAGGGGTCACCATGCTTATTGTGAGGGTAGACAATGTAGCATGGCGACCCCTACCATGGCAGCCTGGTTTGATTATTCTGGGAGAATGATGCAGAATGATTGGGCCTCCGGTCTCACACTCACCAACGAAATACGACAGCAAGAATGCTGTCATTATTAGGATGGTCTTCTGTGTGAGGGTAGTACTGGCCGGGTCGAGCCGGCCCATTCGTGCTGAAATCAGCGTGGCTCTACTACCTACAGGATTTCCACACTTAAAAAAAAGGTCAGTAATCAGATACCATAGTCTATAAAGTTTTAATTATTGAAATATAATAGTTTCTTTGTTAATAAAGTTAAAGTGAAATACTTATCTGTAAATTCCAGACAAAAGTTTTGAAGTTTATGAGGATAGACTGTTGTTATGGCTCTAACACAAGGGAAGATTACCAGGCCTACCCAGCTATATTTCCAGCAACCTTTGGATGGACAAATCGACCATAAAAAGACAAATTAATGGGGAGGTTTGGTGGGATTTTTTTTTTGAAAGAATTCATTTGATTCAAATAAAGCTAAATATAATATTATTCAAAAATAAATATGCTTAAGTGTCTGAGTGGTGATTACAGATTAAGAATAGTGCCTAGGTGATTAAGCTTTGCTCGGTTGAAATACTGTTTATTGTTTTACAAAACGTATGCATATGTGTATGTATATGTATGTTTATATATGTGGTGTATATATGTGTGCATGTATGGAGATATAAATACGTCTCTCTTTCAAAACTCATTGCACCGTCAACTACTGTCTTTCCAAATAATTTTATTCCATCCTAAGGTTGCCTGGAAGAGATTGCTTTTAGCAATAAGGCCACCCTTTGTACATAAAATGTAAGTCATTTCTGTTCTGTATTGTGAATCCATAACACGGTGTACAAATAAAGAATTTTTTATCTATCTATTTATCTATCTAGCACCATCTTTTCTCTCAAGTGGCTGAAGTGATGCTGTGTTGGAGTAATAACTACGAACCAACCAAGTGTTGCTGAAAGAGGTATACATGTCATGCATAAATGCGAAAGAAAACTCGCGTTTTCCCAAACATAAGCCTACTCTAGATACTAAATTAATACATATATATATATATACATACAAAAAATTGCTCATTAGAGTAGTGTCATCGAGACCTTGCCTATGTCCAACAGTGGATGTACAGTGACATTAGATAGCTGGTGGAGCAGTGAAGGTTTCTCCGTAGTAGGTAGAGTACAGATAAAACAGAAGTGTGCTGTAGTTAACGTAAACCCGATTTATTTGTATTAATAAAATACTTGTTACAAGTTGCCCAATCAGCGATTTTATACTACTACGCGAAGTGTGTTTAGTTCAATGATCGATATTGCACACCACTCGTAAAATGTGTTGTTATTCTATATATATTTATGTTAAGTGCGGAGTCATCAAATCATGTACGAGCTCGTACAGTGGACTATTAAAGGGTATTGATGCGATGTTAAACGAGTATTTGCGAGATTCAAGAACGTAAAACAAGAAAGTCGCTAACGCTAAGTATTATATTTTTCTATATATCCGTTTTTCTCAGCACTCCGGATGTCACATTCACTGACATTTGAAATCCAGTGACATCTGGCGTCCAGTGAAATTGTGACGGATGAGGAAACGGAACTAGGCTACGGACTGAGATTAAACTCTAAATAATGGACGTAGTTACTGTTATATATTATAAGAGCATGCTTATGTTTTTCGTTCTAGTTCTACTTTTCTTAAGAGGATTTATTACTCGGAAAATAATTTGTTCATTAAACTTACCTACTACGTTAAATAACGTTTATGAGGCATTATGTCAAATTAATTTCATTATTATTATTGAATTTTTAAGTCGATGAAGCTGGATATATACTCAATCATATCATACCTTGGCTAAGTTTTAAATATAAGCAAATAACAATCGTCATTCTCTGTAATTTAAGTACCATTACTTAAAAAGGCGAATACACTTAATTTGTAATCAAATAAACGTAGCGTTCTACACACAATTTAAGTTAAATAGTTCTACATAAGATTCTTACCAAAATATAGACTTATCTTTATTTTCACCCACTATGCTTAAACCATCTTCTTACAAGGAGTCTCCTAACGTAGGTAGCCCCTAAATTTTAAGATGAATCTATAAGCACTTTGGTGTTCTTTAAAACTCGAAGGGGAGGTTTACCTGGCTAAATTTAGTAGACGTTGGTGAAAACGTTCGTACGATTTTTTACGTTTTATGCCAAACTCTCCCACTATTTGCAGTTAAGAACTAAAGGTAATTTTATGTCTTTTTAATAAAAATAAGATTTTATTTGAAAATAATTATATATTTAGATATATATTATATATTTAGAGAATAATTGTATATTTAGATTTTATAACGCACATGATCTAATAATTGTATTTAAAAGTAATTACACAACGTTTTTAAGATATCAAAAGAAAATATACACATTTATTGATTTATTTATTTGACTGCCTTGTTGATCTAGTGGTTAGCGTATGCGGCTGCTCATCAAGAGGTCTCGGGTCGGACCAAATATTTGTGTGATCCACAAATATTTGTTTCGGAGTCTGGGTGTTTTCTATGTATAATATGTATGTATTTACAAAAAAAAAGTATGTTTATGTATTTATATCAGTTTTTTAGTTACCATAATACAAGCTCTGCTTAGTTTGGGACTAGATGACGTAGTGTGTAAGATGTCTGAAATATTTATTATTTATTATTATTTAAAAATTTCATGCACGAGGTATTTTCTACCATCCAACCTTTGCGTGATGTATATATTATGAAAAAGAGATGCAGCAATGTTAAAGTGAGAGGTCATAATTTTCGTCATAAATTATAAATAGCTAAACTTATAAAATCAGACGCAAACCTAATTTAATAAGAGCATTAGAACTGTAAACTACACCATGTACAAGGTATGAATAACACTTATTGGATCAAAGAAACAACTCTCAAACACACCCAATCAGCGGCAGAAACTTTTACAGTCACTTTTGACATCCCTCGACACCTCGCTGGGTAGGAATAATACTATGGTTGACAGCCGGTATGCTTTGGGGAATCACCTGTCATGTTATATAGAAACTTGAAGCGAGTCCCCAACTTAGGATTGCAATCAAATAGGGATATTCCTGTGGGACGAAGTCGAAGGACTAAGAAATCATTGAAAGATGCGTGAAATATTTTCCATGAGTTACATTTATGGGAAAAAATTAAGTTTATAATGATAGTTAAATTAAAGGTAAAATAGTGAATAAACTGTACCTGTTGGAATACATGAGTAGAATCTATAAGTAGCGGTTACTATACTCATTGTGAGTGCCAACAATCCAGCATGGTGACCCTCACTAACAAGCCCTATTGAGTTGCTTAAACATCGGTCGGATAGGTCGGATCTCCGGTATCGCTAAACGAAACATGACGACACGAATGCTGTAATTTTAGATTACTCTTTTATGAGAGGGTGGTACCAGCGTGATTCTACTTTCTTGCGATACGATGTTTCTGATGTTGCTTTCCTTCCTTAATTCCTGATGTGTTTTTAGTTTTTGAGGCTGTTACCTCTCTCCCCTGATGCTCATTAGTAACATAAAGATAGGTAATTGTAACTCTTAAGCTGTAGGCCAGGTGTCTATGGGCGGGTGTTTTGTTCTATATTATAACTTACAATTTATTTAAAAAAAGTAAATTAATTAGACAATGCCAAGTCAACTTTAATGTCAAAATGTTACTATTATTTACTTGTAATAAAAACACCAAATGAATTTGATTAAAGTCGCTTATTACAAAAACAATATCGTTTATTTCACAAAGAAAACAAACATCTTTTGAAAGTAAAATATTAACCGAATATCTCCAGAATAAGAGGAATAATTTATCATAATAAAATATATGTCTGCCATAAGTATTAAAAGTCTTCAAACGAAAAGTGCGATGGGAATTCCAAAGTTTGAATTAAGAGAAATTCTTCGGAAATTGAAGATTTCAACCGATTTATGTGAGTGGTTTGATAGTGGATTTATTTTCCTCACTTTACCAGGAATATTATATTGGAAAATGAAATATTTTCCTTTGTCTTCATATTTCATAGAAACTTGTAATAACTACGTTTTATAATTTGAAACTCAATTTCAGGAAATAATCTTTCGAAGAGGAACAGGTTCTCTTTTATGGTGCATTTATGAAAAAAAACTATTACTAAGAAGTTGGTCATATTGAATCGTTTTGTGTTTTATATAGGAGTTTATTTAGTTCTAATGTAAAATTAAGGAATCAATACAATTTCAAATTGAATTCGGTAATACTTCTTCTTCTAAAAGTTTATTGATTTTTATGAATAATATTTTTTTATTACTGTGTATGTAATGTTTGTGTTTCAGATGTTCCAGCATTAAAATAACAACACAATATTGACTTTTAACGCTAACTTGCACTCTGACATCAGCTATAAATGTAACAATTGATATCTGTTGTATATAAATGTTGCTGATCGTCTTGGCAAATGCTTTAAATGTTGAAACAGTGCTCTTTACATCATTTTAATTTTATCTTTTTGTATTCTTCAAGTGCTAAATATTTTTAAGTGCGATTGTTTTGATAAAAAGTGCTTGCTGACTAGCACATTCAGCAAAATTTTAAATATTTATTGTATTTGTAAGTTTAGACTTATTTCCGATAGTACTTCTTTAATTAAATAATATTATTAAATAGAATTTCATCGATCACGATAAGACTGGTGATTCAACGACGCTTTCAAGTGTTTGACAATTTCCCGCATTTTGCCGTTGTGTACCTTCTAACGGTACTTTAACAGATCTTACTTGAAAAGCTGCTATTAAAAGGTAATTTAATTTAATGATAGTAATCAATTAAGAAATTGAAATTCAGTAATTAATACCATTTACAATTAACACTTTTTTCAATGAAATCGCACAAATTTCTTACTATATTTTTTCCATCACAAATTTTGTAAAGAGTCACTTATGTGTTGGATGCAAACTATCTATCTTGCTTCCCTCTGGCAACATGACAACTCAACTCACTGTTTTTGATATTTCTATTTACACAATTTAACAAATGCTTGCATTAAATTGTTGTGTTTTTGTGTCATCTTGATGTTTTGATCATTTTTTGGGAATATTCAATTGATATTTTTACTCAAGTTTTGCAATTTAAAACCACATATAATAAAAGTCGGGTTACATAAAAAAAATATCACTATTGTATCATACCTTTCAAATTAAAAAAAAATTAGAATAAAATTTTGCTCTTTTAAGTATTAAACTTATTAAATGCCCTCCCACGAAATGATCAAAACTTTAAATGTGACTAATATATATGTGCCTATATATATTTTGATTAACTGTTTAATGTGTGCTCGACCAATAAGATTAGATACGCTGCACGTTCTTCTGTCTCTTTCTTCCTAAGCTATGGCACATAGATGCACCAAAAGCTGTTGAGATGGTAAAACGTTCTAGCACATCTAGAATAATGACTATGCAGATAGCGATTACCAAGTTCTAATTCATGTTTGATGCTCTACTGCTAATGCAAAGGATAAGATACCTTAAGAATATAAAATTAAAAAAAAACTGTCTTTTAAACGGTTAAATCGTATTCACATATTCATAATTGATGCTGAAAATTGTTCTTTAATTAAAGTTATTAATGATCTTTTCAAAACCGTTAGTTTTCTTTACAATGTCAAATCATAAATCAGTACAATGACATTTCAAAGAAGATGATTGATTTTAGATCATTAAAATTCATTCAAAAGAATATATTTCAACCCAAT
The DNA here is from genome assembly GCA_932526445.1 of Phragmatobia fuliginosa. Lineage (NCBI taxonomy): Eukaryota > Metazoa > Arthropoda > Insecta > Lepidoptera > Erebidae > Phragmatobia > Phragmatobia fuliginosa. The sequence goes on from OW052067.1 coordinate 18,000,065, forward strand.
TGATTCTGTACACAACAATGAAAAAATACACAGCTGTACATAAAAGTGAAATACACAATACATTAATTTGAAAGTCGCTATTAAATCACACCGGAGTCATTATGAGACAATTTTTCAAAGCGTTGACCGTTTTACAACCTTGCAAACAGCTTCGTAAAACAGCACGTCAATCTTTTTGGTCGTCGTTTCAAAAGCTGTGTGTGCTAGTGTATAGGAACGAATGTTTCTTCTTGCAGGCTCGGAGCGCTAGCACCAGTAGCTTTAGGAGTGTAAGTCAGGTAATGAAAGTAAGCGCTTAATCATGCCTGTCCATTTACTTAATCGAATGTTTGGTTTGGTTCGTTTTGGTCGGCAATGACTTTTATATATAATAAAAAATATGAATCTACAATGTTCTGTTTAATAATACATTTCGGATAAATGTATTAGAGTTAAAAATATCCTAAATTTAAAAAGAAATATTGATTAAATTGAAATTGAAAAACATTAATTGAAACTAAAAACAAACCTTGGAACTTCGTGAAGTTTTTTGTCATGAAGTTTTGTTCTAAAAATGCATTTTCATCAGCCTATCTTAGTTTACTGCAACACATCGGCCTCTCAATTTGGTTCGATACTCGGTTTCTTTAGCATAAAATATAAAAAAATGTAGATTATATATAAATCACATGAAATAGTGAGCTGCCAAACTAATTCCATTCTATACCTATTTTAATAAAACCTACTTTGTAACAAACCCAATCACGCAATAGACATAAATAGATAAAACTTGCAAATAGCAAATATAAGCTAAAACTCAAACACCAAAACTAGACCTCTATCTAGTCTAAAACACAGAAACTAAAATCATAAATTCTGACAATTAAGACTAACATATTAAAAATTTTACTCAAGAACAAAAGTCATTGCCAAAATAATTTTGTCATGAGTCATTTGCGTTTTGTAATGTAGTTTGTTTTAGCTGTAGACATCATCATCATCATGGCAAACAGAGAGACGGTAAGTGGTTCCCATATCACTTAACAGACATCATAGTAGACTAATTTGTCAAATATATTAAAATTTGACAAAATACATACAGCTTACATCTACAAATCTTATTCCTATCAACATAAAACATTTAATTATATCATTTTTATTATTTCAACAGTCACTTTAAATGTACCTATTTTTACTTCAAAGAGGTTAGTTCTTTGAAGATTATTTATAATATTAATTTTTAGTGACGGTAATGTTGAATGAAGGCCGTAGATATGGCGCCATTTAAGTCTTACACATCCATCCACATCCAGTCATCTTTTGAAGTCTTCTGTCCATCGCGCTGGATGATGCCCTACACTGTTTGCATAATCGTAGTCTCCACTTAAATTGATATAGGCTGTGACGCAGGTACGCCTGGATACATGACCTACTTTCACTTACCTGTAATGATCACCAAAAACCCGTTCGATGTCGGTTACACTAGTTTTCTGACGAATAGGTTACGAAATACATCAGCTTTTTCCAGCTAAAAGATAACTTGAGACCGTTGATAAAACATTATTTATGGTAAGAATAACATGTGGTAAAAATACCACGAGTCTCCGATGGAAAAAGAGTTCTGCATTCAATAATGAAATTATAAGCTTAAAATTTTGAAGTTTATTTTAAATTTCGAATAAACCAAAATAATTTTAAAAGTATTAAAATAAATTTTATGAGTAATTTGCTCTGAAATATTTCCATTCATGAAAAAATAAAGTAATAAAATTCTTCATCAGTCTTACATTCTTACCAACAATTCATAAAGTTACAATTCTCCAAGATACTTTTTGAACTCCAAACTTTTGAGAGCCAAAACTTTTTAGGTTTGCGTCCCACAAACTTCGACCTCTTTCATAGAACTGAAAGTCGGGGGACATTTAAATTCTGCAAACTAGTGTAGTTTAACTTGTTTTAATGAGGGATACTACTACTATTCGTAAAAGAAATACGCATACTCGTATACCCCGTTTAACGTGTAACTTAATACAAGTTTATTGAATTTTCATAATACCAGATCTCATAATAAGATTATGATTTCCATCAGGCTGGGCAGAGTCATTTTGACAGCTAATATACAAAGCAAAGAAAAAGTTGTCTCGTAGTATGCGGGGCAAATAGGTAGATTTCCGTGTAGTATCAGATCAAGAATACAGAGTGTCACCAACCCTATTCATCAAAGGAGTGTCGTAAAAAACAGGTGAGAAACAGAAGAAGAGCGCAAAATGTGTAAGACGACATCAGTACAAAGAGAAGAGAAACTTGTAACAAACCCTGTACCTCGGTTTTAAGGATAGATCTGCCTCCAGCCGTAGACTATTTAAGGTTGTCGATAATAATGATGATGATGATTGGACACACGGGCAGATGTGAGGAGTTAGCGCCGTTCATTAATTTGTGTACAAGAGATACAAGTACTTTGCTGGCCTTTACCCGTTACTCCGGTAACCTCACTTCCTCAACGAAATAACATAACAATATAATTTACTTCATAAAGCACATCAACAGCCTTTGAAAGCCTAAGCTAAATCACTGACTTCCCAATAACGATTGCCATAGATATTCATGACAACCGGGACCGACGGCTTTTACGTGCTCTCCGAGGCACGGGCGTGAATCACCGCCAAACTTCCAAACTCCGGGCAGCTATTAGGAATTTCCTAAGAAAATCCCAAAAACACTTTTTGGCCCGACCCGGGATTTGAACCCGAGACCCCTTGATTAGCAGTCGCATACGCTAACCACTAGACCAACGAGGCAGTTAAGATAGTGATACTCCGTATTCTTCAAAAATAATATTTAATTGGTCTGGTCTCCAGTGATATTATAATGGCACTCTTGTAGTGGCATTTAGCGCCTAAGAGATTTTAGACACAGTGGGAGAGTCATCGCCCACTGTGTATATAATAATGTATCTTGGTAGAAGATTTCATGAAACAGGCACAACATTTCATTATATTCATTAACTCATGATCATAAAACTAGAATAAATCTTCGTCAACTTCATCAACATCATCAACGGCCTTTAATAGTCCACTGCTGGACATAGGCCTCTCCTTTGAAAGGAGGTTTTGGCCTACTATACCACGCTGGCCAGACGGGTTGATAAAGGGTTTGTTCCAAGTTTTCCTTCTCTTGGCAGTTATGTTAGCTGCTTATTTTGTTCCTTTAGTCGTCTCTTACGACACCCATGGAATGAATATTGGGTGGTGACACTTTGTATTCTAAATCCATCACCACACGGAGTCACTGCGTCAACTTACCTGTGTGTATATATAGAACGATTCAAAAATGTCTTGAATTTCTCACTAATTCGTTTTGATAATAGGAAATTTTAGAACTTTGTCAAAAATTCTGGAATATGGACCTTAGTCTAAAATAATGTGAAAATATCCACATGACTGAAAATAGGGCGACCGTAATAAAAGTGTTGAGAAATGTTGACTGCGCATTTACTTTATAATTATGTTGACTTCTAAGTAAAGTATACTAGTGTAGATAAAAAAAAAATTGAGTGAAATTCATTCGGGATTAAAAAGATTAGAGCCAAATAAAGGTACACGGCCCACGCCGGACGCACCGCACGCACCGCAGGCAACGGATTTTATTTTGCTTTGTATGATTTCACATAGTGCTGCATCTACTATCCGCGCCGCCCGCACCGAACGCCGGCATTTAAGAGCAAGGCGAATCCGTTCAATCCGTTGCATGCCGTGCGTGCGGTGCGTCCGGCGCGGGCCAATGGACGCGTATCTTTAGGCAATCACATAATTGCATTGTAGAAAAAAATTGTCACATCACACATCAACACTCATTAGTAGTCTACTGTTGAACATAGGACTAGGGTAAACTAAACAGAACATGTTCTTTCTCAGGCTTTGGACTATCTGGGTACAAAATTTCATTAATCGGTGCAGTGATTTTTGAGTTTATCAGACAGACAGACGCGGTGGAGGACTTTTTTTTATACGTATCATCTTCCTAGCCTTTATTCCCAAGTTTTTTTGGAGTCGACTACTAGTTCAACCGGCTTTACCTGAATTTCAGTTTTTCCACGGCTTTACGTGCTCTCCAAGGTACGGGCGTGAATCACCGCCAAACTTCCAACCTTCGGGCTGCTATTAGGAATTTCCTAAGAAAAACCCATAAACACTTTTTGGCCCGAGTCGGAATTTGAACCCGAGACCTCTTGATTATCAGTCACATACGCTAACCTCTAGACCAACGAGGCCCTTTTTTATACGTATGTGGCTTTTAAAATATTTAGAACATTAAAAATTGCTCATTCAAATTAATTATTTTCAAAGCGTTTATAAATTCCACGACTGTTTTCATTTAGTTAATAATTTTATTTGCAACGTCAGAAGTACGCAGTTGTGTCACTGTCAAAAATTTCCTTTTTGCTTTTCCTAAAAGTGGTTGAGTACAAAGTTCAATTAACAAACCTGTCTAACGCCAACATTGTTATAGATCTGATACCAAAGGGTCGAATAAATAACTGCAGATACGGGTAAAAATAAGGAAACGTACTGACTGGAGTGACGATAAAAAGAAAAATGTAAATGGTAAAATAAATTCTTGACTGCCTTTGTTTGTTGTACTTTCGCGTTTATATTTTTTTCTACAATGGGAAATTACTTTATAAGTGAGTAATGTAGCTCACTTTTTACCGCGTAAACTGACATACGTGCCAACGAAACCGTAGTGCTTTACTAGTACGGGTTTCGTACGAACGTACTATCGTACACGGTAAAATGAATAGGAAAAGTATTATACTTTGACTTGTTGTGCATTAAAATACAGATCGAGTTTTTAAGCGTTTAACCTCCAATAATTAGGATTATCAAAAGCTTTTTTGGATGAAAGAGCAACAAGCTTATGTAATGTTCTAAAAGGTCTTACAGAATAGTGGTTAAACTTTCAAGGGATTCATAATTAGTTAATTAGATAATATAAACAGACACTTCATCTTTTAATTCCAGTTTTTATAAGTTTTAGCTCTATCTATCCATCAATTACATCTTCTTTACTCTTAAAAACTTTCACTTTGCTTAAATGCTAACAGTGTGTAGGTATCTTTATATCTGGAGTTCTGAACGCAGGTGTCGATAACTTAAAGAAACGATATCTTTGGCAGGAGGACATTTTCATAAGACGTTAAGTCTCAAAATTAGTCTTTAATATTATAACAAAAGACCATACCAGAATTTTTCGCAAAACATTTTGTTTAATAGGTACATCAACAACCCATAACGTCCCACTGCTGGGCTCGGGTCTCCTCTCAAGAGAGGGTTAAGGCCTTACGTCCCCACGCTGGCCGAGTGCGGGTTGGGGACTGGCAAGACACGTTGTGGCTACGTAATCTTACCGTTGGATGTTTTTAAGCCGCCCGAAGGCCTCCAACTAAGCTTCACGACTGTTACCTTATGACAACAACCGGGACCGACTGCTTAACGTGACCTCCGAATCACGGAAACGCTCATAACATCATGCCACATACGGTCACCCATCTAGGTCTGACCGCGCCGTAGTTGCTTACCCTCGGTGATTGTTTCCAATCACCTAAGGCCACTCGGCTATGAGCGCTTAATAGGTACAATATACTCATATTCAGAGATTAGCCACCAATATCTCTCAGACCTACCTTTGTAAAGGTTTTGTAGTTCATGAATCGTAACTCTTATAGATTCGTCATGTCCGTCCGTCCGTCCTCGAGTTACCGTCCAATCTATTAATGCTGGAAAAATTAAACTGCATAGAAATGTGTTTCTATTACGTCGATAAAGTGCTTCAATAAAATCCTAAAAATATTTTTATTTAGGCTACCCCCACTACGTGTAAAGTGGGGATGATTTTTTTTTCTCGCGGCTACCTCATTGTGTGAGGTATCGTTAAATAGGTCTTTTAAAAACATGTAGAATAATAGAAAAGGGAGTAGGTGGATCTTTTATCTCATCGGATCACATACTAATTGCAATAATCCATTCGGTTTTTTCTGGCTGTGAAAGAAGGGGTCAAAGTCATGTAATCCGTTTTATCTTTTCTTTTATATCCTACCCATTTATTCATCTAAAGGTTCACATCAACAATTGTTAAAAGTATACTATTGGACATAAGGTTGTCATTAGAATAAAGCTGCCTGTACTGTATTTAGGTCTATTAGTGATGGCCTAAAACATACATGAAGGTTCTATGCCTATCTCGGGCACATATAACGCACAGAGACTATAGAGTTGTCTATGACCTTTTCAGCAAGAAGGCGGGAAATGGAAGCGTAAGACGCGTGCGTGTGTGTGTGCGAACCAGTGTAAAATAACTAAATAAATACCCAACGACTACATTATACCGCCCATTGTATATTTCCGTCTGTAATTTTCGATTATCATATTATAATAGGTGTACAATAAAGCATATTCCATTTCAAAGCATAATGATGTTTAGAAAAATGGAACAAAATTGTCAACGTTACACAATGTAATCAGAGCGAGTTAAAATGTATTCCTCGAACGTTTACACAGAGGTCCTGTGACCCACAAACCTACTTTCAATACCGAAGTGTGAAATGCCGGGCGAGGCGACACGAACTATTGCAATTATGTAGAATCGGATAGAGCTGGTTGTGGAACTGGGCTTTCAGTTATAGTTATTTCCTTATATTCCAATACTTTTATGTGTGTTGTTTGGTGATCTCAATCATAAACATTCATTATCACTTACATCGTATTATTTTAGCGATATTTGTTTCTTACAAAATCCGGAATGATTTTAGATCAACAATTGCTGAGTCCCTCGGTGTTTCCCGCGGTCGTAAATCGCAAGTAACGCCACGAAGCAAAGCTAGTCTAAGAATTGCCTAAATTCCTTCTTAACTCAAAAGCCATTTGCCAGTGAAAGACCCTTCAAAAATTTTTCAAGATTCAAAGATCAGTCGTTCAAGAGATTAGCCGGAACAAATATAAACAAAAGTATGAATAATTTTGTTTACCGTATATACTTTCACATACATTAAGTGAAAACAGTTTAGCGGTGATTCGGGCCCGTGCCTCGGAGAGCACGTAAAGCCGTCGGTCCCGGTTGTCATGAACACCTATGGCAATCGTTATTGGGAAGTCAGTGCCCTCAAATATACTGATAACTAGTTCAATCTTCGAATTTCAGTTCTCCCTTAGGGTTGCGGAGGTCCGATGCCAGTCGCTCCGTGGAAAAACAGAAATTCAGGTAAAACCGGTTGAACTAGTAGCCGACCCCAAATAAACTTGGGAATAAGGCTAGGAGGATGGCATTAAGTGAAAACTGATGTTAGAAATAGACACTTCAGTTTTAATTATTTGTATATAGGTACAGATTATGATGAAGATGATCTTTTAATTTCTAAACCTCTTTGAATATAGAAGGTACTTAATTCTGGTCAAAGAGGTCGCTATAAAATACACACATAAGTAAATGCTTGCGTAAACTTGTCTGGTAAATCTAACGTTGGGTAATTACTTGCACGTAACTTAATTGCAAAAGGAAAATATGTACCTAGTACTGAGCCTGAGGTGCCCTCGGCAATGCCCTCTTTCTCAATATGCAGCAAAAAACCTTTATAGAAGCGCTTTAGTTTCGATTAAGCGTGATATTAAAACGGTTCTTAACCTCTGTAAATCACAGAACTACATCTATACAAATATATAAAATGTGTCTGTGTGATTTCAAATTAACAGCTTTTTACAATGCATATAAAAATGTATACGGTAGGTACTATCTGTTTGTTCCGGATAATCTCTGGAACATCAATTTTGATGGGACACGAATCTGGCTCGACCGAGACAGTACTACCGACACACATAAGACCAACCTAAAGGTTCGAGCACATTATGCCGGGCCGCAGCGTGCCGGGGCGGAGCGCAAAAATCCGCTCAAATCGCTTCAATACAAATTGTATGAAGTATCGCACACTGTGTCGGGCCGCAGCGGCTCGCATTATTGCGACGCGGATTTGCGTGCGTGCGATGCGACCCGCCCCGCCCGCTGCGCCCCGTCACAGTATGCTATAGCAAGCGGATTGGTGTGCATGCGCGTACGTGTTTATTTTACGAAATTTGCGTTTTTTGATACTTTTTCTTCTAACTTCTTCTTCTTCTTCTAACAGCAGGCAAAAAAAAGAAAGTTCTTCGTCAGAGCTATCCATAAGGTACAGTTGCACTATATACACAACAGTTGCGCATGCGGTACACTCTACTCAAAATCCGTCAATGCGCTGCGACCCGGCCCGTCACAATGTGCTAAGTTAGCATTTTGCGCTGCGCTGCGGCCCGCCCCGACACGCTGCGGCCCGGCATAATGTGCTCGAACCTTAAAATGACAGCATTCGTTCAGTCATCTTTCGTTGGTGAGTGTGAGACCGGAGGCCCAAATTTTAAACGTCTCACTAAGCCGCCATAGTGTGGGTCAACATGATGCGTTGTATGTACTGTGTATGCACTCACAATGAGAAAGTTGGCTTCTATTCTTGGCTCACGAATAGATACCATGGATCAAAGTCGAGTCACTTTGGTAGGCTTTAATATATATATATATATATATATATATATATATATATATATATATATATATATAAAATGTAGCCGACGATAACTTAGGCTACATTTCCTGAAACATTATTTATTTTTAATTTTAAGGCTTTGCTTTTAAGTAGAAAACACTACAAGGTAACCACTCTGTTAAAAAGAAAAAAATGTTGCAAACCTACAGGTCCCCGCAAAGCTTACAAAGTTTACATTTCTTTGAAGAGCAAAACTAAAGTTGGATGCTACATGTGTTGTGAATAAAGATCCCTTTTACCAATTACTCTTTGCCTTTAAAAGCCCTTAGTCCGACTCGGGAGCTAGGCAGGCTCTGAGTCGAGTAAAGTTTTTCTTTAGATCTTTACTTCTTATTTAGTTCTTAATATTATTGACTGCCTTGTTGGTTTAGTGGTTAGCGTATGCGGCTGCTGATCAAGAGGTTTCGGGTTCGATTTCCGGATCGGACGAAATATTTGTGTGATCCACAAATATTTGTTTCGGAGTCTGGGTGTTTTCTATATGTATATATTATGTATGTATTTACAATAATAAAAAAACTGAATAAGTATTTATTAGTAGTTGAGTACCCATAATACAAGCTCTGCTTAGTTTGATTTGATGATGTTGTGTGTCAGATGTTCGAAAAAAAAAGAGTATGCTGACAACTGTTCTTGTATTCTACTTATGCTTTCCATCTGACAGGGGAAGTCAACTTGGCAGGCTTAAACATATGGCGTAGGAAGTTGGTGGCTATAAAATAATTAAAATGGTTATTACACAGCACTCAGATAGAACAGACTTAATCATTTCTGTTTTATATTCCCTCTAAGTTTGTCTCAACTAATATTTCAAAATGTAAAATCGAAGAAACTTCTTATTACATTGTAATCGTTTGTAATCAGAACATCTTTCACACACAGATACATATATGTAAATAAAACTCCAATTTACTAAAATATGAATTTATTAAAATGTTACATTAAACCTCTAAGTTACTCTAACCAGTGCATCTTCTAGTCACCAGTCATCATCTCCATGAATTCTGAAACAGAATTTTTGTATACACTTAAGTATCAATTTCCTTTGCACTTTTCATTCGTCACTAAGCATTAAGCACTTTATATCTTAAAATATTTTAGCTACATTGCTTTGGTGAAAGTCGTTAGAAAACTTTAACTTGTAAGTTCACTTTCTTTTGTTATCTTGAATTGCACGTGTATTCAAATCTAGCCATTTAGTTACAATTCAATTAGTGCTTCTAAGTACTGTTTTAAATTGAACTCACTAAAAATTTAAATTGAAACGTTTCAAATAACCTTTGGTATTTTAGAACGATTTAATTAAAAGATAAACGTACTGTATACATATATCTTTAAGTAAAACTTCATAAAATATTCAGTAAAAACTCATTTCAACGAATTATTTTCTTACTCTGACGTTTCAAATGTCCGAAATGATGTATTTTATTAGTATTTACTTCCGAAAATACTTAGCACAGTCATATCATGAGCCGTTGGCTTTCTTTCATCTCATTTACACATTTAATTTATGTTTTTTGGTTTGTATTTTCATATTTTTACACTTTTTTTATTTAAAATGCCATATTATATTATCAGCTCATAGTATTTATTTATTATGGTTACATTTAACTTTATCTATTTTTTTAAATATACCTTTGAAGTTTTTTTTGTCAACTCATTCAAAACAGCTGAATTTGCTATGTTTTGATATTAATATTTCGATTTCAGTTTTTTATGTTGTCAATCTCATCAACCAGCTATTATTTGACATTTTTAAATTATTATCCTTAATTATTATAATTGTGACTCAAATTGTAAATAAAGCTTTTTTATTAAAATAAAGTCTTTTGCATTTAAGAATATTGTCTGGACTTTAAAAGAGACTGTGATCCCTGAGTTTTTTCGTCCTTTCTTCTCAGGGCTAGTCCAGTTAGGAAAGGCCATACTCATCTGCTCAAAAAAAAAAGTTTAATTTGTAAAAGTGTTCATGTAACCTAATTGCAGAATAAATGATTTCATTTCATTCAATTTCTTGAGACCTCTCTCTCTCTCTTATTTTTGAGGCCTATGTAGATTCATTATTCTAAAATGTACTGCCATTAATCATTGCCGCAGTTTATATTATTGGTACATAAAGTTAATGTTAAAATTATGAAGATGAGCTTTAAATAATTCTTGATTAAATGAAAAAGCATTTTATTCATATTTTATAAAAGTCCGTAATAAATAGCACAATACTATAATATATGCTATAGATATATACACATTTACATACGTACCATCAAAGTCCACGGTACCCGAAGAGTCCGTGTCGATTTCTGCGATCATTTCATCTACTTGATCAGGTGTAAGCTGCTCATCAAGTGCAGCCAGGATCTCTCGGAGACTTGACGTGGGAATATAGCCATTTCCTGAAATCAGGTTTAATAAAATTGGAAGTTACGTTCATACTATAGTGGTGACATGGCCTGGCTTCGCACTAATACATACATACATAGTTTGTTACTCATTTACTTCTATTGTTTTTGTACGATTTTGTGTATACAATAAACACAAATAAATAAAGAAAGATACTGTGTAAAATAATATACTGCAATTCTATACTATGTAAAAAAAGAGCAAATGTGCAAATGATCGATCATCGTTCAGGTTACCTCCTCTAGGTTTGGATTCCAATCCCGTACGGTGAAAAGCAATGAATAATATTGCCTAGCATCCATCCTCGTAGCTATTACCTAGGATTAACTTAGTACTAGTCCAATTCTAGGTGAAAATCCACATCTTAACTATCATTTGGAGGTTAATGATTACACCCAAACTACATCAAAAAATATCGAGATATTAAGAAAATGAGAGAGAACGTTTCAACTAATATTAAAACATCCAATGTCAGATCATCTCTAATAATATCAAATGTAATATACACACAATATTCGAATAACGATAGGAGATACGATACCCATCAGAACTATATAAATAGCTACTTTAAATCTATTTATAGAAATTAATTAGATTTTGATGTCACGAATAATCAAAACCTTCAAAGCCCTTGAAGGGCAAAGTAACATTATTGCTCGGCATAACATTATTTTTTTATAAAATCAGCCAATAGTTTGTCTAGTGACATTTGCGTGACACAAGTACGTGATCAAAAAAAAAAAACATTGTTTTGACATCTGTATATCAAGATTAGTTAGTTGAGAATGTTTGACAAATGGTTGAAGATGTGGATTTGATTAAATTTATGATAATCTGTCACTTAAGCGACGGAAGAGACACTGTTTATATAATTATAGCCTATTTATGTGTTTACAATCGACATGTTTATTGTAGACAGTGTTAGCGAGCTTGATGAAATCCGTACGAGACTATTATAATAGTAAAAATGTATAAAAATGTTGTTATTGTAGAAGAAATAGAGCATTTAGACGGACAATGACGGTGTATATTACATATATTGCTACTTATTGAAAGCTGTAAAGTGACAGTTATATACGTTATAAACGATTTTGAAGCTACTTTTAATTTTAGTTCGTTATTGTAATACTAGCAGGTTTATAATTGTATTATCACACTCATATCTGATACCCATAACTCAAGTTAGATCTTACCATGGGTATCAGTGTTCCAAATGATTTCTGTTTGTAATATCTTGTGTTACTACATTCATGTATGAGTATTGTAACTTTTTTGGAAATAAATATTATTATTATTATTATATCTAAAGTCATTCAAAAACAAAAGTATTCATTTTATCACAAATGTTTTTGGCTGATGACTTACATGAAATAAAATTTCAACCTCTCACAAGTCACTGTAATTTTAATATTTATACCTACTCTGCCCGATGGAAAGTATTAGCAGAATCCAAGAGCAGGGCTCACCATCCTCATTGTGAGTTCAGAAATTGCAGGAACGTAATCTACATAATGGAGACCCATTGAGACTTTTCTGCATCCTTTGGGTCTCCGGTCTCCCACTCACAAAAGAAAAACGACAGCGCGGTACTATCATTGTAGGTTGATTTTCTGTGTGAAGATAGTACTGCCCTGGTGAAACCAGTCTATTCGTGCTGAAACCTATAACTTCAAACTCACTTTCGTCAACTTCGTTAGTGGCGTAGCTTTCTTTAAAGTTCTATGTATTAATACTTTTTTATTCAAAACTTCTAGAATTTAAATTTGATTGTGTTAGAATGTTGATCAGGCAGTACAACTTTATTGTCATACAAAATTGCTGCACCTCGTCAGGTCAACATTATATTAGGCCTTACCAACCTTTTATGACAGTTTTTTCACGGTTTTAAATACATATTTAAAATTTTTTTTAGCTTTTTGCAGCTTCTATGAATATCTTCAAGTATTTCTAAATTAAAATTCCTTCGTCCTCAAAATTTATTATGAAAGAGGCACAAAGTGTTCTTTTTACATATTAATGTAAAATAAACATTAGGGGATCAGTTTTAAATATATTTCCTTGCTTTGTTTCGCTCTGGTATCGTAACGTAGTAACGTGTGAAAATGTCATGTCACTTCTTATATGGTCCTAACAGCATTGAGACAATTAAAAAAGTAAACAATGACATTTTATGATAAAAAAACAGACTATAGATTGTTTTTTTTTAAATTATCTGTATAGGTTTAAGGTCCGACAAAAATATTTTAAAAATAAATGAGTATAAAAATGCCTAATAATAACCCGTGTCTCGGAGAGCGCATAAAGTCCTGCGCCTGATCTCTCTCCGGTCGTGTCGGATAGCCGACCCATTGGTTTATAGCGAAACATAGAATGCACCTGTATTTGCTCCTACACTTGTGCACTATGGTTATATCTTCTGCGTAGTCTTCGTAGGTTAGTCTTCATTGTGACTAGCTGTTGGGGCCGAAATCGGCTAGGCGCATATTGTCATCATCATCATTATCAAAAGTTTGGAGGGAAACTTCGGAGATTGATTTGCACATGGTCGGTCTGTTATGATACTTGATCAAACCGATCATCTGATTATGCAACTCAAAAGTTTAATCAGAATCAGGGAAATGGTTTTTTGAGCTAACCTCAGTTACTTGGTAAAAAGCACTAGAAAACTGCTTAACAACATTTTCTTATGAGCAGTATTACTCCATGTTGTTTTTTAGGGTTAGATGACCTATTCGTGTAAAAGCAAGGTTCTCTCACTGCAATTATTCAGCTCTTGAGACACATGATTTAAGTTGATTTTTCTCGAAAGACCTCTACTTCCCAACATATGTGTGTAAGTCTCCCTTAAGACCCTCCATTAAAACCGATTCTGTGCTACTCTCATACTATGATCAAGGAATACCTAATTAAAATAAAATAACTTAGTGGCTTGATGATTCACAATTAAAACCGAAATAATTGAGCGTAATAAAGTGATACAGTCGCCCCGGTAAAATTTATCAAAATGTGACCGTCTCGTCTAAAACTTGTGATAAAGATCTCTAAATATAACGAATCAATAGCACGCGTCGTCTGATCAGATGAATGTGTCGTGTTTCCGCGATTCACTTTCAAGAGCTGTATTAAAAGAATTACGTTCACAAATATTTTCCGTCTGCATTCCATCAATCGCGGTCAGTTTCCACTACTATTTGTGTACACAATATTATTTTACGAGTTTTTATTGAACATCGAATGTTTATAATCGAATTGAGTATTACAAATATTGATTTATAATTTGTAGAGTTATTAATTATGGACGTAAATAAATTAATTAATGTACGTAAAAAATGTGGCGTCTTCCACATACATCGCAAAGCGATAAACATACAACAGCGCTATCTACCAAAGGAACTTTTAACCACGAAAGAAACACAGTATGAACTACACGGAGTAACTACTAATCCTGAATCGCGAAAGATAAATTCTCGCATGAATTAAGATATATACAACATCCCAACGTCAACTGTTGGGCAGTGGCCCACCAGGCACGATCCCCTCCCTTGGTTAGAGGATCCTCCCTTTTAGTCGGAGGAACACCATACCCGCTCCTCCACAGATTATTTTTATTTGTTTATTCATGGATTTCAGAATAGCTTTTCGGTTGTTACATTTATGAAAACTAGTTTTTGATTGTGATTGCCTGTTATTAAAATATTAACATTAACTCTGAAAACACTAAACAAAGATTCAAATAAGATACCTATATAATATTAATTAAAAAGAAACCTGACCCTGATCCGCTATTCACTAGGGACATGATTTGTCAATTCTAACTAATATTTTATTTTGGCGAAGACTTTCATTTTACACATTTGAGTACATTATGCATATACTCAACATGCTAAACGTTAATCAGTTTGTGGTTTATTATCATAATCAAAAACATGAATACCGTTAATTGTTTATGAATTCAAACACGGGATAGTCAATGTGTGTATCAAAACTATTTTGTTAGATTTCCGAACTACCTACTTGTAAATCTACAGCATAAATTTTATTTCATAGTGACAATGCAATCGTACATTAAAATTTGATGCGTGGGTGCCCAATAAAACGTATTTTTGCACAATTTTGTTACATAGCTATTAAAATTAGCTTTCACTAAAATAAAGTATAATGCACTGACTTTATAGCACTCTTTATCTTTACTATCACGCCCATTTAGAAGTCTTTAGTAAGAAAATTGTAATTGTTACATTCAAAACAGACAATTGACTACTATAAATAACAAAAATAACGAAAACATTAATTCAAAAAAAAAACTTTATCTTACTTGTCAACAAACTTTCAAGATCCGTTCAGTGCTATTTGAGTTGATATAAGAAAATATTAATTTACTAGTATAGTATGATATCCATCAAATGTAATCCAATAGTTTCTAAAAATATTTTTTTAAATGTTTATAGCGATGCTATTTTCCAAATTAGAAACTATATAAATTAGTATACACAATACCTTTTGTAACATTAAAAATTAAATTATTTCAATCATGAGCGGAATGCCCAGGAAAAAAGAATTGCGTATTACCGAGCTTCTGTTACGAGACATTGGTTGCATTCAGATTAAGGCGACTATCGAAAGCATGGCTTTCCCATCATAATCAATAACTATAATACGAAAAAATACTGAAAAATAACAAACAATAAGACAAATATTTCATTATACATTAACAAGTTTACGTATAAACCGCAACTATTATATAAAAGTCATCATAATTTACCATCAAACGAAAGTGTTTCAAGTCGTAAATTGATATTTTTATATCTTTTACACGTGTCACGAGTTATCCGAATTTATTAACGTTTTCACACCGTATTTCTATCGTCGACCCGTGGTAAGGAGCTGGCTGTCATCCAAGGGATCGATCGCGTGGCTTTTGCGAACAATTATCAACGGAAACATGTAAAGAATGATATAAATTGAATTTTTAAACAGTCTGAATTATGTTGTGGTGTTATGTTAATTATATGTTGGGTACGGAAGCAACTATATGACTAGGGTGTATATTTTGAATGACTTGGGAATCTTAACCCTATCTAGTTCCAATAAGTTTTTTAGCCTTATCTACCCTAATTATTGTTTTCATTTCCCAGTTTTTTAAATAATTTTTTAATGCCTATATGTATCCCTAAATATTACTTATACACAATGTCAACATCTTATATTAATCGACTATTGCTTAGGATTTGATAGTTTTATCATTATTACAAGTCGATATCCAGAAGTGGACTACATTAAGCTGGTAACGATGATAGTTTTAAAGGTTAAAACTACTGTAATACTGGCTTAATTTTCGAGGAAGAGTGTTTAAAAGAAGTTTGGGCATTGAATCTATCCCAGTACCTATTAAAATTATTCATGAACAACCCACAATGTCCACCTGATGGGCATCGTGTCTCCTCCCAGGAGAGGGTTATGGCCATACGTCCCCACGCTGGCTGAGTGCGGGTTGTGGCTACGTAATTTTGTCGATGGATCTTTTAAAGCCGCCCGAAGGCCTCCAATTAAGCTTCACGACTGCTATCATATGACAACAACCGGGACCAACTGCTTAACGTGATCTATGAATCACGGAAATGCTCATAACATATCATGCCACATATGGTCACCCACCTGGGTATGACCGCGCCGGAGTTGCTTACCCTCGGTGATTGTTTCCAAGCACTTAGGTCAAAATTCAAAATTATGAATACAGTTTTTTTTGTCCGCCTCTACATATTTAATAACGTTTTATTTACCTTCAGAAATTGAAAAAGCCTATTTTATGCCATGAGTATTTTTGTTTCTTAATTTCATTTTAAAATGTAAATATATATTTGAAAGAAGGTCGAATCAACAATATAGGTCATTGTCAACCTTCGCTGTAATGTGCAAAAAAATGAATTGTATTTCCTGCACTTGTTTATGACGGTAATGATTAATAGGAGCTTTCTAGTCAACCTTTACAACATTTTATTGCCAGAGAGAAAATTTAAAAATCTTTTGATATTTTTTTTTGCACAATTGGACATTCATGTATGATGCTTCATTTATCAATGTTATACGTGGACTTTGTTAAGCTCGTGCTAATCTTGTAAAATTTGTAATAACGTCCATTATGTAGTCAATTGTAGTAACAATAAAAGCTTATGAAAAAAATGTGTTTCTCATAAATGAACAATTTCTGTTTTGTCAAGATACGTTTGTGTTTTGTTAATTTTTACATGACACCACAAATGCTATGCAATAAATTTCGATTCGGCCAGTTATTTATCGGTGTTAAAACGCTTTGTTCTATTTCCGTATCAATTTGAAGATAGAACAATAAAATGTTCAGTACAAACTTTTTTATAAAATTACAAAATGGTTTCGAAAATGGAATAATAAAATATTCAGATACAATTTTAATGTAGTTTTGAAAATAGAACATAAAAATAGAGTAAGAATACTTTATTTAATTTATTTATGCGCAGGTACTTATGTGATTTCTAGGCTATTAAAAAAATCATAACTTTGATGAAAAGGTCCAGTTTGGTCGGAATAATTCCATGACCTTCCAAGAAACCGGTGACAATGAATTGTTTCGCATTTTTTCCAAGAATAAAGCGCTCATAGCCGATTGGCCTTAGGTAATTGGAAACAATCAACGAGGGTAAGCAACGAAGGTGCGGTCAGTACCTAGATGGGTGACCGTTTGTGGCATGATATGCTATGAGTATTTCCACGATACAGAGGTCACGTTAAGCAGTCGGTACCAGTTGTTATCACAAATAGTCGTGAATCTTAGTTGGAGTGGCTGTTTATAAATATTCAACGGCAAGATTATGTAGCCACAAAGTGTCTTGATAGTTCCGAACCCTCACTCGGCCAGCGTGGGGACGTATGGTCTTAATCCTCTTCTGAGAGGAGACTCGAACCCAGCAATGTGAAATTATGGGTTGTTGATAACTATGCCTGAATGAGCGAAAAGGCAGAAGAGTCAGACAATCTAGAAGATTGTCATTGATAGACTAACAGAGTAACATCTACATTTCTTATTTGTTCATAGGTTGTTGGTCTACTGGTTAGCGTAGATCAAAGTTCTCGGGTTCGATTCCCGGGTCAGACCAAATATTTGTGTGATCCACAAATATTTCTTTCGGAGTCTGAGTGTTTTTCTATGTTTAATATGTATGTATTTACAAAAAAAACATTGTTTATGTATTTATATCAGTTGCTTAGTACCCATAATACAAGCTCTGTTAAGTTTGGGACTAGATGACGTTGTGTATAAGATGTCCGAAATATTTATTATTTATTTATTTAATGCTCTTCTAAACTTCTAAATGATGATGTATCTTCATTTAGTAACCTTTTTTAAATAAGTAATAGATATACCCTTTAGAACGTGATGTACCTTACCTTCTTTGTCGTAAAGTCTGAAGGCTTCTTTTAGTTCTTTCTGTAATGCTTCACCATCTTCATCTAAGAAATGTGTGGCTACCCTCACGAACGATTCGAAATTCAATTTACCGCAGCCTGTAAAAATATTGTACATTAATTTTACATGAAATGGCATTTATAAGCAAAATAAACATCAATTTTGTATTTATGTATGTTTAACAGTCCGTGCGTTTGTTACATAATATCAGCCATTTATTTTTACCGTTGGACCTTCTTATGCAAAATGGAACCATTTACACACGTCAAATGGAGAATTGTTTTTTTTTTTTTTAAGGACTACCAAAGTGACTAGGGAGTCACTTTGGTAGTCCTTAAAAAAAAATCAGGGGATTGAAAACATGAGTAGAATGCAGGAGTAGGCAACACCATCCTCATTGTGAACGCAGACAATGCAGATGGTGAGATGTTTCTGCATCGTTAGGCCTAAGGTCTCACACTTCTCTATCCTAACCTTTATTCCCAATATTATTTGGGGTCGCCTGCTAGTTCAATCGGTTTTACCTGAATATCAGTTTTTCCACGGGCAGCTGGCATCGGACCTCCGCAACTCTGAGGGAGAACTGAACTTTGGTGGTTGAACTAGTTGTCAGTATGTTTGAGGGCACTGACTTCCCAATAACGATTGCATTAGATGTTCGTATTAATCGGGACCGACGGCACGGCCGGTTCGAACCAGAATTTCAACCCGAGACCTCTTGATCAGCAGTCGCATATAACCACTGTAACAACGCAGCTAGTACACAATATAAATCTAATCCTATCAAACAATCTTCAGGTTTATGAAATAGTTTGATAATAATTTACCATACAATGACGTCATAGCTGTACAGCTGTAACTTAATGAACAATAGTTGAGAACTGTACAATCTCTAGCAGCAGTAGTCTGGATAGTTGTGCTTGTGGGGGACACGACAGTCTGTCGCTCTGAAGTGAATAAGGTGCGGTCATACTGTCAGCGATTTCAAATTTTGCAATTTTCTAATAGTTTTTTAAAGGTATTCTAAATATCTTACATACCTATAAATTTCTCGTGTCACAATGTTCGTTCCCATACTCCTCGGAAACGGCTCGACCGATTTTTATGAAATTTAATATGCATATTCAGTAGGTCTGAGAATCGGCTAACATCTATTTTTCATACCCCTAGGACGCGAGCGGAGCCGCGGGCAACAGTTAGTCATACCATAAACTAACGATTAAATCTACTAGCTACTAAAACATATATACAACGTACAAGATAATGAAATCAAAATCCTACTACAACACGAGTATTACAAATAACAGAAGTCACTTTAACATTTTTAAAATATAACCCAATTAAGATTATTATAAGATTAAGTTAGGTTCAAAAACTTTCTTATATGATCTACCAATTAAAGTTGAAAGTAGAACATGTAGGCTTTCGATTCAAAGCGTCCATTAAAATTCGAAGTTTTCCCGCTGTCACTTGCACAGTACCTTATAAACCAAGAACATCTGGGCGTTTCTGTAATTACTTTCCTAATTGCTCCTCGTGTTCCTTGAAATGCTATTCAATGTCATACCATGTTAATTACACCTCTGTTACGTAATAGACAATATTTCACAAACAGGAAAATATTATTAAAACGTCAAGTTCAAAAGAGCAGGTTGATGAGCAGAATTAATAAATATGTACATAAAAATATTTATTAAGCTTGTATAAATACAAATTCAGGTAACTAAACAATAATAAAAAAAAATTGTAAAAATCGTACTCACGATATTGGTCCAGATACTCTAGTATTAGCTGTAAAAACATACAAACAAACAGACAAAAAAATTGCTTTTTGATGCAAGTTTCGTATTATCGTATTGTTACATTTTCACGCGAAAACTGAACCGATTTGAATGAAATTTGCTTGCTTGCTCCTTTGCTTTTCTCAATTTTTATTAATCTCCTATGTCCCGAACTTCGCAGTGCGTATCACCTGTATGCTGACGACCTACAACTGTACTCTCAGGCCAGTGTTGATAACATAACAACGGCAATTGATAATATCAATATTGATCTCCGGACGATCGAGAACTGGTCTGCGCGGTTCGGATTAGCGATCAACCCGACAAAGTGCCAGGCCATACTAATCTGTAGTAGGCGTTCAATGGACAGGACTAATTTAGAAATGCTCCCCAAAATAATGCTGAATGGTACCACTATACCGGTCTGTCAAACAGTGAGAGACTTGGGCTTGCAACTCGACAGCACTTTGAACTGGCGTGATCAAGTTGCATATGTATGTCAGAGGGTCACCGGCATTCTCAGAGCACTATATCGCCTGAAAAATTTTCTGCCCGTGAAAACCAAGAAAATGCTTGTGCAATCTCTTATCTTCCCTTTGATCGACTATGGTGACGTGTGCTATTATGACCTGAATGCAGATCTCCTCAACAAGTTAGATCGTCTTCTCAATAACTGCATTCGATTCATCTTTAATCTTCGTAAGTATGACCACATTTCCAGTTTTCGTTCCCAGTTAGGTTGGTTACCGATTGGTCAACGCAGAAAAATGCGCGCACTCACATTCCTGTACACTATCCTCAATTCCCCATCCCCCCCCCCAGTTATTTAAAAACACATTTCCAACTCTTATGCAGTAATCACAACCGAAACCTTCGCTCGGCTAACAATCTCCTCCTGCTTTGCCCATCACACACTACTGGTTTCGTTGGATCCTCATTCTTTGTCCAGTCTATCCACTTGTGGAATGCGCTTCCTCTCGAGGTCAGAATGGCGAAGAATCGAGACATTTTTAAGATGAAGGTAAAGAAGCTTTTATGGGGCGAATTGGCGGATTCAACGGGGTCTTAGTTTATCAAAAATTCTTATTGGATTCTACGTTAATAAATATATGTACGTGTATGTATGTGTATAAATATAGACGTATATATGTATGTTTATGTAGGTATATTACTTATCATATTATATGTATGACGAAACGGTGTGCCCGGTAATGTTTTTAAAAACAGTGACGTCATTACTATTATTATTATTGGAGTATTTCATTTTCAGAAATAACTTAAAATAAACTTCACTTCAACCAGAATTCACTTTTATTTAGTATTGATTACACAGCTTCGAATATTTCACAATAAGTTAGGTGTTTGCTGTCCGAGCGCAGACAAACGAATCTTCGCTCCGCTGCAGCGGGCGGCTTTTTATAGGCATTGTAGTGGGGCGGTCGATCGTTGCGAGTTGTTTACGTCAGTAAGAACACGTGCAGCGATGACGTATTTCGTTGAATGTTGTGTTGCGCCGATACGACCATTCTGACCGGCAGTGCGCGCTCTGCACTAGCCGTGTTGTTGATGTTTTTCCGATGAGTTTATCTGTAAAACGTAAATGTTTTTCTTTGATTTGGCATCTGTGTACCTTCAATTATTTTGACGTCTACACTGTGGTAGGATATGCGTATAGCGTAGTATGTGTTGTGATGTACACTGTAGTACTATGTGTGGTGGCGTACACTGTGGTACTATGTGTGGTGGCGTACACTGTGGTACTATGTGTGGTGGCGTACACTGTGGTACTATGTGTGGTGGCGTACACTGTGGTACTATGTGTGGTGGCGTACACTGTGGTACTATGTGTGGTGGCGTACACTGTGGTACTATGTGTGGTGGCGTACACTGTGGTACTATGTGTGGTGGCGTACACTGTGGTACTATGTGTGGTGGCGTACACTGTGGTACTATGTGTGGTGGCGTACACTGTGGTACTATGTGTTGGCGTACACTGTGGTACTATGTGTGTTGGCGTACACTGTGGTACTATGTGTTGGCGTACACTGTGGTACTATGTGTTGGCGTACACTGTGGTACTATGTGTTGGCGTACACTGTGGTACTATGTGTTGGCGTACACTGTGGTACTATGTGTTGGCGTACACTGTGGTACTTAGTCGTAGCGTACACTGTGGTACTTAGTCGTAGCGTACACTGTGGTACTTAGTCGTAGCGTACACTGTGGTACTTAGTCGTAGCGTACACTGTGGTACTTAGTCGTAGCGTACACTGTGGTACTTAGTCGTAGAGTACACTGTGGTACTTAGTCGTAGAGTACACTGTGGTACTTAGTCGTAGAGTACACTGTGGTACTTAGTCGTAGAGTACACTGTGGTACTTAGTCGTAGAGTACACTGTGGTACTTAGTCGTAGAGTACACTGTGGTACTTAGTCGTAAGGTACATTGTGGTACTTAGTCGTAGAGTACACTGTGGTACTTAGTCGTAGAGTACACTGTGGTACTTAGTCGTAGAGTACACTGTGGTACTTAGTCGTAGCGTACACTGTGGTACTTAGTCGTAGAGTACACTGTGGTACTTAGTCGTAGAGTACACTGTGGTACTTAGTCGTAGAGTACACTGTGGTACTTAGTCGTAGCGTACACTGTGGTACTTAGTCGTAGCGTACACTGTGGTACTTAGTCGTAGCGTACACTGTGGTACTTAGTCGTAGAGTACACTGTGGTACTTAGTCGTAGAGTACACTGTGGTACTTAGTCGTAGAGTACACTGTGGTACTTAGTCGTAGAGTACACTGTGGTACTTAGTCGTAGAGTACACTGTGGTACTTAGTCGTAACGTACTCTGTGGTACTAAGTTATAACGTACACTGTGGTACTAAGTTATAACGTACACTGTGGTACAATGATATTGCGTAAAATAGGTTTGTAAAACATAACCTGAGTTCTTGGGTTTTTTTTTTTTTCTTTCTTTCTTTGTTCTGTTGCATTGGCTTGTGAAGTGGATGGTGCAGGCTCATTAACCGATACTGGAGTGTACTCTTCTAACGCCGATACGGTTCCTGTAGCTTTGCACTTCCTTTAAGCAATCTGCCAACCGGTGCATTCAGGTCGCAATTCCCTTGTATAATCAGGTTGTTGAGCGGAAGTAGCGGGACACACGCCTCTGTGTGCTACTCTGAAACAACATTTAACAAACAGCATCACATAGCTCTGTCTGTCGTGTCATTGCACCAGTAAATCAAGAGAATAATAGATAGCTGTGGTCACGACAACCTGCGTCATCCGTGATGTATGATCATGATCACCCTAGAGTGATACACCACCCAGGTAGAGGCACCCTAGTTAGCAAATCATTTTCACGCAGTAATTGCGTAGACCCAAACGATTGCAAACTATGAATGTGTGACACTGATACACTTTCTCAAAGCTGTTAAAACAGAAGCCCATATTCTCGTATGTACTCTCAAAGGCCTAAACACATCTTCTCTCGAAGTGGGCCGAGCACGCATCCAGCGTTCGTTTCCTAGACGGCGAACAGAACAAAGGTTATACTTCTCTCAGATAGTGAGTAGCCAGCAGGTTGCGCCTCGCACATAAGGCGAACGGGCCGTAGGTCATACGTCGCGTAGACGGTGTGCAGACCGTAGGTCCGCACCTTACCAGGCGGTAAGTAGATCGCAGATCTGCGCCTCACCAGGCAGCAGCAGACCGCAGATCACAGCATGCGCTCAGCTCGGTAGACAGCGAGAAGACTGAAGTTCGCCGCTGAGTTAAGTACTAGGCTGCTTACGATCACCGTCATTAGTTGAAAGGATACTGTAGTACGCAAGTGTGTGTGCAAACACTCGAGCATTCTGTGGGGAAGGAAGGATTAAAAATAACCAGCACTGGCGTCAACCCTTTAAACCTTTTCTTGTCATCCCATATAATCATAACGTAAGAATTTTAAACTTGGCTCAGAAAATAGTCAGCCAGGTACAGACTTGTACTCTCACACTGTAGTACGCACTGACTAGTGCTTAAACCTTTTATAAGCTCGGCCTTCACTGATATGAAAATATGATTCGAACTTACCAGTGTAGCGCCAATTACAACTCACAAGCCTTTCAATAACCTCACTTCATTACCCTATCGGTACTGGTGAACTGGATTACATCTCCTTTACATTGAACTCTGTTGTTCCCATATAAGCACGGATGCATCTTCTATCGTTTGGAATGTTTGCTAGCTGGAAAGAAAGCGTTATACCCACGAACTTACCGAAACATAGTGAAGTACCCACATTTTTTTTTTATTTAAGTATCACACGTTTAATAACATTTCTGAAAACAAAAACGATTTAAATTCGTTTGCAATTGTTACTCAAACCCGATATAGGCTGCATGTCACTTAATTTACGATTTCTATGTTCCGACGTTGTCAATTAACTTTCCATTTTATTTTTCTTGTTGTTGTCGGTAGTTATTTATTTCAAAAACTTTAACTATCGATTTGAATGAAGAAACACAACGAACACTGAATTTAGATAGCGAACAGTCTAGAACACATGGTAATCCCAACTTCTGATGACGAGGCGGTGTGCCCGGTAATGTTTTTAAAAACAGTGACGTCATTACTATTATTATTATTGGAGTATTTCATTTTCAGAAATAACTTAAAATAAACTTCACTTCAACCAGAATTCACTTTTATTTAATATTGATTACACAGCTTCGAATATTTCACAATAAGTTAGGTGTTTGCTGTCCGAGCGCAGACAAACGAATCTTCGCTCCGCTGCAGCGGGCGGCTTTTTATAGGCATTGTAGTGGGGCGGTCGATCGTTGCGAGTTGTTTAAGTCAGTAAGAACACGTGCAGCGATGACGTAGTTCGTTGAATGTTGTGTTGCGCCGATATGTATGTATATTACCTATGACTTTTTGTACTATAATCAATCAATTCACCCTATATGCACCTACCTCATCTTTTCTCTGCATCGCCCAATCGGTCGACTGGCAGAAAATGCCTAAGGCATTAAGTCCGCCGATGCATGTATTTGTGCATAAAGTATATAAATAAATAAATAAATAAAAATAAATTTCGTTCATAGATAGTCTATAGCCTGCGAAAGGATATAGGCTACTTTTTAACTTGATAATCGACATACACGCGGGAGGAGCCGCAGGCAAAAGCTATTATATTGTCATAAACATTTAATAAAAATCGGCCAAGTGCGTGTTGGACTCGCCCATGAAGGGTTCCGTATCAGCAAGTAACATCATATAAAAGTTCCTATTGTTCGTTGTAAAATTTTATAGTTATGAGTGAATACACTGGTAACATTAGTTTCCATTTATATTAATAATATTACTCTTTTTTTTACGACTACTTATAGTGCGCTCTGTCAATGATATCTTCTATTTTTATTAGCTCTCCTCTTACTTTTTGATGAGACATCAGAAGCTTAAAAGGTTTCAGAATTCAATATTTAATTTATTAGTGTTATGACTTATAATAATAATATTTTATAATAGCCTTTATTCTATACACAAAAAAGCGGCCAAGTGCGAGTCGGACTCTCCCATGAAGGGTTCCGTATCAGCAAGTAACATCATAAAAAAATTCTTGTAGTTCGTTGTAACTTTGATCTATGTTTTTATAATAGAGAATTGATTGAATGAAAGGTATGTAAATTGCGGTTTATGATTTATGACGTATTAAAAAAAACTACTTACTAGATCTCGTTCAAACCAATTTTCGTTGGTAGTTTGCATGGTAATGTACAACATATATTTTTTTTAGTTTTATCACTCTCTTATTTTAGAAGTTACAGGGGGGGGGACACATTTTTCCACTTTGGAAGTGTCTCTCGCGCAAACTATTCAGTTTAGAAAACAATGATTATTAAAAACCTCAACATCATTTTTGAACACCTGTCCATAGATACCCATCACGAATAGGTTTGATGAAAAAAATTTTTTTGAGTTTCAGTTCCAAATGTACTGTTTTTTTTCTATTTTTATGTGAAATTCTTAATGCGGTTCACAGACTACATCTTATTACCGAGTTTCAAAACTATAGCTCTTATGGTTTCGGAAAAAAGGCTTTTCGGCTGTGACATACGGACGGACAGACAGACAGACAGACAGACATGACGAATCTATAAGGGTTCCGTTTTTTGCCATTTGCCTACGGAACCCTAAAAATAGCCATTTGACGTTACAATAAATTTGTACAATTCTTTTTTACATTAAGTGTTTCGCTATTTGTTGATTGGGAAGGTTGGACAGACTACAAAACAATATTATGCCAAGAACATATTGAGTTAAACTAAGTGATCTAAAGATCTATATTTAGATACTTTACGCAGTCTACAGAAATGATAAGAACTGTTTCTAACAAGGCCAAGTCGCCTCCATCTTAAGTAGATTATAAGATGCCTTTACATTTGAGGTATTGTTGGCTTCAAAATAATTGTTATTTTTGGAACAGTAGAAATGTACACTTTATTGTTTCTTTGGTATAAGATAACTTGAAAAGCTCTCTGTGTACAATTTGTTGAGACTTTATAAGTCACCCCAATGAAGACAACAATATCTACAGCTAAAATACATTGTTTTTTAAAACAAAAGAGAATAACGATATTATTAGTACAATATTAATTGCCGAGCCGAAAACTCATGCAAGGGAGTTAAGTATTAAAGTGCGCGATTACTCAATCTAGCTACATGCTCTGCGTAGTTTGAAACTAGGTGGCGTTGTGTGTCAGTTGTCTCAAAATACTATTTTATTATTGTAAACATGAACTGTTTTTCAGGATTCCGAAGTTTATGACTCGGAACCCTTACAGATTCGTCATAACAATTAATAAATAATAATAATATGTCTCTTTATTGTACACCAGAATAGAAACCTATAATGGTAGCTTAATATAGGAGGTACAAGTGGCGCCTTATCGCTCGAAGGCAATCACCTATTGGATAATATATATAATTTTAAATCCACGTACCATTACGGGTGACTGAGGAACCCTTTGCTGTACGTGGCCTGATACGCACTTGGCCGATTTTTTACTAAATGCATATATAAGTATACATCTATATCAAGGAAGCAATTTTTAAAATTTTCCGTCAGTCTGTTTTTTTTAATCTCTGGCAGAAAGCTGTTGACATAGGAAGTCGCTTCAGGGTAGAGGAAATACGCACTAAAACAAAACGGTTCGGCTCTTCCTTCTTGTGCCGAGCAGTAAAAAGCTGGAACTCACTACCACCTTACGTGTTTCCTTCCCACTATGATCCCGGGTCCTTTGAGCGGGGCGTGAAAAAGCATCTCACTAAGCCGCCATAGTGTGGGCCGCCATACTTTACTGTCTGCATTGGCAGCAGTGATGTGTGGTTTCCCCCACTCTTGGATTCTGCTCATGCTTTCCATCAGGCAGGGAAGAGTCACTTTGGTAGGCTAAATATATATACATATATATAAAAAAAGTAACTTAGCAAAATTTTTGAAGACAAGCGTCGATCCACTGCGTTATTCGCTAGTACCTAATAATTCTCAATTCGTACCAATATCAAAATATCTCAATGTTACAACGTACTGGTGCTACCTGTCGGTTATTTCCGTCGGCAGATGGCGTCTGCGTCTAATTGAAGGACGCGAGACTCGACGTAAATTGCCGTGACACAATAATCTATGTCAATATGAATTGACGGCTGCAAGCTGACTTATCGCGTGTAACTATGGAATGTATATTATTATTTAATCAAATTATTTTGCGATTCAAATACTGGGTGTAGTAAAATGAAATACATTGTTTTTTTCCCATAGATGGCTTGTGTGTGATTATCTCGAGTTGTGTAAGTATGATCGGATTTCAATGAATGGCGTTAGAAAGATGGGATTTCGTACTAGAAAACAATCAGATGCCAAATAAACATCTACGATGCTCAACTTTAAAAATCACCATCGCTACTAGTCTTAGATCAATCAAATAACTGGAAGACAGGACTAAATTATGAGTCGGAAATTAAATGTGACACTGACCAGGTGCTCTCGGAATGCAAAATTTGAAAACAGCATGTAAACTTGCCAATTTACCTGTCTTACTAAGAATAAGATGTATTATAATTACAATTGAATGGCAACTTACTATTTAATGAGCTATGAGACGGAAGCAAGAAATAGCGCTTACAAATGTGCTAATAGAAAGAGATTAATTTATAAAGAATAGTATCATAGATATATGATCTCTTCTCTTAGATTTTGTTTTTTCATTTTTTTAGTATCATTGTTGCTTAGTTTTGAAGTATATTCTTAATGTAATACTTACATTTGCTCCTTGTAATCAATAGCGTTATGGATGTTTAAACTGTAACGCTGAAGTACCAATATTCTCATTAATTACCTGTTTTGTAAAGTGTGTCTGTGTTTTTAAGCTGTTCATAAATTTATAACAACTATTATGTACTCAAATAAGCGTGGGTATCCATAATTGGCTCACTGATGCAATCCTCTATGTTACGCAAAGTTAAAGTTGTTGATCCTAAGTTATAAATAAACAAATAATGCAACATTTACACACCGAGTCTGTTTAGGTCAGAAGCGTAGCATTTCATCTGATCTATGGTCTGGGTGAGGTATGATAACACTCATCATCATCATCAACAGCCTTTAACAGTCCGCTGCTGGACATAGGCCTCTTCTTGATAAGGAGGTATTGGCCTACTATACCACGCTGGCCATACGGGTTAGTATAGGCTTGGTTTTAAGTTTTCCTTCTCTTTGTATTGATGTTGTCTTGCGTAGTTTATCCCTTAGTCGCCTTTTACGACACCCACGTGGGATGAATAGGGGTGGTGACACTCTATATTCTTAATCCGTCACCACACCGACATGATAACACTATTTTATTAAAATATAAGTAAAACTTTTATTGAAAATTGATATTTTTTTCCAACTGTTGAAATTAATTAAAAGAGCTCTGTAGGTATTTCATTCGGCATAAGTTCCAACTTTTCTGTCCTATCTATCGTTCCTGTCCGTTTTTAATCAAAATCATTTTATAGATGAACTATATTTTGTAAAAGATTATCTGTCTTCCAATAGTTTTATATAAAAGAAAGTAATAAAAAAAAACTACTTAAAACAACTTTTCATGTGACAGGTTCCATAATGCCATATCAGAAAATGATTTAGATCAATCGGAAATTAGTTTTCAATCAGATTCTATGTAAGAAAATAAATGTTTTCGTTTGATCTAACATTAAGTCATAACATACATTAAGTCATACCACTTTCATTTGCCGAAAGGATGGAGAAGGATAGCTCAAGATAGTGTTAAATGGAAGGAACTAGGGGAGGCCTATGTCGAAAGACAACCTGACTAAGTGGTTGTTGAAATAATATATATTTAAATAAATATTAAGATAAAATGAGAATGAATGAGAATAAGTTATTCTATTTTGAATGGTCAGTGAATAAAGACTATTATTATTATTATTATTATAAGTCATACCACTAATAAATTTAACATTGAATCCTGAATCCTTTTAAGCTTCTGATGTCTCAGAAAATAGAAAGAGGAGAGCTTATAAAAATAGAAGATATCATTGACAGAGCGCACTATAAGTAGTCGTAAAAAAATTGAGTTCTTAATATAAATGATAACTAATGTTACCAGTGTATTCACTCATAACTATAAAATTTAACAAAAATGTCATCACTAATAAATAATACAAAAATGAAATATGTATTTTTTATGTACTAGGCGTGAAAAATGACAAAATAGTCCTATTTAAACCGTAATATGTTAAGTGAAATTGAAATTTATCGGAAGCGAAGCATAGAGGTGATGAAAAGGCATAAACAACAATTTTTTTTTTCGTAGAGCCAGTACCACACGACAAGGTGTCAACAGAATATAAAAATGTCAATGTGGGGAATAAACCGGCGAGCGGTCTTGAAGGAAAACAGAACTATTTTGTGAACATAATGTTAGGTATTCGTAAACAACACTGTTTAGACACTTTAAGGTAAGATCAACTGGTTTTATATCAGTGTAATGTGTCGTTATATAAGCTTTACGATGCTTCGAAGATAGTTGAAGGCAATTTGATTTCTTAAATTTTAATGATATCTATTTCAAATTTTAACTTGTTATTGTTATACAAGATATTATGAAACTATTATGACTATCATTGCCAAGGTGTCGCAGTGGTAATGCAACTGCTGCGTTTGAGGTCTCGAGTTCAAATCCTCGGTCGTACCAAGTGATTTTATGTCTGATCCAGTAATTTCTTAGTCGAATTAAGTAATAAAACATATAAAGTAAAACGCTGAGATTGTCTTCGTTTGAATAAAAGCGAAAAACCATCCTAATTTAATATCTAATTATCAAAATATATAATTCAAGTCATAAGTGTGATAGGCTTACCTTCAGCATCTTCACTGTCGCACAGCTGATCCAACTCAAGGTCATCGTAGTTGTGTATCATCGTGCTCAATATTGTGCGGACCTTCTCCTTTTCAATTTTGCCCTCTTTCTGTGAGTCGAACATGCTGAACGCCTGCCGCAGCACTATGAAAAAAAAAAAACAATTCATTCCATATTCAAAAGAATGGAATACGTAATTAATTGCTGCCTCGGTGGCGCAATAGTGAGGTATGCGACTGCTGTGCTTGAGTCTCGGGTTTGAATCCAGGTCAGATCAAATGTTTGTGTGATCCGCAAATATTTGTTTTGGTGTTTGGGTATTTTCCTATGTATAAAATGTATGTATTTACAAAAAAAAAGTATGTTTCGGTATTTATATCAGTTGTCTAGTATCCTTAATACAAGTTCTGCGTAGTTTGGGACTAGATGACGTCGTGTGTAAGATATCCGATTTTTTTTTTACTTTATTTTATATTTTACTAGCTGACATATAGCTGAGTATATTTTACTTTGTACCGCTTAGCAGTCGATTCAACGTCACTCAATTGTTTTGTATTTTCGGAATTTTTGCAATGAAACTTTTCAGATATTTTTTTATTTATTTTTCCTAAGAACCATCCTCGTACTTCAAGGAATATTATAAAAAAGAATTAGCGAAATCGGTTCAGTCGTTCACGCGTGATGGTGTGACCAAAGGAAATAGGGATTCATTTTTATATATATAGATTTATGCATATTTGGTCCGACCTGGGAATCGAACCTGAGACCTCTTGATCAGTAGTCTCATACGCTAGCCACTAGACCAACAAGGCAGTCAAACATTGAAAGTATAAATATTATTTAAGTAATCACTGTAATAAATGAATTAAAAGCAAAAAAACCTTTAAAAATACAATGCTATCACGATTCGGGTACATTGAATTTTCTAAAAAGCTAACTAAATGATGCGACGTATTTTCCACTATCCTTCAAGATCGTTTCTATTGAATAAAAATAAAACACTTTATATACTGACTGCACGGTTGGCCTAGTGGCTTAAGCGGCCGCCACACCGCTTTCTACTGCGCCGAGTGTCGTGGGTTCAAATCCCACGTAGGATAACACTTTGTGTGATTCACAATTTGTTGTTCTAAGTCTGGGTGTTCTTTGTGTCCGTTTCATGTATGTTTGTAAAGTCCCCCGCGACACAGGAATTTATATTCCTAATGCGGGAGTTGTCTTTTTTAAAACACGAAACACTTCGAAAATACATATATTTTGCAATTCTACAACAAAACAATACAGTATCTGTAAGCTATAGGGAATCGTTTAAAATGTTTTAAATTTTACATCTAAAGGCTTTTGTGGCTAAAAATTCCCTGAACACAACTTCCTGTTCGTATAGTATTAAGCCGAAACAATTTCGACTAAATTGTTTTGAGTTTTACACTCGCGACCATTAAAATTGTACGAATCTTTTTAGACAATATACAAGTTTTAGAAAGATTTTATTTGTTATGATTTAAGACTTTATGCATTAATATTGTGATGTTGTCTGTTAATAAGACTGGAATGTATGTAGATAGAAAAAACATTCAATGAATTTTGAGTACTCACGTATCATAACATTTATTTGTTCGTAGTTAGTTAAAATAGCCAATATTTTAAGATACATATAATGAATAAGTTTTATTATCTTCAGCCTTACATCCCAAGCCAACCTCACCTGCACGCGGTGCGTCCTGCTGAACGACAAACGAGGCTCTGGCGACCGACTGATGGCGGTATATCCATCCGAAATACGTGTAGCTAAATACCACAGACTGGTGATGGGCAGCAGCATCACCGGTACAATAAGCTGCACCCTGCGATCGCCAACCCGCCTGCCCAGCGTGGCGATTATGGGCATACCCTCCCATGCAGAGACAACTGAGGCCACGGCCCCCAGTTCCCGGTAGCCCCACTATTCCTGGCTATGGTGGCGACCACGGTAACGGTGGGGCAGGGGGTGCTAAGAATCTCCGGGTTACGGGAGGCCACCACAACCGACTGACCCTGGCTACGTACAACGATCACAGTGGTGTGCAATGGGAGAGGCCTATGTCCAGCAGTGGACTGCGATAGGCTGATGATGATCTTCAGCCAACTTTAACGCATAGCATGCGTGCTATTCATAGAAAGTAAAATAATTCAAGTGAGAAAAGCTGTAATAAAATGCTTTTTCAGTGTACATACCTACCTACTTTATTCAACCTCGCGCTATAAGAAGCACCTATATCGTATGGAGAAAAAATAATGACAGTGTTTTAAAATACTTCCCTTTATCGATTTTTTTCCAAGATACCAAAAAAATAAACAATCAATGTGAACAGTGTCCAGAAAATTTCAGTACAAAAAATTGTGCATTCGGTTAGATCATATTTGTGGACTCAAAACGTGGCTTTAAGTTATCAGACATTTCACGTTAATTAATTATCATTGTAATGTTAAAAAGAAAATAGTCGTGAAGCATAATAAATCTATGAGAATCATATATGTATAGTGTTGAGTAGACAAATATCCTGACTATATCACCAAAAGCCGCATCAGACACATTAGCTGTGTTAAATGAGTGTTTTCGATAAATAAGATTTAACACATATGAACATGTATCATTTCAAAATTACCGTCGGGACGTAAATCGCATTTTGAGATTTCAAATCTTATTATCTTTATATAGAATATAATTTCCGTCGCAGGTGACATTACTTACTAAAATTAGAAATGTGTGTCTCATTGTAAAAGCAACTGTATTTTGGAGCGCTTAAGGTAATATTTTGAAAAGAAAGTGTATGTAATATTTATGACAGATCATGTGTTTTTGTGTGATTAGGTTTATAAGTTAATTTATATACAACATCACTCTTGTTTAATGTGACAGAATCATGAGATTAACGATAGCGAACAAATTTAATTTAAACATTTAACTTGATATTGAAGATCTATTCAATTCAAAGGGCTATTTATCAAAAAAAACTGTTTTATTTATAATTTAATGTACCGATTAAATAAATGGAGATCGTATTTTAAGTTTTTTGTCTGTAGCAAATACGAGTTAACAAAGAATGAGTTATGAATATTTTTCGAGAATTTGACTAAATGTTAACAGTTTTATGTAATAGAAAATTAGCGTTAATTAATAGTTATTTTGTTTTATTAATATTGGAAGTGTAGTGTCTAAAATTGTATTACGTAACTGGCTTTAGCCCGTTTTTTAACTTGCGTGTTTGTAGGTTATTGCGGTAAAAAGTAGACTATGTGCTTCATCAAAAATCAATGTGTCTCTTTGCTAAATTTTATTAAAGTCAGTGCAACGGTTTACCGGTGAAAGCGTAACAGACAGACAAACGGATACACTTTCACTTTCGAATTGATATAATATCAGTATAAAATATTTTAGATCTTGTAATCGTTCCAGATCAAGCCATTCGGCTTTAAGTAAGAAATTCCATGTACCGATTGTTTATAAAACAATACTCAATAAATTTAAACACAAGTACAAACAACATTATTAAGACATTTAAAGTAACAACATAATATAAGCACATAGATTTAATGGCCTCAAGTGTACAGAGACTGCTGTCAAGAGGGAGTTTAAAATCGATCGTGGAACTCAGCAGAACATTACATTTGCAATCTAACGGCATTTACTAAACGGTTCCAATATTCTGCGTGTGTATTTTTTCCCTTTTTACTTGTTCGTATTAAAGAGTTTACTTACAGAGAATAAAATTACCATTTTAATAGATTTATTTTATTTTCTCATGTCGACTTGCTTTTTCCACTTTCATTCTTTAGTTAGATTTGTGCAATTTATTTGCAATTAAAATATTTTTAAAATTAAAGTTTTATTAGTTTAGAATTACCCTAGTTCTGTGTTACTCACTTTCCTAATTTGAGTCTAGATAACAGCTCTAAAAGTTCGTAGGTTGATGTGATTGGTCATATATCTCGTAGAACCAATAACCGGTGGAGTAAGCGTGTTCTGGAATGGATTGCGCGTCTTGGTAAATGTAGTGTGGGGCATCCTATAGGTCGACTTATAAGAGCGCCGACTGCTACGACCGGGCTCTGTGATATGGCTTAGTAGTCTAGTCAACAAGTTCAAAAACGTGAAAAATAGAGATAAAGGTCCTAAAAATATGAGCGGTGGCTCATTCGATTCGGAATCACCTCTAGAAAAATGTTTTTGAAGGATTTTGGTGCAGGTTAAAAATTGCAATTGTTATTAACAAAATAAGATGAAAAAAAAATGATATTTGGTTTTTTGTTAATAACTCGAAAAATATTAACATTGAAGCAATTTTGAAAAAAGCTCGTTAAAGAGGAGGAAATTTCCAATAAAAAAGTCCTAACTCCCGGAATTCACAGTATGTGTACCGTCTGTATCTTGGTAAGCTGATTTAGGGTACTTCACTATGTACATAAATGTCCCTATCAATTCCGTGTTCTTACTTACAACCTTTTGTACTTCTTGAGCCAAAATATTGAACACAAAATAGGATGTGTAATGCTTATTGATGATTTGATTAAATGTCTCAATGAATTTGATTACAGTTTTTTTTATTCTTAGGTAAATCTTGTATTTATTAACATACTAGCTTTTTACTTCGGCTCCGCCCGCGGGTAGGTTATCGCGGTAAATTGAAGCCTATTTGTTATTCGGATATGTAAGCTATATTATTGTGAAGTTTCATCAAAATCGATTCAGTAGTTTTTGCGTGAAAGAGCAAAAAGCATATATACATACCTACAAACTTTCGCGTTTATAATATTAGTAGGATTATTGTAATTCCCGTAAAATGGTTATTTATATTGAATAAGTCTTTAAACCTATATAAAGATATTATATATGGACTCATAATGGGTGTCAATGCAAAAAAAAAAATTCTAACATATAAAGTTTAAAAAAAATCAAATCTAAATCATTTTTTTTTATTTAAAGTAGCCTTTTTGAGGCACTTTAGAAACATTACACTATCAACTGTAGTTGCGAGGTTTTGAAATATCATTCCTATTAAGATGTACCGACGTGATTACATAGAACAAGCGAGAAAGAACCGAAAGGAAAAATAATTTTGAATAGACCCGCGTAGTATCAGATATCGTATAAGCCAACATAACATTTATTTAAGGTTGATTTTAAAACTGAAGTTTTCAACCTCAGTTCAGTACACCAAGTTAAATTACTTTGCTGCTATCGACCAACCATTAACGAGCTCACAGCCCCAAATGTGTGCAGACCTTATCAGGCGCCGGTAATCAAGTTCACATCAGAGATCATAAAGTAAAGTTGACTCCCAAAGTTTGTTCATTAAATACCTTGTATATTAGGAACAAATTACCCATACGGTAGCGAACCAAAGTTCAATAATACGAAATAAATGCTAATATTATGATATAGGCATGTTCGATTAACTTATGAAATTCTAAATTGTTTATGAATTTAAGGTTCCCCAGTTATCTAGATTTTTTATATGTATTTAAGCCTACAAAAGTAACTGTACTCTGCCTGATGGAAAAGATGAGTAGAAGCCAGGAATATGGGTCACCATCCTCATTGTGAGGATAAGCAATTCAGTATGGTGACCCATGCCAAGGCGGCCTGGTCGGATGTTTCTGCATGATTGACCAGATTGATTGGACCTCCGGTCTCACACTGACAAAGAAATACGACACCAAAGTGCTGTCATTATTAGGATGGTTTTCTGTGTGAGGGTAATAGTGCCCTGGTCGAGCCGGCCCATTCGTGCTGAAATCAGCCTGGCTCCACAACCTGTTAAATTATGTAGATATCTACCATTTAAAAAATAACTTTTATACACCAAAAAGTTGATTCTATTCTATCAAATATTGAATGAAAATGAATGAAAAAAAATTATATTAGAAACCTCAATATCATTTTTGAAGACCTATCCATAGATACCACGCATGAATGGGTTTGATGAAAAAAAATTTTTTTAGTTTCAGTTCCAAGTATGAGGACCCCCAAAATGTATTGTTTTTTTTTTCTATTTTTATGTGAAAGTTTTATTGCGGTTCACAGATTACATCTTCTTACCAAGTTTCAAAAGTATAGCTCCTATGGTTTTGGAAAAAAGTGGCTGTGATATACGGACGGACAGACAGACATGACGAATCTATAAGGGTTCCGTTTTTTGCCATTTGGCTACGGAACCCTATTAAATAACTTTAAAATAGCGCTATTTGAAAGTTAATTTTTAAGTACCGAGACATGTAAGAATCTTAGTAGTAATAGATAACTAGGATTATGATTTGCTTCGGAGTTTGGGTGTTAATATGGTGTTGTATGTTTTTACACAAAAAAAGTATATACGTATTTACATCAGTTGTCTAGTACCCATAGTATAAACCCTGCGTAGTTTGGGACTAGATGATGTGTGATTGTGTGTTAGATGTCCAAAATATTTATTTATGTATGTTATTTATAACTGTAAGGACGGCTATAATAACTTTGAATCATCGACTGCATTTGTTTCATTACATAGTTTTTACGACGGGAAAATTGTACATCGACAATTAAGTCTAACAGTACCGTGAACAAAAGGGATATTATACTAAAATTATTAGCTAAATGCGAATTAAATTAGTTTACATTGTCTAGAAACGATATAAGACTAAATCTTATTTGCACACAGCTTTTTGCTTAGACATCATGAATGGTTTTTAGTAAAGGAGACTCGGTCTATGGTGTAAGCTGTGTTTATATCGCAAAATACGCGGTAAGACATTTGATTGCGCAAGGCAGCTCCAAATCTAGTTCTTTATTTATAATTATATATTCTGTAATAATGATATTTAAAGAATTTTCTGTTTTTTTTTTAATTCGATCATACTTTTATTATCACTTGGGAACATCTTGTCATTATATTCTACTTCAAAAGTACCCGTATAGGATTAAAAATGTGATTATTACCTAAATTCGACTCTTGGACAATTGACCGATCAACGATGTTTTGAGAGTAGTGTTGGAACTAAAAGTATTTCTTTGGAAAAAAATAAGTATAAACATAAAAATCGACTTCAACAATTAAAATTAAATAATAAATAAATAAATATTTTGGACATCTGACACACAACATCATCTAGTCCCAAGCTAAGCAGAGCTTGTGTTATGGGTGCTAGACAACTGATATAAATACATAAACATACTTTTTTTTTTGTAA
The DNA here is from genome assembly GCA_932526445.1 of Phragmatobia fuliginosa. Lineage (NCBI taxonomy): Eukaryota > Metazoa > Arthropoda > Insecta > Lepidoptera > Erebidae > Phragmatobia > Phragmatobia fuliginosa. The sequence continues at coordinate 18,037,915 of OW052067.1, forward strand.
ATACATACATATTATACATAGAAAACACCCAGACTCCGAAACAAATATTTGTGAATTACACAAATAATATTTGTTCCGACCCGGGAATCGAACCCGAGACCCCTTGATCAGCAGCCGCATACGCTAACCACTAGACCAACGAGGCAGTCCTAAATGTAAAAAGAATCTTCGATTTCAGTATTTTAAGTTATCCGGTTGAACTAGTAGTCGACAAATAATATTGGGAATATAGGCTTTGAAGAAAAAAAAATACGGAACCTTGTTTTGAATGAGTCTTGAACTAGTTTCTTGTGATCATAAAGTACAGAGATTGTACACTGAAATCTGATTATAAAGTAAAATGAGAATAGCAAATATATTCAAAGTTATTCAAGTAAAGTAAATAACTAATCTTATCTTAAATGGTATACTATTAAATGAATAATAATATATTCGTTTATACATTTCACTCTTGAAACCTTTCAACAGCTGTGCAATCAAAGCGACCGTCCGAGTATAAAAGCACTATTACAAAAAGTAAAATGCTAAATTGCTAAAGTTTGCTCTACACTGGATCTTCGGAACGTGTACGGAACTTGTGTAGAAATAGGTCAATGTTCCGGATTTCATAACTTTTATATTAGATGCATATAGTAAAAAGGTTTTTCTTCAATTGCGGACCACAATTTTTTTTTGGCATTTTTCTTAGTAGTCTTAGACTTTGGGCTTTTTAAATGTTTTCTAGCTTCATAAATTTGATGACAATCATTACAATACTGTCCCTTCACTTTATAAAAAGTCGATAACAAACAATCATTACAATATGATCCGTTAAATTTGTACAAAATGGAATCTAGTTATGGTTTAATCATTGCAACACATAAGCGTTCAATTAATTGATTTGTCTATTGTGTCATTTATTAAAAATTGTGTTATTTATTCAACACTAAAACGTTTTTTTTGTTAAATCGTCAATATTTTTAAATGGTTAAATCTAATTAATTATATGAAGTGAAGTCTGAATTTAAATTTTAAAATCTCAGAGTACCCAGATACATTAGCGCAAATTTTATGGATAAGCTTTGTGAAAGCCCCAACATTTTTGCGATTTTATTATTTTTGCAGAGAAAGCATTATCGATGATTTAGTATAGATATAAAATTGCATAGAAATAAGTAAATTAGGTGATTTTTATCGCCTTAAAATAATTGTCGTAAATAAATAACCTATTTCAGCAATATTGTAGGTTATTTATAACACGGTAAACTGTAGCCAGAAGTAATAAATTTGATTGTACTAGGCTTGGCCCGCGGCTCTGTCCACGTACATGTTACGATTCCTTTTGGGTTTCGCTATAGTCTATGACATGCACAAGTAATGTAAGTTTCTATTGATAAAATAAGTTTCTAAATTTAGTAGATACACAAATCATCCCCAACAACTCACAAACTCCCTCTTATAATACTTCTGAGTGTAAATAAACCCAAATCTCACAGGCGATTAACAGATTCAATTAACTTATTTCATTAACTAGTATAATTTAAACTATCTCCTTTTATTCATAATCGTTATTTAACTTTAAGCAACGGTTAAATTTATTTCAACTGTAAGTTAAATGTTGAAAATTTTACAATCGTTGCTTAAAGTTATATAAGGTTCTATCCCTTCAGTGAATAGATTTTTGTACTATGACAAGTGAACTAACGGACCCTCTATACGTTTTACGCAATTTTCAACTTTACGGCAAACAACAGTTTTTTTTTCACTAAACTTTCTTTATAAAATAATGTGTAACATTATGCGAAGTACAAAATGCTTACTTTCGTTAACGAATTTTCTAGGTAACAATAATATTCATATTATATAAAAATTTATTGATACACAATAATTGGATTTTCGGAATAATAATAATAAATATTAAGTCATAAATTGTATAGTGAGCTATAGTTCTTTTAAATGTATATGTGTTAACTTTTTAACTTCCATGTGCTGTATGATTACCTCGGCGGTAATCAACGTAATCGTGGAAATAAGGTATTTTACCTTTGAAGTGTTTACAGTAGTTGTATCTTTTGCCCACACCTAATGTAAATTGCCCACACCTAATGTAAATTGTCCACGTCCTATGTAAACTAGTCAAAACATGACAGTGCAAACGCTTTTTTTTTTTAAAGACAACTCCCGCATTAAGTTTATACATCTTGTGTTATGGGGGACTTTACAAACATACATGAAACGAATACAAAGAACATCCAGACTCGGTACAATAATTTATGATTCACATAAAGTGTTGTCCCACAAGGGATTTGAACCCACAGCACTGGGCGTAGTAGAAAACGGCTTGGCGACCACTTAAACAACTAGGCCAACCACACAGTCTAAATGTTAGAAAATAAATTAAATCGTAAGAGAGTTTTACTTGAATTCCTAAACTTTTATTACTGCTCTATGTGCACTTTGTATCTATGCTTTATGAATAAAATATTTTAATGGCGCTTCTCTCTTTGTGTGGGCTGGCAATTTAGACGACTTTTTATTTTCAATTTCATGTGCTTTTAGCTATCGAATTTAAATAACTAAAAAATATGTTTAGAAAAATTTAACTTGAAATTTGCTGCAACTGTCATATTTTCATGTTAATTTTAAGTTTAAAAAGTTTTAGAATTATGGGTTCTAAAAAAATATTGAAATACTTACTAATTATCTGAGCATCGTCACTCATGCTCTTCCGGCTACTTAATCGTAAACACGACTGCAATCATGAATAAAAAAAATAATTAATCAAATTTAAAACTTTTAAACGATTTTTTTTTATGATTATTGTTTAATAAGTTTATTTAAATGTTTTAGTATGTTTTATTTTAAAAATAAAATATATTGACGCACCATTGTAGAATTATTTTTTTGAATTTAAAAAATGGAATTTATCGGAATAATCCGGTATAGACGGGCTCTGGCAGAGATGCGCGCGGCGTGTAACAAACTAAACTGGCCGTTTAGAAACACGTTCGAATTTTAAACGAAGTGTCACGGGCACAATGCTTGGTACAAATTTGTTTTGCTTGACGTAGGCTTGTAGCGGCGGCAAGTATTAATTTTTCAGTATTCTTTTTACCTGAATTTTCTTTTAATCCCACATTTTTCTATTTGCTCTTTTTCAATTTTAACTAAATAAATAAATTTAGCTGAATAGAAAGCTAGTTTTATATAAAAAAAAACCGGATGGCAATACTGAGATGTCTATTTAAATCTATAGCGTCTATTTAAAACTTTGTGACAAAGAAAATGATTGTGCGCGTCTCTGTAGGTAATAATTACATAGTATAAAACAAAGTCGTTCACGCTCTCTGTCTGTCATTATAAATGCGTAAATCTTTAAAACTATGCAACGGATTTTGATGCCATTTTCTTTAATAGATAGAATGATTGAAGAGAAAAGTTTATATGTATAATACATGCATATTATAGTAGAGATACATTGATAATTTTAGAGGTTTCTAATGGGATGTCGTAAATAAACCCATTTTTTACACTTACATTGCAAACGCTGGCTGTACCCTACGAGATAGATCAAAATAATGTACTACAGTATTGTACACCTTAAAAAGTTCTACAAAAAAGTCTGCGATGGTATATGTCTATCTCTTAGGGATAACCCACAATAACCGTTTTTTTATGTTTTCTTTTTAAGAGAAATAATGTCTTATTTGCGAAGCGATTTTAAGCAATACAGTATTAATCCTTATCCAAATAAGGACCTTAAATACATTGTGTATTTAATATAGATTAATATGGCCCTTTACAGCATGTGATTTCAGTTAATACTTTTGAAGATATTACAGATTTAAAATGCATAAACAAAGCGATTGTGGCGGTACCGGCCGGGGCCCGTTAGTTGGCGCTGCTGTTGATTTGTCACTTTAAGTTAATAACTAATCACAATACTTTAATAAGAATTAATATTCTAAGGCGGTACGAAGTTCACCGGGTCAGTTATTAGTATGATAAAAAAAGCGGCCAAGTGCGAGTCGGACTCGCCCATGAAGGGTTCCGTAGCATCATACAAAAGTTTTTGTAGTTCGTTGTAACTTTCATCAATGTTTTAATAATAGTGTTTTGATTGAAAGAAATGTAAATTGCGGTTTATGATTTATTAAAAAAAAATACTTACTAGATCTCGTTCAAACCAATTTTCGTTGGAAGTTTGCATGTTAATGTACATCATATATTTTTTTTAGTTTTATCACTCTCTTATTTTAGAAGTTACAGGGGGGGGACCAACATTTTACCACTTTGGAAATGTCTCTCGCGCAAACTATTCAGTTTAGAAAAAAATGATATTAGAAACCTCAATATCATTTTTGAAGACCTATCCATAGACGGCGATCCCCACACGTATGGCTTGGATGAAAAAAAAATTTTTGAGTTTCAGTTCTAAGTATGGGGACCCCCAAAATTTATTGCTTTTTTTTCTATTTTTGTGTAAAAATATTAAAGCGGTTCACAGAATACATCTACTGACCAAGTTTCAACAGTATAGCTCTTATAGTTTCGGAAAAAAGTGGCTGTGACATACGGACGGACAGACAGACAGACATGACGAATCTATAAGGGTTCCGTTTTTTGCCATTTGGCAACGGAACCCTAAAAACAAAAGAAATACTAAGAATTTTCGTTCAAATACAAGAATACTAGTGGTTTTAACCCCAGTGCTTAATTTTAAGTTATGTAAGTATATCAAACAGAAAATAAGTATTCGAGCGTTGAGTATTATAACATACATATGTGTTTGTGTAATCGTATACATGTCGTCTCCCTTGCACGGTAACGTGTTATAAATTGAAATGGATTTATTCAAACAGAATTTCCCCTGATATTTTGTTGTTCGTACATTCAGACGCTTTCAGGCGAAGCGGCAGATATAATATATCATTATCTAGAGCCTTCTAGGTATTATTTACCAAATAACTTACACTGTATTTCGATGCTGAATACCCATCATAATTATCAAATAAAAAAGATATTAAAAAAATCTAAAGTTAGTTTCACTAAGTATTTTCTCGGTGAATGATGAACTAAGATCGTGTTCTATTCAACATAAAACCTATTGGCCAAAAAAGCGATAGGAACAAACTATATTTATAACGATTTATGATGTGGAAAACACTCCCCTCACACTCTCTTACAGCCAGATATTTTTATAAAGAACTTTTCCTACTATCCTGAAAAAGCCATTTCCTTACTCATTTGCTAGTCATGGATAACCAAAGTCGTCAGTCGCTAGTAGTAGGTATAAAGGCTCTTACATCTAGGTTAACACACTGGCATGCCAGAGGGCTGCTGTGCCGCCAGCCTAACTTTTTCATGCAAATTGCATGCCGCCGGCATTGCCACCTGGTTGAAATGTTGTGAATACACTATGGCCTGTGCCGGCAGCTAACGGTGCTGGCGCCCTGGTGACTTAACCTACCGACATGCCGGCAGGAAGAGATGTAGGAACCTTAAACCCAAACCTATAAACTCACTAAATGCGTTTTTTTTCGGATGTTTCTTTATCGCAGTCAAATAAAAGAAATCCCAAACTGCCCAGTATTGTGTAATCCTATATGCTAGAAATTGTGATTATCAACTAAATATTAAATAGTTAACCATAACATTTTTTTGAGTAAACTCTGTATTTATAATATAGAATTCAAATCATGCCAATAGGAACCGTAATCATTCGTCAGTAACCAGGTTCGTGGAAAAACCAAATAAAAGTAAGTACTTTTAGTTTAACAGATAATGAAATATTGTAGCTAAAACTTGTTAAAGGCGTGACCCAAATGTCGCTTCACATTTATAGGATACGGATACAAATGTGCTAATATTACACTATAGTTCATAAAGTTATAAAGAAAAAGTAAGTTGGAAACTATATTTCACTCATTCAGTAGGCAAATAGCCCGAAAACTTTTTCATAAGTCTTTGATTTTGTTGCGTGTTATTTATTACTTTTCCTTTTGCCAATATTTTTACGTTCCTTATTATTTATTCACCACGTTGAATTTGAAAATAACAATATTCGAATTACGTCAAGCCGTTATTTACGGTCAAGTTAACATTTTATCAACTGACAAAACGCGGCAAACCTATTACGTTGCTTCCGCAAATACACTTTTTTTTATTTAGGCTCATGTGTTCCTTTCTAAGACACGTGTCACCTATTTTGTTCTCTGTTTTATATCTATGAATAATATTAAAACACAAACAGGAACATGTTCCAAAGATATTGTTTATCAAATTGATATTCTTTACTCTTCTTTTGTCAATTACAAAAAAACATGACCGTGAATCATCCAAATGCGTTCCAACCCACATTAAATACGAGCTTGCCTCAATCTAAGTCGACTGCGTATTAATCAATTAGAGTGCATCTGTGCATCAACATTCGCATTCATTATTTCACATTAAGTGACATTGAATTATAAATTTAATGTAATATATGAGTATTCTCTATTCGGCGCTAGTAAATCTTTTTTAACACATAAGTATGTTCCAACTATAATTATACAAGCCAAGTCATGCGAATTTGCTTGCAATAATTGTCTCTGATCGACTACTATAATTTGTCACACATGATATTACACAGACAGTAATCGTAATGAAGGGTCAAATGCATCTTATTTTTTTTAATATAAGTTAGACGAAGATATCAATACAACTTAACAAAATATTTGAAACAAATTCAAAATCCTTTTTCTTCAACAAGCTATTTGATTTATCTCGTAAGTTAAACGATGACGCAAAAGTTCAGAGATCTAAATGTTGCTTTATAGTAATGAACCATATTTTCAGTGGCTTTGTTAGATGTACACATACAAACTTCTTTTAAATTGAATAATTTGTCTATTCGCACAGCAATATAATCATTATTCAATAATCTGTAATTATCTGTTATATAACAGCCTACATGAACAGCACTACCGCATTTGCTAGAAAACTACTTGTCCTTATAAAAGTTTAAGTAACGAATAAAATTATGGCCACTGATAAAAAAACTGTACTTTACCTTATCTGTCAGAGAAATATAGTACGACCGTATTTTTTATTATTTCCTCAACTTTGCGGGACACTATCGTGTCCCTTTTAAAATCTGCTTAAAATGTGTCCATATTTATATGTTTTAAAATCTCACTTTTAACTGCAAAGTGCATTAGAAAAGAGCTTCTTCATACTACAAAGTAGATGTTTATGTATGGACATTAAGACACATTTAGATTGACATGAAAGCACCTGCGAAGTCATCATTAGAATCATTTAATATATTTATTTGGCTCGCAAGCATGAATTGCGGAGTTGGCAAGACTTTGTGTAAGGGTTAAAATGGAATACTTTAATTGAAATATTTACTACGTATTTACTATGGGGGAAGGGGTATCGTGTCCCTCTAACACAAAGGGAGGATCCTCTGAACAGGCGAGGTGGTCGCGCCTGGTGTGCCACTGCCCCAACAGTTGATGTTGGGATTTTGTATATATGCTAGTTAGGATCGAAAATTGCTCTAACGCGATTCAGGATTAGAAGTTACTCCGTATAGATCGTTGCATGTTTATACGTGTAGTTCTTTTTCTTTTCTTTCTTTTTTAAAAAGACAACTCCCGCATTAGGAATATAAATTCCTGTGTCGCGGGGGACTTTACATACATACATGAAACGGACACAAAGAACACCCAGTAGTAGTTGTTCTACAGTCCATAGGCCACAGGTTCATATGCGTAGTTTTTGCAATTATTAGATACTCGTATGAGGCGGTCGTAGACAAGTTACCGGGCGGCTTAAAAAGATTCAAAGGCTTGTCTTGTCAGTCCTCAAACCGCACTCAGTAGGCGTGGGGACGTAACACGTTGTCTGGCCCTCACTCAGTCATCGGAGAGGATCTCTCGCTACCGGCCGTCATCACCGATGGCCGGTAGCGACAGTTGTTTTATCGCGTTCGCAACCTTCTGCGAGGACGTAATCTCGCAGGAGGAGGCAGCGGAGAAGGTCCGGGAAGACGACCTCCATTCGAAACGCCACGCTGCGGATGGACGGGTTTTCCCGTCCATCCGCTGTAGTGGCCAGCCGCGAGGGGGCGGTGTATGCGTGTGCTGGACGTCGCCCATTTTGAGTTTAGTTAAGATGGTGCCGGCGTAGTGCAGGCAGGCGCGGAGTCCAGAAGGAGATTTGTTCCGGGGCCCCTCCTAAATTAGAATATAAAAAAGTAATATTAATTATTCATTATTAATTCAGGCGCAAAGAGGGCACACCGTGTGGTTTTAGTCAGTTCGAGTCCGTTAAAAAGAAGTTGTTAGTATATTTCAGGGCACTGACTACCCAGTAACAATGATGTTCGGATATGAACGGAGATGTTCATGACCACCGTTGCCGACGGCGTAACGTTCTCTCCGAGGCGCGGGCGTGATTCACCGCTAAATTTCCTGCTTTTAAGAATTCCCTTCAAGAAAAACCCAACAACACTTTTGGCCCGACCCGGGATTTGAACCTGAGACCTCTTGATGACCTCTTGAGACTCTAGAGTAGACCAATGAGACAGTACTAGTAGTAAATTATATTTAAGACAGTGTTAAAAACTCCGCGTAGTGGAAAATTTATAGGCTATTGTTACAATGGGGATTTCAGGAAAATTTCAACAAACATAAAAGGCACACCAATGATTGTTTTTACGGCCCTCTTTAAGACAAACCCCTTAGAGATTACGTAAGATAATAACACTGGTAGTAAGTAAACAATTGGTCGAAAATTGTAGAAGAAATTTTAGTACGTATTTATTTTTAGTACCTAGGTGCATTGAAGTTTCATAACAATCATTTTTAACCACACGTATATTTCTAAATCCACATACTTATCAATCCACCAATTTAAGGGTATAATAAAATCTTTACCACTATCAATCCACATACAGGCATAGATAAATTTTACCATCATATAAAAAATAACAGAAAACAGAATTTTACAGGCCAATGTTATTTAAAGCAGAGTTATATAATTGACTGGTTACATTATAACTAATGTAAATAATTTAATTCTATTTTTCGTATATTAATTATATTTTATGAAATAATAAAATCAATGATTTAGATCGATGGATAAATTTATTTATTTATTTAAAGAAAATTATGTTATTTTTATGTTACTTTAGTTATTTCTTTATTTCAATAAAGTTTAATTTCCGTAACAAATTTTATAAATACTTGTAAATACAATTTTGAATACATTCCTCCATAATATAATGTATAATGAGAGAAATAGAACTACAAAATAAGTCAGATAACTGACTACCCTCTTCGAAATCTCATACACTTTGAACTGCAAAGGAAACGTATTTCATATATATTTGGGCTCAAAAGTAATCTCACAATAATATCAACGTATATCATCATTAGATACATCGACAATCTCATTACAGCAATATCTAAAGTCGTTTCCATCCAAAAGCTTACTCAAGTGAAAATGCTTAAACCGCTATAATGAACGATCCTGGAGAATATAGCCGGCGAAATCGCCGCACTTGACGGGGGATTTCATTTCTCTGAAAAGCACGCAGCTGGGATGAGTTATATATTCATGATAGTAATCTTTTTATAACGTTCATATCATTCGAGTTACAGTTGATTGTGGATATAATATTAAATGAAATTTAGTGTACTGAGAGAGATTATGTATAGATAAGATTACGTAGCCACAACGTGTTTCGCAGTCCCCAATCCGTACTGGGCTAACGTGGGGGACGTATGGCCTTACCCCTCTCATCAGAGGAAACCCGAACCCAGAAATGGGACGTTCTGGCTTGTTGATTATACTAAAAGAGATCGAATGCAAATACAAGCATCCATGCATGGCTGATCGTGAAGACCAGATTATGAAATTTTAATGAAACAATTTCAATTGTAATAAACGAATCATTAAAATTGTTTTTTCCATCTTATTTACTACCTTCCAAGAACAATTTGCTAATTGAATTTACACCGCTGGACTGGGCAGGAAAACTTAACTAGGTTTCCTTTCGTCTCCAATTTAGTTTCGCGTCGCGTATTATTATTACATTAGGTACCTACTCTATTTACGATTCCATATTTTTTCTGTATTATTATTGTGTGGGTAGTTGAGCACTTTGCGAAATGTTTTTATACATTATTCTATCAGACAATATTTTGAAACTCAGAGCTTCTTGTATCGTATCACAAATCTTGTGATTACCATCACTTCTTTAGATTTTCGACATATGTTATTAAACATCAGATCACTTACTATCACAACAAACTAAGCCTCATCCGATTTGATGGCCACTGACTGAGAAAACTTTTTAGTTACTGACGATATTTGCTAACGTTTGGACTTCACTTGGCTAGTTAGCATATTGACAATGGTTCAGTGATCAGCAACTGAGATAATGAAAGCTAAAGATGATAACGAAGCTACTACCGAACCAAGAGTTCGTAGATAAATTCCCTAGTCATTTAATAAATTTTCCCTAACAAGACACGACCGCTAACCAATCATTCATAAATTATCATTAATATAAATTTATCTTTCATCTTTTCATTCTGATTTGAGAATGAATTGGTAACATTATAATTCTTACATGATCCCAAACCTTTTGTATTCAACACGTAAACGGCTTAAATCATTACTAAAATGATAAGGCTCTCAGGTCTGATTTAAGTCGTTTAATTTATGCGCAGAGTTGACTGTTACGTGTTCGTAAAATCTAACGCTTAGTTTGATATAAGATATTCCTTGAATTTACATTTCAATATTTATTAAAATATCCAAAAAAATCTTTGAAATGATAATATCTGGTATGAAATGATATCTGGAAACAACTTGGTAGTTTATATTTGAGAGCTTCTTAGTGTTAATTGGTCGTGAACAGTCCTGATCATTCAAATCAAGGCTTTTTAACCGACTTCAAAAAAAAGGTGGAGGTTCTCAATTCGTCGGAATCTTTTTTTTTTATGTATGTTCAGCGATAATTTCGTCGTTTATGAACCGATTTCAAAAATTCTTTTTGCATTGGAATATATAGCTTACAGGTGGTCCCATCGTCACCATATCGGGATCTGATGATGGGATCCCAAGGAAATCGAGGGAACTCCTCTAATATCAGGCACAATTGTCGCGATTTGGGTACTCAGAATAGTTTTCTATGAAGTCGGTTCCTTTTTGTTAAAATTATTATAATTGCATTTTCTTCTTTTTGCATCTTATGTTTTACAAAATCGATTATTATATATCGATATAAGGACTAATAAGATTCTATAAAAACAACGCGTGTTTGCAAATACACACTTTCACAAATTATTGTTTTTTCCATTTTCAACGTTTTTAAGTAATGTAATATAAAAAGTTGATTTGCCTAAAATATGAGGCAATTGAATAAATTTAAATGTCTGAGATTAAAACACAGCTGACTTCAAAGAAAATTGGTTTCGTGGTCTTTACGTTTCCAAGGTGCCCGCGTCCCTAATGTCCTTAGTTTTTTCTCACTTTGATCTCTTGAGGTGAGATAAGAAACATTTTTGGTAGATAGTTTAAGTATGTATTCTATAGTATGTGGCCAATAAGATGACAGCATTTAGCAAGTACTATTCTCTCAACTTTTACTATTTAAAATATTTTCACACATGACTGAAGTTTAACTAGAACAGTTTTATAACTTAAATAGAACTGAAATTTATTCCAGGCCATGTTTTAAATATAAAACTAAGAAAGTGACTTCATTGTGAATGTACACAATGCAGCATGGTGACTCACGTCATGGGGACTAAGTGAGATAGTTGTGTATCATTCTCCCGGCCTGATGCAGAATAATCGGGGCTCCGTTCTCACACTCTCCAAAGAAATTCGATAGCACGAATGCGGTCAGTTTCAGATTGTTCTTCTGTGTGAGTGTAATACCGCCCTGGTCGAGCCCATACGTACTGAAACTATCTTGACTCTACCACCACATGAGCCTTGGTGTAATTTGTCTATAATATGCGTATTTACTCAGCCGAGTTTACGATCAGACGGCAGTGTAAAATTATGCAAAGTTATTATTATTGATCATTACAGTTCTTTCTTTCTGTATTCACTTATAAAGACAACTCCTGAGTTAGAAATAATTATCTTTTACCCAATATGTCAAGCGTGTATTAAACACCATAAGTTTTAACAAATAATTAAATTGTTATTTAATGATAATGAAAGTGCAATTAAATTGATGAGTTAATCTTACATAAACACTGAACTTTCATGTCATATTGCTTTTGTGAGTTAATAAATTACACAGTTTAGTCAAATAAAAAACAGCGTCGTTAAAATAAAAGGAAGAGCCTATTTAAACTGACATATAAACGATGTCAACCATGTCATTTAAAATTAACTATCTGTTATGTTTGTTAAATTATTTGTTGACATCCAGATTGTAAATCAGATCTTGATATGTATAACGAACATGATATCATAAATTTTATGAGATTTTTATATGAGCAGTTACTCATACAAAAATCTGATACGTTGACAAATTAGTGACACTCAATATGTAGAATGTTACTCGATTTTGAATCATGTGTTTTTGTTTCATATTTATTTATTAAATAATATATATTTAAATGAACTATGAATGCTATAAAACTGAGTCCTTTAAATGAAACTTGGAGGAACATCGTACTAGGCCGCCATACTATAGGTCACCATGCTGCATTATCCATGTTTGCAATGAGGAGGTCACCACTCTTTGATTACACGTAATTCATGTGATTTAAACAGTTAATGCCTAAAAAAATATTTTGTTTTCTTTTTTGACTTCTTCAGCTTTTCCCGTGAATACTAAAATAAATTAATATTTCGGACATCTAACACACAACGCCGTCTAGTCCCAAACTAAGCAGAGCTTGTATTATGGGTAGTAGACAACTGATAAAAATACATATTTTTTTTTTGTAAATACATACATATGATACATAGAAAACCCCCTAACTCAACTATTTGCGGATCACTCAAACATTTAATCCCGAACCGAGACTACAAGCATAGCAGCCGCATACGCTACCACTGAGCCACCGTATTTTTATCGTCACCGGCAGTCGTTTTTTTTATACCTATTTATTGCAATATCTCTATGCAATCCCATAAGATCATAGGGGAGGATAATAAGTTTATCCTATGAGCATCAGTGTTTCTAACTATTTTTTCTTCTGATATTAAATTTAATTGAACGATCGAGTCGAGTCAGCCACGGTTGCGAACTTAGTTATGAAATTAAAACAACAGTAGTACAACACTAGTTTTAAGGAAGTTGTTTATCGAAAGTTAATTCATAAACTTTTTTTTTGTCAGTCAGTTTTATACGTTAAGGAGATTTTCCCCTTTTCTGTCTCTCCTCGATAGTTTTGTTTTTGTTTGATTATTATCTAGGAAATTAAACGTTGTAAATAAAAAAAAAATTGAAGAAAGTTTTTTCACTGCCGAGAAGAATTTATTGCCACAGTTTATATCGTATTCTGACTTCTAGGCTACAACTGATCGAAAACTCAAAAAAAAATAGTTTTTGTTTGATTTTTATTTTAAAATATACACAAAATGTTTTCACTTTTTACAAATAAATGCATTCATTTAATTTTTACGTAACGCAATCTATATAAATAAATAAAATTGAAGTGTCTGTTTGTAATATGAAACGAACAGTTTTTCACTTAATGCGTATGAAAGTACATACGGTACTTATATCAAAAAACCAATTTACAACTTTCACTTGAAGATTATTGATGATATATGGAGTAACTAAGGCTATTTTTAACCGACTTCAAAAAAAGGAGGAGGTTCTCAATTCGTCAGAATCTTTTTTTTTTATGTATGTTCAGCGATAATTTCGTCATTTATGAACCGATTTCAAAAATTCCTTTTGCATTGGAATGGGCGTAGCTTACAGGTGGTCCCATCGTCACCATATCGGGATCTGATGATGGGATCCCAAGTAAATCGAGGGAACTCCTCAAATATCATAGGCACAATGTCGCGATTTGGGTACTCGGAATAGTTTTTCATTGAAGTCGGTTCCTTTTTGTTAAAATTATTATATTAGTTTTTAGTTTTAAATATATCACGCCGCAACAAAGTCACTGCGCACAGATTTATACCATTTGCCGAAGCTTATAGTTAGTTTCCAGTAGGCTTGTTTCGCGTCTCGCCTACGAACAATTGTCAACGAAACGTTTATGGCGCCACAAATTTAATGAAATACGACTTTTTCATATAAAATAATGACAAATACTTTAGTTACGCTGAAAAATGTCGGGTTATTTTTTTTTTAATTTTATGAGCTGTGGCGATAAGGAAGTTTCAAGCTAAGTTCGGATATTGCGCATTACTTTTTTTATGAATATGTGACGTGCTTGAAATATGTGAATAGTTGGCTGAAGCCCGAGACTGGTGAGAATTTTGTAGTGATAAATTTATTTTGCACGTGGTTGTGGACACTGTGTTTTTGTACTAAAAAAATTTGCCGTTACAAGGCTGTATTTTTTTTACTTGGAATTTATCTAACCTGTAAGAACTTTTATTTATTTATTTACAAATGGAAAACTTATAGCTATAGCAGATTAGTTATCAGCGAGCCAATTACAAGTTTTCACTTATAGTTATAGACTAATATTGTAAAGAAATAAGTTAGAAACAAAATTTGACCTTGTTGGTCTATTGGTTAACGTATGCGGCTGCTGATCAGGAGGTCTCGGGTTCGATTCCCGGGTCATGCCAAATATTTGTGTGATCCACAAATATTTGGCATGACCCGTGAGTCTGGGTTTTTTCTATGTATAATATGTATGAATTTACAAAAAAAAGTATGTTTATGTATTTATATCAGTTGTTTAGTACCCATAATACAAGCTTTGCTTAGTTTGGGACTTGATAACATTGTGTGTAAGATGTCCGAAATATTTATTTATTATAAAATATTTTTACAAAAATAAAAGAATAAAGGTCCACAATGACTGCATAATTGAAAAGTTTTTGCTTGCATGCACTAAATAGCTGTTCTGTCTATAATTTGTTTTAGCTTGGGGAATATGAAGAGGCGGATTAAAACGTAGTGACTGAGATGACACATTAAGATAGATTTGCTCAATCAAATCAGCAACATTTGTAGTTAATGTTATTAATTGTTATATAGCAGTTAGTCGTTGTATTTAACATTATAATTCGTTATTTATCATGGAAGATCTTTCTTCTAATGCGTCGTTGGTCTATCGATTAGCATATTATACTGCCTATCAAGAGTTCTTCAGTGCGATTCTCGGGTCGGGGCTTTAATAAATTCATATTAACAGCTCAGAGTAACCCGTGTCTCAGTAAGCCGTCGGTTCCGGTTGTGATGAATATCTAAAGACAATAGTTATTTGGAAGTCAGTACCATCACTTTAATAAACTAACAACTATTTTAACCTTCGATTATTTCGTTGGGTTTTTGAGGTCTAATGACAGGCGCACTTACCCGCTTTAGAGTCATAGAAATACAAACTAGAACTAAAGCGTTTGGCTCTTCTTTTCTGTGCCGAACAGTTAAAAACTGGAACTCACGTGTTTTCTTCCCATTCTGATCCCGGGTCCTTTAAGCGGAGCGTGAAAAAGCATCTCACTAGGCCGTCATAGTGTGGGTCGTCATCACCCCACTGCCTGCATTCGCACTCTTGGCGTCTATTCATGCTTTCCATCAGGCATAGTAGAGTCACCTTGGCAGGGTAGTAAATAAAAAAAAGATTTTTTTTTTGTACTTTTTCTAAAAAAAGTTTAACTTTCTTTTCATATGTGAAACAAATAAATAGGTAATTTATAAGTGTATTGTATTAAGCATACATTTTCTTATAGTCTGGTTATATACGATTTTTTTTTCTAACTAGTCCCGAGCATGAAACTTTTAGCAGTAAGACTTGTGGTAATTTTCTTTCAATTAAAATTTTTATGTACAATTTATTTGTTTAAACTTAGCGTTTCGCAATCGATATAAAACTTTATTGTTTCATTGTTTTGGTTTAAATTTCCAGTGCTAAGTGGCTTGGCTCGTAAAGGTGGATTATAATTTACGACCACACAATGAAAAAGTGCGTAGAAAGTTGAGTATTATCCAAAGTCATTCTACACCAACGCTTTCTAAATTGCAGAGTTTCGAAAACAAACATTGAGAGATAAATAAATTTAATGCTCTTATTAAATATATATTTGAAAATAAATAAATATTTTGGACATCTTACACACAACATCATCTAGTCCCAAAGTAAGCAGAGCTTGGGTTATGGGTACTAAACAACTGATATAAATACATAAACATACTTTTTTTTTTGTAAATACATACATATTATAGCTGGATGCGAGTCGCCGAGGATCGAACTGAGTGGCGTGCAATTGGAGAGGCCTATGTCCAGCAGTGGACTACGATAGGCTGATGATGATGATGATGATGACATATTATACATAGAAAAATCAATAATTAATTCTTGGTTCTATTATAAAAACTTCCAATGTTAAAGTTTTCTTCTATTGAATTGTAACAAATTCTAAATCGACTATTAATAAAAATGGAAGAATAGTTTGAAAGGGGACATTTGAAAACGAAGCTACAGCAATGAAGCTTAGATTATATTTTGACTGCCTTGTTGGTCTAGTGGTTAGCGTATGCGGCTGCTGATCAAGAAGTCTCGGGTTCGATTCCCGGGTCGGACCAAATATTTGAGTGATCCACAAATATTTGTTTCGGAGTCTGGGTATTGTCTATCAGTGCCGGATTAAGCCAGCGCGGGGCCTGTAGCAAATTCTAGCGCGGGGCCCTATGATAGTTTCAGGATATTATGTTTCTAAAAATCGACCAAATGCGTGTCAGGCCACGCAAAGAATAGGGTTCCATAGTCACCCATAATGGTACGTGGCTTTTAAACCGTGTCCAATAGAAAATTTGTTTATTTATTGTTTAGTTATTTTTGTACGAAAATTTTCAAGTAAGACCTTATTTTACAAGTTTTTTACAAGTTAGACCTCTATAACTTCTTTTTTCCGTGCGGAAATACCATTACCATTTGGATGGTAAGTCGAGAATGGACGGACATGACGAATCTATAAGGGTTTCGAGTCATGAAATACGGCACCCTAAAACCGGTACAATGAAGTATTTTATAGTAATACTATTTATATCAACCTCTCTGTGTAAATAATTTCTTTTTTTATTGAAACATACCAAATTGCCTGGTGGAAGGCATTAGAAGATTCCAAGAGTGTGGGCCACCGTACGTATGCCGGTATGCATACTGCTCGCTGTTGCAAGTGATCTAGATTATCAAGCAAACACTGCGCGTATCAGTACCTCATCAGTGATGATTACAGTACTTCACGTACCAGCTTGTGTCTTGTGTGTTGCGTACGAGATGCTCGGGTGAAGAGAACCATCTCACCTTATTCTATCAATGTCCTCTCACGGGTTGACATCCCGTCCAAATATCCATCTCAGTATACCGAGCCCAGCCAGTTCAATCAAATTAAAATATTCATCAAAGTAAGAAGATTCAGGAGCTTTGAGTTCATCGTGTTTCTGAGTTTATTTTTATTGTCGAAGATCATTAACCACTAGTGGCTGATCATATGCGACAAATACATGTATAAAGTGATTCCAACGTTCGGGTAATAAGATTACAGAGAATGATTATATTAAGGCTTGAAAATCTGTCGTTCCAGCGCTTCTTGTTTCTAACTGTTAATTACACTACCTACAACAGAGTTTAGCAATGCATTGAACTGCACTAATTCATCGCCCAGGCTATCCTCTCTCCCCTCCCCGATCTCCACCCTTCGACATTTTGGCCGACATGAGCACGATCGTCTGTGACTAAATTCGTTTTGTCGGTCGGAATGGCGAAGAGACAGGCAAAATGCATGTACGCATGTTCTGCGTAATTGATAGGCACGTCGACTGCCCTGCGTGGGAATCAGCGTCGAGTCTTGGTCGGACTGATCGAACGAGACCTTTCACCAGACCACATTGATCGCCACAATGTTGGCGAGTGGTGAGAGATGGGAAGCTGCGGTCTTCTTCCGTGAGGACATTATGCTCCAGAAGGAGTCCGCGGGTAAGAGATAGGGCTGATCACGCTCGTAAGGAGGCTATGAAAGGGGCGTAGCAGAGTTCGCTAGCCCCCCGATTATCACCTAAGGGTTGCTGCAGCCACATCTTCGGTAGATGTGACCACAGTAAACGACCCGAGAGGTGATACCCCTTTTTTTATGTTTGGAAAATCATCATGGACCGTCACCCCACCGGGGGTTACGGCGGGGTGGTGTGTCAGACTTGAACTGACTAAAAACCACACAGTGTGCCCTCTCCGCGCTTCTCCGTTTAGGAGGAGGAGAAGTCCAGGGGGGATCTCTTTCTGAACTTCTCCAGCGCCTGCCCGTTCGTGATGCGGGCACCATCTCGGTACGACGACCCTCTCTTAGGCGGCGTCCGGCACACACCGATGCCGCCCCCTCGTGGCTGGCCACATAATGCGGGTGGTGGAAAAACACGTCCCGTCCACCCGCGGCCACACTAGGCGGCGGCTTGAGGCGCAGATGTTCGCGCCTCCGCCACCCGGTTCGCCGGCGGCGGATCGGGTCCGATTGGATGTCGTACTCTCGGGCCGTCTCCGCCGCCTCCTTCTGCGTGATTACGTCCTCGCAGAAGGTTGTCCGGCCATGGAACGAACGACGGCCGGCAGTGAGAGATCCCCTCCGATGACTGAAGTGAGGATCCGGCGCTGCGTCTCTCATGCGGGGCAGACCGCCAGCGTGTGATGAGCCGAATCCTCACAGCAGTCGCAGTGGTGGCAGGCGGGACTCAATTCCCTCCTGGCGACCGAGTGCAGGTACTTTCCGAAGTAACCATGCCCGGAAAGAACCTGCGACAGTCGGAAGGAAAGGGTCCCGTGCTGCCGCACTGCCCATTCGCCGATGACCGGCCGAAGCGCCTCCACGGTGGCGAAGCCAGCACGTGGGGTCTCCAGCCGGATCGACCAGCGAACCATCGTGGCTCGGCGAGCGGCTTCGCACCACTCGCGCACGTCCTCGGGCGGAGGTCCAACTCCATCACTCGCCGATAAACGTCGGCGAGCACTTCCGCCTCCAAGTCCCACGGGGGTGTTCCGGCCAGGGCGCATGCCGCCTCCGTCGACACGGTGCGGTAACCCCGTATGGCTCTGACCGCCAGAGTTCTCTGCGGCCGCCTGAGGCGCGCCCTATTCTGCTCGGTCAGAGCCGCTGTCCACACCGGTGCGCCGTAAAGTGCCATAGACCGGACAACCCCCGTGTACAGCTGCCTAGTGGCGACACTGGCTCCCCCCAAATTGGGCAAAAGATGCCTAAGGACGGAGGCAGTACCGATCAGCTTCGGAGCAAGCTGTTGGAAGTGCTCGTCGAAGAGCCACCTACCGTCGATTACCAGACCCAGATACTTCATGTGGGCCCGGACCGGTACGAGGACCGAGTTGACCTCGATAGAGGCGCCGGCAGGTGGACCACGACGGGGCCCAGGGAAAAGTAACGCTTCCGTCTTTTCTAGGGCGACCCGTAAACCCAGCGCCTCAATGCGCCGGACCACCAGTGAGACTCCTGTGGTGGCCAGGCGTGCCGCCTCTTCGAAGGTCACCCACCGGGCTGTCACAAGAGTGTCGTCGGCGTAGCAAATTACGGCGTAGCAGGACCCAGTCGTATCCCATGTTCCACAGGAGTGGTCCGAGGACAGACCCTTGTGGACCACCGCACGACAGAGAGGTGATACCCCGGTGCACGTTGCATTTATTTTTATTCCTTTTTAGTTTTCCGTAGTTCACGACTCATAAGTGAGAAATTAGAAGAGTTCCATAGAACTCTTCTAGTTTCGCCAATGTCCATGGTCCATCCTCGACTTATCTTTCAAACGAATAATGCTAGAAAGATGAAACATTTTCGTGAATATTAAGTCAATATCGCATCGACAAAGTGCTATTTTTTTATGGGAACCTTAACTATTCGTAATGTGGAGATATTTTTTTTTTTCAAAATATCAAAGTTAGTAATTTATAAATAAAACCTTGCAGTCATGGAAGAGAAAAAGCAATCTGTACATTTACTAAAACTTAGAATGTAGATATACTTATGTATGTACAAAGCAAATGGTTTTATTGTTAAAATATGCATAAAAATTATTTTTTTAAACAAAATGTATTATAAACAATAAATATGACATGTCAAAGCTTTAAAAAAATAGAGACTATGGAAGCTAGCAGTATCATAATTTTGTTTTGCTTGATAGTAAATCTATCGGATAGTCAGGAAGACCGCAATACATGAGTATCCCACAACACTTTACGCTTTTTCACGATTCAAGTAGATACTTTTTAGCAGTAAGAAATCTTTGATGCGCGGGGCCCCTAAATGCGCGGGGCCTGTAGCATTTGCTACTCTTGCTACGTGGTTAATCCGCCACTGTTGTCTATGTATAATATGTATGTATTTACAAAAGAAAAAGTATGTTTATGTATTTATATCAGTTGTTTAGTACCCATAATACAAGCTCTGTTTAGTTTGGACTATACGATGTTGTGTGTAAGATGTCCAAAAACAAATAATTTATGTTGCTAAATAGGACATATATTTCCATACCAATATTATAAATTCGAAAGTAACTTTGTCTGTCTATAAAGCTTTCACGCTTAACCCATTGAACTGATTTGGATGAATTTTAGCACAGAGGTAGATTGGACCATCCAAAACAACATGGGCTTCTTTTTGCTACTTTGTTGTTACGATAACCTTTAAATAAACGGGCTGATCCGCGTCCATAAGCTAGTCATCTATACATCATCATCAACAGCCTTTAACAGTCCACTGCTTTACATAGGCCTCTCCTTGAAAAGGAGGTATTGACCTACTATACGACGCTGGCCAGACGGGTTGGTATAGGGTTGGTTTTAAGTTTTCCTTCTCTTTGCATTGATGTTGTCTTGCGTAGTTTATCCCTTAGTCGCCTTTTACGACACCCGCGGAATGAATAGGGGTGGTGACACTCTGTATTCTTAATCCGTCAACACACGGTCATCTATACCAATAAATAAAATTGGGAGTGCCTGTTTGTAATGACAAATAACCAGTTTTTTACTAAATATATATCAAAGTATTTACGGTACTGACATCCAAAATTGAATTTTTAAATTTTATGTCTGTCTGTCTGTCTGTTTGTTCCGGGTAATCTCTGGAACTGCTGGACCGATTTTAACAGCAGATGGTTGATGACATAAGGAGTAACTTAGGCAATTTTTTTTTAAACTAGCTTCACTCCACGGCGTTACTCGAGATTGACAACAGTAACCGCGGGTAATACCGCGGGACTCAGCTAGTAGATAAATAAGTACGTTCACAATAAAGTAAGAGAAAGACCAATAACATCGTATTAGTAAATAGCTCAAAATATACATCGTATAAAAATGTAAAGCATTTAGGTGTTGTTAAAACGTAATCGGTTATATGAAAGCATGTCTTCCATCCTCCTAGCCATTATTCCCAAGTTTATTTGGGGTCTGCTACAAGTTCAACCGGTTTTACCTGAATTTCAGTTTTTCCACGGAGCGACTGGCATCGGACCTCCGCAACCCTAAGGGAGAACTGAAATTCGAAGATTGAACTAGTTGTCAGTATATTTGAGGGCACTGACTTCCCAATAACGATTGCCATAGATATTTATAGCGAACTTATATGTTGACGAAAATAACAACCACCGTGAACATCTTGAGACTAACGTTTATTGAGCAGGAACTACTCTCAATAATACATTGTAATATGTGGCTGGGGATAAAGACTTACAGCTACGTTATATAGTCTAAACCTATCGCTACAAGGCGATAATAATCACGTCTTAATATTAATAAGGAAATGACAGCCGGAATCCTACGTGCTCGATAATCGCACATATCTCAAATGTGCTGATCAGAAATGTTTCTGTATAATTTCCGTATCTTATTGTTATTAATTTATGACGCAGGAATAATATTCATGACGACCGGGACCGACGGCACGTGCTCTCCGAGGCACGGGCGTGAATCACCGCTAAACTTCCAAACTCCGGGCAGCTATTGGGAATTTCCTAAGAAAATCTCAAAAACACTTTTTGGCCCGATCCGGGATTTGAACCCGAGACCTCTTGATTAGCAGTCGCATACGCTAACCACTAGACCAACGAGGCAGTTATGAAAGCATGTCTTCATTAGCAATAAAATAATGGTCTCTTCTTTTTAATTTAATAGATTTCATCAAGAATGAAGTTTAATTTATCAATGAAACCGTCAAAAAAATCAAAATTAATCAGAACACTGCGTCAATTGAAACCTCAGTACTAAGAGGTACCGATTTGTAAACTTTATAGAATCTAACATACTTTATATAGTATATTTTTTTCTGCTAGCTCCTTCGTACATAAAATATTATATTATATTTCTTTTTTTTTTTTTATATTAGCTGCCAAAATGACTCTGCCCTGCCTGATGGAAAGCATGAACAGAATCCAGAAGTGAAGGCCACCATCCTCACTGCCACAACGGACAGTGCAGCACGGTGACCCACACTATGGCGGCCTATTATTAATATTATTTTATTGTCCACAGGCACGGAACAAGCCTGCCGATGGTAGTGGCCACGTTAACCTGAAGAATGCTGCAGGACAAAAAGCCACTACTCCATGTCAAAAGGGTAAGTATCTATTATTATTATCGAAAAATCCTCCTCTCATGCTCTCAATCCTAGAACCTTCGGAAATTTTAATGACTAGAAGCCACATGTCATTAGTTTATTATTTCTAATTTATTGTTGTTTTATTATCCTTGTAAGTTCATAGGTGATATAATAAAAACAAACTATTGCTGTTGTAATCCCAAAGTCTCGTTCTCGAAGAATTGGAAATTAGCTCTCAATGTTTATATGAACAATATTTTCTGGTAACAAATTGATTCATTCAATGTTTTATTTAAAGAAAATCTATAGTATAACATCATCATCTATCTATAATTTAACAATCATATGAAGTAGGGTATTTGAAATGAATGATTAAAACTATAAATTAAATTAAGAACTTCGTTTAATATTATTTAATCCATTTTTTTTTTATACGGGCCTGCCTAAGTGACTCTGCTTTGCCTAATGGAAAGTATGAGCAGAATCCAAGTGTAATGTTCAAGTGCACACAATGCAGCCTCCACAGGGTGGCCCACCCCATGGAGGCCTAATCAAATACTTCAGTATCAGTACTTGGGCCTCCGGTCTCGCACTCACCAACGAAATACAACAGCATAAATGCTCTCATATTTAGGTTGGTTTTCTATACGTATTATCTTCTAAACAGGTGGTCCAAAAACGCCTGTCAAGCCTTCAGCACAGAAAGGGGCAGCAAAGACAGCACCTCCGAAGCAAGCGGCAGCAGCAGCGGCGGCAGTCAAAACTCCACAAGGCAAGAAGAAGAAAG
Source organism: Phragmatobia fuliginosa (assembly GCA_932526445.1). Lineage (NCBI taxonomy): Eukaryota > Metazoa > Arthropoda > Insecta > Lepidoptera > Erebidae > Phragmatobia > Phragmatobia fuliginosa. The sequence goes on from OW052067.1 coordinate 18,061,427, forward strand.
GGCACAAGCATCAACAGTACGAACTCATCGTTACTATCAATTTGGTAAGTTGTAACTATCTGAAAAGAATGCCAAAAAATTACAGGTTAGTAAAACTAAAAACAAAACACGCTCTATCAATGGACTCAATTTTCCGGAAAAGAACCCCTGCTACTGGTTTCAGTTCCTAAGCAAAGTTAGACCTCTTGAAGTGTTATTTTCTTGAGACATAAACTAGTAGGTATTGAAGACTTCTATTATCGCCGTCCTATGTCATCATCAGTTCCAAGACACAACACATTTAAATAATATTATTTATACGGAAATTAACGGGATCACTTATTGAAGGGATTACATACCTCTGATTTGCCTGACCGTGGCCGATGAGACGTGCACCGATGAGCCGGTCAGCCTGTGACCACGGCCAGTGCAACCTGGTCGAAACGTCAGGCAAATCAGAAGTATGTAATACCTTCAATAAGTGATCGCGTTAATTCCCGTATAAATAATATTAATTATCATGGAACGCGAAAGTTTAAAAGTTAGTACAACACATTTAAGTTTTCATTGTGCTACTTTAGAACTAAGTTAATATGACTTCTAAGATTTGTTCAGAGTTAAGTGAAACACTCAGATAAATTGCTATTATCATCCTGTTAGTAATTACTTAATTAATATTTGATTAAACTGACGAAGAACTTTAATATTTGCGTTATTCATATTAAGTTAACGCATTGCATTTGACTTTAGTATAGTCTACTAACTGATGCCCGCAGCTCCGCTCGCGTCCTAAGGGTATGAAAAATAGATGTTCACGATTCCCAGCCGTTTCAGAGAAGTTTGATAACTAACATTGTGATACAAGAATTTTATATATAACATTTAAGAATAATATCAACAAATATATTGTAATACTCAGGAATTTGATAACAGTTTTGAGAACAAAAATAAATAAAGGCTTCTCAAATAAAAGGGTAAAGGGTAAATGTAGGACGAAATTCCGAAATTCCTCGGGTAACAGAAATATGGCTTATAAACGTAGTAAATACAAATACCCGCGGCAGTGCTCAGCTATTCTCCCAAAATATCACATAAACGATCAACGCCATATTTTATATGAACAAACCCTACTTTCCTCTACCGAAAACAAACTGGCTAAAGTAACAAACTACGTCATAAAGTAAAAGAACCCTTATCAGCACAAACTCTTGTATGTTTCTCTCATTCTTTCTCACGGCTTATCGTATTTCTATCTTCTTTCTTGTTTCAATTGGATTATCAAATACTATCGGTTATTTCAGTAAAAAGTAGCCTATGTCTTATTCTGATATATAAGCTATATTATTGTAAAGTTTCCTAGGTCTGTAGGATTCTTGTACCAGTAAACTCTACACTACACTAAAGTAGGCTACTTCTAAAGTTATCTCTATATCTATTTTGAAAAATTATACTTTTATAATTATCGCTATCAGTTGTATTGGTATTTTATTAGAGGAACAGTGAAAGAGTACCTCGGAGAGTACGTTAAGCTGTCGGTCCCAGCTTGTCATTATATGACATTTGATATTGGGGAGTCAGTGCTCTCAAATACATTGACAACTAGTTCAATCTTCGAATTTAAGTTTGCCTTCAGGGTTGCGGAGGACTAACGCCAGTCGTTTCGCGTAAAAACAATAATTCTGGTGAAAGTTAGAACTAGTAGCCGACCTCAAATATTCTTTCGAATTATAAAGGCTAGGAGGAAGAAGAAGTTGTATTGGTATTTTCCTTTATATTTCATGGTGATCTTAGACATCGTATTATATGCAATCCCAACCCTAACACTACTAACTACTGGTTAGTAATATAAGAAATGAAACCAGCAATTCTTTGATGTTTTAATAGTGTTAACTAGTAGTTATATCATATATCAAAAACCCCTAATGTCCACTGCTGGGCTCTCAGGAGGAGGCCATACGTCCCCACGCTGGCCGAGTGCGGGTTGGGGACTGGCAAGACACGTTGTGGTTACGTAATCTTGCTGTTGGATGTTTTTAAACCTGCCGAAGGTCTCCAACTAAGCTTCACGACTGCTATCTTATGATAACAACCGAGATCGAATGCTTAAAGTGACTTAATATATCATGTCCCGAACGGTCACCCATCTAGGTACTGACCACGCCGTCGTTGCTTACCCTCGGTGATTGTTTCCAATCACCTAAAGCTACTAGGCTATGAGCACTTCGCACTCGGCCAGCGTGAGGTTGCATGGCCTGAACCCTCTCCTGAGAGACCCGAGCGGCCGAGCCCAGCAGTGGGAAGTTATGGGTTGTTGATGAATACTAAAGTTAGAGTGTATAATTTCTACATTACCCTAAGTTAGAGACTGCCTTATAGCATTAAGTCCGCCTTTGTACAATATGTGCATTAAGTTGAAATAAAATTATACTTTGTATACTTTTCTCATTACTTATTTTTTGTAGCAAAAGTTTACCACAAGATCTGTTTTTGTTTTAAACATTCAAGTGATTTGACGGTGTTCTGCATAAACAAGTCTCGTTCGGTTCGGTCTTATTTGGCTAATGACGGAACCATTAGGTAGATTTGAATAATATATTTTGTTATTCTTCTCTGAATATATTTCTCGTCGTTTCGAATGAAAAACAAATGTCTATTTTCTATAGTTATGTTAAGTTATAAATCGACAAAGTAATCTTTTATAAAATGAGGTCAATACCAAATTGAAGTTTTTAATTCATCGTAAAATGTTGTGCAATGCGTCTCTCGTTATATACATTAGTAGATTATAATTTTTCAAAACTCATTGCAACGTCAATTACTGTCTTTCCAAATAATTTTAACCCATCCTAAGGTTGCCTGGTAGAGATTGCTTTAAGCAATAAGGCCGCCCTTTGTACATTACATGTAAGTCATTTCTGTTATGTATTGTGAATCTGTAACACTTTGTACAAATAAAGAGTTTTCCATCTATCTATCTTCCGTGTTTTGAACTCATATTTTGTGCTTACTGACAGTAAGCACACTATATAAGTAATGAGATAAACACATCGTCAGTCGCATATATTGTGTAATGACCAGATTGGATACCGCCTCAGTCTTATTGATTTATTTCAACGGCTCAGTGATTCCATTCAGCTCTGTAGTAAAAGACCTGACCTTTACTTATTGATTAAACCCTCGATTGGCGAGATCAAGTTACTAACGTGAGCCAGAAAGTAACTGGAAACCTGCGAACATTGTATCGTTTCAATAATTTCTGTCTGCTTAAACCAAAATTTCACTTGTTCAGTCTATGAATTATCAGGGACTGCATGAGTGAAAATAGGGATTACCCGATAATCGACTATGGTGATATGTGATACATCAACCTGACTGCAGACCTTCTTAACTAACTACACTGCATTCTCAATAACTACTTTCAATACATTTTGAATCTTCTGAAGTTTGTCCATATGTCTACTTTGCGTTCCCAGTTAAAATGTTTGCCTAGTCGTCTGCGGCGCATTCAGCAAACACTTACTTCTTTATTTTCGTTTCTCAATTCTCGTATTTTCGTTACTTGTGCTCTAACTATGATAGAAATCTTCGCTTAGTTAATAACCTGCTTCTCTCATGTCCCTCTCACAACTCTGACTTCATGAACTGTTTGTTCAGGCATTACTATTTGGTCTGTACCGCCATTTGTATATGGATATTGTTAATTATTATGTTATTTTATACAGATCTGATGTACAATAAAGTTTATTTTATTCTACTCCACTACTCTGGAATGCGCTCAAGCTCGAAGTCTGAATGTCTACCAACCGATTCACATTCAAGAGAAAAGTACATGATCTCCTTCTTAATGAACTGGCAGAATAATCATTAACATACCTTACACTTACCCTGCTATTTACTTAAGGTTTATTTATGTGTATGTTTGTATTTACTTATTTATGTATGTTTTTGGATTTGTCATTATGATGTGCTATCAAAATTATGTATATGTATATATTGCGTGTAAGTTTAAATATATTGTGAGCTATGAACATTCTAGCGTACATAATATTAAACCTCTATGCACCTACCTTATAAGATTTCTACACCACCCGAAGGTGGAAGGGAATGACTTGGGCATTAAGTCCGCCTATGTACAAATTAAGTGCATAAAGTTTGTAAATAAATAAACAAATAAAAATAAAATACGTTAACCGCTGCACCAAAGAGGCATTATAACAGGATCAGATATATTTTCTAAGTGGTTATAGATTGTGAAAGCGAATTCGAAAATCTTAAAATCTCCTATCATCCGTATAGTTTGCATGTATTATAAAATATTTACGGTGGCAATTTCTGAAGTGTGGTGGTAATTATAGATGATGATTGACTTCAAATCTCCGTAAATAGATGAAAACTAAGCATAATTGGTTAATAACTTTAGAATAGTAATTCAATTGTTTCATTGATTGTGATATTAAAGTTTGCCTTTATGGAATTTTTAAATTTAAGTTTAGTAGTTAGCGAATAAAAATCTTTATATAAACTAACCCACACTGAAGAAGTACGCGTAGCAGTGTTTCATGAAACTAAAGGGCTTAAAATATATTAGAATTAATAAAATAAAATTTGCGGTATATCTACGTTATTTATTATTTTACATAATATAAAAATTTCGTAGAGACATTTACGATGGTAACCTGGCGTAATAAAATCTTTTCAATTTATAAACAAAGTTGAACCAATAAACTAGATGTTTAATTGAGGTTTTAATGTCAGTAGAAAATTTTAAGCGACTCTAAGAAATACTTTTGCTGTATTATCATTTAAAAAATCAAAACTTCTCTGTTAGTATGAAATGGTTCGAATGTCTATAAAGTACTGCGTCTATATTTAATTGTACATATCTAAGTATTTTTCATCATCAACAACCTGTAACGTCCCACTGTTGGGCTCAGGTCTCCTCTGAGGAGAGGGTTAAGGTCATACATCCTCACGATGGCTGAGTGCGTATTGGGGACTCACAAGACAGCGTTGTGGCTACGCAATATTGCCGTTTGATGTTTTAAGCCGCTCGAAGACGGTCATTATCGGTTTATTGGTCAACAAAAGCCGCGGGTAATACCGCGGGACTCAGCCACTACCCAAAAATACAGTGAAATTTATTACAAAAAAGTTTTGCCGTCATCCTTTTTTAGAAGAATAAAATTATATTAATGTTCAAGTTAATTGCCAGTACGTGGTAATGAGCCATAATAAATTTAGGTATACGCCGTTAGTTCACCGGTTTTTCACCAGATGGCATTACAGCTTTTTTATATATCACAGGTATCTTTTTTATGACCGTAATTATTGCTTTTTTCTTCCATACACTAAAATCATTTTGCCGTGTTTTGTATTATATTATAAGCCACAACGGCGGTAGTTGTCATTTTTGTGGCGCCATCACTTCACTGCGCTTGGTTATAAATAGGAGTGATCTGTTGTATCGGTACGCATTTCTGACGAATGCGTCGCGGAGTGTGGATCATTGTCTTTGGACAATTAGTACTACTCTGTTAACAGATGTGGAAAGCTGTCTTTGACAAGTTAGTACTGTCTGAATTGCGGTGGGTGCGAGGAAAACTGTCTAACAGCTAGTACAGCCCTATGTGACCGCCCTTGCTGTCTATCTAACTGTAATTTGTTTAGATTCGTTACTTAATTAACGGTTGTTTGTGTCTAATTGCATTTCTAAGATTATTTTGTAATTAATGAAATAAATTGTTTAGAATTAAAGTAAATTGTTTAGAATTATAATTATTTTGATTTATTTTTCACTTCTGGACTCTAACATCAGAAGTGGGATCGATCTACGTTCACAAATTATTAATTTTCAATATTTGGGAAACGATCAACTACCGACATTTAGTTAGATATTTTCATTTAATTTGCCTATACTTCATTATCTAGGTGTGTCTTACGATAGAGAGCATTGACAAATGCACAATAGATCGCGCTGTCATATAGAACCAAAGTGAATATACGCAGTGATTCGCCGCAGAGGTCCCGGGAACGATAAACGCGATCGTTCGTTAAAAAAAAAGGCATTGCACACTATTAGCAGGGGGGTGTCACTCCGCAGTTTAGGTATAGTCGGCCGGCTGCCTGCCGGGTAAGACACGCCGGTCGAACAGACATCGTCAGAACAGATAAGAGTTACACGATAGAAAGAGACACAATTGTAGGTAAATATAATCGTAGTGATTCGGCGCTGTGCGATCTTAATTGAACTTAATCTTTTGACACCGAGGGTATCTTTAACTTTAATTTAGTTTTCGGAGTGAGGCTTCTGTACTGGTACTATTATGTATTCTGTGCTATTAGTGCTCATTTGAACGCTATCGAAATTCAGTGTTCGTTGTGATTTTTAATAAGGGAATCCGACTTTTGTGATATTCTTATCCGCTCTAAATCAAAGTCAAAAATCAAAACTAAATCAGTCAAAAATCAAAACAAAGTCAAAACATAGCAAATATAAAAATCGTAAAGGAAGTGACGACTTCTATATTTGGTTTTTAGTGTCAATTACAAACGGTTTCAAAACGATTATTTTAATAAAATAATGAGGGTATTTGTACCACATGTGTGTTCGTGTGTATAACGCTTTCTTTCCAGTTAGTAAACATTGTGCTAAGCGATGGAAACTGCATCCGTGCCAATGTACAAGGTGTACAATGTGGTCCACCAGTGCCGACACGGTAATGAGAGAAGGTTAGAAGGTTCAGTTAAGAAAAACTTGTGAGTTGTGCTTGACGCTGTACTGGTAAGATCAAATCATATTACATGTTGAGTTGTGATTTATTTTCACATAATTTTGATATGTAGTGTACAAAAGTGAATTGTGTGCGCAATTTAAAATGATGAAAAAATGGACTGTTTGGCGCGTATACGAAAATGCCTTAGGGCTGATGCAAAGCTGTGGCTTAACAAAAGGGCTTAAGTAGTTGGTTTAGTTTTAACAATGACCTCATCTCATACCTTTTGTTATTGCGAATATTTGGTACTAGCTATTGCCCGCGTGTAGGTTTCTATCTTTATACCAAATGTCATCAAAATCGGTTCAGTGGTTTTGGCGTGAAAGCGTAACAGACGGTTACTTTCGCATTTATTGCGAATATTTGGTATAACGTAAATAGTGAATAGCGCTCAAACGAATGTTTGTAACTACCCCACCTGTGCATAATCAAGTAGGCGTTCTTTGCTATGGTTACGAACTATTTTTAACGAAGGAATGATGAATAATAGCAGTTGTAGTGGCTGCCTAATGCAACCCGAACTTATTACTTAAAGGTCAAGTAACTTTTATCTATTTACTTAAAATGTTACACTGACACAGCAAGTGTGACGGGACATAATACCCACACACGTTGTGATTAATCTGTTTAACTTTTATTTATGGAAACGAAAAATAGATACTTGTCAGATTATAACAATTTAGTGTGTACACCAAGTTACTAGATGTTTCTCCGTAAATTTAAAAATTGAAATGACCATTATTAAACAACTAGCTTTAGCCAGCGGCTCCGCCCGCGTGTATGATGTCCTTTCTCAGGTTCTAAACTATTTGAGTTCCAAAATTCATCAAAACCGGTTTAGCGGTTTAGGCGTAAAAACGTAACAGACAGACAGTTACTTTCGCACTTAATAGTAATAATAGTAGGGATGATCAAAAAAAAAAAAAAAATGACAACAAGAAATAGTTGATGATCAATTACATTTCTAATTTTTATTTTGATAATTCGATGAATGGGCTATTCTTTTATGTTGGTGGTTGGTGAGAGCAAATAAATCGGGAGTATATAAACGTGTGATGTAACTATTCACAATACGGCAAAAGGGTGCGTGGACAGCAGAGCTAGTCCTGACGGAGCCTATTTAAAACAGCTTGAGGAACTCTTATCATCCGCCGGTAGATGTACTATGTCACATTATTTACTGGTGATTGCATTAGTCCACTGTTATTGTAAAATCTATGAAGCGTTATAACAGTGGTAAATGTTTAAATTCTAAAGATATGATGTTAAATTTATTTAATAGTTCAGAGTAGGTAGTACGAAAGTGACTTCACTTGTTAATAATGGTTCAAAAAAAAAAAAAAAAAGTAAAGAAACTTCTATGAACCTTCTATAGTGGACTCCAAACTAAAACTTCATATTTTAAATGTAATCTAAAAGGTTTTACACAACATCAACAACAAATTGTAAATGTTAAAGAAAGATCTCTTATGATAAAGCAAAACATATCGTTTGTTAGTTATGTTTTAATGTTTATCGAAATGCAAAGTATTGATACCGGTAAAGACTGCATGTCTATCGATCTTAATAGTACGTCTACTTAAGCATGCTATTCTTGATGTTATAGAAACATTATGAAAGGTTTTAAATACCCTCACTAGTGTCAGGTATTAAATGAACTATGTTATGTTGTTTGTGTAACAATAATGATTAATGGTCAGGTTAGACCGAGCTAAAATGAGGTTTAAGCACTAGTCATTGTGAGAGTACCAATTAGTGTTCCGGAAAGATAATCCTCATGCCTGACTGGCTATTTCAGGTGTTAAATTTTAAGATCATACACAAAATCATTGTAGCAAACTTGATCGTAAAGGTCTGACATTCATATAGGATCAAGATTAATAACATGTTCATAAGCACGTTACGAGCCAGCTCAGGTTATTGTGATCTTTCTTCCTGACAGAGGTACTTATTGAAACGTCAGTACCAGTGATGGTTTCGACTGCTTTGTTGGGTCGACAGTTAGTGTATGAGACTACTGTTCAATATAGGTTCGATTTCTGGGTTGAACAAACAATAACTAATAATACTGTGTACTTCTAATTATAGATATGCTTGTTACGGCCCGAAGTTTAAAAGTTGTGGTCAACGCTCCGTGACTCGAATGAGTACAAAGAGTCGACGGTCCTACGCCTGACCTCTTTCGGGTCATGTTGGGTGGCCGTCTCATCGAACCAAAGGCGTACACCTGTGTCAGACAAGTACTTGCGTGCTGTAGTGTCTACTGTGTTTTTGGTTGCTCACCATTGGGACTGGCCGCCGTAGCAGAAAGGTAAAAAGGTTAAAATGGTAAGGTTTAACTACAGACTCGAGACGATCGACTATAAGCAGACGGTGGCTTATTACAGTAAGTGATTGAACGACACCTGTCGGACAAGCCCTGGTTCATAAAATGACTTTGAGGGCAATTACTCTGAACTCGAATTCACTGCGTGGGCATACTTGGACATGTTTCGGGTTTGCTTGACGACAATCGTCAAGCTGCAGACATAACCAAAACTGGTGACCCGGTATCATATCCTAAGAGCTTTGCGATTATTGGGAACATCCTTAACCGAGTACCGTGAGACTTCTGTAACATTTTCTGACATCCTCCGGGTCTTGCGTCCTGAGAGATATGCGAAAGTTAGTAACATTCTTGACGATATTACTGCGTACATACTGAGGGCACTGTTATTTTTAAATATCCTAAAAGCTTTGCTTGCTAGTATCGCCTTCTAAAAGCTCTGATTATTCATGACGATAATGAAGCATATTGGTGACGTTAAAGTAATACCGTATTCAAAACTAATGCAATTTTTCATGCTTTCCTTAGATGATAACGATGCATTGAGAGCCTCGTCACTGTGCAAGGTGCAGTCTACGCGAGCCGAGCCCGGGCTGTGACCTGGTGTCTGCTGCTGTCTGGTGAGGCGCAGACTTGCGGCCTGCTCGCTGTATCGCGAGGTGCGGACTTGCGTCCTGCATGCCGCTCAGTGATAAGCGGACCTGCGGTCTGTTCTCCGTGTGCCAGAGATGCGACCTTCCGCCTGTTCACCGTGTGTACGAGACGCAATCTTCGGCCTGATCCCCGTGTGCGTGAGGTGTGGTGCAATGTATGGCGGATGGTGGAGAGCATGAGGTGTGTATATTGGAATGGACCCATGGACAGGGTAACCAGCCCCAAACTCGTGGTCTTCCTGAGATAATTTTAAGACCCATGGACGGGGTAACCAGCCCCAAACTCGTGGTCTTGTTGAGAGAGGTAAGACCCATGGACAGGGTAACCAGCCCCAAACTCGTGGTCTTGTTGAGAGAGGTAAGACCCATGGACAGGGTAACCAGCCCCAAACTCGTGGTCTTGATGAGAGGTTTAAGACCCATGGACAGGGTAACCAGCCCCAAACTCGTGGTCTTGTTGAGAGAGGTAAGACCCATGGACAGGGTAACCAGCCCCAAACTCGTGGTCTTGATGAGAGAGGTTTAAGACCCATGGACAGGGTAACCAGCCCCAAACTCGTGGTCTTGATGAGAGAGGTTTAAGACCCATGGACAGGGTAACCAGCCCCAAACTCGTGGTCTTGATGAGAGAGGTTTAAGACCCATGGACAGGGTAACCAGCCCCAAACTCGTGGTCTTGTTAATTTTAAGTTTAAATGTTTAAGACACACACTTATGATAACTGTTCTTATGATATTATGGTTCTTATGGTAACTGTAGACCTTCATGCTGAAGTCTACTCTTGTGTTAGTACTAAGTTTCTAGTTTTATTTTAAATGTATCTAACAGTGACTGTTTGTTTCTAATCTGGCGCGGATTATAAATAATCTTTCACTCTTTTCCTTGGAGGTTCGAACCTTTCTTATTCGTGTTAACTGTTATTATCTTGTAAAACTATTCGTTAACTCTAACTGTTTACGCTAAATTTGATAACTGTTTTTAGTAACTGACCAATTGGACGATGATGTACTTACAGAGGCGTCCAATAAACTTTTATTTTTGTACATGTTCCAGTAACCGCGAATGAGAACAATGAAGAAGTGTGGTCATCCGGACCTGCCGAGGACGTCAGGGTGTCAGGAGAGGCCGTATAAGCCACAACGGCGGTAGTTGTCATTTTTGTGGCGCCATCACTTCACTGCGCTTGGTTATAAATAGGAGTGATCTGTTGTATCGGTACGCATTTCTGACGAATGCGTCGCGGAGTGTGGATCATTGTCTTTGGACAATTAGTACTACTCTGTTAACAGATGTGGAAAGCTGTCTTTGACAAGTTAGTACTGTCTGAATTGCGGTGGGTGCGAGGAAAACTGTCTAACAGCTAGTACAGCCCTATGTGACCGCCCTTGCTGTCTATCTAACTGTAATTTGTTTAGATTCGTTACTTAATTAACGGTTGTTTGTGTCTAATTGCATTTCTAAGATTATTTTGTAATTAATGAAATAAATTGTTTAGAATTAAAGTAAATTGTTTAGAATTATAATTATTTTGATTTATTTTTCACTTCTGGACTCTAACAATATAATATTTTTACTTTTACTCATGGTTTTTGCTGTAAACGGGTTTTATTCGCGACAAAATTAAAAAGGTTACAATACCTTCTACTTTCCGACGTTTTGAACGGGTTATACTGTTCGTAGTCACGGGTAGAACTGGTCTTACCCGTGACCACTAGCGGTGTATAACGGATAGGTTATTTTTACTTTGTCGATTATAACTTGTGAGTAAAGTGTTAAAAATGTTATGTATGTATTAAATTATATATTAAATAGAGTTTATTTTATAACTCTAAAACAATCTATATAACATGTATTAACAAAAAAAGTAGGTATTTATATCTAGTTGTCTAGTACCCTTAGTACAAGCTCTGCTTAGTTTGGGACTAGATGATGTGTGTCAGGTGTCCAAATATTTATTTATTAAATCTTCCTGTACTGAATAAAAACATTTTTATTATCCATTTACATGGGTGTTATGCAGTTTAAGATATATACAATTTCATCCTTTTACGATGTAACGGATAGGTTGTAAATTTTGACCCGGTTTCGATAACAGCGTTAAAATTCGATTTTACATATCGAATATATTTCATTGAATCGTATATCGATACGTTTTCGCCGTATCGATCGTATAAAATATAAAACGACAAAATGTTTCTTTCAATTCGATGTTATTCAATTAAATGTTCTATAGGTTTCAACTTCTGTTGAGTTGACTTCCTGAAATTATAAAAACAGTATTTACACTTTCAAACACGTTGGTAATGTCTTCGTTAAATCTCATAATGTAGCCAGAAAGAGGTAGACCAGGTATTTTTAATCCTTTTTTTTATTTTCATTTTTTTAGGGTTCCGTAGCCATATGGCAAAAAACGGAACCCTTATAGATTCGTCATGTCTGTCTGTCTGTCCGTCCGTATGTCACAGCCACTATTTTCGGAAACCATAAGAGCTATACTTTTGAAACTTCGTAAGTAGATGTAATATGTGAACCGCATTAAGATTTTTACATGAAACTAGAAAAAAAACAATGCATTTTGGGGGTCCCGATACTTGGAACTGAAACTCAAAAAATTTTTTTTCATCTAACCCATACGTGTGGGGTGGGGTTCTATGGATAGGTATTCAAAAATGATATTGAGGTTTCTTATATCATTTTTTTCTAAACTGAATAGTTTGCTCGAGAGATACTTCCAAAGTGGAAAAATGTGTCCCCCCCCCTGTAACTTCTAAAATAAGACAGTGATAAAACTAAAAAATATACTAAAAAAAATATATAAAAAGTAAAAAAAAAATATGTTGTACATTACCATGCAAACTACCAACGAAAATTGGTTTCAACGAGATCTAGTTAGTAGTTTTTTTTAATACGTCATAAATCATAAACTGCAATTCACCTTTCATTCAACCAATACACTATTATAAAAACATCGATCCAAGTTACAACGAACTACAAGAACTTTTATATGATGTTACTTGCTGATACGGAATCCTTCATGGACGAGTCCAACTCGCACTTGGCCGCTTTTTTTTTAATATATAACGCCTGCCAAGGTGACTTTACTATGCCTGATGGAAAGCATGAGTAAAATCCACAAGTATGGTCGCCATACTCACTGCAAATGCAAGCAGTATGGCGAACCACATTATGGTGGCCTAGTGAGATGCTTTTTCACGCCCCGCTTATAGGACCCGGGACCATTATTTAAGGAGTTCAGCCGATTCTAGCCGAGTTGCGCCTGTTTCGCATCAATTTTCTGTCTACAATTGCTAACGCTTCTTTTGACTGCTCTATCGATGGTCTGTTTGACTGTCTCGGGTTCGATTCCCGGTTCGGGCCAAATGTTAAATATTTGTTTCGGAGTTTGAGTGTTTTCTATATACAATAATGTATGTATTTACAAAAAAAGTATGTTTATGTCTTTATATAAGTTGTCTAGTACCCATAATACAATCTCTACTTAATTTGGGACTAGATAATGTTGTGTGTCAGATGTGTGAAATATTTATATTTACATGTTTTTAACCGATTTCAAAAAAAAGGAGGAGGTTCTCAATTCATCGGAATCTTTTTTTATTTTTTTGTGTATGTTCAGCGATAATTTCGTCGTTTATGAACCGATTTCAAAAATTCTTTTTGCATTGCAATGGGCGTAGCTTACAGGTGGTCCCATCGTCACCATATTGGGATCTGATGATGGGATCCCAAGGAAATCGAGGGTACTTGTCAAATATCAGGCACAATTGTCGCGATTCGGGTACTCAGAATAGTTTTTCTATGAAGTCGGTTCCTTTTTGTTAAAATTATTATTTCTTTTCTCATTGGCTATTATTTTCTTTTGTCCACGTTAGCGTTGCGTCTGTTATTTCCATAAATCTGTTAGTTTTTTACTAATAGCGTTTCTTTAATGGAAACCTGTTTAGTGTGACTGATTTTATAACTAGGTCTTATTAACACATCATAATAATGTGTTAACACCCATTCTGAACGCCTTGCCAATAGTTTATATTTACAAGCTGGCATTTAATAAGCTCATACAATAATAGAATTGTACTGTCATTGCCCACATCTGACATTTGTAAGGTGTATTCGTGGCAGTATTTCTGGAACACAAATGCAATCAGCGCTCCTGAATCTATTGAAAGTCAAGAGCAGTGACCGCGAATCTTTAGCATTGTTAAGCTATAAATAATTGTTAATTACAAATAATACATAATATTATGATTGCCTCAATGGCGCAGTGGCAACCTATACGACTGTTGTGCTTAAGATCTCGCTTTCGATTACCCGGGTAAATATTTGTTTTTTAGTGTGGGTATTTTGTATGTATACACATGTATATTTATTTAAAAATATGGAAGTATTTATTAATATCAGTTGTCTAGTATCCATATTACAAGTTCTGCTTAGATTGAAACTGGAATTTCTGGATTGATTTTAAGAAAATCTTATAGTTTTTAGACCACTTTACTCGGAGAACTTTTAATACTAAGAAAAAGTAATCAGGTTCTGTATATAAATCTGTAATATCATAATAATGTTTATAGTTCTCACTCACACAGATATAAATACAAATAATAATCTTAATCTAAGCTATAAATCGAGTTACAACTGGCTCTGTGTGAGAGACTGGTAATTGTTCTAGGTATTAGACCTGTAATTACTGGCCTCTAACAACACTCAGACAATTTCGGCTATAGGCAAAAACATTATTTTGTTTGTTTCTGATGATCCATTGAGCCTAGAAATCATGCCATTACTGTTTGTTGGTTAATTTACGATTTAAAAAGTGGTTTACTGTCTGGCTGGAAAACAAATGCCCGAAATCCTTATTTCTTTACAACCAATCTCGTGGTGACATTTGTTAACCGGCGAAACTAATCCATCGGCTATTTCCTTTAATTTGTTAAACGTCATAACGTTACGTCGTATCTTCAAATACCGTCAGTCTGAAAAATATCACCGTATAGTCTATGATGTATTCACCGAAATACTAAATTTGTTTTATATTTGGCTTGCGAAATTTTAATCATGTGTCAGAATTTGGCTATTCGACGGCGCTGAGATGTCCACATCCTATGCTTACTGTTTTCAACGCTATGCAATTCCAAGTCTCCTTCATATCTCTCTGAGCGTTTCGATCACTTCGTTCCCAGGCAACCTCTATCGCTCCTTCTCTTCTCTTCTCCTTCGGTTGTGGAATTCCTTGGCGCTGGCTTTATAATTAGAATATGTAAATGTATGTCTGTATATTTATATATTAAGCTTAATTCTATATATTATGGTATATTTATAGTATGATTTTTCCACTTTTTCTTTCGCTTATCCTACTAATATTATAACCGAGAATATTTGTGAGTATGTCTGCCAGTCAACCTTCAGGTGATATAGGAAATATTAATACATATAATTTAGGTTTCTGTCTGTAATTTCGAATTAACAGTTCTGAATTAATATGAAAATAAATACGGTACTTACATTAAAAGATTGGCAAGGTTATATAAAGTTTTTGACAATTATTAGATACTTTCACTATTTGACTGCCTTGTTGGTCTAGTGGTTAGCGTATGCGGCTGCTGATCAAGAGGCCTCGGGTTCGATTCCTGGGTCGGGCCAAAAAGTGTTTTTGGATTTTTCTTAGGAAATTCCTATTAGCAGCACGGAGTTCGTAAGATTGGCGTTGATTCACGTACGTGCCTCAGAGAGCACGTTAAGCTGTTGCCGTCGCCGTCCCAGTTGTCATGAATATATGACAATCGTTATTGGGAAGTCAATGCCCTCAAATTTAATGACAATTAGTTTAACCTCTGAATTTCAGTTCTCCCTTAGGTTGCGGAGGTTCGATGCCAGTCGCTCCGTGGAAAAACTGATATTCAGGTAAAACCGGTTGAACTAGTAGCCGACCCCAAATAATATTGGGAATAAGGCAAGGAAGAAGAAGATTAGATACTGCCTAAAGTAAAGGTCTGCTTCAGTTTAGTTACATAAAGGATATTTTAGTAGGAGATGTTTCGTGATCACAATTAGGATTTTTAAAGAGATTAACTAAGTTTTACGTTATAAAAACATTAAATAAGAACATCTTTGTATTAAAAGCCCCCTTTCAAGTCTAAAACCAACGTATCTACATTAATAATGTGATTTACAGGATATTTATCCTGTAAATCACAATAATAATATTCTTTTAATATACCTACTACTAATACTACTTCTACTCACCGAAATTGGTTTTTATTGATAATTTTATATTACAATATTTTGTACTGTTTCAAAAATCTTATACAAATAAAATATATTAGAGAATTAAGATTAATACCTAAGAGATAGTATATTTATTTGTTTTTATGTAAAATATTATGAAAACGACTTTTTGTAATACTTTTAATCATTAATCTTATTAGTAAACTTATTACCACATTTCATTAAAAAACTATCACTACAGTTTTTATTTGTGAAATAAAAAAAACCTCTTGATCCGCCTACAATCTTCCAGAAAAATGTAAAAACAATTTGTTAATGCATTTATATTATCTTGTCCTATTTCCTGAACATTAAATCATCTTTATGACACTACCGCGAAAATATATATTGTAACCTTGTATCATTAAATCTCAATTGAAATTCCGCATCACAGACCGCAGTGGCGCTGAATACCTTCATACTTTACGTATACGATGTTGGCTTTAACTTCTGCCTGGAGTGATCTATGGCTTATATTCCGACAGATATATTATAATTTCGCTAGAAAGTGTGATTTAAATTTATAATTATGATATACCAATTTAATATGAAATAAAACAAAGAAATTGAAATTTAACCTATTATGTTGTTTACAAAATTGTAGCATTTTTGACTCCTATGAACGTAACTGGAAATCGTATATACGATTTTTCAATACCGAAAATTTTAAATAGTTTAATAATAGGGGTTAAAGTATGGTATTACAGTTTTATCGTAATACTAGCTTTCGCCCGCCGCTCCGCCTGCGTATATGTCGATTATCGCGGTAAAAATTAGCCCATGTGACTCTAGACTATCTGTGTTCCAAATTTCATCAAAATCAATTTAGCAGTTCAGGCGTGAAAACGTAACAGTCAGACAGCCAGACAGAGTTACTTTCGCATTTATAATATTAGTAGGTATACTTCGAATTGAAATAGAAGCTTCATGGTTTGAGATCTTTATGTGAAACATTTTTCAAGTCGTACCTATGAGGTTCTTCTTTTAAAAAATGTGCAACATTTGATTATCGACTTTTAATTGTTTATTTTAGTTAGCTTAGACAAGAAGGCTGGATACTTCGAAAATTCGAGTGATTTTTAAATACGAGTTCCGATGCGGAACTAACGCTGCAGAAACTGCTTGCAATATCAATGTTACGCTTGCAGAGGGGAATGGTAATGAAAGCACCGTGCGATTTTGGTTTAAACGCTTTCGTGATGGAAATTTTGATTTAAAGAACAAACCACGTGGAGGTCCTCCCACACACGTGATTAACAATAAATTGAAAGAAATGGTTGAAGCGGATCCGAGTCAAACTACCCAGGAATTAGTGGCATGGTTTAACGTTAACTTACCAACAATATTGACTTATTTGCGTCAAATCAATAAAATAAAAAAATATGAAATATGGGTGCCTCATGATTTGACTGATCTGCAGAAAGAAACACGTATTGAAACTTGTGATGCCTTGTTGAATCGATATAGAAATAAAGGAATATTGGATCGAAACGATGAAAGGTGGATTTGAAAACCTGCTAATTTATTTCCTTTACAACAAAACTTCGCCAAGGAAGTAATTTATCCAATCATTTAAAAGACAAAGGAACACTAATGCGCTCGTAGTATGGAATCGTGGACATGAAATATAATAATTTCGTGTGAATGTTCTACATTTCGCAAAAGACTATACATTTTAACGATAAATTCAATAAGATTTTTGTTTAGGTTTCAATTTAGTTTAGTAATCTTTAAATAGATTATATAAATAAATAAATATTTTGGACATCTTACACACAACGTCATATAGTCCCAAAATAATCAGAGCTTGTGTAATGCGTAATATACAACTGATATAAATACATAAACATACTTGTTTTTTTCGTAAATACATACATATATACATACATAGAAACAACACCCAGACTCCGAAACAAATATTTGTGGATCACACAAATATTTGGACTGACCCGGGAATCGAACCCGAGACCTCTTGATCAGCAGCCGCATAGGCCACTACTAGACCAACAAGGCAGCCAGTATTAATCACTGTTTTTAAAAACCTGTTTCAAAAATAGATTGTATACATTTCATTTCATTTTTCTCTCTTTATAATTACTTTAAAACTGTCCTGTTCCGTACTATTAACTATCCTATCTATATTAAGTATCCAGATTATGAGCACGGTCGATAACACGAGTACGACTTGGGCACAACTCCTTGCCATTCAAGGAAACATTATGTATTTAAAAAAATAAACATGTTGGTTTCTGTATATATATCTATGGGTACTCGTCTTCCAAGCCTTTATTATTCGTCTCTTAATATTATTTGGAGTTAACTAAATATCAGCTCTACCACGATGCGGTTGGCAGCGGACCTCTCCAACCCTGAGGGCGAACTGATTTTGAAGGATTGTCACAGATGTTTATATGACAACCATCGGCTTAATTTGCAGTCCAATGCACGGCTGTGAAACACCGTCGTTCTTCTATAAAAAGTACAATCGTGATTAATTTCATTTATTTACCGTGGGGCAAGGATACAAGGATTAAATGTGTTAAATGTGTGTTCCTATTCGGATCAATAGATCGGCATACAGTACAGTCTTCGTTGGAAAAATTAAAGATACAGTTAGATGTGTACATGCTTTAGACTCAATTATTTAAAATCTCTTATTTTTCGCAAATATAAAACTTATGCTAAAATTACTTGTTCAACATTGACCTATAAAAATAGTTTTACGACGTCTGTTGTAGAATTGTCGCGTTATTTGTCAAATAACTGCAGGTAAAATGTTACGTAAATATCAAGGAAATAGTTTATAAACTTTTTTTATTTTTATTTAAAACTAGATTTATTATTTATTAAATGGTTTAAAACTGTTTGCTCATTTTCCACAACCTTAGCGAAAACAGTGAAAACCTATTAGCTCGCTCCAACACTACTTCAGCTTTGAAATTGTGGTGTGGATTAATCGTACCCGGAGAAAGATAAAGGAGAGTGCTAAGACATAGAGATGTCTCCACACTGGCCGAGTGCGGCTGCGGGGACTAGTAAAACAACGTCGTGGTTAGGTAATCTTGCCGTTGGCAGTTTTTAAGCTGCTCGAAGGCCTCCAACTTAGCTTCATGACTGTTAGCCTATGGTAACCGACTGTTTAACGTTACCTCCGTATCACGGAAGTCACGTTAAACAGTTCGTTAGTCATCATCAAGATCCTATGCCACTAACGGTCACACATCCGTGGACTGACCGCGCCGTCGTTTTCGTCCGGATTCTAATCACTTGGCTATGAGCTCTTCCTGACTGTGTACCTAAAAAGTAATTTCACAAAAAAACAAAAGGTTCTTTCAATATATTTACGTAATGCCGTTAGTTATTAATTTAATTGAAAGCCATAAATTTCTTACTGATTCTTCTCCAGAGGAATGACATTTTGGAAACGAGCAACTAGAGTCAGTAATGTAACGTTTTGAAAGTGCCTGAAAAGGCTTACCTTTAATAAAAATCTTTTGATTGTTAATGTAACGGAACTATTTGTTTATGGAAACAACATCAACCTATTTTACTTCACCATAGTTTGTGCGCTAGATCGTCAGTATAGACATTTTTTTTAACACAGATAATATCTCAACAGTTTATGAGGTCGCTATAGCTCATGCTATCAATATTACCTTCAATTAAAAAACAATTAATAAAAGTTCTAAACAATTTCTAAAAACGCCTGTCAATTTAGCGATAGCAGTAAGTTTTTTATAAGTATGCTATTAAATTTTAGTAGGCGCCACATTAAAGAATATTGAGGTATCTTACTTTTTAAACTATTTGGGTGTCGCTTTACTAAATGGATATTTAATACTAGATTTAGTGAATTGAATAAATAATTATCATATAAATTGTAATGTTTATCAAATAATAATACAAAATCCAGCTAAACTAAAAACATTATGCCATTTTCAGAGTCAAGGGCTTGAAAAATAATTTATTTAACGTTTATAATAGGTTAGATTACTTCAAACTTTAAGTATCTTTAAGCGAGTAGTCGTTATTTTCATCGTTTGCAATTAAAACTTTTTGATACTATTATAAAAGTCACTCAACAGTAATCTTAGCCTGTAATTAAAGAGATTGCGCTTTCTTTTAACAGATGTCGCTTTAAAACGTATTTGAGAAGTTAATTATTTGGCACGTTCTAAATTGTTTAAAATAAATAGTATTTTGGTGACATGATCTTAAACGATTCTTATTCCCTTGCCTTAAGAGTTATTTTTGCTAATAATAAATATAGGTCCCACGTTACGTCAGAGTCGTAAGTGATGTGATGAGTCTATAATTTTACCGCCAAAACTGCTTCGTTCCAAATGATACAAGACGTGCCAAGATGACGGAATAATATATTACACTTGTTCCACATAGGCTGCAAATAATGTCAAGTAGGTACCTATATTGTTTAATATACTTTGTACCTTGTAATAAATAAAACCTCTTACTTAAAAAAGTCATATCCCTGTACCTACCTATTATATGTGTATAACAAAAAGCCAATAAATATACCTACTTAACTATTTTATTTATTGGTTATAGGTTATGTCATGGGTGTTCCTGCCCTATAAATGAAAATTTAAAATACTTAGCCAGATTTAATCATTACGAGACCGAAACACATATTTATTTACGATATAAAAACGTCGTACGCAGTAGTAGCTGCTGCAAGCGAAAATAATTTTATTTTAAATATAGAATTCTACCAATATCAGAACTGACAATCTTGTGTCGCTCGTATTAATAGCCGGTGCGATAGCGTCAATTGATTAAAAAAGAAAAATTCAAGTATCTTTTTAGACAGTCTATGACAAGTGTTGCAAGTGTAAAATAAATTTATTTTTTCCTTAAAGGTGATAAAGTACGGTCGCTATGGTGATAATAACAGTGTAGTGAATGTTGTGACAGCTTATTTTTTTCTGATTTTAAAAGTATTTTAATTAGACTTAAAAAACTTTTTATAGAATTTAAAACTAAGCTCGTCCATCGCTTACAAGATAATTCGTTCTATATCCATTGAAAAGTTACATTTGTTAGATTAGACATTCCTCAGAGGTCGCAATTTTTTTTTCAGAAATGAAGATGTTAGTTTTAGACAAATTCAAGTTTGTGGGGTTGCAGCCCGCTGAAAACCATTAACACCCCGTTTTCGAAGATGGCGGCCGGGGGACAAGGGTTACAACCCCACAAACTTGAATTTATTTTTACACTAACATCTCTCCTTCACATCCAAAAACTGAAATTGCGTCCAATAACAAAAACTAGCTAAGCAAAAAAATATGTAGCATTCAATGAACTATTAAAGTTCTTATTGAAATGAAGTTAAAGGAACAACGGAAAAGTTATATTTTGGCGCGAATGTTCATTTTGTCTGTGAAGTGTAGTTGTAAAGTCATCTAGTTTTTATTGCTTTTAACATTTTATTTGAAATTTATCACTTTGATTATTAGAGGTCATTGAAGTCGAATTCAAACTTTCTTGTTAGGATTCCGTAGCAGCACAACGAACCCTTAAAGTCCTGCCATGTCCAACTACTACTAACAACTATTCAGACTTGCCTATAAAACATCTTCACTCATATCACTTTCTTGTCTCCTCTAAGAAGGACTTACAATTCAGAGATGCTTTGGAAAATAGAACGGAGTAGAAAGAACGTTCTTTTATTGCTGATAAGAATATACTACCATCTCCTCACTATCATAGTCTACTAGTTTTTAAGATAGAAAATTTCTAATTGCCTGATGTTGCCCATCGTGATTTTTGTGTCCAGGGTTGTCACTTCGTCAAACCGCTACATCATAAAAAAAGCGGCCAAGTGCGAGTCGGACTCGCCCATGAAGGGTTCCGTAGCATCATATAAAAGTTTTTGTAGTTCGTTGTAACTTTCATCAATGTTTTATTATTAGTGTTTTGATTGAAAGAAATGTAAATTGCAGTTTGTGATTTATGACGTATTAAAAAAACTGCTTACGAGATCTCGTTCAAACCAATTTTCGTTGGTAGTTTGCATGGTAATGTACAACATATATTTTTTTTAGTTTTATCACTCTCTTATTTTAGAAGTTAGAGGGGGGGGGGGACACATTTTTCCACTTTGGAAGTGTCTCTCGCGCAAACTATTCAGTTTATAAAAAAATGATATTAGAAACCTCAACATCATTTTTGAACACCTATCCATAGATACCCCGGACGTATAGTTTTGATGAAAAAAAAATTTTTGAGTTTCAGTTCCAAGTATGGGGACCCCCAAAATGTATTGTTTTTTCTATTTTTATGTAAAAATCTTAATGCGGTTCACAAAATACATCTACTGACCAAATTTCAACAGTATAGCTCTTATGATTTCGGAAATAATTGGCTGTAACATACGGACGGACGGACAGACAGACAGACAGACTTGACGAATCTGTAAGGGTTCCGTTTTTTGCCATTTGGCTACGGAACCCTAAAAACTCTGATTTGATTTTACTGATTCTCAAACCCCCATTTACTCAAGCCTCTTATCACTGCTTACTCCTTAATTCATAGACATATGCAGCTATGTTCTGTCTGAAAAAAACTGATTGACAATGTGCAGATATGTTTATTCTAAAAAAAAGATGTGTAAATATTTATATACATTTTAATTTAAAAACTACCTACCTAATTTTCCGAAAAGATTTTTGACGAAGAAAAATTATCTAACTTTCCATTGAAGCTCCATTATAAGAATGAATTAATTTACACTACAGCACGCCTGTTATAAACAAACTCACGAATAAGTTTCAGAGCACGTTATTAAATTATTTTTCTATGTCTTGATCGTTCTAAAAGAAATTTGTGATAAAATAGATGATAAACAAGTCGGGAACCTTGAATAAAATATATAACGCAACGGTTTCCTGCCAAACGTCAGTGGAATTCAGAAATAGAACGGATAAAAAGGAACACGGTTGTTATTGACAACTGGAAATGTGCAATCGAAAATCCACTTCATTCACCAAAAGGGTTTTTTGAAAATATTTATCATAAACATCAAAAACTTGTAATGTCCGACTGCTGAGCTCGGATCTCCTTTCAGAGGGTAAGGCAATTCACACACTAGATACGCGCCCACGTGCGTAGGCGCGTGGCTGCAGATCACGCGCGCGGCGACGGAGAAGCAGATCTGCCTCTTCGAGCAGATTTTACCGCGCCTCCGCGCCTGACGGATTTGTACATGGCCCGCACCAAAGTTACTTTCCATTTGGTCGTCGTCGTCTGTATTCTTTGCATATCATATCCCAAATTGCTGGGCATTGTTAAATTTCGTATATAAATGTGTTTAGGCGATTCACACACTGGCGACGCGAACACGCGTGTAGGCGCGGGGCAGCCATTGCAGCCAATCCCGAATCTGCTAGCGGCACGCGCTCACGCGCCGTGGCGCGTGTTCGGTGTGTTGGACCTGGCGTGTTTTCTATACTAATCGATGTACTTGCATACAATATTAAAATCTGCCACTCCGCGCTAGTGCAATGCAGTGTGAGAATCGCCTTATTCATACCATACGCCGCCACGCTGGTCCAATACGGGTTGCGTTTCGTATCAAAGCGCTCTTTTAACAAAAGGCTGTTTACTATTAGAGTTATAAATTGTCCTAGATGACAGTTTATAACTCTAATATAATTATATCTAACTTCGAATAAAGTGTATTTCATAGGCATTTCATAATCGATTCCTTTAAAATCGACTAAAATTATGCGAAATCGCTAATTAATTATAAGATATTAACTATAAAATACAGTACATCGAGAAGCAAGTCGATTATTCAATGATGGCGACTACTATGTCTACAGATGAGATTTATAACAAGGAGTATCGAAGACTCAGGAGGCTGACAAGTGATCTGGCCATACGACAAGTATCTGTACGTATGTATGTGATGGTGAATTGTACTCACACTAACCTACTAAAAATTAGACCGTGTCCATAAGATTTTAGCATTAAGTCAAAATTTTCATTAAAAGTATGACTAACATCATGAATGAAAAGAATTTGCTATTGTTAACATTCCACCAAATGTCATCAGGGGTACACAAAAATAGTCGTATAAATATTAAAATTGTGGTGACTTCCACATTCAGCGCGACTTAAACATACAACAGCGCCATCTAGCGGAGAAACACTGAAATACGAAGAAAAACACGGAATGAACTAAACGGAGTAACTACTAATCCTGACTCGCGAAAGCGAAATTCTCGCGCCCATTAGCATATATACAACAACCCAACAACAACTGTTGGGCAGTGGCCCACCAGGCATGATCACCTCGCGAGGTGATCCTCCCTTTGTGTTGGAGGAACACGATACCCTCTACAAAGTTTCTTAGTACCTGAGTCGATTCTTAAATATCTTGCGCGATTATATTTGTTTCACTACAAAATGCATTAATAAATAAACTAATGTCTGTACTTGAAAAAGTTAAGGTAGAGCGCATTCAATACCGAAATGGTTGCATTATACCTATCACAATCATCATCATCATCATCATCATCATCAGTCTATCGCAGTCCACTGCTGGACATAGGCCTCTCCAATTGCACGCCACTCAGTTCGATCCTCGGCGACTCGCAATCAATCACAATCAATGATTGCTAATACTATCCTTACTAATATCACTAATATTATGTACATAAGAAGCTGTTTGTTAAGAGCTTCAACCAGTCAATTGATCATCGTTTTCAGACCCAAAAAGGATGATAAAGAGGGGAAAATTCCGTACCATAAAAAAACCAGTTAAAAACCTAGAAGAGCAAATCGGTCGGAACCTTTAAGATATGTGCTTAGCTTGTAACATAAAATTTGTGTGTATCGTAATATAAAATTCAAACTATTTTATTTATCTTCATATTACCATAACATTCATGTACTGCAAAATAGTAGACAGAAAATATAATTTTCCTTTTTTTCTATTTTCAGTCAGAATATGGCCTCACGGAAGAGCAAGTTGCAGGTAAAGTTACAAATTCTACTGTTCTGTTACTGCCACATATAGTTAATGATTATTATATCGAAGATATCCAATCAGATCTAGAACAAAGTGCTTCTCTTGGAGTTTTATTCTTAGACGACCAATAATATAATTATACCCATTTTTAAGAAGTGTTTGCTTCGTAAAAGCAATACAGAAAACGAATTGTCGTCTACGTTATTTCTGAATCTATGCAATATCCAAATTTCCAAGATATGAACGGAGGAAGCACCACCACTTTTCACCATGTAACATTATGTTATGTTATTACAATATATCGAAATTTGGCCAAAATATTAAAAACAATTTTTTTTTTACATTTTCATTCTATTTTTGATATATTCGCCTTTTTTTCCGACTATATAATTCTACTACTGTGTTGAATACTTCAAATGTTCTCATAAACTCACACTTTTTAAATTGCTTACTGTCCGACTAACTTCATTCGTTCCTCGAAGATGTTTGTCATTATATTGTCACTCTCTTAAGAAGTTCTATCTCTGTACCCTTTTCCAGAAACTAGTATATTGATAACTGTATTTTTATAATTTTCCTGTCGACTTTACAGAATTCAAGGAAGCGTTCATGCTCTTCGACAAAGACGAAGATGGTACCATTACGATGGCGGAGCTTGGCGTTGTGATGAGATCGCTTGGACAGAGGCCTTCAGGTATAGTATTTATTATGCTTGTATATACGCTTAGTGTAATATTTTTCTTAAATTCATAAGTGATATATGGTATAAGATTTTATTAATTGTTAGTTTTACTTCCTAAACAGCAAATATGTGATTCAAATTATAGTTCAATACATAAAAAGTAAATTTCTAGCATAGGGTAGGGGTAGTGTTAGGGAGTCGTAGAAAGTCGTAAAAATATCGTAATTAATAATAGAAAGTAATATGATGTAATTTGATGATTTATATTTTTTTTTACCCCGTAATTCGTATACATCGAATAGAATTGAGGGATAAGAGTTTTTTATGCAATTTTTCAATAATTACCAATTTATACATTACAAGTTTTGATAAACAAAAACTTATAGTCAAGATATAGTAGCTTAGTATCCTTACCCTCCTTAGAGTGCTACCCACCTACGTAACTGAGAGGGTTTCGATTTCTCTGCGAAACTTTATCCGAGACTTCTACTACTTCACTTAGACCTGAAATACACACCTCACTTCTAAATAAATAATATAGTTGTAATTCTATCTTTCTTAAGTATAAAATCCTCACCAGCTTCTGAAACGTGGCGAAAACTTTGTAGTGCTGTATTTGCTTAAAAGCTTTCAGTTATAGCTCAAACAAAAGTTGGAGAAAGAGGAAAAAGGCGCGAATAAGGCTAGATTATTTACAAACAGTATCATTTAAGAACGTAGAGTATCATCAAAGTCTTTAATTTCTATAAATACGAAATCTTTTACAATTTTTGAGCATAATAAAGCAGGTACTTTCTTTAACTATCAAGTCAAAAACTCCACAGCAGTTTGTAATTAACCCTTAATTACAAACTAATTTTTTTCGTTATGCGTGATGCTTTCAGGTTGCAAACAGCGTACCTTAAAATGCGTGAAAATAGAGATAATATTTAGTTTTTTCCTGGACTGATAAAAAAATCATCAATCAATCATCGTTTTTTTAAAAAGTAACTGATAAACGCTTTTTAAAATTGAGTTAATCGAATTGATTCATATGCATCAGAACACAGAATAGCAGCATCCCGCTAAAACAAAAATTAATGTCTCTAAAAAATTTTCGAAACATATCTAAACAAATTAAATATTCATCTCTTTAACTTTTCACGTCTTTACCATAATTTGCGAACCTTTCGAATTGAATATTGATTCTAGAAGTTTTAATAGAGGATTATTTATTGCCTGGATTCGGAGAGTTTGAAAGTAGGTCAAATCCCTGGATAATGAAGATATAACTGTTCCTGAGACAGAAAGTTTTGTAACATCTTCGGAGTATTTTTTCCGTCTCTTTTAAATTTATTCACTTATTATTTTGATTGCACACAATAAGAATCACGGATTAAGTGAATAATATTATAATTTTATTCAACTCAATTATTATTTTTTTGGTAAAATAACATAGTACCAACTAATACTACTCAGTGAAAAAAAAAAGAATATTTTTCGTTCAAAACAAAAAGAGCATGATTTGCCCTGGTATGGAACATGTCTGAAAGACCGCGGCCCGGATGTTGTATGTTTGACAGTTGAACAAAATCAACGCGAGAACTTTCATTGCGGTATTCAGAATTTAATAGTTAATAGTTTGTTCTGTTTTTGTTAGATGGACCTAAAGTCTGTTTTTGTTTCATGCTATGTTAAAGGAGCCACAAACTATTTTTGAGTGATTCTTGTTCATTACATTACATTTGTGAGTGATCGACTCCATAAATTTATAAGGAAAATAGTGGACACTTATTGCTTCACGAATGACAAACTATTCAGTGATATCAGAGCGTTGACATTTGCATACATGTGTAATGCAATATGTTGATTAATACGAATCCCGAACTAGTTACATAGTGTGGGTTAGTACAAGTTCTAACCTGTACTACGGTAATTTAGACAGCTGATACTGCAACTGATTAGCGTACTTTTATGTATTATCATATACAAAAATATCAGCTAGAGGTGGACTCTCTGTTCCTTCACTTTCACAATACCATAGGACGGTTACCTAACACGACCGTTTAAGGGTTTTAGGTCCCGAACTTCGGAATGTTATTACGTATTTATATTATCAGAATACTCAATAACACTTTTAAAGCTACCAGGACTCGAACCAAAGACCTCTCGATCGACAGTCCCATAGGCTCACCACTAGACTATCGAACACTCAAGTACAGGTCAAATTACAGAGTGAATCTGTGTATAATACAGGGTGGACCAAAATTTCGTTTAATTTTGAATCGGTAGCTGCGACGAGCAGCGATGGCGGGTGGGGCAGAGGGGCATTGAAAAACCGCAAATTGGCAAAACCGGCCAATGAGAATTCATTACCATATCGTCGTTTAGTGATAAAGAACGTGCGTTCTGTGTACTACCATTACTCTAGCCCAACGAAAACTTTGCGCTCATTACAACAAATCTAAATCGATTCAATTAATTTGGATTAAGTACAGAATTTGAGGAGACAGGTTCAACAATTAAACAATCCGGTGACCTAGAACATCAAAAGATCCCGAAAACGTTAAACGTGTAAGAGCGTCTATTCGTGAAAATACTGGACTCTCTACTTGGAAGCGTTCTATCGCCTTAGGCATGTCCAGAACATCCTTGATTTGTATTCTTCACAAAGATTTACATTTATATCCGTACAAAACTGAAAGGGTACAGGAACTAAAGCCCCAAGATCACCAAGGAAATGCTGTAACAGTGAATACAAAGCGGTACATTACCTTGCTCCGTATTAATTTTTAACAGCGCTACAGGATTTCGATGGTTTTAATCAATGATCGTGGTTTCAGCAAGATAGGGCAATAGGCCACACTTCCAAAGACTCATTAAGTTCACGAATTTTTGTACAAAAAGAGATATCCAATAGAGGCGTTATTAACCTCGGGCCACCTCGTAGCCCGGACTCATCCTCAATGGACTTCTTTCTTTGGGGATACCTTAAAAGCAAAGTTTTCAATAGCAACCCAGAATACCTAGAGGAATTAAAGTAAAATATTCGAGAGGAAAACATTTCACGAAACACAACATTGAAAATTTTCGCTCCAGGTTGCAGGAGTGACAAAATAGTCAAGGATCACATATGGATGATGTGATTTGTAAAAAATAAAATTTGTGTACTTTAATATCAAATAAACCGTTTTTCTCTCACATAGCTACTTTCTTTTAAATCATCATTTGAAATTTAAAGGAACTTTTGGTCCACCCTGTACAATAAATAGAAATACATTGAATCTCTAACTCTATAGCAATAAGAGCAATAACTAAAGCCTAAATCATCAAAAATTTAACGAGCTTTTAAGTAAATAAATAATAAATATAAATAATAAATATTTGGACAACTTACACACAACATCATCTAGTCCCAAAGTAAGCAGAGCTTGTGTTATGGGTACTAAACAACTGATATAAATACATAAACATACCTTTTTTTTTGTAAATATACACATATTATACATAGAAAAACACCCAGACTCCGAAACAAATATTTGTGGATTACACAAATATTTGGTCTGACCCGGGAATCAAACCCGAGACCTCTTGATCAGCAGCCGCATACGCTAACCACTAGACCAACAAGGCAGTCAAGTCAAAAGTAGTAGTTAATAGGCAGGTATTTTCTTTTTAAACTAAATACATCAAATTTTATCTATCTCATTTTGAACTTTAGACGCATCTATGTAAGGTTTATATTTAGCGAGATATTAACTACTGTAAACTGCATACTACAGTGACGAACTGTCATATTTATTAGCTATCTTAGTGGCATACTACCTAAATATTATGATTTCTTTCTCATAAATCAAACAATGACCTGGGAATTTATAAACAATAGTTTAACTAATAATCTGATTGAAAGTATATATTTATATTGTTTAAAAAGCTATTTAGAACAATGTCACATTGCATGCATGTATTGATGCCAAAACTGTGACAATATTTATCTTACAAAAGTAGGTAGTCGGTAGAGTGCGCAACATTAAACAACATGTGTATGATAATGTTCTATATATAAAGAGAAATACAATTTAAAATTAACAAAAAGAACTTGCAGGCCCCGGCGAGATTCGAACTCACGATCTCCTGTTTACTAGACAGGCGCTTTAACCAACTAAGCCACGGCGCCGCTGACAGCGATGGCTGAATTTTTTATCTGGATTGTAAACTTTATTTATAAGTATAAAAGTGATGTAGGCACTAGTGATGTAACCATCAAAACCCATCACTCATCAATAGTTTATTATAATCATAGCATAAGTGATACTTGCAGTACATAAAAACTATGATTACTTGAATTGAACACATGAATTACTTGTCTAAGAAGTCACTAAGTGCTGTCAATTTTCATCTCTTTTTTTATTATTATAATTGATATTTTATTATATTTTATATTTTCTCAGAAAACCAACCTAAAATGACAGCATTCGTGCTATCTTGTTTCGTTAGTGAGTGTGAGACAGATTCATATTCTAAAGCCAGGTTCGAATCATCTACAAAATACCAAATAATCATAAAGTAAGATTATTGTAATACACATTGTTATCTGAACAACACAGTTTTATTTCGATACGAAAATTAGAAGTAGATTTTAATCGACTTCCATGATTATTATACTCAATTAGTTATTTACTTCGATATCGCCCACTACCTGAGTTGTACAGATATGATATCAGTTGCCCCTTATTAGGGTTCCCTATCCAAATGGCAAAAAAGGGAACCCTTAAAGATTCGTCATGTCTGTCTGTATGTCTGTACGTCCGTATGTCACAGCCACATTTTTCCGAAACTATAAGATCTATACTGTTGCTTTATACTACTGAAACTTAGTCAGTAGATGTATTCTGCAAACCGCATTAATATTTTTACACGAAAATAGAAAAAAAAAACAATAAATTTTGGGGATTCCCCATACTTAGAACTGAAACTCAAAAAATTTTTTTTTCATCAAACCCATATGTGGGAGATTATCTATGGATAGGTCTTCAAAAATGATATTGAGGTTTCTAATATCATTTTTTTTCTAAACTGAATAGTTTGCGAGAGAGGCACTTCTAAAGTGGTAAAATGTTAACTTCTAAAAAAGAGAATACGATAAAACGAAAAAAAAAATGATGTACATTACCATGCAAACTTCCACCGAAAATTAGTTCGAACGAGGTCTTGTAAGTAGTTTTTTTGAATACGTCATAAATCGTAAAACGCAATTTACCTTACATTCAATCAATACACTAGGTACTATAAAGCCGGGAACCAGGTGTACCCTTAGAATGAATGAACATATTAGTTGCCTGTAGTAGATAAAAATCGAATTGTAGCCATTTTTAGTTGACATTTTAGTTGAGTTAAAAATCGTAAACCCTACTTTGGGAAAAAGTTCGGGTGAACGTTGAGTTCTCTTGAAATAAAACTAATAAAATAGTCCTAAATATAGCAAAGGAAAATTTAATTTGGAGACAAGGGATACACGTAAAGACAAGATAAAGTACTGTATTTTCGACCTTTTACGTAAGAAGTGGCAATACTTGCCAACTTATGAGCAACTATCGAAAGCGTGGATAGTACGCAGTCAAATGAACTTTGATCAATCATTCTAATTTGAACTTTAATCATGGTTTGTAATCGTCATAACACGGCGCATGTTTCTTGAGAGGCGAGGTGCGCCGCGGTGCCCCTAAGGCGATTCACACACTGGCGACGCGCACAGGCGCGTAGGCGCGGGGCAGCAGATCCCGCGCTCGGCGGCGGAGGAGCAGATCTGCGCCTCCGCCCCTGACGGCTTTGTACGCGGCCCGCACCAAACTAAAGGTTACTTTCCATTTGGTCGTCGTCGTCTGAATTCTTTGCATTTCATATACCAAATTGCTAGGCATTTTGGGCTTTTTGGTGTGTAGG
The DNA here is from genome assembly GCA_932526445.1 of Phragmatobia fuliginosa. Lineage (NCBI taxonomy): Eukaryota > Metazoa > Arthropoda > Insecta > Lepidoptera > Erebidae > Phragmatobia > Phragmatobia fuliginosa. The sequence goes on from OW052067.1 coordinate 18,093,033, forward strand.
ACCTGGCGTATTTTCTATACTAATCGATGTACTTGCATACAATATTAAAATCTGCCACTCCGCGCTACGCTGCGAACTTGTGCATTGCACACCCTGCACTGTAGATAAAGATGCCACTGTAGTGAACATCTATCAAAACTTGTTCAAGTATGAGGTATAGGCACACTTGTGATTTATGTATTAATGTAGAAGATAAGTCGTCTTTAAGGCTGACTGAATGAAAACGAAGTGTTTCTAAGAAACATTGATAACAGGTTTTCGAAGTTTGGACCATGTTGTTTATAACTTTAATATCACTAAATATTATGAAACGAAGTCTTCTGCCGCGTCTGTCTTTGTTCACGATAAGCTTAAAAACTACGGCACTGATTTTCGTGCTATTTTCAGCAATGAATAGACTGATTCTCGAGGAAGGTTTAAGTATGAATTTGTCAAGTTTAAAATGTTTTTGAAATACCTATAACTACACGTACAATCCCAGGGTGGCTAGGTGGTATATGCAATTGTGTTATGTAGAACGATGACTATTTCTGAAATAATTGTACCTCTAAATAAACAATGTGACCAATTTATCGTTATTTGCAGACGAAAGCGATATTTTCACAAATTATTTTCCCATTTTATTCATTTCTCAAGATTTGACGTAAGAATTTTCCAAGTCCTTATACTTGCTGCTTATTGAAATCTACAGAAAAGTTTTCCAACTCCTCTAAGATTCTGTACTAATAATCTGTCGGAAACCAAAATTCATTCGTAATCGAATTCTCTTTCCATTAGCTGAGGTTGGATAATTGCCAAATAACTATGTCGTGTTTCATCTTTAGAAATTAAAATAGCTACATCTTTTAACGTGACATTAGGTGTTTACGACAAGAGTACTACAGCCGTTAAATACCAGTCACTTTGGTTGAGTTCCGACTGTTTTGACTGCGGTTTATCTGTTATATTAGGAATTGAAGAGTTAAGCCAGGCGTAAGCGTCACCTTTGGCGATCTTAGCCGAAAATTGGATGGTAATTGATTGCAACAGATGTTTCTGTCGTGTTATTATGAGCATTTAATTGCCTTGCCAAATAGTGTCTACAATATTATAGTAATTTATTAATGTGTAAAACATCCAACGGCAATATTATGTAGCCACAACGTGTGTTGCCGCACGCGCACACTTATCAGAGCGAACGCGTCGAAAGAGCCGAACGAAACGAATTTTAGAATTCTTTATATGAAATCTCATGAAACCTCGCACACGCACACACGTCGAATCGTCCGCATCTGGAAGAACCCCAGAAATCCTAGACGAATTCGGATTATTTGAATGATTTCTTCGACGCGGTCGATGCTTTCGGGGTGGTTTATTCGTATGGTGCGGATAAGTGTGCGAGGCCTCCTTGACTTCGATTCGTTCGACGCGTTCGGCTCCAATAAGTGTGCGTTCACCATAACCCTCTCCTGAGAGGAGATCCGAGCCCAGCGTGGGACTTTGTGGGTTGTTGATGATAATTGTGATTTTACGTATCAAAACTAGCCGGAAAATACGTTTATATGGTGCACGATATTATATGGTAAAACATTCTAGGATGTGCTTCTTTTAATTGACATTAGCCTGCGCGGTTAGCCTAGTGGTTTAAGCGGTATTTGAGAGTTTGCTTGGAGATGGTGGAAGCGCTCGGAGGGGTCCAGAAGGAGATTTGTTCCCTGGACTCCTCCTAAAATTGAGGCGCAAAGAGATTTAAAAAGAAGTGGTTTGAGCAGTCGTCACCTCGTTTTATCTATTATCCATTGCGCCAAGTGTCGTGGGTTCAAATCCACTCAGAACGATAATATCTGGATCATACTTCGTGTGATCCAGAAATTATTGTTCTGAGTCTGGGTTTTCTATTTGTGCGTTGCATCTATGTTTGTAAAGTCCCCCGCGATACAGGATGCATATTCCAAACGTGGGCGTTGACTTTTTTTTAATAAAATAAAATAACCCGACTGTAAATATTGCACGTAATTATTACTTTTTGACTACTGCGTTTCATAATGTATCGTTTACGGTTTTATTATATATTAACGAATCAACCTGTGAGCAGGACCAGTGCAATATTTTCGAAACATCAGCCATTTCAAAGGTTGTATTTAATTAATTTTTTTGTTTCTACGCTTTTTACCGTGTGTGGGATTCCCGGAGGAACCGTTCTACCCACTAAATCCCGCGACGGCCTACCTCGGCAGTTGCAAGGAAAGAAGGAAGGTTGTCCCCCCTGCCGCACCCCACGACTGATAACTATAATGTGCACATTTTAAAAAAAAATATAACTAATATGTTCCATGACGTAATTCTTTCAAATGGAAATTAAAATGAATGGACATGTTATTCCCCAACCTGCTGATTACGTATATATGTACTAGAATATCTGTACTTGCCTGCCAAAAAGTAAAACAGCTATTCATCTAAAAACTGCTTTGTGTGAGTTATTCGTGTATGTGTTGCCCGTAAAATACAAAGTAGTCACGTACGAGACAGTTTTGATGTAATTTACTGCGGTGGTAAGATAATATCTTGTTTTTCGGGTAAAATTGGTATATTCCTTTGTTTTGGAAAGAAGAAAGATAAAAAAAATGCGAATTGAACAAGAAAATGTGTCACAATTTCTTAAAAACATTACATAAATAACTTTTTGGATCTGTTCTAAGCAAAACATGTACCTACTTATCTGCATTTACTCTTACTCACTTAAGCAGCTGATGACGTAAGCAGTAGCTTAAGCTAATCTATAATACCGCGAGTAATACCACGGGACACATCTAGTATTACTTACAATAGAACTCTATTGATCCCAAAACCTCATTGCATTGATTTCGTTTTCATTTTCTTTTCTAGCCCTTTACCTCAGGTCACGGTTACGGTATTTATAAAATGACCATGAACGGTTCTGCTGTATTATAGAAATTTATATGACAATTATCATACTGTATCATACTGTATCATACTGTATCATACTGTATCATACTGTATCATACTGATTCATACTGTATCATACTGTATCATACTGTATCATACTGTATCATACTGTATCATACTGTATCATACTGTATCATACTGTATCATACTGTATCATACAGTATCATACAGTATCATACTGTATCATACTGTATCATACTGTATAAAATTGATTGTATCCAAATGAGATTTATTATCACTAGAGTAGACTTATAGCTTGTTATTCTATCATCTCTATTTCTATTCTGAAATATCATAAGACACAAATACTACACACAAAAGAACACACACATCATCATCATCAACAGCCTATAACAGTCCACTGCTGGACATAGGTCTCTCCTTTGAAAGGAGTTTTGGCCTACTATACTACGCTGGCCAGACGAGTTGCTAAAGGGTTTGTTTCAAGTTTTCCTTCACTTGGCAGTGATGTTAGCTGCTTATTTTGTTCCTTTAGTCGTCTCTTACGACACCCATGGAATGGATAGGGGTGGTGACACTTTGTATTCTGAATCCGTCGCTACACCGACGAAAACAACACACACATATAAACAATTATTATTATAAGTGTAATAATACTAAAGGATATAAATGCAGATGGGGCTGCGTGGTTCTGCTAGTATTATATAAGAACTAAATATTAATGTAATACTACAGCTATGTTCGAACCTATTCGGTTAATCCGCCCTTTTTTTCTTCATTTAAAATTACCTTCTTTACATATTTCAGTTATGATATAATGAAAATTACATTGGTTAGTTTGACATTAACTCTTCCTACATTGCGCAGTTCCTATGATATATTGAGTAATGTAAAGCAACGTCTGTTAGAATAATGTACAAACAAAGTCTTTATATCGATAACAAAAATCTTGATCCAAAGAAAACACGGTAAAATACATACCAAATAATAATACAATTAAATGAAATGTCGAGAATCAAACCATTTAAAAAATTGTCAAAGAAAATATTGCTTCTGGTCAAACTCTAAATAAATTATAATGACATGTTTCAGAAACTGAGCTACGAGACATGGTGAAGGAAGTAGACCAAGATGGCAATGGCACAATCGAGTTCAACGAGTTCCTCCAAATGATGTCCAAGAAGATGCGTGGATCTGATGGGGAAGACGAACTAAGAGAGGCTTTCAGGTACCTTATTAAAATAGTATGACTGTGGAGGAAGGGGTGTCATGTCCCTCTAACATAAAAGGAGAATTCTCTGACCAGACGAGGCGATAATGTCTGGCGAGCCATTGGAAAGTTGTTGAATATAGGCTAATCTTCTTGAATATAGGTAAACTTCTATATCGCAATACAGGATTAGTAGTTAATCTGTAGTTTGTTACTGTGTAGTTCGGTGTATGTTCAATAGAGGGCACTGTATTATATTTTTCGTTCACTGTACGTGAAAGTCGCCACAATGACAAATATGGAAAACAAAAGTTTTTGCAGTCTACGTATGTTTCTATGTTTCACCATAGCATCTAAAGTACTGAATTTAAATATATTAACTTCGTTTTATAGTTTTTGGTTTGGGTAATTTCCTAAATAATAATATTCAAGAAGAAGTTATTCGACAGAGAACCAATATATAAACGACTTCTAAAGGAGAATCTGTAAAATCTGAAGTCGGTAACTTATGTTAAAATAAATAATAATAAAAATAGTGCATTGCTGAAAGACAGTGGTTGACAGTGTTTTGGAGAGTCGTTTAGCAGTGGCCTTCGAAAGACTGTTGATGATAGTAGGTCTAGATGTTAACCATATTGAATGGTCAGCTAGTACTTACAGTTAATTGGAGTGAGTGCACGAATGGCGTGGACATAAGCAGTTGTAGCACTACGCCGCTATCTAATTCGGGTTTAGAGGTTTCAAACACATTACAACAGTTTGTGTGATCCACATTTTTTTGTTCTGAATCTGAGTAGATATTCTTTTTGTCTGTTTCAAGTTTTTTTAAAGCCACCCGCGAAACCAGTGATAATCTTAATGTGGGAGTTTCTAAAAAAAGTTTATGAGTCACACGTTCAACACCGGTTTTAATAATATTTCCAGGGTATTTGACAAGAACAACGATGGACTGATATCTTCCGTGGAACTCCGCCATGTGATGACCAACTTAGGCGAGCGGCTGAGCGAGGAGGAAGTCGACGACATGATCCGCGAGGCAGACCTTGATGGTGACGGCATGGTCAACTACGACGGTTAGTATCTTTCATTGTTTATTGTTTCATTGTTATGTGATGTGAGTTGAATAGCTGATAGGTACTTTTTTCTTGTAATTTCTTTCCATTCGTAATGCGATTATTTTATAATAGTAAAATTAATGATGTGGATGATTCACTGAGACTTAAATGCAATATCATACCTTAGAAACAGGTATTTTTAATATTTACGGATACTAAAATATCATTGATTCTCGCGGCCTTCTCGAGTACCACACGAAATCAGCGTGTTTTTACTACCTATAAGGAGTGTAATAGGTAGTATGTTTGTAATATATATGATATTATATTAATGTAAAGCTACAACATTGATAATGAAAAACATCTTCATGTTTACCTCGTTTCTAAGGAGAGGCCCATGTTCAGCAGTGAACAGTGCAAGGCGTCATAGTGACGAAGAAAGTGGTAGTTTACTATGAAGTAGCAAAACAGATTTCTTTTATCAGTTTTTATCGTTTACTTCAAGAAATCAACAACGCCACACGGCTAAAACCACACGGTGTGACCCTCTCTGCGCCTTTGTATTGGAAGGAGTCCAGGGAGGGGATTTCCTTCTGGACTCCAACCGGCGCCTGCCCGCACTGTTGCGGGCACCATCTCAATATTTACTCTCTAATTAGGCAACGTCCGGTCACACGCGGACGTCGCCCCCTCGCGGTTGGCCTCTACTGCGGACGGACGGGAAACCCGTCCCGCCCATCCGCGGCCACTCTCAGGGCGGCATGAGACGCAGGTATGCGCGCCTCCGCCGCCCGGGGCGCCGGCGGCGGATCGGGTCCGATTGGATGGCATCCTCCCGGGCCTTCTCCGCCACCTCCTTCTGCAAGATTACGTCCTCGCAGAAGGTTGCGACCGCGGTAAAACAACTGTCGCTGCCGGCCATCGATCTTATGACGGCCGGCAGCGAGAGATCCCCTCCGATGACTGCAGTGAGGACCCGGCGCTGCGCCGCCCAAGCGGGGCAGACCGCCAGCGTGTGCTGGGCCGTGTCCTCACTGCAGTCGCAGTGGTGGCAGGCGGGACTCGGTTCCCTCCTAGCGACCGAGTGCAGGTACTTTCCGAAGCAACCGTGCCCGGAAAGTACCTGCGTCAGCCGGAAGGAAAGGGTCCCGTGCTGCCGCCCTGCCCACTCCTCGAGGACCGGCTGAAGAGCCTCCACGGCGGCGAAGCCAGCGCGTGGGGTCTCCAGCCGGAGCGACCATCTCAGCATGGTGGCTCGGCGAGCGGCTTCGCGCCACTCGCGCACGTCCTCGGGCGGAGGGCGAAATCCGCTCTCCGCCCGGAAGTCAGCCACTCGCCGATAAACTTCGGCGAGCACTTCCGCCTCCAAATCCCACGGGGGTGTTCCGGCCAAGGCACACGCCGCCTCTGTGGACACGGTGCGGTATCCGCGTATGGCTCTGACCGCCAGTATCCGCTGGGGGCGCCAGAGGCGCGCCCTGTTCTGGGCGGACAGAGCCGCCGCCCACACCGGTGCACCGTAAAGTGCCATCGACCGGACAACCCCCGTGTACAGCTGCCTAGTGGGGACACTGGCCCCGCCCAAATTGGGCAGAAGTCGCCCTAGGGCGGAGGCAGTGCCCACCAGCTTAGGACCAAGCTGTCGGAAGTGCTCATCGAAGAGCCACCTACCGTCGAGGACCAGACCCAGGTACCTCATCTGGGCCCGGACCGGTACGAGGACCGAGTTGACCTCGATCGAGGCGCCGGCGGGCGGACCACGACGGGGCCCATGAAATAGTAGGGCCTCCGTCTTGTCCAGGGCCACCCGCAGACCCAGCGCCTCGATGCGCCCGACCACCCGGGAGACTCCTGTGGTGGCCAGGCGCGCCGCCTCCTCAAAGTTTGCCCCCCGGGCCGTGACCAGGGTGTCGTCTGCGTAACAGATTACACCCAGCCCGGGGGGGAGACGACCTCGTAGGGCCCAGTCGTATCCCATGTTCCACAGGAGTGGTCCTAGGACAGACCCCTGCGAAATCAACAACGCCAATGTAACGAGGTGGTGTTCTAGGTGTTAACTTTCCTGTGCGAGACCTAGAAAGACCCCGTCACAAAAAAAAATATAAATCTGTCTGGGGATAAAGGTATTAGAAATAAGTTTGACACTAGTTAGGTTTTAACATTTATATTCTCCTTTACTTAACACTATGAATATTACTTTCTTCTTACTATCGCGAAAATTAAATTCTCGCACCGATTAGCATATATACAACATCCCAACATTGATGTTGAAACCTGGTGGGCTACTGCCCAACGGTCAACCGTTGGGCAGTAGCCCACCTGGCATGATCACCTTACGTGGTTGGAGGATCCTCCCTTTATGTTGCAGAGACACGACACCCGTTCCTCCGCAAATTTAAGGGTTTTGAAGTTAAATTACATGCGTGGCTAGTAGATCATAGTTTTTATATCAACAAGGAGTTTCTTCAGTACACTAGTGAAAATTTTGCATGCTAATATATTAGCGAAACATGTATAGTGCACTAAAAATTATAACATGTATCTTTAATGTATAAGGCAACAATGTTTAAGGCAAATAAATATATTTTTTATTATTAAAAAAAATATAATGTGTTTGTATAATAAATTAAATAAATGTTGTTAATTGCAGAGTTCGTCACAATATTGACTTCGAAAAACTAGTATGCAGAGTCAAGGCCGAAGAGATATGTTCCCGGAAGCCAGTGCCCTTATTCGTACTTAACAAAGTACGGGGGAAAAGAAACTCTAATCTAATTGTAATAAACTTACAGACGTATCGACGTGAAATACTTTAATAGTACGCGCTTGGTGGCAGTGTATACGTACCATTGTTTTGTTAGATGGAAAAAATGTTGTTGCAATTACATTGTGGCAGAAAAGTTGCAACTTCGACTTTTTTCATAGCTGTAGTACTGAATTAAGTCAGTGGGTTAGCTTCTATCTGTTTTTTTATCTGTGTGCGAAATACAAATGCAAAGAAGCTCTAAAGGACAGCTTGTGAGTTAGATTTATATTAATATGCTTAAAAGCTATCTTCTATATTAACGCAGACTGAAAACAAGCCTTTGAAATTGAAAAGCGTCATCGCCATATCATACGTGTTTGAATGGTCTTTAGAACTTTGCGTTTTGTAAAGCTAAATAATATTTGTTAAAATTAAATCCGGGAAAAAATAGCTTATTGCGAAATTGTTAGAGAGAATTGTAAAAGACGTATTTGATGTTCTAGATAGAGCGGATATTTTTATTTATTCATAGATATTGTAACTTCTATAACGATGGTTAAAATTGTTAAAATAACCGAATGTAACGTTAACTAAGGAAAACGTTTCTTTTATAAAGTCATGCCGCAAAACATCAAAGCTAGACTAGCTCTTATTAGGTATTTGAAAGCTTACACAGTAAACTAAAAGATCCATCATGTTATTAAAAGCTCTGTAAATACCATACACTTAGTCTTTTTGTTAAGTATGTAATTAAATCTACAGAATAGTAGAAATATGTACTAATGTCGCTTGATTGGCTGTACACACATCTTATATATCTTAGATAACATCAGATACATCAGAAGTGGGATAAAGACACTCATTGATATTAAAACATCAGTGATAATGTAAAAAATGAGGTTACAGTCTAAGAGAGCAATGTTAGCCTCACGGCCGTTGTAAGTGATATTACAAATTTCGACACTGCAAAGGTTCTATCGAGCGTGCCCTTAAGGTACAGCTTTCATCATAAATATCATTCATATAAATTAACCACAATTTCATAATGTATCTACTTTATATACAATATAAAATAAAAAATATTATCATTGTATACTATTGTGGAATGTACAAGTATATATCATGATTAGAAGCTGTTCAAGTGTGTTTATTGTATTTATAATTTATACCGCTTTTATTGTGCTGATATTATTACCATTCTGATATTATTACCATGTGTGCACTAAATTTAATTATATATAAATAACGACTGTTTAAAAGTAATGTTTAATTTATAAATTATAATTTGAACTTAAATATTAATTTCATTAAATATTATTATTAAAATATAAATGAATTTTTAATTGACGATGAACGGAAAGCAGGGTTCACTGCGAATATTAATTATCATTTCATTTTTTTACAGCTTTGTGTGCGTGTGAGGCATCATATGAATATATAGATCTAATAAGTAAAAGAACATGAATATTATATTAAGGATTCATTACACTTAAAATAGTATAAATAAATAATCGTTGTATCCGTGTTATGCTTTTGTGACTTATATGGTGTAATGAGTCTTTAAACAACGTCAATAGAAAGTAATTTACAATTTAGAAAAAAATAGATGAAATAGTGTCTACAATGTACCCTGTAACAGTAAATAATAGTTCATAAACAAATATTCGGTTGTGTGAACAAAAGTTTTTGTAAAAACAATTTAAATACCCAAAATATCTAGAATCGTACCTATACACGTTCTATGAATATGTGTAGTTAGATTTAGAAGTGTTGATAGGTCCGCTGCAAGATTTTCGTTAGTCTTCCAAGAAGTGGAGGTTGACTGAACAAAATAATGAGCCAAATATTAACAGAGTTCATTAATGTTACGTGGAATCGAAAATAATATTACATTTATAGTTCTAGCGTCGTAATGCTAAGATGAGTTTTTTATTCGAATGTAAATTTAATTAAAAAATAAATAATAAATTTTACCAAAATCATGCAAAAAGGGTACTTATAAAATATATTTAAAGAAATAATGAAAATTTGTACATTTTGCTAAGCTCATAAAGACTAATAAAAAATTAAAGGAAGCATTTGAAATTAAGATCATTGTATTCATACCCTGTTTTACTTTATAATGATGATGGTAAAAATGCGAAATATTTTCAAATAAGTTTTTAATAGTGGTAATTTTAGATTCATCGGTAAATGTTTACCACAAAAAAAAACATGTAGATATTCGAAAGCTCCTTGAAAATAATGACTTGCATACTCGGAATTCTTTCCAAAGGGCTTTAGATTAAGAATACCTAACGGGATAACTAGAATATGTTGTAGGTAGAAAGGAAGGAAAGGCACCAATCCACGTCTCAGTTCCCATAAATATTGCAAGATAAATAGTCAGGGCTATTTAAAAAATTGACAGAGATCCCATATTTTCGATGATATTGATGATGAAATATCAATAATATAATTTTATTTATTATTTTAACACATATTATTTTATTTTCGCCCTTTTGCAAAGGGTTTCAATGCTTTATTTTCAAATTTTATACAAGTTCTTCTGCTTAGAATTGTTTGAAAATAAACTACTCGTCACAAATAAATATTTATATAAATAATATAAATTAAAATATAATACTGCAAAACACCTAGTTATATGATTAAAATATAATATGTATTTATTGCAAATAAACGCTTCATATTTACGATTCATAAAATAGGTATATTATACAAAATTATTAACAGATTATAAATCATTTTATGACAATAAAATTTAAAATATCAGTTATAAAGTTACGTCAATTTAAAATTTTAATATTTTAAATTAATTTCATTTGAAGAAAATAAGGGGAGATTTCAAAAATCCTATTTTAAAATTACAGACATGATATACCTATTTACAAAATGTACTAAATATTTTATTATTTATGTAATGTATTTTAAAATTGTAAAAATAGTACAAATTGTTTAACAATTATACATTCATAACTAATTATACATTATTTAAATGACAACAGTAATTATATTTTTAGTATAAAATACTGATATTATTAAATATTTCCACATCATATCGTGTTATTATATTATATTTTTCTAGTAAGACATTCAGTGACAAAAATAATAATTAATAATGTATTGTGTGATTATTTTATATATATACAATGTATTTAGGTTAGTCTAGTCTGTTTAAACATTAATATACATTTTCATACATCATAATTAAACAATATACTTATAGTGCATTAAAATCATATTGTAAATTAAATCAATATGTATTTGTCGCAGCCAACTAGCTTTATTAGTCGTTCAATCAACAGCCTAGTCTTTATCAATTAGGCGATTCACACACTGCCCCGGGCTCCGTCGCGTAGCGCGGAGTGGCAGATTTTAATATTGTAAGCAAGTACATCGATTAGTATAGAAAACAGGTCCAACACACCAAAAACGCGCAACGACGCGTGAGCGCGTGCCGCTAGCAGATTCGGGATCTGCTGCCCCGCGCCTACGCGCGTGGGCGCGTCGCCAGTGTGTGAATCGTCTTACTATCACAACTCAGACTAAAATCTGATTTTTAGGCTAGGTTAGGTTTTTAGGATATAAATAATATACATACACCTTTGTACTAAACAGCGCTTTGCAATCAATTCCTACCGGTATGCTACACAGACTAAAATTTGGCTTTTCGGTTAGTATTTTAAGCTATTGTATAGCTTTTATCGCGGGCTTTGAGCGCGGCGACCGAGTCAAGAAATTCCGTAACGAAAAAACCTAACACCCTAAAAAGGGATTGAGAATATGATTCTAACTGCAGTGCGACAAGGATGTGGCGGCTCCGTGCTATATATTGGCTAATGGCCGGTGGCGGCAGGCTGCCGCCTGCCGCCACCGGCCATTATCCGTTGCATTGACAACACAGTCATCCTAGATTCTTCTACCATGCTTTTCTATAATCCTATTGTATAAAAACGAACTACAAAATATATAATTGTTATCTACTTCACACAATACATACACACAAGCGTCCGAGTCCTCCAGTAGCGTCTATTGAATCTTAGTGTTTTTTTATTCTATACATATGCTCATATTACTATTATGTTCTCTGTTTAGTTGTCATTGTCTTTCGGTTAATAGGATAATTATATTGTTTAGCAATAATATTATCAGAACGTATGTTGGTAAAAAGGCAGTGTATACTTATTGTTCTGTAAACTTGAATTTATATCAAAGAAAAAATACTGCCTAAATAAAAAATAAATAAATATAATTGCATAAGTTGATAAAAAATGCTATGCAAAATAGCTTTACCGCGGCAGTCCCCGAGTGCAACACGACTTTTTATACTTAAGAATAGACGCCTCAGTAGAAGCTAGGCTGTTGAGTACGGCTAATTAAACTTGTTGGCGGCGACATATACATAATAATTTAATTTGAAATTAATATAAATTTGATTTTATTGCGTTTAAAGCCTAATAAAGACGTGTTAATTACATTAAATAGATCCTGATGTTGGTAACAGAACTGGAAATACACCAGTTTTGTTTAAATAATATATAAAAAACGTATTGAATGTATAAAAGTTATGTAAATGCCAGTTAGATATTTGATGTAATTAGATGAATATACAAGCTTCATATGAAACAAGAGGGATTTTAATAAAATTGATATGTGACGTCACGCATTTTTATTATACCTGTTTATACAATATTATTCAGCTGACGAGTTTGTTTGTTTTTGTTAAACAGCAATCTCAAAAACTTCTAGCCCGATTAGAAAAATGTTACATATTTTTATCACCACGCTGCGGCTAAAAGAGCTGAATATTTATAAAAATAGAAAAATATAGAAACATCGTATTAAAAGTATAAATCGCATGCACTGAGAAAAAAAATTGGGTTATATGCAATGTTGCTGATAAATATATACCTTTAAGGATAATTAACTACATAACCTATGAACTAATTCTTCCCAAATATAATTGAAATAAATTTCTTTTTATGCTAGTAATCATCACTTCAATCTGCAAATATTATATTGCAACATTAATCGTGGAAAATTCGACCTCTTCGTATAAAAATTGCAATTGTAAAACTTGTAAATTATCAGAACACGGGTTAGGCATTAAAATGAAAATTATGTCTAGATTCGATACAGCATGAGGCTTCGTAATTAATTTACTGCAGAATATTCATATTTTAAATAATATGTGCAATTATATGCGGTAATAACTATTATATTTAATTTAACCTTCACTGACACCAATTTCACAGGATCTAATATTATTCGTCGTGTCGGTTGACGAGCCTCTTAAAAGAAGCACTGATTGTGCCAGCCTCCGGTAAGGCATTCCACAGGCGTGCAGCTTACACTGTGAAGGATTTATCAGTGAAAGCTGTGGAGTGTGTTCAAATTTCCAAAGTTTGATTTTCCGATGACCTTAAGAATTGTGTGTATGTAGTCATGAATAAGGGTAAATCTTTTTTTCAAATAGGTGGGAGTTGTAGTGTTAACTAAAACATTGTATAGTAGGGAGAGGATATGAATATTCCGGCGAAATCGAATTGGGAGCCTTGATCATATTTGCGTGAACTAAAAATGAATCTGATGCAAAAATATTACAAAACAAGCAGAGCTTTTACTATGGGTACTAGACAGCTGATATTAAGATCCTTCTTTTTGCAAATACATAAATATAATACATAGAAAACACCCAAACTCCAAAATAAATATGAGCAGATCATACAAACATTTATCCGACCCGGAAATCGAATCCGAAACTTACCGAGATCAGCAGCCGCATACGCTTACCACTAGTACAACAAGGCAGTTCACTATATCTCCGTACTCTACCAGTTTTATTGAATATTTAAAACAATAATTTAAAACATACAATTACAAAACAATTACAAACATATTGCTAGCTACCTAAAGCTACCTTAGAATAATTACACATATATATATATATATATATTTTTTTTTTTTTTTTTTTTTTTTTTTTTTTTTTTTTTTTTTTTTTTTTTTTTTTTTTTATGAGGTCTGTTTCTTAGACCTCCCAGCTTTTCCCCGTTCGTAAAACAGGACCTTGTTAATCTAGTTACTTAATATTTGTCTTATATTTATATTTTTGTAGGTATGTTGGTTGTTGGGTAGATTCCCGTTTTTATCTATTTGTATTTTATTCTTGTAAAAGTATTATCTATTTATATTTTAAGCTGTTAATTTTTTTATCTTAATTTTCATGTATTTCTTGTTTCTAATTCTTATATCTAATTATGTTAAAAGAACTTTTTCTTGTTTACTATTATTGTTTACTTCTTGTTACTAACGATTTCTTTGTTGCTATTTTTAAAAGTTACTCATTGTTTTAACTAGATTTGGTTTACATTTCTGTCGTTATTTTGTTTTTCTTTTTTTTTTTTTAGTTACATAATTGTTTCACCACTTTTAATTGCATGGATCTTAGATGTTTTGTTATTTCTTAATTCCCGGCATGCGAGAGAGCGATACTTATGACTCTGTGTGTTTGTTTGTGTGCATGTCAGTGTTATATGTATTCTGTGTTCCTGTTTGTGTTCTGAAAATAAATTTTGCTCCTATCTTTTGTAACAAAGTGTATATAAAATCAAGTATGTACAATTGTTACAACCTCGTTGTGTTGTCTAATTTATTTGTTTTGTATACGTGTATGTCCTGTGTTGTGTGCATGTCTTGATATGTCCATATATACTCATGATATATTTACCAGATCAAGTGTGTATATGTTTGTGTATCGTGTGTGTTAGTGAGTGATCGAGTCATAAGTACGCGGTGTTGGATCTCGCTAGGTAGTCCCATTTATGGCGAGTTGGGCATTCGGCGCTGAAGGCGTTGTGGCCTACGTTCTTCAGCCCAGAGTGTGTGCAATTGCAGCATCGCGGTCCGGCTCCCGCGGTGTAATCGGGGCACCTCTCACGCAAATGCGGGCCCCCGCAGTGGCTGCACTTGTCCACACTCTCGGCGCAGAACCTTCGGCCGTGGCCGAATGCCAAGCACCTCGTGCATTGGACGAGGGGGGAATGGTCCTCCACCCTGACCCTTTGCAGGTCCAGGTAGAGGGTTCCAGCCCCCGTCATCCTCTGCCATACTTTGGGCTTCACTTGTAGGACTACATGGGATGCTTCGAGATTTCTAGTCCTTTTTTTAAATTTAATATTTAATTACACATATTCTAAGCTAGCTACTTACTTTATTTTGCAACGACCATTTAGAAACATATAACCACCTTTTTAGGGTTCCGTAGCCAAATGGCAAAAAACGGAACCCTTATAGATTCGTCAAGTCTGTCTGTCTGTCTGTCTGTCCGTCCGTATGTCACAGCCAATTATTTCCGAAACTATAAGAGCTATACTGTTGAAATTTGGTCAATCGATGTATTCTGTGAACCGCATTAAGATTTTTACGTAAAAATAGAAAAAAAACAATACATTTTGGGGGTCCCCATACTTGGAACTGAAACTCAAAAATTTTTTTTTCATCAAACCTATACGTGTGGGGTATCTATGGATAGGTCTTCAAAAATAATGTTGAGGTTTCTAATATCATTTTTTTCTAAACTGAATAGTTTGCGCGTGAGACACTTCCAAAGTGGAAAAATGTGTGTCCCCCCCCCCCTCTAACTTCTAAAATAAGAGAGTGATAAAACTAAAAAAAATATATGTTGTACATTACCATGAAAACTACCAACGAAAATTGGTTTGAACGAGATCTAGTGAGTAGTTTTTTCTTTAATACATCATAAATCGTAACACGCAATTTACCTTTCATCCAATCAATACACTAGTATAAAAACATCGATGAAAGTTACAACGAACTACAAGAACTTTTATATGATCTTACTTGCTGATACGGAACCCTTCATGGGCGAGTCCGACTAGCACTTGGCCGCTTTTTTTAGGGTTCCGTAGCCAAATGGCAAAAAACGGAACCCTTATAGATTCGTCAAGTCTGTCTGTCTGTCTGTCTGTCTGTCTGTCTGTCTGTCCGTCCGTATGTCACAGCCAATTATTTCCGAAACTATAAGAGCTATACTGTTGAAATTTGGTCAGTCGATGTATTCTGTGAACCGCATTAAGATTTTTACGTAAAAATAGAAAAAAAACAATACATTTTGGGGGTCCCCATACTTGGAACTGAAACTCAAAAATTTTTTTTTCATCAAACCTATACGTGTGGGGTATCTATAGATAGGTCTTCAAAAATGATGTTGAGGTTTCTAATATTTTTTTTTTATAAACTAGTTTGCGCGAGAGACACTTCCAAAGTGGTAAAATGTGTGTCCCCCCCCCCTCTAACTTCTAAAATAAGAGTATGATAAAACTAAAAAAAATATATGTTGTACATTACCATGCAAACTACCAACGAAAATTGGTTTGAACGAGATCTAGTGAGTAGTTTTTTTTTAATACGTCATAAATCGTAACACGCAATTTACCTTTCATCTAATCAAAACACTATTATTAAAACATCGATGAAAGTTACAACGAACTACAAGAACTTTTATATGATGTTACTTGCTGATACGGAACCCTTCATGGGCGAGTCCGACTCGCACTTGGCCGCTTTTTTTTACTGTTCGAAAATCCTTCGGATACCATCAGCGGCTGGTTAGGTCGAACATTAGCCGATCCAAAAACGGTACGCCGTCTCAAGGTACTCGCCTCAGGCTTGCGCTTATGGAGGACGGAGATCATTCTGTGACCTCCGGCGAAGAGTAGTCTCTGGTACCGAACTGGGACCTTCTTAGACTCTTCGGGTCCCGCTCTGCAACCTCTTTTGCAAGCATAACCATAGCCGTGGCCCTCATAGTTGTCTCACGGTACGTCTTGCCTCACGCCTTCACAAGCGTATCATTCGCATAGCATGTGACTGCGATACCATCTGAGCATGCACCAAAAAGCCCCAATCGTAGCTCTAAATACGACCCCTAAAGAACACTGCGCGACATTTCACATCAATCTGGCCTATATGGATATGTTACCAGACCTCCTAATTACTATTAGGAGTGTAGAATAAACGATATACCATCAGATAAGTTATCTAATTTCTATATCTATAAGAATAACGTTTCTCAAACCCGAAACCCGAATATCGTAACTGCTAAAATAACGTTATTCCACCTCTAGTTCGAAGTAGAACGTTATCGAAAATTTCGTCAGCCAGTGGACTCATCCGCGCTCGTTACTTACGTCACGTGTTTCTTATTTATATAATAGTAACTTGACAAATTGATAAAAAGTAATCAGTTTTTAATGACCACGCCCCGATCGTCTGTTAAACATGAAGTCATTGTAAGTTTAACCAAAACATAACACAGAGACGGATTTTGTAAAGGCAATCTAATGTTATGAATTTGAAAGTGACTTTATCTGTTACACATTCACTGCTAAACTCTCAAACAATTGAGATAAATTTCAGTATGAAGATAGATTGAACCTTAGAGAAGGCCTACTATTTTTCGCGACAACCGACATAAAAGTGGGTGGAGGAAGAGATAATATTATTTAATACGAAAATTAATGCACTTGGTATAGGTATTTGGTACTTGTGCCTTTGAACAGTACTAGCCGTAGTCACAGGTTAGCAAGTTTAGCAGTGCAGTTAAATATAGTGATATATGTGATAAACTGAAAACTCAAGACTAAGTTTTTGCTTTATTTATCCGTTCAAACAAAACACATCGTTATTCAACGAATTTTTATTCACTCATTTTTTACTTTATTACTAGAGAAAGTTAAAAAGATAAACAAAACTTGAACCAATCACTATATGTCTGGATTACGATATATAAAAGATCTACACCTTAAACTTGTCCCTAAAAGGGTGGCGATCATGTCCCGTAACACACGCGCCGTCATCCGGGCCTAATTCTGCTAGGGTGACAGAGAGCCTCAACTGTCACCCCCAGTCATGCGGTTATGGAGCACGGAGATCGTTTCCCAATCTCCAGTGCCCGAGTTGTCTGCGGTACCTGGCCTGTTCCCGCACCTGTCGAACCGAATGAGTTCTAAACCTCTGCCAGTCTCGCTTTACCACCTCCTTCGCAAAACATAACTTGCGCGCAGTAAGAGATGGTGGACAAATTTATATATAGAACTTTTTTAATGCAAGCCAGACAACATTTTTTAGTGCATGTTCCAAATACGACCCTGTATTAGACGCGTGCGCATGCCGTGGGCGCGTAGTGACCAATAGCGCGCCTTCGTTTGCTTAAGACACGTGCCGGCTATTTTTGTGCTCCAAATAGTAGAAAATAACTATTTACTTAAAAGTTATAATTTATTTATAACTAGCTTTCGCCCGTGGCTATGTCCGAGTGTATTTCGGTTGTTGCAGTAAAAAGAAGCGTATGTCCTTGGTTTAGATGAGTCTGCTCTAGACTATCTGTTCCAAATTTTATTTCAATCGTGTTAGTAGTTTTGCCATTTATTTTAGATTGGTCAGATAGATAGTTTCTGATTTATAATATTTATTATAAAATAATAATTTTCGTGAAAAAAAAATTGTTTATCTGACAGAGTAGGTATGCGTAAAAAATTGAATGATAATAGAATAACTAATTATAATGGGAAATCGTAATAAATAAACACATTAATTTCCGTATTTATTGTTTTAATTTAAAATTTAAAAAATATGATTAGAAGTGTAAATTTATAACATAATATTTAACATCATTCATCCTCCTAGCCATTATTCCCAAGTTTATTTGGGGTCGGCTACTAGTTCAACTGGTTTTACCTGAATTTCAGTTTTTCCACGGAGCGACTGGCATCGGACCTCCGCAACTCTAAGGGAGAACTGAAATTCGAAGATTGAACTAGTTTTGTCAGTATATTTAAGGGCACTGACTTCCCAATAACGATCATGACAACCGGGACCGACGGCTTTACGTGCTCTCCGAGGCTCGGGCGTGAATCACTGCCAAACTTCCAAACTCCGGCAGCTATTAGGAATTTCCTGAGAAAATCCCAAAAACACTTTTTGGTCCGACGCGGGATTTGAACCCGAGACCTCTTGATTAGCAGTCGCATACGCTAACCACTAGACTTACGAGGCAATATTTAACATCATTCAAAAACTAGTATTATAAATGTACTCATTACCCTTTCAAAAATGCGTACTATTCGTTTAAGTGGTACCTGCATAAAATCTAGTTTGACATCAAGGTAATGGTATGCATACAGGTTATAATAGTAATACCTAGGTAGTATTTACATTAATTAGCAAAACTCATTTAGTCTGCTGTCATGTAGAGGGTCTTATCATCTTATCGCAGTTTCGATTTATGCCACCAACGCTACGTAAAAAAATTACCTTATCTTCTCAATCTGTACAACTGAAATGTTTGCTGTCTAAACGATAAAAGAAGATAAAAATGAACGTATATATATGTTTATATCTATCTACTTATCATAACAATATAATACCTCATTAACAGCTTCTAAATAAGTCATCATCAATCATCATCAACAGCCTTTATCAGTCCACTGCTGGACATAGACCTCTCCTTAGAAAGGAGGTTTTCACCTACTATACCCCGCTGGCCAGACGGGTTGGTACAGGGTTGATTTCAAGTTTTCCTTCTCTTTGCATTGATATTGTGTTGCGTAGTTTATCCCTTTTACGACACCCGCGGTATGAATAGGGGTTGTGACACTCTGTATTCTTAATCCGTCACCACACGGATGCTAAAATAAATAAGTATATAGATGTTATACGTGTAAAGAATATAAATAAAATATTCATATATTGCGCTTGAACTTACTTCATCACCAACAACCAATAATGCCCAACGGGGCATTATGGGTTTTTGGCAATGGCTCTCAGAAGAGGGTTAAAGCCATGGGAATATTCCCTCTTTTTTTTTTTAATATGGGCCTGTAGAAGTGAGTCTACTCTTCCTGATGGAATACATGAGCAGAATCCAAGATTAGTAGCTACCATCATTACATCTCATCTTTGAACATCATCTCCTCGGGTAACGACAGTGAAGAATCTCTCACTAGAAACCTTACACAATATTCTTCTTCTTCCTAGCCTTATTGACAATATTATTTTATTTGAATATCATTTTTTCACGGAGCGGCATGCATCGGACCTCCGTAACCCTAAGGGTGAATTGCAATTTCAAGGTTGTCAGTTGTCAGTAAATTTGAGGGCACTGACTTTCCAATGTTCATGACAACCGGGACCTACGGCTTTACTTACTCTTTGAGGCACGGGCGTGAATCATCGCCAAACTTCCAAACTGCGGGCTGCTATTAGGAATTTCTTAAGAAAAACCTAAAAACACTTTACGGCCCGACCCGGGATTTGAACCCGAGACCTCTTGATTAGCAGTCGCATACGCTATTCACTAGACCAACGAGGCAGTTACACAATATTCAGCCGATATGAGGTCCTCTCGCTGTTGTGTCCTCACGATGTCTACCAGTGATGACCTAAAGATGTTGGCTCTCTACTTACATACTTACTGAAGCAGTTGTTACCGGTCAGCATCTAATAGCAGAAAAAAATATAACTGCACGGTTGGCCGATTGGTTTAACGATCGCCACGCCGCTTACTACGGAGCCAATTGTAGTGGGTTCAAATCCCTCTTGAGATAACACTTTGTGTGATTCACAAATTGTTGTTCTGAGTCTTGGTATTCTTTGTTTCCGTTTCATGTGTGTTTGTAAAGTCCCCCGCGACACAGGAATTTATAATTCTAATGTAAAGTAAATAAAGTTGTATTTTAAAAAAAAATACAATCTCCAATGGCATCCACATTTTTCCAATGGTTAAAAATACCGTTATAAGGAAAAATCAACCAAATCATTAAATATTTCAATGATTACGCCAATATGTTTTAATCAATTTTACGAATACACTCTCTTATTAAACAACTTTGAATATTTTATTTAGTTATATACATAGTTATAGTAACATTAAGTTTGCCTTAATGTATTTATTATATTTCACAATATAATAAAACCACCTACTTTACAAAACATCAACAACATCAATCTCTACTTCGACATCAAAACTACTTAAAAAGGATTATAATATTATCATAGATTAGACCGTTATCAAAACAAGCAATAAAGAAACTAATTGACAATAGAAACATTTACCAACATTCGATGATTATTTTATACAAATGATAATAAACTATTTACTGAAGGTTATCAATGATACAGCTTAACTGATGATGATGAAATCTTTAGGTATAATAATGTAGATAGTACTACAAATAGATAATTATATGTGGATTTTGTAACTATTGTTTTACAAACGTGAGATACGTGACGATGGCTCACTTCCAATTGCGATTACATATATTTTAATGGAAGAGCAAGATTAAAAATTCGGAATATAATTATTCAAATGGTAAAAAAGAAATAGATCAGCTTCTTATGAACGAAAGAAAACCTTTAAGTGCTGTCTCTCATCAAAATTCTCTCATATCGTCTCGTTTATCGTCGGGTTATCTCTAAGAACGAGCTGTTATAAATAAATAAGTAGTCTTCCAGTAGCGCGAACAAATCTGCTTCAGTATGCCCCTATATCACTCGCCATTAGGCTTATCTGGCTTACTATTGGGCCTGCAGTCTTATACTTACTAATGATATACTACAGCACTATTGCTATCATTTATGGCTGGAGTAGGCCTCTCCTTCATCGGTTAAAAATGGTTGACTTGTTTATGAGACATTATTATGTATGAAAACATAATAATCATAATGATTGCTGAGATATTCAATAGCAAATACAATGCAGAGAATAGAATAGAGAATTAGATACACAGAGTCGTCGTAAACCTTGATAAATATCTTCAGATAATCTTAATAAAGTAAGTTGTAAATAACATTTTCTATGATTAGATGTAAAGTTATAGAAATTATGTTTTGTATATTGTCACTATCTTTTGATTTATGATTATCGCTTATATAAACTTATTTAACTTTGCTCTATAACTTTAACTTATTTAAGTAACATGTTTGAATGGCGTCAAACTCAGACGACAATTTTCTATTAACTTTGAAGGAGGAACAGAGAGAGAGTGCCTCGGAGAGCATGTTAAGTCGTCGGTCCCCGTTGTCATAAACATATTGGGTGTTTTTCTACGTATAATATGTATGTATTTATATTACAAAAAAAAAGTATGTTTATGTATTTATATCAGTTATGTAATACCCATAATACAAGCTCTGCTTAGTTTGGGACTAGATGGCGTTGTGTGGAAGTTATCCGAAATATTTATTATTATTATTTATCTATGGAAATCGATATTGGGAAGTCAGTGTCTTCAATCAAATAGACAACCAGTTCAATCTTCGAATTCCAGTTCACCCTAAGAGTTGCGGAGATCCAATGCCTAAATTCAGGTGAAACTGATTGAACTAGTAGCCGACCCCAAATTATCTTGGGAATAATAACGGCCAGAAAGAAGAAGTAGAAGTCGTTACAAGTCCAGCAGTGCACTATTAAACGCTGTTGCTGTAAAATTGAGAAGAAAATGTACATTACTTGTAACCAAACAATATATATTGGTCACTTTATGGTCATCCTAGGAATCATACCCGATATCACTAAACTTGATCGACAGCTAACGCTAACTGCTAAAGAGACAGTTACTAGTAAATTCAGTAGTAAATAATTTGCACGTATCTGGTGTTGAAGACCAAAGGAAGATAAGTAATACATTCTGTTACAAGGTATTATAGAAGAAATACACGTACGTACGTAGGTCAATAACGTTTTATTAGAATCAATTGTGTGCATAAAAGGATAAGGTCAGTGCATGATGGTTCTTATACAAAAGAAGTAATTTATTTGGCATTCAAGGTCAGTTAATATATAGAGCAAGCACTGAATAATGTCACTTCCCAAATTTATAAGTATTTGAAGGTCATATCTAGTCCGTAATATTAGTGAAATTATCATGGAACTATTACTAATCTCATTAGAAAATAGACTTTTGGTAATTTTTTAAAAGAGGTTTTTTAATTTTTATTTTTGAGTGATGTATGACTGTTGACCTTAGATGGTCTCTACAGTCTTATGCGGACTTTCGGTGGGCGCTGAGGGGTCTCAACCGGTCATTCGTTAAGTAACATCGCCCAAGGACACCCCATGTGGGTTACGAACCCCGGCTTGGGATCGCTACTGGCAAACTAGGGCGCCCAAGAACATACAAAGAGGTTACCGCGATATATTTTGATTAAGGTTTTTAAGGTTATTTTTTGGAATATGCAATGAAAACATTAAGAGTGAGTTTGAATTTTATTATTATTTTATTTACGGTCTATAAGGTAGTCTCTAATCGAAATATAAGCACCATTTCTTCATTCTGCAAATATTTGTTTCGGGATTTGGGTGTTTTCTGTGTATAATTTGTATGTACTCGTATTTACTAAAAGAAGAGTATGTTTGTGTATTTATCAGTCGTCTAGTACTTATAATACAAGCTCTGCTTAGTTTGGGATTAGATTGCGTTGTGTGTAAGATGTCCGAAATATTTATTTCAAATATCTATACTAATATTATAAAGAAGTAAAGTTTGTGTGTTTGTTAAATTGTAAGGGGTAATCTCGGGATCTACTGAACCGATTTTAAAAATTCTTTCACCAATAGAAAGTCACATTATTGCTGAGTGTCATAGGGTATATAAAAAACCGAAAAATAAAAAGGCTTTTACATGGTAGTCCGTTTTGCAAAGTGAATCGGAGAGAAAACGGTCGAATGAAAGCGTTTCTTACGAACGCTGCCCTAACTATGAAAGATATATTTCTGAGTTCTAGAGAAAAGATGTGTACAAAAAAGTCAACGATAGCATATGTCTAACTTTTATATTTAAGTTATGCCCAACGAAGTGGGCACGGGTCAGCTATAAGAAATAAGTGTAACAATTCAAATTGCAAGGATATTGTCGTTTCCTTTTTATAATTAAAATAAAGACTTGAATATAAACCTGACTCCGTTCCGGATTTAAATTCGTTTGTGGTATACTAGTTTTTAACCAAATAAGAAATGATAATACATACAATAAAGATAGCAAGGAGATTGTAGTGAAGATATGAAAGAAGGTAATTACACGACATACACTAGGACAAGGTCGCGTAATAAAACTAGTTAAATAAAAATCATAATATAGATATCTAATAATAGTAGTTACACTTGAAAACGTAGGGATCTAATAGACTCCACATTTCTATACAAGCTTTTGAGACACAGGGTACATTGTCCACAACTTTTAAGCAAAATAAAATTTCAAGCTCCAGCTAGGTATCCTCATTTTCCCATTACCCCCCTGCATCCTCCTCGCAGACGCGTTCTCGGTGCAAACTCTACCTTCACACGACTTTGCAAACTTCTCAATGGTTGTAGCGTTCTGTTCGATATACACACTGACTCACTTAGCAAGTTCCGTAGAAGCATACTAAATATCTGACCAAAGGTTCTTTTATTTGTTCTTGTAATACTGTACTTTTAAGTCGCTTGTAAACGGGCTATAAAAATTGCATCTTGTTGGCTATTTTTCTTGACCAATATAGCTACCTAACTAACTACTAACCAGTATATTTGCAACTTTCAGCAAGCGGGATAAATTATTTGCAATATAGCCGGCTAGACATTAAATTCTTGCAACTATAATGAAATATATCGACAATATCGCCGGGCTATACATCAATATTGCAGCATTGTTGCACTGTGTTGAGATATATAATCAGCAACTTGGCGGCTATAATAGTGCAGCAAGAAATTGTCAAAAAAAAATAGCCCTTTTACGAGCACCTTTAGCCTAAGCATTTTATAACATTGTTGTTTATGGTGCACGTCGTTCTTACTTTTTGCAAAATGTTTCTATTCATTCCATACTTTTTGCAAAATGTTTCTTAACTGATAAGCAATGTATTAATATAGGTAGTATTCCTAAAGATAATGAAAATTTTAAACTGATTAATAAATCATTACTGAGTTATCGTGCTAAACGCAAAAACTACTGTTTATATTATAGAAAACCGATAAAATGTCTTAATTACTCTGTTCAAGAGATAAGTATAGGCCATATAAGATATATCGCATTCAATTTCTGAAGGTTTGACAAACATTCAATCTGGTCAAAGGTGGTGCCTGACACTGACGTGGTGAGTTATTTTATCTGTGATTAAGAGTCCCTGTCGGTACTGAGACTAGACTTGATCTCTGAAATATATGTACAAGTTCTTACAAACGAAGTTTGACGTATTTTATAATTAGCACAAAACTCTAAATATTTAATACATTACAGTTATATACCATTAAGCGAAAAATAAAACTAGATAAAAACGATTATGTTTAGAAATCGATTTGACAAAGAGCCTATAGAGCACACTGGTGGATGGTTCGTGATGCTTTATGTGTCATCATGGTTAAATTTATTTTTTTAACCAATACAATAGGTACATAAAATTAATTTTTTTTTTAGATAGAAAAAACCACTAGACCAACCAGGCAGTCAAAAATGACAAAACCTTAAAAAAATTCATTAAATTAAGATTGACGAATAAGCACATATTTTTATTATGAAATTAACAAAACTGGCAAATGTTATTCGTTTAGACAATTTTAGTCAAAATAGGGGCATTCCCGTCTAACTACGTAGGCGCCTTTCATCACTAAAGAGGATACGAGTAATAACGTTCGGTATATTGTTATGCATTTGAATACACAATGGACACCTGACCTATGGTCTGTGATATATTTAGAAGACCTACAATAATTCTAAATTGAATGTCTTAAGAGTCTTTGAGACAGAATGAGGAAGAAGTCAGAAATAAATAAATTATATTTAAATTAATAATTATATTTATCAAATTTTAATTAATACTTAGCTTTATGATGTTTTGTTGGTTTGTGCCTTTATTAAGTTAGTTAAGTAAATAATGTAGCAAAGTTAAAATGTGTCATTGAAAGATTGCTGGTACTTATAGCTCAGGTCTCCCTATATTAAGTGCCAGCGGTACAAATAATTGTGAATTACTTGTATACATTGAAAATTGTACTCCAAAAGTTGTAAACATTGTGTAGCAAATAATAAATAAATAAATAAATAAATATTGTGTTTATCTCGCGAAAGCGAACATATGATAAACAAAGATGTTGATATGATTAAAAATCTTTATTTTCGCCTTTGGGGAGAAGTATTTTTCAAACTAGGGCATAAAATTAGAAGATCGAAAATCATCATTGTAACCTCCCGCACTTGAAGATTGGGTGACATTTCCCATAAGTCTCCCAATCTATTACAGCTCACAGCGGATCACCCATCATCCCATGTAGGAAATTTATTGAAGAGTTTTATTTGATGACGATCCAATTATTTGAAATTCAAACTCCTATTTATATAATTAATTTGAAAGTAACTCTGACTGTTACTCTTTCATGGCTAAACTGCTGATTAAATTTGGATAAGTTTCTGTAAAAAGAAATAACGAATTCTGGAAAAGAACACATACTAATTTTTGTAGCGATAACCGACACACACGCTGGAAGAGCCGCGAAGGAAACCTGTTTTTATAAAATGGTTGGTATGGTATAAAATGAATGGTTACAATAAATAAGCATAAAAAAGGGTTAAAATTAACAGGTGCAACACAAAACTTTAAATTAGTTTATTACACCGTGATTTATCACCCGTACCAAGATAAGAATAATTAAAAAATTAGATAGAAAATAATAATAACCTCAATATTAAAATAAGTACACTTATCAACAAAATATAATTCAGAAGTATATGATATGCCTCAACACTTGTTATCACACCCACGCTTCACGGGTGTGGCTCACAACGTATCATTATAATAAGTATAATGAAATATATCTCTTCAATATTAACTGTTAAAAAACAATCTTAAAAGATAAGAAACGCGTCACAAACTCTTGTACAATTTACTCACGGGGTGATAGCGTGGTGATTATACAGGGGGCTTAGGTATTTGAGAAACTGATGTCTCTATGATACGGAGGTACTTGTATTTATACATAATAATAGGTCTTCACCTATGAAATCACCTATGAAAAATATGAAATGCAAGAAGTAAAAGTACTTATTTTTTCAAACTTTTCTATTTCTGTTATTCGAAGTAATCACCCGACGTATCTTTGCCAACGCATTTTCAGTTTATTGATGCCCTTCTTGTAAAAATCAGCTGGACGGGAGGCAACAAACTCTTCAAAGGCATTTTGTACTGCCTCTCGGGAATTGAATTTTTTACCCACTAAAAAGTTGTCTTTTACGTTATTTTTACAAGAAGGTCATCAATAAACTGCCAATGCGTTGGCAAAGATGCGTCGATAGCATAGGTGATTACTATATATATATATGATAGATATAGGGTGATAGAAATAAGTACTTTCACTTATTGCATACAAAACGGCAATTTCATAGGTAAACACCTAATATTAGAGTTCGTTATATTTATATATATTAGCCCGCCAAAGTGATTCTACTCTGACTGATGAAGTGCATGAGTAGAATCGAAAAGTAGTGGTTATCAAGCACATTGAGATGGTTCTACAACATTGGACCTTTAGTCTCACTCCTACCACCTAAACATAATAGCCACGCAACCAGACTAAAAGGCTAACTTGGAATAAAATATAGATTATTTTTTTTTTTTTTAATTTATTTTTTTTATATTTAAGCCTGTCAAAGTGACTCTACTCTGCCTGATGGAAAGCATGAGTAGAATCCAGGAGTAGGGGTCACCATGCTTATTGTGAGGGTAGGCATGATTAAATATAGAAAAATAAGATTGACAAGAAATTCTCTATTTAAATTAAATTAAATGCAGCTAAATGTATTTGAATACAGTTTGCCTACTATAAACGTACCTAAAATGATCACCTATATTTATTTTGAGCTGTTCGCCTTTGGCCTCAGAACATGCTGTATATGACAAATTAGCTATAAAGTGCTGAGACGCTTATAATCTTGACAGTCGCGTGTATCCAGCCACGCCTGTCTTATTTCTGTCTACATCAGCATCTCAAACATGTGGCTTCCTATATATCTAGTCTTAGCCGCATCTGTTTACGTTAACCCACGTAAGTAATAGTTTAAGGAAATAAATATTAAGATTGTTCATAGCTGATGTCTCTTACGTTATAAAGAGATATAATGAATTTAATATACTGGAAAAATAAGTATATACATAGGTTAATACGTAGGACTCATCCATAATCAAAGATCGTAGTAAATTATTGCCTTGTTACTGGTTCTATTGAAACACATTTTTTTAATAAGGAAGGACATCCAAGATAGTCAGGAATCTTTATACCTATATTTGTATAAAGACACAATGTCTCCTTCTACACTTTAAAAACGCACAATCTAATTTCATAATTTTGTTTCTTAATGTATATATTAAATATACATACTACTTACTCACAAACAAAAGTATAAAAAATAGCTATAATCTGTCCATTCCTTTATTATCTTTTTGACAGTTCAACAAATTTCGAAATTAGTGACGCCCTCACACGTCACCGATTCGATTTGAAATCAAAATCAAACGATATAATATTCTTTATGTCAGTATTGTAAATAAATAAAATGTGCACTATTATGATATATAATTGGCCCAGAATAAAGAAAACTTCCTAACACAGTCACTTGAAGGTCGGATTGGTATGTGTTATGTGATTTTTCAAATGTATTTTCTCATAAATCTGGATTTAAACGTTATTAACCACGCGTTTCAAAATTAAATTTTACTAACACGTGCATAGTTACATTTTAAGTCTGTGGTCCAAAAATAAATTAATTAATGCACAGAGTTATTGTTCTTTATTCTAAGTTTGAACTTAAATTCCAAAATTTCGACTCAATTCCTTGCAAATAATCAATATTGAAGTCATACTATTTTAATTTCCTTTTTATTTTATTAAATTTACAGAAACAATACTTACATGAAGTCAAATTATTTTGATCATAATAATATGATAGATTATTTTAATCGTTTAATCGATTTATCGTATTTCAAGAACTGTTTTACATGTTGTTTTTAGTTATGCACACTGCCCACTTCCCTAACCGTCTATAAAGTACGACATACTGTAGTACATTATTACGAAACGAAAATACCGGTAATTTATAGGCGTGACCTGTCAAAAAGACAATAAATGAATGGACAAAGTATAGTACAATTCTCTATAAAAGCTGTATACGTAAAACCACAGGAGAGATATCATTCATTCAAAGCAACGTCAGTCGTCAATATCTAATTTAAACCTAAATTCCTAATTTAAACCTAATTTCTTTCCTCCTTCCTTCCTAATTTCCTAAGAATCTGAAAGCCTAAAGTACCGTAAATTTAATGTCTTGTGAGCCTGTTAAACTAACAGAAGAGAGTTGCAACAGAAAACATAGTTTCAGTTGGCTTCTAGTCATTAATTTTTAAGTCAGCTATTTAGTGAGCTGTCCTGTAGAGCCTGTGTAGCTACAATGAACGATGTTCCTATCGATGTATGTATATCGAAATCTGATACGATTTTTTATATAACTAGCTGATAAAGATAAAACAACAACAAAACTAGTCTTAAAAAAAAGTGGCCTCCTTCTAAGGAGAGGCCTATGTCCAGCAGTGGACTGTTAAAGGCTGTTGATGATGATGATGGTGAAAAGTAGCCTAATTAATTCTTCTTCTTCTTTTGATGAGATGGCAACTAGCCGAATTACATCAGATATTTCTGCCAGTATCAAGTATTTAACGTCTTCAATTCTAAAGTCTTCTAGACTTCAAGTAGTCGTCACGTCGTAATGAATTTAATGATAAAAAATATGGATGAGATGAAATGGAGACCGTCTACTGAAAAAACAAAAAACGATCTCCCCTTCATTAACTTATAATACCATCGGCTTTAATATGCAAGCCATTGTTTGTTTATTAACCGACTTCAAAAAAGAAGGAGGAGGTTCTCAATTCGTCGGAATCTTTTTTTTTTTTTTTTTTATGTATGTTCAGCGATAATTTCGTCGTTTATGAACTGATTTCAAAAGATCTTTTTGCATTGGAATGGGCGTAGCTTACAGGTGGTCCCATCGTCACCATATCGGGATCTGATAATTGGATCCCAAGGAAATCGAGGGAACTCCTCAAATATCAGGCAAAATTGTCATGATTTGGGTACTCGGAATAGTTTTTCATTGAAGTCGGTTCCTTTTTTAACCGACTTAAAAAAAGGAGGAGGTTCTCAATTCGTCGGAATCTTTTTTTTTTTTTTTTTTTTTTTTTTTTTTTATGTATGTTCAGCGATAATTTCGTCGTTTATGAACCGATTTCAAAAATTATTTTTGCATTGGAATGGGCGTAGCTTACAGGTGGTCCCATTGTCACTATATCGAGATCTGATGATGGG
Source organism: Phragmatobia fuliginosa (assembly GCA_932526445.1). Classification (NCBI taxonomy): domain Eukaryota; kingdom Metazoa; phylum Arthropoda; class Insecta; order Lepidoptera; family Erebidae; genus Phragmatobia; species Phragmatobia fuliginosa. The sequence continues at coordinate 18,123,356 of OW052067.1, forward strand.
ATCCCAAGGAAATCAAGGGAACTCCTCAAATATCATAGGTACAATGTCGCGAATTGGATACTCGGAATAGTTATTCATTGAAGTCGGTTCCTTTTTGTTAGAATTATGTTAAAATTATTTTAATTTATGGTTTGCATACTGTATCTATAGTAAAAGTGATCTTTTACTATTTTCCTCGCAATTTTAACGTTTTTTCTTCAACAAAAACCTTCCTTGTGACTTTAAAAAAATATAAAAAAAAGTCTATTGTGTGTTGTGATTTGATTTAGTAGCAAAATTTGAGAAGCACTCATTCTCGAGTTTTGCGCATAGCAACACAACGCGATTTATTTTGAATCGATATAGATATCTATTAACTGCCTCGTTGGTCTAGTGGTTAGCGTATGCGACTGCTAATCAAGAGGTCTCGGGTTCAAATCCCGGGTCGGGCCAAAAAGTGTTTTTAGGATTTTCTTAGGATATTCCTAATAGCTGCCCGGAGTTTGGAAGTTTGGCGGTGCCTCGGAGAGCACGTAAAGCCGTCGGTCCCGGTTGTCATGAACATCTATGACAATCGTTATTGGGAAGTCAGTGCCCTCAAATATACTGACAACTAGTTCAATCTTCGAATTTCAGTTCTCCCTTAGGGTTGCGGAGGTCCGATGCCAGTCGCTCCGTAGTCCGTGGAAAAACTGAAATTCAAGTAAAACCGGTTGAACTAGTAGCCGACCCCAAAATAAACTTGGGAATAAGGCTAAGAAGATAGATATCTATTAATTTCATGCTCGTGTCAATTTCCATGACTCTTTAAAAATATGTTAATTATGGGCGACTCCAAATAATCTTCCGAAAAAAATTGCTACGAAGATGATGTATTTTATAGGCATGTTTATGATAGGGTAGCTTACATCACGTCTATAGTAATAGGAGCCGAGCATGGTTGAAAAAAGAGCGGACGAAATTGCATAGGTCAACTAGTTTAATAAAAACAAACTAGGTATGTATCTTTAATACTTAATAATTCTTACCTTCACTAATAATTTATAGTAAGAATCGAGTACTGAGAATGTGACGCAGGCAATTGCACATGTATTCTGCTATTTATCTAACGATTAAAGACAAAAAAATACTTTGTCCAAGAAGCATGAATACCTAATTACTTTGTAATTCATAGTATACATTAATTACCTCTTTTATTTGCATTTATCCACGTGCAACGTTTTAATTGTTCTTAGAATCGTCATAAGTTTATTCTAACATAGTTTTGTCTTCATAATTATGTCTCCAATGTCTCTGATGACTGATAAAGAGTACGTAATGTCACCACCTCTATTTATCCCGAGGGTGTCGTTAGAGCCAACTCAGGGAGCAAGAAGGAGCACTGCAAAAGAAAATAAAACATTAAGCAAAACCTGTACAAACCGGTCTAGTCAAAGCATAATAGATCAAATCACTAAATCAAATCAAATGAAATCAAATCAAAATCATTTTATTTCAAGTAAACCATACAACGGCACTTTTGAAACGTCAAGTAGTCAGTCAGTAGTCAGTCGTGAAGCTAATCGTCTGTTCCAATTCGTAGATCCTATGGAGAAGAACAGACAAGAAACTCCATGGACACTCTTTTCCAACATTGTTTTTACAATTTTTGGTAACATTGTTTAAGGCATTTTATTAAATGTGAGTACAATGTAACGATGCTGAATTTTACACAGGTAGTGTCCAAAAATAATTAAACAATAAATAGAAGTTGTGAGATGACCAGCCCCGACTGGCGGCGCCCGTATCACGAGCACCTATTGATATTGACGATTCAAAATTAACGCAACCAATAGATGCAACATCTTCACACGTGACCTCGGCCAATGCACTCTGATCAAAATTATCTCGGGTTACGGCACTAGATGCAAGAGCAATGAAGAGCGATAGTGCATAGCGAAATATTTCACTCGAATTGAAACAGCCCAACTAGTGAAATACAGAAAATCGCCTTACAGAAAAACCGCAGCCAAATAACAATCACGTTGGTGTTGTTCTGTTCCTGTGAGTTAGTAGTTCCAGATTTCCTGGGGGTGCTATCATCAACATCATAATCATCAGCCTATCGCAGCCTACTGCTGGACATAGGTCTCTCCCATTGCACACCACACTGATCGCTTTTGAGCTTCTTACCACTACTATATTTGTCGGTTTCTAATTTGTATCTAACATCAGGTGAAGTGTGGTCAATCTTAAAGTGCGATAAAATAACACTCCTAAAAGTTTGTGCACGCATTTGAAATTTTGCAGGGATGTTTGTAGACTCGTGGTTTTGTACTTCCACAAGGATCGGGAGAACCTTGATTACTTGTGTCTTTGTGGTGGAATTTTTTTTTTTTTTTTTTTTTTCTTATAGTTTTTATGCTTGTTTGGTTTGAGTCTACTGAAATCTGGAAACTAAATATTTATACAGACACACCCCTGGTCAAAACGCCAGGTAACTCAAAAGGGATGTCCCTAATCCAATTAACTTTCTTATTAGATCAACAAAATTCATAGTAAATAATTACAACGCTTACCTTAAGTTATCATTTAATAGCCAATATTTGCACTCTTTATATCATAATTTAAAGACTTATGTTTTGTTTAAATGTTGTATGTTGGCAATGCTAGCACAAATAATTTAATTGTAATGACAATATTATGTCACATTTCAATGACAAAATGTTAAATATTTTAGTGCTATATATCAGATGTAGTACAAGTAAGCAGTCATCAGTGTAGGACAAACCAAAAAAAAACTGTACCGTAGCTCTACATAAAATGCTATGACAGTTTGTCTTTCAAATGCTTGATTTTGGTGATATTGTGGTCAGATTCTACCAATGAGTCATTATTCCAAAGTTGAAGTTCCATCTTTTCCAAAAAAATTTTTTTTTTTTTATTAGGCACTGCTCTTGAATCCGTTTTCTAAATATTAATTGCGGTTTTTTAAAAAAAAATTTTTTTTACGTAGAATGAGCAACATTCGGGAATCCCCAGTACACGAGCCAAAATCTCTATGGTAGTAATACAATGCTCCCGGCCCGGTCCAGTACCATAGACGGCTCAGGCGCCGGAGGTCGCAGAACGATCACTATCCTCCATAATCACAAGCCTGTTTGTGAAGGATGAGACTATCTCGTAGAAGCTATTTTTCAAATTACTAAAATTCAACTTCGAATTAAAGGGTCATCTAAATGCTGCATCTCTATAATGTTCCCGATACCATAAAAAAGAGAGATATGAGATAAAAGTACTTATTACGACGTATATAGTGTCAACCTATCGCCGTCCACTGCTGGACGAAGGTCTCCCCCAAGGAACGCCAACCGTCCCGGTCTTGGGCAGTCCGCATCCATCCAACATCATCCATTAGGCAAACGTAGTGTAGGACGCCCTGCGGCACGATGGACCGATGATTTGAGGAAGGTGGCTGGCGGCGGATGGATACGTACGTATAACTACGACTAAATACATTCATCCAAGGTCAGTGTTTTATAAACAATTCATTAATTTCAATGAAACGAAGCGAGAAAATTGTATACTCATTAATACCGTGGTTTTAACATTTACTATTAACTAATCTTCTGTAATTAACTATACACTTTACCTGATTATCAGCTGGTGTTAAAGTGATCGAGTTTATTTGTTTTCACAAAGACACGTAGTTACAGTTTTAAATAAACTTTTTAATTATGTGAAACGTTACTTATTTTAAATAGAAATAAATAGTTTTGGATATCTGCCACACCAAACTAAGCAGAGCTTGTGCTATGGGTACTAGACAACTAGACAACAAATTTAAGCCGTAAGGCTTAAATGGGGATTTTTATATTAGGGATGTTATGGAGTTCCGTGACCGGAAACGAAACTATTGGATGTCCAAAAAAAAACATCCGTATCCGTAATCGAATCCGATATAAAAGTATATATTTATATATTACTTAAACGATTCCTACAAAGTCTAATATCCGTAATCAAAACTATCCGAAACTAACGGATAGGCTGAAATAATGTCAAATCCATAATCGTATTCGAAACCGATATAATATCCACACCCGGATCTGAAAATTGAAATCCGTAACATGCCTAATTTATATGGATATGGATAATGGTGACTTATATTAGAGATCATGTTTTAGGTAAATTCCCTGAAGCAAATTATATGCAATGAGTAAATTGGAATTTACTAAGGAAAAAGTTCCACAGACAAGTACTGTGGGTATTTTATTATATTTTATATTACATCTCATCATTGTTTTTTTAATCCTTTTTGTCATGCTATTGTTCTCCTGCAGTGATATAATTCATCTTCAATATTTGTCTCCAGATTTCATTTTATCAATTTTAACAGGTTTTTTTAGTTTTGAAAATCTCAGCCACGGCTTTTTGAGTAGGTACATACTAGGCAGTGTTTATTTTAAAAAAATAACATACTTAAATGTAATACTATTTATGAATTTAATCAAATTATAATACATCGTCATCATCATCATCAGCCTATCACAGTCCACTGCTGGACATACGCCTTTCCCATTGCACCCCACTCTGATCGATTGTGGGCTTCTCGCATCTAGCTCCTGTCAGCCATCCTGCGCAAGTCCAAACAAATGTTATAATAGCAAATGTTTAATTATAATATATATATAAATGTTCAATTATAATATATAAAACTACATTATTGGTTTAGTGGTTAGCGCTTGCGAATATCACTCAAGAGTTCTCTTGTTCAATTCGCGGGTCACGATAAAATGTAGAAATGCTTGATAAAAGTCGTTAACTTGAAAGTTGGGGTTTACCCCCGTGACGCAAAGAGCATGTTGTCGGTACTGCGCCTGACCTCTCACGGGCCGGGCCGTGTCAAATAACTGTCTTCATAAAATACACTCAAACAGGTCAAATAATTGTATTTATCACACAATTACTTGTCGGGGTCTAAAGTAATACTCACTTCCTCTGGCTCATTAACCTATTAACCACTAGTAGCACTAGACTCACAGGTAGTTTTAAAGGATTATTTAATTTTCTATGAAGCACTCATAGCCCGGTGATTGGAAGCGATCACCTAGTCTAAACAACGACCTAGTCAGCACCTAGATGGGTGACCGTGTGTGGCATGATATGCTATGAGTGTTGCCGTGATTCAAAGGTCACATTAAGCAGTCAGTTCTTGTTGTTATCAAAAGATAACAATCGTAAAGCTTAGTTGCAGGCCTTCAGGCGGTGTAAAAACATCCACCGGAAGATTACGTAGCCATAAGGTATCTTCCTAGTCCCAAATCAACACTCGGCCAGCGTGGGAACGTATGGACTTAACCCTATACTGAGAAATTTCTATAAAATAAACCAAGACCATAATGCACATTTAAATGAATATGTATTTACATCCAAATGAAGATTATTATTATCAGGTTGCATATATATTACACCACCACGAAAATACGAATTTTAAATAAACAATTAAAACATTTATATTAAAAGTAGAAATAAAATGCAGTGTTCTTTCTAATATATCTCCAAAAGACGCGTATTTAAATGTACAATTGGGTTTCTTTATCATTAATTTATTTACCTATTTATTTAAACTTCCTGCAAACATATTGCACAAGGCGAATTTAATGCCACAGGCATTCTCTTCCAATCAAACCTTTGGGTGTTGCAATATTATGTAAGGGAGGTGTGTTATTTATGAAAAGCAATATAATAGACAAGAAAAAGGTAAAGTAAATATTACAAGAGTTCTAAGAATGTGTATACATATATTTACATACACATTCATATATCTACATAGACAACACAAATACGTATAAATACATACTAGGTACACTGATACAATTTAAATTTGATTATAAATATCTCAATAGAATATACACATACATGATATAACACATAAGTAAAATAAATAAAACATATTTATGTTATTATTCAGATGACTCCGTCAACAAGAGCTTAATTAAACTTAAGGTTTTCATAAATAACATATATTTTATCAGGCTTCTTATGTATTTGTTTACCAATCCCTACGTAAGTACCGAAAATGTTACATTTACATTAGAAGGAATTAGAGTAACTCAAATGTATAGTTTGACATTGAACTACATAAGCATATTGTCATTCCTGTCACGGAAATAATCCTAACATAATGAAAGAACATATTTTTTCAACAATATTTGCGTTTTTTATCAACGTGAAAACAAATAAAGAGGAAAACGACTACGAATCTTAAACAAACATGTAGGAATTCATTTCGCTTATCATTGTCATAAATGTGACTTTGAATAAATATTCTGACGTTCAAAGGTTTTGTAAAATAGGAAACACAAAGGTTAAGATCAGGAACTACCTCTTCTTTTGTAAATAACAATAGTAATTCCTAGATTTTGAAAATATATTCATTATTTGTTAATATATAATATACCCTATGGACCAAGAGCCCAGAGCCGCCAGACCTACGTCATTAGTGCAAAGCTGAAATTTTCAGGATTATTAGTACAATGTCTTGTTAAGATGTATGTGTACCCATTAGCTTGAAAGCGGGGCCGTTTCTGAGATAGCGCGAAGTACAGATGGATAAAAATCTTACTTACCTACGTTAAAGGTACAAAGCTAGTATTTACATATTTTTTCAAGAATATTATATAAAATTAAAATTCATTACTGCCAGACACTTTCCGTGGGCCATTACTTCTGCCAGACGTCTTGAAAGTTGTGAAAAAAATTAGGTAAACTACGTTATAGTAGCAAACCTAAATTTTATACAATTATCTAAGGTACTATTTTAAGACCCTTTGTATGCGGCCGAAGGGCCTATCACCCCCCCAGACATATATTTGTAGTAATTAGGAAGCTGAGGTATATCATCTTTGGTATTATTTCAAGAATATAATTGTAAAATATTAAATGGTTTTTACACGCTTTTTGGATTGGTCATACAAAGGGTCTTAAAATAGTACCTTAGATAATATGTATAAAATTTAGGTTTGCTACTATAACGTAGTTTACCTAATTTTTTCACAATTTTCAAGACGTCTGGCAAAAGAAAGGGCCCACGGAAAGTGTCTGGCAGTAATGAATTTTAATTTTAAATAATATTCTTGAAAAAATATGTAAATACTAGCTTTGCACCTTTAACGTAGGTAAGTAATATTTTTATCTATCTGTACTTCGTGCTATCTCAGAAACGGCCCCGCTTTCAAGCTAATGGGTACACATACATCTTAACAAGACATTGTACTAATAATCCTGAAAATTTCAGCTTTGCACTAATGACGTAGGTCTGGCGGCTCTGGGCTCTTGCTCTACTATTATCTATGTTAGTACGTCCAATTTACATAAATATTTAAATAAAGTACTATCATTTTTGTCCGCAGTTATACAATAACAACATAAAAATAATAACTTCACACATCACACACATGATCGTGTAGTCATTAGTTAGGCAGAACTGACACTTTGGTAACCAGATTGCAGGCGATTGCAAACCTCTCTCCTTATTTCGCTATCCTCAATTCTTTCGAGGTGGCGAAGGAGACGCGGTAGAGGCCGCTAGGTGCCCAATCGTCGCCTAAGGGTCGCTACGGTCAAATCATGGGGAAATGTGACCGCTGCAAACGACTCGAGATAGGTGACACCCCCGGTGCGGCCGGAGGGTGTTGTTTAAGGGGGGTTGACGTTCCGCCTCTTACTGTACATAGCGGTGAGAGACGCAACAACGTCTTGTCCCGGGGGTGAAACTAGTAAACCCCGGGATGTACCTCAGACGTTGAGGTACACCAGAAGCTGCTGACGCGATCCTGGTGTTACTTAGGACTGCCGAGGTTTTCCGCCGCGGGGTTTACTGGGTAGACCGGTTGCCCGGGAGTCCCACACACGCCCTTCGTTTACCCCACGAAGAGTATGGTTCGAAAATCATAAAAAGAGCAGACTAAATAGTACTGCTGAAAGTGAAGCAGATTTAGTCTGCCCAGCACAATGGGTTACGGCCTCTGGGTCTTTTCCCTTCGATCTTGCCAGTCACTATCAACCTTTCGAGGTTGTCATCTCAAGTAGTGACTTGATACATTTCGAGTTAGATGCATTGTGTAACCAGTTATGCCTATAGATATAAATTGAGAACAGTAATCTAAAAGCATCTTTGACCGCTATGACAACCGTTGTCAGTAGCCTCAGTGGAGTTTAAACAACTATATAGGTAATGAACTAATGAGATCAATGATTCATGTCCAAGTAGAAAAATATTTACTATAGATATTCGTGTGATTCGCATAATAAGAAGAAAAATACTATTTTATCACAATGTTTTCTTGTATGTTGTAATTGTAATATGACAGTTGACAGTACTAAAATACGGCCAACGAAAAGCGATTCAAAGGTTCATGTGTCGTTCATGACTATGGAGTTGATTATCTATTATCTATCTCTTTCCATCTTTTGTATTTGTAATCAAGTCATAATGTCTCGTTTTCCCGGAAAAAATGTTAGGATCAAGACGGAATCAGGGATGGGACGGGACAGTTCAGTAATAGTAGTGATTCAATCCCTTTCGGAACGCGCTCGTGTTATACAAATTATTTGTTAAAAAAATTGTTAGCGCTTATTGTTTATTTAGTTATTATTCTTATTTTGTTTTGTTGATCATTATACCAACCAAGTACGTCGAGTGATAAATCGATAGATTTTTCTTCGCCAAAAAAGAAACGTCCTAAGGTTATGCTGTTTGATTTACATCGCTTCTCATTGATCGTACCTTAAATATAATAATGAAAGGGCCGTACATTACGATGTTTCAGACGGTCTATAGTCAATCTACAATGACAGTCAGGTCGTTCAAAGTTATGTCAAACCTTTTTAACTCATTGATTACCATTTGTTTCATTCATTTCTTAGGAAATATAAAGGTTTATTATTATATTTGTTTAAATATATTGATGTCCCCGTATTAAAGGTTATATGAACAAGGCTTCATAGTAATACCGTCTTAGTTTATTTTCCTTAGACGTTCTCCTTACTTTAATTTATTTATTTGCCCCACTATAATTTATATCATATCTGATCATGGAAGACTACACAATTACTTTATGAGATCCACAAATTGTTCTTCTTAGTCTAGCTGTTATTCTGGAAAATCCCCTGTTAATTCCCGGAACAGGAGTTTTTTTGTGATGGGCACTATGTATCTGTCATAACACCTATTTACTTGACAATATACCATCTACCTATTTCAGGTTACAATTGACTAACTGACTTTGAAGAGAAGATCTATTGTTTATTACCCGACTACAGCAAAGACAAAGGAAGGTTGTGATTTTGAAAGGCTATCTATCTATTTAGTAATGTAAGGTGTGACTTCGCCTTCAGATTTGAATACTATGTTGTTTCATACATTTTCAGCGTCGTTTTTTATTGTAGTTGGGTTTTACTTTTTTTTACATGAAAGTATTAGCAGTGACCTTAACCCCAGCTCGATGGGTTATTGTTGAAAAGTTCACACCCTATTACAGTAGTCAATATAATATAGAATGATGGACGAATTAATAGAATTATAAAATAATAAATAAGAAATATAATTTCAATCATCAATACTCGTTTATGTCAAGAACCTTGACTTTTATCTAAATGACCGTCGAGGTGGCATTCCTCGTTATATTCAAAATAAAAAGTAATAAAACTATCCATAGATAAGGGGTACTTAAATAGTATATTTAATTATATTTAAATTTAAAGTCATATTATTAAACAGTGGTTATCACGGATTAACTTTTAGTTGACACTTTTCATTAATGACTCAAGTCTATATAGTTAGTAATCGCGTTCCATGTATAATTATTTGCGGGAATAATGGACTTACGATCGAGTTTAGGAATTTTCGTATAATATGGCTTTTTGATCAGTATTGTTGTTAGCACGACCCAGCTAGTCTCTGACTACTTCCATAGTAGACAACTTAACACGTGATAACTATCGGTTAATAAAATTGAACTGTAAGTCCATTAAATTTTTACACATACCCTACAGCTTAAACTTTTTACATGCAAATGTTGAAGTGGAAATGTTAATGTTATACTCCGGCGCTAAGGGAATTCCCCCTGATTATTAAGGAAGATTTGCATTTCGGTCTCGATGGAATCGGTTTGAACTAAGTGAGATCATATGATAAGTCTGGACTATAGAGAAAATTTAGAACATACATTCTTTACTTATATCGTTAAAGAAATTTAAAACCTTGAATTTACAATTCCAAATTCAGATAAAATTATAAGCTTGTGTTAAACAATAAAGATTTATTATAAACGCGGTAATAAAACACGATTTAAGAAAAACCCTTGTCCCTCAAAAAACTTGTCAAGTATTGTAAGCAATTACATGCGCCAGCGCAACCGAGGTCAATGCACCGTTTTGAAAACGATTGCAAAAACCAGAAACCGAGAGCTGTCTTTATTCGCATTACATAATAAGATTAAAAAGAATTGGGTAAAAGGAGACCGTAATCATTGCTTCTTGCGACGTTACCAAAAATCTGCAGCTTTTAACATTTTGCTTTATCGTTCGTTTTCTGGTCAGTCACTTGAACTTGTGATTTATAGACCGGCTATATTTTTTCGTACTTTCTTTTTTAAAAATAATACTCTTTTAGTAGGAACACGCAGCCTGCGTCGCGGGAGACTTTAAGAACATACGTGAAACTGACACAAGGAACACCCATACTTAGAACAAATTTGAGGATCACACAAATTGTTGTCCCATATGGGATTTGAAATCCACAACACGTGGCGTAGAAAGTGGTTCACTTAAGCCACTAAGCCACCACCAACCAGTCATACTCGTATGTCATAACGTTTTATTATTTTTAGGGACTAATTTGTAGATGACCTTATATATCCGAAGACTTTACGGTGAAAGCACTCGTGGCTGTAAAAGGTGAGGAAAGTGGAATACAAACTATACGTCTTAAAACTTGTTTCGTCGTCCCTACCTTTATTAGACCCAAAAAAAACATCCTTGAACTTAAAATGAGGCTATTACACCCGTCATTTGGATAAAAGGAAGTTTTCAACCTCAGGGACATTTATGAGCACATGTGATTGTAAGCACGTAGAAATGTGTCAGTAAAAACAACTAATCTTCCTCTTTTAATTTTTCCTGTTTCAGTTAGTAGGTATATCGTTTATTTCTTAATTTTTTTTTAAAAAATAAGACCCTTTCTGTTTAGGGTTCCAACATGATAGTTCCCGTACCCCGCGCGGGCCTTTGCTTCCAGGTCCAGCCCCATGAGCGCTGGTGCGCCGACAGACAGGTTTTTTTTATCGCGTCTACCCCATCGTGTGGGATATCACTAAATGGGTCTTTTAAAATCATTGCAAGGTTGTTAGAATATTTTTGCGATTTAGGTATCCGTTTGCTAGTTATTCAAATTCATAGCGCATTTTTTTTGGAAAAACAGCCCACCGCTCTATAAAAGCTAAACGGCTGGCTCAAAAAAAACTGAAAAAAATCATGATAGTAGTCCATATAAATATTGAACTTTGAAGGAAAACTATAATGGCATAGATAGAGGCCTGACTTGTAAAATACGCTTAGAAAACTTCGTGCATAAGTAATGAAATAATAAGTAAACATAACAATTATCTATTGGACATCACTTGCCATTATATATGACCCGATTTCCTTGAGTGTTGTTGTCCTGCGTGAACTAGGTATATGCACCTACATCAAAAAGTATAGAGTTATAACAAGTTAGAATATCATAGTGATAGTCGCCATACTACACTTTTAGAAGTGTATTAAGAGAATGGTGACCACCGCTTTGTAGTTTGCTCACGCTTTCTGTAAGGGTAGTATAATTTTGGCAGCTAATATGTAAAAAAAAAAACAGTTATGAAGTCAATATGAAAATAGTACGTGTTGCTAATGGTTATTAGACTATCAAATAGACAGAAACCCATTTTTATATTAAATTATTACTTAGTAACTTTGTTAGAAACGACTTTACTCTTTTCTTCCTAGCCAATCCCAAGTTTATTTGGGTTCGGCTACTTGTTCAACCGGTTTTACCTGAATGTCAGTTGTCTGTATATTTGAGGGCACTGACTTCCCAATAACGATTGCCATAGATGTTCATGACAACCGGGACTGATGGCTTTACGTGCTCTCGGAGGCACGGGCGTGAATCACAGCCAAACTTCCAAACTTCGGGCTGCTATTAGGAATTTCCTAAGAAAAACCCAAAAACACTTTTTAGCCCGATCAGGGATTTGAACTTGAGACCTCTTGATTAGCAGTTGCATATGCTTACCACTAGACCAACGAGGCGGTAGAAACGACTTTACTATCAATCAATACAATATTGAATATTTGTGTAAGCTATAACGCGTGTGAATTCAATTAAATGGAAATATTTATTTAATGCGATATCCCATAAATCATTTGTTTATTAATACCATTGGATTATCATAAAATATTTATTAAATTGCACTTGTTATCACTATTATGCGATGTTTATTTTAATTCTCCAACTAGCTGAACCACCCAGTACCGTCTGCATCTTTTATTACCCGAAATGTTATAAACAAATGTCCATTTCAAAGTTGTAATGGTGCCAATTTCTGCTGTTGAGTCACTGACATCACAAAACCAATTTTTAGTGATTCCTGGTGTTGCTTTCAAGACTCATTGAACGACAGAATTGGCACCAATGAACAAATTCTGGTATTGGTTGCCGCGACACAAGCCACGAGCTTAGTGCAGAAAACCGTTGATAATTTCACACTGTAAATCTATTTTTTAAGTTGAATAAATAAATAAATAAAAAATAAATAAAAATCTGTTTCGCATAAAAAGGGTTATAGTGAGCTGACCTTAAAAGATAAACATGTGATGTGGGTTTTTCAAAACTGTTCAAGAGGAACAATTCTCTCATTTATTATTTTTACGAATCGTTAACCATTTACGAAGCGCTCGCAATGGAAGCTCTCAAAATAAATATTTTGCCCACTTTCTTTAGTACCTGGTATGTTTTAACAAACAAGCAAACAAACAAACTCTTCAAACCCTTATAATATTAGTATAGACTTACAATGCAACTGAGAATACACATTTTTTTTACCCCGGGTTAGTGACACTCAAGGTTGCAAGGTTAAGGATTACAGTACAGAGTGTTATAACCTCTATTCATTTCGTGGGTGTAAATCCGACTGAGGGAGCAAATTACGTATGATATTGGATCTGTAAAGAGAACTACAACTTGTCGCAAACCCTATCCCCAATATAGGCCAAAAACTATTTTATAAGATATGGCTTATGTCCAGCTGTGTGCTTATAAAGGCTATCAATGATGATGATTTTCTTAACACATTTTATTCATATATTTATTCATATACATAGATGGAGTATATTCGCTTATCTGTTCAAGCAGTTATTAGGCTTTCCGCTAACATTAGTCCCCAACCCGCACTCGGCCAGCGTGGGGACGTATGGCCTTAACCCTCTCTTGGGAGGAGACCCGAGCCCAGCAGTGGGACGTTATGGGTTGTTGAAGATAACATTAGTATTTAAAAATTGCTGAGAAGATTTTGTCTTTTATGTCAATGAGTTATCAAAAATGTTTAGTTAGCCACAGGAAATTAGTATTTTCGATTTCGATTGTAAAACTAAATCTCATCCTGCAATTGTCTGTTTTAGGTAAATGACAGATGTAAAAAGCTAATTATTTAGGTGTTAAAGTCGCCAAAGATTTACAATGACGGTGACCGGCAATAGGCACTGATAATTTTTTGATCTAGCGTTTTTATTCGTCTATTACTTAGAAGCGTCAATATCGCTGCCTATAGGAAAACTCCGTCCGCTTATTTAAAAAACTTTAAAAGTAAGGAGATTCTCAGCCTTTTTTTAAACCGATATCAAAATTCAGACGCTTTTAGTAAAAGTTTCCTACTCTCAAATAGAATACCAACCTAAAATGGCAGTGGCGTACTTCATATTTCGTTGGTGAGTGTGAGACCGGAGGCCCAATCATTGTACATCATTCTCCCGCCCTCCGAAGGTCGGGAGAATGATGCAGAAACATCTCACTAAGCAGCCATATTGTGGGTCACCATGGGGTCACCATTCTGCATTGTGTGCAATCACACTGAGAATGGTGGCTCCTACTCCTGAATTCTATTCAGGTAAATAATATAAAATATGTAAATTATGATGAGTAAATAATTCGTCGTCATAATGTTTCTATTATTGTTCATTACTAGCTTTCGCCCGCGGCTTCGTCCGCGTGTGTGTCAGTTATCGCGGTAAAAAGTAGCCTATGTCCTTTCCCAAGTTCAGTTCTATCTTCGTACCAAATTTCATCAAAATCGATTCAGTGGTTTAGGCGTGAAAGCGTAACAGACAGACAGACAGACAGAGTTACTTTCGCATTTATAATATTATTAATAGGGATTGTTTAAAGTATAAGAAATATAAAACGTACACAGCTTTACATAGGCCTAAAAAGTTTCTCCACAACAACCGATCCTCTGCTGCGTTCTTGAAATCATTTGAAAAATTTAACATAATGGTAATCAACTTAGTACACATTCACTTTTTTACTCTGCGAAGTGAACAAAATAATAAGATATTGGTACAGTGTATTAAAAGTGTTAATGAACATAATCTTAACATAGTTTTGTTTTATTAATTGTGGTCAAAGTAAATTTACTTACTAGTAGACTAGATCGTAATTACAATGTCCTACTATATTGGTAAGGCTTGTACAGATTATTTTTTCTTAAATACTTATATAGATATATTTTGTTATTGACGAGAAAGTCACCAGTTATCAAGAATAAACAGTATATAAACACTGCACATACAATTACAAAACATGATTCAAAGTGTGTCAGCCACCAAAAACACAATGTTTACAAAATTCAAACTTTGCAAGCTGCAACAGTGCGTTTCAATCGAATAAGTTGTGGGATTTTATGGTTGTTAGATTTTTGGAACTCAAATCGTTTACAGTAAGACTCATCATCCACTTCTTCCTAGCATTTATTATTATCATCTAGATTATTTGGGGTTGATAGTATTATGGATTCACGCTAATTTAGGCCCTAGTTTGCGTCGAACTATGACTCTACCACAGTTTTTTATTAATATTTAATTCTACTAATATTAAAAATGCGAAAGTTTGTCACGAATTATGTATGGATGTCTGTTAATATTTCTTAGCGAATTTCGATAAAACTCCGTAGTACTAAGTAATACGCTACAAAAATTGCCGCCTGCAAAAGTTTGTAAAAAATATGAAGTTCATAATTCATTTTGATATATTGTTGAAAGTTAGTCTCACACACAGTACTATTTTTATATTTAATAAATCTACATTAATAAAATAGGATTTCATTAAAACCAAAAATTTTGTGAAATGAACAAACATTCAGAAGAAATTACAAATAATAATTTACGCTTACATGTCACGTAAAAAATATATATTTCTTTTGTGCACAAATACACTCGGGTGTCACTTAATGGTTATGTCGGATTCGAACTAATTAAAAACCGCATACTGTCTCGGGCGGTAAACCAAGTGAACGCTAAAAAGGAAATCCCCGGAACCTGAGTTATAGGGTATAGTTAGACATTTACTTAGACAAGACGTATGTGGTCTTGTGTATGAAAAGTAACATTGAATTATCTAAATATGATTCAGAAATTATCGAAACACACCTATTATTGTTATTAATGGCGCATTGTTTTGTGACTTTGGACATGATACTTCAGCCGTCTTGTGGCTTTGCTATATCCTGCTGCATATTTCGGACAACGTCATCTAGTCCCAAACTAAGCAGAGCTTGTATATGGGTACTATACAAATGATATAAATACATAAACATACTTTTTTTGTGTAAATATATACATATTATACATAGAAAACACCCAGACTACATACATATTTGTGTATCACATAAATATTTTGTCCGACCCGGGAATCGAACCTGAGACCTCTTAATCAGCAGCCACTAGGCATTGATTCAATTATATATAATTGTAGTTATTTCTTAGACTTCATTAATATTAATCTAATCTTGGGTTTCACCAATTTTTTAACTTTATTTAGCATGAGTATCATCAACATCCTTTAACAGTCCACAGTTGGACATAGGCCTCTCCTTAGGAAGGAGGTTTTGGCCTACTATACCACGCTGGCCAGACGGGTTGGTAAAGGGTTTGTTAAGTTTTCCTTCTCTTGGCAGCATGAGTATCGTTTGTCTCTAAAAACTCTATTACTTGTAAAGTGTTTCAAGCTATGAAGTCATTCTAAAAATGTAAACATACAAATGTAATCCAATATTTTTATTCAAAGCAAAGTCCAAGTACGTTTAATCTATGTAAATACTCGAGTCCCCGAGATCAGATCTATACAGTGAGGACACTATAATACGTTAAAACGTAAAGAAAAGTCTCAGATTCAGACGCACAGTTCCTACAAAATCAAGTTAGTTTATAGAGTTGTCATTGTATTGTAATTGCGTTAATGATATCAAGCATTAAGTGTTTGAACGTAAAACCTAATTCACGTATAAAATGCTATTCAACGTTTGGACATTCATCTGTCGCGTGGTCTTAGCCCTCGAAAATCAATCGCAGTGCAGTTGATAAAACGACCGGCGCGCGCGCAGACGACTCAGTGATGGCGCGAATTTTGATTATTTTATTTTTCGCCGTGTCGGCCGTTTTGGTGACAAATGTTGCAACAGGTTCGTAAATGTGTTTGTGTGCGATTTTGCATTTATAGCAAATAAATACGGACGTGATTTTTCTTAAGTGGATTTCTGTGTCAATATAAAAAAAAATCGCGTGTAGTATTTCCTCTGTGTTACATATTTAGATGCTGTGAAATTAGTAACATTTTTAAAATTTTGATAATTACATTAATATTTAAACTTCATATACTTTGTTAATACTTGATACCGAACGAATATACATTTTAATAGTGAGAAAATATAAGGATACAATTTAAGTAGCCACTAAATTACGGCTTTTTGTCCCGCCTTCCAGTTAGCCATTTCAAGTACTGGTTGATTGAGTTTGTTTCATCTAAATAATTAATTCTTGAAATAATTTCTTACTTTTGGTTATTTCAACAGCTGTTTAGTCCGTGGCCTTAATATTTACCTACACTATGTACAGGAAAAATAGATACAGTCTTTTTGATTACTTTTCTGTCACTGTTGTGTCAATATGTTGTTCCAATTCATTTTAGTGTAATATCGGTGTTTGAATTGTATTGAAAGTGCTTGAAACATTTTTTTATTAACAGTTTCAATATTAACTGACTTATATTTGATTCTTGTTTATATTTAATATTTTTTCTTCCTTTTTTTCTATTTATTAGGTAAAAGAAAGAGACAGAGTAGAGTCACATTGACAGTTATAGTATCATCTTTTTTCGGTTCTAATTTATTCTTCATTCAGTAAACTAAGTAGCCATTTTCCTATACTGTCATTCCCAAAAAAATGAAGCATGGACGGTGTGTAGTAATTAATTAAGAACAATAAGTATCTTTGCATATGTATGTATGTGTATGGGTTGCGGAGGTCCGATGCCCGTCGCTCCGAGGAAAAACTGAAATTCATGGAAAACTATTTGAACTAGTAACCGACCTCAAATAAACTTGAGAATAAACGCTAGGAAGAATGATGATGTACGACACATCTACTTAATATTTCAGGGGCTATATTCTAACTTATCTCAATAATTTTAAATCTCATTAGCGTTACCCCTTTCATGCTTCATTAAAACACATTCTGAATTTAAATTATTAAATGCAGAATGCGCTAAAATGCAAGAAATAGACGAAAAGCATCGTTGGTCAGTGTTATAAAATTTTAACTCTCTCGGGCCAGTATCTTTTAAGGTTTTGGTTTTTAAAACAACTCATTAGAATTTATCCAGTAGATTTGTCAATGTCGAAGTTCTACTTTAGTTCTTATTTAGATTATAAAGCTGTAACAACAGCTTTAAATATTAAACTATAAAATAAGTTCAACTACCACAGATAAAGGTTATAATCCTTTTTAAAGCTTATCAATAAGGCGTTATCAAGCGGTCAATACACCAATTATTTTGTTAGCAGCAATTAATAACATCTACTGAAACCGTTTATCAACATTTGACTCTACGATTGTCAATTAAATCAACTTTTAGTGATGAGTGGCCTTAGGTGATTCAAAACAATCATTGAGGGTAAGCAACGACGGCGCGGTCAGAACTAGATGGGCGACCGTTTGTGGCTTGATATGTTATGAGCGTTTCTGTGATACGGAGGTCACTTTCAGCAATCGGTTTCGGTTTTCGTCATAAGATAGCAGTCGTGAAGCTGAATTCGGACAAAACTCGGCCTGCGTGGGGCTGTATGGCCATAACCCACTCTTGAGATGAGATCTGAGCTCAGTAGTGGTACATTATGGGTTGATTATTGGTGATCATAAAAGTAAAAACTAGTTCTGATGCAAATCGAGAAGTAAGATAAAAAAAATATGAAATAATCGTGTTTAATATTTTGAACAGTTAACCTTACTTTCCATAACTATTTAGACTTTGCATATAACCAACGGGAATAATTTTATCAAATAATTTTTAACATTTCATTTGAAATTTATATTGTTATCTAGCTTTTGTTTGTAGATCAGCGCAATTTACTTAGAAAGGCATAGAGCTCTCTTCATAAAGAAACATTAAATATTTTTATTGTATTCACTTGAAATTGAGTTGATACAAATTTTCTAGGTTCAAAGTGACATCTTCACATTTTTCTTATTTACGTCTACTGGCTTGTGTTATTTAAAACATTTTTTAATAGTATTATAGATTATTGTTTTCAATAAATAATATATAAGTATAAATTATATTAATATCATTGTTTTAAGATTGTTATGGGTTGTAATAGATACACGGCATTTTTATATAGTCTGCACTTTCAATTTTAAATTAAAGAAATTATTTTCTTTAAATATAATGTCACCTATATTATATACTAGCTTTCCGCCCGCGGCTTCGCCCGCGTGGAATTCGTCTTACATGATTTTATGTTTGATATTAAGGAACTTCGACACAAATTTTCATCCCCTACTTCAAACCCTACCTTTATTTTCGCGATAAAAAGTATCCTATGTCCTTTCCCAAGTTCAGTTCTATCTTCATACCAAATTACATCAAAATCGGTTTAGTGGTTTAGGTGAAAGCGTAACAGACAGACAGACAGAGTTACTTTCGCATTTATAATATTAGTTGGGATTACACCATCGGAAAGTAGAGATTTCATCAAACAGAAAACACCCCAATTTTTTGAAAAAAGTCGAAATAGGGTGAAAAAATTAAATATTTCAAATCAAAAAAATTACAGTGTATTCGGGACATAAAAAGGTAAGTTTTCACTAAACTTCGTTTAAAAATTATTTTATTTGTAAAAGATAAAAATGGAAAACCAAAATCTTTTTTAAATTTTTCACATATAATTTGAGGTTATGTGAAAAAAAGTGTAAATAAAAAATCGGCCAAGTGCGTGTCAGGCCACGCACAGGAAAGGGTTCCTCAGTCACCCATAATGGATTAGAAATTGTATCCAATGGATAATTGTTAGGTTTACGTATATATGCGTTAATTTTGTACGACGTTTTCCAAGTAAGCACATTGTAGAAGTTAAGCCTCTGTAACTGCTGAACTAACAAGTCATCTAATTCTTTATAGTTTTCATTTAAAGTTCATTATATGGACCACTATCACGAATTTTCTCAGATTTTTTGAGCCGGCCGTTTAGCTTTTAGAGGGGGAGGATGCCCAGTTTTACAAAAAAGTGGCCTTTAAAGTGGAATTTCTCGCAAACGGATTTCTAAATCAAGAAATCGTCTTAACAACCCTTTAATGTTTTTAAAAGACCTATATAATGATACCCTACATGATGGGGTAGCCGCGAGAAAAAAAAAGACATCCACATTTTACGTGTCGGGGAGGTACCCTACCTAAATAAAAATATTTTTCATAATTTTATTGTAGCACTTTGTCGACGTAATTACAATACATATTCATGCAAAGTTGCATCTTTCTAGCACTTACTGTTTGGATAGTAAGTCGAGGACGGACGGACGGACGGACAGACGGACATGACGAATCTATAAGGGTTCGAAGTCATAAACTTCGGAACCCTAAAGAGTTGTAGATCTTTTCATTACCTACAACTTTGCCATTTAACTTTTTTCCAAAGGACTTGCAGTTTTGTCGGAAATTGAGATAAACCGTTTTTTACCCTTTCATCTTCCTAGCCTTATTCCCAATTTACCCTTTGTTTTATATATTTACCCATTCAAAGTGACTCTACCCTGCCTGATGGAAAGCATGAGCAGAATCCAAAAGTCGGGGCTACCACACTTGCTGCGAATGCAGACAATAATGTATGGCTCCCCACACTATGGCGGCTTAGTGAGATGCTTTTTCACGCCCCGTCCGAGAAGGACCCGAAAACCTCCCCCCCCCACCCGACCCCCCTCAGATCGCAGATCGCCCGTAAATTATTTTTCCTTTCATTTTTGGAATATTCTTCTCCTTTTCCAATGGGTTTCATCGTACTATAAACTTGTCTTCAAAAATTATCTACCCTGCTCTACTGGTCTTTTTATGTCATTTACAAACTTTAAATAATTTAAAATAATAAATAATAATAAATATAATAATAAATATAATAATAAATATAATAATAATATATAATAATATTATATAATAATAATAATAAATATAATAAAATATAATAATAATAATAATAAATATAATAATAAATAATTTAAAAAAAATAATTTAAAAACTGTGATACATTTTGACACCTACGATTTATGTATTTTTATAATCACCTAGGTAAAAAGGTAAAAACCTTTGTATCTCGATTATTGCAGTAAAAAGTAGCCTATGTCCTTTCCCAAGTTCAGTTCTATCTTCATACCAAATTTCATCAAAATCGGTTCAGTTCAGTTTAGGCGTGAAAGCGTAACAGACAGACAGACAGAGTTACTTTCGCATTTATAATATTAGTATGGATTACTTTCAGTGAAAGTTTCAGTTATATTTTTAAACACCATTAGAATACTATTTTTACCATGACTTCGATCGCGTCTATATCACATAATGTTAATCAATTTAATTAGCTTTTATCTATAAAAACTTTATCTTTTACTGTTTAAAAAAACGTGTTTTCAAACGTGTTTTCAAGTAGTACAGTTTCTCGAGACAAATTTACACAAGCAAAGAGGGCAATTAATAAGGTTATGCCAAACTGACTTATAGGTCGGTCAAATCAGACCAAACATAGGAGTGAAGTTACAATAATTCAAAGTCAACTGAAAATCAGTAGGATTGTTAAAATACCATTATAAATATGATCTAAAAACTACGATCCAATGCCTGGAAAAAAATGCTCGGGGTCACAGGTGACGAAAACGTATTTTACGCGATTTTCAGCAAAACCCCCACCTTTATCATAGAATGAGTTTGGATAATAATTTTAAAACAGCTAATCTAACATATAAAATTCTCGTGTGACGGTGTTTAGTACCAAATTCTTCCAAAACAGCTGGATTGATTTGTATAAAATTTTGCATGCATGTCGGGTAGGCCTGAGAATCGGTCAATATCTATTTTTCATACCCCTAGGTCACGAACGGAGCAGTGGGTATCAGTTAGTTATTAAAAAAAGCGGCCAAGTGCGAGTCGGACTGGCCCATGAAGGGTTCCGTAGCATCATATAAAAGTTTTTGTAGTTTCGTTGTAACTTTCATCAATGTTTTAATATTAGTGTTTAGATTGAAAGAAATGTAAATTGCGGTTTATGATTTATGTGGTATTAAAAAAAACTACCTACTAGATCTCGTTCAAACCAATTTTCGTTGAAAGTTTGCATGGTAATGTACATCATATATTTTTTTTAGTTTTATCACTCTCTTATTTTAGAAGTTACAGGGGGGGGGGACAAACATTTTACCACTTTGGAAGTGTCTCTCGCGCAAACTATTCATTTTAGAAAAAAATGATATTAGAAACCTCAATATCATTTTTGAAGACCTATACATAAATACCCCACACGTATGGTTCTGATGAAAAAAAAATTTTTGAGTTTCAGTTCTAAGTATGGGGACCCCCAAAATTTATTGCTTTTTTTCAATTTTTGTGTAAAAATATTAAAGCAGTTCACAGGATACACCTACTGACCAAGTTTCAACAGTATAGCTCTTATAGTTTCGGAAAAAAGTGACTGTGACATACGGACGGACAGACAGACAGACAGACAAACATGACGAATCTATAAGGGTTCCGTTTTTTGCCATTTGGCAACGGAACCCTAAAAAAGGTATTTTAAAAATAACGACCCAAAAATTGAAATAGTTGTATTAGGATTACAGAGGACATTCCATGTTTTATTTATATTGGTGTTTTAAATAATCCTAACATTTTTTACCTGGATGCGAATTAATGTAACCTCCAATGTCTAAATTGACCGCACCACTAAGAGAACAACTACTTTATTTTCAAAGAATGAATATGAAATTAATTTTATAAACATTTTAGATACACGTCTCTCTACTGTAGGTTCTAAATTTTCAGAATCTGACTAATATTTACAAAATGTATCTATTTGACTGCAAAAATGTATGTATTTAGTCTAGTGGTTAGCGGCTGCTGATCAAGAGGTCTCGGGTTCGATTCCCAGGTCGGACCAAATGTTTGTGTAATCCACAAATTTTTGTTTCGGAGTCTGGGTGTTTGCTATGTATAATATGTATGTATTTACAAAAAAGTATGTTTATGTATTTATGTATATCACTTGTTTAGTACCTATAGTACAAGCTCTGCTTAGTTGGGGACTAGATGACGCTGTGTGTAAGATGTCCGAAATGTTTATTATTTATTTTATTTATTTTTATTTATCTAACGTTCTAAATTCACACGGAAAATAAAATATAGTTACGAATAATGTTATTGTGTGGGAAGTCTCAAACTATGTTTTATCTGTCTGACTCGTATTCTCCGGGTTTTTATAATTATTCAACATTTATTTACCTCATTTGTAATTTAGTTATAATAAGCAATCTAAAACTATAACTACATTTTAAATTAATTATGACAATATATACGAAGTAAACTCGCGTTTTCCCAAACATAAGACTAAATTAGATCGATTTTTTACCCCCGACATACTCGAAATACCAAATTTTTGCAAAATCGTTAGATCCGTTTCCTAGATCACAACAAACGGAACCCCACACTGCGCGTGAATAGACGCGCACTTGACCAGTTTTTTATAATGATAATTGCGAAAGTGTGTTTTGTTACTTGGTTTGTCCTTCCTTCACGCAGCAACGGAGTAACAGATTAACTTCATTTGTTGATTTTTTGCTTAAGAATTGTTCGGAACCGTAAAGTTACAGAGCCTACATTTATAAATAAAAAACAACACGGTTCTGTACAGTCCAAAATACTAGATAATGTAAAACTGATCCCGACCGACCCCTATTTATTCAGCATGCCAAACAAAACCTCCTTTTTTTACACAACATAATCTAGTCCCAACTTAAGCAGAGCTTGCATTATGGGTACTAGACAACTGATATAAATACAAATACACTTTTTTATTACAAAATGCATACATAATGCATAATACATAGAAAACACCTTAACTCCGAAACAAATATTTGCAGATCAAACAAATATTTGGTCCGATCCGGGAATCAAACCTGAGACCTCTTAATCAGCAGCCGAAAATGCTAACTAACAAGATAGTTAAATTCTTTAAAAGCAGAGTTTTAGAAAGGGGGAAAATAGTGTAACACACGCGGAATGGAGAAAAGTAGCCGTGTCGTCTTTTCCCAATACAAAACAGTTTGTCATTTTTAGGGGGGAAATCGTAACACATTTAAGATTCACAAGCAAAAACAATTACCTATCACTACAAATTCTTATAGTGATGATGATGCTTTGTATACTGTAATCATCCACTATGATAAACATCACTTTATTTCTACTTATGCTAATTTTAACGTATGAGGAGTGCGAGAAACCTATAATTTACTTAAATTTAAAAGTATCGCAAAAAAAGGAAACATTTAATAATACCTATCTGCTTTAAATACAAAAAATATGTTGAAATAAGCAGAAATAGCCAAACTGGTTTTACATTATACTTCATTTAGTGCTAATGTGGTTTGAATTATCTTAACAATATCAAACAAAAATTTCGTATGTTGATGAATTAGCAATATGAAGTAGCTATATACCCCGTAGGTGTCATAAAATCCGACTCAAGGTGTAAGCTCTGGAGAATAACTCTACAATAGCACTGCTATGATATAAAAATCTTGAAATAAATTCTATATGAACTCATCCTGACAAGGAATAGTTGGTCAAAATATCCTTCCTTTGATTTAGGCCTTCTGGATTTAGGCCTCTGCCTATATCCAAAATTGAATGAGAAACTGTTAATGAACGATTATATCATTTAGTTAATTTGTGTCTTGCGTCAGCATATCAAAGAGGTAGCTGGGCTGACTGTAGCTATACCTAAATACTCATAATTTGAGAGCCCAGGAACCAATTATACCTGTCAATAAGCAATTACTGCGTAACTCTTTGTAATATTGCTTGTTTGATTACACCATTCAATTGTTATCAGTCATACCAAACCTTACGTATACGTTTTTACTACGGCCGAAAGTAATAAAATTGGTAATTGTTATGACTGCAAAATTGAAATATCGACACATGTTAATGAAGAATTGAACGATTAGCTATGCTCCGACGTTTCCTACCTGGTAACTAATTTGAACAATTTGTAAAATACACATTGTAATGCAAAAATATGTAAATGATGTTCTCTCACATGTTGTTTTGCTATGTTACACTTGTGTCAATAACTTGCCAAAAAATATGAAAATCATGGTGGAGTATTTCCACGTAATGAATCAATAAACCTATAGAAAATTTAAGTTTTGATACATAATATAAGCCAAAAATTTGATGAAAATAATGAATTGTAAGCGAATATCTGTGAGAGAATACATCCAGAGCTGATATCCAAATAGTCTACTTTACTCACAAATATAAAAATGGGGCATTTCACGTCAAGCGGACAACCAAAAAAAAGTGAGGTCATGAATTTTGTTTATATTCTGGTTAGTTATACTTCTAATAGACGTGGATGTGTACACACAATATTTTTTTCGTATGATGCTTTATTGCCGAGTTACGAGCTTTTAAAAATTCACTAAAACTGAATTCATGCATTTTTGGAAGCTTATTATCTGTAATAATTAATTTGTAAAAAAAAAATAAAAAATAAGGTTTCTTATAGTAAGAAAGTTGAAGTTTTTAATTTTTTTGTCGAATTCTAAATTTGAATTTTTTTACGTATAGTAAACCGGAAGTGAAAATTTCAAATCGTTTTTTGAGTAACTTCGACCCTTTTTATTTTTATTTTTTTTAACTTAATTTACGGCTACAAATGTACTAATTCTTCACAAAAAAAAATTAAAACGTGATCTCCAATAGTTTAAGACTTAGAGCACATAGAGTACATACACATAGCTATGATTACGTTCTAAGCAATTGGGTTTTTGCGCTAAAATGCCAAAATACTAAGTTATTAATATTTTATTCCTTCATTTTAACATGCAAATATATAAAATTTACGACTTCTTTCATTCTTCACAAAAATATTAAAACGTAATCGCTAATGGTTTGACTTAGAGCGGTTTAATAATTGAGATTTGAAACAGTATTAATGAAAATACATTTATTTTGTAATTTTTCCAATTTTACTATTTGCACTAGCACTAATTATCTATACACAGATACTGCCGTTGGTTGGAAGAAAAGAATGCAGTTGTTTATTTTCTGGAACGGTAATATTAGAAGCGAAATGGACTCCCGGAAAATCTCGCTGTTGTTCAATACTTTCTTTGGAGCAGTAGTAAATAGAAGTCTCATCAATGATGACTTGGCCCATTCATATAATCTTATAAGTTTAGTTATAGCGTTATTGCATTATATTTGTTACCTAGTGAAACTTTTTTAGCTACGAGATTGCGTTACTGGTGTGTGTTCACCATAGTATCATAGTTTTTGAAATTACTATTTTATATGAACTTGTCATTATTATAAAAAAAATGATTTATAGTGTTCATTATATTCAATTTTTAAAAACATTGATATACTTTATATTTTTGCATGTTAGAATGAGGTATTAAAATATTAATAACGTAGTATTTTGGCATTTTAGCGCAAAAACCCAATTGCTTAGAACGTACTCATAGCTATGTGTATGTACTCTATGTGCTCTAAGTCTTAAACTATTGGAGATCACGTTTTAATTTTTTTTTGTGAAGAATTAGTACATTTGTAGCCGTAAATTAAGTTAAAAAAAATAAAAATAAAAAGGGTCGAAGTTACTCAAAAAACGATTTGAAATTTTCACTTCCGGTTTACTATACGTAAAAAAATTCAAATTTAGAATTCGACAAAAAAATTAAAAACTTCAACTTTCTTACTATAAGAAACCTTATTTTTTAATTTTTTTTACAAATTGATTATTACAGATAATAAGCTTCCAAAAATTCATGAATTCAGTTTTAGTGAATTTTTAAAAGCTCGTAACTCGGCAATAAAGCATCATACGAAAAAAATATTGTGTGTACACATCCACGTCTACTAGAAGTATAACTAACCAGAATATAAACAAAATTCATGACCTCACTTTTTTTTGGTTGTCCGCTTGACGTGAAATGCCCCAAATCTTAAAATGTCATTTTTTATATTTAAGAATGCGAAAAGCACTCTACTCTGCCTGATGGAAATATGAGCAGAATCCAGTAGTAGTGATCACCATTCTAATTGTGGATCAAAGAATACATGATCTTGTGTCATACTTATAATTTTTTTTTCGATGATGGAAGTGTATTTATGTATTGTTCCGGTTTACACCTCATGAGTAAGGTTACAGGAACCTTCTCCTTCCCTTGACTATTGAGATATCAGAAGGTGGCAGTACTTTATTAACCCTCAGATGACCAATCTGTTTGTTTTCCTTGTTACTCAAAAAAAATGAAGTCCATCAAAATTCTATGTTTATATACATTATTATCTATGTACAAGATACAGAATAAACTTCAAGGCAACATACCTAAATACACATCAAATCAACCTTTGCCGTATTTTTTATTCTTGTTACCAAAAATCTCTAAAATCTTAATAAACATCGTACTAACATAAGGTCTTGAAAGATCCGTGCATCTGGATAATATAATTCAATAGATTCAGTCCATTTTCCATTGTGTTCAAATCACTCACAATTGGCTTCTCACAATTGCTTATTATTTCATCTTCCATTAACCACTATTCGCAATAGTAACTGAAACCTGACCTAGAATGATGGCATAATATGATGTTTAATATAATTTACATCGGCATTTATCTGAATTCTGCCTTTAATATTATTAGTATTATTTTGGTTCTGTTCTCTAATTATCTTTTCTGTTTGGTCTGGTGGTTAGAAGTCTTTACCTCGGGCTGGTAGCCAGATGTTTCCATTCCTACACTGATAACTGTTTAATTCTCATGCTCGGTATCTACGGAGTAATCTGTCTGTAATATAAAAATATTTAAGAGAATGCTATGTTTATCAAGAGTCCTTTCAGATCTGGAATAATGTTGAACATATGATTTATTTTTTAAATTTGGATTTCTTTGTGAATGCAGACAATGCAACAAGGTGACCCACACTAGGCACAGTGAGATGCATCTTGCATCTGTATTATTGGAAGTTAGGTTTCGCACTTACCAACGATACGAAATACGACAGTGAGAATGCCATTTTAGGATGATCTTCTGTGCGAGGTTGGTAGCGCCCAGTTCGAACCGGTCCGTTTGTGCTTAAATTAAATAATTAGGATATTTAAGAACTCATTTTATTTAATGTTATTAAATCGGTTCCTCTAAATAATCGTTAACAATTACGCTCCAAAAATAGTATTGTATTATTTGTTAAATTTACAATCTCCTTGCTTTACTTGTGTCGTAAATCTATGTCTTTAGGTATTCCTAAAGTATATCCTCCTGTCTGAGATAAGTACCGCACCTATCTAAGATTCGTTAAAATAATTATATCTCATCTTATAATTCACAAATTGAGCTAAGACTTCAGTACATAAGGTTATCACACTTTCTAAGTTATAATGAATACAAGCTTGTAAAAAGTGCTTGGACACTCTATTACATTCTAACCTTTTAGTCACTGAAAACAGACCTTACAAAAATCTCTATATAAAACTTTGTTCTTGCTCAATGTATTTTACGAAATAATAATAATATTATCTCCTATCAATACTCTGTAAAGAATCTTTAAACAAGGTGTTTGTAATTATGTATTTATCTATGGTCACGATTCTAAATTATCTTAGTCACGTAATAAGTAGTATCGTTATGATAAAACATCTTTCTTTGAAGTTTAAAACATGTTTCATAGATAAAAAATGTAATAGCTTTCTACGTAAACATAACAATTATCTATTGGATACGATTTTAAATCCACATACCATTATAGGTGACTGAGGAACCCTTTCCTGTGCGTGGCCTGACACGCACTTGGCCGATTTTTTATGTGTATGACAGTGTAGGTAATACATCACTACATAGTATAAAACAAAGTCGCTTTCTCTGTCCCTTTGTATGCTTAAATCTTTAAAACTACGCAACGGATTTTTATGAAATTTTCTTTAATAGGTAGAGTGATTCAAGAGGAAGGTTTTTATGTATAATACATTATACATGCATAATATAGTAGATAATAATTTTAGAGGTTTCTAATGTGATGTTTTTTACGCTTATATTGCAAACGCTGGCTGTACCCTACGAGATAGATCAAAATAAGTATTGTACATCTTAAAAAGGTCTACAAAAAAGTCGGCGATGGTATATGTCTATCTCTTAGGGATAATCCACAACAACCATTTTTTTTTACGAGAAATAATGGTTTATTTACGAAGCGATTATAGGCAACACAGTATTAATCCTTATCCAATTAAGTACCTTAAATACATTGTGTATTTAATATAGATTAATATGGCCCTTTACAGTATGTGATTTTAGTTAATACTTTTGAAGATATTGCAGATTTAAAATGCAGGTACAAAGCAATTCTGGCGGTACCGGCCGGGGCGTGTTAGTTGGCGCTGCTGTCGATTTGTCACTATCAGTATCTGAACACAATACTTTATTATGAATTAATATTCTAAGGCGGTACGAAGTTCGCTGGGTCAGCTAGTAAACTATATTTTATTTATCATTCGTGTGTTTAAACTAGTCAATCTCGGGCAAGATTTAATGTTTTAGTGACTATTAAAAAATACTACCGATTATATTTACGGCAGTTAAAGTGCACACTGGTCTGGTGGTCCACAATATAAAGTTACTTTTATAAAATACTGATACTAGACCGATTTAAAATTACTTCAGTGTTAGATAGCCCATTTATCGATGATGGCTATAAAATACTGGTTGTGCCCACTACCATGTGTGTACGTACGTGAAATTGGCATTTGGTATTATTAGGATCAAACTGTTTTTAGAATACTCAGGTGTTTAATTACATGAATTATTTACATCAATTATTCAAAATCATAATGGGCGAAACCATACATATATTATACACTTGACTTTTGATATCAATCTAGTACCTCAAAGCTCATCATCATCAGCGCGTTGCAGTTCACTGCTGGATATAGCCTTCTCCCAAGGCACACTACAGAATCCGGTCTGATTCTTGCATTCAGTTGGTGCAGGCCTTTTTACGTAGGTTGTTCCGCCCCCTGGCCAAAGGCCGCCCCTCGCTACATTTGCCAAGACGCGGTTTCCACTCCAGAACTCGCTTACTACAGCGGTTATTGGTTCTGCGACATATATGACTAGCCCATTCCCTGTCTATTGACTTTTGAAGCTATGTCGCTTACTTAAGTTCTCTGACCAATCACTTTATTCTTCATGTTGTTCTTCAGAGCCCAAGCACGGCTCTTTTCTTGGCACGTTGAGTGACTTTAAGTTTGTGGACTAGTCAGAGTTCACATCACGTTGGTTTTGATTCAAGAAAATTGGACCCAGTAATGCTTACCAATATTATAACTTCGAAAGTGAGTCGTCTGTCTTTTACGCTTTCACGGCAAAACTGCTGCAGCTATTTCAACAATTTTTGCATGGAAAGCCTTCAGAGATATTAGACCGTGGGCAAATGCTAGTGAATGATGTACTATAAGGGCTGTACCGGCTTGTGTCGGCACTTGAATTAAGTTTGTTGGGTTCTTGGTAGCCCGTGTGCTGAACTTAGGTTTGCGTATTTCGGTGCTAAATAAAACAAGTGTTCAGTAGAAAAGTTAGATGAAGTCTGTATTGAGAATAAATTAATTGTACATAATTCGAGGAAAGTAGGGAGGTAGGGAACATTAATTCGACCAATGGGAACGACGCTGTATCACGTCATCCCCTGTTGGTCTGATTGGTTACAATATTTACGTGGTGTTTACGGGGTTGGTTATACGCGTGAACATGCCCCCGGCCTTGAAAGCAGGCGCTTTCAAAATAAAGCGAGCAGCAGCTTCACCTCCCCTCGTGGTCATCATCGAAGAGAGGACAGATCTTGGCAAAGGCCCGTCGTACAACGCCTGAAGCCGTCCTGATGTCTGCGACTCTTGAAATTCCATCCTTTCCTGGGATGGAACGAAGTACTCGACCCATTGACCATTTCAAAGGCGGAAGGTTGCTGTCCTTAATAAGGACAAGTGAGTTGTCCTTCAACTCCGTTTTGTTCTCCGTCCACTTTGTTCGCACCTGCAACTCAGACACATATTCCTTGGACCAACGAGCCCAAAAATGTTGGCGAATTTGCTCCACCCTTTGATATCTCTTCAGCGTATGCTCGGGAATGTTGCTGACGTCGTCACAGACTGGCGCAGTCAGCGATCGACCAACCAGGAACTGAGCGGGAGTAAGGGGAGAAAGGTCTCGGGGGTCCGAAGAAAGCGGAGAAAGTGGTCGGGAATTTAGAACTGCTTCTATTTGTGATAGCACTGTACCAAACTCCTCAAAGGTAAGGTGTGCATTTGCTACCACTCTGCGAAGATGGAACTTGCAAGATTTTACTCCTGCCTCCCACAAACCACCAAAATGAGGCGAATAAGGCGGAATGAATTTAAAGTCAATTCGTTGACTAATCGCGTAATCTTTGATTTCAGAATTGCACCTACGTAAAAAGTCAGAGAAATCGTTCATCAACCCTACAAAATTACGCCCATTGTCGGAATATATTTCTTTAGGTTTACCGCGCCGAGAAATAAAACGTTTAAGTGCCAATAAATATGCTTCACTAGTGAGATCACTGACGAGTTCCAAATGTATTGCACGCGTCACGAAGCATACAAACAAACAAATGTACGCTTTCGATGTTTTAGCCCCCCTACCCTTACGATTCAGTATGAAGACTGGCCCGCAGTAATCCACTCCGCATTTTATGAATGAAAAGGCAGCATTATCTTTGCCACTCACGTGGCGCCAAAGTACATCTTGTGTGAGCTCATGAATCTCCACCGTCCTATTTTGAACAAACGTTTTAAGTTTGTTTGGAGACATGCGCAACCAGCCTAACACGATGGTTGAGTCATTCCAATATACTGTGTTTCTGAACTCACAACGTAAAGCACTGCGTACCTTCTCGAGTACCCTAGCACCCAGCAGTGCACCGCAAAGTTCTAGTCTCGGTATGCTTAGTGGTTTCAATGGAGCGACGCGAGACTAGAAAACAACAATCTTACGGTGATTGTATTAACTATATTTATAGTACGCACATAAATGCAAGCGCCGTACGCCGTCTGCGATGCGTCACTAAAAACATGCAACTCCATATACATAGGTTCGCTACCTATAACGTGCCGAGGAACGTTTATTGTTTTGAGCGCTTGTAGAGAGATAACAAACCGGTTCCAGGTTCGCGCGACGCCAGATGGAACCGTGTCATCCCAACCTATTTTAAGAAGCCATAATTGTTGTAACAACACCTTCGCGGTAATAATCGTAGGGCTTAGCAAGCCCAGAGGGTCGAAAATTTGTGAAATGGTAGACAAAATAACCCTTTTTGTTACCAACGCATTGTTATTATGACACTGTGTATTAAAATAAAATACGTCGCGAACATTGTTCCAGCCTAGTCCTAACGTTTTAGAGCTGATATTTTCGTTGGATTCAATTTCTTTTGAATAGTCGGTTTGGTCATTATTATATGGAAAATTGTAAACCCATTTTCGAAGGGAAAAACAACCAGACTGTAATGTATTTTTTATATCAGTGCATAGCTGTATTAATATCGTTTTATCGTTACTACCAGACAAAAAATCGTCGACATATATGTCCTCTAAAACAGCTCGTTGAACCTCAGGGTTGGAAGACTCAACTCCCAACTGTTTTAAGCATCTCACACTAAGGAAAGGCGCGGACGCGGTACCATATGTAACGGTGTTTAATTGATAAATCCGCAAAGGTTTCGATGGATCTTCACGCCATAAAATCATTTGAAACCGGCGCTGATCTTCGGCTACTAAACAATTTCGAAACATTTTTTCGACGTCAGCGCAGGCAACAAATTTGTGCTGTCTAAAGCGGAGAAGAATGGCTATTAAATCACCTTGTATAGGAGGTCCGACAAGTTGTAGGTTGTTGAGAGACATGCCGGAAGACGATGCTGCGCTTGCGTCGAAGACGACACGCAGCTTAGTTGTAGTGCTATGTTCTCTAAATACGCCGTGATGCGGCATGAAGTAGCACGGATGACTATAAGAGTCCACCGGACTCATATGACCTAAGTACAGGTATTCCTGCATAAATTGCGTATATAATAATTTATAGTCAGGAGAACGTTGTAAACGTTTCTCCAATGCAAGGAAGCGTCGTTCAGCTTGCGTATATGATTCGCCTAGAAGATCAGGTGACTCCTTAAATGGAATGCGTACACAAAACCTTCCTTCACTATTGCGCGTAGTAGTACGACGAAAATGATCTTCACATGCACGCTCTTCCTGAGTCCGCGTATCCCTAACCTTAGGAAGCTCTTCGACCTCCCAAAACAAGCGAAGTTGCGAATCTATAGAACTACTAAAGTTACAATGAACGCGCCTCTCATTTTGCGTATTATTACTAACTAAGCCAGAGATAATCCAGCCCAGCTTAGTATTTTGTAGGTAGGGACCGCTGGACAGTCTCATTCTGCCTTCTAATAATAAGTCCCAAAACCTATCTGCGCCTATTAAAATGTCTATATTTTTTAATTCCAAAAACTGTGGATCCGCAAGACTTACATTGCTTGGAATCAAGAATTGTGCGTTTAGTGGACATAAGGCCGGCAATATAGACGTTATCTGTGATAATACAAAACAATTAATGCGTGTTCTGAACGTATTATCAAATCGCGATTTAATTTCGATGTCACAAGTCTCCGAACATTGTATCACCGAATCGCCTACCCCCTTAATTACATAAGAAGAATTTATCACGGGAACGTTAATTAATTTACAAAAGGATTTTGTTATAAAACACCGCTGACTGCCACTATCAAGTAGTGCGTGTGCCCGATGATAAACACCGTGATCGTCAGGCACTTCTACGATAGCTGTCGATAATAGAACTGAGTGCATATCTATAGAATTATTATGCATTTGTGCGTTGCTTACTTGAATAGGGCGTGAGTCCGCGACGGTTGAGGCGGCGGGGCCGGAGGGTGTCATCGATGCGCCCACGACTTCACTCCTCGCTAGGCCGCCAGTCGTATTATTGGAATGCAACGTAACTAAACTCTCGCCGCTTTCATTATGAATTAATGAATTATGTTTGCGATTACATTTACGACACGGCCCAAACGCGCATTTATTAGGAGTGTGACCCGAACGTAAACAATTCTCACATAGTTTGTTCTCGCGAATTAAATTTAGCTTTGAACTTAAGTCACTATCAATGAACTTCTGACAAGAATAAAGTTGGTGATTCGCGTTACATTTTAAGCACGTTCTTTTGTAGCGAGACGAACGGCTATCGTTAGACTTATGTGTCGACATATTACAGGTAGATGTGTTGTGTGAATAGTGTTTTTTATTTTCAATTTGTATTTGTGGTTTATTATGTGACAAATGCAACGATTCCAACACATCCGCCCTTTCTTTAAGAAAGCTAATCAATTCGTGTACTTTGATTATGCGTTTAGAATTATTCTCGCCCGATGTTAGTGTGCATTTACGCGTCTCCCATTCGCGTTCTGTTGTCCTATCTAACTTCAAAACGATTAAATAATTCACAAGCGTATCCCACGAGTCGGTAGGTTCGCCAAGTAAATTCAATGCGCGTAAGTTTTTTAATATAACGTCAATAAGATTTCTAATGCTAGACGGCGATTCTTTTGTTAATGCGTTTATATTAAACAAAGCCTTTACGTGATTGTGCACTAAAAGTCTATTATTATTAAATCTATTTAGCAATAATTCCCATGCGACTTGATAATTATCAGAAGAGAATTCTACAGAATTAATGACTAATTCGGCGGTGCCTTTTAGAGACGATTTTAAATAGTGGAACTTTTGTATATTACTGATGCGTTTAGAATTATGTACTAGGGATAAAAAAGTGTCCCTAAACTCCAGCCAGTGATCATACGATCCGTCAAAAGTGGGTAGTGAAATTGTTGGAAGTTTAACCGACTGCGATTGTTCGCTACAGAGATAGTTGCTGGTACCGTCAGTGACCTCGTCATCGGTTAGCATGTCTTCCGCGCGGGCTATGAGGCTGTAGTATGAGGTTTCGAATGATTCTCTGTTATCTAGTTGGTCAGGTATCTCACTATCGGAAACGATTTCTTCAATTTTGGTTTGAATCGCGTTAAATTCGTTACACAAACTAGTGACGCCTTTGATGCGTAATTTTAAGTCTATGCGATCTCGAGACGAGATTGAATTACCACTGTCTTCCAACGTATCTAAGTAGTTGGAAAACTTGGTAAGCCTACCTTTTATGACGCCGCGTTTTCTCACTAGGTCACGAAGTGCCGTAGGATCGGCACACCCAATATTAGGAGACCTATCGCGTGACTTACTTGTAGCATTGTTGATATCTAACACGAGAGGAGATTTATCGCCTAACTTAGCACTTTCCGTCGTCATTTTGGTGGGTAGTAAGAATAGGAGTACTTACAATAGGAAGGCTTGAACGACGTGTAGCCGTTATATCACCAGCCACGGGACTAGATGATATAAGCAGTTCGAGACTCCGATGCGGCAAATCTAACTGAAATCAGGTTAGGTACAGGTATCACAAAGAG
Organism: Phragmatobia fuliginosa; assembly: GCA_932526445.1. Classification (NCBI taxonomy): domain Eukaryota; kingdom Metazoa; phylum Arthropoda; class Insecta; order Lepidoptera; family Erebidae; genus Phragmatobia; species Phragmatobia fuliginosa. The sequence goes on from OW052067.1 coordinate 18,158,764, forward strand.
AACTAGGAGGTGATTGGGGAAGAGAGGATGGTTGGTCTCACCAAATTGCGTATGACTTGCGATGAACAGCCAATCCAGCTCTCGTCCAATGCGCGCTTAGCCTCCAGTTGCCTTCGCTCTAGATGTATGCGTTTTGGTTCAGCAGCAGCAGGTACAACCAGGAGATCCACAGGATGCTGATTCGTATGATTTGGCGTAGAAGGACCACATGTACCGGCTTGTGTCGGCACTTGAATTAAGTTTGTTGGGTTCTTGGTAGCCCGTGTGCTGAACTTAGGTTTGCGTATTTCGGTGCTAAATAAAACAAGTGTTCAGTAGAAAAGTTAGATGAAGTCTGTATTGAGAATAAATTAATTGTACATAATTCGAGGAAAGTAGGGAGGTAGGGAACATTAATTCGACCAATGGGAACGACGCTGTATCACGTCATCCCCTGTTGGTCTGATTGGTTACAATATTTACGTGGTGTTTACGGGGTTGGTTATACGCGTGAACAAGGGCAAAAAACCTTGTGTATTTTGACAATCGACATTTTCCTGTGATTGTCACTTTCGACCAAAAAGTAATTTTTTGGCGAATCATTATTATGAGTTGTCTTTTGCATGCAAAAAATGTGATGAGTAATTGTATTAAAATATATTTTACTTGATTATTCTTATTATGATAAGTCGATGTTATGAAAATTTGAATAGTAATCGTGAATAATCATTAAATTTTTATTCCGAAGTGTGTTTAAAGTATTTAAAACTTTACAATTATTCTTAAAACTACATAAAAATCTTTTGTATTCTACAGAAAATGTGGAGCCGAGACCAGAGCCGAAAAAAATCCTGGACACAGTCATGGCGCCTGCTTACATTCCAGCGGAGGAAAAACACGGGTCTTATTGGAAGAAATCAGCAGCAAAAACTTTAAGAGATAAATTAAAAGAGACTCCAAACATCAATAAAGCGAAGAATGGAATCCTTTTTATAGGAGATGGCATGTCCATGGCGACGGTGATGGCCGCTAGAACATTTGCAGGCCAACTAGACAGGGGGTTAGGAGAAGATTCTATTTTGGAGTTTGAAAATTTCCCTGTTAGCGGTCTTGCTAGGGTAAGTGTTCAAAAAATTATCATTTATATTGTCTACTGCTAGCAGTACAATAATATTATTATCTAATCTAAACCTTAGCCAGACTGATAATGACCAAACTAATAGTATAGGGTTCTAAATACGCACGTATTATAGATATGGACGGCCTCTGTGGCGCTGTGGTAGCGTATGCGGCCGCTTTGCTTGAGATCTCGGGTTTGATTCCCGGGTCGGACCGAATGTTTGTACGATCCGCGTATATTTGTTTCGGAGTTTGGGTGTTTTTTATGTATAATATGTATGTATTTACAAAAAAATGTTTATGTATTTATATATCAGTTGTCTAGTACTTAAAATACAAGCTCTGCTTAGTTTGGGACTAGATGACGTTTTTATATTCCTATATCCAGATACGAAACGAAAAAAATATCTTACATTAATTTTTTTGGTTCACTGTGTATCAAAATCATGATCTTGGCCTCATCAGTCATCAGATTAAGGCACTACTCGAGAAACAGCTTAATCAAATCATCAATCAATATTAATCAATCAATACTTCAGTTATTATCACCTTTGCTCGAATGACCACATTTAAATCGCGTCGTTTCTGTAATCTTATGTTAACATGGTACTTTGATCCGCTATGGTTTTAAAGTGCATTGAATTGGCAACATCTGAGTATTGATTGTTTGCACGATATGTTTACAGAAAACTATTATACGGTCATGTTTATCGCGTTACAAGTATTAAAATAGTTTTTTTTCGATAACTTAGCTGAAGTTTAAAAAGTCTTATGCTGAATATGCCAATTAAAAGATCTTTTTCGATCCGAATTTTTCTGAATATTCAGAAAAAGGTACTGTTCTGTATTATTTTTTACCAGCAATGCTGCAGGAAAAGTTACATACTAATAACTTCTAAATTCAGTACTTATTATGTAACTTTGTGTTATTTACGATTTTTGACTTAATGCAATGGTATTTTTATTAATCAGTTAGTTAGTTTTTGGATAATTTAATGTGGTAAAACATATCTTTTGGAAAATCTAGAGTTGTCATACTAACAGGAAATAATTGTCTACAACATGTCTGCTATTTTAGACAGTTTGTGCTTTATTAACTGTTTCGGTCTCGTAATGGGTTCAAATCCTACGTCGGACTAAATATTTGTATGATCAACAGATATTTATTTCCGAGTTTGGGTGTTTGCCTCTGTTTGTGTGTTATGGATTTACAAAACTAGTAATAAATAATAATAAATAATATCTAAATATTTCGGACATCTGACACAACATCATCTAGTCTCATCAATCTCAATCTAGCTTTCATAGTACAAGCTCTGCGTAGTTTGATGCTAGATGGCGTAGTGTGTTACACGTAAACAAAGAAATTAGAATATGAAGTACAAATTCTAATCCAAAAAGACTATGGCTTAAATTGTCGACACCATATACTGAAGTCGACATTTACGGTATATAAACATGTATGTAAATGAACTTGCTTACCTTACAAAATCTGTTATGTATTAATTTATTAATCGTAAATGTTTAATTTGCTTTTGTAAAAGCTTACAGCATTCGCTCAATTGTTTATATAGTATTTGTTGCTTGGTCAAGAAATTAATGAACTTAACATTTAGTTTGACTAAATTTAACAATTTACTATTGCTGAAGAAAGACAAATCATCAAACAAATCTTTTCAAAACTATTTCAACATTTTGATTTTGCTGCAGAAAATAGTTCTTTTTATCAATTGAATAAATCTTTCCAAAGTATGAGGTTAATTTAAATCTCTACTCATATATAAAGAGATAAAGTTTGTGAGTTTCTGACGTCGTAAAGGGTTATCTCGGAATAGGCTGAACCGGTTTTTGAAATTATTTTTAACCCCCTATGCAAAAACGACGGGCCGTTAAGTTTGACGTGTCTCTCCCTCTCTCTCTCTCTCTCTCTCTCTCTCTCTCTCTGTGTGTGTGTGTGTGTGTCTGTGTGTGTGTGTGTGTGTGTGTTGAATTTGGTTTTTTGTTTGAAATGTGAATTAGTTTTCTTCACAATCTTCAAAATCGGTCCTATCACTCGGGTGTTTCTTTAAATTTTTAATTTTACTTGTAGTTGTACTTGTAATAGAAGGATATGATATTTGTGAGGACATAGACTATACATTAATTCGAAAAATCAATACTATATGTCCCCGTGCGGAGCTGGGGCAGGCGGCTAGTAAGTAATAATCTTGTACATTTTACTAGCAACCAGTAACAATAATAATTTGAAGGTTTTACCACAAAACGTAACTTAACACACAATAAGGAAGGAAAAGATTTCAATTGCATTGTTAAAGTTAACATAAAAAAATCCTTGTCATTTTGTCCTAAGCAACCTCTGATCATATTCTGAATTCTCAAGGTCAGTGGAAGTAGGAAGGAGCTATCATCGCTCTTTATTTGCTTCGGTATAACTTACTTAGTACGTAGTAATTGAAAAGTCTTTATAGGTTGGGATTGAGGGCTTTATGATGTAGGCTTGAAGGATGGAAGAAGTACGCTTAATACATTATTAATTGATTGGTTTGTAGGTTTGCTGGTTAGTTATCCTCTGAACTCTGACTGCCTTGTTGGTCTAGTGGTTAGTGTATGCGGCTGCTGAACAAGAGGTCTCGGGTTCGATTCCCGGGTCGGACCAAATATTATTTGTGTGATTCACAAATATTTGTTTCGGAGTCTGGGTGTTTTCTATGTATAATATGTATGTATTTACAAAAAAAAAAAGTATGTTTATGTATTTATATCAGTTGTCTAGTACCCATAACACAAGCTCTGCTTAGCTTGGGACTAGATGATGTTGTGTGTCAGATGTCCAAAATATTTATTTATATTTACTCAGAAATCTCAAACGCAGTGAAAGTCGAACCAAGCAGCCATAATTGAAAAAAATGCTCCTATGCCTTACTTACAATGCACGATTCAGACAACGTTATGGGTTAGTTATGATAGGTTTTTGAAGTGGATTTAAAATATGAATTTAGTCGAATTTAACATCATAAATAAACAACCCGCACTCGACAAGCATGGAGACTTATGGCCTTAACACTCATCTGAGAGGAGACCTGTTGTGTTGTGTGATCTGTTGATGATATAAATAAATACACATTTATACACATTTTAATTAGAAAACATGGCAGACAACAAAATCCGGTTAGAATAGCCGGTTACCTGAATTCAACTTAGGCAGAACCTGTTCTGTATAATTTGCGATTAATTAAATTAAATTAAAAATTAAAAACAACACTTTTTGCCCCGACCCGGAATATCAACCTGAGGCCTCTTGATCAGCAGTTGCAACCACTAGACGAGACTGTCGCTATGTTTAAATAATTACATGCAATTATATTCAAGTATGAACTGTTAATATTTCGGGCAATAAATATTTCAGACATCTTACACACAACGCCATCTAGTCCCCAAACTAAGCAGAGCTTGTAATATTGGTAACTAGACATAACTGATATAAATACATAAACATTTTTTTTTTGTAAATACATAGATACATATTATACATAGAAAACACCCAAACTCCGAAACAAATATTTGTTGTTATTGTTATTGTTTTTTTCTATTTTCATGTGAAAATCTTAATGCGGTTCACAAAATACATCTACTTACCAAGTTTCCATAGTATAGTTCTTATAGTTTCGGAAAAAAGTTGCTGTGACATGCGGACGGACAGACAGACAGACAGACATCTATAAGGATTCCGTTTTTTGCATTTGGCTAAGGAACCCTAAAAATGACATAAGCTACTTTTTAACGCGATAACCAATACACATGCTCGAGGAACCGCGAGTAAAAGTTAATAATTGCATTTGGCTAAGGAACCCTAAAAATGAGAAACAATTTTCGAAGCTAACTTTATACTAATTTTTTGTCAACATATTGTATCCTCAACCTCAAAATGCAAAATATGTAATAAATATCACCAACAAGAAAAACTTGAAAGTTAACATAGTGACATACAAGTGCAGATGTCCCATAAAACTGCATTAGCATGTGATTTTGTTATTTTGATAAACGTATTATTATTAACATGCGAATCAGGCAATACAGGTTTTCTATCACAAAGATCAGGTTCTTATAAAAGAAGCTATAATAGATCGTGGCTTTAATTATCCTACTAATATTATAAACGCGAAAGTTTGTGAGTATGTATGTATGTATGTTTGTTGCTCTTTCAAGCATAGCTTCTGAATGGATTTTGATGAAACTGCACAATAATATAGCTTACATATCGGAATAACAAATAGGCTACTATTTACCGCCATGACGGAACGACACGCGGGCAGAGCCGCGGGCAAAAGCTAGTTGTAATATGCTTAAACTTTATGAAAATGGAAATATATACATTAATTATAATAATGTAGCTAAATCGCGAGATATTACCCGCGGTTATAGTTTTAAATAGCGAGTAACACCGTGGATCGCAACTAGTTTAAAAAAAATAGCCTTAGTTAAGCATTTTGTCGTTAGCTAAATGCTAGTGAAAGTCCCTTAAAATCGGATTAGCCGATTACCCGAAATAAACCGACAGACAAATGGACAAAAAATATTAATTGCATTTTAATTTTTTACTTGAATATGCATTTAGTAAAAAAACTGTAAATTTGATATTACATACAAACATTTTAATTTATTTGTGTGGATGTTTAAAATGAAAACATGTAATTATTTTCAATGCAAACAAGCTGTAGTGAACATTTCGTCCCCGTAGTTGGAAAATTAAATAATTCCGGTTTTGGCAAAATTGACCTTCCCTATTTTCAAAACACCTAAAACATGCCGCATATTTGAGCCTTACAGGCATTTTCGTATCGTATTCCGTTCCAAAAATATAGCCATTTTTGTCGGACAGATGGAATAATAAATATCTTCAGACTAACAATTTTTTTAAAGGAAAAATAAATATCTCAGTTAATAAATCAATAACTGATGTCAATGAGTTGTTAAATTTTACCTCAACTTAAAAATGCTCTCACAAAACACTAAATCACGTTTGTCTCAGAACCACAAAATCCGAGTTATTTAATTTTCCAACTACGGGAACGATTCCTTTATAACATTACTTGGTTGGTACAATTTACAATTACTACCAGAAAAGTATGTACTAATAATATTAACTTAAAAGTTTTCTTTTTTCTAAGTCCTGTTAGAATGGTTAAATAAAAAGAATGTATATTTATGACTAGCTGCTGCGGCTCATCTTGCGTCCTTGCGATCCACAGACCTACCCGATATACACACAAAGTTTCGTCAGAATCGGTCTAGCCGCTTCGGAGGAGTTTAATTACAAACACCGTAACACGAGAATTTTATATATAACATAAATGAACTATTTAGTTCATTTATCGGGGAAGGCAATCAGCTATATAATGTCATTATTGATAAACCTATTCCATTTGAAAGACAGTCGCGAACTTTCAGTGGTCAGGTTATTTAATATAAATAATCTTAACGTAATATTTATATCGTATCAAATACCCACGTCTTTCTCTAGTTATTCAAGAAAAACAATCAAAACCAAAACATTCTTGACTGCCTTGTTGGTCTAGTGGTTGGCGTATGCGGCTGCTGATCAAGAGGTCTCGGGTTCAATTCCCGGGTCAGACCAAATATTTGTGTGATCCACAAATATTTGTTTCGGAGTCTGGGTGTTTTTCTATGTATAATATGTATGTATTTACAAAAAAAAAGTATGTTTATGTATTTATATCAATTGTTTAGTACCCATAACACAAGCTCTGCTTACTTTGGGACTAGATGATGCTGTGTGTGAGATGTCCAAAAAATGTCCAAAAAAAATTCTAGGAATTAAAAAAAACATTGTTTTTAAGTCGTGCAATTGGATGTGCATGGGGTTGGGCCGAAGTGCTGTTTACAAAAAGTTTTTAGGTTGACAGAAATCTTTTACCATGGATACACATTTAGTAAATGTTATACATAAATAAAACGAAGAATAAATATATTTAAATTATGTAAAAAGTACTTCACATGACACGGAACTATTGCAATAAGCCAGTTATCTCATAATTAGCGACTGTATATAAAAAGACATACTAAGGCCACGGATACAGAGACAGACAATTTATCCAAATATTGACGTTTAATTTATAACTTTTTTTGGTAAATTATTTAACACATCCTACGATAAATGTAAGTTTAAATAACTTAATCACTTACACACATTTTGCAATTCAAATAAAGGTATACAATTAGTGTTTAAAATATAATTTTGTCAGTCCGAGTCTTGAACTACGGAACCCGAAATAATGATTGCATATTCTTCAATCAAAGATGGCCCTAACGAATTCACTTTAACATTGATGTTACTGAACCCTAATTTTCATGATTAATTATGAATTTAAAGATAAACTTAAGTTTTTATATTTCAAACCTATTAAGAGTCAAAAATAAAATAAACTGAATAAACAGTAAAAACAATTGTTTTCCACTATAAATAATACTTACGTGGAATTCAAATCATTTATTTTGCAAAGAATACTAATTGGACAACAAATTAATTCTTTATTAATTCTACGAATAATGAAATAAAATACCTACGTATAAATATTACAGTCAAGCATTCGTCAAAATGCAATTGATTTAAAAATGCCATCTGGTCAGATGTTGGTTAAAAAATCATACTTGGCGGTTTTCAAACTATATCTTCTAAACTATTTCTAAATTGTTTTTATATTTACTAACATTTTCACTAAAATTTAAAAACGTTATGTAACATTAAAAAAAATAAAAATTTAAAAATCCCCTGACCTATCTCTATCAAACATAACTAAGTAAACTCCCGACTAATTCACCTTTCAAACCAAAAACAAAATGGGTTCATAACTTCGGGCGTTACAATACCACAGACAGACACACACATACACACCCACACAGAGAGTGAGAGACACGTCAAACTTATAACACCCCGTCGTTAATGCGTAGGGGGTTTAAAGCAACAATATCGCTACTCGTAATTAAAGATCGCAAAAAGGCAGTAAGTACTACAGCTACTACCATCGCAATTCTTTTTTCTTAAGTTTTCTTATGCAACGGTTTTAATTCACGGTTCATTGCTTGAGATCACACAATTTATATTGACTCTTAGTGCTCACAACTTAGATCATTAAATCGTGCGTTTGAATTACAAGTGAATTCAATTTTGTTTACAATTGACATTTCGTAAACGTTTTTACAACGGTGATGTGATCGAGTCGAGATTGAAATCGATTTCTCTTACCCTTTTGTAAAAGTAATCTCATCTTATGTTTAAGTTGTCTTTTATTCAAAGATTTTTCCTGTGGTTAGAGGCAACTGAGTAGGCTAATAAATTGCAAACTTATGTAACTATAACCAAATCAGTTTGTAATGGTGATCATTTATAATTTTCAATAACACAGAGATCCCTCCATGCCTTAAAGAGCACATTAACCATTAATTGCCTGGTTATAGCCTCGTCATACATGATAAAATTTTAACTATCGATGTATGTAGTTTCACAACGGTCTAGTTACCCAGCTTTGATGTGGCTGAGTCCTACTTGAATGGTAGAAGTCTGATAGCATTTGCTCCACGTACAAAATTGATGTTCAAACGTATCGTATCAGACTTAAAGTCAACCTCAACCTACTTTAGGAAAATAGCTTTGAGGAAAAATAATTTTCTGTATTTAAAACTAGATGTGTTATATTTTCCTCAAAGTTTTTAACTGCACATAGCTCAGAGTAATTATTATTTATAAATAGTTTATGTAAAGTAAACTAAAATAGATACAGTAATTAAAATAATTACTGTACTTCTATTTATAGTTAAGGTACGAAAATAGTAAGTATTCTTTATTTATAACACGTTTTTAGATCTTCACTTGGTACTAACTATGCAAAACATGTGCAAATGAGTTTGTTACCTTGTTGACCGTTTGGTCTCACACTAGAATCGGACTTACCGACAAAGACCACGGTTATATAATTTAACGAACAAATTACATAACATTTACAAGAAGAAAAAATCGAGTGTAAAAGGAAAGTTCTAAATTGGCTACTTACACTTAAATACGAATAAACAGAAGGTATTATAAATAGACGCAGATACATTTAACATACATACATAACACATATAAACACACACATACACACGCACACACACACATACACACGCACACACATATTTTGTTAATTATAATTTCTTTTACTCATAATATCCCCATATTGATATGTAGTGTAACTGTAAAATGTAAATAATGCAATAATTTTTATCCGGGATTGAGAGGCCAGAAGACTTGTAACACATGTACTTAGTATGGGCTCCTGTTTCCCATCCAAATTCTTTTGTTCTATTTTGTTGTTATGTATTTTGTGGGAGAAACTTAATAAAGGTGTTATTATTAGAAGCTAGAGATTCTTAATGCTAAGAAAGATTGAGAATCTCTGACCTGGAAAATCTCTGTATAATTAGAATGACTGTGAGTTTGATATAATTTATCTGTATGTAGTCTCTCAAATCTATCTGTATTATATATAGAAACGAATGTCTATAGAAATATATACATATTATGTACTTTTTCTTATATATTTGCAATGATGACAATTTCAGGTATATAGGTATAGGTAATTTAAGTAATTTGAATTCAGTATATTATTATAGGGCTTCATAGAAACACTTCATAATTAAAGTGTAAATGTGTTAATGTCTTCAGTTACGCAATTAAGTGAAATAAATTGTGTTTTTAAAAACCAAACACATAAAACTGCGACATTGTTATTCTGTTTCACGAAATTCATTGGTTCTGTTTGATACACTTAAATTACTAGATTTCACACCTACATTACTCGTCTATCCTAATATTATAAAGAAGTAAAGTTTGTGTGTTTGTTAAATTGTAAGGGGTAATCTCGGGATCTACTGAATCGATTAATGACGATTTATGACGTATTAAAAAAACTACTCACTAGATCTCGTTCAAACTAATTTTCGTTGGTAGTTTGCATGGTAATGTACAACATATATTTTTTTTAATTTTATCACTCTCTTATTTTAGAAGTTAGAGGGGGGGGGGGACACACCTTTTTCCACTTTGGAAGTGTCTCTCGCGCAAACTATTCAGTTTAGAAGAAAATTATATTAGAAACCTCAACATCATTTTTGAACACCTATCCATAGATACCCCACACGTATAGGTATGATAAAAAAAAAATTTTTTGAGTTTCAGTTCCAAGTATGGGGACCCCCAAAATGTATTGTTTTTTTTCTATTTTTATGTAAAAATCTTAATGCGGTTCATAGAATACAATTGCAATAGTTCCGTGTCATGACACGGAACTATTGCAATAAGCCAGTTATCTCATAATTAGCGACTGTATATAAAAAGACATACTAAGGCCACGGATACAGAGACAGACAATTTATCCAAATATGGACATTTGATTTATAACTTTTTTTGGTAAATTATTTAACACGTCCTACGATAAATGCAAGTTTAAATAACTTAATCACTTACACACATTTTGGAATTCAAATAAAGGTATACAATTAGTGTTTAAAATATAATTTAGTCAGTCATGAACTACGAAACCCTAAAAAGTGAATGCATTATCTTCATATTCTTCAAGCCCCTAACAAATTCACTATATCATTGCTGTAACGGAACCCTAACTTTCATGATTATTCATGAATTTAAAGATAAACTTAAGTTTTTATATTTCAAACCTATTAAGAGTCAAAAATAAAATAAACTGAATATACAGTAAAAACAATTGTTTTCCATTATAAATAATACTTACGTGGAATTCAAATCATTTATTTTGCAAAGAATACTAATTGGACAACAAATTAATTCTTCATTAATTCTACGAATAATGAAATAAAATACCTACGTATAAATATTACAGTCAAGCAATCGTCAAAATGAAATTAATTTAAAAATGCCATCTGTCAAATGTCAGATGTTGGTTAAAAAAATCATACTTGGCGGTTTTCAAACTATATCTTCTAAACTATTTCTAAATTGTTTTTATATTTACTAACATTTTCACTAAAATTTAAAAACGTTAAGTAACATTAATAAAATTAAAAATTTAAAAATCCCCTGACCTATCTCTATCAAACATAACTAAGTACACTCCCGACTAATTCACCTTTCAAACCAAAAACAAAATGGGTTCATAACTTCGGGAGTTACGATACCACAGACAGACACACACATACACACCCACACAGAGAGTGAGAGACACGTCAAACTTATAACACCCCGTCGTTAATGCGTAGGGGGTTTAAAGCAACAATATCGCTACTCGTAATTAAAGATCGCAAAAAGGCAGTAAGTACTACAGCTACTACCATCGCAATTCTTTTTTCTTATGTTTTCTTATGCAACTGTTAAATTCACGGTTCATTGCTTGAGATCGCACAATTTATATTAACTCTTAGTGCTCTCATCTTAGATCATTTAATCGTTCGTTTGAATTGAAAGTGAATACGATTTTGTTTAAATTTGACATTTCGTAAATGCTTTTTTAACTGTAATATATCCGAGGTGTATCGATTGAAATCTATTTCTCTTACCCTTTTGTAAAACTAATCTCATCTTATGTTTAAGTTGTCTTTTATTCAAAGATTTTTCCTGTGGTTAGAGGCAACTGAGTAGGCTAATAAATTGCAAACTTATGTAACTATAACCAAATCAGTTTGTAATGGTGATCATTTATAATTTTCAATAACACAGAGATCCCTCCATGCCTTAAAGAGCACATTAACCATTAATTGCCTGGTTATAGCCTCGTCATACATGATAAAATTTTAACTATCGATGTATGTAGTTTCACAACGGTCTAGTTACCCAGCTTTGATGTGGCTGAGTCCTACTTGAATGGTAGAAGTCTGATAGCATTTGCTCCACGTACAAAATTGATGTTCAAACGTATCGTATCAGACTTAAAGTCAACCTCAACCTACTTTAGGAAAATAGCTTTGAGGAAAAATAATTTTCTGTATTTAAAACTAGATGTGTTATATTTTCCTCAAAGTTTTTAACTGCACATAGCTCAGAGTAATTATTATTTATAAATAGTTTATGTAAAGTAAACTAAAATAGATACAGTAATTAAAATAATTACTGTACTTCTATTTATAGTTAAGGTACGAAAATAGTAAGTATTCTTTATTTATAACACGTTTTTAGATCTTCACTTGGTACTAACTATGCAAAACATGTGCAAATGAGTTTGTTACCTTGTTGACCGTTTGGTCTCACACTAGAATCGGACTTACCGACAAAGACCACGGTTATATAATTTAACGAACAAATTACATAACATTTACAAGAAGAAAAAATCGAGTGTAAAAGGAAAGTTCTAAATTGGCTACTTACACTTAAATACGAATAAACAGAAGGTATTATAAATAGACGCAGATACATTTAACATACATACATAACACATATAAACACACACATACACACGCACACACACACATACACACGCACACACATATTTTGTTAATTATAATTTCTTTTACTCATAATATCCCCATATTGATATGTAGTGTAACTGTAAAATGTAAATAATGCAATAATTTTTATCCGGGATTGAGAGGCCAGAAGACTTGTAACACATGTACTTAGTATGGGCTCCTGTTTCCCATCCAAATTCTTTTGTTCTATTTTGTTGTTATGTATTTTGTGGGAGAAACTTAATAAAGGTGTTATTATTAGAAGCTAGAGATTCTTAATGCTAAGAAAGATTGAGAATCTCTGACCTGGAAAATCTCTGTATAATTAGAATGACTGTGAGTTTGATATAATTTATCTGTATGTAGTCTCTCAAATCTATCTGTATTATATATAGAAACGAATGTCTATAGAAATATATACATATTATGTACTTTTTCTTATATATTTGCAATGATGACAATTTCAGGTATATAGGTATAGGTAATTTAAGTAATTTGAATTCAGTATATTATTATAGGGCTTCATAGAAACACTTCATAATTAAAGTGTAAATGTGTTAATGTCTTCAGTTACGCAATTAAGTGAAATAAATTGTGTTTTTAAAAACCAAACACATAAAACTGCGACATTGTTATTCTGTTTCACGAAATTCATTGGTTCTGTTTGATACACTTAAATTACTAGATTTCACACCTACATTACTCGTCTATCCTAATATTATAAAGAAGTAAAGTTTGTGTGTTTGTTAAATTGTAAGGGGTAATCTCGGGATCTACTGAATCGATTAATGACGATTTATGACGTATTAAAAAAACTACTCACTAGATCTCGTTCAAACTAATTTTCGTTGGTAGTTTGCATGGTAATGTACAACATATATTTTTTTTAATTTTATCACTCTCTTATTTTAGAAGTTAGAGGGGGGGGGGGGACACACCTTTTTCCACTTTGGAAGTGTCTCTCGCGCAAACTATTCAGTTTAGAAGAAAATTATATTAGAAACCTCAACATCATTTTTGAACACCTATCCATAGATACCCCACACGTATAGGTATGATAAAAAAAAAATTTTTTGAGTTTCAGTTCCAAGTATGGGGACCCCCAAAATGTATTGTTTTTTTTCTATTTTTATGTAAAAATCTTAATGCGGTTCATAGAATACATCGACTGACCAAATTTCAACAGTATAGCTCTTATAGTTTCGGAAATAATTGGCTGTGACATACGGACGGACAGACAGACAGACAGACAGACTTGACGAATCTATAAGGGTTCCGTTTCTTGCCATTTGGCTACGGAACCCTAAAAACTGTAAATTTGATATTACATACAAAAAAATTTATTTATTTCTGTGGATGTTTAAAATGAAAACATGTAATTATTTTCAATGAAAACAAGATGTAGTTAACATTTGTTTATAACATTAATTGGTTGTACAATTTACAATTACTATCAGAAAAGTATGTACTAATAACATTAACTGAAAAGTTTTCTTTTTTCTAAGTCATGATAGATAATAGATGTTGGCCGATTCACAGACCTATCCGATATACATGCAAAGTTTCGTGAGAATCGGTCTAGCCGTTTCGGAGGAGTTTAATAACAAACACAGTGACACGAGAATTTTATATATAACATAAATGAACTATTTAGTTCATTTATCGAGGAAGGCAATCAGCTATATGATGTCACTAGCCGTACCCCACGGTTTCACCCGCGTTTTTCTCGTTTCAGTGAAAAAAATAAGTTTTCGATTTTACACCTTGTGTTACAAAATAGCAATTTTATTACGGATCCCTAATTTTGAAAAAAAACAGCCTATTGCCTTCCTCGATAAATGGTCTACCCAACACTGAAAGAATCATTCAAATAGGACCAGTAGTTCCAGAGATTAGCGCGTTCAAACAAACAAACAAACAAACTCTGCAGCTTTATAATATTAGTATAGATTATTGATAAACCTATTCCATTTGAAAGACAAACGCGAACTTTCAATGTTCAGGTTATTGAATATAAATAATCTTAACATAATATTTATATCATATCAAATACCCACGCCATAATCTAGTTATTCAAGAGAAACAATGAAAACTAAAACATTCTAGGAATTAAAAAAAAACATTGTTTATAAGTTGTGCAATTTGATGTGCATGAGGTTGGACCGAAATGCTGTTACAAAAAAGTTTTTAGGTTAACGGAAATCGTTTACCATGGATACACCTTTAGAAAATGTTATACATAAATAAAACGAAGAATAAATGTATTTAAATTATTTAAAAAGTACTTCACATGACACGGAACTATTGCAATAAGCCAGTTATCTCATAATTAGCGACTGTATATAAAAAGACATACTAAGGCCACGGATACAGAGACAGACAATTTATCCAAATATGGACATTTGATTTATAACTTTTTTTGGTAAATTATTTAACACGTCCTACGATAAATGCAAGTTTAAATAACTTAATCACTTACACACATTTTGGAATTCAAATAAAGGTATACAATTAGTGTTTAAAATATAATTTAGTCAGTCATGAACTACGAAACCCTAAAAAGTGAATGCATTATCTTCATATTCTTCAAGCCCCTAACAAATTCACTATATCATTGATGTTACTGAACCCTAAAATTCATGATTATTCATGAATTTTAAAATAAACTTAAGTTTTTATATTTCAAACCTATTAAGAGTCAAAAATAAAATAAACTGAATATACAGTAAAAACAATTGTTTTCCATTATAAATAATACTTACGTGGAATTCAAATCATTTATTTTGCAAAGAATACTAATTGGACAACAAATTAATTCTTTATTAATTCTACGAATAATGAAATTAAATACCTACGTATAAATATTACAGTCAAGCATTCGTCAAAATGAAATTAATTTAAAAATTCCATCTGGTCAGATGTTGGTTAAAAAAATCATACTTGGCGGTTTTCAAACTATATCTTCTAAACTATTTCTAAAATGTTTTTATATTTACTAAAATTTTCACTAAAATTTAAAAACGTCATGTAACATTAATAAAATTTAAAATTTAAAAATCTATCTCTATAGGTCAGGTGATTTTTAAATTTTAATTTAAAAATCCCCCCGAAATAAAATGATAGAGATCAAACGTAACTAAGTACACTCCCGACTAATTCACCTTTTAAACAAAATCAAAATAGGCTCATAACTTCGGGAGTTACGATGCCACAGACAGACACACACATACACACAGACACCCACACAGAAAGTGAGAGACTCGTCAAACTTATGACAACCCGTCGTTATTGCATCGGGGGTTGAAAACAACAATATCGCTGCTCGTAATTAAAGATCGCAAAAAGGCAGTAAGTACTACAGCTACTACCATCGCAATTCTTTTTTCTTATGTTTTCTTAAGCAACGGTTTTAATTCACGGTTCATTGCTTGAGATCACACAATTTATATTGACTCTTAGTGCTCACAACTTAGATCATTAAATCGTGCGTTTGAATTACAAGTGAATTCAATTTTGTTTACAATTGACATTTCGTAAACGTTTTTACAACGGTGATGTGATCGAGGAGTCTCGATTGAAGTCGATTTCTCTTACCCTTTTGTAAAACTAATCTCATCTTAAGTTTAAGTTCTCTTTTATTCAAATATTTTTCCTGTGGTTAGAGGTAACTGAGTAGGCTAATAAATTTCAAACTTATGTAACTATAACCAAATCAGTTTGTAATGGTTATCATTTATAATTTTCAATCACACAGAGATCCCTCCATACCATTAAAGAGCACATTAGCCATTACTTGCCTGTTTATAGCCTGGTTATACATATATGATTTTAACTATCGATGAATGTAGTTTGACAACGGTCTATCTACCCAGCTTCGATGTCGTTGAGTACTACTTGATTTGTAGAGGTCTGATAGTGTTTGCTCCACGTACGAAATTGATGTTCGTATCAGACTTAAAGTCAACCTCCACCTACTTTAGGAAAATAGCTTTGAGGAAAAATAATTTTCTGTATTTAAAACTAGATGTGTTATATTTTCCTCAAAGTGTTTAACTGCACATAGCTCAGAGTAATTCATATTTATAAATAGTTTAAGTAAAGTAAACTAAAATAGATACAGTAATTAAAATAATTACTGTACTTCTATTTATAGTTATGGTACGAAAATAGTAAGTATTCTTTACCTAGAACACGTTTTTAGATCTTCACTTGGAATTAACTATGCAAAACGTGTGCAAATGAGTTTGTTACCTTGTTGACCGTTTGGTCTCACACTAGAATCGGACTTACTTACAAGGACTACGCTTATAAATATAATGTAACGAACAAATTACTTATCATATATTATACGCGGACAAAAAATCGAGTGTAAAAGGAAAGTTCTAAATCGGCTACTTACACATAAACACACACACACACACACACACACACACACACACACACACACACACACACACACACACACACACACACACACACACACACACACACACACACACACACACACACACACACACACACACACACACACACACACACACACACACACACACACACACACACACACACACACACACACACACACACATGTTATTAAAATATTACAAAAATAAATATACTGTAAAATTTCAGAGACTTGAATCATGAAAACTGTTTAGTTGTATTTCATCAAATGAAACATTGTTATTTCAATGGGTGTCTCGGAGTTTCTATTTTGTGTACTCGTATTATTGACCATATCATATAGTCTACGCGCTCTTGTTATTATACTTGTACAATTCATAGTTTATATATGAAGTAATTTAATTACGTATATATATATTACTTTGAAAAACTTTAACGGTTCCTACATGCGTGCGACCGGTTGAAAGTCCGGCGTAGCATGTTGTATGTGTCCAATACGAGCCGCGGGCGCGTAATTCTTCCCTCCACTCACCCCGCGTAAACTATTGCAAAGGTCCATACAATGCTGTAGTCCGTTCTCGTTCGAAAGTTACAACATTATACGACTGGCAAATCCCTAAAAAAAACGTATTTTGGTTATTTTTTCTCTTTGAATGCATGGAATAAGGTAAAATTAGGATAGTTTTAGTAAAAACGAAAAAAGTCATTTTTGTGGCATACAACAACTTACGTGGGAGGTATCGAAATATTGAGAATCTCTGACCTGGAAAATCTCTGTCCTATAATTAGAATGACTGTCAGTTTGATGTAATTTATCTGTATGGATGTTTGTATTATATATAGAAACGTATGTCTATAGAAATATATAAATATGTACTTTTTTAAATATATTTGCAATAATGACGGTTTCAGGTATATGGGAACTATGGGTAATTTAAGTAATTTTAATCCACTATATAGGGCTTCATAGAAACACTTCTTATTTAAATTTTAAATGTGTTAATGTCTTACGTTACGCAATTAAGTGAAATAAATTGTGTTTTTAAAAACCAACCACATAAAACTGCGACATTGTTATTCTGTTTCACGTAATTCATTGGTTCTGTTTGATACACTTAAATTACTAGATTTCACACCTACATTACTCATAAGCATTATTTAGATGAATATTCGTTTTTATTCATTCAATATATCGTACCTTTAACGGTCACACATAACACTTAGTGATTGTTTCCAAAAACCAAAAACCTAAAGCCTAAATTTTAGTCCCTCGGTATGTAGCATCGAAAGACTTGACATTGATTTTCTGGTAGTCTAGTGTGCGTTCAATTTCATCATCAGCAATTCTCAACAGCATTTAATAATCCGATGTTGGACTTATGCCTTTAATTCAAAAGACCTGGTATACTACGCTGGTCAGATGGGTTGATATAAGAATTGCTTCAAGTTTCTATTTCGTTTTGCTGTGGTATCATCCTGTAGATTCTTTTTTTTTTAATAATTAGGCCCACCAAAGTGACTCTACTCTGCCTGAAGAAAAGCATGTATAGAATCCAGGAGTAGAGGCTACTATTCTCATCGTAAGCGCATACAATGCAGCATAGTGACCCACACCATGGCGACTCAATGATTTTTTCATCATCATTCTCAGAATGATGCAGCAAGATTAGGCCACCGATCTCATACTCACCAACGAAAGACGAAAATATGAATGCTGTCATTTGGTTGGTCTTCTGTGAGGGTAGTACTGCTCCGGTCGAGCCGGCGCAATCGTGTTGAAATCAACGTGGCTCTACTTCTGGGTAGTTTGACCCTTGGTCACTTATTACTTCACCCACTGGATGTAAAAGAGTGCTGATATTCTATAGTCTTAATCTGTGATCACACAAATAATAGTTTTCCTCTACAAATCTATAACAAAACGTATCGAATAAAAGTCGTATGGAGTACAGGTCTAAAGATTTAAATTGCCTTACGTCAATACTAGCGTATACTTGGTTAAGTTAAATCATTATCCTTCAATAGAATAGCTAGATATTGTAAGTAGTCTCTCTACACGTCATTGAACCTATTACAATAATGTAACAGAACTATAGAAAATTACGTGACAGAGAACGGCCTCGGCTTCTGTGCGTACGTCTTACCTTGAACGTGACTTATGATAAACGCGTGCGCATTCAACAGAACCTATTGATATTATATTCGTTACTTGTTTTTGCCGGCATCTCCGCCCGCGTTTTTATCGGTTATCGCGGTAAAAAGTAGCCTATATCCTTTCTCAGGCTTTAGACTATATGGATACAATTTCATTTAAATTGGTGCAGTGGTTTTTGAGTTTATCGTGAACAGACAGGCAGACGCGGCGGATGACTAATTTTTTTTATTGTTGTAATGGAATAGGCGTTTGTCTTCCATCTCACCTGATAGAAAGTGTAGATGAAGACGAAGATGGTACACGCCCATCCAAAAGAAACCTGTTCACTCTACTCTTAAAGGCTCATGAGTTCAACAGACCCAGGCAGGTCGTTCCAAATTTTAGCGACCCTCACCAAGAACGAGCTGTCAAACCGTAGTGATGTGTAGTGATGACCGTAGTGATATGTAGTGATGAGCTGAGTTCTGCTTACAAAAAGCAAACACTGGCTTACAAGAAGCGAAGTTTAAAAAGGTAGTCTAGGTTGCTTTCTATACCATCAGCTATCTGTTTGCGAAAGTCCTGTCAAAATCGACCCAGTCGTTCAAGAGATAGGCCGCAAAACACATACAGAAAACAAGAGTGCCCTATCTAATTGCATGTAATTTTATTTAACACTAGTTGAGCCCCAGGGTGTAACATGCGGATGTTATTGTCAAGTTTTATAACAACCGCGAGTAATGCCGTTGGGTGAAATTGGTCTAAAATAAAAGTCCATCGGTTCCATGGATTAACCGGAATTAACGAACTGACAGACACACAGTATTGCTTTTCTTCACGTAAGTACGTAAACTATGTATACTTTTATAATAATATGTATTTAGTGAAAAGCTGTTAATTCGATGTACAAACAGACACAATCTTGTTTATTTGTGTTGATTAAAGATAAATAAATAAAATTAAATATTTCGGACATCTTACACACAACGTCAACTAATCCCAAACTAAGCAGAACTTGTATTTACAGGTTCTAAACAACTGATATAAATATTTAAACATACTTTTTTTTTGTAAATAGATACATATTATAAGAAAACACCCAGAATCCGAAACGATTTGTGGATCACACCAATATTTGGTCCGACACTGTAATCGAACCCGAGACTTCTTGATCAGCAGCCGCATACGCTAACCACTAGACCATTAAAGCAGCAAGCAATGTGTAAACCATGCGTAAAACAATCATTATAATGATAATATCAGTGAACGAACCAGTAGTTTGTAACTCAAACAAGCTTGTAAATCAATGCCATGCAAATTTCTTCTACAATGAAAGGAAGGAAATGCCGCGTAATATCTTCACGGCAAACAGCGCATTAGAACGCAGAGAGCGAAGCGTTCTCACTCAAGGTCTAGGAATAATTACGATTATTTACTATAATTTATCTTAAAACTGAATTATATATTTACCTTTGCTTATGAAAATGAAGTAGATACCAGCATCCTGTTTCTAAATTATGTTATAAATCGTCCAAATCAAAGTATATTGAAGCAAAAAAATACGCCTACCGTCAATTTTCAAGCACGAAAAATGTGTTATCGTAAAAAACGGCTTAGTTTAACTATGAATTTACAATATCTTATAGATTTTCTTTTTCTTTATGTATTAAAGCTTACCAATGTTACTCAGATTGATGGAAAGTATGAGAAGAATGCAAAGGTAGTGGTCACGGTCTTCTTTGTTGTGTGATCTGCAAATATTTGTTTCAGAGTTTTCTATTTACATATATGTATTTATATATAGTTATCTAGTACCCATAGCAAGCTGTGCTTGGTTTGGAAAAGCACCCAAACTCCGAAAAAAATATTTGCGGATCACACAAACAATTTGCCCGACCCGGAAATCGAACCCTCTTGATCAGCATTCGCATACGCCAACCACTGCGTCATCGAGGCGGTCAAACAATTATATATCTCTATTCTATTGTTTTATTGGCTAATGTCACTCAGTCAGTAAAAACAAAATATTAGTCAATGAAAAAAGAGAAATATAATAGAGAATAGCATACATAATTTTAACAAAAAGAAACTGACTTCAAAGAAAAACTATTCTGAGAACCCAAATCGCAACAATTGTGCCTATTATATTTGAGTTGTTCCCTCGATTTCCTTGGGACCCCATCACCAAATCCCGACATGGTGAGTATGGAACCACTTGTAAGCTAAGCCCATTCCAATGCAAAAAGAATTTTTGAAATCGGTTCATAAACGACGAAATTACCGCTGAAAATACATTTAAAAAAAAGATTCCGATGAATTGAGAACCTCCTCCTTTTTTTGAAGTCGGTTAGAAACAAATTGGTATCTATAGCCTCTTAACAAAAATAACTTAGCCATTAGAAAGATATTTAAACGTTATTTCGGTTATAGGAAGTACTTACTTTATTTTTAATTTTTTTCAGACATATTGCATCGACGCACAAGTCCCGGATTCGGCTTGTACCGCCACTTCTTACCTGACGGGTGTGAAGACGAAATATGGTGTGATCGGTCTGGATGGTAATGTGACAAGAGGCTCCTGCGACTCGCAACGTCATCCACCAAATTGGGCCCCGTCAATAGGACAGTGGGCCTTTGATTGGGGTCTTGACGTAGGTCAGTACTTTGTGATTTTGTTAAGCATAGCGAGTAACAACGCGAAGCGAAGCTACTCTTAAAAAAAATGTGTTAGTTACTACTAATGTCATCAGCTATCTGCCAGTGAATGTTCCTTCAAAACGGTCTAACCATTACATAGATTAGACGGCACAAACAAACAGACAGAAAAAAATATTAAAAATCATTAAAATCGTAGTCGGGCAAAAACTCGCGGTGTTGTAAAAATCATTAAACTCTGGCTTTGCCGTAGTCGGGCAAAAACTCGTGGTGTTGCAAAAATCATTAAACTCTGGCTTTGCCGTAGTCTGGCAAAAACTCGCGGTGTTGTAAAAATCATTAAACTCTGGCTTTGCCGTAGTCTGGCAAAAACTCGCGGTGTTGTAAAAATCATTAAACTCTGGCTTTGCCGTAGTCTGGCAAAAACTCGCGGTGTTGTAAAAATCATTAAACTCTGGCTTTGCCGTAGTCGGGCAAAAACTCGCGGTGTTGTAAAAATCATTAAACTCTGCCTTTGCCGTAGTTGGGCAAAAACTCGTGGTGTTGTAAAAATAATAAATAAATTATTTGTTAGTTTGTTTGTCTGTCTATTTGTTCCGGCTAGACTCTGGAGACCGCGGGTAACACCGCGGGATTCAGCTAGGCCTTTTATATAATTGCTTATTGTTCACGGTATTTGGTAGGTACATCACAGTACGGAATATGGCTTTGTAATTTCATAATGACGTAACTATATTTCATCATCAACAGCCTTTAACAGTCCACTGCTGGACATAGGCCTCTCCTTAGAAAGGAGGTTTTGGCCTACGATACCACGCTGGCCATTTTGTCTATACAAATGAATAAAATAGGAGTGACTGTATGTAATATCAAATGTTATATACAGTTTTTGACTAAATGCTTAACAGAGTACTGACGGTAGTGAACAACAAGAAAAAAACATTTTTTTTTATCTCTGTGTTTGTATCGACTGTTCTCGAACGGCTTAGCCGATTATGACGGGATTTTCACTGGCAGAAAGCCGATGACACGAGAAGTAATTCAGGCAAATTTTCTAAGTTTAGTAGGTAGTAGAGCCACGCTGATTTCAGCACGAATAGGCCTTCTCGACCGGGGCAGTACTACCGTCACACAAAAGACCATCCTAATAATGACAGTATTCTTGCTGTCGTATTTCGTTGGTGAGTGTGACACCGGAGGCCGAATAATGCATCATTCAACCAGCCTTAGGAGGCCGGGAGAATGATACAGAATTTTCTGACCAGGACGCCATGGTGTGGGTCACCATGCTGCATTGCCTACACTCACAATGAGGATGGTGGCCCCTAGTCCTGGATTCTACTCATGCTTTACATCAGGCAGAGTAGAGGTACTTTGGTACGCTTACATAAAAAAAAAAATTGCTTCGCTCAGTGGAGTTACTCACGATTTTATTTAATAATAACCGCAGGCAACACTGCGGGACTCAGCTGATATTATAATTTATATGTATATGATACTACCATAAATAAACATAGAACAATTGAACATTAAAACCAACTTAAAAGAAAAAAGTCATAACGACACTTATGACTCAAAGATTCTAATGTGTTTACGTTCTTGTCTGATGGTTTTGAGAAGTATCTATAACATCCCTACTTATAATATTATAAATGCGAAAGTAACTCTGTCTGTCTGTCTGTCTGTTACGTTTTCACGCCTAAACCGCTAAACCGATTTTGATGAATTTTGGTATAGAGATATGTGGGACCTCGGGAAAGGACATAGGCTACTTTTTACCGCGAAAATATAAAGAACTAGCTTTCGTCCGCGGCTCCGCCCGCGTTAAAAGTAGTCCTTTCCCAAGTTCAGTTCTATCCTCATACCAAATTTCATCAAAATCGATTCAGTGGTTTAGGCGTGAGAGCGTAACAGACAGACAGACAGAGTTACTATCGCATTATTATTATTGGTAGGGATAAATAATAAAATCTCACAAAAAATAAATAAATACTTAAATTAGTTCGGTAAATCAGTTAAATCAAAACACACTTGAAATTGTACTACAAAGAGCATTTCTATCTTAATTTTTGTACATTATTAACTTTTACTCGCGTTTCCTCCCGCATGTGTATTGGTTATCGTGTTAAAAAGTAGCTTATGCCATTTTTAGGGTTCCGTAGCCAAATGTCAAAAAACTGAACCCTTATAGATTCGTCATATCTGTCTGTCTGTCCGTCCGTATGTCACAGTCATTTTTTTCCGTATCTATAAGAGCTTTAATGTTGAAACTTGGTCAGTAGATACATGCTGTGAACCGCATTAATGTTTTTAAACAAAAATATAAAAAAATAACAATAAACTTTTACCCTGTTAGAACTGAAACTTGAAGTTTTTTTTTCATCAAAACCATACGTCAATGAATAAGTTTGCAAAAATGATATTGAGATTTCAAATATCATTTTTCTTAAACTTCTGTCTATCTTTATACTGAAATTCATTAAAAAGGGTTTAATGGTTTAGCTGTAACAACGTAACATACCGACAAATGGAGTTTCTTTCGAATGTATAGTAGCATTGTATGAAGTATGGATATAGTATGCTAATAATGCATAGAGATTACGATAAAAAGTAGGAACTATTTCAAAAGCTATAAAGTAAGAAAAAAGAAATCTATTCGTTGATTCTCAAGGTACATTACGAGTACCTATGTAAACATCTTTAGTAATCAATCTTACAAGCCCAAAACAAGTCATCGACTGTCAATAATAAACCTGATAGATACTGAAGTTATTTATACAGCGACATCTTCTTTATCCTAGCCTTATTTTATATATTATTTGGAGTCGGCTAGTAGTTCAACCGGTTTTACCTGAATATTAGTTTATCCACGGAGCGACTGGCATCGGACCTCCGCAACCCTAAGGGAGAACTGAAATTCGTATATTGAACTAGTTGTCAGTAAATTTGAGGGCACTTAATTCCTAATATAGATTGCCATAGATGTTCCTGACAACCGGGACCGACGGCTTTACGTCCTCTCCGTAAAACTTCCAACCTCAAGGCTGCTATTAGGAATTTCTTAAGAAAAACCCAAAAACACTTTTTGGCCCGACCCAGGATTTGAACCCGAGACCTCTTGATTAGCAGTCGCAATAGCTATTCACTATAAAACGATGCAGTTATTTATATTAGTATTCATACAGCGACATCTATACATTAGAAGTTGTACTATTAGTGTAAATTAGTGCCAATTCAGTTTCAGGTGAAGTAACTAGATGTCGCTGCAGTCTCTTCCTTAAGGCTTGTAATTAATTATAAATAGTTTATTAATCCTTTTTCGCTTTTCAGGTTTCGTAACAACCACCCGAGTAACTCATGCGTCTCCAGCCGGCATGTACGCCCATAGTTCTGAACGGAATTGGGAGTCAGACGCTGATGTTCCCCCTGAATGTCTAGCTTTAGGATGCCGGGACATCGCCTCGCAACTTATCATGAGTTCACCTGGAAGACATTATAAGGTGGGTTTTGTTTAATGATTGGGCTAATTGTAACATCAGTAAAAATCGCATCACTGCAACCCCGAAGATTGTTAACCTACGTGACTGCTCTCGTGTTTGATTTACTGATCGAACAGATGTTTCAGAGTGTGGGTGTTTTCTTTAAATAACACGTATGTATTTACAAAAAAAGTATGTATGTATTTATATCAGCTGTTTAGTACCCATAGTACAAACTCAGTTTTGTTTGATAGCTCTATAGATGGCGTTGTCAGATGTTTAAAATATTATATTGAAAATTCCAGGTGATTATGGGTGGTGGACGGAGAGAGCTTCTACCTAATGTAACGAGTCCCATCAGTGAAAATAAAGGAAGAAGACTGGATGGAGTGGACCTGACGGAGTTATGGCATGTGGACAAATTGTCTAAGAACGCCACGCATCAATACGTCACTGATAGAACTGAGCTAATGAAGGTAAGCTGATGAGCAGATTAATTAAGTTTAAAACTCGAACTATCAGAGGTTCTTTGGCAAACCTAAAACAAACTGCAGAAGTAATTTGGACCGAACGTTTGTGAGATCCACAAATATTTGTTCCGGAGTTTGGGTGCTTTCTATGTTTAATGTGGATGTATTTACAATACCAAGTATGTTTATGTATTTATATCAGTTGTCCAGTAACCCTTAACACAAGATCTGCTTGTTTTCTAGTTGTGTTACTTATTTTTAAATTTCGTTTTTGTCTATTACTTTTTGGCATTTTTTTCAGTATGGCAATATTGGCAATGTATTTGTTCCATGTATCCGTGTTACTTATTAGGAGCTATGCCCCGCTAGGGATCTGTTAACACTTTAGATTTTTTTAGATTAGGACAATGAATTTATTAAAGATCGTGTTATAATTCAAATAGTTTCAGTTCATTTATCGGTATATGAGATCAGTTCATTTATCATAATATGAGAACTACGCTTCGGTGAAGCGTAGTTCTCATATTATGATATAAAATTGTAGGGTCTTTAAAGAGAGCTTACATATTTATATTAACGTTAAAGTAGGAATTTAAGATTAGGTCCCGATGTCCTAATAACAGTAGTACCTGGAGCTCTCTCATCTCGGGCGCAGAGTAACAGATCGTGTGGTTTTAGTCGGTTCGATTCCGTGACACCGCCCCGTTGCAAGCCCCAGTGGGGTCACAGCCCGTGGGTGCTTCCAAACGTTATGAGAATAGAATGTTAAGATGATTAAAATGTACATTTTTATACAGGTTTTTAACTCAGACGATCTCCCAGAATACTTACTTGGGCTATTCCACGATGACCACATGGATTATCATTTGAAGGCCAAAAACCAACCGACTCTCGAAGAAATGGTCGAAGTGGCGATCAAGATGCTAAGCAGAAGTAAACGAGGATACTTCCTATTTGTCGAAGGTAATTATTTTCTACTGTTCAGAAGAGAAACTTGTACAAGACCTGTCTGATGTAACCAGCTTAGATTGATATTAGGTTCCTCAAATTTGACATTTTATATTAAATTAATTAGTTAAGGGGAGGCTTAAATTCATTAGTTTTGCGATGTTACCGAAGATGAATCATTCTTTAGGAGCTATAAATAACTACATATTATAAAATAAAGTTCGCCAGGTCTGTCTGTTTGCGATAAACTCAAAAACCACTGCACCAATTTAAAAGTAATTTTATACCCAGATAGTCTAAAACCTGAGAAAGGACATAGACTACTTTTTACCGCGATAACCATAGTGATCATCATCATCAACAGCCTTCAACAGTCCACTGCTAGACATAGTCCTCTCCTTAGAAAGGAGGTTTTGGCCTACTTATGCCACGCTGGCCAGACGGGTTGGTAAAGGGTTTGTTTCAAGTTTTCCTTCTCTTTACACCGATCCCTTAGTCGCCTTTTACGACACCCGCGGGATGAATAGGGGTGGTGACACTCTGTATTCTTAATCCGTCACCACACGGACAACCATAGTTGCCTAAGTTGTTCCTTGTAATCAAAATCAGTGCCTTCATTCTAGAGATTAGCTGGTACAGACTCTCTTTTTTTTTAAATTGCTTTTTTTTGTAAGTTCCGTATGTATTTTGATATTATGTGTTTGGTTTAAAACTGTTTGAATTGATGTTATGAACAGACACTAGTTTTATTTATTTGTATGTATATTAAGCTGTAGTAAAGGTGCTAAAAAGTAGCTATCGCTGTTGAATTTTTATAAAACAAATAATGTGACAAATTTGTATCAAAGATACATAATGAATCATGTTATGCCTCATCGATTATATCGTCCAACACGGATTTCTTGTCGTGTTATCTAAGCTATAAAAACTAAACTTGTCAATGAAACTGTGTCTTTCTGCTACAAACATAAAGTTTAAATTCATTTAACCAGAAATTGAATCTGAAGGTTAGTTTTTTCCAGTCAGGCAAATAAACTTCTTAATAATTTCACCAAAGTGTTGACAGTCAATTATGACTCACATTTAGAACCACTATGTGGGTAGTAGACATACTATAATCTCAGATCAATCCTTAATGATAAGAAATAGAGCTATTTAGTAAATAACCAACCAATTAAAAAGAAAAGAAGATCGAACGACAAAAATGAAAACGTAGCTAAAGTATTTTCATCTATTTCCAGGTGGCAGAATAGACCACGCCCATCACGACAGCTTAGCACACCTAGCTCTTGATGAAACAGTTGAGTACTCCAAGGCAGTTAAAAAAGCAAGATCTTTAACAAACGAAGAAGATACACTAATAGTTGTAAGCGCTGATCACGCACACACAATGACTGTAGCTGGTTATCCGTCAAGAGGCAACGATATCTTGGGAACTGTTGATACAGCCAATGGTCTAGATGGGAAAGCTTATACTACAATCAGTTATGCCAACGGTAAAGCTGTCTCTATAGGAGAGGATGGAACTCGTTTAGATGTGACTAAAGATAAAAACTTCATAACCAGTAAGTATTTTATTTTCATTTTTGTTGTAATAGAAATATAGTGCTATTAAACTGGATTAGAGACTTTAAAGTGTTAGGTTATTTTTAATACTGTGAACAAATTATCTGTTTTTAGATGTTTTTTGTGTAGCAGGACTTTTTCACTGTTAAAATATTTATGTTTTACAATACTTTCTATTTGATGACGACTATTACAAGATATCTTTAGTCAGTATCCGCCTTATCAACACCTTGGAATCATGTTCAAATCCAAATTCTGTTTAAGTAACATAAAATATAATATTTATGCATGTGGTATCGCACTGAGTCAGTCTGACACCTGCCTCCCTTGCCATGTTGCTGACGTCTTTGTTGTCCCTCTAGTCGTGTTCCATTGGCTAATAGAAAATCTTTTGATCACGTGATCACGCGATTGAGTGACATTAGCCAATGAAACAAGAGAATATAAAATAGAATGGAGTATTTTGACTATTGAATAAAAAACAAAAAACGTTTGCAATTTTGCTAGGGGGGGCAGATTCATTGAAACATAATGGACCAAGAGCCCAGAGCCGCCAGACCTACGTCATTAGTGCAAAGCTGAAATTTTCAGGATTATTAGTACAATGTCTTGTTAAGATGTATGTGTACCCATTAGCTTGAAAGCGGGGCCGTTTCTGAGGTAGCGCGAAGTACAGATGGATAAAAACCTTACTTACCTACGTTAAAGGTGCAAAGCTAGTATTTACATATTTTATGAAGAATATAATTTAAAATTAAAATTCATTACTGCCAGACACTTTCCGTGGGCCATTACTTCTGCCAGACGTCTTGAAAGTTGTGAAAAAATTAGGTAAACTACGTTATAGTACCTAGTAAACCTAAATTTTATACATATTATCTAAGGTAGGTACTATTTTAAGACCCTTTGTATGCGGCCAGACCAATCCAAAGGGCCAATCATCCCCCCAGACACCTTTAAATATTTGTAGTAATTAGGAAGCTGAGGTATATCATCTTTGGTATTATTTCAAGAATAGAATTGTAAAATATTAAATGGTTTTTACACGCTTTTTATTAGCTTCACCTGTATGTTTGTTTGTTTGTAAAATCTCACCCAAAGGAGTTGTCCTTTGGGTGAGATTTTGACCCACTTTAAACGGCCAGATTTCGTTCAAACTTTGTGGATTTATCGGGGACGGATGACAATACACTAATATGAAAAAAAAAAAAAAACTTTAAACAAATTAGTATTTTTCTAAAAGAATAGTTTTAAAAAACTAAAAAAAAAGGCTTTTAACCTAAAAATAGAAAATAATTACAATGTAAAAAGCGTAGGGCGACGTTATTGAAATATTGTCAGAACGCACCCCACGTTTTGTGTGTGTGGGTCCAAGTGGGTCAAAATCGCACCCAAAGGAGTTGGTTACAAACAAACAAACATACAGGTGAAGCTAATAAAAAGCGTGTAAAAACCATTTAATATTTTAAAATTCTATTCTTGAAATAATACCAAATTTGATATACCTCAGCTTCCTAATTACTACAAATATTTAAAGGTGTCTGGGATGATGATTGGCCCTTCGGATTGGTCTGGCCGCATACAAAGGGTCTTAAAATAGTACCTACCTTAGATAATATGTATAAAATTTAGGTTTGCTACTATAACGTAGTTTACCTAATTTTTTCACAACTTTCAAGACGTCTGGCAGAAGTAATGGCCCACGGAAAGTGTCTGGCAGTAATGAATTTTAATTTTAAATTATATTCTTCATAAAATATGTAAATACTAGCTTTGCACCTTTAACGTAGGTAAGTAAGGTTTTTATCCATCTGTACTTCGCGCTACCTCAGAAACGGCCCCGCTTTCAAGCTAATGGGTACACATACATCTTAACAAGACATTGTACTAATAATCCTGAAAATTTCAGCTTTGCACTAATGACGTAGGTCTGGCGGCTCTGGGCTCTTGCTCTATAACACTTAGTAGTTTCTTCAGTTTCTAGACCATTCTGATTATGAAGATTACAAATTTTTCTCTAATTTTTCAGGAGATTTGGAATATTCATATCCAAGCTTAGTGCCATTAGATTCAGAGACACATGGAGGAGAGGACGTTCCAGTATATGCTTCAGGACCTTACCAGCACCTGTTTACAGCCAGCTATGAACAAAATGTGGTCCCTCATTTAATGGCTTATGCCATGTGCCTTACAGAGGACAAACACAAAAAATGTACAGTTCATAATGCTGCTGGAATAAATACACCACATACTAGGACTGTTTTGTTCAGTTTATCTGTGATTTTTAGTTTAAGATTAGTTTTGTGAATAGGGAATACTTAATTTTAGAAATAAGTGAGATGATCGTGTAACAGATACATTAAGTTACAGATGATTAGGAAACTTGTCCAATGATGGAAAATTTAATTGTGTAACTGACGATTTCTCATTCTCAAGGCCAATTCCACCAGTCCCTACTAATATTTCAAATAGTTTTCAGTCATATAACGCCGTTTTACAGATTAAAGTTGCTGATATGTGTCTCCATACAAGACTTGTAAAACCGAAATCTGTAGTTTTTTTCTAGATTAGCTGACATTAGTCAAACAGAGACCAACATCTAGTGGTAAAATTGGCCCTTTGTCCAATAACTTAACTTTACCTGTTTTAAATATTTCTTCAGTTGAATGTGTGATTGTTTATATTACTTGAAATGAGTTAAAGAAGCAGTAACACTTGACTACATGGTTGGCCCAGTGGTTTAAGTGTTCGCCACGCCGATCTCTATTGCGCCAAATGTAATGGGTTCAAGTCCTACATGGGATAATACTTTGTGTGATCCATAAATTGTTATTCTGGGTGTTCTTTGTGTCCGTTTCTTGTATGATTGGAAAGTCTTCCGCGGCACAAGACGTATATTCCTAAAGGGGGAGTTGTCTTTTAAAAAACCTTATATCCTGAAACCACTTAATAATCAGAATGTAAATTTAATATATTCAATGTACATTTTTCTAACATAATATTTTTAATGTTATTTGTTTTCTAAGCCACATTTTGTATTTTTAAGAACTTTTAAATCGCAAGTTTTTTCCTTTGCTGTAGTTTTGTATTTGACTTTTATTTTATGCGATTTTTAACTTGTTTTTTTTTTTGTAGAGATTGAACTGTAACGTATATGAATGAGATGCATTTTAAATTTTTGAAAAAATGCTTGTCACTTGAAAATAAACGTAATGATCAGATTCGGTTTCCGAGATACAAAAACCTTGAGTGCGTATGAATGTCAGAATAATCGTATTATTGTTATGCATTCCATTTAAGAGATAGGGTTATGTTCATTAGAAGCCTCTTATAGGCTGATTCCATATCGTACAAATTAGTTGTTTTTTAATCTCTATGATCAAATAACTCAGAATCATCTTTATACTCAACACTTTTATATGTATATATAATACAACATTAAATTTCAATAACTTGTATCCGTGTAAAATCAAAAATACTAGCACTTTTCTTAGAAGTTCAACTTTGCGACTCTTTGTAACTGATCTGAGGTTCAATGCTATAGGTTCAATATATTTAAAAAACATTAACACCAAAATATAAGAATATATTTTTGTACTGGTTTTAAGAATATCTAGTACAAGTTTCTTTGTAAGCTTTTTCAAGCAGTATCAGGCACTTAAGGCAACTAAAAACGTTTTGAAATATATATTTAATGTGTGATATTGCATTTAAAGATATAAGTAGCTATATATTAACGTCATTGCAGGTTCATAACAACTAGATGGCTGAAGTTCTATTAAATGAACTTACAAAATAAATGTTATAATTTAAGAAACTAATAGGATTGACTCCTAAAAAATAATGAAATGCTTTGAGGACTTTGTTCCATCAGTATCAATGGAGTAGGTACGCCTACAGAGTTTAAGAGTGAAAATATGTTTTAAATATAAATATTTATAATATAGATTAGATTACGTAAACAGAGCTGTGAACAGTTATATTTATAGAACATTGTAAATAGTATTTAAACATTTCTTAAGTACGACTTAATTATAATAATATTATTCAGTATTTTTATCATAATAATTAAATTAGATTGTACATGTTTACTGTGTCTTAATTATGTTGTCTTAAATTACCACGACTCAGGCAACCTTTAAACGTAAACACATACACAAAAAGAAAAGGAAAACATGAAACAGGACACAAACACTCCTTTACCTGCGTGTTTTTGCTGCACGGTTGTGCCAGCGGCAAATAGGCCTAGTTAGGGTTCCGTTGTCAAGTGGCAAAAACGGAACCCTTATACATTCGTTATGTCTGTCTGTCTGTCCGTCCGTATCACAGCCACTTTTCTCCGAAACTATAAGAGCTATACTGTTGAAACTTGGTCAGTAGAGGTATTCTGTGAACCGCATTAATATTTTTACACAAAAATAGAAAAAAAGCAATAAGTTTTGGGGTCCCCATACTTAGAACTGACACTCAAATATATTTTTTTTATCAAAACCATACGTTTTGATGAAAAAATATCTATGGATAGGTCTTCAAAAATGATATTGAGGTTTCTAGCATATTTTTTTTCTAAACTGAATAGTTTGCACGAGAGACGCTTCCAAAGTGGTACAATGTCCCCCCCCCCCCCCTCTGTAACTTCTAAAATAAAAGAAAGATAAAATAAAAAAAAAATGATGTACATTACTATGCAAACTTCAAACGAAAATTGGTTTGAACGAGATCTTGTGAACAGTTTTTTATAATACGTCATAAATCATAAACCGCAATTTACATTTCTTTCAATCAAAACACTATTATTAAAACATCGATGAAAGTTACAACGAACTACAAAAACTTTTTTATGATGTTACTTGCTGCTACGGTACCCTTTATGGGCGAGGCCGACTCGCACTTGGCCGCTTTTTTTTCATTTTCTGTTCTATTTCTCTTGTTTCTATTGGCTTATATTTTGTTTTTATCACGTGACTGAGTGACATTAGCCAATGTATCAAGAGAATATAGAAATAGGTAGATAGTATAGAAAAAGTTAAAAAAAGTTTGTAACTTGGCTAGAGGACAGATGTATTCGACTGCCTCGTTGGTCTAGCGGTTAACGTATGCGACTGTTGATCAAGAGGTCTCGGGTTCGATTCCCGGGTCGGACGAAATGTTTGTGTGATCTGCAAATATTTTTTCGGAGTTTGGGTGTTTTCTTTGATGTATAATATGTATGTATTGGCAAAAAAAAAGTATGTTTATGTATTTATATCAGTTGTCTAGTACCAAAAACACAAGCTCGGCTTAGTTTGGGACTAGATGATGTTGTGTGTTCCATGTCCATAAAAAAATGTTCAGTGTCTGAATTTAATTTATATAACTTATCAATATGTGTCCGCTATATATTTAGAATTGGTTTCCTTAGTCTGATAACCAAAGCGCTAGAAAAAAAAAACATTTCACCTAATGTTTTTAGTATATAAATAATAATAAATATTTTGGACATCTTACACCCAACGTCATCTAGTCCCAAAATAAGCAGAGCTTGTGTTACGGGTACTAAACAACTGATATAAATACATAAACATACTTTTTTTTGTAAATACATACATATTATTCATAGAAAACACTCAGACTCCGAAACAAATATTTGTGGATCACACAAATATTTAATCTGATCCGGGATTCGAACCCGGCCTCTTGATCAGCAGCCGCATATGCTACCCACTAACCAACAAGGCAGTATATGTATCGTTTGGTATATATGAGGAGAGTTTGAACTTCTATCTGATCTTAGGTACAAAACACTGTTTACAAATTAAATAGTTTAAAGTCCATGCAGATTGAACTACAAGATGTTGCAGTATTTATGATGATTTGGCATTCCAACAATGGCGCTGTGGGTAACACGATACGGAATGATAGCCTCAACATTGTTAGGTATTTGTTTCATTTGTAGTACTAAATTCTTCTTGCATATCTAGCATCCATGAATTAGCACCATCATCATCAGCCTATCGCAGTCCACTCCTGGACATAGGTCTCTCCCATTGCACACCACTCTGATCGATTTTGGGCTTCTCGCATCGAGCTCCTGTCAGCCATCTTAAGCAGGTCGTCACTCCACCTCGTGTGTGGGCGTCCTACACTACGTTTACCGGGACGCGGTCTCCACTCCAGAACTCTTCTGCCCCAACGGACATCAGTTCTGCGGCTTATATAGCCAGCCCACTGCCACTTCAGCTTGCTATGAGTTATAAATATCTTTCTGGTCACCATACTTATTATGTATTTAGACAATGCAGTATTACGGTCACACGCAAACCACACTATGACGGCCTATTGAGGCCTATTGAGATGCTACTGCTTTATATTAAACACTAGCTATGCCCCGCGGTTTCACCCACCGTTATTATTGTATGCCGCGAGTAACGCCGTGGAGTGAAGCTAGTCTAAAAAAGTAGCTTAAGTAACTACTTACCTGATGCTTTGGAGATTAGCCGGAACAAAAAGACAGACGGACAGACAGACACAAAAATATAAAAAATACTGTTTAGATGTTCGTACCGTATATTCTTTGACTGTTTATTTAATATTACATACAGAGACTTCAAATTTATTTATTTATATAGATTAAATAAATAGTAGACGGCTTCCTAAAAATAGAATAAAAAAAGTCGGTTAATGACTCAATCATTTACCTCATCAACAACACATAACGTCCCACTGCTGGGTCTCAGGAGAGGGTTAAGGCCATACGTCCCCACGCCTGCCGAGTGCGGGTTGGGCACTGGCAAGACACATTGTGGCTACGTAATCCTACCGTTGGATATCCTCGAAGGCCTCCAATTAAGCTTCACGACTTCTATCTCATGATTACAACCGGGATTGACTGCTTACTGTGACCTCCAAATCATGGAAATGCTCATAACGTATACGGTCACCTACTAGGTCTGACAGCGCCGTCGTTGCTTACCATCATGACACAGTGGTATGATAATATTCTGCCAATGTACCAGTACTTACCAATGTAATAGATGTAAGTAGTACCAGTACAGTACCAGTTCTGTACTGTTTGTCAGTATCATTCTGATAGATGATGAACTATTCATCAGTAAAGTTTTAATAAAATTTGTTAAGTAATTATTGAACAGCAGGAAAACAATAATGGGTTCTCAGTAATTTAAAATTAAACCTCCTTTGCAACTTGTTTGAAAGTGATCTACAGTTCAATAAACAAATCTTAATTAATAACATTAATATTAATGTGAGTTAAATTTTAAATATCTTCCTCTATATCCGCGATAATCGATATATGTGCATGTGAAGCCGCGGTCGAAAGCTAGTATTGGTAAAAAATGATCAGGATACATCCGATCGATCGAGTCATCAACCTCAAGTACAAAAAGAAAACACACACAAATTCCACAACCTGTGGCTCATATGTGTGAGTCACTTGCAATATATACATGTATATATTATTATATAATACACATTTTCCATACTACCGTTAGACGGTAAAGGCCGTGTCGTGTGCAAATTCTAGAATTAAATATAAAAGTTGGACACACCCACATTGATTTATGGTAGGTATCTATATTATATCAATGCGTGAAGCAAAAATGTTGTACCCCTTTTTACTAAAACCAACTACGCGGATAGAGGAGTATGAAATTTCGCACACTACTACACTACATATGTGTAGAGGAGTGAAAAATGCATGTTTTTTATAAATAATGAAGCATTTCACACACTACCACGTATTTGACACACACGCATAGAATACTCTTTTCCCAATTGATATTGTACCAATAATATTCCCATTTATAATTCAATTTAACCAATGTCGAATTTCTACCACTTTGCGACCTCTAGTTTTTTATAAATAAATAACGCCTACATTATGAATATACATTCTGAGTAGTGGGGACTTTACAAACATACATGAGACGAACACAGAGAATACCCAGACTCAGAACAACAATTTGTGAATCATAAAAAGTGTTGCCCCATGTAATGTTTGAGACCACAACACAGCGCAGTTGAAAGCGTAGTGGGGACAGCTTAAACCACTAGGCCAACCGTGCAGTTAATTGATTAGGGCAAAAATAAATGAGATGATAGTTATTGTCAAATGAAAACGGTATCAATCGACTTGCTTTTACAAATGTTTGAAGAATATCGAAGTTCGACTGTTTCGTAATAGACTCAAAGCCAAGTTACCGACCTCACCCTACTTTGAGAAAGGACTCGGAGGTAAATGTATGTAGTATTCAATAATGCTAAGGATCTATATAAAGTTTGTCACATCGATTGACATTCTGGTGCTGATTAATAAGACTAGACTGAACTGGTTACTAAAAGCATAAAACTTTTATTACCGGTTTCACTGGTACAGTAAGTTTATAAGTAAATAAATAAATAAAAGGCTCTTTAAAGTAACTTTTTGTTTACACTTTGTAGTGTTATCTCAAGTCTCGAATAGAGGGTATAGGGGAGGAGGTAATGAAACTTTAACTTTTAAAATCCAGTCGTCTATAGTCAGTCCCAAAACCCCGAAACAAATATTCGCAGATCATACAAAGATTTGGATCGAACCCGATCACTGCGCCATCGAGATATTCGATCAAACTGCCGCATTTGCAATATTCAAAGTCCTTTACGGAAGCATACATGTCACATATAGATATATGGTATAGAAATAACTGTGCTTCGTATTTCATATCTGACCTGCACGCAACACGAGATGCGGTATGTGATAATACAACAACACATTCTCATTGTGAGTGCACACAAGGCAGCATGTGGATCCACACTTTGGCGGCCTAGTGAGTTTTTTTTTTATTATAGGGGGCAAATGAGCAGACGGATCAGTTGATGGTAGGTGATTGTCGCCGCCCATAGACACCCGAAACACCAGAGGAGTCACAGGTGCATTGCCGGCCTTTGAGATGGGAGTACGCTCTTTTTTTGAAGGTTTGAAGGTCGTATCGGTCCGGAAACACCGCAGGCGACAGTTCATTCCACAATTTAGATGTGTGAGGCAGGAAATTTCGGGAAAATCGCACTGTTGTGGACTGCCAATCATCTAAGTGATGGGGATGGAAATGCTCGGAGCACTCTCCAAGGCCTCGAACTAAGCTTCATCATTGCTATCCTATGATAATCGGGACCGACTGCTTAACGTGACTTCCGAATCACGGAAACGCTCTTAACATATCATGCCACAAATGGTCACCCATCTAGGTCTGACCGCGCCGTCGTTGCTTACCCCCGGTGATTTTTTCCAATCCCCTGAAGCCACTCGGCTATGAGCGCTTCAATATTACATACATCACATATTTTTTTAATTATGAGCTATTGAGCACAACTTTACCGAGAAGAATACATCAATAAGCTTATTTAAATGAAAGTTCCTTACTTGTAATAATTTTAATCATAAACTACTAATACAAGTTTACTAGTAACGTAGTAGTATTTTTATCAACTTAGTTTTCCCTTAAGAATTTTATTGCATACGAGAGGAAAACATACACAAATATCCTCATTCTATTTTTAAACATGAAATCAGTGTAATATTTAATCAATCTTTTTGAGTTCATATCAATCAATAAAATGGTTTGATTTAATTTGATTTGATTTGATTTGATCATTACTAAATTTTTTGCCTAAACCGTCATTGTGACTGCTCCACTCCACTGCTGGGCTTAGACCTCTCCTTAGAAATGAGACGTTGGCCGATTATTAACGTTCTAATTTAAAAAAATAAATATTTCGGACATTTCGGACATCTGACACACAACATCATCTAATCGCAAACTAAGCAGAGCTTGTACTATAGGTACTAGACAACTGATATAAATAATTTTAACAAAAAGGAACCGACTTCAATGAAAAACTGTTCCGAGTAACCAAATCGCGACATTGTGCCTATGATATTTGAGGAGTTCCCTCAATTTCCTTGGGACCCCTTCATCAGATCCCGATATGGTGACGATGGGACCACCTGTAAGTTACGCCCATTCCAATGCAAAAATAATTTTTGAAATCGGTTCATAAACGACGAAATTATCGCTGAACATACATAAAAAAAAAAAAGATTCCGACGAATTGAGAACCTCCTCCTTTTTTTTGAAGTCGGTTAATACACTTTTTTATGAATATGCAAATATTATTAATAGAAAACACCGAAACAAATATTTACAGATCAAACTCGGGAGTCGAATCTTGATCGGCACCCGAATACGAGCTCCGTTATACAAACGAGGCAGTCAAAATTATTATTATTATTTATTCAGACCGTATAGTCTCAGATTACAATTTTGCAATAGTATTGGCGACGCAGCCACGCAGTTCTCCACTGCGCCAAGTGTCGTGAGTTCTAATACCACGTGGGACAAAACTTTGTGTGATGCAGAAATTGTTGTTCTGAGTCTGTGTGTTCTTTGTGTCCGTTCCATGTTTGTTTGTAAAGTCCCCCGCGACGGGAGTTATCTTTTTATAGTAATAAAATCTCTTAACTTACGCTAGTAATTTACATTGAATAGTTTGAATTTAATATTAACAAACATGCTATCAAGGCTTTTCATTACAGTCAAGTTGTATTTTTCAGTTCGTTTTCTAATCTATTCTATTTCTTTATCCAATTGTTTCATTGGCTAATGTCACTCAGACGTGTAATCAAAACATAATTTTAACAAAAAAGCAGCCAAGTGCGGGTCGGACTCGCCCATGAAGGGTTCCGTATCAGCAAGTAACATCATATAAAAGTTCTTGTAGTTCGTTGTAACTTTAATCGATGTTTTTATACTAGTGTATTGATTGGATGAAAGGTAAATTTCGTGTAACGATTTATGACGTATTAAAAAAAAACTACTCACTAGATCTTGTTCAAACCAATTTTCGTTGGTAGTTTAAATGGTAATGTATAACATATATTTTTTCTAGTTTTATCAATCTCTTATTTTAGAAGTTAGAGGGGGGGGGTGTAGGGTTCGGCGTAAGATAAACAAAGGAAAGACGACTGTTCAGTATAAAGTTATAAGATTTAATAATTAATATTTGATTACATGGTTCTTTAAATACTTTGAGTACATACTTTCATACACTATTCTAACTTATATCTATACATACACCACACGTCCGGGGGACATGAAAAAAATAATAATTAGGCATGATTATTATTTTTGTTATAAGTAAACAATACATAACATTAGATTATTTTCTTATATAATTTTGTCCTATTTTTATGAACAAGTTTTTCAAGATTGTTGTATTTTATTAGTACATTTGGATCTACGTCCTTGATTACCTCAAAAGGTCCTAAATACAATGGATCTAACTTAGTTTTACATGCTTCATTCTTAACTAATATTAATTCACCTGGATTATAATTGACAATGTTTGTATATGAATCATAACGTAATTTCCTTAACTGCTTACTATTTTCTAAATTACACTTAGCCTCTAATTGCGACTTTTGAAGCCTGTACTTGAGTTCATTAGGATAGTCATCAAAATTGTACAATGGATCTAATGTATCAATTAAATTACTTGGAATGTTACATCTTTTCCCAAATACAAGTTCGTACGGGCTATATTTAGTTTCTGTGTGTATAGTAGTATTGAACGCAAAGCACCAGTAGGGTAACCATGATGACCAATTTTCACTATTGTTATTAGTCATTATTCGTAAATAAGATATTAAGTTTTTATGGCTATTTTCAAGTGCACCTATAGTTTGATGATGATAAGCTGTTGACTGTAAGTGAGAAATATTTAATAACTTACATACACCCTGCATAACTGTAGAAATAATTTCGGTACCTTTGTCTGTTATGATTTCGCGTGGAATTCCGTAGTGTAAAACGAAATTATTTACAAACGCTGTTGCCACGGTCACACTATCCTTTGTTGTAATAGGATATGCCTCGACGTACTTGCTCAAGTCGCACTGAAGCGTTAAAATATACTTATAATTATTACTATCATTACTTATAGGGCCCACTAAATCTAAAAATACTCTATCGAATGCTGATTTACCTGTATTGGTAATAACCATCGGTTGTTTTGTATACTTAAAATGCTTCTGTCTTTGACATTGATCGCATCTGGTAACAAATTCCGTGACGTCTTTTTCCATACCTGGCCAGAAATAATGTCTCCTTATGTTACTTAACATTCGCCTGATCCCAGCATGACCACTGGTTGGCAGCACGTGATAATCATTTAATATAACTCGTATAGTGTCTTTATCAATTATCTTTTTAACTCCTCGTACAATATGCAAGCGGGGACCGGTCCATTGAGGAGATTGTTTTATTAAATTAATTATTTTGTTTATCAACACTTTATTATATTCATTTAGAACAGAATATACGTTTTTAATATTTAATTCTTTGCAAAATAAACACAATTCCCTCACAAAGACACCTCGTGTACATTGCGATTGGGAAATTGGTTTAACACAAATTAAATCCTTTGATTTTAAAAACGCGAAATACTTAGTCTCGCATGTTACGTCATTTTTTATTTCTTCCCATTCAATGTCATTCAAAAATAGAAATTCGGTATATTGTTTTGGAAGTTTTATCATCTCGACAACTCTCGGGTGATCAGTCCAATTGTCGTCGGGATTGTTACTTTCCAAAGTAGTGTCCAACTTCATGTACTCGTCATTCAACTTTTTCGACTGTGCTCTTGTCATTACAGATATAATATTTTCATGCATCCCTTTCAACTCCTCACTACTTATACGCATTCTGGACAATGCATCTGCAGCTACATTGTCCTTCCCTTTCACATAAATCACATCAAAATCATACTCGTCTAATACTTACTTACTTACTTCGCTGGCTCAGCGACCCAAAGTGGGTCTTGGCCTCCGACTGTAGAATGCGCCATTCTTTTCTATTCTGTGCCAGTTCAGACCAATCGGGCACTTTCATCTCTTTCATATCTCGGGCAATCTCATCTTTCCAGCGGTATCTGGGTCGTCCCACTGGCCGCCGCCCTACGGGCTTCCCGAGATATGCTTTTTTAACAGCTCGATCCTCACCCATTCTTTCGATGTGGCCAAGCCAGCGAAGTCGGGCAGCTTTAATTTCCCCGATAATATTTGGCATTGACAGAAGGCTCTCTATCTCTTTGTTATACCTTTGTCTCTGCTCTCCATTCGCACCCACCGTTGGTCCCAGAATTTTTCGCAAAATCTTACGTTCTGCAACTAAGAGTTTCTCTTCCTCCTTGATCGTTAGGGTCCAGGTTTCGCATCCGTACATCAAAATCGGCCTAATCACTGTTTTGTAGACGCGGATTTTGGTAGTCCTGCTTATTACCTTGGAGACTAGTACTTTGTGAAGAGCTGCGGTACATCTTAGTGCGTTGATAATTCGGGTGTTTATTTCCTCCTCTCTCTGATTGGTGTCCGTGATCGTACACCCGAGGTACTTAAATTTACTTATACCTTTGTAGGTTGTGCCATTTATTGTAAGATCTTTTCTCGGGGCTCTAAGGTCTTTGTATCTCTTCATATGGAGGTATTCGGTTTTCTCACGGCTGATTCTGAGACCCACTGTTTTCCCTTCTTTCTCCAGCACTTGCGCCATGCATACTACTTCCGACTCCGTTTGCCCCAGTATTGCCAGATCGTCTGCGTAGCCTATGATTTTATGCCTTCCATTCAAATCGACTCGACTCCGAGTCGATACTCGTCTAATATCAGTCTAAATTTCATACATCTACTTGAAGGATTTGTCATATTAAATGAATAAATTAATGGCTTATGGTCTGTCTCTACTATGAACTTTTTACCGTAAAGATAAGGTCTGAAATATTTTGAATCGAACGCCGTTCCTCTAAATGTAAATGTGAAATATCCAACAAAGAAAACATTTTACGCACTCTTTCGCTGTTGACATTATCATCTCTTTCATAAGTACACACGTTGTAGTTACTCAAACTTTCATAATCAGGGCTAAAATAACTGCCAAATAAACACCTTTACTTAACTCTATAGACCGTATCAAACAATCTTCGTTCATAAATGTATTGATATAAAATATTTTTTCACAACGGGGAGGGACTGTTAAAAAGTTATTTCCGTGAAGCTGTCCTAAACCTAAAGGCAAGGTTAACTTTGTATTCGTATCCAAACATGACAAAGTCATAATATTCTTTTCATAATCAATTATACAATTATGTTGTTGTAAAAAATCTTGTCCAATTATTCCATCATGCAAGCATGTCAGATTTCTAAGAACATAACACTTGTTTCTAAATACCATTCCATTTGTGAACAGGTTAATGTAAACATAACCCTCAGTGTTCAAATGTCCACCTATTCCCTTTATGCATATTATTATGTTTTGTTTAATGATTGGAAGCCGCAGCGCAACAACGGTCTCGTATTTCACTACGGATAAGGATGCGCCTGTATCTATGAGCCATTTTTTGATGATGTAATCTACATTGAATTCTACATAATTGCTAGTGTTACAAGAAAATATGCTGTTGTTAGGCTCGAAAAAAATCGTTTTCCGATGTATTATTCGAGGTTGGGGTCAGCACATTGCTAGACGGACACTCATTAGTAGTATTCATAAAATGAATTTGCCTTGTTTGGTTTCCGCGATAGATATTATTATGAGACCACCGCGTACCTTGAGTAGTGCCTCGATGGAAGGTAGTACGCCCTTGGCCAAAATTCATCTGGCGGGACGTCCCAGGGTAGTTATGCTGTTGACGTACTTGAGCAAGTACGTCGAGGCATATCCTATTACAACAAAGGATAGTGTGACCGTGGCAACAGCGTTTGTAAATAATTTCGTTTTACGCTACGGAATTCCACGCGAAATCATAACAGACAAAGGTACCGAATTTATTTCTACAGTTATGCAGGATGTATGTAAGTTATTAAATATTTCTCACTTACAGTCAACAGCTTATCATCATCAAACTATAGGTGCACTTGAAAATAGCCATAAAAACTTAATATCTTATTTACGAATAATGACTAATAACAATAGTGAAAATTGGTCATCATGGTTACCCTACTGGTGCTTTGCGTTCAATACTACTATACACACAGAAACTAAATATAGCCCGTACGAACTTGTATTTGGGAAAAGATGTAACATTCCAAGTAATTTAATTGATACATTAGATCCATTGTACAATTTTGATGACTATCCTAATGAACTCAAGTACAGGCTTCAAAAGTCGCAATTAGAGGCTAAGTGTAATTTAGAAAATAGTAAGCAGTTAAGGAAATTACGTTATGATTCATATACAAACATTGTCAATTATAATCCAGGTGAATTAATATTAGTTAAGAATGAAGCATGTAAAACTAAGTTAGATCCATTGTATTTAGGACCTTTTGAGGTAATCAAGGACGTAGATCCAAATGTACTAATAAAATACAACAATCTTGAAAAACTTGTTCATAAAAATAGGACAAAATTATATAAGAAAATAATCTAATGTTATGTATTGTTTACTTATAACAAAAATAATAATCATGCCTAATTATTATTTTTTTCATGTCCCCCGGACGTGTGGTGTATGTATAGATATAAGTTAGAATAGTGTATGAAAGTATGTACTCAAAGTATTTAAAGAACCATGTAATCAAATATTAATTATTAAATCTTATAACTTATAACAGTCGTCTTTCCTTTGTTTATCTTACGCCGAACCCTACATGGCGACCCTGCCATGCGCGTGTTAATTTACAGTGCCGAGTGGTAATAAGATATGAATATGGGGACACATACTTTCGTCGTCTCGATCGTTCTACACGGTTCAAGTATTTTGATTGGAATTTCGCAAAATGGGCTCCAGCAACAGTAAAACTAACGAAGGCAGCAGCTTAGTTTCCATGCCTCTTCAATCACCATTATATTGGCCGTGATTTTGCTGCTGATGGCCTTGGCGCTGCTATATGGGCTCTACAAACTTCATTATCGATGCTATAAGCGCGTAGTTAGAAGGGAATTGGATGGCCACGTGATGCTTCGGCGATCTTGGCGTAATTTCGGGCGGAGTGTTGAAAGAGCACCCCAGGCGCAAAAGAAGAAGAACTGTGAAATGTGTGAAGTGTGACGTTTCCTCCCCCGGAAAGTTAAGTGAAGTGATCCCCCTCCCTCATTATATTTTTTTTTCTAGCGAAAATTATGGTATAGGTATGTAATCTTATAATCATAATTATATAAGGCAAATTTAATA
Organism: Phragmatobia fuliginosa; assembly: GCA_932526445.1. Taxonomy (NCBI): domain Eukaryota; kingdom Metazoa; phylum Arthropoda; class Insecta; order Lepidoptera; family Erebidae; genus Phragmatobia; species Phragmatobia fuliginosa. The sequence continues at coordinate 18,203,190 of OW052067.1, forward strand.
ATCATTTAATCAATTATATTATGCTATTTTTTATATAATGTGTAATTGTAATGTTAAAGTGTAATGTTTGAGGAACTAGATTTAATTTACAGTGACTTAAACTTTGTAATAGTAATATTGAAAAACTAAGCACCATGTCGAATTTTGACTTAAAAACGGCGGTGGCCCTCTTGCCAGAAATGAATGACAAAGAGGAAGTCACCAAAAAACTTATTGATTCAATCGAATTATACTACTCAATGTTAAGTGCTGAAGGTAAATCCACTTTAATAAAATTCATTTTAAAGACACGCTTGTCTGAAAGTGCGAAACTTCGTTTGGCATCATGTTACACTTCTTGCGAGCTACTTTTGTCTGATATGAAAAAACATTTATTGACTCAAATGTCAAGTACAGCTATTCATACTCAGTTAATAAAAGAGAATCAAAATACTAGTACTATTGAGGACTATGGTAAACGATTAGAGAGTTTGTTTGTCAATCTAACTATTTCACAGGCCGACGGCAACAATGCGTCATACGAGGTTTTAAGGCCGATTAATGAAAAGTTAGCCATAAAAAGTTTCATAGATGGATTAAGGAACGCGAATTTAAGAGTAATATTAGCGGCGCGTAACTATTCTTCATTAAAAGACGTCATTCGAGCGGCCAAAGATGAAGAGTTGTCGTCATATGGTACCCGGTCACAATCAGAAGGTACTATATTTAGTGGGCAGTATCAACGTAAGTCAGGTAACTTTAACAGGTCATTTTGGGGTGGTCGCAGAGGCTTTTCGGAACGACAAGGATTCCGAGGTGGCCGAGGTGCAGGCAGCGGCCAATATCAGCCGCGCCAACAGCATAACTACCCTGGGACGTCCCGCCAGATGAATTTTGGCCAAGGGCGTACTACCTTCCATCGAGGCACTACTCAAGGTACGCGGTGGTCTCATAATAATATCTATCGCGGAAACCAAACAAGGCAAATTCATTTTATGAATACTACTAATGAGTGTCCGTCTAGCAATGTGCTGACCCCAACCTCGAATAATACATCGGAAAACGATTTTTTTCGAGCCTAACAACTGCATATTTTCTTGTAACACTAGCAATTATGTAGAATTCAATGTAGATTACATCATCAAAAAGTGGCTCATAGATACAGGCGCATCCTTATCCGCAGTGAAATACGAGACCGTTGTTGCGCTGCGGCTTCCAATCATTAAACAAAACATATGCATAAAGGGAATAGGTGGACATTTGAACACTGAGGGTTATGTTTACATTAACCTGTTCACAAATGGAATGGTATTTAGACACAAGTTTTATGTTCTTAGAAATCTGACATGCTTGCATGATGGAATAATTGGACAAGATTTTTTACAACAACATAATTGTATAATTGATTATGAAAAGAATATTATGACTTTGTCATGTTTGGATACGAATACAAAGCTAACCTTGCCTTTAGGTTTAGGACAGCTTCACGGAAATAACTTTTTAACAGTCCCTCCCCGTTGTGAAAAAATATTTTATATCAATACATTTATGAACGAAGATTGTTTGATACGGTCTAAAGAGTTATGTAAAGGTGTTTATTTGGCAGGAGGAATTTGTAAGCCAGTGAATGGTAAAATACCTATACAAATCTTAAACTCACGCGAGGATGACGTTTGCTTGAGTTACTTTAGCCCTGATTATGAAAGTTTGCGTAACTACGACGTGTGTACTTATGAAAGAGATGATAATGTCAACAGCGAAAGAGTGCGTAAAATGTTTTCCTTGTTGGATTTTTCACATTTAAATTTAGAGGAACGGCGTTCGATTCAAAATATTTGTGCAAAATTTTGTGACATATTTTACCTCCCCGGAGATAAGTTAACGGTTAGCAATATTTATGAACCAGAAATTAAATTAAAGCCTAATGTTTCACCATCTTACATAAAACCTTATAGATTACCGCGCTCTCAAAGAGAAGAAATTTCAAATCAAGTTAATAAGTTATCATCAGACAATATTATCGAGCCATCCTGTAGCGCATGGTCCAGCCCTGTGTTATTGGTTCCGAAAAAATCAGATGATAATACTAAGAAATGGCGTTTAGTCATAGATTACCGCAAATTAAATGAAAGAATCGTTGATGACAAATTTCCATTGCCCAACATAGCAGATATACTAGATTCTCTATCAGGCTCTATGTACTTTACACACCTAGATTTAAACCAATCATTTTATCAATTAAATTTAAAGTCCGACAGTAGAGAGTTCACAGCTTTCACAACCCACGAAGGTCAATATCAGCTTACTAGATTGCCAATGGGATTAAAAACTAGTCCGAGTTGCTTCTCCAGAGCTATGACACTAGCAATGACAGGCTTAAACTACGAAAAATGCTTGGTTTATTTGGACGATTTACTCTGTTCTGGAAGGTCACTAAATATTCACAACAAAAACTTAATTGACATATTTACTAGACTCAGAAAAGTTAATCTTAAATTAAACCCTTCAAAATGTAAATTTTTAAAGAAAGATGTTCTATATTTAGGACATGTGGTGTCAGCTGAAGGAATTAAACCAGATCCGGAAAAAACAAAAGTGATTGACCAATATCCTGTACCACAAAATTCCGACGAAGTCCAAAGATTTGTAGCTTTCACCAATTATTATCGAAAATTCATTCCCTCGTTTGCAAAGATTACTTTACCATTAAATAAATTGTGTCGAAAGAACGTAAACTTTGAATGGACTGAGGAATGTCAAAAAGCGTTTTTAACCTTGAAACAATTACTTAGCTCACCTAAAGTACTGCAATATCCAAATTTCGATAAAGATAATACGTTTATATTACAAACTGATGCGTCAGGCTTTGCTATAGGAGCAGTTTTAAACAATAGCGATCGTAGACCTGTGGCATTTGCAAGTAGAAGTTTAAATAAAGCCGAGAAAAATTACCCCACAATTGAGAAAGAGTTATTAGCAATTACATGTAAAAAATCATTTACGGTAAAAAGTTCATAGTAGAGACAGACCATAAGCCATTAATTTATTTATTCAATATGACAAATCCTTCAAGTAGATGTATGAAATTTAGACTGATACTAGACGAGTATGATTTTGATGTGATTTATGTGAAAGGGAAGGACAATGTGGCTGCAGATGCATTGTCCAGAATGCGTATAAGTAGTGAGGAGTTGAAAGGGATGCATGAAAATATTATATCTGTAATGACAAGAGCACAGTCGAAAAAGTTGAATGACGAGTACATGAAGTTGGACACTACTTTGGAAAGTAACAATCCCGACGACAATTGGACTGATCACCCGAGAGTTGTCGAGATGATAAAACTTCCAAAACAATATACCGAATTTCTATTTTTGAATGACATTGAATGGGAAGAAATAAAAAATGACGTAACATGCGAGTCTAAGTATTTCGCGTTTTTAAAATCAAAGGATTTAATTTGTGTTAAACCAATTTCCCAATCGCAATGTACACGAGGTGTCTTTGTGAGGGAATTGTGTTTATTTTGCAAAGAATTAAATATTAAAAACGTATATTCTGTTCTAAATGAATATAATAAAGTGTTGATAAACAAAATAATTAATTTAATAAAACAATCTCCTCAATGGACCGGTCCCCGCTTGCATATTGTACGAGGAGTTAAAAAGATAATTGATAAAGACACTATACGAGTTATATTAAATGATTATCACGTGCTGCCAACCAGTGGTCATGCTGGGATCAGGCGAATGTTAAGTAACATAAGGAGACATTATTTCTGGCCAGGTATGGAAAAAGACGTCACGGAATTTGTTACCAGATGCGATCAATGTCAAAGACAGAAGCATTTTAAGTATACAAAACAACCGATGGTTATTACCAATACAGGTAAATCAGCATTCGATAGAGTATTTTTAGATTTAGTGGGCCCTATAAGTAATGATAGTAATAATTATAAGTATATTTTAACGCTTCAGTGCGACTTGAGCAAGTACGTCGAGGCATATCCTATTACAACAAAGGATAGTGTGACCGTGGCAACAGCGTTTGTAAATAATTTCGTTTTACACTACGGAATTCCACGCGAAATCATAACAGACAAAGGTACCGAAATTATTTCTACAGTTATGCAGGATGTATGTAAGTTATTAAATATTTCTCACTTACAGTCAACAGCTTATCATCATCAAACTATAGGTGCACTTGAAAATAGCCATAAAAACTTAATATCTTATTTACGAATAATGACTAATAACAATAGTGAAAATTGGTCATCATGGTTACCCTACTGGTGCTTTGCGTTCAATACTACTATACACACAGAAACTAAATATAGCCCGTACGAACTTGTATTTGGGAAAAGATGTAACATTCCAAGTAATTTAATTGATACATTAGATCCATTGTACAATTTTGATGACTATCCTAATGAACTCAAGTACAGGCTTCAAAAGTCGCAATTAGAGGCTAAGTGTAATTTAGAAAATAGTAAGCAGTTAAGGAAATTACGTTATGATTCATATACAAACATTGTCAATTATAATCCAGGTGAATTAATATTAGTTAAGAATGAAGCATGTAAAACTAAGTTAGATCCATTGTATTTAGGACCTTTTGAGGTAATCAAGGACGTAGATCCAAATGTACTAATAAAATACAACAATCTTGAAAAACTTGTTCATAAAAATAGGACAAAATTATATAAGAAAATAATCTAATGTTATGTATTGTTTACTTATAACAAAAATAATAATCATGCCTAATTATTATTTTTTTCATGTCCCCCGGACGTGTGGTGTATGTATAGATATAAGTTAGAATAGTGTATGAAAGTATGTACTCAAAGTATTTAAAGAACCATGTAATCAAATATTAATTATTAAATCTTATAACTTTATACTGAACAGTCGTCTTTCCTTTGTTTATCTTACGCCGAACCCTACACCCCCCCCTCTAACTTCTAAAATAAGAGATTGATAAAACTAGAAAAAATATATGTTATACATTACCATGTAAACTACTTCTTTTGCCCCTGGGGTGCTCTTTCAACACTCCGCCCGAAATTACGCCAAAATCTCCCAAACATCACGTGGCCATCCAATTCCCTTGTAACTACTCGTTTATTTAAGCTTGTAGAGCCCATATAGCAGCGACAAGTTTTACTGCAAGCGCGTTGGTTTTACTGTTGCTGGAGCCCATCTTTCAAAATTTCAAATAAAAATCCGGGAACCGTGTAGAACAATCAATCCGACGAAAGTATGTGTCCCCATATTCATATCTTATTACCACTCGGCACTGTAAATTAACACGCGCATGGCAGGGTCGCCATGTAGGGTTCGGCGTAAGATAAACAAAGGAAAGACGACTGTTCAGTATAAAGTTATAAGATTTAATAATTAATATTTGATTACATGGTTCTTTAAATACTTTGAGTGCATACTTTCATACACTATTCTAACTTATATCTATACATACACCACAGGGGGACACACATTTTTCCACTTTGGAAGTGTCTCTCGCGCAAACTATTCAGTTTAGAAAAAAATGATATTAGAAACCTCAATATCATTTTTGAACACCTATCCATAGATACCCCACACGTATAGGTTTGATGAAAAAAAATTTTTTTAGTTTCAGTTCCAAGTATGGGGACCCCCAAAATGTATTGTTTTTTTTCTAAATTTTTGTAAAAATCTTAATGCGGTTTACAGAATACATCGACTGACCAAATTTCAACAGTATAGCTCGTATAGTTTTGGAAATAATTTGCTGTGACATACGGACGGACAGACAGACAGACAGACAGACTTGACGAATCTATAAGGGTTCCGTTTTTTGCCATTTGGCTACGGAACCCTAAAAAGGAACCGATTTCAAAGAAAAACTATTCCGAGTACCCAAATTGCGACAATTGCGCCTATGATATTTAAGGTGTTCCCTCGATTTCCTTGGGATCCCATCATCAAATCCCGATATGGTGACGATGGGACCACCTGTAAACTATGGCCATTCCAATGCTAAAATAATTTTCGAAATTTCTTCATAAACGACTAAATTATCGCTGAATACTTAAAAAAAAAACGACGAATTGAGAACCTCCTCCTTTTTTTTGAAGTCGGTTTAAAAATATTAGCCAATGAAAGAAGAGAATAAATAGACAATTTAATAGAAAACGAAAAACTGGGCTAGGAGAGCAGATCGTAGTATTAATGTTATGGGTTCTTACTACTCAAGATCCGGTTGTTACCAGATATAACTTTTCACACAAGCATGAGTCATCGCAAAGGACTGGTGTTCTAAAGGTACAGTTATACATAATATATTACACACTTCGACCTCAGTGTCAGTCGTAATTCATTGTTCTGTAACTTATAAGAAAACTATCGCAATTTCACATTCGCTTATAGAAACAGCTTTGGTCTTTTTTATATTTATAAATTTAAGATAACTGTACTCTTGTCTGATGAAAAACATGAGTAGAATATCGCCTTTACCATGGAGAGTGCTTTGAAGAGCTCTTTCAACTGGTCCCTCCTTCTCCCTTCCTTTACAGGACAACACGTGCCGGACTTGGTGCCACAGCCTCAGGGTAGAGGAAATACGCACTAGAACGAAACGGTTCGGCTCTTCCTTGTTATGCCGAGCAATCAAAAGCTGGAACTCACTACCAGCTCACGTGTTTCCTTCCCACTTTGATCCCGGGTCCCTTAAGCTGAGCGTGAAAAAGCATCTCACTAAGCTGAAATAGGGTGGGCCGCCATGATTTATTGCCTGCATTCGCGGCAATGGTGTGTGATTTCCCTCACTCTTGGATTCTGCTCGTGCTTTCCATCAGGCAAGGTAGACTCACTTTGGTAGGCTAAATATAAAAAAAAGGATTCAAGAGTAGGGGTCACCGTCCTCATTGTGAGTACAGTCAATGCAGCACAGTGACCCAGACTACGGCGGCTGAGTGCGATGCTTTTGCGTCATTGGGGTTCCGGTCTCACACCCACCAACTTTATACATACGTCAACACCAATGCTATAGTTTTTAGTTCGTATAAGCCTATATCCCTTTAAGGTTCCATAAACAATATCATCATCGTCCTAGCCTTTATTCCCAAGTTTATTTGGGGTCGGCTACTAGTTCAACCGGTTTTACCTGAATATCAGTTTTTCCACAAAGCGACGTTCCATAAACAAAATAATGAGAAAAATATTTTTTATCCATAATTAGAGAGTACATACATTTTAGAGATTAGCCTGTACAAAATACAGACTAAAAATTTAAATATTGCTTCGTAATAGTGCACTTTGTCAACGTAATTATCACATATTCATGCAAAGTTTCATCTTTCTAGCACCAACCGTTTGGGCAGTAGGTCGAGGACGGACGGACGGACATGACAATTCTACAAGGGTTTTGAGTCATGAACTACGGAACCCTAAAAAAGGTTGTAGTGAGCCAAACATAAGAAGTAGACATATGCTATCACGAACCCTTTTTTGAACTTTTAAACAATGTTTTTGTACATTGTTTTTGTGAAACTTTACCTGTTTACGCAGCGCACTCAATAGAAGTTTGCAAAAGAACAGATATTCCCCCGTTTTGTTCCATTTTTTTCAATACGAAGCGTATTGAAAAAAATGTCCTTGTAGTCGCAATACATACGAGTAGGTATTTAGCGATGATTTATAACCTGTAGTCCCCTAGTCTTCCTCGAAAACCGGGCTATGTCACACTGTTTTTTTTTTCTAATCGAACCAATAGGTATTTCCTGAGACTATCGCGTTCAACAGATCAAACTAACTTTAGCTTTAAAATATAAGTATGTATAATCATACATTAGTTTACTACATAACAGTTAGGTATAAGATACGATTTTCAAAAAAATGCCTTACTTGAAACCTTAAAATGTTTCAGTCATCAAAAACAATTACCATGTTTTATATAGTGTCAACCTATCGCCGTCCACTGCTGGACGAAGGTCTCCCCCAAGGAACGCCAACCATCCCGGTCTTGGGCAGTCCGCATCCATCCGCCGCCAGCCACCTTCCTCAAATCGCGATTACTCAAACGTAGTGTAGGACACCCTGCGGCACGATGGACCATGTTTTATGATAAAATAAGTATTTCAGACATCTGACACACATCATCTACTCCCAAACTAAGCAGAGCTTGTACTATGGGTACTAGACAACTGATATAAACACAGACATACTATTTTTTGTAAATACATACATATCATACATAGAAAACACCCAAACATTTGTTCCGACCTGGGAATTGAATCCGAGACCTCTTAATCAGAAGCCGCATACGCTAACCACAATACCAACAGGACTGTCATTATATAAATTGCTATACTACATACATACTATATACGTGTAATACGTAATCTTTAATGTTCTTAAAATATCAACCTGCAATGTCAACTAGCACTAGTATTTATATACAAAACCATTCAATTTCCAAGTATATTATTCACACCTACGTATGTACGTATAAATCCGTATCGCCTTGTGTGTGATTGAGTTCTTATGAGGCGCCAGCGCAGCCTCTCGACGACGCTATACGATAAATAAATAGCGGTCACTGTTGTCCGACTGCCAGATTGCACACAGTTTTATTAAAACGCTCATCGAAAGCGGCCGTGTGAATCCTTAACCTAGTAAAAAAAAAACAAATTTAAAAATGAAAAGTAATCTTTATAGTCTGTGCATATTTTTTTTAATACTCATTTCAATAAATTGCGCAGAAGAAATCAATAAGTTGTTTATCGACGATTGTTCGACGCAAAATATGCTCAAGTGTGGGTTACAAATCGGTGAAATGTCAAATGATTTCGGTAAGCAAGTCGAATCGAGAAACAGAAATAGGCGTAGTATATTGAAATATGGAAAATGCGCTATTGGACACATTTGGTACATATACAGGTGCTGGCCATGTGACGAGTAAGTAATTTATTGTTTGATTATCTTGTGTTCGTGAGTTAACTTAAAATGTAATTAAGTTTGTTTTTATTGAACAATTCTGAGTATAAATCTAGACAACGTCTCGACGACGCGTTAAAATAGAAGTAAAGGTAACCTTAAGAGTGTTATATATAACTACTACTTAGTGATGTTTTTGTTTTCACCAACTTTTAGGGGATACCTAAGTTATTTAGATGTCTTTTTAAAATTAAATTTAGGTAGACCACCTACGCTAGGAGGCTTCTAGTAAAGAGACGGTTTAAGTAGTGCTGGTGGAAACGGATAGTTTATCTATAATTTACAATGCTCCTGTAACGTTGTTGCTCACGATGGACTCCGTGTTTCGGAGTTTCATTTCATTTATTTTCAACTTTTTTTATTAATGTGTTTTGATCCTAATATGTTTGGCAGACGAGCAACGACTGCCTCGTTGGTCTAGTGGTTAGCGTATGCGACTGCTAATCAAGAGGTCTCGGGTTTAAATCCCGGGTCGGGCCAAAAAGTGCTTTTGGGATTTTCTTAGGAAATTCCTAATAGCTGCCCGGAGTTTGGAAGTTTGGCGGTGATTCACGCCCGTGCCTCGGAGAGCACGTAAAGCCGTCGGTCCCGGTTGTCAGGAACACCTATGGCAATCGTTATTGGGAAGTCAGTGCCCTCAAATATACTGACAACTAGTTCAATCTTCGAATTTCAGTTCTCCCTTAGGGTTGCGGAGGTTCGATGCCAGTCGCTCCGTGGAAAAACTGAAATTCAGGTAAATCTGGTTGAACTAGTAGCCGACCCCAAATAAAATTGGGAATAATGGCTAGGAGGATATATGTTTGGCAGACGAGCATCATTAAAAAAGATGCAGACCAAGATACATGGGTCAGCTGGTTTCATATACAGTATGTTATTTATTTGTGTATCAAACTAATGATGTATATATCTACCTTTTTGAGATAGATACATTATTTTTATTATTTTTATCTTGGATTATTCAAGTCAAACTTTAATCCAATTTAACCTGTCATGTAGCCTAATTTTTTTTGGGTTAATATTTTATCTGAAAACTATTAACCTAATTTAAAATAATATTTTAATAATCTATGATCTAATCGGAATCGTAATCGAACCGACTAAAAATACACGATGTGATCGCGTAACGTGTGAGAGATCCGAAAACAGCTGTTGGTACGAAATACAGACCCTTGTTAGTACATATCGGCAATGGCGTGCAAAAAGTTTTCTAACCGTAAGTTGGCTTCAAGAAACACCCAGTTTAATTCGAAAACTATGTCAAGACTTGTTAGGAATGAAGGGAAGACTACATAAATATTCGGACATTCGTGCGTTATAATAATCATACGCTCTGACTGACTGATTAACCAATGCAGATCCTAAGCAGAGTAAAATATCAAAACTAGTTTAAAGGATTTTTCGCAATTTCCCCAAACCTATGATTTTTAACCGACTTTAAAACAGAGAAGGTTATTTTTAACATGAGGGGAGACGCTAGAGATATCTAGTTACATAATAATATTTATGATATTTTTATACATGTTACTAACGGCACGACAATAATATTAGGTAAGCGTTTTGTATCAGAGGACTCATAGAAAACTAAAATATTTTTAAAATTGTTTTTCCGCCGACCGCGTGTTTTTCGATTATTGCAGTAAAAAGTAGAACATGTGTTATTCTGATATATAAGCTATATTACTGTAAAGTTTCATCTAAATCCGTTCAGTAGTTTTTGCGTGAAAGAGCAACAAACATACATACTCACAATCTTTCGCGTTTATAATATTAGTAGGATACACAAATGAATGCACTCTGACGCATCATATGGCGGCTAACTGGGTGCTATGTGATCATCGAGAAAGGCCTTTGCTGAGCGGACCTCTCTCCGATTACAGTTGTAAACGCAACACCGCGAATCTACTGTAAGATTTTTTTCCCAAGTTACTCCTTATGACTTCAGTTATCTGCCAGTGAAAGTTCCATTAAAATCAAGACAGCCATTCCAGAGTTTAGACGGAACAGACAGACAAAAATTAGAAAAATATTTTTTTATGTAAGTACCCTACATACTTTAAGTGTTTCTGTTCATTTGATATTACAATAGAATGCTTTAATTTTATTTATTTTTGTATGTGTACTGTATTGATGAAAGGGTTTAGATATTCCCAATATTATTTGGGGTCGACTACTAGTTCAACCGGTTTTACCTGAATATCAGTTTTTCCACGGAGCGACTGGCATCGGACCTCCGCAACCCTGAAATTCGAAGGTTGAACTAGTTGTCAGTAAATTTGAGGGCACTGACTTCCCAATAACGATTGCCATAGATGTTCATGACAACCGGGACCGACGGCTTTACGTGCTCTCCGAGGCTCGGGAGTGAATCATCGCCAAACTTCCAAACTCCGAGCTGCTGTTAGGAATTTTCTAAGAAAAACCCAAAAGCATTTTTTGGCCCGACCCGAAATTTGAACCCGAGACCTCTTGATTAGCAGTACGCTATTCACTTGACCAACGAGGTAGTGTTTATACATATATGTAGATAATTATATACAGTATGACGCATCTTATGGCGGCGAACTGGGTACTATGTTGTAATCGAGAAATGCTTCTTCTTAGCGAATAAGAGAGGCTATTGATGACTCACATATATTTCAATTGCTAATGTTTCTAGTTTTTATATACGGCCAGGATTTTGTACTAAAAAAACTTTAGAAAACATTATCAACAGGTTGATTAAAAATTGTGTATTAGACTTTTAAGACTATAAGTCGTGGTTGATAAATTTTAATAAATAAGCAGGGGTTGTACTATGGATACTAGACAACTGATATAAATACATATGTCCTTTTTTTGTACATATTATACATAGAAAACACCCAAACTCCGATACAAATATTTGCAGATAATACAAATCGAACCGACCTCTTGATCAGCAGCCGCATACGCTGACCACTTAACTTACAAGGCAGTCAAAATTTATTTAGCTCATTAACTTCTCAAAAATGTTTTTAAAGTTTAGGTTTATTTTAATGTAGTTACATAACATTATTGTAATATAATATGTATGTACATATATTTAACATACATTATAACATACATATATTTAATACATAAAGTCATAAATATTAGATATACCCGGGCGATACATCGCTATTGTTAGTGACCAATAGTCACGGGTGCAATAATGTTAACAATTTACTTATATTTCGTTTGTAAAGTTAAATTTGAAACTGTCAAAAAAATATTTCCTTACTAATGACGAAGATAAAGATCTTATATCTAATCCTAAAATATAGCTACTCATTTTTGAAACAGCCTGTATATGTACATGTAGGTATATGTATTTAAAGTTCTTTAATGTATTCAAATTTTAGTATTGGCTAAAAATAGTAACTTAGGTGTTCAATAAAATTGAAATTCTAGGAAACTAAAATATTTAGTAATTTTATTTCAAATTTAGTTTGTTATTGAACTTGATACAAGAGGAAACTTCATGGAAGAAAAACTTAATTACAACAGTAAATATAATTTTACGTTTCAAGTTATTTTAAAGTCAAACAAAGTTTACGTACTAAGTTGATGACACAGTTTGCACATTTAATTGTTGCAAAACGGATAAGGAAAACTTTTTGTTGTACTAGTATTCAATTTTACTGATTTTCCGTAATAATGAATCAGTTTGGATGGATTTTTATTTCGTAATGGCTTAAATATGTTTATACTAGCTTTCCGCCCGCGGCTTCGCCCGCGTGGAATTCGTTTATATCGCGCGACACGGTAAGGGTAGGTTAAACAATCTTACATGATTTTATGTTTGATAATAAGGAACTTCGACACAAACTTTCGTCCCCTATTTCAAACCCTTCTACCTTTATTTTCGTGATAAAAAGTAGCCTATGTCCTTTCCCAAGTTCAGTTCTATCTTCATACCAAATTTCATCAAAATCGGTTCAGTGGTTTAGGCGTGAAAGCGTAACAGACAGACAGACAGACAGAGTTACTTTCGCATTTATAATATTAGTAGGGATTAGGGATAAATAAATAAAATTGTAGTGTTTGTGTGTATTAATAAATTAAAATCTTTTTACCAAATACATATAAAAGTATATACGTATATATTTTTACTTTTTTTGTCTGTCTGTCTGTCTGTTTGGGCTAATCTCTGCAATGGCTGAACTCTGACAGGATTTTCACTGTCCGTTACTTGATATAACTTATGCTATTTTTTTTTAGAATAGTTACTATTTACAACAATAACCACGAGTAACTAAAACCGCGGAATTCAGCTAGCGTTTTATTAATTCTGAATTCAAGATTAAGTTAGCATCGATAGAAAAAAAACTCAAACAAATTACAAAAGGGGTTTTTCTATTTGAAGGGTTCCTATAGAATAGAATAAACTTTATTGTACACCAGTTAATACAGTTTACATACAAGAATACATCATTATACTGACCATGTACAATTGGCAATTGGCGTACAATTGATACTTAACTTGTAACATGCGCTTACTTAGCCGATTTTTTTAAATACTATAGACGCATAGTAACAGACACTGAGTCAGAAATAATTTAACGACATCTAACACACCTGTTTAGCCGTTAGGTAGTTTAAAAGGGAACGTAAAAGGGGTGTAACTGCCTGCATATATTATTAAAACCTTTTTTATGGCTGCGACCGGAAAGGAAACAATACTTTCGAATGCCTCAGTGGCGCAGTGATAACTAATACGATTGATGTGACCAGGTTCGAATATCTGCTCTCCTAGCCAAGCTACAATCGTTTTTCGTTATCTATTCTATTTCTCTATTCTCTTGTTACGTTGGTTAATGATTAAAACGTGATTAAAACGAAATATTACTGTTTCGGGGTTTTCTATATTGTATTATTGTACGAGTATCTGTGTAATTATAAAAAAGTAGATAAATATCTATTTATCATCATCATCATCATCATCATCAACAGCCTTCAACAGTCCACTGCTGGACATAGGCCTTTCCTTAGAAAGGAGGTTTTGGCCTACTATACCACACTGGCCAGACGGGTTGGTATAGGGTTGGTTTCAAGTTTTCCTTCTCTTTGCATTGATGTTGTCTTGCGTAGTTTATCCCTTAGTCGCCTTTTACGACATCCGCGGGGTGAATAGGGGTGGTGACACTCTGTATTCTTAATCCATCACCACACAGATGTATTTATATATGCTGCCTATACAAGATACAATATAAGTAGCCATAGTACAAGATCTTCTTTAGATGACGTTGTATGTTAGATGTCCGAAATATTGATTTATTTATACAATCCTGATAAGTTTACATTAAACATATTTAAGTAGATGCTAACAATTTTCTTCCATAAACACTACACGTGTGTTTTATGAAAATATTTTCTTTATAGTCAGTATTTATCGTTACATAAATCTTGGTTTATTATTAAACTATTATTTTTCAATAGATATGGATATTGTTTTTAAACGGAAATGTCAGAACAATAGTAGAATATGTCATAGTTGACTTGTTATTTACATGTTCTCATATTTATTATTACTCTAACTGACTCTAACCCATATAACAACACAGACCCGCGGACCGTAGAGGATCAGTCATAGGCTCTTTTTTTCAGTCTGTATTTTTTTTCGAGCTGATATCTTCACACATACACAGTTTAGACTCGACTCACATACAAAAACGACCGCCTGTTACTATGAACTCACACATAGCAATTAAAGCAAAACAAAAAATCTAAATTTCACAAACACATGCTTAACATGACCTCCGAATCATAGAAATGCTCATAACATATCATGACACACATAGGTCACCCATCTAGGTATTGACCGCACCGTCGTTGCTTAACCTCGGTGATTGATTCTAATCACGTAAGGCCACTTGGCTATGAGCGCTACCGTGTTGCTCTTTACTCCCACTTGATGTTTTCCGACATTTATTGACAGCTCATGCATTCAAGTTCAGTAGTTAAGGCACTACGGTGGATCCTATTCAACCGTTCCTTTCAGCTGCTAGAAAAGAAAAGGTGGTGGTTAGTGGCGACTTCCACATACAACGCGACGAAAACATACGACAGTGCCATCTAGCGAAGAAATACTGAACTACTATGAAAACACGGAATGAACTATACGGATTAACTACTAATCCTGCATCGCGAAAGAGACATTCTCGCACCGATTAGCATATATACAACATACAACATCCAAACATAAACTATTGGGCAGTGGCCCACCAGGCATGATCACCTCGATTGGTCGGAGGATCCTCCCTTTGTGCTGGAGGAACACGTCACGTCACCCGTTCCTCGACAGTGGGTTGGTAGCAAAATGAACACCATAAAAATATTTTTCGCGAAGAAACTGAAAGCGAAACCAATTTTTTATTTTGTTTAGTTATTATATTGCGTTTATATTTTGCTTTTTATTTCAATACTACTTGCTCATAATTTTATGGAAGTGCGAATTTTGATATCTGCACCAAACCTTTTTAAATTTTTCGCCGATTGAAATGATTCATTTGATACTTGATAAAAACGACAAAAACAAGCGGATGACAGAGGATTTTCCGTATACCACAGAGTTCGTTGTAAGGTCAAACGGCAGCCTTCTGTACACATGACTGTGATTGGTAAGTAATGTATTAAGTGACACACTTGATTTCGTCTGAGGATAATGAATACTGGCACGCGTCGAATTCTATTACAGCAGCTGTTGTGTGTGTTTAGTGTGTTTACATGGCCAGCGGTGTCCGCATGTTAGTGTGTGTTTTCGCACTCTTATTCGAATTTTGTTTTCTTCGAAACCAGTTTGTCTTTTTCTTTCTTGATTCCATTAATGTCAACTTGTGAACATTTGTGATCAACGAATATTTAATATATTTAAATCACATTGTATTTATCAACGGCCTTAGGTGATTGGAAACAATCACCGAGGTTAAGCAACAACGGCGCGGTCAATACCTAGATGGGTGACCGACCGGTGTTCGGCATGATACGTTATGAGCATTTCCGTGATTCGGAGGCCACATCAATCGGTTAAACGCTTGGTTACGGAATTGAATTGTAACAAATAAATGTCCATATCAATTATGACATCAGGAGCTATTTCATCCAACGACTTAATTCAGACTCTAAAACTCTTTCCAAAAATATTGGTGTCAGATTAATTTTATATTTTCCAAAAATAAATTTAAATAATTAGGTCATTTTAGTTTAATATTTGCAGAGTCCCGCGGTGTCACCCGCAGTTATTATTATAAATCTAGTCTAAAAAAATTGCCTAAGTTATTCTTTATAATATCAGCTTTCTGACAGTGAAAGTTTTGTCAAAATAGGTTCAGCCGTTCAAGATATTATTTGGAACAAACGCCAGACAGAAAAAGTGTTTTTGATGTTAATACCATCTATGCTTTCGAATGCATTTAGTAATAAAATGGCCAAGTGCGAATTGGGCTATGCATAGAATATGGTTCCGTAGTTACCAATAATGGTAGGTGGATTTAAAATCGTGTCCAATAGATTTTTGTTATGCTTACTTTATGTTAACTTTTTCAAGTTATTGATATCCTGAATTAAAAAAGTTATCAAAACCGCTATAGTTTTCCTAGAAATTTTAAAATATGGACTACTATCATGACGTTTTTCAGATTTCTTGAGCCAGCCGTTTGACTTTTAGAGGGGAGGGGCCTGTTTTTGCTAAAACTTGCGCTTTAAAGTTGAATAACTCGCAATATGGATACCTAAATTGAAAAATGGTTTTTGCAAGCTCTAAATGTTTTAAAAGATCTATCTAATGATACCCCACACGATGGGGAAAAAAATCATGCCCACTTTACGTGTAGGGGAGGTACCCAAAATTAAATGTTCTTTATAATTTTATTGTAGCACTCTATCGACGTAATTACAACACATACTCATGCAAAGTTTTATCTGTCTAGCACCAACCGTTTGGGCGGTAGGTCGAGGACGGATCTATAAGGGTTCCGAGTCATGAACTCCGGAACCCTAAAACTGATTCATTTGTTTTTTCAAACAGACACTTCAAATTTATTTGAATGTCTAAATTTTAAGCCAACTTGCATGTTAATTATAATAAGACGATTACAAAAAAAAAACAATAATCCCAAATTAATCAAACATAATCCTTGAAGCAGAGAAGTAAATGAAAACCGCAAAAAACATGTTTTCCTTATTAATATATCTATTGATATATTAGGTCGGTCAATGATCTGCCAGCAAGTTTGCTATACCTACTTTAAACGAAGTCTGGGTCAATATCTGTATTGAAGAAATACCTGCCTTAGAATGCTCAACTAAGACACTAGATAGCATAGCATCTAGATGATGTATTAAACCTGTGGTTAAATTGTGTGTAAATATTAACAGTTAACGAGAATCGAAGAGGTTTACCGTTTTTTAGGGTTCCGTAGCCAAATGGCAAAAAACGGAACCCTTATAGATTCGTCAAGTCTGTCTGTCTGTCTGTCTGTCCGTCCGTATGTCACAGCCAATTATTTCCGAAACTATAAGAGCTATACTGTTGAAATTTGGTCAGTCGAAGTATTCTGTGAACCGCATTAACATTTTTATATTAAAATAGAAAAAAAACAATACATTTTAGGGGTCCCCATACTTGGAACTGAAACTCAAACTTTTTTTTTTCATCAAACCTATACGTGTGGGGTATCTATGGATAGGTCTTCAAAAATGGTGTTGAGGTTTCTTATTTCATTTTTTTCTAAACTGAATAGTTTGCGCGAGAGACACTTCCAAAGTGGAAAAATATGTGTCCCCCCCCCTCTAACTTCTAAAGTAAGAGAGTGATAAAACTAAAAAAAATATATGTTGTACACTACCATGTAAACTACCAACGAAAATTAGTTTGAACGAGATCTAGTGAGTAGTTTTTTTTTATACGTCATAAATCGTAACACGCAATATACCTTTCATCCAATCAATACACTAGTATAAAAACATCGATGAAAGTTACAACGGACTACAAGAACTTTTATATGATGTTACTTGCTGGTACGGAACTCTTCATGGGCGAGTTCGACTCGCACTTGGCCGCTTTCATTAGTGTGTTTTGTTGCATTTTAATGAAGCCAGGAGGGTAATGTTTTTCTAGGGTATGTATGGACGTATTTGTTTGTATATGTATGTAAATTTATGTGGCACGCCCTACAGCCAAAACGGCTTGACGGAGTTTGACTGTGCTGTTGAATTCGTTAGATTATTGGTGCCATTGGCTATATAAATTTTCAAAATGGCGCCCATCATAAAGTGTTTCATAAGTTTACAAAACAAGCTTTAATTAGTGAGACCAATTTTAAATTGGTATTGTTATACTTATTTTCTTTTTTCAGTTCATTGCTGTTAAGCAAGGTTACTTCTATAATAGTTATTTTTAAGTTTGAATAGTTACACATTTTTAATGAAACTATAGAAATACTATGTAGAAATACGTGTGGTGACGGATTAAGAATAAAAAGTGTCACCACCTCTATTCATTCCATGGGTGTCGTAAGAGGCGACTAAAGAAACAAAATAAGCAGCTAACTTCACTGCCAAGAGAAGGAAAACTTGAAACAAACCCTTTACCAACCCGTCTGGCCAGCGTGGTATAGTAGGCTAAAACCTCCTTTCAAAGGAGAGGCCTATGTTCAGCAGTGGACTGTTAAAGGCTGTTGGTGATATTGAAATACGTGTTTACGTTTAGTTTGCATTATTAATAACGTTTCGGTCATATTCTGACCTGATGTGTATAACAAATGTCCATGACATCTAGTTTCAAATAAAACAGAGCTTGTACTATGAAAGTTAGATTGACTGATAAAATACATAGTATGAGTTTACTTTTTGTACATTTTTAAAAACATTTAAATAATACTTAAACTCCGGAACAAATATCCAAGATTTGAATCCAATACCTCAAACACACCAGTCGCGTACACTATCACTGCGCCAACAAGGCAGCATAATAATAATAATAATAGGCAATGTTTAAATTGAACTTTTGTTTTTTATTTATAAAAGACTGCCTTGTTGGTCTAGTGGTTAGCGTATGCGGCTGCTGATCAAGAGGTCTCGGGTTCGATTCCCGGGTCAGACCAAATATTTGTGTGATCCACAAATATTTGTTTCGGCGTCTGGGTATTTTTCTATGCATAATATGTATGTATTTACAAAAAAAAGTATGTTTATGTATTTAAATCAGTTGTTTAGTACCCATAACACCAGCTCTGCTTACTTTGGGACTAGATGATGTTGTGTGTAAGATGTCCAAAATATTTATTATTATATTATTATTATTATTTACTTCACAGATTTTAGGTTCTATGGTTAGGTAATTGTAACATAGTAATTTAAACCAATCAAATTAAAGACAGATTATTTAAGTCGATTCACACACTGGAATGTGATTTTCAAGGAGAGGCCTATGTCCATCAGTGGACTGTTAAAGGCTGTTGATGATGATGATGATGATGACACACTGGCGACGCAAACACGCGCGTAGGCGCAGGCAGCCAATCAACCAAAGTTGCGCGTGTTCAGTGTGTTGGACCTGGCGTGTTTTCTATACTAATCGATGTACTTGCATACAATATTAAAATCTGCCACTCCGCGCTACGCGACGGAGCGCGGTGCAGTGTGTGTATCGCCTAAGCCTTTTTGGTTTTAGTTAGATGTTTTTTCGGAACATGTTTTTTGGAAAATATTTTATTTTAAAAGGAAGATAGCCCGTATCGCGAGGGCTCCACAAACTTACAAAAAGTCGTATATATTGTTGTCTAAAGTGGGGTTGTTTTTGAACCCACTACTTTGTCAACCGTTTTAACCACTACGTCATCTGCGCAGATAGTTTTTTAATACATATTTAAGATAAACATAACAGTAATATTATATATAATACATATATATATTTATATAAATTGATTAGAACTAGTAGATACCACTAATAGAAAAACTGCCACTCGCTAATATTGCCATCTCAGCTAGTAAGCAGTATTTATAATTTCACCATTAACGGTTCGTAGTATCTGTGTTATTAGAACAATCGGCCTTGAATGTCAACTAGTATGGACAAGTTTTTATTTAGGAGTTCAGCCCATAATGTTAACCAACTAATCATCAACTTGTTAAGTAATGTGTGCGCGCTAACTTATAAAAAACACTTATATTTTAATATTACAATACAAAGAAAAACTCTTTGATTATAAAATACCTAATTTCTTACTTCAAGGGAATATCTCAATGCGATTACAACTCGGTATGTTATGAATGTTGTGTCCACGGAGCAAATACAAAGCTTGTTTCGTGATTGTGTCACAGCACATGACCGAGAATAAGTAAGCTAGATATGGACGCTAATGAAAACTGGTTGAAATCTCAGGGAGCTTAAAGCCATGTTTGTTTTATACGACACAGAGGGGAACAAACTCTATCATCGCTTTTTTAGCTTTATTTTAAGTGTACTAGATAGATGCTCTGAGAGTTGCCGACCTCGACGTAAAGGTTACAGCACTTGTTAATAAATCCTAGGGAATGTGCGATGCACAGTAAAATAAAAAGATGCACAAATGTGCATCTGTGTATTTTTACTGTGCATCGCTGATAGAAGTATTCAGAGTTCAACGAGAGCATGCAGAAAAAAGTGCCTTGTATCATCGTTAGGTAGGAAATTTTCAGACTGCACACGTATAGGGTCAGTTGACTTTAGGTAGGTAACTTTAGTGTTCAGTAAGTTTACCTAAGTCCTGAGCCTGAGGACGTGTACTTAATTTCCATCCAGGGTATAATAGTGTGTTCCAGAATTTCATATCGAGGGTGAACTTGGTTCCTCGGCTTCTAATAATAAACCCGAGAAGGCGGTGTGGGGTTTTTGGTCGGTTCGAATCCGACATAACCACCAGTTAGTGGCTGGTGGTATCCGATACAAAAAAAGGGTAAATTATTGTGTAATCAGACCGACTAACTCGGTGGTGTCGTATGCGACTTGCGACTGCTGCGCTTGAGATCTCGGCAAGGATATTGGGTTCTGTCTTGGGTGGTAAATTTTTGTTATTTCATGAAAAGATTGTCTAGAAGAGATCGCTGAGAGCGATAAGACTACTTTTAAATACCAAACTTACATTTCCTTTTAAGGACGTCTGCACAAAAATTATACTGCAGTGGTAAGCAATGAAGTTGTATAAATAAAAAAAATAACTATGTATATGCTGACTCTTCTGCCTGCTTGTAGAAAGGACCTGTGTGTGCCAGTTTAATGCTGACTCAACCTGTGCTCGTTGACTATGCACAAGAACACAACAAAAATTCACTTCCAACTTCTAATTCTTTATCCTGTCAAATTTTCGATATTTAAAATAACTAGTAATCACATAGCGATTAAAATTTTACCATAATTCATAAAAAAAATATTTCGATTGTTTGGCTTTCGACAATCCTCATCGTATGTTTTCGTAAAACAGTTCGATCAAAGCTTTTGTGTCACGCATCAATTACTGTATAGAGATAATTTTAGACATAGTTCAAAACTTAAAAAAAAATATTTACTGAGACGTCGAGGTCAAAGGAGGTCGGTTATAAACAAACAAACACACAGGCTTAAATAATAAAAGGTAGTTATAAAGATCACAAAAATGATTCTAATAATATTTATTTAGGTATATATCGCAATAAGGAGTTATGAATTCTCTGAACTGTATTGTATTGTATTTTCACACAAATTGTATACATAGCTTATTTTGATTATATTTCAAAACACATGCGCGATTCTCAAAACACTAACGGGTAAGGAAAAACAAATTTCTTCAAGAACACTATCAGGAAAAATATATTGGAGACCTCATGACCACCATTTTGAAGGTGTAAGTAACACAATTCATTCTGGACGTGATTACAACTAGTATAGACAAATATATAAGTCCCACGTAGGACAACACTTTGCGTGATTCACAATTTGTTGTTCTGAGTCTGGGTGTTATTTGTGTCCGTTTCATGTATGTTTATAAAGTCCCCCGCGACACAGGAATTTATATTCCTAATGCGGGAGTTGTCTTTAAAAAAAAGAAAAAAGAAATATTGGTTTATTTCTAGTGACTATTGAGTCTAAACCAGTTTGAAGTAAGCACACACGATTTTAAAAAAACCTTCATAGTAACCCAAAACATCATGTACCACAATTATTCAATATTACTGTAATATTCAAAAGTCGTGTGATAAAAAAGTTATGTTAAAAACAGAAGACTTCAATAAAACCTTAATAACACATTAAACAGTACAAAAAAACTTGAAAACCTTTTACAAACAAACACTCAAGCAAAAGCACATCAAAACATTGATAGTTAACTCACCCAAAATATCAAGTCACTTAGGCATTTATATGTTTATGGTTCGTTCTGTATTTTTTATTTAAATTCGTCTATTTCATGATTTCGTCACTACCTCTCTTCTCTTTTGTGTGCAGACAGAGAGGTAGGTAACCTCTCTGTCTGCACCGATTTCAATTAATTTGCCATGGAGATACTTTGCTTGATGAGTAAAGACAAACTACTTTTTACCGCAATAACCAACGTATAAGTGGTCAGTGTCGAGTAAGGTATTTATATAACAAAAGATCATACAACTGCCTAACTTTGCATTTCCGGATGAGAGATTTTCAGTACAGAGCAATGTTTGATGAGATTATCAGATCAGATCAGTCGTCGAGAAACTTGCGTCACGGTAGGACGTAACTCAATTTGGCAATTGCCTACAAATTCAGTAATATACAGTCGGCAATAAAGTTCAAAATGCATTGGTCAAATAAAATACTTGTGATTTTAATAATATGGAACGCAGTCAACTTCATATTGGTACATTCAAGTGAAATTAAAAATAAAAAGATTTTTATTTTAATCACCAACGACAACGTGTTTATGGAATTTCGATATCCAAAGAGTTTGGGCAAACTCTTTCATAATATGACATTGTTTGGGCGTAGATCCAGAAGAGATATAAAACATTCGTCAAAGGTGGAACTTTGTCCTAGGAATAAGGTTTGGTTTAGTCGCTGGTGTATACCATGTTACAGGTAAAATTTTAATTTTGTATTTATTGACAATAAATTGAGTTCAATGTTGAATAAATTTTTGTAAGAGTGCATAAACTTCCTTCGTGTGTTTACGTGACTACCCCTTTTTTTCTGTGCGGGAATCCCTCGGATACCTTCAATTGGAGGCTATTTTGGACTCGAACCGACTACAACCGCACGCCGTCTTTGGTACTATAAGCCGAGAAATCAGGTGTACCCTCGAAAGGAAATCCTTGGAACCTCAACGTACCACCTACGGTTTGTAGATGGCTCTCTCCTGTGAGGGAACATCCATGTTCCCTTGCTGTCCCTAAGAGGGCAAGTGCGCTCCTTAGCTCTTGTGCTACTACACCAGCTAATGACTACACCTGCCCGTAACGCAATTAAATAGTCGTATTATACATATGCCAATAATGCATACGGTTTACATTTAAGAGCATAGTAATTTAATGTCCGTAAAAATGGCGGCCTTATATTATATACATGATGAATCCTATACATATATATAATCTAAAAAATACATGTAATAGAAAAATCTTTAATACATGCTGATTGAAAGCATGAGTAGAATCCAAGACTAGGGATTACCATCCTTATTGTGAGCACAGACAATGCTTCATTGAGCCTACTGTGTCACACTCATTGACGAAATATGACACCACAAATACTGCCATTATAGGTTGATCTAATTTTATATTGTTTATCTTTATAAAAACCCATGACATCCGAGTATGAATCGAGCGTTATATATTTCCTTAAAACTGTAATTCATATCAACCAATCAATATTAACTTGTGAACTCAGGTTTCGACAGTGTAGTACAAATACTACTTGAAGCTAGATTCTACCATTTTGATATTCCCAAATATTATCGTGTTAAATCAGCTTGACTTAAATAGGATATGACGCCAGTTGGCCTACGTACCATAGTATTTGTCATAAGTTCATACACTTTCAAAATCATAGTAACAGAACATTAATCGGAGATTTCAGAGGTATTGGAGTCATTTCATACCTAAGTTTCCTTTGCTTAGGGTCTCTGGTTAAACCCATTTCGTCATTATGGTGGTATTACTGTTGCATCTATTTTTAATGTACACTGCGACGCACCTGCATAGCAAACGTTTGTGTGTGTTTTTATTATTTGTATTGAAAACATAGAACTTGATTAATTTGTTTTAATACATACTTGGTTATATAATTACCTTTAATATTACTACTTAGTGCAATGCCATGTAATATCCTCATCTCTTCAAACATTATTTGAATGTGTTGCAATGTCATTAAAATAAACGTTTTCATTCTTTCTATTATCAAGGATTTCTTCTTTTTTTTAATAATGACAATATTACTAATAACTTAGCGAACGCTGACAAGCCCGTAAATAATTTAGCTAAATGAAATTAGTAAAAGGGCTGAAGGATGATTACGATGAAAATGACAAAGTAATTAAATGTTCTAACTCTTTCTTTTTAATTCTTTTCTATCTATAATCAATTTGATATTATTCATATTATTCATATTATTCAAATGATTTTACGATGAATTCTTTGAGCGTAAAATAAGTAATATGCCACGCCTACAAAATAATCTTTTCGTATGTGTGAATGGGCTGTAGATAATATAGATAGGCGCCGGCGCAACCCCTCCGTATTGTATTAAATATCAGTCTCTAATGTCTGATAATCATTTCGCATTCAGTTCCATTCAGTCTCTTGTCTATAGCGGACGTGTGAAAGCATTCTAACGTAAACACGTCATCGAAATTATTCAACATGAAGAGTTCTCTATTTTTACTATGTACCCTGTGTTTAGTGCTTATTTCTATTAGTCATGCAGAAGAAATTAGTAAAGTATTAGTACAAGACTGCACTACGTCGAATGCGAAGAATTGCGCATTAAAAAAGAGAGCAACGTATAACTTTTCTGATATAAAACAGAGTGTACCTAAAAACAGAGTTAAACGGTATTTAATTAAAGTTGGTAAATGCTCTATTGGAAAAGTATTTTACATCTACAAATGTTGGTCTTGCGATGAGTAAGTAAACGTATTTTTTCAAATTTTTTTCTATTTATGCTTTATGGATATAACAGTGACAAAGGTGGACTTAAGGCCGTAGTCATTTTCTAAATATGGACCTTTATACACTTATAAATTTTAACAATAATGTAGCAGATTTATTTAAAGTCACAAATAGGTACGATTGGTTTATTAGTTTTTTGGACATGTGACAGACATTTGTTTCATATTTATTTTAAACTAGATTTCGCCTGCGACTCCGCCCGCGTCTATGTCGGTTATCGAGGTAAAAAGTAGCCTATGTTCTTTCTCATTCTTTAGATTATCTCGGTACAAAATTTCATTAAAATCGCTGCTGTGGTTTTTGAGTTTTTCACAAATATACAGACAAACAGACGCGCGGGAGGACTTTATTTTACAATATGTACTGATTTTCTGAACTCGTACTAATAGTTAGTTTATTAATATTAGTTTGGAATTTTCCTTGTGCCCGATACTTTCTTGTGTTCAAAGAATTTTCAGACCTTCTTCTCAATTTAAGGGTCAGTCCCTTGTCGGTGGAGCAATCGCCACTCCTGTCTATTTTCTGCAATCCGTTTGAATTGATTTACTTGTTATATGTACGCCAATCTAGGCCTTCCGCGTTTTCTTTTACCTTCTATCTTTCCTTCTAGTATGGTTTTAAAAAGGTTGTCGTGTCTTATCAAATGGCCAACCATTTTGCCTCTTCTGTTGTCAACAGTATTCAGAAGTCTCCTTTCCTCGTTAACCATTAGTAGGACTTTCTCGTTAGATCTTTTCTCTGTCCAACTGATGTTCATCATATCGGACCTATCAGACTAATTATATAGACGGTTTTGGCTCTTACCTTTCCCTGTTCTTATCATGTATAAATTCTTCTAGTCAATTTAGATAGCCCTCTGGTTCAATGGAAATATTACATTTTTCTAGATTTTAGGTTCCTCTCAACCTTATACGCCCTACGGTTCCTCTCAATGTGTTTTCCTCTTCATAAATTTCGATACCTATAATTTTCCTTCAAGTATTCTTTAGATTTTTCCAAGAATTCCTCCCATTATTTTCTCATTTTTTCCTTCTAATAATAATTTTCAACAGTTATCGTGATATCACATATCAACCATTTTCCCTCTCAAGCTAATGTCAGCACTTGATTAAAATTTATAATACCATTGAAGTGATTTATACTTATTGCAGCTTGCAACGTTTAAGCTCGTTTTTAATTGTATAAATTAATTAAAAGACAATTTGCTTCCTTGTGATTGACCTCGTTCACCTTGACTATCATAACCGCAAGGTTGAAAGTATTCCGAATGTTTATTAGCCCTTTTAACCCTTTTCTGGTTTTTTGTCAAATGTAGTTTGAATGTCTGTTAAAATGTTGTCCTCTATAATTTGGATCTACAGGTTTAGGTTAAGATGTATGATTTAAAAATGGATCTGCCCTTTAAAATTTCAACCTTACTTCATCAACAGCCTTTAACAGTCCACTGCTGGACATAGGCCTCTCCTTTGAAAGGAGGTTTTGGCCTACTATACCACGCTGGCCAGACGGGTTGGTAAAGGGTTTGTTTCAAGTTTTCCTTCTCTTGGCAGTGATGTTAGCTGCTTATTTTGTTCCTTTAGTCCCCTCGTACGACACCCATGTAATGAATAGGGATGGTGACACTTTGTACTCTTAATCCGTCACCACACGGACTTACTTAAAACGCACAATGTATTTCATTATTTATTTTTCAAAAGTTAAACTGATAAGATTTTTTGTTTAAAAAGATACAAAATAAATTAACATGATTCAAGACAAGAAGTCTTAAGATCTTGGGTTTAGTTGGTACATTGACTAGAATAAAAGACAGACAAACTGACAAAATAATAAGCAATAAACAAATTTTTTAGCGCACAGGTAATAAAAAATTTATAAGAAATTATTACTAAGTCAGAATCAATATGATTCACAATTTGTATCGAAGTATTGATTTAATGACTAAGAAATTAAAAAAAAAAATGTGATTAATCGGAAAATTCGATGATGACCACATAAATTATCTATACATACCTATCAACCTATTACCTACTTAATCACGAGTATTGCGGTTATTTCGGGTTATTTCAGTCACATATTTTATATTGAGTCAATATTGCACGACAGAGCTTGTTACATCCTTTTGATAGAATAGAGGTAAATAGTAACCGTACATTTTGTGATTCAGATTACATTAACATACTCTAGTTAATTAAATATTTATCCCAGGCCCTTAATGAATCATATTACCTCAAACTTATAGAGCTACTGAATTCAAAGTTATTCTTTCTCGTCCGAGACTTTCGGTATCTATTATTACCATAGGTATTCTAATATTTAATAATTAGAACCACGCTGAAATCACAGCTCAAATGGGCTGGTTCGACCGGGGTATTACTACCGTCAACACAGAAGACCTACCGAAAATGACAGCATTCGTGATGTCGTCTTTTGTGATTGTGAGACTGAAAGCCCAATCATTCCATCTCATTCTTCCAGCCTTCGAAGGCCGGGAGCGTGACGCAGAAACATTCAGACTAAGCCACCATAGTGTGGGTCACCATGCTGCATTGTATTCACTCACAGTGAGGACTCATGCTTTACATCAGACAGTAGAGTCACTTTGGTAGGGTTAAACATAAAAAAATATTGGTTGTATTTACTTACTTTTACCCGGTGTCTTGTCTCAAAGCATTTCATATACAAAAATCGTCCAAGTGCATGTCAGGCCACGCAAAGGAAAGGATTCCTCAGTCACCCATAATGGTACGTGGATTTAAAATCGTATCCAATAGATAATTGTTATGTTTACTTATTATTGCGTTAATTTTGTATGACGTTGTCCAAGTAAGCGTATTTTACCTATCCTCTGTAACTCCTGAACTAACAATGTATTGTCATCTAATCCGTTATAGTTTTCCGTTTTCCTTTAAAGTTCATTATATGGACCACCATCAAGAATTTTTCCATATGTTTTGAGTCAGCCGATTGGCTTTTTGAGAGGAGGGGGGCGGCGCCCTGTTTATACAAAAAATGCGCCTTAAAGTTGAATACCTAGGGTAGATACCTAAATCAAAAAATCTAAACTGCAATGTTTTTAAAAGATACTATCTAATGATACCCCACACGATGGGATAGCCGCGAGAAAAAATAATTATCCCCACTTTACGTATAGGGGAGGTACCCCAAATAAAAATATTTTTCATAATTATATTGCAGCACTTTGTCGATGTAATCATAACACATACTCGTGCAAAGTTTCATCTCTCTAGCATTTACCGTTTGGACGGTAAGTCGAGGACGGACGGACGCCTGACCCTGGTCGGACATGACGAATCTATAAGAGTTCCAAGTCATAAACTTCGGAACCCTAATAAGGGTTATTATTACCTAGCGAATCGGACCAATTTTCAAATATTTTGTTCGAAGTTTGGATGTCTTCTATGTATGAATTTACTATATTATATAACACAAAAATAAAATTAAACAGCATATTTTAGTTTCTTAAATAATAAAATTAAAACCGTGTGAAAAACAAGAGTATGACTAATGTGTTATATTATAATACATAATATATAGTGGTCACAAAACATCAAAGAACTAAATATAAAATTTAATGAATGAGAGTGACCTTCTTCGTTCTTGGTATTATCTTATGAATCATCGCACTTACATTTACCATGTTATGTATACATATGTTTATACATTGTATGATACCGGTTGAGGCTTCGTGTCTATTAATATGAGTGCATGGACGGTGTAAGGTTACTGTACACGATATGTTTTAGTATTGTTCTGAGTTTTGAAGTTCTATATTGTATTCTTTGCATACGTATTTGAGAAGTCATGTTCAAGTCTTCATACTTCTGCTCAATATGATTTCAGTCTTTTTTTCAAAGAGTTTAGATTTTGCTTAGTATTTGAATTATAGAAGTCAAATGACTCAAGTTCAGCTCGATCGTAGTAGACTTGAAAGCCAACCTGATTTGGGAAAAGGCTCCAAAATAATGGACATTAATTGATATACTTTAGTTGTTCCAATTAAAAAATATAAAAACTGTCTTTCGAAATGTTGAGCAAACTATAAGCATTGTAATATAATACGTAGAAACAACTAAGAATAAGAACCGTTTTTAAATCCATTTAACAGTTTAATGTATTATACACTAAAAAATTGACATTCCTGCATGAATCACTTGAACGTAAACATGTAACGTATGAGTAATCGATTGATTCAGTGGTTTAAGCGTTAATGAATTGATTTTTCAGGTTGAAGCCTTTTCCGTCTCATTCATAAGTTTTTTTTATGTGTAATATCTTTTCTCTTATCATTTACTTTCTATTTTAAACTATTATGTTTATTTGAAATGTCAGACACTTAAAAAAGGGAACATAAAAAATATTCATCATTCAGATCAGGATTCTCCTTGAAGAAGGCCACTACAAGATAGCACGGTGTTTCGGGAATAAATATTTGCCGGGATCTCAACCCGAGTACATTGAGAGCGTTTCTATGGCGGCTTTGTGGATTCCAGGTGTACTGGACAAAATAACACGTTTCTTCTCAACCAAGGATTTGGCTAGAACGTCCAGAAACGTCTTCTGTATAAGTCGCTTTATGTACCCTCTTGGACAAACAAATTTCAAATTAGTCACTCATTCGATTATAATCTCGAGTCCTATGAGCGGGGCGTGAAAAACATCATACAAGGTCGCCATGCGTTGTCCGCTTTCTTAGTGAGATAGTGATGGTGGTTTCCTTTAGCTAACCAATAAATCTTAGAATTGATATCTAGATAAAATTTAATTATAATAAATATAATTAATATTTAATTAAAATTATAAAATTACTCTTGCTTCGAAACGTAGTCTTTCTATTTTCTTGATACACGAAATACCTACCCATGTTTTACTACTATTGTAATGCAAAAATTAATGCTTATAGAACGTCATAGATATGCGCCATTGCGGGTAAAAATTCCCGAAATAGAGACAAAATTTTGGAGTAACATGAATAATAAACAATGTAGAATAAGCTTCAACTTCCAGGATTTGATAAGAGTATAGATTCATATTTTAATGATTAATACCGAATCTGAACATTATCGAATTGGCTAAGAGTCATGGTCAGGTGATGCCTGTTACTATCGCGGGGACAGCTGTTGATAAGTGCGTGACGATTATATTCGATTATCGCTGATTAAATAATTTGTTTAACAATATATGACTAACATTAACTCTCAAATCCATTGCTACTTTCGGGTTTAAGCGAATCCCTGAATTAATTTGTATCACTTAGTGTATTGAAAGTTTTTTTTTATTCATACACATTGTACTAAGGTGATTTTAGAGGTATAGTTCGATACTTTTATTGTTAATTATCATCAATAGCGTATAATAATCCATTTTTAATCAGGCTTTTTCTTAAAAAACAGTTTAACCAGCTTTTTTTACTTTTATTCAATAATTTCTACTCAATTCAAACATAATTTCATCCTCGTTATCCCCCAGAATTACAATCAAATAAATAATCAAAATTTTAAAAAAAACTACAGTTTACAACTTCCAACCTAATTGTAGTGCAATCATTTCCGCACCACCCGATGGTAGACTGGTAGAGAATGCCTGTGGCATTAGATTCGCCATTGTACTTAAAGTGCATAAAGTTGTTTAATATATAAATAAAAGGCGTCTAATATTCAAAACATCGCTGGACAACATCACTGCTAAGATAAGGTAAATTTGAAACAAGCTCCATACCAACCAGTGTGATTTTCAAAGTTGGAAAAACACCCCTTTCTAAAGAGCGGCTCATGTTCTGTTAAATTATAAGGCTGATGATGTTGAAGTGATCATATTCATAAAGGTAGTTATAGATTTAGATGGCTGTAAATTTATATTGACTCAAACGCACAGATCCTTCGATGGTTTTATGATTCAGGTAGTACATAATATATTGTTGATTGTTGAAGATAAGGCCGATAACCTTGTTATCTTGCTTTTATCTTTCGCAATGGCGTAATGACGTCACATTTCCTCTTGATGGACGTGTGTTTGACATAATCACAGTAGCTGTGTCAACTTTCTGTCCATCATCATGTTCATAATTAATTTAAAGAAGTTTTTTTATAATATCTACAAACAGTCGTATGCAAACGATGAAAATGTTATTAAAAACAGTTTGAAAAGAACACTGATAAAATAATGCATTCGTTAATATTTGAAACGGAACTTAAGTACATATTTATGTAACTCAATAAATAACTATAGAATTAGGGATTTGTTTCCACACACTACCATTGTGTGATAAGGACGATCATAAGTATTGTATCTTTGTGTAACTAATCCTACTAATATTATAAACGCGAAAGTTTATGAGTATGTATGTATGTATGTTAGTTGCTCTTTCACGCAAAAACTACTGAACGGATTTGCATGAAACCTTACAGTAATATAGCTTATTTATCAGAATAACAAATAGGCTAATTTTTACTGCAATAATCGGAATACACTGGCGAAAGCTACGTGATTATAAAAATACATAAATAGTAGATGACGAAATGTATAACTGTTTATCTCCTGCCAAACTTCACAGGTTGCTATGCATGAAAAACTTCCATAGCAACCATAATGATAGCTTGTAAACGGCTAATTTTAAAATGAGTTCTGATTAATCACATAATAATATGTAGGCTACTTTGTATCCCGAAAATACGAGGGTAACACCGCGGGC
This sequence comes from Phragmatobia fuliginosa, assembly GCA_932526445.1. Classification (NCBI taxonomy): domain Eukaryota; kingdom Metazoa; phylum Arthropoda; class Insecta; order Lepidoptera; family Erebidae; genus Phragmatobia; species Phragmatobia fuliginosa. Next base: position 18,235,002 of record OW052067.1, read on the forward strand.
GCAGCTAGTCTATCATAAATTTTGTATTAATAACACTAGTGTTCCCCAAGTGGTCCAAATTCAACCATAATTAATGTGAATCATAAGTGGCAATATTATTTATAGCTAAAACATTGTTAGTTTTATTTTGGCGCTTAATAGGTAAGGTTCTATTGTCAAAGACTATCTATTCTTCTATAATCACGGATTTCGCTAAGGCTACGCTATAATGTTAATTTGTCTAATGAATATCTATGCGTGTGTGTGTCAAATACATGGTAGTGTGTGTTATGTTTTATTATTGATTTTATTTTATGTATTTTAATGGACATTAAAAATGCATTCAGCACTCCTTCTCTTCGTTAACCATTTAAGTAAAATTTCATACTCCTCCGTCCGCGTAATTTTCGTAAAAGGGAGTACAAAGTTTTTGCTTCACGTTTTAATAATAGATAATAATATAAGCATGTTGATTGTCAGTCTGGTTAGAATAGTATAGGTGCTGCGTCGTCCTGATAAGACGGCTATGTGAGGTATATGTAAAGTAGGTATTATTATTGTGTGTGTGTGTGTGTGTGTGAACTTATGATGTTCACAAGCCCTTTGACATTCAAATTCATTTTGACATTGCAATCTCTATGCACTTTACAAGATCATCGACCTAAAATTGACTGGATATTTAATCTGATTGTAAAAAAAAACTATATGTTTCACAATTTTTTGATTGAACTCTAAAAACACTCTAAATGGAGAGTAAATCTAAAGAATAAAGCGTTAGCGTATTGGATTCTTTTTGTAAATATTTTAACAATATCATAACAATATTTTTTCTTCTTTTCCAGATATCGTGAACTGACTGGAAAGCCTTGTTAAACATAAAACCTGGGTAGACTATCTACATACTTATCTCTATTTGCCATAAGAAGAAGAATATTCAAAGAATAAGATCAACTTTCTAACAGAAGCAAGGAGTGATACCTACCAATTAGGTATTGAAGAAACAGTATTTATTATTATTTAAAATACTAATGTATTAGTGAGTGAAATGCTAGGCATAGTTATAGAAACTGTATGTCTAAAAGTTAAGAAGTCAAATCAATTCATTGGTGATCAAGTCAAGTCAAATTAAAATCATAATCTGAAGTCGTGTAGTTCTGCTTCGAACTTTCTTGTAATGTTATAGTAATAAAGTATAGCTGTGAGGTAGTAATAAATTCGTCAAATCAATTCATTGGTGATCAAGTCAAGTCAAATTAAAATCATAATCTGAAGTCGTGTAGTTCTGCTTCGAACTTTCTTGTAATGTTATAGTAATAAAGTATAGCTGTGAGGTAGTAATAATATGCCTACCTTATAAACATTCCATTTGCAATATTGTAATAATGCTTTAGTAAAACTTTAAATTCAATAGTGTCTATTAACTTTTCAACACAAGCAAGGAGTGATACCTACCAATTAGGTATTGAAGAACCAGTATTTATTATATTTAAAGTATTAGTGAGCTAAATAATAGGCATAGTTATGTAAACTATATGTCCAAAAGTTAAGAAGTCAAATCAACTCATTGGTGATCAAGTCAAGACAAATTAAAATTTTAATCTGAACTACGTAGGTATATTTTTTATCGTAATAGTGACAAATGTGTTAATCTGAAGTCGTTTTGAACCTACGAGCTAGGTATTGAAGGACCAGTACTTATTATTATTTTAAATACTAGGTTAAGTGTTAAGCATAGTTATGTAAACTATACGTCTAAAAATTAATAAGTCAAATCAATATGTTGATTGGAAGTCGTATATTTATGTTTCAAACTTTATTGTAATCGTAATAAAGTAGCACTGTACAGTAGTAGTAATACAGTGTACTTTGTAAAAAATATATATTAATATCACATATACATTCCATTGAAAACATAAATGACTTTAAATTTCTGAACCATTGTATCATGTACATCGCAAACTTATTTGCAAGTGATTTTATTAGGAAGTAAGTCCACATTTTTTTCATTAATGTATCTAAAATCAACCTCAAACAGTCTTCTGCTTATCAAGACTGTCACTGCGGACATTAAAGGCCGCTGCATACGTGACGGGATTTAACCAAGACGGAACGGGACGGGAAGTTTGCCAAACATCGTTACATACAAAATTTATAAGGAAATGCATACTTCACGGAGACACGGACAGGGCGGGAACGTGGCATGCACGGTACGAGCCAAATATCGTCACAGACGATGTTTACCACGTCAATAGCAATTAAAGCCAATTCTTGAAATGAAAACTACATCTTTCCTTGTTCACAACACTAACACCTTAGATCCGATTTTACAGTCACGGTGCGTATGCATTTACATCACGTTCCCGTTTATAACGAGGCAATCACGTCCACGTCCCGTCCGTGTTAAATCCCGTCACGTATGCAGCGGCCTTAAAACATACAATTTTGTATCTTATTTGTATCATTTTTGTATTTATTGTATCTATCTGTCTTTCTGCAGAGTATGGCTACAGTACAGTACAAGTAAAGTCCAAAATGAAAAGGCCTAGGTGCAAAGGATCTGAGTATTTTCCATGACATATCGTACTACATATGTATACTACAAGAAAGCAGATATATACAATAGTATATCTATACAATAATAAATGGATTATCTGTGAAAATAAATAAAATTGTAGTGCTTGTTTGTAATTACAATTAACCAGTTTTGTACTAAATGCATATCAAAGTATTTACGGTACTGACATCAAAAGTTTTTTTTTTAATTTTTTGTCTGTCTGTCTGTTTGTTCCGGGTAATCTCTGGAACGGCTGTACCGATTTTAACGGGACTTTCACTGGCAGATGACTGATGACATAAGGAGTAACTTAGGCCAAATATTTTTCGAGATTGACAACAATAACCGAGTAACAAGGCGGGACTCAGCTAGTATCTCTAATAATCGATGTCGTGAGAATTATTGATGACTTACATCATCATCATCATCAGCCTTTCGCAGTCCACTGCTGTACATAGGCCTTTCCAATTGCACGCCACTTAGTTCGATCATCGGCTGCTCGCATCCAGCTCCTGCCAGCCATTGATTTTTGATTGATTACTTACGCAATACCGAAAATAATGATGAATAAAATATCAGTACTGTTCTATTTTCTATGATTTTATTGTTTTATTAGTATTGTCGGCAAACGTAGTGTAGGACGCCCACAGGCCAGGTGGAGTGATGATTTGCGCAAGATGGCTGGCAGAAGCTGGATGCGAGAAGCCCAAAATCAATCAAAGTGGTGTGCAATGGGAGAGGCCTATGTCCAGCTGTGGCCTGAGATAGGCTGATGATGATGATGATGATTAGTAGTAAAATTATAATATTATATATCTATCTCATATATTCGTATATTTGTATTGGCTTATTTTAGTATATGGAATGAAATACCGGATTTAAAAATATAATAAATTATCCACGAGATCTGGCTGAGATCTCAAAATAAAGATAAAAAATCGAGTTATTTTTTAAACTTTTTCATAATCTAGAAATCGAATTTTCGAAATCCTTTCGAGACTATTTTATTGTTTGTGGACAAATAGAAATTTTATTATATTACGAAAGCGATCCAAATTAACCAACTCCATGATCATCATGGTAGTCTGAGGAACTGTACTGGCAACAAATAAATAAAATAAAACTGTTTTAGAGTTCTTGAAGTACTTATTTATACAACATATTATGGTCATCTTCCTAGCCTTTATTTTCAAGTTTATTTGGGGTCGGCTACTAGTTCAACCGGTTTTACCTGAATTTCAGTTTTCCCACGGAGCGACTGGCATCGGACCTCCGCAACCCTAAGGGAGAACTGAAATTCGAAGATTGAACTAGTTGTCAGAATATTTGAGGGCACTGACTTCCCAATAACGATTGCCATAGATGTTCATGACAACCGGGACCGACGTCTTTACGTGCTCTCCGAGGCAGGGCGTGAATCACCGCCAAACTTCCAATCTCCAGGCTGGTATTAGGAATTTCCTAAGAAAAACCCAAAAACACTTTTTGGCTCGATCCGGGATTTGAACCCGAGACCTTTTGATTAGCAGTCGCATACGCTAACCACTAGACCAACGAGGCAGTTTGTTTTTTAATACAACATATGGTAACAGATATTAATTCTTTTAAAATTATTATCAACTTAAACAATTCAATTATAACATATGCTGTCATAGAAAACGTAAAAAGAAACTGGTTTTAATCATTTATTCTTTCTATAACTAGACCCTTTCTAAGTGTCGTGGCTTCAAATCCCACGTGTGACAACATTTTGTGTGATTCACAAATCGTTGTTCTGAGTCTGGGTGTTCTTTGTGTCCGTTTCATGTGTGTCTGTAAAGTCTCACGCGACATAGTACTTATAGTGGTAGTAGTCTTTTAAAAAAAGGAAAATATAAAACTAAGAGCATTTCGTCATGTAGGTACATGAATAGGAATACTTATTCTTGAGCAAAATTGACTTTTAAATGTAAATTCAACAATGCCTTAAAACCTGTACCTTTCTGAGCAACTTATAAAATAGTATTGTATTTATTACTATTAGGTTTATTACTTAAAAGCTTTTTAAAATTAATTATTCTGTTTATGAATGTAATATCTAATACGGTCTAACTTTGGACCGCGGCTCCGCCCACTTGTATATCGGCTGTCACGACCTGTCGACTGTCGACGACAACAAAAGAAGTCTAGGTCCTTCTCCAGGGTCCAATTTATTTTTCTATAGTTTTTTTTTTGTCTCAAAGTACGCAGAGCTTGTGTTATGGGTACTAAACCACTGATATAATACATAAACATACTTTTTTTTTGTAAATACATACTTAATATACATAGAAAAACACCCAGACTCCGAAACGAATATTAATCGTGGATAACACAAATATTTGGTCTGACCCGGGAATCGAACCCGAGACCTCTTGATCAGCAGCCGCATACGCTAACCATTAGACCTACTAGGCAGTCGTGTTATTCATTCATGTTAATCTGTGAAAGCTTAACAGACACACCGACAGAATTACTTTCAAATTTATAATTATTCTATCTTTATTCCTTAGTATTTTAATATGATTCAAGGACACAAAAATAATATATGCAACACTAATAGTTTTTTTAATGTGTTTATTAGTGAATTATACCCTATCAGCATCATCATCAACAAACCATAATATCTCACTGTTGGGCTCGGGTCCTTTCTCAAGAAAGGGTCTTCAGGTTGTAGAGCCACCCTGATTTCAGCACGAATGGGCCGGCTCGACCAGGGCAGTACTACCCTCACACAGAAGACCATCCTAGTAATGACAACATTCTTGCTGTCGTATTTCGTTGGTGAGTGTGAGAACGCAGGCTTGCTTCCTCATAGTAGAGTCACTTTGGTAGGCTTAAATACAAAAAAGGATTGAGTAATTCCATACGTCCCCACGCTGGCGGTTGCGGACTGGCAAGACACGTTGTGGCTACGTAATCTTGCATTGGACGTTTTGAAGGCGCCCGAAGGCCTCCAACTATTCTTTACGACTGTTATCTTATGATAGCAACCGGGACCGAATGAGACTTCTCCAAATCGCAGAAACGCTCATAACAAATCACGCCATAAATGGTCACCCATCTAGGTACTGACTGCTCCGTCCTTGCTTACCCTCAGTGATTGTTTCCAAACACCTAAGGCCAGGCTAATAGCCCATAGAGCCTCTTATTTGAAGTATTAAAACAATAACATTATGAGTAACTTGTAGTAACAATTGTTTACACAAAGCCATTTGTCTAACTGTTCTACTAAGTCATTCCATTATAGGTATTATTTATGTAAACACAATACATTACAATGTAGCATTTTCTTGTATACACATGTTCAGGTAATGAAATAAAAACATTATATTAGCACTTTATTTAAACTGTTGTAGTAATCGTGTCCTCACAATGAAAGAGACTTATCTTATAATGCACTCTAACGAGAAGCATTTTCACTCCAAAACTACTACATCTACCGATTTATGAATAAATAAAATTTAGTAGACAGTCCAGAGCCTGAGAAAGGACATAGGTTATTTTTATAACGATAACCAACAAACACCCGAGCCGTGAGAGTAAATATATCGTGTAAAAAAGCCATGCTTACAAAAGTCAGTTACAAACAAAAAAAAGTCAAAAACTGGAACTTACTGCCAGTGCACGTGTTTGCACCGTAACACAGTGGTCACTATGACGCAGTATTATGATCCCAACTCTTGGATTCCACTCATGCTTACCAGTATGTATAGTAGAGTTTTACACTTTGGTAGGCTATCAAACTAAAAAATAACCTACAGTAAAAGAAAAATCGAAACCTGGACACTTACAGTACGGTTGTTCCACAAGCTGAAAGTTGCTCAGCGTACTATGGAAAGGTCTATGCTCGGCGTTTCTCTGAGGGATCGTAGCACAAATAAGGTAATCCGTTAGATAAAGGTCGTCGACATAGCCCACCGGATTAGTAAGCTAAAGTGTCAGTGGGCTGGCCATATTAGCCGCATTGATGACCGTTGAGGTAAAATAAGTGGAGACCGCGTCTCGGCATAGTGTAGGACGCCCACAGGCCAGGTGGAGTGATGACTTACGCAGGATGGCTGACAGGAGCTGGATGCGAAAAGCCCATAATCTATCAGAGTGGAAGAGGCCTATGCCCAGCAGTGGACTGCGATAGGCTGATGATGATTATGAAAGTAATAACATAAGTCAATATTTTTTCAAGTAATTGAATTGTACTAAACGTCCACATTTCCTGACTGTGTTTCATGTCAAATGACATACAGCCAATTTGCGCTTTACTGTTGTACTTATAAAAGGAAAGATAGAAAAGGAACGAACTAAAGGAATAATGATTTTAACAGGTCTAAGTCAATTTATAGTGAAATTAGTAGTTCCAGGAAGTTTGGTTCGGTTCATTCTAAATAGGCTTAAAAAGTTCACGAACAATGTGGTAGTTTCAGCGGTAACCAAGCCGTTTTATACTGCGCTGAGTGTAGTGGGACCAAAGCCAACATGGACCCCACTTTGTGTCATCACAAGTTGATGTTCTAAGTCTGGGTGTTCTTTGTGTCCATTTCATGGATCTTTGGTAAGTCCTCCACGACACATAATTTACGAATGTCTTGCCAAAGACAATTACATCGTCTACGTAAACAAAAATCTTCCCAAATAATGTTCATAAAATGAAAACTACTGGGACAAATGCTAAATTCTTACCGTAAATTGTACCGTGTATTTATTTTAACTATGTCATCGTCATCAAAATCATCACCTACAAAAACTTTAATAGCCAGCTGTTAGGACATAGTAGTCCAGTCAACAAAAGCTTAACTTTGCCATTTTGGTTGAACACTTGCAACTAATGCCAAAATTTCCGTAAGTCTTCGTAAATTAATATACTAAAATTGCAGGGTGCTGCAATACCGGCAAAGGGTGCAAATACATTGCAAAAGGGTGCAAAAACAACTTTTTCGTCTATATCTCGCGATTGGCTGGTAAAATAAAAAAAGATCCTACTACAAAATTGTAGGAAATTAAATCCCCTACAAAAACTTGGAAAAGTATTTTCGCGTATCTCTCATAGTTTTTGCACAAAATGCATATAAAGGTGCAAAATTGTAAAAATATTATTATTAATCTTTTTTTTTCATTTTGAAGCGATCCTACATGTTTCCTTGGGATTTAATTAATATTTTTGTTTACTTGTTTATACCTTTTTTGATATGATATTTTTATTTTATATTTTTTTTATTCCATCGGATTCAGCGCAAATTTTCAAATTTGAGAGGATGGTCATCTAATGAACGGGAGGCATGTAATATGCCTGATAGAAATGTTATATACGATGGTGATACAAGAGGTGAAATGCCTAAACATAGTTTACTAGGATCTGCATAGGTGATGTTTTTAATCCAGAAGGCAATCTTTCATCATACATCTCATCGGTGATATCTGTTGTAGATGCTAATTGCGCTGCAGATTTTTTTACATTTGATTGGAGTTCTTTTATATCAAACACTACTTGCTGGTGTGTACACTGCTATGCCTCCTAAACAATGATAAGTTTCCTGACTACCTGAGGTGTCCGACTCCTGACTACAAGGTGGGCCAAAAGAAGTCATCCGATGTTGTTTGGCTCTCAATTTTTTTCTAAATGATAAACTTCGATTTTGTTTTTTGATTATGTTTATTTGAACCTTTAGAATTTTATTAGTGAAGTCGAGAAAATGATATCGGCCAAATGGGCGCAGTCACAATCGATTGCTATACGGGCTCGTTTTATGGCATTTTTATTACTACGGGCGCCAGATTCTCGCACTCGTTTCGAATGTTGTCCTTGAGGGCTTCCAGTGTCTCGGACTTGTTCACAAAAATACGGGACTTCAAAAAACCCCACAAAAAAGTCTGGAACGGTTAAATCGGGCGATCTGGCGGGCCAGTGCAAATCGCCAAAACGAGAGATGAGGCAACCCGAGAACGCCACCTTCAGAATATCAGTTGTGTCTCGCGCAGTGTGTGCCGTTGCTCCGTCTTGTTGAAACCACATGTCCTCCGGTCCTAATTTATTCAATTGTGGCAGAAAAAACTCGGTTAACATGGCCATATAGCGCGCACCGTTCATTGTTGTCGTTTGATCAGCGGCGTCCTCGAAAAAAAATGGATCGATGACTGTTCCAGCTTGAACAGCGCACCACTTTTCGCGATTATAATGGCTCCTCGTGCTACACTCGTGGATTTTCGGTGCCCTAGAAGCGATAGTTTTGCTTGTTCACGTACCCGCTGAGGTGGAAATGAGCCTCATCGCTCATTATTATTTTGGTCGAAAAATCGTCTACTTCGTCCTCGAGATTGAGAATCGCATCGGCGTAGGCTACATGCATTTGGTGATCGACAGGCAGCAGCTGATGCATGGACATGCGCAGGTCTTTTACCAAAATTCGCCTTAGGGACGACCGGCTGATGGCTAATTGCGAGGCACGGCGTCTGGTCGATGTTTCTGGCGACATCTCGTCATCCTCAGCAACAGCTGCGATATTCTTGGCAGAATAGGCGCTCCGGGGCCTATTCTGCCAAGCCACTCTTGGCAGCATCTCTTGTGGTCCCTGGCCAAACGGCGCAGTGTTTGCGCAGTTAGTGCCGGACGACCGGGGAATCGGCGATGGAATTCGCGCTGCGCCAACACCACAGACGAATTGTTACGCAAAAGAATAGACACGATTATTCCGATTTCCGCGGGGAGTGTATCGCTCCATGGCTTGTTCACTTGTATTCTACAATTACAAATGTCGAAACAGATTTGACATTGGCCGCCATTTGCAAATATAAGAGCATCTTTCAATAGGGTGATTTCTTTTGGCCCACCTTGTATTACGGTCAGTATTATCAAAGACATATTGAAGGAAAGCATAAGTAATTATAGTCTTCTGAGGTTAAATTATTGATGAAGCTTCATGAAGCTAAATATTATGGTATGATGTGCAAACACAAAGTTTGCTTAGTAGATTGATAACTAACATCGATTCTGTTTTTCGATAAATGTATGTCTCAACAGCTAGTTGAAGAAACGAATGAAGGATTTAGGACGAAGTGCTGAAATAATACTATAGGCAATAGTATCTATTTTTGGGATAACAGGACATTCATCTCACACGATATTTTTTTTGGCCCACTGAATCCACTGAATCCTGAGAGGATTGCATACTTTTCACAACAATTGTTGCATCTTACGTTTTCTTCATACAAATAGATGTTAAAAATGAAGGATTCATTGTTTCCTTTAAATTGAAAACAGTGAATCAAGTTTATTTTGTAAAAAATCACTATCGGACAGACGCACAAAAACGAAATATCCCTGAAACGACAGTTTGGAGTATAGTGACAGTAAGTGACAAACAGTTAGTTCAGCATTTTTTGCTGCAGTCTTACTCATTGCACTCAGCGAGATAGAAAAATAGCGCATGTGTGTGTGTTCTCAATGGTACTATTTTCGTCGAGCGCAAGGTTCTCATTTTTGTCTGAATCTCTATCTCTTTCGCTCTTGTTAGGAAACATGGTCTTATTCGAGCACATGGGTATTTTTCGAACCTATCCTATAGATCTTGAATTGGACTATTTACGTCGAGCGCAAGGGTCAAATATTTGTCTTATTCTACCTATTCACTCTTATATTGAAGACTCTTACTTTAGAAAATTGGAATCAGTGGGAGCAAAAGAGTAGAATATTAGTAGAAAGAATAATATAAAATATACCACGCTCTTTCTCCGCCAGTGATATATTATTATTAACGTCCCCCTGAAATTAAATTTATAATAGCTCAGGTAAATGGAGAGGTAATATTATATACTGCAAATATACGTTTCAAATGCAATTTTGCTCTGAATCCAATGCAATAAATAATAAACTAAAATTAAATTATCACTACATAGTATAAGCCAAAGTCGCTTCCACTCTCTGTCTGTCCATATAAATGCTTCGATCTTTAAAACTACTCAACGGACTTTGACGCCGTTTTCTTTACTAGATAGAATAATTAAACAGGAAGGTTTATATGTATAATGCATGCATAAAAGTAGAGAAACATTAATAATTTTAGAGGTTTTTAATGTGATGTCGTAAATAAACCTATTTTTTTACGCTGACATTGCAAACGATGATTGTACCCTACGAGATAGATCAAAACAATGTACTGCAGTATTGTACACTTTAAGAAGTTCTACAATACTTTCTGTCTTTTTACTAGAAATAATGGATTATTTACGAAACGATTATAAGCAATACAGTATTAATCCTTATCCAATTATGTACCTTAAATACTTTGTGCATCTAATATAGATTAAAATGACCCTTTACAGTATGTAATTTAAATTAATATTTTTGAAGATATTACACATTCAAAATGCAGGAACAAAGCGATTGTGGCGGTACCGGCCGGGGCCCGTTAGGTGGCACTGCTGTCAATTTATCAGTATCAGTTAATAACTAAGCATAATTTTTTAATGATTATTCTGAGGTGGTACGAAGTTTGCGGGTCAGCTAGTCATATAATAAAATTTAATTTTTTTTTTTGCCAAGATTATTAGGTAATTGAAAAAAGGTGTAAATAAATAAAAAAAAATGCCCGAAACATATCATTTGAATCAAAATGAAACATGTAGTATCACTTCAATATGAAAAAAAAAAGATTAATAGTAACATTTTTTTCATTTTGCACCTTTAAATGCATTTTGTGCAAAAACTATGAGAGATACGCGAAAATATGTTTACAAGTTGTTGTAGGGGATTCAATTTCCTACAATTTGGTAGTAGGATTTTTTTTTATTTTTCCAGCCAATCGCGAGATATAGACGAAAAAGTTGTTTTTGCACCCTTTTGCAATGTATTTGCACCATTTGCCGGTATTGCAGCACCCTTGCAGGGTGCTGCAATACCGGCAAGTTTTTAGTATATTAATCTACGAAGACTTACGGAAATTTTGGCGTTGGTTGCAGGTGTTCAACCAAAATGGCAAAGTTAAGCTTTTATTGACTGGACTATAGGTCCTCTTTAGAAAGTAAGGTTTGGTTTTTATAGCACACTAGTCAAACGGTTTGGTATATAATTGGTTTTAGGGTTTGTTTCAAAGTTTCCATGAATGTTATTCCTTAGTCGATTCGAGTTCAGTTCAGTCCAGGGAATGAATAGGGTGATGACACTCCGTAGGTATTCCTAATCAGTCAACATACAAACAAGTTTTTTTCACATTATAGACATAAGTCCTCTTTTTAACACGTATGTACTTACTTCAATACGAACATAATGTATCTCGATTCAGTCTAAAATAAATAAAATTAAATGACATATATGTATAAATTCAAACTTATCTATAATATGTAATTAATCATCGTGTCATCATTGTTGGAACGAAAAATTACTAGCGACATCTATTGTACAAGTTTAGTAACATCTCAACCGTTCTCGCCAGTGTTTCGTGATAAAAGTATAGAGGGCGCTATTGTCAAAAAAAAATTTCTTTCTCATTAGAGGAGAGACATGGTAAAATATTATTAAGACTTGTAATTCCGTTATTGATAAATGTCATTTAAACTTACAGCCTCAAAGTAAAAATAACACTAAACCGCTGTTTGAGTTAAATAGGTCGCCGTGGTGACAGTGACTACTTATGTTGTTTTCGCAATAAGTTTGGTGACCACCGCTCTTGGATTCTGCTCATGCTCTTGGAGTTGCGTAAAAAAGCTCATTGTAAAAAACCATGTACAAGGGTGTTAGCAGTTGTTTCTATATTTTCTTTATAACGATCACCTTATAGGCGATTCACACACTGCACCGCGCTACGGAGTTGCAGATTTTAATATTGTATGCAAGTACATCGATTAGTATAGAAAACACGCCAGGTCCAACACACCGAACACGCGCCACGGCGCGGGAGCGCGTGCCGCTAGCAGGTTCTGCCGCCGCGCGCGTAGGCGGGGCGGGCCGCAGCAGTCAAAACATTTATATACGAAATTGAACAATGCCCAGCAATTTGGGATATGAAATGCAAAGAATACAGACGACACAGAATACTTGGGAAACGGATACGGTTACGGTTACGGAGGTTCTTAACATCCCTGATTTAAATACAATTAAAATTAACTAGATGATGCTAATCCAGCAGCGGCATCTAGTAATTTTTTGTTGAACTACGTAGTGTGTTCAATAAGAATCGCTATAGTGAATACGCCCAATCATTATAATGAAACTGTAAGCGTACTATCGACTACAAGATGGCATCGCTTGTCTCATGCCACAAATTTAGAAAACTAGCCTTTGCCCATGTGTACGACGGTTTTCGCGGTAAAAAGTACCCTATGTCCTTTCCTAAGGTTCCATCTATTTCTATACTACCAAAATTCATCAAAATCGGTTCAGCGGTTTAAGCGTGAAAACGTAACAGACAGACAGACAAAGTTACTTATAATATTAGTAGGGATAATGATCATACAAACACAATTCTAACTTCTGATAAAGGTGAAAAAAAAAAACTATAAAGAATTCGAAGTGGGCGTGTCAAACATGATCATATGTAAAAAGGGACACTACCTTGTTGTAGGAGACAGCAATTTTCACAATTAGCAAAACCGATATTACAGTCACTATAATATCGAAAGTGACCCCGTCTTGACCCTATCGCTGTCCACCTTAGGTCATTCCAATTGCACGCCACTTCGTTCGATCCTCGGCTACTACAACTACTTATATACAAGTATATTTAAATTTCAGTATGGGTAAGGGTAACCTTAGGCTTATAACTAACTTTGCAAAGAAGACTCCCCTTTGTGATTCGTGTTAATATGATACAAATATTTAGATATTGTTACATAACATTACTTAATTTTTCATTACCAAATATGTTGCACAAAGTTAAGTACATACGTGAAATTTACAACAAATTATATTATTACGACTCTGTCTAAGTCGGTCTTCTCAGGTCGAGGCAGCCCATTTCTTTATCGAGAAACTTCCTCAATAATATAAAAGTTATATTATTCATAGTATAAGTCATCATATAAAGCTCCAAACCCGAATACTTATCAGCACTATCATAATCAATTGTATTTTTAAAATATATTGCAATATTACACGCAAAAAATTGCGACTTCGGTTTAGCTTATTGTGCAATATTTTCTTCGACTCAACTTTGCATGGGTATAAATTTTTTGACATGGTAGTACGTGAACATTAGGTTTCAGCGATCTGCGATCAAGACACGCTATCACCATTTAGAGTTTCAAATATGGCAACTACTAAAAAATTATTGCTAGTGTTTTACATGTGCTTATTTTGTTTTGAACATATTTACTATGTGTTCCAAAATTCAAGAAGAAGTGATAATGAGCTACAGAAAGAAGATCATTACGAAACAAATCCAGCTTCTGATTTTGGGTTAGACAAAAATTTTGCAAGACCTAAACGTTTTTTAATCCGTGGTAGGGGCTGTTCTAACGGAAGAGTATTTTACAGAGGCAGATGTGTTACATATCGAAGGTACGGAAAATATTTTTATTTTGTATTCAGGTACAGTCGACCATATAACTATATCAGAGTCTTGTACTATCTCAATAATAAATGCACGTTTATTTTCTGTTTTGGCTATTAGAGTGGAGTCATTTGTTTGAGCGTAACGAAATGTATCTATAATATGAATTAATGTATTTATAAATGCATATTCAAGTTTGTTTTTCTTTGCATATAAGTAAGTAAGAGTAAAAGTGACTCAACTATGGTTAATAGAAGGCATGAGTAGAACCCTAGGGTCACAGGAATACTGTCATTTAAGGTTGGTCTTTTGTGTGAATAAAATACCGCTCCGATCGAGTCGGCCCATTCTTGCTAAAATCAGCTTGGCTCTACTGCCTCGAATTTGCTTTTATATACAGTCTGGTTGCTCTACTTGGTTGGGAATGAGACCGTAGCTAGTGTGTGAAATCTGTGAAGTTATTATATTAATATAAATCTACGTGCTGTGCTCAGTAACATTACAATTTATTATCACTTCCTTGTACTTTCCCAATTAAATAAATTGTCGGCGTTTGGTGGAACTTGTTAAGATACAATCTGGAATCAGAATCTTTAATACTCATTTCACATTTCATTCTCTTAAGTTCTGACCGGTTTTACACTTTTATTTATGTATTTGGTCTAATAAAGTGACTCTAATCTGCCTGATTATAATCATGGGTAGAATCCAGAAGTAGGGGTCACCATCCTCACTGTAACAACAGACAATGCAGTATGGTGACCCACTTTATGGTGGCCTTATGAGATGCTACTGCATCATATGGCTCTAAAGCCAGGTCAGGCCAGTCTTAGGTGAGTTTATCCCTAAAATATATTTATAAGATCCACAAATAATTTGCATTACGAAGGTTTTTGACTGACTTATTGGATAGTTGACCTCCTGCTTGATAGAAGGGAACTAAAGAGGATGGAATGGGATCAGGAAAACGAGTATATGGGAAAATAATCGTCAAAGACTTCTGAAGTTTTTTCCTAAGTAAAGTCAATTGTAAACTATAGTTTATATATTTTAGGTACATGAAGTTAACTGAAGGGGACTACGAAGACTACGATTAAAGAGAGATTTATCTAACCGTTAAAGAATATTCCAGTTTATTAAAATTCCACTACACTTTTAAACCAGTCAACAAAGAAGGTCCAGAAGAATCAGAATTTCGATGTGAGATTTTTAAATAGTAACTAAAATTAATGACTGTTGTGCTTAAGATCTCTGGTTCAAAACCTGGGTTGACCCGATTATTTGTATCATCTAGAAATATTTGTTTCAGAGTTTGGGTGTTTTCTATATATAGATAATAATTTATTATAATAATACGCATCAGTCAATTTAGCTTTCATAGTACAAGCTCTGCTTAGTTTGAAGTGAGATGGCGTTGTGTGTTCAACGCTTAAATAATATTTAATGTAAAAAAATATATTTATTGAAATACCTATAATAATAGTTGTGTGTGAATTGTTTGTTTAAAGTTTAAAATGGCAATTAAAATGTATTGTGATACTTGAATTTTTACAAGTTATGTTCTAGATGGCATAAATATATTAAGTTTTGAAAGAAAAACTGACTGTTTCATTTGATAATAATATAAGATTTATTAGGAAATCAAGTAGTATTATTATTTTTATTGGTATGGGCGCTTGGAATGGTGTTCCTCGGCTGAGGATCTTAGGGTTACCCTAACATTGCGACCCATTACCCTAACTTTGTCGTTTGTTTGCAAACTACAAAGCGTTTGTAACCTCTTTAGCTGTAAAAAGGTCACACACCGGACAGCCAGCGGCAGATGCGCTTTGTCAAAAAGAAGGTCAGTAGGTGTATGTACTTCGCGGCAGTCGTGGGATATCAAGGAAACGCTTTTTCAGTTTCACACATGTATATATTTTCTACAAATAGACAGTACAGATAGGCCCTTGAACACTACAGATTTGTATTAATCTTAATAATACAACATATAAAAATTAAGAGGGTTAACAAACAAAGTTTTTGTTTCTTTCCTCATTTCTTGTACCCTCCAAATCCCTGTCGTACGGACCGGGATCAGTAGCCGACCGATGGGAGCACACTTCCACGAGGATGTAGTCCCGTGATGGTCGCTTCAAGCTTGTCCTTAGGGGACGCGTACCGGCGGAAAGAAAATGCATATTTGTGTTATTTATATTAATACACAGGGTAGGCTACCCGCTATCAATACAAATTACAAATCGGGGAAAACGAACGATTGTACTTAATCGTCACAAAGGAAATATTTTTTTAATGAATACATTCTTTAAGTTAGTCTTCGTTGACTGTGATGCCTAACTATTGAGATATTAATTTGAAATTAAGTGAGATAGATTATTTTTCTCTATGACTATACAGAAAAATAATCTATCTCACTTAATTTAAAAGTCCTTTACATGAGTAAAATATTTACAATCTAAGCGACAGCACTGATAACTTTATCGTATTGCATCATAAAAGTCCTACCTGTTTTACCAGCAGAATCTTCCTCGTAAAACAAGTTGAGCTTGCATGCTCGTGACAATGTTCATTGCAACAATTAACAACAAAAAACAATAAGAACAAGACAATTAGTCAATTGTCTTGTTCTTATTGTTGTTACTCATGTCGACCGTTATGTTTAGGTGCATTATTGCAAATACTCCAATTAGTCAAAGTTTCATGATCATGAAAGTTGATGAGCAAATGGTTGATAAGGAAAGTCTTTTGTAGTTGTTGCAATGAACAATATCGCGAGCATGCAAGCTCAACTTGTTTTACGAGGAGGATTCTGCTGGTAAAACAGGTAGGACTTTTATGATGCAATACGATAAAGTTATCAGTGCTGTCGCTTAGATTGTAAATATTTTACTCATGTCGACCGTTATGTTTAGGTGCATTATTGCAAATACTCCAATTAGTCAAATTTTCATGATCATGAAAGTTTATGAGCAAATGGTTGATAAGGAAAGTCTTTTGAAGTTGTTGCAATGAACAATATCGTGAGCATGCAAGCTCAACTTGCTTTACGAGGAGGATTCTGCTGGTAAAATAAGTTGGAATTTTATGACGCAATACGATAAAGTTATCAGTGCTGTCGCTAAGATTGTAAACATTTTACTCATGTCGACCGTCATGTTTAGATGCATTTTTTCAAATTTTCCAATTAGAAAATATTAATGAACACGAAAGTATAAGGGCAAATTGTTGAGAAGGATAGTTTTGTGTAATTGTTGCAATGAACAATATCGCGAGCATGCAAGCTCAACTTGCCTTACGAGGAGGATTCTGCTAGTAAAACTGGTAGGACTTTTATGACGCAATACGATAAAGTTATCAGTCCTGTCGCTTAGATTGTAAATACTTTACTCATGTCGACCGTGATGTTTAGGTGCATTATTGCAAATACTCCAATTAGTCAAAGTTTCATGATCATGAAAGTTTATGAGCAAATGGTTGATAAGAAAAGTCTTTTGTAGTTGTTGCAATGATCAATATTACGAGCATGCAAGCTCAACTTGCTTTACGAGGAGGATTCTGCTGGTAAAACAGGTTGGACTTTTATGACGCAATAGGATAAAGTTAACAGTCCTGTCGCTTAGATTGTAAATATTTTACTCATGTTGACCGTGATGTTTACGTGCATTATTGCAAATACTCCAATTAGTCAAAGTTTCATGATCATGAAAGTTTATGAGCAAATGGTTGATAAGGATAGACTTTTGTAGTTGTTGCAATGATCAATATTACGAGCATGCAAGCTCAACTTGTTTTACGAGGAGGATTCTGCTGGTAAAACAAGTTGGAATTTTATGACGCAATATGATAAAGTTATCAGTGCTGTCGCTAAGATTGTAAACATTTTACTCATGTCGACCGTCATGTTTTGATGCATTTTTTAAAATTTTCCAATTAGAAAATATTAATGAACACGAAAGTATAAGGGCAAATTGTTGAGAAGGATAGTTTTGTGTAATTGTTGCAATGAACAATATCGCGAGCATGCAAGCTCAACTTGCCTTACGAGGAGGATTCTGCTGGTAAAACTGGTAGGACTTTTATGACGCAATACGATAAAGTAATCAGTCCTGTCGCTTAGATTGTAAATATTTTATTCATGTCGACCGTGATGTTTAGGTGCATTATTGCAAATATTCCAATTAGTCAAAGTTTCATGATCATGAAAGTTTATGAGCAAATGGTTGAAAAGAAAAGTTTTTTGTAGTTGTTGCAATGAACAATATCGCGAGCATGCAAGCTCAACTTGTCTTACGAGGAGGATTCTGCTGGTAAAACAAGTTGGAATTTTATGACGCAATTAGATAAAGTAATCAGTGCTGCCGCAACGATTGTAAACATTTTACTCATGTCGACCGTCATGTTTAGATGCATTTTTGCAAATATTCCAATTAGAAAATATTAATGAACACGAAAGTATAAGGGCAAATTGTTGAGAAGGATAGTTATGTGTAATTGTTGCAATGAACATTGTCACGAGCATGCTAGCACAACTTGTTGTACGAGGAGGATTCTGCTGGTAAAACAGGTAGGTTTTTTATGACGCAATACGATAATGTTATCAGTGCTGTCACTTAGATTGGAAATATTTTATTCATGTCGACAGTCATGTTTAGATGCATTAATCCAATACTCCAATTAGAAAAATATAAATGAACACAAAAGTATAAGGGCAAATGGTTGAGAAGGATAGTTTTGTGTAATTGTTGCAATGAAAATTGTCACGAGCATGCAAGTTCAACTTGTTTTACGACGAGGATTCTGATGGTAAAACTGGTAGGACTTTTATGACACAATACGACAATGTTATCAGTGCTGTCGCTTAGATTGTAAATATTTTACTCATGTCGACCGTGATGTTTAGGTGCATTATTGCAAATACGCCAATTAGTCAAAGTTTCATGATCATGAAAGTTTATGAGCAAATGGTTGATAAGGAAAGTCCTTTGAAGTTGTTGCAATGAACAATATCGTGAGCATGCAAGCTCAACTTGCTTTACGAGGAGGATTCTGCTGGTAAAACAGGTTGCACTTTTATGACGCAATACGATAAAGTTATCAGTCTTCTCGCTTAGATTGGAAATATTTTACTCATGTCGACCGTGATGTTTAGGTGAATTATTGCAAATACTCCAATTAGTCAAAGTTTCATGATCCTGAAAGTTTATGAGCAAATGGTTGAAAAGGATAGTTTTGTGTAATTGTTGCAATGAACATTGTCACGGGCATGCAAGCTCAACTTGTTTTACGAGGAGGATTCTGCTGGTAAAACTGGTAGGACTTTTATGACGCAATACGATAATGTTATCAGTGCTGTCGCTTAGATTGTAAATATTTTACTCATGTCGACCGTGATGTTTAGATGCATTATTGCAAATACTCCCATTAGTCAAAGTTTCATGATCATGAAAGTTTATGAGCAAATGGTTGATAAGGATAGACTTTTGTAGTTGTTGCAGTGATCAATATCACGAGCATGCAAGCTCAACTTGTTTTACGAGGAGGATTCTGCTGGTAAAACAAGTTGGAATTTTATGACGCAATACGATAAAGTTATCAGTGCTGTCGCTAAGATTGTAAACATTTTACTCATGTCGACCGTCATGTTTAGGTGCATTATTGCAAATACTCTAATTAGTCAAAGTTTCATGATCCTGAAAGTTTATGAGCAAATGGTTGATAAGGATAGTTTTGTGTAATTGTTGCAATGAACATTGTCACGGGCATGCAAGCTCAACTTGTTTTACGAGGAGGATTCTGCTGGTAAAACTGGTAGGACTTTTATGACGCAATACGATAATGTTATCAGTGCTGTCGCTTAGATTGTAAATATTTTACTCATGTCGACCGTGATGTTTAGATGCATTATTGCAAATACTCCCATTAGTCAAAGTTTCATGATCATGAAAGTTTATGAGCAAATGGTTGATAAGGATAGACTTTTGTAATTGTTGCAATGAACAATATCACGAGCATGCAAGCTCAACTTGTTTTACGAGGAGGATTCTGCTGATAAAACAAGTTGGAATTTTATGACGCAATACGATAAAGTTATCAGTGCTGTCGCTTAGATTGTAAATATTTTACTCATGTCGACCGTGATGTTTAGATGCATTATTGCAAATACTCCCATTAGTCAAAGTTTCATGATCATGAAAGTTTATGAGCAAATGGTTGATAAGGATAGACTTTTGTAATTGTTGCAATGAACATTGTCACGAGCATGCAAGCACAGCTTGTTGTACGAGGAGGATTCTGCTGGTAAAACAGCTAGGTTTTTTTATGTCGCAATACGATAATGTTATCAGTGCTGTCGCTTAGATTGTAAACATTTTACTCATGTCGACCGTCATGTTTAGATGCATTTTTGCAAATATTCCAATTAGAAAAATATAAATGAACACGAAAGTATAAGGGCAAATGGTTGAGAAGGATAGTTTTGTGTAATTGCTGCAATGAAATCTGTCACGAGCATGCAAGTTCAACTTGTTTTACGAGGAGGATTCTGCTGGTAAAACTGGTAGGACTTTTATGACGCAATACGATAATGTTATCAGTGCTGTCGCTTAGATTGTAAATTTTTTACTCATGTCGACCGTGATGTTTAGATGCATTATTGCAAATACTCCCATTAGTCAAAGTTTCATGATCATGAAAGTTTATGAGCAAATGGTTGATAAGGAGAGTCTTTTGTAGTTGTTGCAATGAACAATATCGCGAGCATGCAAGCTCAACTTGCTTTACGAGGAGGATTCTGCTGGTAAAACAAGTTGGAATTTTATGACGCAATACGATAAAGTTATCAGTGCTGTAGCTAAGATTGTAAACATTTTACTCATGTCGACCGTCATGTTTAGATGCATTTTTGCAAATATTCCAATTAGAAAATATTAATGAACACGAAAGTATAAGGGCAAATGGTTGAGATGGATAGTTTTGTGTAATTGTTGCAATGAACATTGTCACGAGCATGCAAGCTCAACTTGTTGTACGATGAGGTTTCTGGTGGTAAAACAAGTTGGACTTTTATGACGCAATACGATCAAGTTATCAGTCCTGTCGCTTAGATTGTAAACATTTTACTCATGTCGACCGTCATGTTTAGGTGCATTATTGCAAATACTCCAATTAGTCAAATTTTCATGATCATGAAAGTTTATGAGCAAATGGTTGATAAGGAAAGTCTTTTGTAGTTGTTGCAATGAACAATATCGCGAGCATGCAAGCTCAACTTGCTTTACGAGGAGGATTCTGCTGGTAAAACAAGTTGGAATTTTATGACGCAATACGATCAAGTTATCAGTCCTGTCGCTTAGATTGTAAACATTTTACTCATGTCGACCGTCATGTTTAGGTGCATTATTGCAAATACTCCAATTAGTCAAAGTTTCATGATCATGAAAGTTTATGAGCCAATGGTTGATTATCAGTGCTGTCGCTAAGATCATAAACATTTTACTCATGTCGACCGTCATGTTTACGTGCATTATTGCAAATATTCCAATTACAAAAATATAAATGAACACGAAAGTATAAGGGCAAATTGTTGAGTAGGATAGTTATGTGTAATTGTTGCAATGAACATTGTCACGAGCATGCAAGCACAGCTTGTTGTACGAGGAGGATTCTGCTGGTAAAACAGCTAGGTTTTTTTATGTCGCAATACGATAATGTTATCAGTGCTGTCGCTTAGATTGTAAACATTTTACTCATGTCGACCGTCATGTTTAGATGCATTTTTGCAAATATTCCAATTAGAAAAATATAAATGAACACGAAAGTATAAGGGCAAATGGTTGAGAAGGATAGTTTTGTGTAATTGCTGCAATGAAATCTGTCACGAGCATGCAAGTTCAACTTGTTTTACGAGGAGGATTCTGCTGGTAAAACAAGTTGGAATTTAATGACGCAATACGATAAAGTTATCAGTGCTGTCGCTAAGATTGTAAACATTTTACTCATGTCGACCGTCATGTTTAGATGCATTTTTTCAAATAGTCCAATTACAAAAATATTAATGAACACGAAAGTATAAGGGCAAATGGTTAAAAAGGATAGTTTTGTGTAATTGTTGCAATGAACATTGTCACGGGCATGCAAGCTCAACTTTTTTTACGAGGAGGATTCTGCTGATAAATTAAGTTGGAATTTTATGACGCAATACGATAAAGTTAACAGTCCTGTCGCTTAGATTGTAAATATTTTACTCATGTCGACCGTCATGTTTACGTGCATTATTGCAAATACTCCAATTAGTCAAATTTTTATGATCATGAAAGTTTATGAGCAAATGGTTGATAAGGATAGACTTTTGTAGTTGTTGCAATGATCAATATCACGAGCATGTAAGCTCAACTTGTTTTACGAGGAAGATTCTGCTGGTAAAACAAGTTGGAATTTAATGACGCAATACGATAAAGTTATCAGTGCTGTCGCTAAGATTGTAAACATTTTACTCATGTCGACCGTCATGTTTAGATGCATTTTTTCAAATTTTCCAATTAGAAAATATTAATGAACACGAAAGTATAAGGGCGAATTGTTGAGAAGGATGGTTTTGTGTAATTGTTGCAATGAACAATATCGCGAGCATGCAATCTCAACTTGCCTTACGAGGAGGATTCTGCTGGTAAAACAAGTTGGAATTTTATGACGCAATACGATCAAGTTATCAGTCCTGTCGCTTAGATTGTAAACATTTTACTCATGTCGACCGTCATGTTTAGGTGCATTATTGCAAATACTCCAATTAGTCAAAGTTTCATGATCATGAAAGTTTATGAGCCAATGGTTGATTATCAGTGCTGTCGCTAAGATCATAAACATTTTATTCATGTCGACCGTCATGTTTACCTGCATTATTGCAAATATTCCAATTACAAAAATATTAATGAACACGAAAGTATAAGGGCAAATTGTTGAAAACGATAGTTTTGTGTAATTGTTGCAATGAACATTGTCACGGGCATGCAAGCTCAACTTTTTTTACGAGGAGGATTCTGGTGGTAAAACAGGTAGGACTTTTATGACGCAATACGATAATGTTATTAGTGCTGTCGCTTAGATTGTAAATATTTTACTCATGTCGACCGTCATGTTTAGGTGCATTATTGCAAATACTCCAATTAGTCAAAGTTTCATGATCATGAAAGTTTATGAGCAAATGGTGGATAAGAAAAGTCTTTTGTAGTTGTTGCAATGAACAATTTCGCGAGCATGCAAGCTCAACTTGCTTTACGAGGAGGATTCTGCTGGTAAAACAAGTTGGAATTTTATGACGCAATACGATCAAGTTATCAATCCTGTCGCTTAGATTGTAAACATTTTACTCATGTCGACCGTGATGTTTAGGTGCATTATTGCAAATATTCCAATTAGAAAAATATTAATGAACACGAAAGTATAAGAGCAAATTGTTGAGAAGGATACTTTTGTGTAATTGTTGCAATGAACATTGTCACGGGCATGCAAGCTCAACTTTTTTTACGAGGAGGATTCTGGTGGTAAAACAGGTAGGACTTTTATGACGCAATACGATAATGTTATTAGTGCTGTCGCTTAGATTGTAAATATTTTACTCATGTCGACCGTGATGTTTAGGTGCATTATTGCAAATACTCCAATTAGTCAAAGTTTCATGATCCTGAAAGCTTATGAGCAAATGGTTGATAAGGATAGTTTTTTGTAATTGTTGCAATGAACAATATCACGAGCATGCAAGCTCAACTTGTTTTACGAGGAGGATTCTGCTGATAAAACAAGTTGGAATTTTATGACGCAATACGATAAAGTTATCAGTGCTGTCGCTAAGATCGTAAACATTTTACTCATGTCGACCGTCATGTTTAGATGCATTTTTGCAAATAGTCCATTTACAAAAATATTAATGAACACGAAAGTATAAGGGCAAATGGTTGAAAACGATAGTTTTGTGTAATTGTTGCAATGAACATTGTCACGGGCATGCAAGCTCAACTTTTTTTACAAGGAGGATTCTGGTGGTAAAACAGGTAGGACTTTTATGACGCAATACGATAATGTTATTAGTGCTGTCGCTTAGATTGAAAATGTTTTACTCATGTCGACCGTCATGATTAGGTGCATTATTGCAAATACTCCAATTAGTAAAAGTTTCATGATCATGAAAGTTTATGAGCAAATGGTGGATAAGAAAAGTCTTTTGTAGTTGTTGCAATGAACAATATCGCGAGCATGCAAGCTCAACTTGCTTTACGAGGAGGATTCTGCTGGTAAAACAAGTTGTAATTTTATGACGCAATACGATCAAGTTATCAGTCCTGTCACGTAGATTGTAAACATTTTACTCATGTCGACCGTGATGTTTAGGTGCATTATTGCAAATATTCCAATTAGAAAAATATTAATGAACACGAAAGTATAAGAGCAAATTTTTGAGAAGGATACTTTTGTGTAATTGTTGCAATGAACAATATCGCGAGCATGCAAGCTCAACTTGCCTTACGAGGAGGATTCTGCTGGTAAAACAAGTTGGAATTTTATGACGCAATACGATATAGTTATCAGTGCTTCCGCAAAGATTGTAAACATTTTACTCATGTCGACCGTGATGTTTACGTGCATTATTGCAAATACTTCAATTAGTCAAAGTTTCATGATCATGAAAGTTTATGAGCAAATGGTTGATAAGGAAAGTCTTTTGATGTTGTTGCAATGAACAATATCGTGAGCATGCAAGCTCAACTTGCTTTACGAGGAGGATTCTGCTGGTAAAACAGGTTGCACTTTTATGACGCAATACGATAAAGTTATCAGTCTTCTCGCTTAGATTAGAAATATTTTACTCATGTCGACCGTGATGTTTAGGTGCATTATTGCAAATACTCCAATTAGTCAAAGTTTCATGATCCTGAAAGTTTATGAGCAAATTTTTGATAAGGATAGTTTTTTGTAATTGTTGCAATGAACAATATCACGAGCATGCAAGTTCAACTTTTTTTACGAGGAGGATTCTGCTGATAAATTAAGTTGGAATTTTATGACGCAATACGATAAAGTTATCAGTGCTGTCGCTAAGATCGTAAACATTTTACTCATGTCGACCGTCATGTTTAAATGCATTTTTGCAAATAGTCCAATTACAAAAATATTAATGAACACGAAAGTATATTGGCAAATGGTTAAAAAGGATAGTTTTGTGTAATTGTTGCAATGAACATTGTCACTGGCATGCAAGCTCAACTTGTTTTACGAGGAGGATTCTGCTGGTAAAACTGGTAGGACTTTTATGACGCAATTTGATAAAGTTAACAGTCCTGTCGCTTAGATTGTAAATATTTTACTCATGTCGACCGTGATGTTTACGTGCATTATTGCAAATACTCCAATTAGTCAAAGTTTCATGATCATGAAAGTTTATGAGCAAATAGTTGATAAGGATAGACTTTTGTAGTTGTTGCAATGATCAATATCACGAGCATGCAAGCTCAACTTGTTTTACGAGGAGGATTCTGCTGGTAAAACAAGTTGGAATTTTATGACGCAATACGATAAAGTTATCAGTGCTGCCGCAAAGATTGTAAACATTTTACTCATGTCGACCGTCATGTTTAGATGCATTTTTGCAAATATTCCAATTAGAAAATATTAATGAACACGAAAGTATAAGGGCAAATTGTTGAGAAAGATAGTTTTGTGTAATTGTTGCAATGAACAATATCGCGAGCATGCAAGCTCAACTTGCCTTACGAGGAGGATTCTGCTGGTAAAACAAGTTGGAATTTTATGACGCAATACGATAAAGTTATCAGTGCTGCCGCAAAGATTGTAAACATTTTACTCATGTCGACCGTCATGTTTAGATGCATTTTTGCAAATATTCCAATTAGAAAATATTAATGAACACGAAAGTATAAGGGCAAATTGTTGAGAAGGATAGTTTTTTGTAATTGTTGCAATGAACATTGTCACGAGCATGCAAGCACAACTTGTTGTACGAGGAGGATTCTGCTGGTAAAACAGGTAGGTTTTTTATGACGCAATACGATAATGTTATCAGTGCTGTCACTTAGATTGTAAATATTTTATTCATGTCGACCGTCATGTTTAGATGCATTAATCCAATACTCCAATTAGAAAAATATAAATGAACACGAAAGTATAAGGGCAAATGGTTGAAAAGGATAGTTTTGTGTAATTGTTGCAATGAAAATTGTCACGAGCATGCAAGTTCAACTTTTTTTACGAGGAGGATTCTGCTGGTAAAACTGGTAGGACTTTTATGACGCAATACGATAATGTTATCAGTGCTGTCGCTTAGATTGTAAATATTTTACTCATGTCGACCGTGATGTTTAGATGCATTATTGCAAATACTCCAATTAGTCAAAGTTTCATGATCATGAAAGTTTATGAGCAAATGGTTGATTAGAAAAGTTTTTAGTAGTTGTTGCAATGAACAATATCGTGAGCATGCAAGCTCAACTTGCCTTACGAGGAGGATTCTGCTGGTAAAACAAGTTGGAATTTTATGACGCAATACGATAAAGTTATCAGTGCTGCCGCAAAGATTGTAAATATTTTACTCATGTCGACCGTCATGTTTAGATGCATTTTTGCAAACATTCCAATTAGAAAAATATTAATGAACACAAAAGTATAAGGGCAAATGGTTGAGAAGTATAGTTTTGTGTATTTGTTGCAATGAACATTATCGCGAGCATGCAAGCTCAAGTTGTTGTACGAGGAGGATTCTGCTGGTAAAACAGGTAGGACTTTTATGACGCAATACGATAATGTTATCAGTGCTGTCACTTAGATTGTAAATATTTTATTCATGTCGACCGTCATGTTTAGATGCATTAATCCAATACTCCAATTAGAAAAATATAAATGAACACGAAAGTATAAGGGCAAATGGTTGAAAAGGATAGTTTTGTGTAATTGTTGCAATGAAAATTGTCACGAGCATGCAAGTTCAACTTTTTTTACGAGGAGGATTCTGCTGGTAAAACTGGTAGGACTTTTATGACGCAATACGATAATGTTATCAGTGCTGTCGCTTAGATTGTAAATATTTTACTCATGTCGACCGTGATGTTTAGGTGCATTATTGCAAATACTCCAATTAGTCAAAGTTTCATGATCATGAAAGTTTATGAGCAAATGGTTGATTAGAAAAGTTTTTAGTAGTTGTTGCAATGAACAATATCGTGAGCATGCAAGCTCAACTTGCCTTACGAGGAGGATTCTGCTGGTAAAACAAGTTGGAATTTTATGACGCAATACGATAAAGTTATCAGTGCTGCCGCAAAGATTGTAAATATTTTACTCATGTCGACCGTCATGTTTAGATGCATTTTTGCAAATATTCCAATTAGAAAAATATTAATGAACACAAAAGTATAAGGGCAAATGGTTGAGAAGTATAGTTTTGTGTATTTGTTGCAATGAACATTATCGCGAGCATGCAAGCTCAAGTTGTTGTACGAGGAGGATTCTGCTGGTAAAACAGGTAGGACTTTTATGACGCAATACGATAATGTTATCAGTGCTGTCACTTAGATTGTAAATATTTTATTCATGTCGACCGTCATGTTTAGATGCATTAATCCAATACTCCAATTAGAAAAATATAAATGAACACGAAAGTATAAGGGCAAATGGTTGAAAAGGATAGTTTTGTGTAATTGTTGCAATGAAAATTGTCACGAGCATGCAAGTTCAACTTTTTTTACGAGGAGGATTCTGCTGGTAAAACTGGTAGGACTTTTATGACGCAATACGATAATGTTATCAGTGCTGTCGCTTAGATTGTAAATATTTTACTCATGTCGACCGTGATGTTTAGGTGCATTATTGCAAATACTCCAATTAGTCAAAGTTTCATGATCATGAAAGTTTATGAGCAAATGGTTGATTAGAAAAGTTTTTAGTAGTTGTTGCAATGAACAATATCGTGAGCATGCAAGCTCAACTTGCCTTACGAGGAGGATTCTGCTGGTAAAACAAGTTGGAATTTTATGACGCAATACGATAAAGTTATCAGTGCTGCCGCAAAGATTGTAAATATTTTACTCATGTCGACCGTCATGTTTAGATGCATTTTTGCAAATATTCCAATTAGAAATATATTAATGAACACAAAAGTATAAGGGCAAATGGTTGAGAAGTATAGTTTTGTGTATTTGTTGCAATGAACAATATCGCGAGCATGCAAGCTCAAGTTGTTGTACGAGGAGGATTCTGCTGGTAAAACAGGTAGGACTTTTATGACGCAATACGATAATGTTATCAGTGCTGTCACTTAGATTGTAAATATTTTATTCATGTCGACCGTCATGTTTAGATGCATTAATCCAATACTCCAATTAGAAAAATATAAATGAACACGAAAGTATAAGGGCAAATGGTTGAGAAGGATAGTTTTGTGTAATTGTTGCAATGAACATTGTCACGAGCATGCAATATTCTATTCATGCAAGTTCAACTTGTTTTACGAGGAGGATTCTGCTGGTAAAACAGGTTGGATTTTTATGACGCAATACGATAAATTTATCAGTCCTGTCGCTTAGATTGTAAATATTTTACTCATGTCGACCGTCATGTTTAGATGCATTATTCCAATACTCCAAATAGAAAAATATAAATGAACACGAAAGTATAAGGGCAAATGGTTGAGAAGCATGCAAGCTCAACTTGTTTTACGAGGAGGATTCTGCTGGTAAAACAGGTTGGACTTTTATGACGATATACGATAAAGTTATCAGTGCTGTCGTTTAGACTGTAAAAATTTTACTCATGTCGACCGTCATGTTAAGGTGAATTTTGTATGGGTATAAATTTCGAGACATTGTAGTACGTGATTATTAGTTTTCACAGACCTGCGATCAAGACACTTTATCACTAGCTAGAATTTTAAATATGGCAACTACTAAATTATTGCTAGTGTTTTACTTGTGCTTATTTTGTTTGGAACATATTAACTATGTGTTCCAAAATTCAAGAAAAAGTGATAATGATCTTCAGATTGAAGATCTTTACAAAACAAATCCAGACTTTGGTTTTGGTTTAGATAAACATTTAGCAAGACCTAAACGTTTTTTAATCCGTGGTAGAGGCTATTCTAACGGAAGAGTATTTTACCGAGGAAGATGTGTTACATATAGAAGGTAAGGAAAATATTTTATTTTGTATACAGGTACAGTCTACCTTATAACTATATCAGAGTCTTGTACAAGCTCAATAATAAATGCACATTTAATTTCGGTTTTCATATTAGATGTAATTATAAATGCATTTGTTTTTTATGGATATAAATAAGTAAGAATAAAAGTGACTCAACTATGCTTAAAATCTAAGGGTTACGCGAATACTGTCATTTGAGGTGTTGGTCTTTTGTATGAATATATTATCGACTCGGTCGAGTCGGCCCATACATGCTAAAATCAGCTTGCCTCTACTACCTCGAATTTGCTTTTATCTACAGCCTGTGTACGAAACGAAAGTTTAGGCTCTACTTAGTTGGGAATGAGACCGTAGTGTGTGAAATATGTGAAGTTAAAACTACATCCTGTGCTCAGTAGCATTTTAATATAGTTAAGTTACACTTCATTTTCACTTCTCGCTATTTTCCCAATCGAATCAATTGTCGGCGCTTGGTCGATCTCGTAAAGATACAATCTGGAATCAAAATATTTTATACTCATTTCACTTTTTAATTCACTTAAGTTCTGACCGGTTTTTTTTTTATTTATATATTTGGCCTACTAAAGTGACTCTGCTCTGCCTGATTATAATCATGTGTAGAATCCAGAAGTAGGGGTCCCCATTCTCATTGTAAAAGCTGACAATGCAGTATGGTGACCCACATTATGGTGGCTTAGTGAGATGTTACTGCATCGTTGAACTCTATTGTCAGTGCCAGTATTAGATAAGTTAATGTCCAAAATATCTTTGATCTTCCAATAATTCGCATTGCGAAGGTTTTTGTCTGACTTATTGGATAGTTGACCACCTTCTTGACAGAATGGGATAAAGGAGGTGAAATGCGGTGAAGAAACCGAATATGTGGAAAAATAATCTTTTAGGACTTCTCAAGTTTCGCTTGAAATAAGGTCGATGTTTATATATTTTTAGGTACACGAAGTTAAGTGAAGGGGACTACGAAGAATACGATGAAAGAGAGACTTATGTAACCGTTAAAGAATATTCCAGATTATTAAAATTCTACTACACTTTTAAACCAGTCAATAAAGAAGAGCCAGAAGAATCAGAATTTAGTTGTGAGATTTTTAAATAGTAACAAAAACTAATTACTGTCTGCTTAAGATCTCTAATTCAAAACCTGGGTTGGGCCGATTATTTGTATCATCTAAAAATGTTTGTTTCAGAGTTTGTTTGGGGGTTTTCTATGTGTAATATAATACATATAATAATAATACAATATAATAATATGCATCAGTCAATCTAGCTTTCATAATACAAGCTCTGCTTAGTTTGAAATTATATGGCGTTGTGTATTTCATGGTTAGTTAATATTTAATGTTAAACAATGTTTAATGAAACATCTTTTGTTGTTTGTGAATTATTTGTTTAAAGATCGAAATGACAATTAAAATGTATTGTGAAACTTGGATTTATTACAAGTTCTGTTTTAGGTGGCATAAATACTAGAATAAATGTAAAATTATAGAAAAATTGGTTGTTTTATTTAAATGCAATATAATAGACATTAGTAAATCAATTTGGAATATTAATTTCATTGGCACGCCCGCTTGGAATGATGTTCCTCGAATAAGGATCTTTGGGTTACCCTAACGCCATGTTAGGGTAAAGAGTAACATACAATTAGCATATTTGTGTTGTATATTGTTTGTACGCAGGAAGTAGACTAAACTATGAACATATTCATCTAAAAGTACTTTTTTTAATGAGGACTTTGTTTCTGTTATAATTCGTTAAGTGTGTTGCTTAACTGGTTAGATATTCATTTGAAATTAATTAAAAAGGTGATTTTTGTCTTCTCCTTAGTTTTAAGCTCTACAATAAGAATAAGGTTGTTAAGTTGTTATCAATGTTTTGAAACTTGAATATTATCAACGAACATGAAAGAATATAATTAAATGGTTGAGATTGTTGCAGTGAAAATTATCACGAGTCTGCAAGCTGAACTTGCTTTACGAGGAGGATTATGCTGGTAACACAGGTTAGACTTTTGTGACGCCATACGATAAAGTTTTCAGTGCTGTCGCTTAGATTACAAATATTTCAATATTTCACTCATGTTAACCGACATGTTCAGAAGCATTATTGCCAATACTCCATTTAAGTTACATTTTTGATCATGAAAGCTACTAATAGGCTTTTGTATTTGTGGCAATCAACATTATCACTAGCATTCAAACTAAACTTGTTTTACGAGGAGGATTCTGCTGGTAAAACGGGTTGGACTTTTGTGACGCCATACGATATAGTTTTCAGTGCTGTCGCTTAGATTACAAATATTTCAATATTTCACTCATGTCAACCGACATGTTTAGAAGCATTATTGCCAATACTCCATTTAAGTTACATTTTTGATCATGAAAGCTACTAATAGGCTTTTGTATTTGTGGCAATCAACATTATCACTAGCATGCAAACTAAACTTGTTTTACGAGGAGGATTCTGCCGGTAAAACGGGTTGGACATTTGTGACGCCATACTATTAAGTTATCGGTATAAAGTTATCAGTGCTGTCGCTTAGATTGTAAATATTTTAGTCATGTCGACCGTTATGTTTAGATACTTTATTGCAAATACTCCAATTAGGCAAAGTTTATTAAACATGAAAGTATTTGAGCAAATGGTTGAGAAGGATAGTCTTTTATAATTGTTGCAATGAACATCAACACGAACATGCAAATTAAACTTGCATCACAAGGAGGATGTTGCACATGTGATGTGATTTGTGTACATGTTTAGATACATTATTACAAATATTCCAATTAGATTAAGGTTTATGAACATGACAGCTATTGATAGTCTTTTGTATTTGTGGCAATCAACATTATCACTAGCATGCAAACTGAACTTGTTTTACGACGAGGATTCTGCTGGTAAAACGGGTTGGACTTTTGTGACGCCATACTGACCGTCGATCGACGACCGTCATGTTTATATGCATTATTGAAAGTATTCCAAAGGTTACATTTATGATTATGAAAGCTACTAATAGTCTTTTGTATTTGTCGCAATCAACATTATCACTAGCATGCAAACTGAACTTATTTCACGAGGAGGATTCTGCTGGTAAAGCAGGTTGGACTTTTGTGACGCAATACGATAAAGTTTTCAGTGCAGTAGCTTAGATTGCAAATATTTCAATATTTTACTCATGTCGACCGTCACGTTAAGATGCATTATTGCAAGTATTCTAATAGGATTACATTTACGATCATGAGAGCTACTAATAGTCCTGTATATTTGTGGCAATCAAAATTATCACTAGCATGCAAACTCAACTTGTTTTACGAAGAGGATTCTGCCGGCAAAACGGGTTGGACATTTGTGACGCCATACTATTAAGTTATCGGTATAAAGTTATCAGTGCTGTCGCTTAGATTGTTAATATTTAACTCATGTCGACCGTTATGTTTAGATACATTATTGCAAATACTCCAATTAGATAAAGTTTAATGAACATGAAAGTATTTGAGCAAATGGTTGAGAAGGATAGTCTTTTGTAATTGTTGCAATGAACATCAACACGAACATGCAAATTAAACTTGCATCACTGGGAGGATGTTGTACATGTGATGTGATTTGTGTACATGTTTAGATACATTATTGCAAATATTCAAATTAGATTCAGATTTATAAACATGAAAGTTACTGATAGTCTTTAGTATTAGTGGTAATCAACATTATCACTAGCATGAAAACTGAACTTGTTTTACGAGGAGGATTCTACTGGTAAAACGGGTTGTACATTGCGAGAGGTCAGTCGAAAACTGTTTGCATCGGCGGGTTCCTTACGAAGATTACGCAACTTTCTCCCAACCGCTACTAAAATCGAACTTGCACAATCCCTCCTTCTCCCCATACTCGACTATGCTGATGTCAGCTATCTTGATATCACGGAGGAGCAACTTGATAAACTTGAGCGCCTTCAAAAATTTTGCATTAGATTTATATTTGGACTCCGCAAGTATGATCATATTTCTGAATACCGCAACCAGCTTAAGTGGCTCCCAATTCGCCTTCGACGGAATGCTCATATTCTTTCCATACTTTATGGTATTCTATTTCACCCGTGTACTCCAACTTATTTAAAGGAACGCTTTGTTTTCCTCAGTGACACACATACAAGATCCTTGAGGTCATCTGAAACTCTGGAACTGACAGTACCAACTCACTGTACAAGGTTCTATGACAAGTCGTTTACTGTACAGGCTGTCCGACTTTGGAATGCATTGCCAATGACTATAAGGCGTGCCAAATCTTTGCCTTCTTTCAAGAAACTGGTGAAAGAACACTATCTGTCATCTTAATCCACTTTATACTGACTAACTTATTCTATCTATTCTTTTTCTTTGTAATGATAATGTAGGTACTGTATTTATATGTGATGTGTGACTATCTATGTATGTATTTATTTACTTGTAATAATGTGTATTACAATCAATCTATCTTTATAATTTACTTTTATACTGTTATAAATGTATATATGTGGTTTGGTGTGTGTGTGGGTGTGTTTGTGTGGGAAGGGGGATAGAATGTGTGTATGTGTGTGTGTGTGTATATATTTTTGTTTTGTTTATTTTGCGCACCAGAAACTGCCCGTGAATTCTTTCTTTTTAAGTCTATTTTTTCCATCCCAAGGTTGCCTGTAAGAAATTGCTTTTTAGCGATAAGGCCGCCATTTGTACATAGTCATACTTTCGTTAAAATCCTGAATGTAAATTGAATGAAATGGTGTACAATAAAGATTATTCTATTCTATTCTATTCTACATTAGTGACGCCATACTATTAATTTATGGGTACAAAGTTATCAGTGCTGTCGCTTAGATTGTAAATATTTTACTCATGTCGACCGTCATGTTTAGATGCTTTTTTGCAAATATTCCAATTAGGTTAGATTTATGAACACGGAAGCTACTGATAGTTTTAGTAATTGTTACAATGAACCATATCACGAGCATGCAAGCTCAACTTGTTTTACGAGGAGGATTCTGCTGGTAAAACAGGTTGGACTTTTATGACGATATACGATAAAGTTATCAGTGCTGTCGCTTAGATTGTAAATATTTTACTCATTTCACCCGTCATGTTTAGATATATTATTTCAAATACTCCAATTAGACAAACTTTTATGAACATGAAAGTATTTGAGCAAATGGTTAAGAAGGATAGTCTTTTGTTATTGTTGCAATGAACATTAACACGAACAAGCGAGCTCAACATGCACACAAGGAGGATGTTGTACATGTGATGTGATATGTGTACATGTTTAGATACATTATTACAAATATTCCAATTAGATTAAGATTTATAAACATGAAAGTTACTGATAGTCTTTAGTATTTGTGGTAATCAACATTATCACTAGCATGAAAACTGAACTTGTTTTACGAGGAGGATTCTACCGGTAAAACGGGTTGGACATAAGTGACGCCATACTATTAATTTATGGGTACAAAGTTATCAGTGCTGTCGCTTAGATTGAAAATATTTTACTAATGTCCACCGTCATGTTTACATGCATTATTGCAAATATTCCAATTAGAAACAGATTAAAGAACATGAAAGTATATGAGCAAATGGTTGAGAAGGATAATATATTCGAAACGTAACAATCCTGTTACATTGATAGATCAATGGCCTGTTATCACAAAAGCGTGCTGAACTTCCCGCTCTCAGCTGAGCCATTATTATGTAACTGTTTATCATCGTAATTATGCTTGCAGTTCAAAGACAATTTATATATATATTAAAACATGTATTATACTGAATTTCCTTATGTGATTTTCTAGAGTGCCTTTGTTGGTCTAGTGGTTAGTGTATGCGGCTGCTGATCAAGAGGTTTCGGGTTCGATTCGAATATTTGTTTCGTAGCCTGGGTGTTTTCCATGTTTAATATGTATGTGTTCACAAAACAAAGTATGTGTATGTATTGTGTCAAACTAATGTAACTAGACCTAGAACGTACTTGTGACTCGTGACTTGCAGACTACTCTGTGTAAATAATATAAAATTATTTCTAATACTATTTGAAACACATTGGTTGACTGCTAAAGAATACCCTGAGCATTAAGTCCGCCGCTGTACAAAACTGCATAAAGTTATAGCAGCTGCTGTAACAGCTGATTTCATATATTACGTGTATGACTTATCTGTTCACAGTCATTGAGATGTTGATGAGTGTGACGTCACAGTGACGGCGGTGCACAACGCGACATCTTTACTAATATAATATAAAGCTTTAACGTTGTATCGTCAGCCTTACGTCACAGTGTGAGGTGCACACTTGAGTCGTAAGCCTAATAACTATAGCTGGACAAGTATCTAACTGAACCACGCAGAGCCGCCTGCGGCTTTATTACCCGTAGCGTGTTGTTATGCAGCGGAAACAACTGTTTCCCATATAATTTTAACAAAAAGGAACCGACTTCAATGAAAAACTATTCCGAGTACCCAAATCGCGACATTGTGCCTATGATATCTATGATATCGCTGAACATACTTAAAAAAAAAAAAAAAGATTCCGACGAATTGATAACCTCCTCCTTTTTTTTGAAGTCGGTTAAAAACAGGTTGTAGTGAGCAACCCTTCAAAGATAGACAAATGCTATCAAGGTCTTTTTTTATACGTTTAAGGGGAGCAATCCTTTACTATATTATTATTTTCAGGAATCCTTAAACCATTTCCAACAACTTATAACGTCCCAAGGCCATACATCCCCACGCTGGCCAAGTGCGGATCGGGGACTGGCAAGATATGTTGTGACTACGTCATCTTGTCATTGGATATTTTTAAGCTGCCCTTTTATTCCCTCAACATGTTTTAGTCAACATCCTTTGGTAACATTTCAATATAGTTTACTAACAATCCATTATCACTTCCCGCTATTTTCCTAATTAAATTTTCAAGTTTATACTCTCCATTATCGGCCCTTGGTGGAATTTGTTAAGATACAATCCGGAATGAAAATCTTTTATACTCATTTCACTATTGTTTGGTTTGCCCTTTTATTAAGATATTTGGCCTACCAAAGTGTCTCTACTCTACCTGACTAAAATACTAAATTCGTGGGTATAATCCCATCCCAGAGGTAGGGGTCAGCATCCTCATTGTAAAAGTAGATAATGCAGTATAAGGACCCACATTATGGCGGCCTAGTTAGATGCTAGTTCTAAAATTCTAAAACTGGAATATGCAGTGAAGGCAATAAATTACAGATTAAAACAAATTACGATTGTGCCTGATTATTACAAGTGGCATTTTTAGCAAGACTCCTCTAGTGTCTACGAGCTATTGAAATGTTTTATTAGGTGTAGAAATGTTATTGATTTCGTTGAGACTAGTTACTATTTTATAAAAAATACAGAAGTTACAACTTCATTTTCAGACCGCAATAATTATGACTAATATAATATTATCTATAGTGTTAATAGTGTCCTAGATATAATTTCATACCACAGTCTTGCCTTATTGCAAAGCAACTTCGTGACACTGTTACAATAACATCTAAAACTGTGCGACAATACACAATAATTAATCTTCATAAATAACCAACTTAAAGGCATAAAGTTAGTGGATCGATTATCAACTAACTTTCTCAACAACTCATGATGTCGTTGAACTACTTCAAGGTCATCCATGCATGTTCGCTTAATTGCATAATATTAAGTAATATAATAAAATGTGACGGAATGAATACGCAACATAGTGTCCTCCAAGCTCTCGGCCTTATCGAACTTGTCGACGGCGACGTCACGAGTTAATGCAAACTTTGGTATTCGCGAACTTTAATCATCGCGACGTAATACAATAAAATTATCAGTGTCTCCCGTGCTCTGGCTCAAATCGGACGTGGCGATAATACCAGTTAAAGCAAATCAAACACAGTGTTTTGCAATACTTTCTACAAGTTAATCGCATATTTTTAAATTAAAAATGGCAGTACCATTAAAAATGTTATTTAAATTGATACTGTCCCTCACATTTTCGGTTGTAAACTGTCCATCCACTGTTCGTTATTTAAATCCTTCAAAAAATGTGAGTGTTCTAACTGCAATGGTTGATGATAATAATGTAATTAATTTAATGAGGAAACGACGTGAAACTACACGAGGACACGGCTGTCCTATTGGAAAGATTTTTTACATCACCGGATGCAGGACTTATAAAGAGTAAGTGTTTATTTGAATTGCTTATATTTTTCTTTGATCCCACGCTACTTAATTTCTGGAAGTTTCTATCAATTATTACAAGACATTTTCTTTCAAGTTGATCCATTTAAAGGATGTTTTATATATTTCAAATTATTTGATACGTTTGTAAGCGTTATTAGTTTTCCCCTGTACTAATTTATTTAAAAACTATTATAATCTTAATTTTTTTACTATTAAAGTTTGTTTCGTCGGTTTTAGCCACACCGTAAATCCCATTATAAATTCAGCAGTGATTTAAAACCTATTACATTTTATTTTAATTGAATAGAGTAATTTATTTACATAAGATAATCTCAGGCACTTTATTAGTTTTGAATCAAAGATGTACACTTTGTTTACTGTCTATAAATCAGAACATGACTAAAGTTACAGTAAAATATTCTCCAGCTAAACGTGATTTGACAAAGTGATTTGATAAAGACTATAGGTCTTTATCAAATCACTTTGTC
This sequence comes from Phragmatobia fuliginosa, assembly GCA_932526445.1. Taxonomy (NCBI): domain Eukaryota; kingdom Metazoa; phylum Arthropoda; class Insecta; order Lepidoptera; family Erebidae; genus Phragmatobia; species Phragmatobia fuliginosa. Next base: position 18,272,935 of record OW052067.1, read on the forward strand.
AAAGGTTTCTGGAACTTGACATACGCATTATTCAAAAGTGAGAAATCGGTCACCGACCGGTACGACCGCAGGTGCTCACCGACGTCCCCTTAACTAAAGGGGTAACTTCGAAGGGTTTACCTTCAGTGGACACCTTACTGCTTCGATATCGTTTCATTTGTTACTTAGGTGTCACTTAGCATCACTTATATTTACAATAGCGATGCGATGCAAATGCTACAGCTGGTATCCTTACATAAATATTTGAGTTTCGAGTTAACCGTGGTAAAAAGTGTCTTTCTCCTTAGAATCGTATTTTTGAATAGTAAATTCATATTTCTTGGGGGTTCAGATCTTAATACTGTAGTTGTTTTATACGTTTCAAAAAGCAATGCCACTCTGCTGTCAATTCTAGTACTTGGTATTTTAATTTATTTTCGAAAATCACGTTCTCTGTAAATAGAGAAGAAAATTCAATTATTTTGATATTTGTATTCAATGTATTTATATTAACCTGATTAATAAATAATGTCTACATTTTTATTTCTAGAATAGAAGACGATTTCATCAATTCTATGAAAAACACTGGACCATATCAGCCAATGAAAGCAACAGTACAGAAGAACAAACATGTTAAGGAGACGACTACAGATCTTTCAGTTGTGGCCCTTGTCACACCGAACGTGACTATGAATAAAACCACAGTCTTCACTGAGCCTAAGGTTTCAGTTAACCATCCAACACCTATTGTAACAGAACCAAATCATAATGTAATACCATTGGAGACAGCAGGGAAGTCGAAAATCTCTGATATGAAAACATCACTCACATCACCAAGTCTTGAAGTAACAGATCTAAGACATTCTACGGCATCATCAAATAAAGAATCAAGAGCTATTATGAGTACAGGATCAGCATCGGTTTTGGTAATTAATACCACTCAAGTACCACCGCCGCGAGCACAAGAAGAGCCACATCTAGTGGAATCTTACCCAAATGTGTCTGAGATACCAAAGAAAACATATATGACTACAAAAACAACGTCTGAATCACAGTCGGATAATGTTACTGGGCTTGAAAATCAACAATTAAAAAATATTTCACAATTAATTAATTCAGTAAAGTTGTCATCAAAGAAGGCAGGAAGAACAACCTTAAGTGCAGAACCAGTTTCAATTGAAGCTAAACAAAAATCCACAAAGACACGGACGCCCTTTATCAGAGATTCGGATCATGTTATGTCTGAGTCCACAACAGGAGTCAATGAAGTAACATTTAGTCCAACAGATGTAACATTAAGTCCAGCTGTAGTGAATAAGGGACCTGAAGATACGAGGACAAAAGGAATTGATAACCATCCCACAATTCTTGCAACAGAATCTGATGGCACACTTACAGATAGAGATAATAGTGCAGAAACAAATACCGCATCAGTATCGGTGACAATCCCATTTCCCACTGGCTCAGGATTTACAAAAACAGAAAGCGGTTCTTCCACTACAACCGTGAAAAGTAGAAGATTTCTTAGTCCAGACATTTTTTACATCTTCTTCTCTGAATCTAAAGTACTCACATTTATATGTGCGGTGTTCCTGCTTGTCGTTTGGATTTGTTGTATTTCTGCACAAAAGTGAGTATAAACGAGATGTTACTTTTTCTAATTGAGGTCTATTTAGTTTGATGTATAAGCGGCTAAACGCTATAAAGTAGCTTACCGAAAACTGGTAGAAGATGTCATTAAAAAATACTAAGATTTTATTATTCGATGCAATATAGTTTTAGTATCGGAATCCTCTTTTAACCGACGAAAAAAAACGGAGGAGGTTCTCATTTTTTTTATACATGATAAGCATAACTTTTTACAGAGAAGTCAGATTTTGATGATTCTGTCTATATTTTGAGATTGAACCTCTATAAATTAAAACGAAAAAGTCCTACCCTAAGAGTTCATAGGTAAGTCATAATAATTTCGGTTTTTATTTTTTTTTAGAAAATAATTTTAGCAATTTTTTTATTATGTGTAAACTCCACATACAAGTATAACCTAAAGTGGCATATTATTAGCTATAGAATCAAATTACTACATAATGTTGGATCACAAATTGTATTAAATTAATTTTTATCAAGAGGACCCAAACCTACACTGGTAGGTTTGGGTCACACTGGTGTATGACACATTTTTTTCGTTTTAATTTGTGTTTTAATGGTCTCATTTTTGTTTAGGCACAAGAAATCAAATAAATGCGACATTGAAGAGGTAGTAGTCGAGAAGAAAACAAAACAAAATGTGATCAGTGACAAGAATTAGTAAGCACCCAACCAGTTCAAGCAGTTCCTTCTACACTGACCACTTAATATAATATGGATAGTATAATACATTTTATTTTTTGATGTATTTATATTAAATATGCCCATACACTGTTTAGCTTTATTAAACAAATGTTGTTTTTAATGTTTACTACATTCATATTACATATTTATACTAGACATTAAGAAAATCGAAAACCCCTATATTGATCTAAGGAGCGTTTAGTGGGAGAGAATTAATAAGGGGTCTAGACGATGTTGCGTGTAAGATATTTGAAATATTTATTTATTCATTAATTTATAATGGCCGGCGATAGACTGGGTGATATTATATAAAAAGTCAGAAATAATTTATTGTAATTTGCCAGTAATGATTTCTATAACTGAGTGTGTATGATTCTTTTGCAATCATAAACAACATCTTTAGTTTATCATTGTGTAGTAAGGCAGTATTTTAATTTAAAGATTATAAAGTGAATTTTTAATATAAGTAGACGTATCGCAAAAACTGAGTGCATTTATAATTGTTAACTCCATTATTTATTACAACTCTTATTTATTTTAGAGCGGCGTTTAACAATTAATGGTAAATAGCTTTACTTTCTAATATCTTTTTAATAATAAGTTACCTACATGACTAAATTTATATTCCTAAAATATATTCTTTGATTGAATCACTTATTCCACAATATTGACAGATAATTCAATAACAAATTGCAGCCGAAAATATTCGATGTTATCTTGAATGGATTTATTTCTCGTTTTAAAACAAAAACCAACAGCCATTTGGGAACCACATCAATTTCTTTAAAATTATAATTTTATATGAAGAAATATATTAACAAGTTTGAAAAAGTGTGATCGACAATTACATGAGTTGAGATTGAAATATCTGTCTTAAACATAAGCTTGTATTACGCCTAGCATAGGATTATCTTAATTATTTCGTGATCTTAACAATGACTTATTAAAATTTTTGAAACTAGTGTAACAGTGGATAGCACTTGCGATTGTAAGACTGTGTGATTCAGTATATAGTTTGTTGCATAGATTCGTCTTATGTATATATGTTTATATTGTTTAATAAAATTAAAAAAATTAAAATAAATAAAATCAAATATGTATTCTTTAGTTTTATTTCTTCTCTCTTTAACTTATAAATGTACACATACTCCAATTAGACAAAGATTTATGAACATGAAGATATACATGAAGCAAATGGTTGAAAAGGATAATATATTCGAAACGTAACAATCCTCTTACATTGATAGATCAATGGCCTGTTATCACTAAAGCGTGCTGAACTTCCCGCTCTCAGCTGCGCCATTATTATGTAACTGTTTATCGTCGTCATGATGCTTGCAGTTCAAGGACAAACCATTTATATATCATAACATGTATTATATTGAATTTCCTTAGGTGAATTCCTAGACTGCCTTGTTGGTCTAGTGGTTAGCGTATGCGGCTGCTGATCAAGAGGTATCGGGTTCGATTCCCGGGTCGTACCAAATTTACATCCACACCCACAAATATTTGTTTCGTAGTCTGGGTGTTGCTGCTGAGGTATAAAAAAAGCCTTTGTGTTTTTATAGTGAAATAGCCAGCTTAGACGCTTATGGGTCGACTCATAGAAATCTCTTACCAACCAAATCGCAACTGTTCCTAGGGAGGTCGAAATGTCTTTCGCATAGGTCCTTTGCATAGCCAACTCTTGAACTTCAGGGGTCATTAACTATCAGATCACTTCCACTAGGTTTGCTTCCTGAGTCTTAAAAATTTACCGTTTCAAAGCCATTATTAATATCCAGACAAAAGATTCTTTGAGTTAACTTTAAGCGACTCTACTTCTGGTTTCATAGAAATCAGATTAGGGATATCGGAAGACAGCATTCTTATCTTCACTGCATACGCTGATGAAATTGCAATTATGTTCTTATCTTCTTATTATATTCTTAACCCAGCAATCGTATCACCAAATTCCCAAAACACTCTACTGAGATAGAAAAATTGCTGAAGACATAAAAATTTAATCTTCATGTCTTCAGCTGACCAAAGTAAATCAGTTCACATTACACGTTTTATTATTACAACGTCGTTTCGTCCCTTTGTCTTAATGTAAATATATTAAGAAACAGTTACAAAATAACGTTGCCGCGAAATAACTAGACATGTCCCTGAATAAGTGGCTGACTTTTAAGAAACTTATGCAGTACCAAAAGATTTACCAAGCCTTCGTATTGGTTGATTGATAAAAAGTCTCAGTTAGGTAAATAATTATCGCGGTATCCAACATACACGCGGGTAGAGCCACGGGAAAAAGCTAGTATGTAATATGCACGAGATCACGATGTCAATCCCCGACCCGATGGATCGACCTAATTAAAGCCACGACCAAATCGACTGCAGTACAGTAAGCCCCCAATGCAGCAAATCAACATAAGTGGAGGGACATCACAAGACGTGCAGCAGCCCTAAAATTGAGCAACATTAAGCAACACTGCCTATCAACTACCACGACCATTTTGTCAAGAGTGTTTGACTAAGAAGAATATGCTTATGTGTGTGTCCTAGTTGCTACACATTATAGATCGAAGTTCGGTCGTACCTATGTGGGCTTAAGATTATCCTAACAAAATTCTGAGATTTAAGGGTCAGAAGAATACGTACATAGGGGTCTATATGTGTGTGCATGCTATTGCACTATGTGTCAAACTAATGTAACTAGGTCTAGAACGTACTTGCAGACTCTTCTGTATTAATAATATAAAATTATTTCTAATACTATTTGAAAGACATTGGTTGACTGCTAAAGAATACCCTGAGCATTAAGGCTGCCGCTGTACAAAACCGCATAAAGTTATAGCATCTGCTATAACAGCTGATTTCATATATTAAGTGTATGACTTAACTGTTCACAGTCATTGAGATGTTGATGAGTGTGACGTCACAGTGACGGCGGTGCACAACGCGACATCTCTACTAATATAATATAAAGCTTTAACGTTGTATCGTCAGCCTTACGTCACAGTGTGAGGTGCACACTTGAGTCGTATGCCTAATAACTATAGCTATTTAAGTACTTATCTTTTTTTTTTTTTTTTTTTTTTTTTACGTGTGGAAATCCCCGCGGACCGTCACCCCGTCGGGGGTTACGGCGGGGTGGTGTGTCGGACTCGAACCGACTAAAACCACACGGTGTGACCCTCTCTGCGCCTTTGTATTGGAAGGAGTCCAGGGAGGGGATTTCCTTCTGGACTCCAACCGGCGCCTGCCCGCACTGTTGCGGGCACCATCTCAACTCTAAACTCTCTAAATGGGCAGCGTCCGGTCACACACGGACACCGCCCCCTCGCGGTTGGCCTCTACTGCGGACGGACGGGAAACCCGTCCCGCCCATCCGCGGCCACTCTCAGGGCGGCATGAGACGCAGGTATGCGCGCCTCCGCCGCCCGGGGCGCCGGCGGCGGATCGGGTCCGAGTGGATATCGTCCTCCCGGGCCTTCTCCGCCACCTCCTTCTGCAAGATTACATCCTCGCAGAAGGTTGCGACCGCGGTAAAACAACTGTCGCTGCCGGCCATCGATCTTATGACGGCCGGCAGCGAGAGATCCCCTCCGATGACTGCAGTGAGGACCCGGCGCTGCGCCGCCCAAGCGGGGCAGACCGCCAGCGTGTGCTGGGCCGTGTCCTCACTGCAGTCGCAGTGGTGGCAGGCGGGACTCGGTTCCCTCCTAGCGACCGAGTGCAGGTACTTTCCGAAGCAACCGTGCCCGGAAAGTACCTGCGTCAGCCGGAAGGAAAGGGTCCCGTGCTGCCGCCCTGCCCACTCCGCGATGACCGGCTGAAGAGCCTCCACGGCGGCGAAGCCAGCGCGTGGGGTCTCCAGCCGGAACGACCATCTCTGCATGGTGGCTCGGCGAGCGGCTTCGCGCCACTCGCGCACGTCCTCGGGCGGAGGGCGAAATCCGCTCTCCGCCCGGAAGTCAGCCACTCGCCGATAAACTTCGGCGAGCACTTCCGCCTCCAAATCCCACGGGGGTGTTCCGGCCAAGGCACACGCCGCCTCTGTGGACACCGTGCGGTATCCACGTATGGCTGTGACCGCCAGTATCCGCTGGGGGCGCCAGAGGCGCGCCCTGTTCTGGGCGGACAGAGCCGCCGCCCACACCGGTGCACCGTAAAGCGCCATCGACCGGACAACCCCCGTGTACAGCCGTCTAGTGGGGACACTGGCCCCGCCCAAATTGGGCAGAAGTCGCCCTAGGGCGGAGGCAGTGCCCACCAACTTAGGGCCAAGCTGTCGGAAGTGCTCATCGAAGAGCCACCTACCGTCGAGGACCAGACCCAGGTACCTCATCTGGGCCCGGACCGGTACGAGGACCGAGTTGACCTCGATCGAGGCGCCGGCGGGCGGACCGTGACGGGGCCCATGAAATAATAGGGCCTCCGTCTTGTCCAGGGCCACCCGCAGACCCAGCGCCTCGATGCGCCCGACCACCCGGGAGACTCCCGTGGTGGCCAGGCGCGCCGCCTCCTCAAAGTTTGCCCCCCGGGCCGTGACCAGGGTGTCGTCTGCGTAACAGATCACACCCAGCCCGGGGGGGAGACGCCCTCGTAGGGCCCAGTCGTATCCCATGTTCCACAGGAGTGGTCCTAGGACAGACCCCTGTGGAACACCGCACGACATGGCCCTACGTCTCAAGGCGCCACCTCGGTCCTCGTACTCGACGGTACGCTCCTCTAAATAGTCTGCCACCAGCCGCCTCAGGTACCCTGGCACTCCGTGGTACTGGAGTGCGGCCCTGATGCAGCCGAATGGCAGACTATTGAAGGCGTTGGCGATGTCCAATGACACCGCCAACACCACTCCGCCGCCTCTCACCGCTTCTTCGGTCACGGCCCTCAGGCGCAGGATCGCGTCGACCGTCGAACGCCCTTCTCGGAAGCCGAATTGAGCGTCCGACAGGTCGGGCCCCACCTCGCTGAGGTGCCGGACGATGCGGGCAGAGAGAACCCTCTCAAACAACTTGCCCGCCTCGTCCAGCAACACGATGGGCCTGTAGGCCGCGACCGAATCGGCAGGCCGTCCATGTTTTTGGATCAGGACCAGCTTCCCGCACTTCCAACGCTCAGGGAAGCGTCCGGACGCCAGGCTAGCGTCCAACACTCCCCTGAGGTGGTCCGACATGTAGTCGAGGGCACGGGCCATCACTCGGGCTGGAACCCCGTCCGGCCCGGGGGCGGTGTTCTTGGACCGAATCCGTAGAACAGCCACCCCTACCTCCGATTCCCTGACAGGCGGAACATCACCCACGCTGTCCCGACGACGACCACGACGGGCCATCGACGGGGGTGTGTGTTCCGCCTGCTGCGGGAATATTTAAGTACTTATCTAACTGAACCACGCAGCCCCGCCTGCGGCTTTATTACCCGTAGCGTGTTGTTATGCAACAGAAACAACTGTTTCCCATAAAACAGGTTATAGTGACCAACCCTTCAAAGATAGACAAATGCTATCAAGGTCTTTTTTTTATGCGTTTAAGAGGATCAATCCTTTACTATATTATTATTTTCAGGAATCCCTAAACCATTTCCAAAAACTCATAATGTCCCAAGGCCATACATACCCACGCTGGCCAAGTGCGGATCGGGGACTTACAAGATATGTTATGACTACGTCATCTTGTCATTGGATATTTTTAAGCTGCCCTTTTATTTCCTCAACATGTTTTAGCCAATATCCTTTAGTAACATTTCAATATAGTTTAGTTACAATTCATTATCACTTCCCGCTATTTTCCCAATTAAATTTTCAAGTTTATACTCTCCATTGTCGGCCCTTGGTGGAATTTGTTAAGATACAATCCGAAATCAAAATCTTTTATACTCATTTCATTATTTTCTGGTTTTGCTTTTTTATTTATTTATTTGGCCTACCAAAGTGAATCTACTCTGCCTGACTAAAATCATGGGTATAATCCAGAAGTAGGGGTCACCATCCTCATTGTAAAAGTAGACAATGCTGTATGGTGACCCACATTATGGCGGCCTAGTTAGATGCTAGTTCTATGGTTCTAAAACTGGAATATGCAGTAAAGCCATTTCCTATGTGTATACGTGTTCCTATCTAATAAATGACAGATTATAACAGAATATGATTTTGACTTATTATTTATTACAAGTAGCATTTTTAGCAAGTCTCCTCTAGTGTCTACGAGCTATTGAAATGTTTTATTACACATACACAGAAATGTTATTGATTTCGTTGAGACTAGTTACGATTTTATAAAAAATACAGAAGTTACAACTTCATTTTCAGACCGCAATGATTATGACTAATATATTATCTATAGTGTTAGTGTAGTGTCCTAGATATAATTTCATACCACAGTCTTTCCAAAGTTATTGAAAAGCAACTTCGTGACATGTTACAATGATATCTAAAACTCTGCGACAATACACAATATTTAATCTTCATAAATAACCAACTTAAAGGCATAAAGTTAGTTGATAATCGACTCATGATGTCGTTGAACTACTTCAAGGTCATCCATGCATGTTTGCTTACTTGCATAATATTGTAATATAATAAAATGTGACGGAATGAATACGCAGCATAGTGTCCTCCAAGCTCTCGGCCTTATCGGACTTGTCGACGGCGACGTCACGAGTTAATGCAAACTTTGGTATTCGCGAACTTTAATCATCGCGACGTAATACAATAAAATTATCAGTGTCTCCCGTGCTCTCGCTCAAATCGGACGTGTCGATAATACCAGTTAAAGCAAATCAAACACAGTGTTTTGCAATACTTTCTACAAGTTAATCGCATATTTTTTAAATAAAAATGGATGTAAAATTAAAAATGTTATTTATATTGGTACTATTCCTTACATTTTCGGGTGTAAACTGTCCATCCACTATTCGTAATATAAATCCTTCCAAAAATGTCAGTGTTCTAACTGCAATGGTTGATGATAATAATGTAATTAATTTACTGAGGAAACGACGTGAAACTGCACGAGGACACGGCTGTCCTTCTGGAAAGATTTTTTACATCACCGGATGCAGGACTTATAAAGAGTAAGTATTTATTTGAATTGCTTATATTTTTCTTTGATCCTTCGCTACTTAATTTATGGAAGTTTCTATCAATTATTACAAGACATTTCCTTTCAATTTAATCCATTTAAAGAATGTTTTTATATATTTCAAATAATTTGAATACGTTTGTAAGCGTTATTAGTTTTCCCCTGTACTTACTAACTTATTTAAAAACTATTATAACCTTAATTTTAATACTATTAAAGGTTGTTTCATCTGTTTTAGCCGAAACATGAATCTCATTATAAATTCAGTAGTGATTTTAAACCTATTACATTTTATTTTAATTGAATAGAGTAATTTATTCACATAAGGTGATCTCAGGCACGTTATTAGTTTTGAATCAAAGATGTACACTTTGTTTACTGTCTACAAATCAGAACATGACTAAAGTTACAGTTAAATCTTTTCCAGCTAAACGTGATTTGACAAAGTGGTTTGATAAAGACCTATAAAAGGTTTCTGGAATTTGACATACGCATTATTCAAAAGTGAGAAATCGGTCACCGACCGGTCCGACTGCAGGTGCTCACCGACGTCCCCTTAACTTAAGGGGTAACTTCGAAGGGCTTACCTTTAGTGGACACCTTACTGCTTCGATATCGTTTCATTTGTTACTTAGGTGTCACTTAGCATCACTTATATTTACAATAGCGATGCAAGCTACAGCTGGTATCCTTACATAAATATTTGAGTTTCGACTTAACCGTGGTAAAAAGTGTTATTCTTCTTAGAATCGCATTTTTGAATAGTAAATTAATATTTCTTGGGGGTTCCGATCTTAATACTTTAGTTGTTTAATACGTTTCAAAAAGCAATGCCACTCTGCTGTCAATTCTAGTACTTGGTATTTTAATTTATTTTCGAAAATCACGTTCTCTGTAAATAGAGAAGAAAATTCAATTATTTTGACATTTGTATTCAATGTATTTATATTAACCTGATTAATAAATAATGTCTACATTTTTATTTCTAGAATAGAAGACGATTTCATCATTTCTATGAAAAACACTGGACCATATCAGCCAATGAAAGCAACAGTACAGAAGAACAAACATGTTAAGGAGACGACTACAGATCTTTCAGTTGTGGCCCTTGTCACACCGAACGTGACTATGAATAAAACCACAGTCTTCACTGAGCCTAAGGTTTCAGTTAACCATCCAACACCTATTGTAACAGAACCAAATCATAATGTAATACCATTGGAGACAGCAGGGAAGTCGAAAATCTCTGATATGAAAACATCACTCACATCACCAAGTCTTGAAGTAACAGATCTAAGACATTCTACGGAATCAACAAATAAAGAATCAAGAGCTATTATGAGTACAGGATCAGCATCGGTTTTGGTAATTAATACCACTCAAGTACCACCGCCGCGAGCACAAGAAGAGCCACATCTAGTGGAATCTAACCCAAATGTGTCTGAGATACCAAAGAAAACATATATGACTACAAAAACAACGTCTGAATCACAGTCGAATAATGTTACTGGGCTTAAAAATCAACAATTAAAAAATATTTCACAATTAATTAATTCAGTAAAGTTGTCATCAAAGAAGGCAGGAAGAACAACCTTAAGTGCCGAACCAGTTTCAATTGAAGCTAAACAAAAATCCACAAAGACACGGACGCCCTTTATCAGAGATTCGGATCATGTTATGTCTGAGTCCACAACAGGAGTCAATGAAGTAACATTTAGTCCAACAGATGTAACATTAAGTCCAGCTGTAGTGATTAAGGGACCTGAAGATACGAGGACAAAAGGAATTGATAACCATCCCACAATTCTTGCAACAGAATCTGATGGCACACTTACAGATAGAGATAATAGTGCAGAAACAAATACCGCATCAGTATCGGTGACAATCCCTTTTCCCACTGGCTCAGGATTTACAAAAACAGAAAGCGGTTCTTCCACTACAACCGTGAAATGTAGAAGATTTCCTAGTCCAGACATTTTTTACATATTCTTCTCTGAATCTAAAGTACTCACATTTATATTGGCGGTGTTCCTGCTTGTCGTTTGGATTTGTTGTATTTGTGCACAAAAGTGAGTATAAACGAGATTTTTCTTTTCCTAATTGAGATCTATTTAGTTTGATGTATAATCGGCTAAGCGCTATAAAGTAGCTTACTGAAAACTGGTAGAAGATGTCATTAAAAAAAATTAAGACTTTATTATTCGATGCAATGTAGTTTTAGTATCGGATTCCTCTTAATTGACAAAAAAGCGGAGGATTTTCTCAATTTTTTGTATATATGAATACGCATAACTTTTTACAGAGGAGTTGGATTTTGATGATTCTGTCTATATTAGAGATTGAACCTATATAAAATTTCAAACAAATAGTTCTACTCTAAGAGTTGATAGTTAAGTCATAATAGTTTCGGTTTTTAATTTTTTTTAGAAAATAATTTTGGCAATTTTTTTATTATGTGTAAACTCCACATACAAGTATATTATCTATATGGTCTCATTTTTGTTTAGGTACAAGAAATCAAATAAATGCGACATTGAAGAGGTAGTAGTTGAAAAGAAAACAAAACAAAATGTGATCAGTCACAAGAATTAGTGAGCACCCAACCAGTTCAAGCAGTTCCTTCTACACTGACCACTATAATATGGGTAGTATAATACATTTTATTTCTTGATGTATTTATATTGAATATGCCAATTAACATTGAGTAAACTCCTTAGCTGTATTAAACAAATGTTCTTTTTAATGTTTTACTAGATTCATATGGCATATTTATACTAGACGTTAAGAAAATCGAAAATCCCTAAATTGATCTAAGTAGCGTTGAGTGGGAGAGGATTAATAAGGGGTCTAGACGATGTTGCGTGTAAGATGTTTGAAATATTTATTTATACATTAATTTATAATGGCCGGCGATAGACTGGGTAATATTATTTAAATAGTAAGAAATAATTTATTGTGATTCGCAAGTAATGATTTTACGACTGAGTGTGTATGATTCTTTTGCAATCATAAACAATATCTTTAGTTTATCAGTAACGCAGTATTTTAATTTAAAGATTATAGAGTGAATTTTTAATATAAGTAGATGTATTGCAAGAACTGAGTGCAATTATAATTGTTAACTCCATTATTTATTACAACTCTTATTTATTTTAGAGCGGCGTTTAACAATTAATGTTAAATAGCTTTTCTTTCTAATTATTTTTTAATAAAAAGCTACTTAAAGGACTAAATGTAAATTCCTTAAAATTATTATTTGATTGATTAACTTATTCCCCAATATTGACGGATAATTCACTAACAAATTACAGTCGAAGATATTCGATGTTATCTTGAATTGATTTAGTTCTCGTTTTAAATCAAAAACCGTCAGCTATTTGGGAACCGTATATTTTTTTCAAAATTATAATTTTATATGAAGAAATATATTAAAAAGTTTGAAAAAGTGTGATCGACACTTACATGAGTTGAGATTGAAAATCTGTATTAAACATAAGCTTGTATTGCGCCTAGCATAGGACTATCTTAATTATTTCGTGATCTTAACAAAGACTAATTAAAATTTTTGAAACTAGTGTAACAGTGGATAGCACTTGCGATTGTAAGACTGTGTGATTCAGTATATAGTTTGTTGCATAGGTTCGTCATATGTATATATGTTTATATTGTTTAATAAAATTAAAAAATTGAAAATAAATAAAATCAAATATGTATTCTTTAGTTTTATTTCTTATCTCTTTAACTTATAAATGTACACATACTGCAATTAGACAAAGATTTATGAACATGAAGATATACATGAAGCAAATGGTTGAGAAGGATAATATATTCGAAACGTAACAATCCTGTTACATTGATAGATCAATGGCCTGTTATCACAAAAGCGTGCTAAACTTCCCGCTCTCAGCTGTGCCATTCTTATGTAACTGTTTATCGTCGTCATGATGCTTGCAGTTCAAGGACAAACTATTTATATATAATAACATTTATTATATTGAATTTCCTTATGTGGATTCCTAGACTGCCTTGTTGGTCTAGTGGTTAGCGTATGCGGCTGCGGCAAAAGGTAAGGTTCGATTCCCGGGTCGGACCAAATTTATTTGTGTGATCCACAAATATTTGTTTCATAGTCTGGGTGTTTTCGAGGTATAATATGTATGTGTTTACAAAAAAAAGTATGTTTATGTATTTATATCAGTTGTTTAGTACCCATAATACAAGCTCTGCTTAGTTTGGGACTAGATGATGTTGTGTGTAATATGATCTAAAAATATTTATTGTTTACTGCTGAGGTATAAAATAAGCCATTGTGTTTTTATAGTGAAATAGTCAGCTTAGACGCTTATGGGTCAACTCATAGAAATCTCTTACCAACCAAATCGCAACTGTTCCTAGGGAGGTCGAAAGGTCCTTCGCATAGATCCTTCGCATAGCCAACTCTTGAACTTCAGGGGTCATTAACTATCAGATCACTTCCCCTAGGTTTGCTTCCTGAGTCTTAAAAAATTACCGTTTCAAAACCATTATTAATATCCAGACAAAAGATTCTTTGAGTTAAATTTAAGCGACTCTACTTCTGGTTTCATAGAAATCAGATTAGGCATATCAGAAGACAGCATTCTTATCTTCACTACATACGCTGATGATATTACAATTATGTTCTTATCTTCTTATTATATTTTTAACCCAGCAATCGTATCACCAAATTCCCAAAACACTCTACTGAGATAGAAAAATTGCTGAAGACATAAAAATGTAATCTTCATGTCTTCAGCTGACCAAAGTAAATCAGTTCGCATTACACGTCGTATTATTACAACGTCGTTTCGTACCTTTGTCTTAATGTAAATACAATATGAAACAGTGACGAAACGATGTTACCGAGAAATAACTAGACATGTCCCTGAATAAGTGGCTGACTTTTAAGAAATTTATGCAGTACTAAAAGATTTACCAAGCCTACGTATTGGTTGATTGATAAAAAGTCTCAGTTAGGTAAACAATTACCGCGGTATCCAACATACACGCGGGTGGAGCCACGGGAAAAAGCTAGTATGTAATATGCACGAGATCACGATGTCGATCCCCGACCCGATGGATCGACCTAATTAAAGCCACGACCAAATCGACTGTAGTACAGTGAGCCCGCAATGCAGCAAAGCTACTTAAGTGGAGGGACATCACAAGACGTGCAGCAGCCCTAAAATTGAGCAACATTAAGCAACACTGCCTATCAACTACCACGACCACTCTGTCAAGAGTGTTTGACTAAGAAGGAGAATATGCTGATGTGTGTGTTGTAGTTGCTCCACGTTAAAAATCGAAGTTCGGTAGTACCTTTGTGGGCTTAAAGTTGATCCTAACAAAATTTTGAGATTTAAGGGTCGGAAGAATACCTACAAAGGTGTCTAAATGTGTATGCATGCTATTGCACTATCTGTCAAACTAATGTAAATAGGCCTAGAACGTACTTGTGAATCGTGACTTGCAGACTCCTCTGTGTTAATAATATAAAATTATTTCTAATACTACTTGAAAGACATTGGTTTACTGCTATACAATACCCTCAGAATTAAGGCCACTGCTGTACAAAACTGGATAAAGTTATAGCAGCTGCTGTAACAGCTGATTTCATGTATTAGGTGTATGACTTATCTGTTCACAGTCATTGAGATGTTGATGAGTGTGACGTCACAGTGACGGCGGTGCACAACGCGACATCCGACGTCAGCCTTACGTCACAGTGTGAGGTGCACACTTGAATCGTACGCCTAATATCAAATCAAATGAAATCAAACCATTTTATTTCAAATAAACCATAAAACGGCACTTTTGAAACGTCAAGGAGTCAGTCAGTAGTCAGTCGTGAAGCTAATTGTCTGTTCCAATTCGTAGATCCTATGGAGAAGAACAGACAAGAAACTCCATGGACACTCTTTTCCAACATCGTTTTTACAATTTTTGGTTACATTGTTTAAGGCATTTTATAAAATGTAATAACTATAGCTATAGAAGTATCTAACTGAACCACGCAGCCCCGTCTGCGGCTTTATTACCCGTAGCGTGTTGCTATGCAGCGGAAACAACTGAATCCCATAAAACAGGTTATAGTGATCAACCCTTCAAAGATAGACAAATGCTATCAAGGTATTTTTTATACGCTTAAGAGGAGCAATCCTTTACTATATTACACGAATCCTTAAACCGTTTTCAACAACTCATAATGTCCCACTGCTCGTCACGGGTTTCCCCTCAGGAGGCGGTTAAGGCCATACATAAGGACTGGCAAGATATGTTATGACTACGTCATCTTGTCATTGGATATTTTTAAGCTGCCCTTTTATTCCCTCAACATGTTTTAGTCAACATCCTTTGGTAACATTTCAATATAGTTTACTAACAATCCATTATCACTTCCCGCTATTTTCCTAATTAAATTTTCAAGTTTATACTCTCCATTGTCGGCCCTTGGTGGAATTTGTTAAAATACAATACGGAATCAAAATCTTTTTACTCATTTCACTATTTTTTGGTTTTGCTCTTTTATTTAGATATTTGGCCTACTAAAGTGTCTCTACTCTACCTGATTAAAATCATAGGTATAATCCAGAGGTAGGGGTCACCATCCTCATTGTAAAAGCAGACAGTTCTAAAACTGGAATATGCAGTGAAGGCATATCCTATTTGTGTACGTGTTCCTATGTAATAAATGAGAGATTAAAACAAATTATGATTGTGCCATATTATTTATTACAAGTAGCATTTTCAGTAAGTCTCCTAGTGTCTACGAGCTATTGAAATGTTTTATTAGGCACAGAAATGTTATTGATTTCGTTGAGACTAGTTACGATTTTATAAAAAACTAGTTGACCCAGCGAACTTCGTACCGCCCAACTTTAAAATGCCAGAACTTGATCGCAGCGCCACCTGCCGGGTCCAATTGCGAATCGAAACCATTCCCAGATCCCCTTGAAGACACACAAAAAATTTCATAAAAATCGGTCCAGTCGTTTGAGAGAAGTTCAGTGACATACACACTCACAGAAGAATTATATATATAAAGATACAGATGATACAACTTCATGTTCAGACCGCAGTAATTATGACTAATATAATATCTATAGTGTTAATAGTGTCCTAGATATAATTTCATACCACAGTCTTGCCTTATTGCAAAGCAACTTCGTGACATGTTACAATGACATCTAAAACTGTGCGACAATATACAAAATTTAATCCCCATAAATAACAAACTTAAAGGCATAAAGTTAGTTGATAGTCGACTCATGACGTCGTTGAACTACTTCAAGGTCATCCATGCATGTTCGCATACTTGCATAATATATAGTGTCAACGCAACATAGTGTCCTCCAAGCTCTCGGCCTTATCGGACTTGTCGACGGCGACGTCACGAGTTAATGCAAACTTTGGTATTCGCGAACTTTAATCATCGCGACGTAATACAATAAAATTATCAGTGTCTCCCGTGCTCTCGCTCAAATCGGACGTGTCGATAATACCAGTTAAAGCAAATCAAACACAGTGTTTTGCAATACTTTCTACAAGTTAATCGCATATTTTTTAAATAAAAATGGAAGTAAAATTAAAAATGTTATTTATATTGGTACTATTCCTTACATTTTCGGGTGTAAACTGTCCATCCACTATTCGTAATATAAATCCTTCCAAAAATGTCAGTGTTCTAACTGCAATGGTTGATGATAATAATGTAATTAATTTACTGAGGAAACGACGTGAAACTACACGAGGACACGGCTGTCCTTCTGGAAAGATTTTTTACATCATCGGATGCAGAACTTATAAAGAGTAAGTATTTATTTGAATTGCTTATATTTTTCTTTGATCCTTCGCTACTTAATTTATGGAAGTTTCTATCAATTATTACAAGACATTTTATTTCAATTTAATCCATTTAAAGAATGTTTTTATATATTTCAAATAATTTGAATACGTTTGTAAGCGTTATTAGTTTTCCCCTGTACTTACTAACTTATTTAAAAACTATTATAATTTTAATTTTAATACTATTAAAGGTTGTTTCATCTGTTTTAGCCGAAACATGAATTCCATTATAAATTCAGTAGTGATTTTAAACCTATTACATTTTATTTTAATTGAATAGAGTAATTTATTCACATAAGGTGATCTCAGGCACGTTATTAGTTTTGAATCAAAGATGTACACTTTGTTTACTGTCTACAAATCAGAACATGACTAAAGTTACAGTAAAATCTTTTCCAGCTAAACGTGATTTGACAAAGTGATTTGATAAAACCCTATAAAAGGTTTCTGGAACTTGACATACGCATTATTCAAAAGTGAGAAATCGGTCACCGACCGGTCCGACCGCAGGTGCTCACCGACGTCCCCTTAACTTAAGGGGTAACTTCGAAAGGTTTACCTTCAGTGGACACCTTACTGCTTCGATATCGTTTCATTTGTTACTTAGGTGTCACTTAGCATCACTTATATTTATAATAGCGATGCAAGCTACAGCTGGTATCCTTACATAAATATTTGAGTTTCGACTTAACCGTGGTAAAAAGTGTTTTTCTTCTTAGAATCGTATTTTTGAATAGTAAATTCATATTTCTTGGGGGTTCCGATCTTAATACTGTAGTTGTTTAATACGTTTCAAAAAGCAATGCCACTCTGCTGTCAATTCTAGTACTTGGTATTTTAATTTATTTTCGAAAATCACGTTCTCTGTAAATAGAGAAGAAAATTCAATTATTTTGACATTTGTATTCAATGTATTTATATTAACCTGATTAATAAATAATGTCTACATTTTTATTTCTAGAATAGAAGACGATTTCATCAATTCTATGAAAAACACTGGACCATATCAGCCAATGAAAGCAACAGTACAGAAGAACAAACATGTTAAGGAGACGACTACAGATCTTTCAGTTGTGGCCCTTGCCACACCGAACGTGACTATGAATAAAACCACAGTCTTCACTGAGCCTAAGGTTTCAGTTAACCATCCATCACCTATTGTAACAGAACCAAATCATAATGTAATACCATTGGAGACAGCAGGGAAGTCGAAAATCTCTGATATGAAAACATCACTCACATCACCAAGTCTTGAAGTAACAGATCTAAGACATTCTACGGAATCATCAAATAAAGAATCAAGAGCTATTATGAGTACAGGATCAGCATCGGTTTTGGTAATTAATACCACTCAAGTACCACCGCCGCGAGCACAAGAAGAGCCACATCTAGTGGAATCTAACCCAAATGTGTCTGAGATACCAAAAAAAACATATATGACTACAAAAACAACGTCTGAATCACAGTCGAATAATGTTACTGGGCTTAAAAATCAACAATTAAAAAATATTTCACAATTAATTAATTCAGTAAAGTTGTCATCAAAGAAGGCAGGAAGAACAACCTTAAGTGCAGAACCAGTTTCAATTGAAGCTAATCAAAAATCCACAACGACACGGACGCCCTTTATGAGAAATTCGGATCATGTAATGTCTGAGTCCACAACAGGAGTCAATGAAGTAATATTTAGTCCAACAGATGAGACTTTAAGTCCAGCTGTAGTGAATAAGGGACCTGAAGATACGAGGACAAAAGGAATTGATAACCATCCCACAATTCTTGCAACAGAATCTGATGGCACACTTACAGATAGAGATAATAGTGCAGAAACAAATACCGCATCAGTATCGGTGACAATCCCTTTTCCAACTGGCTCAGGATTTACAAAAACAAAAAGCGGTTCTTCCACTACAACAGTGAAAAGTAGAAGATTTCCTAGTCCAGACATTTTTTACATCTTCTTCTCTGAATCTAAAGTACTCACATTTATATGTGCGGTGTTCCTGCTTGTCGTTTGGATTTGTTGTATTTGTGCACAAAAGTGAGTATAAACGAGATTTTTCTTTTCCTAATTGAGATCTATTTAGTTTGATGTATAATCGGCTAAGCGCTATAAAGTAACTTACTGAAAACTGGTATAAGATGTCATTAAAAAAATTTAAGACTTTATTATTCGATGCAATGTAGTTTTAGTATCGGATTCCTCTTTTAATTGACAAAAAAACGGAGGAGGTTCTCAATTTTTTGTATATATGAATACGCATAACTTTTTACAGAGGAGTTGGATTTTGATGATTCTGTCTATATTAGAGATATTACTAAATTTTATATAGGTTCAATACCTATATAAAATTTAAAACAAATAGTTCTACCCTAAGAGTTGATAGTTAAGTCATAATAGTTTCGGTTTTTAATTTTTTTTAGAAAATAATTTTGGCAATTTCTTTATTATGTGTAAACTCCACATACAATTATATTATCTATATGGTCTCATTTTTGTTTAGGTACAAGAAATCAAATAAATGCGATATTGAAGAGGTAGTAGTTGAAAAGAAAACAAAACAAAATGTGATCAGTCACAAGAATTAGTGAGCACCCAACCAGTTCAAGCAGTTCCTTCTACACTGACCACTATAATATAGGTAGTATAATACATTTTATTTCTTGATGTATTTATATTGAATATGCCAATTAACATTGAGTAAACTCCTTAGCTGTATTAAACAAATGTTCTTTTTAATGTTTTACTAGATTCATATGGCATATTTATACTAGACGTTAAGAAAATCGAAAATCCCTAAATTGATCTAAGTAGCGTTCAGTGGGAGAGGATCAATAAGGGGTCTAGACGATGTTGCGTGTAAGATGTTTGAAATATTTATTTATACATTAATTTATAATGGCCGGCGATAGACTGGGTATTATTATTTAAATAGTAAGAAATAATTTATTGTAATTCGCAAGTAATGATTTTACGACTGAGTGTGTATGATTCTTTTGCAATCATAAACAATATCTTTAGTTTATCAGTAACGCAGTATTTTAATTTAAAGATTATAGAGTGAATTTTTAATATAAGTAGATGTATTGCAAGAACTGAGTGCAATTATAATTGTTAACTCCATTATTTATTACAACTCTTATTTATTTTAGAGCGGCGTTTAACAATTAATGTTAAATAGCTTTTCTTTCTAATTATTTTTTAATAAAAAGCTACTTAAAGGACTAAATGTAAATTCCTTAAAATTATTATTTGATTGATTAACTTATTCCCCAATATTGACGGATAATTCACTAACAAATTACAGTCGAAGATATTCGATGTTATCTTGAATTGATTTAGTCCTCGTTTTAAATCAAAAACCGCCAGCTATTTGGGCACCGCATCATTTTTTCAAAATTATAATTTTATATGAAGAAATATATTGACAAGTTTGAAGAAAGTGTGATAAACAGTTACATGAATTGAGATTGAATAATCTGTCTTAAACATAAGCTTGTATTGCGCCTAGCATAGGATTATCTTAATTATTTCGTAAACTTAGCAATGACTTATTAAAATTTTTGAAACTATTGTAATAGTGGATAACACTTGCAATTGTAAGACTGTGTGATTCAGTATATAGTTTGTTGCATAGATTCGTTACATGTATATCTGTTTAAATTTAATAAAATAAAAAATAATAATAAAAAATGTATTCTTTAGTTTTATTTCTTCTTTCTTTAAATTATAAATGTACAAATATGCTATGGTAATGGTTACTACAAGGAACATCTTTGACCGTAGAAGAACCGTGCTTCGAAATAAATGTGTCATGTAATGTACCTCAGTATTTCAACCTTAATGCAACGCACTTGTATGATTATCAACTGAACTAAATATTAAACTAACATAGACGACTACATCTCTAAGTTTCTTTACACATATATTGATTTTCACAAGCGAGCCACTGTGTTACTAATTTACTGACCCTATTTGAGATTCTATTTCATTGATAAATAGTTCAGTCTGGCAGAATTCGAATTCATGTAGTAGTCGATAGAGAAACAAGTGTGAGCACGAACTAAGATAGATAGTTGACATTTAATGACAGAAAAAGTAACAAGCTTGTACTTAAACTATTGCAGAAATGGTAACTACCACATCACTAATATTATTCTTATATCCAATTTGCTTGGAATAAACTCTTCCTGTTTCCGAAGAATTAAATGCCAGCGGTGTTGAACTGAACTGTGAAGTTCTACATAAAACTGAACTTTCAAGCATAGTACTCACAAGATTTATGCATCTCCCTCAATATCATAGCCGTCGAGCTCAGTGGCATCAAATTCTCTGCTGATGTTATTAACTCTGTGGTCATGAATGTGACAACCTCTTTCCTTGACACTGGGCTCGACAAATATATCATTGATATACAGGTTAAAAAGTTTTGGTGACGTTATTCCACCCGTCTAACCTACATTCCAAACCATAGGATACAAACAACTTATCTGCCCATCACATATTACTGGTCTGATTTAGTTAGTAGATTTCAGCACGAATGGGCCGCCTCGACCGGGGCAGTAATACCCTCACACAGAAGACCAACCAAAAATGACATCATTCGTCTTTAATTAGTGAGTTTGAAACCGGATGCCCAATCATTCTGCATCATTCTCTTGGCCTGCGGAGGCAGACAATTTAGCCTGCTGTATTTGTTGCAACCAACATCATGCAAGCCCAGCCTGCAAGCTAAACTAGCATTACTGGAACGGGTTCCTAAAACAATTTTACCTACACCTATCGTTGGTCTTTCACTGGTCACAGTAGATGTAGTTATAGGTGATTGATGTTGTATGGTGGTAAAACTTAGACACTGACTGTAGGGCTGATCAATAGGTAAGCTAAAAGCGAAATCGATCAGCTATGAAAAGAGTCTCTGAAGGACAAAATTCGTTACGAAGTAATCCGTCAGAGAACCAAAATTACCGATATACATCGTTTTGAAAGTAAGTCGGTTGGCGTGGTAATGGGCTGGTCACATATGTCGCAGAAGTCGTCGCTGTAAGCGTGTACTGGATCGCGTCTTAGCAAATGTAGTATGGGATGCACTCTGACCAGACGGTCTGGCGACTTACGTAAGAGGGCCTCTTACGCACCCTCGGGTCACGGCTAGGTGTGTTGATGATTAAAAAGCCTTATATACTAAGAATCATAATTTTATCTTAAGATTATAATTTGTTCTATTCCTATTTGTTGAGACTAAAGAGTATGTTAAAAAACCACACATTCTTAGAAAGCATAACAAATCAAGAATGATTTCGTGGATATTATGCAATGTTCAATAGTGTGTTCCCTTTTATAGCAGCGATGAAGGCGGGGCATGTTGACTCTACACTGCGTGCATTGGCGCCTCAAATTTCGCTTTACTGCGTTTATTTATATACAAGCGTGCAGCGTGCTATCATTAGCTAACCTAAAATGCTACGTATAAAGTAACTCCACCACTTTCTAAGGTTTAAGGGGTAAGATTACTTTGTGATGTAGTTTATTTTTATACATATATCTCTATATTTTTGTACGAAATAAGTATAGTTAAAAATATTCTATAAAGGTCACTTTAAATTCCATCTTTTGATATATTTAAATGTACTTTTTATCTACTAAATACCATTACAGTTATATAAAAAAAAAGTAAACGAATTATTTTCACATAACGTAAACGTGAATAAAAACGGGTTTTTGTGAATATCCCATGAATGGTCATAATTATAGAAAAGAAATTGTAGTTTTTTTAGATCATGAAATTCCAAGACAAAAGATTATATTACTTTTTACGGAAAACCAACCGTTTTCTAGGTTTTACATGAAACGTGCACTCCTTCTAACACTACATTTGTGTTTTTATTTAATTTCCTCTCCGTTCAGAATCTTTAGCATCAAGAGTGTTTGTGTGATTTAATCAAATGCAGAAATGAGTAAATGTTTGAAATTGTTGCACAGTTTTACAGTCGTCATGACCAGTCCAATAATTTATTAAACGTGATTTAATTCACAGTGTTAAGAACGAAAACAGGTTTTCAATCTGTTGACTGGAATGTATGTAGTATTGAAAAAGTTTTAGTCCTACTAATGTTTGAAGAAACTTATTACTCGCTTTCAACAAGAAACCTCAACCATTTTACTCAAAGAAGTTGTCGAAGGATTATATTTGTGTTCGAGTTTGTGGCATTTTAAAGCGAAGACATGTTTGACTCATTCGGCATACCGTTCACTCGCTTTGACACAAATTATTTTATAGTTTCGCAAAAGAGACAGCATCACAGGTCCTCTTGGTATCCATCACGTGTTGTCTACAGCTAACGCCGCCTCGGAATATTCTTTTCATATCAGCCGACATATATAGATATATTATTGCAATTATTCCATTTAGATTTATGAACATGAAAGATACTGAGAGTCTTTTGTATTTGTCGCAATCAATATTACCACGAGCGTGCTCTTAAATGATCTTGTTTTACCAGAAGGAATCTGCTGGTAAGTCAAGATCATGCAAGGTCAGATCGGACTTTTGTAACGCAATATGACAAAGTTATCGGTGTCCCCGTTTTATCGATCAGATTGTAATTATTTTAATGTCGACCGTCATGTTTAGATGCATTATTGCATATATTCTAATTAGAAAAAGATTTATGAACATGAAAGTATATGATTAAATGGTTGAGTTTGTTGCAGTGAAAATTTTCACGAGCATGCAAGCTTAACTTGTTTTACGGTAAAACAGGTAAAACAGGTTGGACTTTTATGACGCTATACGATAAAGTTTTCAGTGCTGTCGCTAAATTGTTGATATTTAAATATTTTACTCATGTCGACCGCCATGTTTAGATGCATTATTGCAAATACTCCAATTAGGTTAGATTTATGATCATGAAAGCTACTAATTGTCTTTAGTATTTGTGACAATCAACATTATCAGTAGCATGCAAACATGAACTTGCTTTACGAGGAGGATTCTGCTGGTAAAATGGGTTGGACATTTATGACGCCATACGATTAAGTTATTGGTATAAAGTTATCTGTGCTGTCGCTTAGATTCTTAATATTTAACTCATGTCGACCGTCATGTTTAGATGCATTACTCCAATTAGACAAATATTAATGAACATGAAAGTATATGAGCAAATGTTTGAGAATGATAGTTTTTTTTATAATTGTTGCAATGAACAATATCACGAATCTGCAAGCTCAACTTGTTTAACGGGGAGGATTCTGCTGGTAAAACAGGTTGGACTTTTATTACTCATTAAGATTAAGTTATCTGTGCTGCCGCTTAGATTGCAAATATTTTTTTCGCATGTTTAGATGCGTTATTGCAAATACTCCAATTAGACAAAGAATTATGAACATGAAGATATATGAGCAAATGGTTGAGAAGGATAATATATTCGAAACGTAACAATCCTGTTACATTGATAGATCAATGGCCTGTTATCACAAAAGCGTGCTGAACTTCCCGCTCTCAGCTGAGCCATTATTATGTAACTATTTATCATCGTAATTATGCTTGCAGTCCAAGGACAAACAATTTATATATAGTAACATGTAATATATTAAATTTCCTTATGTGATTTCCTAGACTGCCTTGTTGGTCTAGGGGTTAGTGTATGCGGCTGCTGATCAAGAGGTATCGGGTTCGATTCCCGGATCGGACCAAATTTATTTGTGTGATCCACAAATATTTGTTTCGTAGTCTGCATTTACAAAACAAAGTATGTGTATGTATTGTGTCAAACTAATGTAACTAGACCTAGAACGTACTTGTGACTTGTGACTTGCAGACTACTCTGTGTAAATAATATAAAATTATTTCTAATACTATTTGAAAGACATTGGTTGACTGCTAAAGAATACCCTGAGCATTAAGACCGCCGCTGTACAAAACTGCATAAAGTTATAGCAGCTGCTGTAACAGCTGATTTCATATATTAGGTGTATGACTTAGCTGTTCACAGTCATTGAGATGTTGATGAGTGTGACGTCACAGTGACGGCGGTGCACAACGCGACATCTTTACTAATATAATATAAAGCTTTAACGTTGTATCGTCAGCCTTACGTCACAGTGTGATGTGCACACTTGAGTCGTACGCCTAATAACTATAGCTATTTAAGAATCTAACTGAACCATGCAGCCCCGCCTGCAACTTTATTACCCGTAGCGTGTTGTTATGCAACAGAAACAACTGTTTCCCATAAAACAGGTTATAGTGAGCAACCCTTCAAAGATAGACAAATGCTATCAAGGTCTTTTTTTATACGTTTAAGAGGAGCAATCCTTTACTATATTACTTAAACCGTTTTCAACAACTCATAATGTCCCACTGCTCGTCACGGGTTTCCTCTCAGGAGACGGTTAAGGCCATACATCCCCACGCTGGCCAAGTTCGGATCGGGGACTTACAAGATATGTTATGACTACGTCATCTTGTCATTGGATATTTTTAAGCTGCCCTTTTATTTCCTCAACATGTTTTAGCCAACATCCTTTAGTAACATTTCAATATAGTTTAGTTACAATTCATTATCACTTCCCGCTATTTTCCCAATTAAATTTTCAAGTTTATACTCTCCATTGTCGGCCCTTGGTGGAATTTGTTAAGATACAATCCGAAATCAAAATCTTTTAAACTCATTTCACTATTTTCTGGTTTTGCCTTTTTATTTATTTATTTGGCCTACCAAAGTGAATCTACTCTGCCTGACTAAAATCATGGGTATAATCCAGAAGTAGGGGTCACCATCCTCATTGTAAAAGTAGACAATGCTGTGTGGTGACCCACATTATGGCGGCCTAGTTAGATGCTAGTTCTATGGTTCTAAAACTGGAATATGCAGTAAAGGCATTTCCTATGAGTATGTATACGTGTTCCTATCTAACACACACATGAATGACACACAGAAATGTTATTGATTTCGTTGAGACTAGTTACGATTTTATAAAAAATACAGATGTTACAACTTCATTTTCAGACCGCAATAATTATGACTAATATATTATCTATAGTGTTAATAGTGTCCTAGATATAATTTCATACCACAGTCTTTCCAAAGTTATTGAAAAGCAACTTCGTGACATGTTACAATGACATCTAAAACTGTGCGACAATACACAATATTTAATCTTCATAAATAACCAACTTAAAGGCATAAAGTTAGTTGATAATCGACTCATGATGTCGTTGAACTACTTCAAGGTCATCCATGCATGTTCGCTTACTTGCATAATATTAAGTAATATAATAAAATGTGATGGAATGAATACGCAACATAGTGTCCTCCAAGCTCTCGGCCCTATCGGACTTGTCGACGGCGACGTCACGAGTTAATGCAAACTTTGGTATTCGCGAACTTTAATCATCGCGACGTAATACAATAAAATTATCAGTGTCTCCCGTGCTCTCGCTCAAATCGGACGTGTCGATAATACCAGATAAAGCAAATCAAACACAGTGTTTTGTAATACTTTATACAAGTTAATCGCATATTTTTTGAATAAAAATGGAAGTAAAATTAAAAATGTTATTTATATTGGTACTGTTCCTCACATTTTCGGTTGTAAACTGTCCATCCACTGTTCGATATTTAAATCCTTCAAAAAATGTGAGTGTTCTATCTGCAATGGTTGATGATAATAATGTAATTTATTTAATGAGGAAACGGCGTGAAACTACACGAGGACACGGCTGTCCTATTGGAAAGATTTTTTACATCACCGGATGCAGGACTTATAAAGAGTAAGTATTTATTTGAATCGCTTATATTTTTCTTTGATCCCACGCTACTTAATTTCTAGAAGTTTCTATCAATTATTACAAGACATTTTCTTACAAGTTCATCCATTTAAAGAATGTTTTATATATTTCGAATTATTTGATACGTTTGTAAGCGTTATTAATTTTCCCCTGTACTAATTTATTTAAAAACTATTATAATCTTAATTTTATTACTATTAAAGTTTGTTTCGTCGATTTTAGTCACACCGTGAATCCCATTATAAATTCAGCAGTGATTTAAAACCTATTACATTTTATTTTAATTGAATAGAGTAATTTATTTACATAAGATGATCTCAGGCACTTTATTAGTTTTGAATCAAAGATGTACACTTTGTTTACTGTCTAAAAATCAGAACATAACTATAGTTACAGTAAAATCTTTTCCAGCTAAACGGGATTTGACCTATAAAAGGTTTCTGGAACTTGACATACGCATTATTCAAAAGTGAGAAATCGGTCATGGATATCTGACCGGAGGTGCTCACCGACGTCCCCTTAACTTAAGGGGTAACTTCAAAGGGTTTACCTTCAGTGGACACCTGACTGCTTCGATATCGTTTCATTTGTTACTTAGGTGTCACTTAGCATCACTTATATTTATAATAGCGATGCAAGCTACAGCTGGTATCCTTACATAAATATTTGAGTTTCGAGTTAACCGTGGTAAAAAGTGTTTTTCTTCTTAGAATCGTATTTTTGATTAGTAAATTCATATTTCTTGGGGGTATTATATATGAGTTTAATGCCACTCTGCTGTCAATTCTAGTACTTGGTATTTTAATTTATTTTCGGAAATCACGTTTTCTGTAAATAGAGAAGAAAATTCAAAGAAGTCAATAATTTTGACATGAATTGTATTCAATATATTGCCCTGATTTAACTTACTTACTATTTAATTTTAACTTACTTATTTACTACTATTTAATATAATTACTATTTAATTTAACTTACTAACTTGATATTAACTTTATATTAACCTGATTAATAAATAATGTCTACATTTTTAATTCTAGAATAGAAGACGATTTCATCAATTCTATGAAAAACACTGGACCATATCAGCCAATGAAAGCAACAGTACAGAAGAACAAACATGTTAAGGAGACGACTACAGATCTTTCAGTTGTGGCCCTTGTCACACCGAACGTGACTAAGAATAAAACCACAGTCTTCACTGAACCTAAGGTTTCAGTTAACCATCCAACACCTATTGTAACAGAACCAAGTAATAATGTAATACCATTAGAAACAGCAGGGAAATCGAAAACCTCTGATGTGAAATCATCACTCACATCACCAAGTCTTGAAGTAACAGATCTAAGAGACTCTGCGAAAATATCAAACAAAGAATCAAGAGCTATTATGAGAACAGAATCAGCATCGGTTTTGGTAATTAATACCACTCAAGTACCACCGCCGCGAGCACAAGAAGAGCCACATCTAGTGGAATCTAGCCCAAATGTGTCTAAGGTACCAAAAAAAACATTTATGACTACAAAAACAACGTCTGTATCACAGTCGAATTATATTACTGGGCTTGAAAATCAACAATTAAAAAATATTTCACAATCAATTAATTCAGTAAAGTTGTCATCAAAGAAGGCAGGAAGAACAACCTTAAGTGCAGAACCAGTTTCAATTGAAGCTAAACAAAAATCCACAAAGACACGGACGCCCTTTATGAGAGATTCGGATCATATTATGTCTGAGTCCACAACAGGAGTCAATGAAGTAACATTTAGTCCAACAGATGAGACTTTAAGTCCAGCTGTAGTGAATAAGGGAACTGAAGATACGAGGACTAAAGGGATTGATATCCATCCAACAAATCTTGCAACAGAATCTGATAGTACACTTACAGATAGAGATAATAGTGCAGAAACAAATACCGCATCAGTATCGGTGACAACCCCTTTTCCAACTGGCTCAGAATTTACAAAAACAGAAAGCGGTTCTTCCACTACAACCGTGAAAAGTAGAAGATTTCCTAGTCCAGACATTTTTTATATCTTCTTCTCTGAAACTAAAGTACTCACATTTATATGTGCGGTGTTCCTGCTTGTCGTTTGGATTTGTTGTATTTGTGCACAAAAGTGAGTATAAACGAGATTTTACTTTTTCTAATTGAGGTCTATTTAGTTTGATGTATAATCGGCTACACACTATAAAGTAGCTTACTGAAAACTGGTAGAAGATGTCATTAAAAAATATTATGACTTTATTATTCGATGCAATGTAGTTTTAGTATCGGATTCCTCTTTTAACCGACGAAAAAAAAACGGAGGAGGTTCTCATTTTTTATATATGAATAAGCATAACTTTTTACAGAGGAGTCAGATTTTGATGATTCTGTCTATATTTTGAGATTGAACCTCTATAAAATTAAAACAAAAAAGTCCTACCCTAAGAGTTCATAGGTAAGTCATAATAGTTTCGGTTTTTAATTTTTTTGAAAAAATAATTTTGGCTATTTTGTTATTATGTGTAAACTCCACATACAAGTATAACATAAAGTGGCATAATATTAACTATAGAATCAAATTACTACATAATGTTGGATCACAAATTGTATTAAATTAATTTGTAATCAAGAGGACCCAAACCTACCAGTGTGTATGACACATTTTTTTCGTTTTATTTTGTTTTTTAATGGTCTCATTTTTGTTTAGGTACAAGAAATCAAATAAATGCGACATTGAAGAGGTAGTAGTTGAAAAGAAAACAAAACAAAATGTGATCAGTGATAAGAATTAGTGAGCACCCAACCAGTTCAGGCAGTTCCTTCTATACTGACCACTATAATATGGGTAGTATAATACATTTTATTTCTTGATGTATTTATATTGAATATGCCAATTAACATTGAGTAAACTCCTTAGCTGTATTAAACAAATGTTCTTTTTAATGTTTTACTGGATTCATATGGCATATTTATACTAGACGTTAAGAAAATCGTAAATCCCTAAATTGATCTAAGTAGCGTTCAGTGGGAGAGGATCAATAAGGGGTCTAGACGATGTTGCGTTTAAGATGTTTGAAATATTTATTTATACATTAATTTATAAGGGCCGGCGATAGACTGTGTAATATTATTTAAATAGTAAGAAATAATTTATTGTAATTCGCAAGTAATGATTTTACGACTGAGTGTGTATGATTCTTTTGCAATCATAAACAATATCTTTAGTTTATCATTGTGTAGTAACGCAGTATTTTAATTTAAAGATTATAGAGTGAATTTTTAATATAAGTGTAGGTATTGCAAAAACTGAGTGCAATTATAATTGTTAACTCCATTATTTATTACAACTTTTATTTATTTTAGAGCGGTGTATACTACTACTTTCTAATTATTTTTTAATAAAAAGCTACCTACAGGACTAAATGTATATTCCTTAAAACTATTATTTGATTGATTAACTTATTCCACAATATTGACGGATAATTCACTAACAAATTACAGTCGAAGATATTCGATGTTATCTTGAATTGATTTAGTTCTCGTTGTAAAACAAAAACCAACAGCTATTTGGGAACCACGTCAATTTCTTTAAAATTATAATTTTTATATAAAGAAACATATTGACAAGTTTGAAGAAAGTGTGATCGACAGTTACATGAATTGAGATTGAAATATCTGTCTTAAACATAAGCTTGTATTACGCCTAACATAGGATAATCTTAACTATTTCGTGAACTTAGCAATGACTTATTAAAATTTTTGAAACTAGTGGATAAGTAACTTGCGAATGTAAGACTGTGTGATTCAGTATATAGTTTGTTGCATAAATTCATTATATGTATATCTGTTTAAATTGAATAAAATAAAAGATGTATTCTTTAGTTTCATTTCTTCTCTCTTTAACTTATAAATGTACATATATATATGGTAATGGTTACTATAAGGAACATCTTTGACCGTAGAAGCACAGTGCTTCAAAAGAAATGTTCATCATGTCATGTACTTCAGTATTTCTATGGTTATTAGCACAGAATCACGCACTTGTATGATTATCGACTTGACTATGAAACTAACATAGATGACTACATCTTTAAGTTTCTTTACACATATATTGATTTTCACAAGCGAGCCACTGGGTCACTAATTTACTGACCCTATTTGAGATTCTATTTCATTGATAAATAGTCCAGTCTGGCACAATTCGAATTCATGTAGTAGTCGATAGAGAAACAAGTGTGAGCACGAACTAAGATAGATAGTTGACATTTAATGACAGAAAAAGTAACAAGCTTGTACTTAAACTATTGCAGAAATGGTAACTACCACATCACTAATATTATTCTTATATCCAATTTGCTTGGAATAAACTCTTCCTGTTTCCTAAGAATTAAATGTCAGCGGTGTTGAACTGAACTGTGAAGTTCTACATAAAACTGAACTTTCAAGCATAGTACTCACAAGATTTATGCATCTCCCTCAATGTCATAGCCGTCGAACTCAGTGGCAGCAAATTCTCCGCTGATGTTATTAACTCTGTGGTCATGAATGTGACAACCTCTTTCCTTGACACTGAGCTCGACAAATAGATCATTGATATACAGGTTAAAAATAAAAAAGTATTGAAGACGTTATTCCGCCCGTCTAACCTACATTCCAAACCATAGGATATAAACAAGTTATCAGCCCATCCCATATTACTGGTCCGATTTAGTTAGTAGATTTCAGTACGAATGGGCCGCCTCGACCGGGGTAGTAATACCCTCACACAGAAGACCAATCAAAAATGACATCATTCGTCTTTAATTAGTGAGTTTGAAACCGGATGCCCAATCATTCTGCATCATTCTCTTGGCCTGCGGAGGCAGACAATTTAGCCTGCTGTATTTGTTGCAACCAACATCATGCAAGCCCAGCCTGCAAGCTAAACTAGCATTACTGGAACGGGTTCCTAAAACAATTTTACCTACACCTATCGTTGGTCTTTCACTGGTCACAGTAGATGTAGTTATAGGTGATTGATGTTGTATGGTGGTAAAACTTAGACACTGACTGTAGGGCTGATCAATAGGTAAGCTAAAAGCGAAATCGATCAGCTATGAAAAGAGTCTCTGAAGGACAAAATTCGTTACGAAGTAATCCGTCAGAGAACCAAAATTACCGATATATCGTTTTGAAAGTAAGTCGGTTGACGGGGTAATGGGCTGGTCACATATGTTGCAGAAGTCGCCGGAGTAAGCGTGTACTGGACCGCGTCTTAGCAAATATAGAATGGGACGCCCTCTGACCAGATGGTCTGGCGACTTACGTAAGAGGGTCCTCTTACGCTGGGTCTGTTAGGTCACGGCTAGGTGTGTTGACGTTTAAAAAGCCCTCAATAGTATGAATCATTATTTTATCCTAAGATTATGATTTGGTCTATACACCTCCTCGTTGAGACTAAAGAGTATGTTAAAAAACTACATATACTTAGAAAACATAACAAATAAAGAATGATTTCGTGGATACTATGCAACGTTCAATAGTGTGTTCTCTTGTATAGCAGCGATGAAGGCGGGGCATGTTGACGCTACACTGCGTGCATTGGCGCGTCAAATTTCGCTTCACTGCGTTTATTTATATACAAGCGTGCAGCTTGCTATGATTGGCTAACTTAAAATGCTACGTATAAAGTAACTCCACTACTTTCTAAGGGTTAGAGGATAAGAATACTTTGTGATGTAGTTTATTTTTATACAAATATCTCGATGTTTTTGTACGAAATAAGTAAGGTTAAACATATTCTATAAAAGTCACTTTAAATTCCATCTTGTGATATATATAAATGTACTTTTTATCCACTTAATACCAGTATAAATTTAATAAAAAAAAACTTTTTTAAACGAATTAATTTCACAAAACGTGAACGTGAATAAAAACAGTAGTGGAGCTAAGTTGGAGCCTATCAGCTCCATCTCAGCTCCACGACTGTTCTTATGATAACAACCGGGACCAACTGCTTAACGGAATCACGGAAACGCTCATAACATATATAATGCCACTAACGGTCACCCGTCTAGGTCTGACCGCGTCGTCTTTGCTTACCCTCGGTGATTGTTTCCAATCACCCAACAACACTCGGCTATGAGCGCTTTATATCATCATCATCAACAGCCTTTAACAGTCCATAAGCTGGGCATAAGCCTCTCCTTAGAAAGGAGGTTAAGGCCTACTATACCACGCTGGCCAGACGGGTTGGTATAGGGTTTGTTTCAAGTTTTCCTTCTCTTGGCAGTGATGTTAGCTGCTTAATTTGTTTCCATTAGTCGCCTCTTACGACACCCATGGAATGTATAGGGGTGGTGATACTTTGTATTCTTAATCCGTCACCACACGGAAAATATATGGGTACGTAATTACCAAAAAAGTAATTTTATTTCTTCCTGTTGTTTATATAATAAACGTATTCTATAGTTGTTCTTTTTTATTATGTAAAAGATATGAAAAATACGAATACTAAAACAATGATTGAAATTGAACAGTAATGCCTAACGTATGACAAAGCGAATGAAATTTTGTACAAATTTAATCATTACTTTATCATCTTAACGTAATGTAATGGATATAGTTTTACAAGCACATATTCAATGTTATAATATTAAAGGCCATTAGATATGAATGCCTACTTATCACTAATGAAATTTTGCACAGACTAAATTAAATGTACCTAATATTATTAAATCTTTGAACAATTCTAATATTTGAATAATTACGCAATTCTAATCCGATTTGCATCATGCAATATCTTATAACTCATGTCAGATGGTTCCCAAACAAATTTCAAACAAACACATCAGACGCCATCTTGAATATTTTTCCCCACTATGGTGAAACTGATATGATTTTAAAAATCTATGCATGACTTTTTTTCCACCATAAGTTACTTAACCGATTTTAATGAATGATTTGTCAATAGAGTCGCAATAATAGCCCATGTGACATAGGCCTTGTATATTTTAACAGATGTGTTTACGTATTCATATTATAATTTTTCAAAACGTTTCATTGTTAGTTAGAACCGTTGACCGATAAAAAAAACAACAAATATGTGTAAATTATTTTCTATAATTTCTTTTTAAATTAATTTATTTCAGATTAATTAATTTACATCAGTGGTTATAGTACCGACTTATGGTATGGACGAAAGTTCAATAAATTAATACCAATACAGCTATAAGTGTTACTAAGCTCTTTCACACTTAATTAGAAGCTGAACTGAGTGTCAACTAAAATTTTCACATTGGAATTATGATTGAAGTTACCTAGAAACATTTGGTTTACCTCAAAATTTCTAAATCAAATACAGTACTACAGTTTGCCGTTACACATTGATAAGATTCACACAACTTCGCTACTTAACTGTGTGCCTAAAAAGTACAATGTTTGAATACCTTAACTTTAAAATTAACTTAAGGTTAAAGTACAGATATTAATAAGATACACGACATCTTCTGGAATTGGACAGTTGCTTAAATTAAAAATTACACTAGACTAATATTTTCTATATTCTAATATCAATTATATTAAATAATTAGATAATATTCTATATAATTATAATAAACTATTTTCTTGTTTCAATCTGTGGGTTCTGTTCAATTATAATTACCTAGGTATTATTCAAGACAATTTGCTATTTCGAAGGGGAGTTTTATTTTAGTAACTAATTTCACTAATTGGCTTTTCGAAAAGAATCCTAGAATACTTGTGTAGCAGACAGTGTAACAAAAATGACAACAATACTATTGTTGTCATTTTTGTACCGCCTCAATTCAGCCCGCCCATTTGCGCTGAAAGTAGGCAGTAGCGTCTTTGGTAAAAAACTGTGATACAAACTTTTAGATATGCGTCACTGCGTTACTTAAATAATGTTGCATCATGTTCATCATGGTTGAAATATAATCATAAATCTATTGAAATGATAGTAACAATATGAAGGAGGAAAGGAACTACATTAGGAAGCTAAAGATAAGAAATACCGCAAAAATTACACTTGACCGCAAAAGAACTATACTGCGGCATAAACGGGCAGGTTGGATCGGATATCTGCCCATCGGAGTGCTCTCAAATAAAATTTGTGTTGAGCGATACTTATGACCTTGGTAATCACGGTCTGTTAAGGACGTCAATAGAAATACTATAGAACTTTTTCAGCTTTGTCATGAAGTTAATCACTAACTATGTTGCACGTTCTTTTTTAATTTAAATCCAGCATTACACATCGTCATAACCGCCTCCCTACACTTCACAAGCAACAATGACGTCACATCTTGCGCTGTCTGTCATTCAGCTAGTTGTGCAATGATTTTCCTCTACGCAACTTTGCTTGTATATAAATATTGGACTTGTCAGTACCGTAAACTTTAGTTTTCTTTTGACCGTGGTCGTGCTAAGTAAGCACCAGCAACTATTGCAGAAATGTCAGCTAAAAGTTTACTAGTATATTTCTTGTGGCTAATTTTGTTTGCACATGCACTTCCAGTTACTCTAGAGACAAAACTCAACGATATTGCGCTGCAGAAAGAAGTTCGTTATATTACTGAAGCAATTCCTGTTTTTGATTTTCACAAAGTTGTGACGAGGACGAAACGTCATTTGATTCGGTATGGAGGGTGTTCTAGAGGAAGAGTATTTTACAAAAGAAGATGTGTTACACATAAAAGGTAATTTATTTAATTAATTTTGAACTGTCACAAATCGTCACAAACGTATATGCCAAAGGTTGTCGCTAATATTCACGAGCAGAACAAACAAATCAAATATTAATTGCGATGAAAGTCAACAATTTTATTTTAAATATATGGATACCCAGACTCAGTGCTATTGTTTATAATAAAAAAATATTTCGTTGTTGTTAATAAGTTTTATTCATTTCAGGTACAGACAATTAATCGAAGGTGACTACGATGAATAACC
Source organism: Phragmatobia fuliginosa (assembly GCA_932526445.1). Lineage (NCBI taxonomy): Eukaryota > Metazoa > Arthropoda > Insecta > Lepidoptera > Erebidae > Phragmatobia > Phragmatobia fuliginosa. Next base: position 18,308,904 of record OW052067.1, read on the forward strand.
AAGTACAAGAAAACTACGAAATATTTAAATACCAAGGACTCTTATTTCAAAAGTTACGAGAAGAAGAAGAGATAAAAAACCAAGTAGTAGTAGTAGTATTATAATGAGAAAAGGTCTATATATTATTCAGATTACATTTACTACTATTAAACCGTTTATGTGTCAAGCGGTTCAATGGAAAAAAAAACAAGGAAAGCGACAGAAACATTTGCGCTTATTCATCGAAAAGTACATTTTTAATGAGGACATTGTTTTATGTTGGTTTTCGTTAACTAACTGTCGCTTAACTGTGTATTAGTTTGAAAATAAATGTGAGAGATCATTTTACTCTTTAGTCAATTGTGTTATTTTTTAACTCTACTTACCTTTTAAACTCGAAAATTATCAATATTTTAAGTATGTACTTAAATTTAATCGCAAGTAACAAGTTAATGCGTTAGCCCACCAGAATCTGTATTTTTCGAATTATTCTTAGCAAATCTACTCGTTTTATCCACATTAAAAAAAGAAGATTTGAAACTTTTAAAAGCTTCAAATCTTTAAATCCTGTCGTTTAGAGTTATGGTTCGTTTAGATTCAGCCATATTAGAATAAGTGTGACGTTACATTATTTTTCTAGTTACTCTCAGCAATCCCTTTCATTTAACATTTGTATTGTAAACAAGAATAAAAAACTTAATCCGCCATCTTTCGATCTCCGCCATTTTGAATTTAGGGTGATGTCATAGTTTTTCAGTTATTGTTAGCGAGTTCCTTCATCTGAGACCTATTTTGTAAAAGTGCATTGAACATAACTAATCCACCATCTTGGATATTCGACCATGTTGGATTTAGAATGACATTACACGGTTAAATATTTAAATGCATTCTCATCTAAACTGGACGTGTATACATAATTTCAGCTCAATGGGTTTAAGATAACTGAGTTGCAATAATCCACCCGAGTAAACATAGTAACATACATTACAAGTTAAACAAAAGTAAAAATATTTGAGTACAGAGTTAGACTTCAAATTACTTTTTTTAGGGTTCCGTAGCCAAATGGCAAAAAACGGAACCCTTATAGATTCGTCAAGTCTGTCTGTCTGTCTGTCTGTCTGTCCGTCCGTATGTCACAGCCAATTATTTCCGAAACTATAAGAGCTATACTGTTGAAATTTGGTCAGTCGATGTATTCTGTGAACCGCATTAAGATTTTTACATAAAAATAGAAAAAAAACAACACCTTTTGGGGGTCCCCATACTTGGAACTGAAACTCAAAATTTTTTTTTTCATCAAACCTATACGTGTGGGGTATCTATGGATAGGTCTTCAAAAATGATGTTGAGGTTTCTAATTTCATTTTTTTCTAAACTGAATAGTTTGCGCGAGAGACACTTCCAAAGTGGAAAAATGTGTGTCCCCCCCCCTCTAACTTCTAAAATAAGAGAGTGATAAAACTAAAAAAAATATATGTTGTACATTACCATGCAAACTACCAACGAAAATTGGTTTGAACGAGATCTAGTGAGTAGTTTTTTTTTAATACGTCAAAAATCGTAACACGCAATTTACCTTTCATCCAATCAATACACTAGTATAAAAACATCGATGAAAGTTACAACGAACTTCAAGAACTTATATATGATGTTACTTGCTGATACGGAACCCTTCATGGGCGAGTCCGACTCGCACTTGGCCGCTTTTTTTTTTTTGAAACTTGCCAAGGTGCCTACTGAGCCTACATACTGTACATACAAACATATACTCTTATTTATTTTAACATATACATACGTTGCAAGTTAAACAAAAGTAAAAATCTCTAGAATACCGGGATAGATTTATATACTGAAATAAGAATTCAGCTTCAGTAATACGTAACACCCAGACATATACAACGTAAGACCCCGTATTTCTTTTTTTAAGCTGATGGAAAACATGATTAGAATCCAAAAGTGGAGGCCACCACAGTAACTGCGATTGCAGACATATAACGCGTGGTTTTAGTGGATTATAATATTAAACACTACACAGAGTTCAAACTCAAATTTGGTGCATTCGAAGTTAACTTTCTTATTTTTTTTTATTAACAAAACCTTATAATTAAAAGCTTCAACTTTACAAATAGGAAAATAAAGATTTTGTGCACAATTGGTATTTGAACTCTGGTACCCATGGTAAGATTTAACTTGTGTTATGAATACCAGGGCTCTTACACAAAGTAACATTGTCTGCATAAATATAATTGAAAATTTTACATTATACTTAGATAAAAAAAAGAAAAATCAAACTAAGACTAAAAATAAAAACTCAAAACAAAAAAATCAAACACTGCCCATGCCTATGTATATAGTTTGTGTGTGTGTGTGTGTGTGTGTGTGTGTGTGTGTGTGTGTGTGTGTGTGCGCGTGGATGTGTATGTGCGTATGTGTGTGTGTGTGTGTGTATGTGTGTGTGTGATTTATGTGTGAGTTCCAGGTGTCTTGTGAATATGATAATGGCGCTCGCACAATCATAAAACTGACATACAGAGGAGTTGTTCCGTCTCTGTGTAATTCCTGTTTAGGAGCCATGTATTCAAAGTTAACTGACAGAGAATACAGAATTTAAAATTTAGAATAAAGAAATCGCGCCACAAGTACCAAGTCTCCCATTGGTCCAATGTCACGCCCAACAAATGTCCAAACGAAATTGACCAATCACAAGAGACGCGTCTGCGCCGAGCCCATGACTACACACATCCGGTGATCTAATTACACATCGTCTTATCGTACCCAATTGTTAATCGTTATATATTAATCTATATTTGTTTTGGTTCATTTCTTTACAAATATTTTCAAATGTACCTCATTTAAATATTTTTTTATATTTAAGACTACCAAAGTGACTCTACTCTTCCTGATGGAAAGCATGAGTCAATTCCAGGAGTAGGGGTTACCATCCGCATTGTGAGCATGGTGACCCTTACCATGACGGCCTGGCCGTATTTTTCTGCATCATTCTTCCGGCCTCTGGAAGCTGGGAGAATGGGTTTTCACACTCACACTCACCAACGAATTACGCCAGCAAGAGTGCTGTCATTATTAGAATGGTCTTCTGTGTGTACTGCCCCATTCGTGCTGAAATAAGGGTGGCTCTACTACCTATTTTTTTATGACTTTTATGGTTTAGCAAACTAGCGATCGTGACCTGATAGTAAGTAATACTTGCAAGAGTTACAAATACGTTACTACCTTTCGACCTTCCTATTAACAGGGTAATTTGAGATGCATCACATGGTTGATAAGAGTTTTCTAGGAGCCCACAAAAGCTATATATATATAATATATTATAATATTAAACACTACACAAAGTTCAAAGTCAAATTTGGTGCGTTCGAAGTTACTTTTTTTTTATTATTAACAAAACCTTATAATTAAAAGCTTCAACTTTACAAATAGGAAAATAAAGATTTTGTGCACAATTGGTATTTGAACTCTGGTAGCCATGGTAAGATTTAACTTGTGTTATGAATACCAGGGCTCTTACACAAAGTAACATTGTCTGCATAAATATAATTGAAAATTTTACATTATACTTAGATAAAAAAAAGAAAAATCAAACTAAGACTAAAAATAAAAACTCAAAACAAAAAAATCAAACACTGCCCATGCCTATGTATATAGTTGTGTGTGTGTGTGTGTGTGTGTGTGTGTGTGTGTGTGTGTGTGTGTGTGTGTGTGCGCGTGGATGTGTATGTGCGTATGTGTGTGTGTGTGTGTGTATGTGTGTGTGTGATTTATGTGTGAGTTCCAGGTGTCTTGTGAATATGATAATGGCGCTCGCACAATCATAAAACTGACATACAGAGGAGTTGTTCCGTCTCTGTGTAATTCCTGTTTAGGAGCCATGTATTCAAAGTTAACTGACAGAGAATACAGAATTTAAAATTTAGAATAAAGAAATCGCGCCACAAGTACCAAGTCTCCCATTGGTCCAATGTCACGCCCAACAAATGTCCAAACGAAATTGACCAATCACAAGAGACGCGTCTGCGCCGAGCCCATGACTACACACATCCGGTGATCTAATTACACATCGTCTTATCGTACCCAATTGTTAATCGTTATATATTAATCTATATTTGTTTTGGTTCATTTCTTTACAAATATTTTCAAATGTACCTCATTTAAATATTTTTTTATATTTAAGACTACCAAAGTGACTCTACTCTTCCTGATGGAAAGCATGAGTCAATTCCAGGAGTAGGGGTTACCATCCGCATTGTGAGCATGGTGACCCTTACCATGACGGCCTGGCCGTATTTTTCTGCATCATTCTTCCGGCCTCTGGAAGCTGGGAGAATGGGTTTTCACACTCACACTCACCAACGAATTACGCCAGCAAGAGTGCTGTCATTATTAGAATGGTATTCTGTGTGTACTGCCCCATTCGTGCTGAAATAAGGGTGGCTCTACTACCTATTTTTTTATAACTTTTATGGTTTAGCAAACTAGCGATCGTGACCTGATAGTAAGTAATACTTGCAAGAGTTACAAATACGTTACTACCTTTCGACCTTCCTATTAACAGGGTAATTTGAGATGCATCACATGGTTGATAAGAGTTTTCTAGGAGCCCACAAAAGCGCCAAAGCTGGCTCTCTCACTTTAAAAATATGATCTTTACATAATCGCTAATTTTGTACCTCAGTTTAAACAAAATCACATAATAATAATAATAATAATAATAACTTCCTCGACCGGTTTCGGCCACGGCGACCTCTTCAACTCCGATCACACTGTCTTTGGTGTGCTCGTATATGGCTAATATAGCCGATCTTATTTGATAATGTTCGCGCACAGTGCGGGCAGGTGAGCACACCATTGTCGTAGTTATAAGAGAAAGCACTAGGCGGGCGTGCTTTCAGCTCATCGCGCCGAGCATCCAACTCAGCGCAGCGACTGTCCTCAAAGCTCTCGACTCTAGTCCTCACCAAAGACCTCCATTCCGATCGCTGAGCCGCCGTTTGCTCCCACTTTGAAGGCTCTATATTGCACTTTTTCATATGGCGCTTAAGTACATCTTTATACCTAAGGAGTTGTCCGCCATGCTTTCGCTTGCCCTCCTCAAGTTCTGAGAAAAAGATGCACTTTGCCATCCGCTTGTCTGCCATTCTGGACACGTGTCCACACCAACGGAGTTGCCGCTGCATGAGATAGGCCTCAATCCCGCTGATATTGGCTCTCCGCAGCACTTCGGTATTTCGAATACGATCAGACCAATGGATGTTTAAGATTTTGCGCAGGCATTTCATGTGGAAGCGATCCAATACTTTTATATGACGGCGATAAATTGTCCATGACTCGGAAGAGTACAGTATATTCGGCAACACCACCGCCTTATAAATATCAACTTTGGTGGTCAGTTTTAAGTCGTGTGAACTAAAAATCTTACGATCCAGTTTACCGAAAACAGCAGCTGCGGCACCGATACGACTATTGATTTCGGCGTCAAGGTCGCACCTAGATGATAATGTGCTCCCAAGATAACGGAAAATCACATAAGGAAATTAAATATAACATATGTTATTATATACACAAATTTATCCTTGAACTAAAAACATTGATAAATTGTTACATAATGAGTCATTTGACCTCATCAAGTTCAACACGCTTTTGTGATAAACTTTAAATAGTATATTAATATGAAAAAGCACGAGACGCCATATTGTTACGTTTAGTAATGATTAATTGTTATCAACATTTAAATATAATAAAATACGTAGTGGGTGACGTTGAGTTCAACTACATAATATTAAAATATAGATAATATCTGACACGAATATTATTTTTTTTGGACATCTGTCACACAACTACGTCTAGTCCCAAACTATGCAAAGCTTGTACTATGTGTACAAGAGAATTGATTTAAATACATGTATACATACATTTTTTGTAAATACACCCATAGTATACATAGAAAATATCCAAACTCCAAATCAAATATCTGCAGATCACACAAACATTTGCTCCGACCCGCTAATCGATTCCAAGACCTTTTGATCAGTAGCATACGTAAACCATTAGACCAACAAGGCAGTCAAATTGATCGTCAACAATTATAAATAACCCTTTGACCCCTGTTGGGCTCGGGTCTTCTCTCACTAGAGAGTTTAGGTCTTAGATTAAAGATTACAATTAAATCAATAGATTAAAATTCACTAACAAGCATTATTTTCAGAATTAATTAGAAGTGATGCTAGAAAAGCATGTTAAAAATTATTACCTTACGAATCTCGAATCTTGAAAAAAAATATTAAAAGCAAGCCGTGTGTCATCATACAACAACATCAGACAATGTCACACTGCTGGGTCTTCTCTCAGAAGAGGGTGACGGCCATACATCTCCACGCTCGTCGGGTGCGGGTCGTTGAATGGTAAGATAACGTTGTGGCTACGTAATGCCGTAAAGTCATGGAATGAGTTTTTAATCCGTAAAACATGACTCACAGGTCACCTACCCTACCTTTTAAACATGCTATGACTCACAGGTCACCAGTTTAAAATTTAGGGTACTTAGTATATCAGGATCAAAGCTATTAAAACCACATAGCATTTCGTCACATGAGTTGGAAAACCCGGGAACCCCGCTATTCATTTGCGCATCACAGTACAAAGGTTCTTGACACAACAACACATATTTTGCTATACATGGCTTTAAAATATGAACAGGTCTAATAATCAAGTGGTAAGTGAACCTAACTATGAAGCCGAAAGTGATAAGTTCGATTCCTGCCCAAAATATATATTTTTTGATGAGCATTTGATGATTAATAGATTGACACCACGGAATCTGGCCCAGGGTTGATGATACTCTGTATGGGAAAGGATACAGATTGTCACCATTCCTATTCATCATCTAATACAGGACACCATCAATGCAAAAAAAGGGGAAACTTTAAACAAACTCTATACCAATCCCAACCCATCTGGCCAGCGTGGTATAGACGGGACAAAACCCATTTTTGAAGAAGAGGTCAGCAGTTGAGTAGTAAAAGCCGTTGATGTGACGTAATACGTACACCCAGAAGATGTAATTGATCTACCTTAATAGGTGTATATATCTAGAATTATGCACGTGTGTTTATTAACTGTTCCGTTACCATAGTACCTACAGACTCTGCTTGGTTACTAATCAGACTGCCTCGTGTGATAAGAATGAAGATATCTGTTACCTTTATTTATTTAAAGTAGCAGACGAATCAGTGTGTCAATGACCATATCTCATGAGCTATGGTCATTGACACACTGATTCGTCTGCCCACAAGTCAGCCAACCCAAGTGGTGCAACCACTTGGGCTGATACAACCCACGTGTGCCAAATTTACCAGTTTAAGCAACATATCTTATCCTATTGGTCGTAGTTATGAAAGAACTAGGCTATGCATCACTCATAACTTACCTCTTTCATCGGTAAATGGGTTACCTAATTAATCAATTTGAACCAGTTCTTAGTTCGGACTTTCTTCATTTACTTACAAATTGGCACAAGTACTACCTATTCGAGATTAGCTAGATATAGCTTGATGTTGTTCCTAAGACGTTCGAAAAAAACTGAATTATATAGAGATTCTCGACTAGTTTTCCTAGTAAACAAATAAATACATACTAATTATAATACAAGTGAACTAAAGCATTCTTCTAGTTAGATGCTCAAATAAATTATAACTACGAGTATGCAGAGCCTCAACTAGTTTTCAGGACCAACAAAGGTCCTTTGAAGGTTCATAAATATATTAATAATTCTAGCGAAAAGGAACCGACTTAAAAAAAAAAATATTCCGAGTACCCAAATCGCGACAATTGTGCCTATGATATCTGTGGAGTTCCCTCGATTTCCTTGGGATCCCATCATCAGATCCCGATATGGTGACAATGGGACCACCTGTAAGCTACGCCTATTCCAATGCAAAAATATTTTTTGAAATAGGTTCATAAACGACGAAATTATCGCTGAACATACATGAAAAAAAAAACAAAGATTCCGACGAATTGAGAACCTCCTCCTTTTTTTGAAGTCGGTAAAAAGAGTTCAAATCCTCTAAATACAGAAGTACATGAGTGAAACGGTATCACTTCTATAAATATGAATACAACAAACACGATATTTAAGTTTATACTTAACTAAAACTTTAGACATTTCAATCGCTGATCGTTATTGTAATCAAAGTTAATAATTGTAAAGATACAGAATTTTAATTAAATATAATAAATAACAACACAAGAATTGGCTTGTTATTGATGACCTATTTAACGCTATTCCTAATATTGCGCATAATCATTGTCTACCTAAAGAATGCGACAATGACTTAATATTGTTTAAAATATGTACGTACACAAAATTATACAATTATAATCCACATACTCGTAATTCTATTGAATCACTAGTCATTAGTAAAGAAGATATTCCTAAGTAGATCAACAACTTTTTTTACAGCATGCCTACTATTCTGAGACTTCAATGTTAATACCTAATCAAGAGCCTTTTACTTTTAGTACAGGCTCATTGCCAGATATCGGATTTTATGTACTATCGAAATGTTAAAAAGCGGACAGGTGCGAGTCGGACTCGTCCATGAAGGGTTCCGTAGCAGCAAGTAACATCATATAAAAGTTCTTGTAGTTCGTTACAACTTTGATCGATGTTTTAATAATATTTCATTTCATTTCATTTCATTTCAGTGTATTGATGGAATGAAAGGTAAATTGCGGTTTATGATTTTTCACGTATTAAAAAAAAACTACTAAATAGATCTCGTTCAAACCAATTTTCGGTGATTGTTTACATGGTATATATATATTTTTTTGGTTTTATCACTCTCTTATTTTAGAAGTTACGGGGGGGAACACACATTTTTCCACTTTGGCAGTGTCTCTCGCGCAAACTATTCAGTTTAGAAAAAAATGTTATTAGAAACCTCAACATCATTTTTGAAGACCTATTCATAGATACAAGTATGGGTTTGATGAAAAAAAAATTTTGAGTTTCAGTTTCAAGTATGGGGACCCCCAAAATGTTTTGTTTTTTTTCAATTTTGTTATAAAAATCTTAATGCGGTTTACAGATTACATCAACTTTCCAAGTTTCAACCGTATAGTTCTTATGGTTTCGGAAAAAAGTGACTGTGACATACGGACGGACAGACAGACAGACAGACAGACAGACATTACGATCTATAAGGGTCCCGTTTTTTGCCATTTGGCTACGGAACCCTAAAAATCACCTGTTCCACCTGTGATACCTGAACCAGCAATCCTCCGACATTGATCTGATTTGATACTGCATATAATCCAATGTCTACTAATGGCGATATGTTATCTTAAATGATTAATGATAGTAATATAGTGATTAATATATATATAGTGATTAATAACAGTATGTTCGAATATACGTGATAAGAGTGACAGTAGCAAAAAATTTCTTTTTAATCCTTCCCAAGTTTATCACTAATGTAATATGATTGTTTTATTTAATCATGCCTAAAATCAATGTGTGTCAGAGTAATCAAAGGATCATATGAATTAATGAAATTTTGCCTTTATAAACACTGCCTCGTTGGTCTAGTGGTTAGCGTATGCGACTGCTAATCAAGAGGTCTCGGGTTCAAATGCCGGGTCGGGCCAAAAAATGTTTTTGGGAGTTTCTTATGAAATTCCTAATAGCAGCCCGGAGTAGGAAGTTTGGCGGTGATTCACGCCCGTGCCTTGGAGAGCACGTAAAGCCGTCGGTCCCGGTTGTCATGTACATCTATAGCATTCGTTATTGGGAAGTCAGTGCCCTCAAATATACTGACAACTAGTTCAATCTTCGAATTTCAGTTCTCCCTTAGGGTTGCGGAGGTCCGATGCCAGTCGCTCCGTGGAAAAACTGAAATTCAGGTAAAACTGGTTGAACTAGTAGCCGACCCCAAATAAACTTGGGAGTAAAAGGCTCGGGAGATGATGTGCCTGTATAAACATATTAAAAAGGAACTCAAGAAATATATTTATTAATATTCAGAGTAGGCAGAGATTATAAAACGCCTTTTATTAGGTTCTAACATGGAGTTTATGCCCTCATACATTACGCATTTCATACCTGTTGGACAGATACGATTGCTTTAAACAAACCCCTCTGTCACTATGTATATAGGGTTAGTTTACCACTTACCGTTTTAGGGTTCCGTAGCCATATGGCAAAAAACGGAACCCTTATAGATTCGTCATGCCTGTGTGTCTGTCCGTCCGTTTGTCACAGCCACTTTTTTCCGAAACCATAAGAACTATAGGTACTGTTGAAACTTGGTAAGTAGATGTAATCTGTGAACCGCCTTAAGATTTTCACATTAAAACAGAAAAAAACAACACGTTTTGGGGGTCCCCATACTTGGAACTGAATCTCAAAAAAAATTTTTTCATCAAACCCATACGGGGGTATCTATGGATAGGACTTCAAAAATGATGTCGAGGTTTCTAATATATTTTTTTTCTAAACTGAATAGTTTGCCCGAGACACACGTCCAAAGTGGAAAAATATGTGTCCCCCCCCCTGTAACTTCTAAAATAAGAGAGTGATAAAATCAAAAAAAAATATATGTTGTACATTACCGTGTAAACTAGCACCGAAAGTTGGTTTGAACGAGATCTAGTAAGTAGTTTTTTTTAATACGTTATAAATCGTAAACCGCAATTTACCTTTCAATCAATCAATACACTATTATAAAACCATCGATCAAAGTTACAACGAACTATATATGATGTTACTTGCTGATACGGAACCCTTCGTAAGCGAGTCTGACTCTCATTCTCATAAGCAGTTTTTTATTAAACATTTTATTTTGAATCATATTTCTGTTTAAGTTTTTTTAATATTGCGTCAAGGCACTATTGGATAATTTCTACATAAAATGTTACGTCATAAGAAGGTATTCAATGTTGTTAGCAGAAATGTTTCAACTTGCATCATCAATATTGTTTATTGCATCCAGACATCGACCAGTCTCTAGGGCCTAATAACGTCATTCTGGCACTTCGTATGACGTTATCTTTAGACGTAGGGAAGTGTCCCTTTATTTCTTTTAACAAAGTTGGTAAATTTATTTACTAAAAGGAAAATGAATTTAAAGTAAGTGATTTAAAACTTTTAGCATTGCAACTTTGAATGGGAGCGCTAACTAATTTGATATTTCATTGGTATCAAAGACGTTAGTTTACCAAATACCAAAACCCTGTAATGTCCCACTACTGAACTCGGGTATCGGGAAATAGAATTTCTTGACTTTAGATAGTGCTAACTATTATCTATGTAACCGTAAGCTAGAAAAGAGGTTTCCTAGTCAATAAAATATAAATTACTATGTCCGTGCTTCATGATACACAATAAAACTGAAACATAAAATGACGCAATATACCTAACTGATTGTTGAAACGCATCATAATATTATTTACATTTCAAACGAAAATGTAAGTATGTATAATGGCAATACAGGAACTTCTTAAAACATTAGGTTTGTCTTATACATTTCACATAATTAAACTTAAAGTTAGGTAAAACAGAAGCATTACATTATGTAAGAGTGCATTACTTATACCTATTGCAAAATCATTCACTACGAGTATTTTTAGTTAATTTGCCTTACCGTGAAAAATCTAACAAAATTGAGAATAACCCAAGAAAAGTAAGTATGTTGTTGGAAATATGACACTGTTGTTACATTACATTACGTTAATTCATATGTATTGTCAAGCAACAATAAATTTGCGCAATTCAATAATTGCGCAATATTTTGAATAAAAACGATGAAACAAAAAGTATTGATCATAGTCTTGCGAAAGCTGCCACGAGAGAAACATCTTGTTATTAACAAGCTTTTTTTTCTTAATATACCTTAGTTTGGGAATCGTAGGGATATAGACAGTGTTGAAACTGAGGAAGTGAATCGCATTATAATAGTCTAAAGGGAACTGTAGACCTGTTTAGTTTATACGAAGAAATAGCAATTTATTGCCTAAAATGTAAGTATCAATTTTGATAGTTTTGATTTTATTATTTAAATGAATTATTATTGAAAAGATTTAGAAGTAACAAATTAAATAAAATTTGTATTGGTAATTGGTAAATGTAAAAATTGTACCCGTAAAAGAAAACGAAATGGTTATATTTCCTCATTTTTACAGAAGCAAGTGATTTAAGAAAAGGAGTCAAGAGAAACAAGAGAGGAGAAGACTGAATATCTGCCATCCTACACTGTTGACTACACCAAAACAAGCTCCAACGCTGTTTCCTGATAACATCAAACACTCGATGGGAGAAACATCTACTATATTGTTACTATAATATTTGTTGTTCTTACTTTAACAAGTTTAACAACATGTGTTCTTTGGACATAGCCTTAGATTAGTAAGGGTGCACAGAAGACTTAGTAGTGTTATCAGTAGAAATAGCTTTAATTATTATCATTTATCAGATGTTGTTTTTGGTTCATGACGAATCTGTACAGCCGACAGGGAAGACTTCTTCTTCAGTATTTGTACCTATTTCATGTTGAGCTTTCACACTTTAAGGGGCCGTCTATCTATTTCAATCACTTCTACTATTCGATGGGTTAGAGGTCTATCTTTGGGGTTATTGGAGTTACTTATTAGTACGAAGACATTATTTTTCTTCTTACCTAGCTCTATATGACAAATATTTTACTTGTGAATGACCACAATTAGTTTCAATTATTGTTCACTAGTAAAATCAATTATGCCGAGGTTTAGGCGTCCATCTAGTCGAAAAGGATTGGAGATGGCTTTAGAAGTGCGAGTCCGTAAAGTGTATATTTACCACCAGGCAAATACCTTGGGGTGATCAGAACATGAACTATGTTCGTGACAGTGGAATCAATGTATAATTAGAACGTGGGGTGTACTGTTATCATAACTGATTGGTGTAGTTGGTGTAGAATGGTTGTCTTCTTAAACAACATGAAGTGAATACATTCACTTGTGATGAAAGCCGTCCCTGTTGGAGGTAGGGTGAGTTGTGAACCCAACACAACGTCAGTAGAGAGCTTCAATCTAAACTAAAATTTAAAGACAGATGTTATTTTGTATAGTTGTACAGACTGAATTAACTTATAGTATATTAATGGATAATATTATTGTCTACATATTTTAACTTAACTGTTACGGTATGTAGATCTCTAAGTGTTATTAATAGGTACTGTAATTAAAGATACCTATTATATTTAATTCTAGAGATATATAAGTAGTGGGCAGTGTAATCATGTTTTTAAACATGAATAATGACTAGTTTATACTAAACTTATAATTATAATAATTAAGTTAATTATTATTATTTTTATTTTTAACACTTTCTGCATTAAATTTGCTTGAGGTGGACTTAATGCCATATTATTATGGCATTCTCTACCAGCCAACCTTTTGGACTGTACAGTGAGGACATGGCAGGTGTCTTCTCAAAAAGAGGTGCCAAGACTATATTTATAAAAGCATATAATATAGATTTATACAATACTTATCAAATATAATATATTTAATAATTATATAAATATATATATATATATATATATATTAAATACAAACACATACATACATACACACATATATATATATGCATATATAGTGAATTTACAAAGTTATATCTGAGATATATATCTTACTGTTTTATAAACACGTCGTAAAACTGTACTAATTACTATCTATTTTGTGATACGCATTTATAAAACAGTAAGACTTTCTTTTAGGATTTACCTTATTATCTTCCTGATGATAATAAAGTAATTAGTACAGTTTTACCACGTGTGTTAATCTAATCAGGGCTTAAGTTAGCCGGTTGTCGGGTGTTATCTAAGAAGAAAGGCCCTGGGAACCCCGGCAGTCCTTGACCGAGGCAGCTACACCGTTAAGTGCAGAGGGTCATGTCCTCCGCATTAATTGGCGTTTTGATTTAGGGAGGCGCGTCCGAAACACATTGGCCAATCATTCGTTCTGCACTCATTTCAGGCCATTTCTGAAACTTAGACTCGAAGTTTGTTTCAAAACAGTATCATTTTTCTTTTATGGAAACATAGAGAAACCAAAAAATTACCTAAACTGGTTGTTAACTCAGAAACTAGGATATTCTTTCGAGCCTCTGCCAATCTAGTAAACCTTGATTAAAATTATTTTTTTGTCGACTTACAATTTTCTTTTATAAGTAACGATAATTGTCACATGCCTATCTATACAAATAAATGAAATTGGATTGTCTGTAGGTATGTAATATCAAATGAACAGGTTTTTCCTGAATGCATTTCAAAGTATACAGTATTATCCTTTTATAGTAGGTTTTGACTTCCTATATAATGCTGGCCAGACTACTACTCTTATGTTAGATCTTACATTTAATTTATTACAAAGCAAAAATAGGTTGAACTCATCAAGGTGTTAAAATATATTTTTAACTAGCTGAGTCCCGTGTTACCCGCGGTTATTTAACGGTTTAAAAAATAATAAATTATTTCTTAGGTCATCAGCTTTCTGTCGGTGAAAGTCCCTTAAATCGGTTCAGCTGTTCAAGAGACAGCAGACAGACAAATTAAAAAAATGCTTTTTTGGTTTAAGTAACATATAAACTTTCTTAAGCATTTAATAAATAAAAAAAACAGATAATTTGACATTACATACAGACACTTGAATTTTATTTATTTGTATAGATTAATAAATAGTTCGTCAGATTAAAAGTAAAACATTATGTTTACATATTCTTTATTCGCGTTAATAAAACTAGTTCCTAAATCTTTTATTAATATATAAAACAGTACAATGAAATCTATTTATATGTATTTACAATGACAACCTGTTAACAGTAAAACTGTAAAATTTACTATTTAAGAAAATTGTAAAAATACGTTTAATTCAGTCTGTTTTCCAAAACAACACTAGTCATCAAATGTTTGCTCAACATGAAGCTCTCAGCTGAGGTTCCATTGGAATCACAACTTACTCTTGAGCTTTGACTCCTGCTAACTATTTATTTACTATTGAACGATAACTATAAATGTATACCATTTTTACTAGTATATAACATCATCCATAGCTTTAAATAGATCACTGTTCGTACTATAGCGAGACAACTGTTGTTATGTGTGGTTTCACATTTTCATTTGTTATCGGACCAAAATTAATTGGACTCAACACAGTATATATATAGATACATATTTTTAAATGGGCACGTGACATTATCGTTAGCTGTAGAGGGATTATAATGATGTTTGTGATGATGTTCAAAGAGTTTGAAAGAATATCAAACCTGAGCTAGTAACCAGTTAAGAAAATTTACTGTATATTTTTTATTAGAACCCATGTTACGGTAACAGAGAAATAATACTACAGTGTATAAATCATCGTTAACCAACGTGTTTCGCACGTACTTCCATAAAGGATAACCCCAATGAGTGCGGAGAATATGACCCTTTGCACTTAATGATGTAGTTGCCTTTTTACGTGTAGAAATACCCTCGGACCTTCACCCCGCCGGGATAGTGTAGTTGCCTATGACGACCAAGTTCTGTCGGTACCTTCCTTCTCAGGGTATACCCGAGATCTTCGCAACAAACTTTACTCTGGTTAGATTAGGTGAATCGTTTTTTAGTGTAATTGTAAATGTTATAATTATATTTCAATCACAGTGTGTTATTATTTCAACATTTTTTTAAACAACTTATAAATTAAATTTAAATAGAAAGTATAAAGTTAATTTATATTTCAAGTTGGTTTCAAATGGTTTATATAAAATCAATTCTGACACTTGTTTGGATGTAGTTTTTAAAACTGTGTAAAATAATGTCAAAAAATATGATATGAAGATGATTAATGGTACATCAACGTATTCTAAAGTTTTAACAAAAGTATTTTTAAAACATCATGATAAATGATTTACCATATTAAAATTAGAAGTTAAATGTTAACTACTCATTCACGTTTATATAAACATGATTTCTATATATATCGATACAATTAAATATAATATCTATATTTACAATAACCCATTAATAACACTTACAGGTTACATAACGTTACAAAAAAATTAACCATTAATAAGCTATGAGTTAAATCAGACTGTACAGCTATATATAGTTATATATAGTCTTTAAACATTAGTTTAGTTTGAAGCTCTCTACTAAAGTTGTGTTGGGTTCACAACTCACCCTACCTCCAACAGGGACGGCTTTCATCACAAGTGAATGTATTCACTTCATGTTGTTTAAGAGGACAACCATCCTACACGAACTACACCAATCAGTTATGATAACAGTACACCCTACGTTCTAATTATTCATTGATTCCACTGTCAGGAACATAGTTCATGTTCTGATCACCCCAAGGTATTTGCCTGGTGGTAAATAAACACTTTACGGACTCGTACTTCTAAAGCCATCTCCAATCCTTTTCGACTAGATGGACGCCTAAGCTTCGGCATACTTGATTTTACTAGTGAACAATAATTTAAACTAATTGTGGTCATTCACAAGTAAAATATTTGTCATATAGAGCTAAGTAAGAAGAAAATAATGTCGTATTTCTAATAAATAACTCCTATAACCCCAAAGATAGACCTCTAACCCATCGACTAGTAGAAGCGATTGCAATAGATAGACGGCCCCTTAAAGTGTGAAAGCTCAACATGAAATAGGTACAAATACTCAAGAAGAAGTCTTCCCTGTCGGCTGTACAGATTCGTCATGAACGAAAAACAACATCTGATAAATGATAATAATAAAAGCTATTCCTACTGATAACACTACTGAGTCTTCTGTGCACCCTTACTAATCTAAGGATATGTCCAAGGAACACATGTTGTTAAATTTGTGAAAGTTAGAACAACAAATATTATAGTAACAATATAGTAGATGTTACTCCCATCGAATGTTTGACGTTATCAGGAAACAGCGTTGGAGCTTGTTTTGGTGCAGTCAGCAGTGTAGGATGGCAAATATTCAGATTTCTCCTCTGTTGTTTCTTGTGTTTTCTTTTCTTAACTCACTTGTTTCTTAAAAAAAAGAAGATATAACCATTAGGTATTTTTTTACGAATACAATAAGAAATAACTAATTTATATTTATTGAATGTTTGGCTCTAAATGTTTTTCAATTATATATGTTCGGTAAATTACAAAATAACACTATCAAAATTGATACTTACATTCTCTAGCAATAAATTGCTATTTCTTCGTATAATATACAGGTCCCCAGATCACTTGAAACAATTTTAATAGAATTCACTTCCTCAGTTTGAACACTGCCTAAGTCCCTATGATTCCCAAACTTGGATAAAAAGGAAAAAAAACTTGTTAATAACAAGACGTTTCTCTCGTGGCAGCTTTCGCAAGACTATGATCAATATTTTAAGTTTCATCGTATTTATTCAAATTATTGCGCAATTATTGTATTGCGCAAATTTATTGTTGCTTGACAATTCACATGAACGAACGTAATATAACGTAACAACATTGTCACATTTCTAACAATATACTTACTTTTCTTGGGTTATTTTTAATTTTGTTATAATTTTCCATTAAGGCAAATGAACTGAAAATACTCGTTGTGACTGATTTGGAATAGGTATAAGTAATGCACTCTTACATTAAGTAATGCTTCTGTTTTACCAATATCTAAGTTTAATTTTATAAGTTATATGAGATAGGTATATCTAATATTTTTAAGAGTTCCTGTATTGCCATTGAACCTAATCACATTTTGGTTTGAAATGTTTTCGAAGAAAAAGAAGCGTTTCAACAAGTAGGTATGTTGCGTCATTTTATTTTTCTGTGTTCTTGTTTATTGTGGAGTACGTAAATAATAATTTTAATTTCATAGACTAGAAAATAGGGCTTTCGAGTACATAAGTGGTACCTGAGTAGCTCTTTGTAAAGTTAAGCAATCCCATCACAGTCCAATTTATGGATGGGTGACCATATATATTTTTTCGTTTAATATAAATTTCTACATTTGATTTAAATGTAGTTCTTGAGGTATTAATTAGACTAAGTTATACTAATTTAAAATTACGAAAAGGGTATTATATTATACATGTTCCACAAGATATTGGTTTATAAAATTAAAATTAATTACACAAAAGTAATTAAAACAACTTCTCAATAGACAAGCTATCGGAGGTGTACTCATCCATTTATAAAAATTACAAAAAAAAATCTTGATTGTTTATTAAATGACTGTAAGTCGATCTGCACTGACCATCAGCTGTAACGTGATACAAATAAATAATATAATAATAAATAAATATTTCGGACATCCTAAACACAACGTCATCTAGTCCCAAACTAAGCAGAGCTTGTATTATGGGTAGGTACTAGACAACTGATATGAATACATAAATATAATTTTTCTTTTTGTAAATATTATACATAGAAAACACCCAAACTCAGATCAAATACACACCTAAAAGTAAAACAGCCCCTAAAAGTGTGAAAGTTCACCTTACACTTACTGTTGGCTGTACAGATTCGTCATGAACAAAAAACAACATCTGACAAAACGTAATAAAATAAAGCTTTTCTTATAACAATACTACATTATAGTAAGCCTCCTAAAACAAAAGTTCCAGAAATTTCAATTCAATTCAGGTTAAATACCTCATAGTCCAAAATTTTCTGACTTCCAGAACTGCCAGACGTTACTAATTTTCTCAAAATTAATATATGTGGTTATAGTCTTCGTATGAACTTTTAGTATCGGCATACCTGCTAGCTTGAACCGATGGTTAATCTACAGGTACCATAATAGTATGCTAAAGATATGTGAAAACGCTACCCTCACAAGATATTTTCTGAAATTCTTATACTAGATGTTTACGTATATTTTAGAGAATGTTGTTAAAAATGTAATAAATACTGCCAGACCACTTCCAGTGGCGGTAACTTTTGCCAGACGCTTTATTCATAGAAAAATCACAAAACTTTACTCGGTCGTCGGCTCAAACTAGCACTACTAACACTACTTTTTTTATATTTAAGCCTACCAAAGTAACTCTACTCTGCCTGATGATAAAATCCATGAGTAGGGGTCTTAATGATAATTAGATTACGTCTGCCAATCCTGGGAGCTTGATCTATTACAAATACATAAAACTATCAATATAATGCCAATGATGTCGACAGAACATTTATCGAACGGCTAAAGTGTCTTGTTAAGCTTAATGTAGAACCACTTTACATCACGAGGGCACACAGTCATTAAACTTAGAATAACAAATATTGCAGTAATAATAGGGGCAACGAACCCACACTCGGCCAGCGTGGGGACGTATGGCCTTAACCATCTCCTGTGAGGAGTCCGAGCCCAGTAGTGGGACATAACGGGTTGTTGATGAATAAGGGCAATATCACATCCATCGGGTAGGTTATTGATGAATAAGGGCAATATCAGACCCATCGCGTAGGTTGTTGATGAATAAGGGCAATATTACACCCATCGGGTAGGTTGTTGATGAATAAGGGCAATATCACACCCATCGGGTAGGTTATTGATGAATAAGGGCAATATCACACCCATCGGGTAGGTTTTTGATGAATTAGGGCAATATCACACCCATCGGGTAGGTTATTGATGAATAAGGGCAATATCACACCCATCGGGTAGGTTTTTGATAAATAAGGGCAATATTACACCCATCGGGTAGGTTGTTGATGAATAAGGGCAATATCACACCCATCGGGTAGGTTATTGATGAATAAGGGCAATATCACACCCTAGCGTTATCAGGCAAAAGTGTTGGAGCTAATTTTGGTGTAACCAACTGTACTTATAGAAAGACAGACATTCAAATATCTTCCTTCTTGTATCGGTTTTGAAATATCGCTTGTATCTGTAAATAAGTAGATCTAATTCTTGATCTAATTTTTAACAACTTTTAATGTGTTATTTATTGAATATGTGACTAAATGTCTAATGTGAAATTCATTAATATCTTTAATAAATATATGAAAATTTTAAAAGTTGGTACTTACAATATTTTCAGCAATAAGTTGCTAGTGTTTCATATAAATCAAGTAGTCATACACCTCAGTCGGTATGAGAAACCATCTTGGTTCAGAGTTTTTCTTCAAAGGTAAATTTAACTATGTGTCAGTCCTGTCGATTACCGACTTCTATGTGTATTCAGAAAAATATCTTGTAATTTACAAGATGTTTCTCTGTTCAAAGCTTTCTCAAGATTATGTCTAGTTTTATTCGTTTCATTGCTTTTATATGAAAAGTTCCGTATTTATTAGGTTGAATGGACTTATCTGCTATGCGTCGACTAAAATCACTGATATAATATTAGGTTATCAAATTATATTATATTTATATTTTCTAATTATCAAGCCAAAAGCCAAGAGGATTAAGC
This sequence comes from Phragmatobia fuliginosa, assembly GCA_932526445.1. Classification (NCBI taxonomy): domain Eukaryota; kingdom Metazoa; phylum Arthropoda; class Insecta; order Lepidoptera; family Erebidae; genus Phragmatobia; species Phragmatobia fuliginosa. The sequence continues at coordinate 18,329,298 of OW052067.1, forward strand.
CTCATGGCTTAATCCTCTTTTGCATTCGCTATCACTAAAATTTTAGGTGATGTAGAAATATGGTGCGGTAGGTGAAGAAATACAATATAGAAACTGATATGGTAATTATAAAAAATAAAGGCATTGTCTTTCAAATAAACGAAGTATATATGGCAACTCTATTAGTAACTCTATTGTATATTATGATACTTATATTTTAAACTTCGTTGCAAATTTTTTTTTGCCTAAAAGTTTTTGTATATCGTATGATTTCCCTGTGCGATTAAGATATTAATATTTTTACTGACTTGCTGACCTCGTTTGCGACTCTTATCGTAGGGTTATGCTATAAGAGTGCCAACAAATTTGTCTACCATAAAAGAACGTGCAAATAAGGTTGAAATCCCATCGGACCGTCACCCCGCTGCGGCTTTCGGTGGTGTGATGGGCTCGAACCTACTAAAACCACACGGTGTACCATCTGTGAGCCTGTGTTTGGAAGGGGTCCAGGGAACAGGTTTCTCCTTCTGGTTTCTCCTCTATCATAATTAAAAGTAAATTACTGCAATACATTAGACATACCTATACTTGACGTCTACTACACCGGAGTTGTTGAGTTAAAATCCGAGTTGAATTTCAAACCTTCTAGATTGGAATCTAGCCTGAATAAGTTACTGGAACTCGGAAATAATTGTGTGATCCATAAATTGTTGTCCTGAGTCTGGGTGTCATTGTGTCTGATTCATCTATTCCTTTTAAATAAAATGAAAAAAAAATGAAATATACTTCCTTCATATGCCTTTAGTAAAAAACTTCTAATTTGATATACGTTTAGTGACTCAACCCTGCCTGATGGAAAGCATTAGCAGATTCGAAGAGCGAGGGCTACCACACTTACTCGTATACTATACCTGGCAATAAAATATCGACGTCCACACTATGGTGGCTTGCTTTTTCACGCCCCGATTGAAAGACCCGGGATCAGAGTGGGAACGAGCTGTGGTTTGTGGTCACCAAGTGCTCGAAATTCGACCAATTGGAATATAAGTGGCAACATTATTAAGGTTCTATTTTCAAAGACTATAACTTCTAAAATCATGGGTTTCGCCAAGGCCACGCTTCAATTTTAATTAAAAGGGTATCTATGTGGGTGTGCATGTGTGTGTCAAATACATGGTAGTGTGTGTGACGTTTTACTTATTGTTTTAATGTATTTTTATGCATATGTAAAAATATCTTTCTGCACTCCTCCTTGACGCAATAAGTGTGTAAAATTTCATACGCCTCCGTCCACAAAATTTTCGTAAAAGGGGGTACAAGTCTTTTGCTACACGTATTTATATCTAGATGAAGTATGGATCTGGGTCTACAATAAATTATGAATAATAATAACAATTCGTAAACTGCAAAGTAAAAATAAACATCTTATTCTCATGCTCAAATGCTTAATGTTTGAGTCATTGTATGTTTAGGCAGAAGATGGCCACTCATCGGAAATTAGTTCCTTACATACTTACCACAAGAAGTATAAAATAATATTTATGATGCAATATGAAATATAAATGTTTCGATGTGTTGTGTCCCTGTTTGTGATGAAATGAAAACAATGTTGCTATGTGCGCAACGCGTAGGTACATAAAAAGGGTGTGCGCGCGCGACTGTATAATAATGTGTCATGGCGGATTGTGTCTCGTCGTACCGGCGGGTGCGACCAGGACCCCATAGCTAAGTGGCAACACATTTAAACATTTGACTTTTCTGTTCTATATTCCATTCTATTTCTCTATTGTTTGATTGGCTAATATTTTATTGTGATCATGTGACTGAGTGACATTAGCCAATGAAACAAGAGAATAGAGAAGTAGAATTTAATTAACTCGTAAAATAGAAAACCATAAACGTGTTGTGTATGTGACTAGGGTGTCAGTGTTGCCAACTGATACACGTTAGTGACGTGAAAAATGACTCAATCGTAGCAATCATCAGTATGTGACAGCAAAAGAGGATTACCTCTTTGTATCGGTAATTATTATAGGTATTATACTAGCTGAGTCCTGCAGTGTTACTCGTGGTTACTGTTGTAAATAGCGAGTAATGCCGTGGATCGAAGCTAGTCTAAAGAAAATAGCCGAAGATACTAATTTTATCATCAGCTACATACCAGTGAAAATGCCGTCGGTCCAAACGTTCCAGAGATTAGCCGCAACGCATTTAGTAGAAGCAATAAAAATATGATCTTAAGATATTATGACAAATAGTCATTTGAATTAATTTATTTGTATATATTAATTATTTTTGCTTTATCTGCTTTCATAAGCGCATCGATTACGATGTAGGTGTGTGAACCCCGATCCTAGCCCACGTAACTTCACCACTTAATTTCAATTTAGCCCAAATGGTGAACAATCAGCATCTTCCAACCCTTTATTCCTAAGTTTTTTTGGGGTCGGCTACTAGTTCAACCGGTTTCAACTGAATTTCTGTTTCTCCACGGAGCGAATTGGCATCGGTCCTCCACAACCCAAAGGGAGAACCAAAATTCCAAGTTTAAACTAGTTGTCAGTATATTTGAGGGCAATGACTTCCCAATTGCTATAGATATTCATGATGACCGGGACCGACGGCTTGACGTGCTCTACGAGGCACGTGGATCCTCAAAACAATCAAAACTAGGGAAATTTATTATATTTATACTATGGGTCGTAGGAGCCGATTAAGGTCTACGCAAGCAGGACGTTGAAACCTGACAAAGTTAATCATACGAAGTTTGTTCCGCACATATTAAACACAAGAACTATTTATTACACTTAATGTGACATAAAACATAAATGTTCCGTGACGTAATAATAAATGAATATTACGGACATCTTACACATAACACCATCTAGTCCCAAACTAAGCAGAGCTTGTACTATAGGGACTAAGCAACGGATATAAATACATAAACAAACTTTTTTTTTGTAAATACATACATAATATACATAGAAAACACCCAGACTCCGAAACAAATATTTGTGGATCACACGAATATTTGTTCCGACCCGGGAATCGAACCCGAGACCTCTTGATCAGCAGCCGCATACGCTAACCGCTAGACCAACTAAGCAGAGCCTGTACTATAGGTACTAGGCAACGGATATAAATACATAAACAACCTTTTTTGTGAATACATATGTACATACACCCAATATATACATAGAAAGCACCCAAACTCCGAAACAAATATTTGCAGGTTATGCATACATTGGGCCGACTCGGGAAACGAACTCGTAACCCCTTGGTCATTAGCCGCATACGATAACCACTAGGCCAATAAGGCAGTCCAAAGTAGTAATATCATCACCTGCCTGTCCTTATCCAAATTTTATTTGGATTCGGTGCAGTATCCCTCGTCATTTCACTGTATCTGTCTTCTTTATATTTTCTTTCACACAATCTATGAACCTTTTATTTTGTCTTCCTCTTCCCTTGTACTCTTCAACTCTCATACCTAAAATTTTCCTATCTACGTTTTCCTCATCCATCCATATAACGTGACGTAACATTTTCCTATAATGTTACAATTGTTTTGCCACAATATTAAATGACTCAATATTAAAAATAATAAAAATCCATCGGTAGAACAGTAATGAAGTACCTCTGTATCTGCCTATATTGATTTATAACTATGCTTCAATCTCAACTCAGCTCATTGCAGTGACATCAACAGATAGAGCTTAATAATAAAAATGTAGGAATGTGAAGCCAGGTTCTACCGATCATCACTAAATTTTTCACTTGAATTTTACTCTATTGCATGTGGTGAAGAATCATATAAGAGATTGTTATCATCATCTTCAGCCCATCGCAGTCCACTGCTGGACATAGGCCTCTCCAATATGATTAATGATCAGAGATAATCAATACCCAATTCATACCGTGGGTGTTGCAAGAGCCCACTGAGGGTACTACGCAGGATATCAGTACGGCAAAGAGAAGGAAAACTTGACATAAACCCTTTACCAACCCGTCTGGACAGAGGGACCCCTTTCTAAGGAGATGTCTAGCTGTAAACTATTTAAAGGCTGTAAAAACTTTTAATACCTAAGTGACCTAATACACGATTTCATTAATAGGCCGTGCACAATTTTTAGATTCGAAGGTATCATGTCTAGTAAAATAAAATGCCGGACTTTAACTTAGATACAATAATTTAAATCATTAACAACCCATTACGTCCCACTGCTCAAATTTCCTCACAAGAGAGGGTTAAGGCCATACGTCCTAACGCTGGCCAAGTGCGGCAACGCACCTGTGACTCCTCTGGTGTTTCGGATGTCCATGGGCGGCGATAATCACCTACCATCAAGTGATCCGTCTGCTCGTTTGCCCCCTATAATATATAAAAAAGAAAAAAACATCGTTGTGGCTGATCTTGCTGTTGGATAATTAAACCTGCCGAAGGCTACCAACTAAGTTTAAAGACTAATAATACTATGATAACAACTGGGACCGACTGCTTAGTCATTGAATCACGGAAACGCTCATGGTATCATGAAACTAACTATCGACAATCAGTACCCGTAGCTTACCCTCGGTGATTGTTTCCAATCACCGGCAACTGAGATATGAGTGCCTCTCTAATTAGTAACAATTAATTTAACATACTTGTACTATTTCACAATGTTTACTTTTCTAAACGTAAGTTGAAAACCTTTACGAAGTTGATGACTGATATGACTGTTTAAAAGACATAGACTTTATGCGGTTTTCTCGTTACTACAGTGAGTGATGAGGGTTGAAACCCCATCGAATAACTCTTTGCATCAACCACAAATTGTTGTTTCGAATCTGGATATTCTTTGTCGTCCCACCTTAGGTATGTTTATGATGTCTCCCGCTACACAAAATTCATTTCTAGTATTAAAATGTTCTATTATAAAAACAAACGTAGATACTTAACAGATTAGCTGGTCATTTCGTAAAGTTGAACTGTGGTATAAATTACAAGTGTTTTTAAATGAATATGTATAGCAAGTTCCACTAAATGTCATCAAAATTGTTTACAAATATTGTACACCTTAGAGAGAAAGAAAGAGAGCTTCAATGACAAAATCAAAGTTTAAATTGAAACATGTTTATTTCGTAACAAACAATACTTATTTCAGACTATTTAGTTCAATCGTGCGCATGACTCCTCCAATGTCTTGTCGTTGAGTCCCATAGAATTACGAGAGTGTTGGCTGTAGTATCTGCTGCATAGTTGACCGATAACCGTGACTAAAATCGGCTAGGAGATTTTTTTTTTAATATTCCACATTTTTCATTCCTGAATTATTTACCTGAAACAAATACACGGTGTTTTACACAAAGAAAATGGGTAAATTAGTAAATGAAAGCATACTGTCTATTTTCATTTCTAAAATGACGGAGTTTTGAGGTAAAAGATAAAAAAAGAAATCAATAGACTAAATAAATCCTTTACAAGTCATTTATTAACATAAAACTTGTTAAAAAAATCATATATTTTTTTGCCTATAACTGATAGTAGTAGATTAGACCCACGTAGCTCCATCTGCGTCTCTTATTGCATTTAGCGTGATGTTATGCCGCGGAAACAAATCCGCTTCCCATAATAAATGTTAAAGTAAATAAACCTTTCAAGATAGATATTTTTTCTTTTTTTTTTTACAGTGAAGCCCACCAAAATGATATGAAAATGAAGCCATGAGTAGAATTCAGGAGTAGGGACCACACTTACTGTGGATGTATACAATATTTCACGGTAACCCACACTATGGCGACTTAGCGAGAGATTTCTGGCACAGAATGATTGGGCCTTCGGTCTCAAACTCACCAACGAAAGACGCCAGCGTGAATGCTGCCATTTTAGTTTGGTCTTCTGTTTCAGAGTAGTACTCCCTCCTCCTCTCCCTCCTCTAGAGTCCGCCCATTCGTTCTGAAATAAGCGTGGCTCTATTATGCTACTACCTATAGGGGAAACTGGGGACACTTGATCCCCCCTTTTGTTTTTCATCACTAATTTCTTTGATGAGTATCCGTTTTAAAAGATTTTGGTACTGAAATAGTTGAAATTTATTTGCCTATAGTGTCTGTAAGAGCCAACGAGCCTATTTATTAAAGAACTTTTCAAGACGAACAGTTCTTTAATAAATAACTTTCACGAATATTTAACCCTATACATACGCAGCGTACGCGATAGAAGCTCGAGAAAATATATTTTCCTCGTCTTAAAACATTTTAATTGATACTACGCACCTATTTAACACGGTTTTTTTGTTCAATCGTACCAGTATTCCCTGAGATTAGCGCGATCAAACAAACAAGGGAACAGACAAATTTAATATCAAAATATTAGTATAGACATTTATAGACATTCATAATATTTACCTATATATTGTAAACGAATAAATTAATCAACACCTACTGTAGAATCATCCACTTACCAAAGTATTTTAACAATTTACAAATGTAATAGATAACAATTTCAAATTCGATGTAAGTTTTGATTTGAACGTTTGCTTGACACAATTTTATTTTGTAAATATTTTATTCCTTTATCACACCACAGAACACTCGACCTAGCCACTTCGCTTGCCTGTAATCAATGCCAGGTTTTATCATAATTATATAAAATCAAGTATAAAATATTGCTATCTTTCGATACACAAGTTTCAATAATATTGCAATGCAATTTCATTGTATTACATTAAATTACACATTTACTTCAATTTGATGCTGCAATAACGTGACGGAACTTCTAAAATTCAAATTATTTTATTGTGGATCATACAAGATGATTACAAAATATTGAGGTCAGCTATGTCCTGCCACTTGGGCATACAATATTAACAAATTAAAATTAAGATAATTAAATATAACAATCAAATGAAATGGAAATGTCAAAATCAAATTAAAAACTATACAATACATTATCTCATTACATAACAGCTAAACATAACGTCACCCCCCCCCCCCCTCTAAAAGTTAAACAGCTGTAATATTATAATTATAATAGCACGAATGGGCGGACTCTAGAGGGTAGTACTACTCTGAAACAGAAGGCTAATCTAAAAAAGCAGCGTTCAAGCTGTCGTCTTTCGTTGGTGAGTTTGAGACCGGAGGCCCAATCATTCTGTGCCAGAAATCTCTCACTAAGTCGCCATAGTGGGGGTCACCGTGATATACTGTATACACTCACAGTGAGTGTGGTGGTCCCTACTCCTGGATTCTACTCATGGTTTTATTTAATTAATTAATAATTAATTATTATTGTTATTACAATTAATTAATAATTAATTATTATTTTTTAATACAATTCATTAAAAATTAATTAATAAAATAATTAACAATATTATAATTATAATTAATAATTATATTATAATTACCTTTTAAAGGAAAACTATAGCGGATAAGATGACCTTGTTAGTTCAAGAGTTATAGAGGCTTAACTTGTAAAATGCGCTTCCTTGGGAAACGTCATACAAAATTAACGCATTAATACGTGAACATAAGAATTATCTATTGGATACGATTTCAAATCCACGTACCATTATGGGTGACTAAGGAACATTTTCCTGTGCGTGGTCTAACACGCACTTGGCCGATTATATTTTCATTTCAATTATTTAACACCAACACAGAAAATATGCCAGGATACAAAATTATTTAACATTAATCACATTTATCACGTTATAATAAATGTTTTAATTCATTAAATTCTAACTGGTGACGTACACACACGGTTATCATTCACTAATAAATTACAGACCCAAATTCATACTTCAAGACGAGCACATCTCCTTGTTCTAGCAAAGCCGAGAACAAAATTGCGGATTTTTTTTTATGATATACGAAGGAGCGCAAATTTATAATTCAAGATTTAAAAAAATTAAAGACAGAAACTATTAATTCATAAACTCTTAATTCATAAACAGAAAATATTTAACATGTATAAATAAATTCAATTGGATTAAAAATAGTTATTGAAATGCAAAGTGTGAATAGTCCCTAACATTTTCTACAAGCTCTGAACTTTTCTAAATGTACCTAAGTATTTTTTACAATTATGTTTATTTCTTTTATGAAGTGATATCTAATCTTTGAGAATTAAATTAGTCTAACCTTATAAACTTATTATAGGTACATACATTACGTTACATACTTCAGCATGTATTGCTGCGTCATCTAGAACAGTTAGGTATATCTCTTTACATCCCATAAGCAATATGTATTAAATAATTCTAACCTTATAAACTGCCATATGCATTTAGTAGGCAGGCAGACTTTTAAATAGGTACATACATTACTTTACATAAGTTCGAAACCGTGATATCATGAAACATGTATTGCTGCGTCATCTAGAACAGTTAGGTATATCTCTTTACATCCCTTAAGCAATATGTATTAAATAATTCTAACCTTATAAACTGCCATATGCATTTAGTAGGCAGGCAGACTTTTAAATAGGTACATACGTTACGTTACATAAGCTCGAAACCGTGATATCATGAAACATGTATTGCTGCGTCATCTAGAACAGTTAGGTATATCTCTTTACATCCCTTAAGCAATATGTATTAAATAATTCTAACCTTATAAACTTCCATATGCATTTAGTAGGCAGCCTGACTTTTAAATAGGTTATACGTTACGTTACATAAGCTCGAAACCGTGATATCATGAAACATGTATTGCTGCGTCATCTAGAACAGTTAGGTATATCTCTTTACATCCCTTATGCAAGATGTAATTAATAATTCTAACCTTATAAACTTCCATAGGACAGGCTGACTTTTAAATAGGTACATACATTACGTTACATAAGTTCGCAACCGTAATATCATGAAACATACTTCAGCATGCATTGCTGCGTCATCTAGAACATACTACAGCATGTATTGCTGCGTCATCTAGAACTCTTTACGTCCCTCATGCAAGATGTATTAAACAAGAGTTATGAGTAATCTAGTGGTATAAATAAAAGGCACAACTCTGTGTTAACATACTGCAGTTTCTTATCGTCTATCCTAACAACTACTACTGAACAATTAAATCTAAGAAATCCCTTCTTTACAAAGTCAAGCGATTTTACAAAAAAATCATGAAGTTGAGCCGCTTATTAACATTTCTGTTTTTCTTCTATTGTATTCTTTACAATAGCTATGTATTATCTACGCCGATGTTCGACCCATTGATGGGTCACATGGAAGTTAATAGCTCAATCTATGGCGTACAAGATGAAGAAATCAAGTTGTTACGGTTTAAACAACTGTAAGTCGAGTGATTTGGGTTTCATTTCCATCATCATCAACAGTTTTCAACAGTCTACTGTTGGACATAGGCCTCTCTTTAGAAAGGAGTTTTGGTCTACTATACTACGCTGGCCTGACAAGTTGGTATAGGGTTTGTTTCAAGTTTTCCTTCTGCATTTCCAGTGATGTTGTTCTGCGTAGTTTGTCCCTTTGTCGTCTCTTATGTCACCCACGGTATAAACAGGATAGTGACACATCGTATTCTATTCTTAATCAGTCACCACACGAAAAAAAATCATAATTATTTCTATCAATCAATAATAACTTTGTAATGACTGTATTTTTTTATTATCTGTATTTTTAATGTAGGTGTGAGTAGAGTAGAATATTTCTATGGTATCTTCTTAACGTGTTTTTAAATACTTTTTATAATTTTCAGGCTTAGAAGAATGAAGAAAACAAGTCGAAAATTGAAAAGCAAGAACACAGGATAAAACTTCGATCAAATTTGATTGCGCTTCATGTGACTGACTTGACTGCCTCGTTGGCAAGTGGTAAGCGTTTACGACTGCTGATCCAAGAGGTCTCGGGTTCGATTCCCGGGTCGGACCAAATGTTTGTGTGATCTGCAAATATTTGTTTCGAAGTTTGGGTGTTTTCTGTGTATACTGTGTATGTATTTACAAAAAAAATATTTAAGTAATTATATCAGTTGTCTCCGCTTAGTTTGGGACTAGATGGCGTTGTGTGGAAAATGTCCGAATTATTTATATATTATTGTAAGTTATAAGTACTACGTCTTAAAACATTTCCAAGCTTAACATAAAATTAATAAAAAATAAGTTTTGTAGTATTTAACGACATGCTAAATTAGGTATGTCATACAAAACATAGACGAATTTGGAAAATTTGATATTTTAATGGAAATTTAAGTGTAGTTAAATAAAGCAAAAGCAACAGTCCGCGATTGCTGACATTATCATCATGAATCTATCGCAGTCCTCTGGACATAGACCTCTCCCATGGCAAGACCTAGTGTCTTCGATCCCCGGTTTTAAATTTGTCATATACAAAATTACTAGCTAATGCCCGCGGCTCCGCTTGCGCCCTAGGAGTGTGAAAAATAGATGTTGACCGATTTTCAGACCTACTGAATATGTATAAAAAAATTCATAAAGATCGGTCAAGCCGTTTCGGAGGAGTATGGGAACGAACATTGTGACACGAGAATTTTATATTTAAGATGTCTTTTTAGTTTTCTTTTTTTAAAACCTGTTTTCTATAAATACAAACTATAATGAACGCTGTAAAGGGTTGTTTTATTTATTAGATAAGTAAAAGACATTGATCATATTTTACTTTAAACTATTGCATAACTTTTATAGCGGGCTTTGAGCGTGGCGATCGAATCAAGACATTCCGTAACGAAAATAACCTAACACCCCGTGTTAAAAAATGATAGAGAATATGGTTTTTGTTGCAGTGCGACAAGGACAAATAATGCTCGCCTAGCATTTGTCATAGATTAATCTAATAGAAGGGATATCGTAGACACAATACAAACCTAACACCCCGTGTTAAAAAAGGATAGAAAATATGAGTGTAACTGCAGTGTGACACGGACAAATAACGAGCGCCTGGCATGCGTCATAGATTAATCAAATAGAAGGTATATCATAGGCACAATTTTTAGGAAGAACATTTTTAAATAGGCAAAACAATTTGAAATAATTTTTATTTCAAATTGTTTTGGGTTCAATTGGTTGTCTTAGCTTATTACCCAAATGTGTAAATTTAAAATGATCAAATTTTTCTCTATCTACACTAATATTTTTAATTGGAAAAGAACACTCTCTGTCTGTCTGTCACGCTTCTGTCTCTGGCCAAACCGTTGAACTGTTTTGCTTTTGGAGAGACACATGCATATAGGTACTTTTGTAGCCATAATTGAGCCAAAGCTAATAAATCGATAAATCCCCCCCATACATTTCCACGACCTTGTAGCAACATGAATGATGCTTTCATTCATGTTACTACATGTACTGAATCATCGATAAATTGCGATAATAAAAATCAATCATTAAGTATGGATTAATATTACTATTGATTCGATAGCATATTTTCTAATTACAATAATCATCACTAACATGATTTGGTTTATCTAATCGTTCCTACTTTGTTTGTGGACATTAATTCTCTTGAAAAACATCTTCAATTATGCCATTATCTATATTTTCTTTTTACCTGAATGTTGTTACATATTAAGAATACGGAATATGGTATCACCAGCCATGTGAATCCCGTGTCGTAAGAGTAGGTACAATATCATTGCAAAAGAAGGAAATCAGTCTCAATATAAAAATATTTCGGACATCTCAAGGTGCTTGTAAACGGGCTATTTTTTTGACAATTTCTTGCTGCAATATTATAGCCAAGTTGCTGATTATATATCTCAACACAGTGCTGCAATATTGCTGTACAGCCCGGCGATATTGTCAATATATTTCATTATAGTTGCAAGTATTTAATGTCTAACCGGCTATATTGCAACTGATTTATCCCGCTTGCTTAAAGTTGCAAATATACTGAGCTACATTTGTCATGAAAAATAGCCAACAAGATGTAATTTTTATAGCCCGTTTACAAGCGTCTTTACACACAACGTCATCTAGTCCCTAACTAAGCAGACCTTGTTCTATGTAGGTACAAATGATTAATTGATTGTTATACATAACTGACAAAAATAACTGATAGAAATACATAATATAAACAGACACCTCCGAAACAATATTTTTAGATCAAACCAACATTTGGTCCGACCTGGGATCCCGAGACCTCAAGCACAACAGTCGTAGGTATATGCTCCTACAGTGCCACCGAGGCAGTCAATTAAAAATCTCAAAGGACCATAGCTACGCTGATAATCATCAAGAACGAGTCGGCTCCGGCGGTACTACAGTTTCACAGAAGACTAACCTAAAATGACAGTATTCATGCTGTCTTATATTGTTGACGAATGCGTGGCCAGAGAGGCCCGATAATGCAGAAATCTTATAGTAAAGAATAATACTTACCTTGAAGGAGCTGTGAACCAGTGTCTCATCAAGATCAATGACCATACATTTTTTATGCATATCCTGATGTCTCACTGGTGGTAACAATGGTCGGGGTTGATGCTCCGACATGACTAGGAGCGGGGGTGCAGCCCTGCCATCAATGTTGTACGCGCCATTGCTACCGGGTGGGCCTTTGCCGCAGAAGCATCTTTAAATAGCATCACAGCGTGGGTCAACACGCTGTATGCATGCATTGTATTTACTGCATGTTGTACATACACTTGCAATGCCTACAATACAATGAATTTCGTGACGACTACTCTTGGATTCTATTCAAGAGGCAGAGGTAGAGTAGCTATAGGTGTAATGTAACTACATGGGCATAGAACACATTATTGATTACAGACCTTCTAATAAAAAAAAAATTGTCAAAAAAGTTTATACATTTTATTTTTGCGCTCTTGGTAAATGCAGAGATAAGACTACAATTAATATTCTATAATATTAGTTGAAACGACTTCAGCTATAACAAAAGACAAAATTGTTGACAGTAAGAACAAAATAATCTCTAATTATTCTTAGTTGAGCTCGGTACATTTAGATCGTGTTATAAATATCACAGTGGGAGGGACGATGCAACACGCGAGCCAACCATGACCATATACCATGTCTTTTCGTTCCCTTTCTATTCGTTTGCGAGAAAGAGACAGTTTTTATTCAACCATCATTGACGTTTACATCGCTTATGACCATAAAAAATGTTAGAAAGAGACAACAAGTTTAGTTACGGTTGGATTCCAATGCTGTTGGCCGCCATTTTATCCTACGGAAGCGTTTTTAGTGCAGATTTATTGTAGCTTACACAAATAAGTACAATATAAAAGTTACTTTATTTGCTAAATGTTTAAGTACATAATTAATTTTAAAGTAACAAATAACATGGATATGATATTATGTCCGTTTTCAATATCTAAAGTCCCCTTGGCAGTATCTGAAATAAAAAGCAATACGTAAATCGTCTCCCTACTAAAAGCGCCCTATCTTAAGTAGCTGTTAAATTTTAAATTTTAAGCATTTAGGTATCCCCTAAAAGAATATTAGAAACCTCAATATCATTTTTTAAGACCTATCCATAGATACCGTACACGTATGGTTTTGATGAAAAAAATATTTTAGAGTTTCAGTTATAAGTATGGGGACCCCCAAAAATTTATATTTTTTTTTCTATTTTTGTGTAAAAATATTAATGCGGTTCACAAATTACATTTACTGACCAAGTTTAAACAGTATAGCTCTTATAGTTTCGGAAAAAAGTGGCTGTGACATACGGACGGACAGACAGACTGACAGACAGGCAGACAAACAGACTTGACGAACTTATAAGGGTTCCGTTTTTTTACCATTTAGCTACGGAACCCTAAAAAAGAAATCATCTAGTGATCGAAAATGAACTGCAATTCATTTTAGTTGACGACATTTGTAACAACAACAAAGACATTTAAAATGTAGATACATTTTCTTTTGTATAACCGCGTTTGAAAAGCAATAAATACATACATATACACATACATACATATTATATATAGAAAACACCCAGACTCCGAAATAAACATTTGTGGATGACTTAAATATTTGGTCCGAACCGGGAATCGAACCCGAGATCTCTTGATCAGCAGCCGCATACGCTAACCACTAGACCAACAAGGCATTTTATTATATATAATAATATTGCTTACGTCCTATTTTCAGACTAACTGAATAAACACGCAAGAATTCATTATAATCGATCAGGCCGTTTTGAAGTAGTGTGGCAACTTACATTGCGAAGAATTTTATAAATTTAAATGTTTATGAGCAATATGAAAACAAAGAACTTCGGAGTATAATAAAGAACGATTTAACACATTTCGCACATATTTACAATTAAAAATATAATCCAACAAAGATAACAAATTTTATCAAACTAAACTGCAGTTTTTGTGGCAATTAGCAAATGGAGAGTTCCTGAACTAATAACTAGTATTTACTAGTTCAAATTAAATAATTAGTTATTTTAGTGTTACCTAGATAACTCATTAATTAATGATAGGCTATGCATCAAGTTACGGTTACAACAAATGTTGCAAAAAAACGGGTAAAAATATTATATTATTATATTACCTACAGTATTATACATGAATGTATTCATTGAGTTCAACGTCATACATTACGTTTACTATATATATAGGTATTTAAATGTTGATAACAATTAATTATTATTATTATACATAACACTATGGCTTCTCGTGCTCTTCATTCGTGTACTATTTAAAGCTTGTTATCACAAAAGTGTGCTGAACTTCCCGCTCTCAGCTGAGCCATTATTATGTAACTACTTATCATCGCAATTAAGCTTGCAGTTCAAGGACTAATTTATATATATGTATATTAATATAATAACATATGTTATATTGAATTTCCTTATGTGATTTTGTTTACTACTGAGATACAAAATAAGCCATTGAGAAAAGATCATGTTATTACCGCGAGGATGCCAGCTTAGGCGGAGGTATATGGGTCGGCTCACAAAAAACTCTTAACAACCACATGATGCATCTCAAACTTCCCCTGTTCTTAGAAAGGTCGAAAGGTAGTAACCTATTTGTAACTCTTAAATTACAACTGACACTTTCCATCCGGCTACTAGTCCGCTAGTTTGCCTCCTTTTTTTCGTGCGGATATCCCCCCAGATGTAACCCGATGGTGGCTATGTCGAACTCGAACCGACCGAAACAGCACCCCTCTTCGGACACTAGAATTCGGGGAACCAGGTGCTCCCAGGGAACCCTCGGAAGGTAAACCCTGGAACCCCGACGTACCTCAGGCCATCTATGTTGCTAGCTTGCCCCCTCCTAAGCTATAAAATGATGATTAAAAGATATTTGTGAAGGAAAAAAACGAATGAATTAAAATAGTTATACAGTTTCGATTGGAAATTATAAACGGCGTGTAATTAGATCACCAGATATCTATGCGTCATCGTGAACTCTGCGCTGACGCAACTCTCGTGATTGGTTGCTTTCTATTAGACATTTTGTTGGGCGTGGTATTGGACCAATGGAGCCTTTGTACCTGTTCCGTATTATCTTTCTTTGTTCTTTTATTTCATAGCTCTATTATATACTTTTTTAAGCATTCAAACCGCATATATCATTCAGAAGTTATAATGAGTGTGATATTTTTCAAAATTTAAATTTGAGAAACAAGATTGAAGTGATTTATGTGTATACATACATCTATGATAACTCTCAAGTGGATTATTAAAAACAGACTTAATTGACTGTTGTAAGCAGGGAAAGTCTGCCAAAATTGTGTTATAATTAATACATTTAATTTATTTATTTGTAAATATCTATAGGTAAGTCCCCGTGCGGAGCCGGGGGAGTCGATTAGTAACTAAATAATTTTTATTTATAAATAGGTTTTTGTATTTTTATTCAAAATCATTTATATTTATCTACCTAATTTAGGATTTTATAAGTATTTTATTCGAATCTAGATCGAAAACCCCTTAATGGCATAATTTGTATTAAATGGATAATATCTATAAATGTGTTCTTATGCTTATATTAACACGATACTATTGATACGAGTCATGCAGAGTTAAGATTAACTATCTATCATAAAAACAAACAAACAATTTTGATAGCCGATTCCACAAGAAACAACTAAACTTTGATTTTTGCATTTGTTATTGATTCCTTCATTAATGTAGCAGGTACTAGGTTTATTAAAAATACCGGCGACGCACTTAAACAGCGCTGTGCCGCTAAAGACGCCCCTGACAGACCACATAGAAACTAGAAAGTATGAGAGTTATTCGCGATTTACAACAATAACCGCGAGTAACTCAACTGGTTTAAAAATTAAAACAAATGTATTTATATTAAAATTATTTTATGAAAGTAAAATAAATATTCATTCTTGAAATGTACTGTAATCTTACAATTTAAAATACACAAATAAATAGTGAAATGGATGTATTAGTGTAAGTTTAATTTTAAGAAAAGTTTCACCAAGTGCCGACAATAGGGAGTATTTCTTAATTACTTTATGTCCTGGCTTGACTTCGTAAATCGACCGTGCAAAGTGGACGAAAAATAGTTGGAAATGGGTCCCCAGACGCAACCGGGACTAACGCTCGAATGATGATGAGGACTCGTAAACTACATAATATTTATTGTTCTTATTCTTAGATACTAAAGTTAACCTAGACTTATGAGTAAAAGAATGTTAACAGAACTTCATGAACTATCATGAATGGATATTAACAAAGATATTTAACTATGAAGATGATCAAAATATACAGATTTATCTCAAACATTAAATTTCATTTATTCTATATTAATCGGTTTGTAAAGTAGTTAGTCATGTTGGTAAAGTAGTTACCTAATTTTTATTTTAACTGTTATGTAGCAAATATTCTTACTTTAAAAACTCAGTTGTCTCAAATCTTACGGACATATTTATTTAGGTTATTTACATAAATTTGAGCAACGGTTCTTTGTTATTTTTAAATTTTCAAATAAGCTTATATTATATAGGTTTCATTGTTATATATTTTATAAAATTAAACGTTTCTAGTCATTCCACGATGATTTCTTTAAGTTATATTAATTAACTTGTTATTTTTTAATATATTACATTAAACAACCACTGTGGACTAGAGCTTAGTTTTGTATATAATATAATTACTACCACTATCACACATAGGAGAACGACCTTGAAAAGTGATTATATAAATGTATAAGAACTAAGGGACTCGACAGACGATTGTCCTACTTCCAAACTTAAATAACCTATCTAATTACAAACGGTACTGCCGCTTATAATATTTATATTGACGTACAAATTAAAACCTTTATATTACCTACACACTTTTGTCAGTGGCTACTGTTAACATAAGAGATTGTATTTATCAAATACTATATTCTTTTGTATTTACGGCGATGAAACAAAACAAAATAGACACATTTCTAAAATACATAAATTTATAATAAAATAGACGGTCTTCTGATGCCAACCGATGTCTTCTAGGCATTAATAATTCTACTCTACACTATAGTACGGTAACACATATTAATTATTTTAATTTAAATTTACAAAACAGAATTAAAGTGAGCATAGATTTATAAACATTTAAATCTGTAAACTAAATAATCTATAATGTTAGGAAGTGAATCATGACATGAATTCTTGATTAATGAAGTGTTATCGTGTTGATTAGAAAGTTATCATTATCTATAAATGATAATAGGTCTCAATGGTAACAGTAACAAGTATGACTAGTCAATAAGTAAGTTTGATGTCTCATTTGATAAAATTTTGACTATCCACAAAATAAATAACTTAACACAAACAAAATAACATTTAAGAAAGTTAAATGTTATTTTATAAATACTTCAAATCGTTATAAGATTTTTTTTAATCATTTTTCGTTTTCAATTATCACATTTTTGGTTATATCACACAAAAATATTCTATGATTTTACAATCATAGATCATTAAGCTCTCAAAAATAATAAATAAAAAAAACTATTTTAATCGTCGACTCCATTTAGACTAGAGATTCTCCTTCTTTTGTCACATGATGGCCTGGATTTTGTTGAATTCTACGAAGATAAAGGACGACATACCTTAAAGAAAAAAATATTACAATTAATTTTAACGTACTAATCGATATCATAATACTAAAAATTCGAAAATAATTCTGACTATGACGATTTCATGACTAAAATGCTGCACTAATTTCTATAAATATTTACGTAGCAATAGTTTGGTTCTTGAGAAAGGATATTCACTATTCTTCATAGCGATAACATTTGTTCTGTCATTTCGAATGGGTTTTATCCGTAATCACGGTTGGTATAAATCGTTTGAAACCTTTTAAATAATTTTATCGCAAAAGTCTAAAAACAGATACTCACAATTGTTCATAGATCCAGTTTAAAATGGTGATACATCCTACAAGCAACATCAAGGCGAACAGAAATGATTTCAATTGGAACACACTTGACACTTGGTCATATCGGACAATGACATCAGGAACATCTTTGCTGGGCACGTTTTCTGTTACGTAATCGCTTTTTGTAACCGTAGTTGCAGGGTCTGGAAGTGAAGATGTTAAGTCTAACTCCGAATTTGGAAAAGTTTCTGTCCAACTGGTCATAGATGTTGAATATACTGCCGGAACGCCTTTAGAAGAGTCTTTTAAGACAGATTCGTCATCAAACTTTATAATTTTCGACACTATTTCAGGATTAGTTTCTGAAATAACGAAATTTGAGTCAATTCTAGTAACTGCATCTGCCATTAATGTTGTTGTTTCATCCTCACAAGTAGATGAATCCATTACGGCAAATGTGTTTTCAAGTTCGGGCATATTAATAGATATTTGTTGTGTTCCAGCTCCTTTAGGAGTGTCTTTTAAGCTAGGTTCTTCATCAGATATACCACTTTTAGTAGATGTAAACTCTGTTTCAGGAGATGCTGATTCTGTCACAGCTGTTATTGGTTCTGTAAATTTTGATTGAGACGTCTCTGTTATTTTAGGACTTGAGCTTGCTATATCTGAATTTAAAGCTGTTACGTCAGGAGTTCGCATTGTGTCAACAGGATTTGATTCTGTTACTAGAAGTCGAGATCCTTTTCCTGACGTCTTTACATTAGAACTTAGTTCATTTATAATATCAGGTCTAGAAAGAGGTACCACTTCTAGATTGGTATCAGACTCAACTGTCTCCACTTTGTCTTCCCTAACTTTTGTTGTCGGCTTAAATATCTGTGTGCTATTTGTAACATCAATATCATCGTAGTCACTCGTTCGGAATCTAAACAAACAGAATGTTTTATTTATTAATTTAAATTCAACTTATAGAAATAAGATCTTTGGATAATCCTTTTAGGAATATCTAAACACCAGATCACTTGGATTCGTGTCTGATCTTTAAGGGCTCATTTAATAAGTTAAAAAAAAATTAAAGTTTTTATTATTACTACGAACTAAAAGGTTTACAAAAATTGAAAAACGATTTTTTTATTGTTTATCATCAAAGCTTGTTAACTGAAGTAATCGCTCACATCAGTTTATCATTTTGGTACATTGGTACATATGGTAAACATTTTGGTATGAAAAAATGAATCGAGTTGCATAAAAATATTATAGTATAGTAGTGAAGTTCTTAAGGCCACCTTCCGGCTCGAGCAAGAAACCCTAGTAACTATATATGATCAAATTACTCGTCAACACGTATCAAATGGGCCCAAGCTAGATGGGGTTGTATAGTTTAATTGCAAAGTTCATAGGAACTTATCTTGGGTTATGTTGCCGAAGTTGAAAAGTGGTCATAGAGCTACCTTCAAGTATCAGAACCTGAATGAATCTTTGATATAAGATCAAAGTACTCGTTAAAACTAATTAAACGAGTCCAAGCTCGGTGGCATTACGAAGGTTACTGGCAAAACTCCTATGGCCATTATATATTTGTTCCAAAATCAAAGACGTCATTTTAAAATCCATATAGCCACTTCAATAAACCACAAAAAAGATAACATTTATAAAACAAACTGCAAAGGCCTATCTATGACTCATGTTAATTTAACGCGATTTAATGTACCTACATTCTTTCAGTACGTATAACATGCCTATTGATTTATGATGGATCGGGCCGTGTCGGCTCGTATGTTAATAGACTGGCCCGGAAAAGATAGATTTCTTTTTTTATATTGAAGCCTAAGAAAATGACTCTACTCTGCCTGCTGGAAAGCATGAGTAGATTCCAGGAGTAGGGGTCATCGTGATGGTAAGCAATGCGCCATGGTGACCTATACCATGGCGGCCTGGTCGGAAGTTTCTGAACCGTTTTCCCGGCCTCTGGAAGCTTGGAGAATGATGCAGAATGATTAGGCCTCTGGTCTTACATTTACCAACCAAATACGCCAGCAAGAATGCTGTCCTTATTAGGATGGTCTTCTGCGTGAGGGTAGTACTGCCCCCATTGAGCCGAGCCGGCCCATTCGAAATTCTAATTTAAAACAATGTAATATAAACTGTATGATACATAAATGTACATCATATTTCAGGTCCGTGACCCGTCTAGGTTCAGAAAGTCTAAAATAAATCTTCCCTAAAACCTATGATAAAAGAGGTTCTCTTTAAAAGTTAAATTAAAAACTTACTCTTTATAGGATTTGCATCTTCCATAATATCTGAATCTTCTTTTAGGACATCCGTTTCCAACAATTGTTTCTCGTGGTTTTCTCTTCAATTTTAACAAATCAAATTTATCATCACTATAAGATGCAGTATTTCTATCATTTGATATTTCTGAAACCCCAGTTGTGACAAAGAATACGGTGATCCCAAACACTGTAAACAACATTTTTAATTGAACTGGCATTTTTAAAAAATAAATATCAATAGCGTTTAATAACCTATTAAATTTAATATCACAGTGATAAAATTTGATTTCTATCAAATGTGTGCACGTGCCAATACGCCCGGCCCGTCTGACTATCCGCGTGGCTCTGTGGGAATGAAATGATAAGGAATCTGTTCGTGTGCTGGTGATACTACACGGTAAGGAACATGTATTAGTTATTTTTCGCGTTAATGCCACCAATTGGTGGTAAATCGTATCGTGCTAATAGCTATGTTATCATGGTTGTTTAGATAGTTATGTGTTTGTTGCCATTATTATTACGCAGATATGCAGATAACCTATAAAAATATGATTCATATATTTAAAATAAGTGTTTTACTTTATTTAAGGATATAGGTTTACTAGAAATTATAAATATGATGACCACTATAACAATCTATAAGATTTTTTTCAATAAATAAAGGAAAACCGCAGATTCTGATTTAATGAACGGTTATAAGATTTGTAACATTTATAAAGTGAATCATTCTGTTTCAACTCTTTTGTGTCAGTCAAGTATTATGTGTATCGACTTTAGTACAGATTTAGCTCAGTTCTTTTAACCTAATGTATTTGAAGTAATTACTTTTCTGATCAATCAACAAACCGTAACGTCCGACTGCTGGGTTCTGGTTTCCTCTCAGGAAGGGGTAAAGTCATACGTTACCCGAGTGCGGGTTGGGGACTGGCAAGACACGTCGCATCTAAGTCATCTTGCCGTTGGATATTTTTAATCTGCCCTTTTATGATATTACCAATCAAAAATATTGTGACGCTTAGGTTGCAGGGGTCCATTAACATTGGTAGAAATTAAAAATGTCCTTGAACTGCAACTGTAATTTAAAGCCTTATTAATACTTTATCTGAGTGTTACAAGTTCAGCTTTATAATGATAAAGAATAGTTGACTTGTGATATCACATATTTATGATATCAGCTGCCTGCGAACATGTTATTACTGTGTATTACGTTCAATAGTTATCAATTTTGTCTTACTCCAGCTGTGATGCGTTTGACGTATACGATTAAAAGTCAATGACATTCTGACGCAGCTTATCGAAGTAGTGGCAAATATTAATTTATATAAACATATGTTTTAGATATGAATAGTGATGTAATCTGTGTAGTGTATCTTTCAGTCGATTACTTACGTGACCTATGTGCCAGTTCCCCATATGATATCTACTTATAAACCACACAAAGGTGACTCCATAAGATCACCCTGAGCATTAAGTCCGCCGCTGTACAAACCTCCATAAAGTTATAGCAGCTGCTGTAACAGCCGATGTCATGTATTATGTGTATGACTTTACTGTTCGCAGTCATTGAGATGTTGACGAGTGTGACGTCACAGTGACGGCGGTGCACTACGCAACTATCTTTACTAATATATGAAGCTGATGAGTTGCACCGTCAGCGTTACGTCACAGCGTGAGGTCGTACGCCTAATAAGTATAGCTATATACTCATATTGCTATAGTTATTAAATACACACGACACATCACCCGTGTGGAAATCCCCGCGGACCGTCACCCCACCTGGGGTTTACGGCGGGGTGGTGTGTCGGACTCGAACCAACTTTACCAATAACGATTGCCATAGATGTTCATGCCAACTGGGACCGACGGCTTTAAGTGCTCTCCGAGACACGGGCGTGAATCACCGCCAAACCTCCAAACTCCGGGACTTTTATAACTGACGGTGACGCTGACGGTACAACTCTTCAACTTCATATATTAGTAAAGATAGTCGCGTTGTTCACCGCCGTCACTGTGACGTCACACTCGTCAACATCTCAATGACTCATCATCATCAACAGCCTTTAACAGTCCACTGCTGGATATAGGCCTCTCCTTGAATAGGAGGTATTGGCCTACTATACCACGCTGGCCAGATGGGTTGGTATAGGGTTGGTTTCAAGTTTTCCTTCTCTTGCATTGATGTTGTCTTGCGTAGTTTATCCCTTAGTCGCCTTTTACGACACCCGCGTGGGATGAATAGGGGTGGTGACACACTTAAATAGGGGTGTATTCTTAATCCGTCACCACAAATCAAATCAATGACTGTGAACAGTAAAGTCATACACCTAAGATATGACATCGACTAAAACCACACGGTGTGACCTCTCTGCGCCTGTCTTTAGGGAGGGGTCCATGGAACTGTTTTCTCCTTCTGGGCCCCTCCTGGCGCCTGCCCGCACTGTTGCGGGCACCGACTCGGTTCATACTCTCCATTTGGGTCCGGTCACACGCGGACGTCGCGCCCTTGCGGCTGGCCACTACAGCGGATGGACGGGAATCCCCTCCCGCCCTCCCGCGGCCACACTCAGGGCGGCATGAGGCGCAGGTCTGCGCGCCTCCGCCGCCCGGTTCGCCTGCGGCGGATCGGGTCCGAGTGGAGGTCGTGCTCCTGAAGGTTGCGACCGCGATAAAACAACTGTCGCTACCGGCCATCGATCTTATGACGATGTTTTGCGAAAACTGTTGCGTTTCGCCTGTAGTTATGTATTTCTTAGAGATATATTTAACAGAATAATGTTGGGGTAGAAGAGTTCTAGAGTTGAGACCGCGACTCGGAAAACGTAGTGTAGGACGCCCACAGGCCAGGTGGAGTGATGATGTAAATGATTGCTTATATGTTGCTACTGACATAATCATACTACAATTCCTTTATTGCTAAACTCAATCAATTTAACAATAGTAGATTAATAGAGACGGGACGTAGAAGTTGCTGTAATTTAATTTATTACCCTTTTATTGCTTGGAGCTCACCGTTGTAGTGTTCAAAGTATTATGAACTTGGACAAATATCATAAATATACATAAGTATAGGCCATAAATAATTACCGGGCAGTGTTTTAGTTTAAAGTTTAAATAAAATATGAAATGTACTTATAATATGTGTTATTCAAATCCTTAGACATAATTTAGTCATAAAAACATCGTTGAAGCTAATGTTATCCATACCAATATATGAGTATGGGTGTTAACTAAATTATTATTATTATTTTAATATTTTGAACATCTGACACATAACATCATCTATTTCCGAACTAAGCAGAGCTTTTACTAAACGTACTAGACAACTGTAATAAATACATTATATATACCTTTTTAAAATGCATGCATATTATATATACCCCAAACTTCGAAACAAATATTTACAGACAATACAATCATTTGGTCTGACCCGGGAAACGAACCTGAGACCTCTTGATCAGCAGCCGCATACGCTAACCACCAGATCAACAAGGCAGTCAATTATTAAAACAACTATTCACTGCAATTCTAAAATTGCATTATATGAATACATAAATATATAACTAATTCCTTTGTGAATCGGCGATTTCATTCTTCCGTTTCGATCCGTTCCCTTAAAACCGTCAACATCTAAGTGAAATCAAATTTAGTCCCATAAAGCCATTTACACGTACCATAAAAAAACCAAAACTGTATTTCATTAATTACACATATCATATATGAAATAGTGATTCATCTGAAATATAATGTCAGAGTATTAAAATGTTGCATCATATTGTTTAACATGTTACAACATGTTTCAAACATAACATGCTATATTGAACTTATTTTAATTTAAAATGTGATATATAAAAATAATGAGGACGTTGATTTTTTTGGTTTGTTTGATTTGATTGAAGTTTATCTTATCATCATCATTTCACATCACTGCACACCAACCTTTCGCAGCATAATTTGGCTTTCTTTAGGTAAATTACTAGCGCCATCTAGCGCATAGTAGCGAACCACTTCTATGAAATTTTTTGATAGAACATTTTTTTGTATTTTTTTATTCTGTTATAATAACAGAATAAAAAATATATAAAAATGTCTATGAAACTTGGCTTGTTGGACATGGAAATGCATTAAATTAGGGGTGACGATTCAATCGCAATCAAGATAAATTTGAAAATTGACGTCAAAAGTAGTAGAGCCACGCCGGCGCCGCTCGGTTTTAGCACGAGCAGGCATGTTCTCCTCGCAGGAACGAGAGACACAATCCGCCATGACACATTATTATACAGTCGCGCGCGCACACCCCTTTTATATACCTACGCATCTTGCGCACATAGCAACATTGTTTTCATTTCATCACTAACAGGGACACAACACATCGAAACATTAATATTTTATATTGCATCGTAAATATTATTTATACTTCTTGTGGTAAGTATGTGAGGAACTAACTTCCGATGAGTGGCCATCTTCTGGCTAAACGTACAATGACTCAAACATTAAGCATTTGAGTAATAAGACGTTTACTTTTACTTTGCAGTTTACGAATTGTTAATATTATTATTTATCATTTATTGTAGACCGAGATCCATATTTTATCTAGATTAATACGTGAAACAAAAGCTTTGTACCCCTTTTTACGAAATTGTGTGGACGGAGGAGTATGAAATTTTACACACTTATTATGTCAAGGAGGAGTGCAATTAAGCTATAATTTTAATGGTCCAAGAGCCCAGAGCCCCCAGACTTAGTCATTTCTGCAAAGCTGAAATTTTCAGGATTTTTAGTACAATGTCTTGTACCCATTAGCTTGAAAGCGGGGCCGCTTCTCAGGTAGCGGTAGATAAAAACCTTACTTACCTACGTTAAAGTTACAAAGCTAATATTTACATATTTTTTAATAATATTATTTAAAATTCATCACTGCCAAACACTTTCCGTGGGCCATTACTTCTGCCAGACGTCTTGAAAGTTGTGAAAAAATTAGGTAAACTACGTTATAGTAGCAAACCTAAATTTTATATATATTATCTAAGCCTCTAAGGTACTATTTTAAGACCCTTTGTATGCGGCCAGACCAATCCGAAGGGCCAATCATCCCCCCAGACACCTTTAAATATTTGGAGTAATTAGAAAGCTGAGGAAAATCATCTTTGGTATTATTTCAAGAATAGAATTGTAAAATATTAAATATTATTTTACACGCTTTTTATTAGCTTCACCTGTATGATTGTTTGTTTTTAACCAAGTGCTTTGGGTGCAATTTTGACCCATTTTAAACGGCCAGATTTCGTTCAAACTTTGTAGATTTATCGAGGACCGATGACAATACGCTAATATGAAAAAAAAAGAAAAACAAAAGAAAAAAAATCTTTAACAAATTAGTATTTTTTCTAAAAGAATAGTTTTAAAAAACTAAACAAACGCTTTTAACCTAAAAAGTAGAAAATAATTTTAATGTAACAAAACGTGGGGTGCTTTCTGACAATATTTTTAATAACGTTCGTGTAGAGGAGGTACCCCAAATAAAAATCATTTTATAATTTTATTATAGTACTTTGCCGACATGATAAAAACACACATTCATGCAAAATTTCATCTTTCTAGCACTAACCGTTTCGACGGTAAGCCGAAGACGGATATTATTTCTATATTCTCTTTTTTCATTGGTTAATGTCGCTCAGTCAATCAGTTAGTCAGCTAATGTTATTCAGTTAAACATAGAAAACACCCAGACTCAAAAACAAATATTTTCGTATCACACAAACATTTGGTCCGACCCGGGAATCGAACCCGAGACCTCTATCAATAGCCGCATAATAGAGATCTTGATCAATAGCCGCATACACTATATACAATACTATGTACAACAATAAGGCGATACTTATAATAGCTCACACCAATCTATTTTTAAAAAGTTTAAAAGGATCGAGAATATCATTTATTATGTTATACAGGTTATATTTTTTTTAATTAACCTTGATCGTTTATTTTGATCAATAACTGTAATATTTAATTCTTGTAAAATTACTAATAATGAACTAACAGCTAAATTTTTAGTTAAGCGATCGTCTAAAACACAGGTTTATCCTAACTCAGACAAACAGCTATTTAAGTATATGATTTATATTTAAAAATGTACCTATGTACACATGTACTATAATTTATTAGCATTTCGTTAATTTTTCTAACTTAGTCTAATATATTTACTTTAAGAACTAATTTTGAATCAAATGTTTAATTTTAGACTATTCAATGAAAAAAAAACATTATTAAAAAAAAATTGTACGATAGTCATCCATCTATAAATTGAACTGG
This sequence comes from Phragmatobia fuliginosa, assembly GCA_932526445.1. Classification (NCBI taxonomy): domain Eukaryota; kingdom Metazoa; phylum Arthropoda; class Insecta; order Lepidoptera; family Erebidae; genus Phragmatobia; species Phragmatobia fuliginosa. The sequence goes on from OW052067.1 coordinate 18,356,116, forward strand.
GATGGTTTTGCTTAACTTTACAAAGTGTTACTCAGTTACCACTCATATACCCGAAAGCCCCCTTTTCTAGTCTATGAAATATAAATTACTATTTACGTGTTCCATAATAAAAAAGAAAACAGAAACATGAAATGACGCAATATACCTAATTATTTAAACGCTTCTAAATGTTATTTACATTTCAAACGAAAATGTGATTAGGTTCAACGGCAATACAGGTTTTTTTTTAAATATTATCTCATATCTCATACAATTTATAAAATTAAACTTATATTTTGGTAAAACAGAAGCATTACATTATTTAAGAGTGCATTACTTATACCTATTGCAAAATCAGTCACCACGAGTATTTTCAATTCATTTGCCTTAATGGAAAATTCTAACAAAATTAAAAATAATCCAAGGAAAGTAAATATATTGTTGGAAATGTGACACTGATAAAACGTAACATTACGTTCGTTCATGTGTATTGTCAAGCAACAATAAATTTGCGCAATATTTTGAATAAAAACGATGAAACAAAAAGTATTGATCATAGTCTTGCAAAAGCTGCCACGAGCGAAACATCTTTTAACAAGTTTTTTTTCTTAATATATCTATTGACTGATATTGATTGATGATTTAGACGGTGCTCAAACTGAATTTTATTTTATTAGTTTAAAGTGCTTTGGGGACCTGTTTCATTTATACGAAGAAATTGCAATTTTTTGCTTGAAAATGTAAGTATCAATTTTGATAGTTTCATTTTGTTATTTACCCAACATAAAGAATTGAAAAAGATTTAGAACCAAACATTTGTAAATGTTTATATATATATAATTAATGTAATCATTAAAAAAAACAAAATTGTTATATTTCCTTTTTTGTTCTACAGAAATAAGTGATTTAGGAAAAGGAGACACAAGAAACAAGAGAGGAGAAGACTGAATATCTGCCATCCTACACTGCTGACTACACCAAAACAAGCTCCAACGCTGTTTCCTGATAACGTCAAACACTCGATGGGAGTAACATCTACTATATTGTTACTGTTATATTTGTTGTTCTAACTTTCAAAAGTTTAACAACATGTGTTCCTTGGACATAGCCTTATATTAGTAAGGGTGCACAGAAGACTCAGTAGTGTTATCAGTAGAAATAGCTTTTATTATTATCATTTATCAGATGTTGTTTTTTGTTCATGACGAATCTGTACAGCCGACAGGGAAGACTTCTTCTTGAGTATTTGTACCTATTTCATGTTGAGCTTTCACACTTTAAGTGGCCGTCTATCTTCTGCAATCGCTTCTACTAGTCGATGGGTTAGAGGTCTATCTTTGGGGTTATAGGAGTTATTTATTAGTAAGACGACATTATTTTTACTTAGCTCTATATGACAAATATTTTACTTGTGAATGACCACAATTAGTTTAAATTATTGTTCACTAGTAAAATCAAGTATGCCGAAGCTTAGGCGTCCATCTAGTCGAAAAGAATTGGAGATGGCTTTAGAAGTGCGAGTCCGTAAAGTGTTTATTTACCACCAGGCAAGTACCTTGGGGTGATCAGAACATGAACTATGTTCGTAACAGTGGAATCAATGAATAATTAGAACGTAGGGTGTACTGTTATCATAACTGATTGGTGTAGTTGGTGTAGGATGGTTGTCTTCTTAAACAACATGAAGTGAATACATTCACTTGTGATGAAAGCCGTCCCTGTTGGAGGTAGGGTGAGTTGTGAACCCATCACAACGTCAGTAGAGAACTTCAATTTAAAGTAAAATTTAAAGACAGATGTTATTTTGTATAGCTGTACAGACTGAATTAACTTATAGTATATTAATGGATAATATTATTGTCTACATATTTTAAATGTAACGTTATGTAATCTGTAAATTATACGTAGTTAATGTAAATATAGATGATATGTTTAATTGTATCGGTATATAAGTAATGGATATAGCAACCATGTTTGTATAAACGTAAATAAAGAGTAATTTACATTAAACTTCTAATTTTATTATGATGAATAATATATAATGATGTTTTGAAAATACTTTGATGTTAAACCTTAGGGTATGTTGATGTAGGTACCATTATTCATCTTCATATCATATTTTTCTGATAAATATTTATAAAATAGTTTAAAAACTACAACGAATCAAGTGTCAGAATTAATTATAGATAAACCATTTGAAACCAACTTGAAATATAAATTTACTTTATATTATACTTTCTTTTTAAATTTAGTTTACATGTTCTTTAAAAATGTGTTGAAATAATAACACACGCTAATTGAAATATAATTATTTAAGTAGGTAAAAACGATACACCTAATCTAACCAGAGTTAAGTTTGTTGCCAAGACCTCGGGAAGGAAGGTACCGAGAGCACCAACAGTCGTCATAGGCAGCTACACCATTAAGTGCAAAGGGTCATGTTCTCCACACTCATTGGGTTTATCCTTTAGGGAAGTAAGTGCGAAACACGTTGGGTAACGATAATGTTTACACTACAGTATTATTTCTCTGTTCGTTACATGGGTTCTAGTAAAAATTGTATAGTATATTTTCTAAACTAGTTCCTATACGTCGACCGTTTATCTGAGTCCTCGCCTGCGTGGTAACAGGGGCGCGGGGTTATGACGACAAAGGGGACTGAGACAGGTGCGGGCGGACATCTATGTGTATCTCACTAAGCGCCCCCGCCGCCCGCACCTGTCTTAGTCCCCTTTGTCGTCATACCCCCGCGCCCCTGTTACCACGCAGGCGAGGACTCAGATAAACGGTCGGCAAATAGCTAAGGTTTGATATTCTTTCAAAACCTTTTAACATAAAAAACTATTTACTTGGAATCATAACAATCCCTCTATGCCTAATGTGCTATTGTGCTGAGTTCAATTATTTTTGGTATAATAACAAATAAAAATTTGAAATCAAACATGACAGTAGTAGTCTGGCCAGCATGACATAGTAAGTCAAAACTTTCTATAAAAAGATAAGCCTATTTCTGTTAGTAAAAATTGCTTTTCAGATGTTAGTACTGTATACACTATAAAATGTATTTAGTTAAAAACCTGTTCATTTGATTAATATCTGTCTGTAATCATACAGACACTCCAATCATATTAATTTGTATATGTGGCATGTGACTACTTATAGGCTTGTATGTAAGAAAATTGTACGTCGACAAGAAATTAATTCTAATCAAGGTTTCCTAGAGTTGCAGAGGGTCGAAAGAACATCCGACTTTCTGAGTTAGTAACCAATTTAGGTATTTGGTTTCTCTATGTTTACATAAAAGATAAATGATATTGTTGCCTGTTGTAATGGCCTGAAGGTAGTGCAGAAAGAATTACGTTTCAATGTGTTTAGAACGCACCTACCTACATCAACAAGCCAATGAATGCGGAGTACATGGCTCTCTGCACTTGATGTTTTAGCTGTCTATGAAGGCCAAGGTCTGCCAGGGTTCCCAGTGCCTTTCTTCTTAGATAACACCCAAGTTCCATACAATGACATTAAACCTCAATTAGATAATGACATGTGGTGAAACCGTACTAATTACTTTATTATCATCAGAAAGATATATAATTATATAAATAAAGACAATAGGATTAAGTTAATTCATAATTCTCATCGATTTCAAAAAGTCTATAGTACCTAAAGCAAATCTGACGTATGTTTCAATTTTGTTTTTGTAACTGTTTAAAAAATGTGTATCCCAAAAAAAGTATGTAAAGTACATATACGTATAAAAATAATTCAGAAACAAAAACTATTTTCCAAAACTTTTTAATAAATAATTGTCACATTATAATTAGAAGTTTAATATAAACCATTAACCTTATTCACATTTAAAAACATGATAACTATGCCCACTACTTTTATATCGATATAATTAAATATAATATCTTTAATTACGGTACGTATTACTAACACTTACAGATTAGGTATATAACGTTATTGTAGACAATAAAATTATCCACTAATACACTATAAGTTAATTCAGTCTGTACAGTTATCCAAAATAACATTAGACTTTAAATTTTAGTTTAGATTGAAGCTCTCTACTGACGTTGTGTTGGGTTCACAACTCACCCTACCTCCAACAGGGACGGCTTTCATCACAAGTGAATGTATTCACTTCATGTTGTTTAAGAAGACAACCATCCTACACCAACTACACCAATCAGTCATGATAACAGTACACCCCACGTTCTAATTATTCATTGATTCCACTGTCACGAACATAGTTCACGTTCTGATCACCCCAAGGTATTTGCCTGGTGGTAAATAAACACTTTACGGACTCGCACTTCTAAAGCCATCTCCAATCCTTTTCGACTAGATGGACGCCTAAACTTCGGCATACTTGATTTTACTAGTGAACAATAATTTAAACTAATTGTGGTCATTCACAAGTAAAATATTTGTCATGTGAGCTAAGTAAGAAGAAAAATAATGTCGTCTTACTAATAATTACTCCTATAACCCCAAAGATAGACCTCTAACCCATCGACTAGTAGAAGCGATTGCAGAAGATAGACGGCCCCTTAAAGTGTGAAAGCTCAACATGAAATAGGTACAAATACTCAAGAAGAAGTCTTCCCTGTCGGCTGTACAGATTCGTCATGAACAAAAAACAACATCCAATAAATGATAATAATAAAAGCTATTTCTACTGATGACACAATTGAGTCTTCTGTGCACCCTTACTAATTTAAGGCTATGTCCAAGGAACACATGTTGTTAAACTTGTGAAAGTTAGAACAACAAATATTATAGTAGCAATATAGTAGTTTCTCCACTCGAGTGTTTGACGTTATCAGGAAACAGCGTTGGAGCTTGTTTTGGTGTAGTCGACAGTGTAGGATGGCAGATATTCAGACTTCTCCTCTCTTATTTCTTGTGTCTCCTTTTCTTAAATCACTTGCTTCTGTAAAAATGAGGAAATATAACCATTTGGTTTTTTTTACGGGTACAATTATAAATTACCAATACATATTTATTTCATTTGTTACTTCTAAATTTTTTAATAATAATTTATAATTAAATAATAAAATCAAAACTATCAAAATTGATACTTACATTTTAAGCAATAAATTGCTATTTCTTCGTATAAACTAAACAGGTCTACAGGTCACTTTAGACTATTATAATGTGATTCACTTCCTCAGTTTCAACACCGTCTATATCCCTACGATTCCCAAACTTATATTTAATAAGAAAAAAACTTGTTAATTACAAGATGTATCTCTCGTGGCAGCTTTTATTCAAATTATTGCGCAATTATTGTATTGCGCAAATTTATTGTTGCTTGACCTTTCACATGAACGAACGTAATATAACGTAACAACAGTGTCACATTTCTAACAATATACTTACTTTTCTTGGGTTATTTTTAATTTTGTTAGAATTTTCCATTAAGGCAAATGAACTGAAAATACTCGTGGTGACTGATTTTGCAATAGGGATAAGTAATGCACTCTTACATTATGTAATGCTTCTGTTTTACCAATATCTAAGTTTAATTTTATAAGTTGTATGAGATAGGTATATCTAATATTTTTAAGATTTCCTGTATTGCCATTGAACCTAATCACATTTTGGTTTGAAATGTTTTCGAAGAAAAAGAAGCGTTTCAACAAGTAGGTATGTTGCGTCATTTTATGTTTCTGTTTTGTTTTTTGTTATGGAGTACGAAAATAGTAATTTTAATTTCATAGACTAGAAAATAGGGCTTTTGATTATATAAGAAGTACCTGAGAAGCACTTTGTAAAGTTAAGCAATCCCATCACAGTCCAATTTATGGATGGGTGACCATCGGAGTAATCTTTTTCTAATAGTAATATTTTTTTCGTTGTTTAAAATTTTATATTTGATTTAAAAATAGTTTTTAAGGTATTAATTAGACTAAGTTACACTAGTGTAAAATTATGAATAGGGTATTATATTATACATGTACAACAAGATAATGGTTTATAAAATTAAAATTAATTACACAAAAATAATTAAAACAACTTCTCAATAGACAAGCTATCGGAGGTGTACTCATCCATTCATAAAAAATACAAAAAAACTATCTTGATTGTTTATTATATGACTGTAAGTCGATCTTCACTGACCATCAGCTGTAACGTGATACTAATAAATAATATAATAATAAATAAATATTTCGGACATCCTACACACAACGTCATCTAGTCCCAAACTAAGCAGAGCTTGTATTATGGGTAGGTACTAGACAACTGATATGAATACATAAATATAATTTTTCTTTTTGTAAATATTATACATAGAAAACACCCAAACTCAGATCAAATACACACCTAAAAGTAAAACAGCCCCTAAAAGTGTGAAAGTTCAGCATAAATATGTACAAGCACTTGAAAAGAAGTCTTCCCTGTCGGCTGTACAGATTCGTCATGAACAAAAAACAATATCTGACAAAATGTAATAAAATAAAGCTTTTCTTATAACAATACTACATTATAGTAAGCCTCCTAAAACAAAAGTTCCAGAAATTTCAATTCAATTCAGGTTAAATACCTCATAGTCCAAAATTTTCTGACTTCCAGAACTGCCAGACGTTACTAATTTTCTCAAAATTAATATATGTGGTATAGTCTTCGTATGAACTTTTGGTATCGGCATACCTGCTAGCTTAAACCGATGGTTAATCTACAGGTACCATAATAGTATGCTAAAGATATGTGAAAGCGCTACCCTCACAAGGTATTTTCTTAAATACTTATGCTAGATGTTTACGTATACTTTAGAGAATATTGTTAAAAATGTAATAAATACTGCCAGACCACTTCCAGTGGCGGTAACTTTTGCCAGACGCTTTATTCATAGAAAAATCCCAAAACTTTACTCGGCCGTCGGCGTAAACTAGCACTACTAACACTACTTTTGTTATATTTAAGCCTACCAAAGTAACTCTACTCTGCCTGATGATAAAATCCAGGAGTAGGGGTCTTAATGATAATTAGATTACGTCTGCCAATCCTGGGATCTTACTCTATTACAAACATATGAAACTATCAATATAATGTCAATGATATCTACAGAACGTTTATCGAACGGCTAAAGAGTCTTGTTAAGCTTAATGTAGAACCACTTTACATCACGAGGGCACACAGTCATTAAACTTAGAATAACAAATATTGCAGTAATAATAGGGGCAACGAACCCACACTCGGCTAGCGTGGGGACGTATGGCCTTAACCATCTCCTGTGAGGCAGACGTTCAAATACTTTCCCTTTGATATATCGCTTGTACCTGTAAAAAAGTATATCTAATTCTTGATCAAATTTTTAACAAGTTTTAATGTGTTATTTATTGAATATGTGACTAAATGTCTAATGTGAGATTCATTCTGACCGAGTACAGATTAGGGACTGGCAAGATACGTAGTGGCAATGTAATCTTGCCGTTAGATGTTTTTAAACGGCCGAAAGTCCTCTAACTAAGCTTCACGACTGTTATCTTATGTTAGCAAACTATCTTTAATAAATAAATTAAAATTTTAAAAGTTGGTACTTACAATATTTTCAGCAATAAGTTGCTAATTTTTCATATAAATCAAGTAGTCATACACCTTTTAAACCTCAGTCGGTATGAGAATCTATCTTGGTTCAGAGTTTTTCTTCAAAGGTAAATTTTACTGTGTCACTGTTCTATCGATTACCGACTTCAATGTGTATTCAGAAAAATATCTTGTAATTTACAAGATGTTTCTCTGTTCAAAGCTTTCTCAAGATTATGTTTAGTTTTATTCGTTTCATTGCTTTTATCTGAAAAGTTCCGTACTTATTTGGTTGAATGGACTAATCGCTTTATATATACGGCATGCCGTGTTGTACCGAATATGTAATCATTTAAACACAGATTATTTATAACTAGCTTTCGCCCGCGGCTCCGCCCGCGTGTATGTCGGTTATCGCGGTAAAAAGTAGTCTATGTCCTTTTCCAAGTTAAGTTCTATCTTCATACTAAATTTCATAAAAATCGGTTTTAGTGGTTTAGACAGGTTTAGACAGACAGAGTTACTTTCAAATTTATAATATTAGTAGGGAAGTAGGGATTTAGTTCGTATATAATATTGTAAATTAATTAAGTCATGATAAACCGCGAAATCCATTGAATTATCAATCATTAGGTACAGATTATAATTATTTACTTGATACAGACTATAATATTATTGCATTACTAACGTCGTTTGGTATTATAATACGTCGTTTTTTGGCAATACAAAACCCCCAATTATGCTATAATTTAAATTATCCTATATTTTGATTTGTTGTCTTCGTGTCATGTCATATTGAGAATACAGAGTGTCTCCAGCCATATCCATCTTATGTCGTAAGATGTCGTGTACTCGGGCCCTAAGCTTGGTGGTAGCCCCATGGAAAGGGTCTCGTGTCGTGTGTCGTGGAATGGTGTCTATTTTAATGGGGAATTATTTGGAATAATTAAGTATCATATTATGATAAGTTTTTCCGAATCATGATCATGATCCCACCGGCACCGGTACGATAACAGGACAGGAAATATTTTATATCATTCGTTAATTTTCTACCGTGATCCCACTGCTATGGGTGACAAAACAGATAACAAATAATATAAGATATGTGTCTATGTACACTTACGATAAACGACTTTTGTTTTATGCTGATATCCACCAGCGACGTGGTTTCATTTTACTTTTACTACGTCGCATGATTTGGTAATTGTTAATTAATACCACAGCCGCGGCTGCAGCGATGACACGTTCTCTTACACTTTGCATTTTGAAATGAAGTTATCAAAAGATCTTCATAGACCAACACGCACCGTTGGAAAAGCCCTGTCTGTGTGCGCCGCCAGCCGTGATCGTCGGCTGTGCGTGATGATCCGCAGAATCGCGGACTGTGGGAACCGGCCTTTAGACATACCTATAATTGACGAACTATGACGATCCTGTTGACCTACGGGTCAATGATCCTGTCTACTACACCGGAGTTGTTGAGTTGAAATCCGAGTTGAATTGTAAACCTTCTTGATTGAAATCTCATCTGAATAAGTTACTGGAACTCGAAAATAATTGTGTGATCCATAAATTTTTGTCCTGAGTCTGGGTTTCATTGTGTCTGTTTCGTCAGTGGAGGTCAAAACATGAAAAAGTGCCGCTTCTGTGGGTCCGCCTTGCGGACATGAACAGTATACACAAAAAAAAATTAAAACGTAATTTCCTCTAGGTCTATTGATAAATATAATAAAACAACTAATAATTAATATTCCAGTTAGATTTCTTTATGTAATTTCATACACTTCAATTGACTTTGAAATGCATAGCGAGTGTGGGTCACTCACCCGGAACGGGAGGGGCCCCATCTGGGGGCAATTTTATTTTGCAATTATTAAAAAAATATGATTTTGCTATCACTATATACACTATTTACACATTAAAACACTAAACACTTAATAACATAAACATAACACCATAACATCAACTAAACACTAAGTTAACTAAAATTGGCGCCAAAATACGCGGTCAAAAAGCCGTTGACGCGGCCACTTTCCGACGACGACTGTCAAAACAATTTCTACCAACGATTTTTCAAATTAAATTTGGTAGGGTTGGCCAGTTCATTCCTGTTCGATCGTGAACAAGAACCGTACAGTAGAACTGGTAGATTTCGCCGAAATAGACCTTATTTAAAGGTGTACGAATTGTCCGCACTGCGGACATGAACTAAAGACCACGTGACTTTTATTGTCCGCACTGCGTGCGTCACATGAACTGGTGAGTCTTTTAAATAAAATGAAAAATACTTTCTTTATATGCCTTTTTTAAAGTGGGAAGGAAACCCGTGAGCTGTGGTGTGTGGTCGACAAGTGCGAAATTCGACCAATTAGAATTTTAAGTGGCAACATTAAAGTTCTATTTTCAAAAACTATAACTTCTACAATCATGGGTTTCGCCAAGGCTAAGCTTCAATGTTAATTTGACAAAAGGGTATCTCTGCATGTGTGTGTCAAATACATGATAGTGTGTATGACGTTTTACTTATTGTTTTAATGTATTTTTATGCATATAAAAAAATAGCTTCCTGTACTCCTTGACACAATAAGTGTGTAAAATTTCATACGCCTCCGTCCACACAATTTTCGTAAAAAGGTTTACAAAGCTTTTGCTTCACGTATTAATATCTAGATAAAGTATGGATCTCGGTCTACAATAAATGATAAATAATAGTAATAACAATTCGTAAAGTGCAAAGTAAAAGTTAACGTCTTATAGCTCAAATGCTTAATGTTTGTTTGAGTCATTATTTAGCCAGAAGATGGCCACTCATCGGAAATTAATTCCTTACATACTTACTACAAGAAGTATAAATAATGTTTATGATGCAACATAAAATATTAATGCTTCGATGTGTTGAGTCCCTGTTAGTGATGAAATGAAAACAATGTTGCTATGTGCGCAACGCTTAGGTACATAAAAAAGGTGTGCGCGCGCGACTGTATAATAATGTGTCATGGCGGATTGTGTCTCGTCGTTCCGGCGGGTGCGACCAGGACCCCATAGCTAAGTGGCAACACTTTTTTTTTTTTTCTTTAGAAGACAACTCCCGCATTAGGAATATGAATTCCTGTGTCGCGGGGGACTTTACAAACATACATGAAACGGACACAAAGAACACCCAGACTCAGAACAACAATTTGTGAATTACACAAAGTGTTATCCCACGTGGGATTCGAACCCGCGACACTTGGCGCAGTAGAGAGCGGCGTGGCGACCGCTTAAACCACTAGGCCAACCGTGCAGTCAAAACATTTAAACATTTGACTTTTCTGTTCTATATTCCATTCTATTTCTCTATTGTTTGATTGGCTAATATTTTATTGTGATCACGTGACTGAGTGACATTGGCCAATGAAACAAGAGAATAGAGAAATTGAATTTAATAAACTCATAAAATATAAAATCATAAACGTGTTGTGTATGTGACTAGGGTGTCAGTATTGCCAACTGATACACGTTAGTGACGTGAAAAATGACTCAATCGTTACAATCATCAGTATGTGACAGCAAAAGAGGATTACCTCTTTGTATCAGTAATTATAATAGGTATTAATAATAATAATAATGACTTTATTGTATTACCAGAAGAAAATTACAGTTAGATCTTAGAACTAGCTACATTGTGTTGGTACAAGTGGCGGCCTTATCGCCCGTAGGCAATCTCTTACAGGCAACCATAGGATGGAGATTGAACATAGGAGAAAGTATAGGGTAGTGTCTGGTGAATTAAAGTAATAAACGTAGAAAAAGAAAAGTAATAACAGAAGTGAAAGAATATAATCTTATTATTATAGTAGCTTAACTAGGTATTATACTAGCTGAGTCCTACGATGTTACTCGCGGATACTGTTGTAAAGAGTAATGCCGCGGAGCGAAGTTAGTCTAAAGAAAATAGCCGAAGATACTAATTTTATCATCAGCTACGTACCAGTGAAAATCCCGTCGGTCCCACCGTTCCAGAGATTAGACGCAACGCATATTATGACAAACAGTCATTTGAATTAATTTATTTGTATTTATTAATCATTTACGCTTTATCTGCTTTCTAAAGCGCATCGATTACGATGTAGGTGTGTGAACCCCGATTCTAGCCCACGTAACTTCACCACTGAATTTCAATTTAGCCCATATGGTGAACAATTATAATCTTCCTACCCTTTATTCCTAAGTTTTTTTGAGGTCGGCTACTAGTTTAACCGGTTTTACCTGAATTTCCGTGTCTCCATAGAGCGACTGGCATCAGACCTCCACAACCCTAAGGGAGAACTAAAATTTTATTTGGGGTTGCTGCTTACATTCTTACATTCTACTCTATCAGTCATCATTTCACCGTTAAGGCCCTTAGTAGCCATATCTTCTTTCACACCATCTATCTACCTTTTGTTTAGTCTTTCTCTACGTTTTTTCAATTCTCATATCTAAAATTTTGTAACATATGTACGTTGTACATATATGTACGTTTTCCTCTGTGGCGACATACCAACATCAACTGTTGGGCAGTGGCCTGACATGCATGATCACCTCGCCTGGTTGGAGGATCTTCACTTTGTTTTGGAGAAACACGATACTCGTTCCTAAACAACTCATCCATCCATATAACATGACGTAACATTTCATTTCATCATCATCATCGTGTTTATTTAATTTTTACGTAACGTTTACAGTTGTTTTGCCACAATATCAAAAATCATAAAACTCGGCTCTTTGAAGTAACTTCAACAGATAGAGCTTAGTAATAAAAATGTAGGAATGTGAAAACTTTAAATAAACCCTTTACCAACCCGTCTGGACAGAGGGACCCCTTTCTAAGGAGATGTCTAGCTGTAAAAACTTTTAATACATAAGTAACCTAATACATGATTTCATTATTAGGCCGTGCACAATATCTAGATTCGTAGGTCGTCGACGTCTACTAAGATGAAATTCCGGACTTTAACTTAAGAAAGATACAATAATTTAAATCATTAACAAATAACAACCGATAATGTCCCACTGCTCAAGTCTCTTCAAAAGAGAGGGTTAAGGCCATACGTCCCCACGCTGGCTGAGTGCGGCAACGCACCTGTGACTCCTCTGGTGTTTCGGATGTCCATGGGCGGCGATAATCACCTACCATCAAGTGATCCGTCTGCTCGTTTGCCCCTATAATATATAAAAAAGAAAAAAACATCGTTGTGGCTGATCTTGCTGTTGGATAATTAAACCTGCCGAAGGCTACCAACTAAGTTTAAAGACTAATAATACTATGATAACAACTGGGACCGACTGCTTAGTCATTGAATCACGGAAACGCTCATGGTATCATGAAACTAACTATCGACAATCAGTACCCGTAGCTTACCCTCGGTGATTGTTTCCCATCACCGAGGGCAACTGAGTTAGGAGTGCCTCTCTAATTAGTTACAATTAATTTAAAATACTTGTACTATTTCACAATGTTTACTTTTCTAAACGTAAGTTGAAAACCTTTACGAAGGTGATTATGACTGTTTAAAATATGTAGACTTTATGCGGTTTTCTCGTTACTACACTGAGTGTTGACTGTTCAAACCCCATCGAACAACACCTTCCAAAAACCACAATTTCGAATCTGGATATTCTTAGTAGTCCCACCGTAGGCATGTTTATGGTGTCTCCAGCTACACAAAATCCATTTCTAGTATTAAACTTTTCTATTATGAAAACAAACGTAGATACTTAACAAATTAGCTGGTCATTTCGTAAAGTTGATCTGTGGTATAAATTACTAGTGTTTTTAAATGAATATGTGTAGCACGTAATGTCATCAATTTACAAATATTGTACACCTTAGAGAGAAACAGAGAGAGCTTCAATGACAAAATCAAAGTTTCTATTGAAATTTATGTTTATTTCATTACAAACAATACTTATTTCAGACTATTTAATTGAATCCTGCGCATCATTCCTCCAATGACTTGTAGTTGAGTCCCATAGAATTACGAGAGTGTTGGCTGTAGTATCTGCTGCATAGTTAACCGGTAACCGTGACTAAAATCGGCTAGGAGATTTTTTTTTAATATTCCACATTTTTCATTCCTGAATTATTTACCTGAAACAAATACACATATAATAATACACATATAAATACACAAACGGTGTTTTACATAAAGAAAAAGGGGAAATTAGTAAATGAATGCATATTTGCATATTGGATAAAATTCATATCATTTTTTGTCTATAAGTGATAGTACAAGATTAGACCCACGAAGCCCCGTCTTCGACTTTTATTGTATGTTATGTTATGCCGCGTAAACCAATCTGTTTCCCATAATAAATGTTATAGTAAATAAACCTTTCAAGATAGATATTTTTTCTTTTTTTTTACAGTTAAGCCCACAAAAATGATATGAAAATAAAGCCATGAGTAGAATCCAGGAGTAGGGACCACCACACTCACTGTGATTGTATACAGAATATCACGGTAACCCACACTATGGCGACTTAGAGATTTCTGGCACAGAATGATTGGGCCTCCGGTCTCAAACTCACCAACGAAAGACGACAGCGTGAATGCTGCCATTTTAGTTTGGTCTACTGTTTCAGAGTAGTACTCCCTCCTCCTCTCCCTCCTCTAGAGTCCGCCCATTCGTTCTGAAATAGGCGTGGCTCTACTATGCTACTACTTATAGGGGAGACTGGGGACACTTGATCCCCCTTTTGTTTTTCATCCGTAATTTCTTTGATGTGTATCCGTTAGTATCGTATAGTTGAAATTTATTTGCCTATAGTGGCTGTAAGAGCCAACGAGCCTACTCTGCCGTGGACTTTTTTTAGAACTTTTCAAGAGGAACAGTTCTTTAATAAATAAATTTCACGAATATGTAACCCTATACATATGCAGCGTATGCGATAGAAACTCTCGAAAATATATTTTTCTCGTTTTTAAAACATTTTAATTGATACTACGCACCTATTTAACACGGTTTTTTTGTTCAATCGTACCAGTATTTCCTGAGATTAGCGCGATCAAACAAACAAGGGAACAGACAAATTCAATATCAAAATATTAGTATAGACATTTATAGACATTCATAATATTTATATATTGTAAACGAATAAGTTAATCTATACAAAACAACACCTACTGTAGAATCATCCACTTACCAAAGTATTTAAATAATTTACATATGTAATAGATAACAATTTTAAATTCGATGTAACTTTTGCTTTGAAAATTTCCTTGACACAATTTTATTTTCCATTTTTTTTTATCACACCACAGAACACTCGACCTAGCCGCTTCGCTTGCCCGTAATCAATGCCAGGTTTTATCATAATTATATGAAATCAAGTATAAAATATTGCTATCTTTCCATAAACAAGTTTCAATAATATTGCAATGCAATTTCATTGCATTACATTAAATTACACATTTACTTCAATTGGATGGTGCAATAACGTGACGCAACTTTTAAAATTCAAATTCAAATTATTTTATTGTGGATCATAGGTACATAAGATTATTACAAAATATTAAGGACAGCTATGTCCTGCCACTTGGGCATACAATATTTACAAATTAAAATTAAGTTAATTAAATATAACAATCAAATGAAATGGAAAACTCAAAATCAAATTAAAAACTATACAATACATTATCTCATTATCAGTCACTTATAAATACATACGTCACCCCCCCCCTCTAAAAGTTAAACAGCTGTAATATTTTAATTATAAGTAACAATTAATTAATTAATTGGTAATTCACATTATTATAATTATAATTAATAATTATGTTATAATTACCTTTAAAGGAAAACTATAACGGATAAGATGACCTTGTTAGTTGAAGAGTTATACCTAGAGGCTTAACTTGTAAAATGCGCTTCCTTGGGAAACGTCATACAAAATTAACGCATTAATACGTGAACCTAAGAATTATCTATTGGATACGATTTTAAATCCACGTACCATTATGGGTGACTAAGGAACACTTTCCTGTGCGTGGTCTGACACGCACTTGGCCGATTTTATTTTCATTTCAATTATTTAACACCAAAACAGAAAATATGCCAGGATACAAAATTAGTTAACATTAATCACATTTATCACGTTATGATAAATGTTTTAATTCGTAATATTCTAACTGGTGATGTACACACACGGTTATCATTCACTAAAAAATTACAGACCGAAAATCATACTACAAGACGAGCACATTACCTTGTTCTAGCAAAGCCGAGAACAAATTACGGATTTTTTTTTTATTAAATACGAAGTAGCGTAAATTTATAATTCAAGATTTAAGAAAATTAAAGACACACAAACAAATAAATATTTTATTTAAAAATAGTTATTGAAATGCAAAGTGTGAATAGTCCCTAACTTTTTCTACAAGCTCTGAACTTTTCCAAATGTACCTAAGTATTTTTTACAATTATGTTTATTTCTTTTATGAAGTGATATTTAATCTTTGAGAATTATATTATTCTAACCTTATTAACTTATTATAGGTACATACATTACGTTACATAAGCTCGAAACCGTGATATCATGAAACATACTTCAGCATGTATTGCTGCGTCATCTAGAACAGATAGGTAGGTATATCTCTTTACATCCCTTAAGCAAGTTGTATTAAATAATTCTAACCTTATAAACTTCCATATGCATTTATTAGGCAGGCTGACTTTTAAATAGGTACATACATTACGTTACATAAGCTCGAAACCGTGATATCATGAAACATACTTCAGCATGTATTGCTGCGTCATCTAGAACAGATAGGTATATCTCTTTACATCCCTTATGCAAGATGTATTAAATAATTCTAACCTTATAAACTTCCATAAGCATTTAGTAGGCAGGCTGACTTTTAAATAGGTACATACATTACTTTACATAAGCTCGAAACCGTGATATCATGAAATATGTATTGCTGCGTCATCTAGAACAGTTAGGTAAGTATATCTCTTTACATCCCTTAAGCAAGATGTATTAAATAATTCTAACCTTATAAACTTTCATATGCATTTAGTAGGCAGGCAGACTTTTAAATAGGTACATACATTACTTTACATAAGTTCGAAACCGTGATATCACGAAACATGTATTGCTGCGTCATCTAGAACAGTTAGGTATATCTCTTTACATCCCTTAAGCAAGATGTAATTAATAATTCTAAACTTATAAACTTCCATAAGACAGGCTGACTTTTAAATAAGTACATACATTACGTTACATAAGTTCGCAACCGTAATATCATGAAACATACTTCAGCATGTATTGCTGCGTCATCTAGAACATACTACAGCATGTATTGCTGCGTCATCTAGAACTCTTTACGTCCCTCATGCAAGATGTATTAAACAAGGGTAATGAGTAATCTAGTGGTATAAATAAAAGGCACAGCTCTGTGTTAACATACTACAGTTTCTTATCGTCTATCCTAACAACTACTACTGAACAATTAAATCTAAGAAATCCCTTCTTTACAAAGTCAAGCGATTTTACAAAAAAATCATGAAGTTGAGCCGCTTATTAACATTTCTTTTTTTCTTCTATTGTATTCTATACAATAGCTATGTATTATCTACGCCGATGTTCGACCCATTGATGGGTCACATGGAAGTTAAAAGCTCAATCTATGGCGTACGAGATGAAGAAATCAATTTGTTACGCTTTATAGAACTGTAAGTCGAGTCATTTGGGTTTCATTTCCATCATCATCAACAGTCTTTAACAGTCTACTGTTTGACATAGGCCTCTCTTTAGAAAGGAGTTTTGGTCTACTATACCACGCTGGCCTGATGGGTTGGTTATAGGGTTTGTTTCAAGTTTTCCTTCTGCATTTTCTGTGATGTTGTTCTGCGTAGTTTGTCCCTTTGTCATCTCTTAAGACACCAACGGTCTGAACAGAATGGTGACAATTCATATTCTGTTCTTAATCAGTCACCACACGAAAAAAAAACATAATTATTTCTATCAATCAAAATTATTCTTTTATATTATTATTATTTTTAATGTAGGTGTTGGCAGAGTAGAATATTTCTATGGTATCTTCATAACGTGTTTTTAAATACTTTTTATAATTTTCAGGCTTAGAAGAATGAAGAAAACAAGTCGAAAATTGAAAAGCAAGAACACAGGATAAAACTTCGATCAAATTTGATTGCGCTTCATGTGACTGACTTTACTGCCTCGTTGGCAAGTGGTAAGCGTTTGCTACTGCTGATCAAAGAGGTCTCGGGTTCGATTCCCGGGTCGGACCAAATGTTTGTGTGATCTGCAAATATTTGTTTCGAAGTTTGGGTGTTTTCTGTGTATACTGTGTATGTATTTACAAAAAAAATGTCTAAGTAATTATATCAGTTGTCTCCGCTTAGTTTGGGACTAGATGGCGTTGTGTGGAAAATGTCCGAATTATTTATTTATTATATTATATTATTATTATGTTATTCTACTCGTCTAATCTAGAAATGTTGTAAGTTATAAGTACTACGTCTTAAAACATTTCCAAGCTAAACATAAAATTAATAAAAATAAGTTTTGTAGTATTTAACGACATGCTAAATTAGGTATGTCATACAAAACATAGACGAAGTTGGAAAATTAGATATTTTAATGGAAATTTAAGTGTAGTTAAATAAAGCAAAAGCAACAGTCCGCGATTGCTGACATTATCATCATGAATCTATCGCAGTCCTCTGGACATAGACCTCTCCCATGGCAAGACCTAGTGTCTTCGGTCCCCGGTTTTAAATTTGTCATATACAAAACTACTAGCTAATGCCCGCGGCTCCGCTTGCGCCCTAGGAGTGTGAAAAATAGATGTTGACAGATTTTCAGAAAATTCATAAAGATCGGTCAAGCCGTTTCGGAGGAGTATGGGAACGAACATTGTGACACGAGAATTTTATATTTAAGATGACGCTGTAAAGGGTTGTTTTATTTATTAGATAAGAAAAAGACATTGATCACATATTTTACTTTAAACTATTGCATAACTTTTATAGCGGGCTTTGAGCGTGGCGATCGAATCAAGACATTCCGTAACGAAAATAACCTAACACCCCGTGTTAAAAAAGGATAGAGAATATGAGTGTAACTGCAGTGCGACACGGACAAATAACGAGCGCCCGGCATGCGTCATAGATTAATCAAATAGAAGGTATATCATAGGCACAATTTTTAGGAAGAACATTTTTAAATAGGCAAAACAATTTGAAATAATTTTTATTTCAAATTGTTTTAGGTTCAATTGGTTGTCTTAGCTTATTACCCAAATGTGTAAATTTAAAATGATCAAATTTTTCTCTATTTACACTAATATTTTTAATTGGAAAAGAACACACTCTGTCTGTCTGTCACGCTTCTGTCTCTGGCCAAACCGTTGAACTGTTTGGCTTTTGGAGAGACACATGCATATAGGTACTTTTGTAGCCATAATTGAGCCAAAGCTAATAAATCGATAAATCCCCCAGATACATTTCCACGACCTTGTAGCAACATGAATGATGCTTTCATTCATGTTACTACATGTACTGAATCATCGATAAATTGCGATGATAAAAATCAATCATTAAGTATGGATTAATATTACTATTGATTCGATAGCATATTTTCTAATTACAATAATCATCACTGACATGATTTGGTTTATCTAATCGTTCCTACTTTGTTTGTGGACATTAATTCTCTTGAAAAACATCTTCAATTATGCCATTATCTATTTTTTTTTTTTACCTGAATGTTGTTACATATTAAGAATACGGAATATGGTATCACCAGCCATGTGAATCCCGTGTCATAAGAGTAGGTACAATATCATTGCAAAAGAAGGAAATGAGTCTCAATATAAAAATATTTCGGACATCTCAATGTGCTTGTAAACGGGCTATTTTTTTGTCAATTTCTTGCTGCAATATTATAGCCAAGTTGCTGATTTTATATCTCAACACAGTGCTGCAATATTGCTGTACAGCCCGGCGATATTGTCAATATATTTCATTATAGTTGCAAGTATTTAATGTCTAGCCGGCTATATTGCAACTGATTTATCCCGCTTGCTTAAAGTTGCAAATATACTGAGCTACATTTGTCATGAAAAATAGCCAACAAGATGTCATTTTTACAAGCGTCTTTACACACAACGTCATCTAGTCCCTAACTAAGCAGACCTTGTTCTATGTAGGTACAAATGATTAATTGATTGTTATACATAACTGACAAAAATAACTGATAGAAATACATAATATAAACAGACACCTCCGAAACAATATTTTTAGATCAAACCAACATTTGGTCCGACCTGGGATCCCGAGACCTCAAGCACAACAGTCGTATGTGCTCTTACAGTGCCACCGAGGCAGTCAATTAAAAATCTCAAAGGACCATAGCTACGCTGATAATCATCAAGAACGAGTCGGCTCCGGCGGTACTACAGTTTCACAGAAGACTAACCTAAAATGACAGTATTCATGCTGTCTTATTTTGTTGACGAATGCGTGGCCAGAGAGGCCCGATAATGCAGAAATCTTATAGCAAAGAATAATACTTACCTTGAAGGAGCTGTGAACCAGTGTCTCATCAAGATCAATGACCATACATTTTTTATGCATATCCTGATGTCTCACTGGTGGTAACAATGGTCGGGGTTGATGCTCCGACATGACTAGGAGCGGGGGTGCAGCTCTGCCATCAATGCTGTACGCGCCATTGCTACCGGGTGGGCCTTTGCCGCAGAAGCATCTTTAAATAGCATCACAGCGTGGGTCAACACGCTGTATGCATGCATTGTATTTACCGCATGTTGTACATACACTTGCAATGCCTACAATACAATGAATTTCGTGACGACTACTCTTGGACTCTATTCAAGAGGCAGAGGTAGAGTAGCTATAGGTGTAATGTAACTACATGGGCATAGAACACATTATTGATTACAGACCTGCTAATAAAAAAAAAATGTCAAAAAAGTTTATACATTTTATTTTTGCGCTCATGATAAATGCAGAGATAAGACTACAATTAATATTCTATAATATTAGTTGAAACGACTTCAGCTATAACAAAGGACAAAATTGTTGACAGTAAGAACAAAATAATCTCTAATTATTCTTAGTTGAGCTCGGTACATTTAGATCGTGTTATAAATATCACAGTGGGAGGGACGATGCAACACGCGAGCCAACCATGACCATTATACCATGTCTTTTCGTTCCCTTTCTATTCGTTTGCGAGAAAGAGACAGTTTTCATTCAACCATCATTGACGTTTACATCGTTTAGGACCATAAAAAATGTTAGAAAGAGACAACAAGTTTAGTTACTGTTGGATTCAAATGCTGTTGGCCGCCATTTTATCCTACGGAAGCGTTTTTAGTGCAGATTAATTGTAGCTTACACAAATATTTACTGCTAATGAATATATGTACAATGTAATAGTCACTATAATTGCTTAATGTTAAAGTACCTAATTATTTTTAAAGTAATCAATAACATGGATATGATATTATGTCCGTTTTGAATTACTCAAGTCGATTGGCAGGATTTGAAATAAAATAGCAATACTTAAATCGTCTCCCTACTAAAAGCGCCCTATCATAGGTAGCTCCTAAATGTTAAGAAAAATCTAAGCATTTAAGTATCCCCTAAAAGTTGCTGATAACGAAAATATCAGTAAGGGTAACCTGACTTTTTAAAACAGGCCTTTATATTTAGGGAACAGTGATCCTATAAAATAGCTTGTGAAGCATATTAATACAGTACTTATCTTTAGACTTTACATCCGATTATTACCTATAGTTCTATACATATAAAATATATCGAGGTATGCGAAATTGTAATTTTAAGCGAGTTATACGCGAACTTCCTTGTAAACTAAATTAATTCCTGTCGTAAAGTCTGTGTGAAGTGCAAAATAAATTTATATGATAAAAAAAGCGGCCAAGTGCGAGTCAGACTCGCCCACTAAGGGTTCCGTAGCAGCAAGTAACGTCATATAAAAGTTCTTGTAGTTCGTTGTAACTTTGATCGATGTTTTAATAATAGTGTAAGATTGATTGAATGAAAGGGAAATTGCGGTTTACGATTTATACCGTACACGTACCTATGGTTTGATGAAAAAAAAATTTTTGAGTTTCAGTTCTAAGTATTTTTTCAGTCCCAAATTTTTTTGTAAAAATATTAATGCGGTTCATAAATTACATCTACTGACCAAATTTCAACAATATAGCTCTTATACTTTTGGGAAAAAGTGGCTGTGACATACGGACGCGTTTGAAAAGTAATCCTAAGTGACATAAGTAGATATTATGTAAATAATAATAAATAAATAAATATTTCGGATATATTACACACAACGTCATCCAGTCCCAAACTAAGCAGAGCTTGTACTATGGGCACTAAATACCTAAAAATTTTTTTTTTTATAAATACATACTTAATATATATAGAAAACTTAATATATATATATATAGAAAACAACCAGACTCCGAAACAAACATTTGTGGATTGCTTAAATATTTGGTCCGAACCGGGAATCGAACCTGAGATCTCTTGATCAGCAGCCGCATACGCTAACCACTAGACCAAAGACATTTTATTATATATAATAATATAGCCTACGTCCTATTTTCAGACTAACTGAATAAACACGCAAGAATTCATTAGAATCGATCAGGCCGTTTTGAAGTAGTGTGGCAACTAACATTGCGAAGAATTTTGTAATGTTTATGAGCAATATGAAAACAATGAACTTGGGAGTGTAATAAAGAACGATTTAAGCATTTCGAACATATTTACAATTAAAAATATTCTTATCAATTTCAATTTAATCCAACAAAGATAACAAATTTTATAAAACTAAACCGGTAACTGCAGTTTTTGTGGCAATTAGCAAATGGAGAGTTCCTGAACTAATAACTAGTATTTACTAGTTCAAATTGAATAATTAGTTGTTTTATTGTTACCTAGATAACTCATTAATTAATGATAGGCTATGCATCACGTTATGGTTATAACAAATGTTGCAAAAAAAACGGGTTAAAATATTATACTATTAAATTACCTACAGTATTATACATGTATGTGTTCATTGAGTTCAACGTCATACATTACGTTTACTATATATATAGGTATTTAAATGTTGATAACAATTAATTATTATTACTAAACATAACAATATGGCGTCTCGTGCTGTTCATTCGTGTGCTATTTAAAGCTTGTTATCGCAAAAGCGTGCTGAACTTCCCGCTCTCAGCTGAGCCATTATTATGTAACTACTTATCATCGCAATTAAGCTTGCAGTTCAAGGACTAATTTATATATATGTATATTAATATAATAACATATGTTATATTGAATTTCCTTATGTAATTTTGTTTACTACTGAGATACAAAATAAGCCATTGAGAAAAGAGCATGTTATTACCGCGAGGATGCCAGCTTAGGCGGAGGTATATGGGTCGGCTCACAAAAAACTCTTAACAACCACATGATGCATCTCAAACTTCCCCTGTTCTTAGAAAGGTCGAAAGGTAGTAACCTATTTGTAACTCTTAAATTACAACTGACACTTTCCATCCGGCTACTAGTCCGCTAGTTTGCCAATTTTTTTCGTGCGGATATCCCCCCAGATGTAACCCGATGGTGGCTATGTCGAACTCGAACCGACCGATACAGCACCCCTCTTCGGACACTAGAATTCGGGGAACCAGGTGCTCCAAGGGAACCCTCGGAAGGTAAACCCTGGAACCCCGACGTACCTCGGGCCATCTATGTTGCTAGCTTGCCCCCTCCTAAGCTATAAAATGATGATTAAAAGATATTTGTGAAGGAAAAAAACGAATGAATTAAAATAGTTATACAGTTTCGATTGGAAATTATAAACGGCGTGTAATTAGATCACCAGATATCTATGCGTCATCGTGAACTCTGCGCTGACGCAACTCTCGTGATTGGTTGCTTTCTATTAGACATTTTGTTGGGCGTG
Source organism: Phragmatobia fuliginosa (assembly GCA_932526445.1). Lineage (NCBI taxonomy): Eukaryota > Metazoa > Arthropoda > Insecta > Lepidoptera > Erebidae > Phragmatobia > Phragmatobia fuliginosa. The sequence goes on from OW052067.1 coordinate 18,379,627, forward strand.
GTATTGGACCAATGGAGCCTTTGTACCTGTTCCGTATTATCTTTCTTTGTTCTTTTATTTCATAGCTCTATTATATACTTTTTTAAGCATTCAAACCGCATATATCATTCAGAAGTTATAATGAGTGTGATATTTTTCAAAATTTAAATTTGAGAAACAAGATTGAAGTGATTTATGTGTATACATACATCTATCATAACTCTCAAGTGGATTATTAAAAACAGACTTAATTGACTGTTGTAAGCAGGGAAAGTCTGCCAAAATTGTGTTATAATTAATACATTTAATTTATTTATTTGTAAATATCTATAGGTAAGTCCCCGTGCGGAGCCGGGGGAGTCGATTAGTAACTAAATAATTTTTATTTATAAATAGGTTTTTGTATTTTTATTCAAAATCATTTATATTTATCTACCTAATTTAGGATTTTATAAGTATTTTATTCCAATCTAGATCGAAAACCCCTTAATGGCATAATTTGTATTAAATGGATAATATCTATAAATGTGTTCTTAAGCTTATATTAACACGATACTATTGATACGAGTCATGCAGAGTTAAGATTAACTATCTATCATAAAAACAAACAAACAATTTTGATAGCCGATTCCACAAGAAACAACTAAACTTTGATTTTTGCATTTGTTATTGATTCCTTCATTAATGTAGCAGGTACTAGGTTTATTAAAAATACCGGCGACGCACTTAAACAGCGCTGTGCCGCTAAAGACGCCCCTGACAGACCACATAGAAACTAGAAAGTATGAGAGTTATTCGCGATTTACAACAATAACCGCGAGTAACTCAACTGGTTTAAAAATTAAAACAAATGTATTTATATTAAAATTATTTTATTAAAGTAAAATAAATATTCATCCTTGAAATGTACTGTAATCGTACAATTTAAAATACACAAATAAATAGTGAAATGGATGTGTGAGTTTCATTTTACGAAAGTTTCACCGAGTGCCGACAATTGAGAGTATTCCTTATTTACATAATGTGCTGGCTTGACTCCGGGCGTCCCCAGACGCAACCGGGACTAACGCTCGAATGATGATGAGGACTCGTAAACTACAAAATATGTATTGTTCTTATTCTTAGATAGTAAAGTTAACTTAAACTTATGAGTAGAAGAATGTTATCAGAACTTCATGAACTATCATGAATGGATATTAACAAAGATATTTAACTATGAAGATGATCAAAATATACAGATTTATCTCAAACATTAAATTTCATTTATTCTATATTAATCGGTTTACATGTTGGTAAAGTAGTTACCTAATTTTTATTTTAACTGTTAGGTAGTAAATATTATTTACTTTAAAAACTCAGTTGTATCAAATCTTACGGACATATTTATTAATGTTATTTACATAAATTTGAGCCACGGTTCTTTGTTATTTTTAAATTTTCATATAAGCTTATATTATATAGGTTTCATTGTTATATATTTTATAAAATTTAACGTTTCTAGTCATTCCACGATGATTTCTTTAAGTTATATTAATTAACTTGTTATTTTTTAATATATTACATTAAACAACCACTGTGGACTAGAGCTTAGTTTTGTATATAATATAATTACTACCACTATCACACATAGGAGAACGACCTTGAAAAGTGATTATATAAATGTATAAGAACTAAGGGACTCGACAGACGATTGTCCTACTTCCAAACTTAAATAACCTATCTAATTACAAACGGTACTGCCGCTTATAATATTTATATTGACGTACAAATTAAAACCTTTATATTACCTACACACTTTTGTCAGTGGCTACTGTTAACATAAGAGATTTTATTTATCAAATACTATATTCTTTTGTATTTACAGCGATGAAACAAAACAAAATAGATACATTTCTAAAATACATAAATTTATAATAAAATAGACGGTCTTCTGATGCCAACCGATGTCTTCTAGGCATTAATAATTCTACTCTACACTATAGTACTGTAACACATATTAATTATTTTAATTTAAATTTACAAAACAGAATTAAAGTGAGCATAGATTTATAAACATTTAAATCTGTAAACTAAATAATCTAATGTTAGGAAGTGAATCATGACATGAATTCTTGATTAATGAAGTGTTATCGTGTTGATTAGAAAGTTATCATTATCTATAAATGATAATAAGTCTCAATGGTAACAGCAACAAGTATGACTAGTCAATAAGTAAATTTGATGTCTCATTTGATAAAAATTTGATTATCAACAAAATAAATAATTTAACACAAACTTATGAAAGTTAAAATATTTTTGGAAAACTTTGATTCAGACTTCAAATCGTTACACTCATTTTTTTTTTTGTTTTTTTTTATTAGCTGCCAAAATGATTCTGCCCTGTCTGATGGAAAGCATGAACAGAATCCAGAAGTGAAGGAAGCAAATTTTATCATTTTCAATTATCACATTTTTGGTTATATCACACAAAAAAATACTTTTTGATTTTACAATCATAGATTTAAAAACTATTTTATTTGTCCATTCCCTTTAGACTAGGGATTCTCCTTCTTTTGTCATATGATGGCTTGGATTTTGTTGAGTTCTACGATGATACACGACGACATACCTTAAAGAAAACATATTACACTTAATTATAACATACTAATCGATGCCATAATACTAAAAATTCGAAAATAATTTTGTACTAATTTTACACTTTGTACTACTGCACTAATTTGTATAAATATATAGTTTGATTCTTGAGAAAGGACATTCACTATTTTTCACAGCAATACAATTTTATATATTCTGTCTTTTCGAAGGTGTTTTACCCGTGATCACGGGCGGCATAAACAGTTTAAAACCTTTTAAATAATTTTATCGCGAAAAATCTAAAAAAAGAAACTTACAATTGTTCATAGATCCAGTTTAAAATGGTGATAAATCCTACAAGCAACATCAAGGCAAACAGAAATGATTTCAATTGGAACACACTTGATACTTGATCATATTGGACAATGACATCAGGAACATCTTTTCTGGGCACGTTTTCTGTTACGTAATCGCTTTCTGTAACCGTAGTTCCAGGGACCGCAAGTGAAGATGTTGGGTCTAACTCTGAACTTGGAAATGTTTCTGTCCAACTGGTCATAGATGTTAAATATACTGCCGGAACGCCTTTAGAAGAGTCTTTTATGACAGATTCGTCATCAAACTTTATAATTTTCGACACTATTTCAGGGTTAGTTTCTGAAATAGCGAAATTTGAGTCAATTCTCGTAACTGCATCTGCCATTAATGTTGTTGTTTCATCCTCACAAGGAGATGAATCCGTTACGGCAAATGTGTTTTCAAGTTCGGGCATATTAATAGATATTTGTTGTGTTCCAGCTCCTTTAGGAGTGTCTTTTAAGCTAGGTTCTTCATCAGATATACCACTTTTAGTAGGTGTAAACTCTGTTTCAGGAGATGCTGATTCTGTCACAGCTGTTATTGGTTCTGTAAATTTTGATTGAGACGTCTCTGTTATTTTAGGACTTGAGCTTGCTATATCTGAATTTAAAGCTGTTACGTCAGGAGTTCGCATTGTGTCAACAGGATTTGATTCTGTTACTAGAAGTCGAGATCCTTTTCCTGACGTCTTTACATTAGAACTTAGTTCATTCATAATATCAGGTCTAGAAAGAGGTACCACTTCTAGATTGGTATCAGACTCAACTGTCTCCACTTTGTCTTCCCTAACTTTTGTTGTCGGCGTAAATATCTGTGTGCTATTTGTAACATCAATATCATCATAGTCACTCGTTCGGAATCTAAACAAACAGAATGTTTTATTTATTAATTTAAATTCAACTTATAGAAATAAGATCTTTGGATAATCCTTTTAGGAATATCTAAACACCAGATCACTTGGATTCGTGTCTGATCTTTAAGGGCTCATTTAATAAGTTAAAAAAAAAATAAAGTTTTTATTATTACTACGAACTAAAAGGTTTACAAAAATTGAAAAACGATTTTTTTATTGTTTATCATCAAAGCTTGTTAACTGAAGTAATCGCTCACATCAGTTTACATTGGTACTTATGGTAAACATTTTGGTATGAAAAAATGAATCGAGTTGCATAAAAATATTATAGTATAGTAGTGAAGTTCTTAAGGCCACCTTCCGGCTCGAGCAAGAAACCCTAGTAACTATATATGATCAAATTACTCGTCAACACGTATCAAATGGGCCCAAGCTAGATGGGGTTGTATAGTTTAATTGCAAAGTTCATAGGAACTTATCTTGGGTTATGTTGCCGAAGTTGAAAAGTGGTCATAGAGCTACCTTCAAGTATCAGAACCTGAATGAATCTTTGATATAAGATCAAAGTACTCGTTAAAACTAATTAAACGAGTCCAAGCTCGGTGGCATTACGAAGGTTACTGGCAAAACTCCTATGGCCATTATATATTTGTTCCAAAATCAAAGACGTCATTTTAAAATCCATATAGCCACTTCAATAAACCACAAAAAAGATAACATTTATAAAACAAACTGCAAAGGCCTATCTATGACTCATGTAAATTTAACGCGATTTAATGTACCTACATTCTTTCAGTACGTATAACATGCCTATTGATTTATGATGGATCGGGCCGTGTCGGCTCGTATGTTAATAGACTGGCCCGGAAAAGATAGATTTCTTTTTTTATATTGAAGCCTAAGAAAATGACTCTACTCTGCCTGCTGGAAAGCATGAGTAGATTCCAGGAGTAGGGGTCATCGTGATGGTAAGCAATGCGCCATGGTGACCTATACCATGGCGGCCTGGTCGGAAGTTTCTGAACCGTTTTCCCGGCCTCTGGAAGCTTGGAGAATGATGCAGAATGATTAGGCCTCTGGTCTTACATTTACCAACCAAATACGCCAGCAAGAATGCTGTCCTTATTAGGATGGTCTTCTGCGTGAGGGTAGTACTGCCCCCATTGAGCCGAGCCGGCCCATTCGAAATTCTAATTTAAAACAATGTAATATAAACTGTATGATACATAAATGTACATCATATTTCAGGTCCGTGACCCGTCTAGGTTCAGAAAGTCTAAAATAAATCTTCCCTAAAACCTATGATAAAAGAGGTTCTCTTTAAAAGTTAAATTAAAAACTTACTCTTTATAGGATTTGCATCTTCCATAATATCTGAATCTTCCTTTAGGACATCCGTTTCCAACAATTGTTTCTCGTGGTTTTCTCTTCAATTTTAACAAATCAAATTTATCATCACTATAAGTTGCAGTATTTCTATCATTTGATATTTCTGAAACCCCAGTTGTGACAAAGAATACCGTGATCCCAAAGACTGTAAACAACATTTTGAATTGAACTGGCATTTTTAAAAAATAAATATCAATAGCGTTTAATAACCTATTAAATTTAATATCACAGTGATAAAATTTGATTTCTATCAAATGTGTGCACGTGCCAATACGCCCGGCCCGTCTGACTATCCGCGTGGTTCTGTGAGAATGAAATGATAAGGAATCTGTTCATGTGCTGGTGATACTACACGTTAAGGAACATGTATTAATTGATTTTCGCGTTAATGCCACCAATTGGTGGTAAATCGTATCGTGCTAATAGCTATGTTATCATTTTTGTTTAGATAGTTATGTGTTTGTTGCCATTATTATTACGCAGATATGCAGATAACCTATAAAAATATGATTCATATATTTAAAATAAGTGTTTTACTTTATTTAAGGATATAGGTTTACTAGAAATTATAAATATGATGACCACTATAACAATCTATAATATTTTTTTCAATAAATAAAGGAAAACCGCAGATTCTGATTTAATGAACGGTTATAAGATTTGTAACATTTATAAAGTGAATCATTCTGTTTCAACTCTTTTGTGTCAGTCAAGTATTATGTGTATCGACTTTAGTACAGATTTAGCTCAGTTCTTTTAACCTAATGTATTTGAAGTAATTACTTTTCTGATCAATCAACAAACCGTAACGTCCGACTGCTGGGTTCTGGTTTCCTCTCAGGAATTGGTAAAGTCATACGTTACCCGAGTGCGGGTTGGGGACTGGCAAGACACGTCGCATCTTAGTCATCTTGCCGTTGGATATTTTTAATCTGCCCTTTTATGATCATCAATCATCAACAACCCATAACGTCCCACTGCTGGGCTCAGGACTCCTCTCAAGAGAGGGTTAAGGCCATACGTCCCCACGCTGGCTGAGTGCGGGTTGGGGACAGGCAAGACACGTTGTGGCTACGTAATCTTGCTGTTGGATGTTTTTAAGCCGCCCCGAAGGCCTCCAACTAAGCTTCACGACTGCTATATTCTGATAACAACCGGGACCGACTGCTTAACGTGACCTCCGAATCACGGAAACGCTCATTACATATAATGCCACAAACGGTCACCCATCTAGGTCCGACCGCGCCGTCGTTGCTTACCCTTGGTGATTGTTTCCAATCACCTAAGGCCACTCGGCTATGAGCGCTTTATGATATTACCAGTCAAAAATATTGTGACGCTTAGGTTGCAGGCGTCCATTAACATTGGTAGAATATAAAAATGTCCTTGAACTGCAACTGTAATTGAGAGCCTTATTAATACTTTATCTGAGTGTTACAAGTTCAGTTTTATAATGATAAAGAGTAGTTGACTTGTGATATCACATATTTATGATATCAGCTGCTTGCGAACATGTTATTACTGTGTATTACGTTCAATAGTTATCATTTTTGTCCTACTCGAGCTGTGATGCGTTTGACGTATACGATTAAAAGTCAATGACATTCTGACGCAGCTCATCGAAGTAGTGGCAAATATTAATTTATATAAACATATGTTTTAGATATGAATGGTGATGTAATCTGTGTAGTGTATCTTTCAGTTGATTACTTACGTGATTATGTACGAGTTCTCCATATGATATCTACTTATAAACCACACAAAGGTGACTCCCTAAGATCACCCTGAGCAATAAGTCCGCCGCTGTACAAAACTTCATAAAGTTATAGCAGCTGCTGTAACAGCTGATATTATATATTAGGTGTATGACTTTACTGTCCACAGTCATTGAGATGTTGACGAGTGTGACGTCACAGTGACGGCGGTGTACAACGTAACTATCTTTACTAACATATGAGTCATATAAAAGCAAATGTAGCAATCTCCATTCATTGCAATTTTGGGCAAATTAAATAAAACACATTTTTGTTCCAATACCTATAAGTTTTTGACTAAATTATATTATAAAATTTATAAAACACTATTAAACATTTGTGATATTTTTCATAAAACACTTAGAATTTCACGTAGACAGTGGCGCTGTAAATAGGTCGGGTTGAAAAAAAAGTGGATATTGCTATGTTTGCTTCTATATGACACATTTGAAGCTGATGAGTTGTACCGTCAGCGTTACGTCACAGCGTGAGGTCGTACGCCTAATAACTATAGCTATATACGCATATTGCTCCATCTCCTCGCGGCTGGCCACTACAGCGGATGGACGGGGAACCCCTCCCGCCCATCCGCGGCCACACTCAGGCCGGCATGAGGCGTAGGTGTGCGCGCCTCCGCCGCCCGGTTCGCCGGCGGCGGATCGGGTCCGAGTGGAGGTCGTGCTCCCGGGCCTTCTCCGCCGCCTCCTGAAGGTTGCGACCGCGATAAAACAACTGTCGCTATCGGCCATCGATCTTATGACGATGTTTTGCGAAAACTGTTGCATTTCGCCTGTAGTTATGTATTTCTTAGAGATATATTTAACAGAATAATGTTGGGGTAGAAGAGTTCTGGAGTGGAGCCCGCGACTCTGCAAACGTAGTGTAGGAAGGCCACAGGCCAGGTGGAGTGACGATGGTGACTAACATAATCATAATACTATTCCTTTATTGCACTCAATCAATTTAACAATAGTAGATTATTAGCAAAGACGTAGAAGTTGCTGTAATTTAATTTAATACCCTTTTTAGTGCTTAGAACTCACCGTTTTAGTGTTCAAAGTATTAAGTACTTGGACAAATATCATAAATATACATAAGTATAGGCTATGTAATTACAGGGCAGTGTTTTAGTTTAAAGTTTAAAAAAAAATGTGAAATGTACTTATAATATGTGTTATTCAAATCCATAGACATAATTTAGTCATAAAAACATCGTTGAAGCTAATGTTATCCATACCAATATATGAGTATGGGTGTTAACTAAATTATTATTATTATTATTTTAATATTTTGAACACCTGACACACAACATCATCTAGTTCCGAACTAAGCAGAGCTTGTACTAAACGTACTAGACAACTGTAATAAATACATTTATACCTTTTTAAAATGCATACATATTATATATACCCCAAACTTCGAAACAAATATTTACAGACAATACAAACATTTGGTCTGATTCGGGAAACGAACCTGAGACCTCTCGATCAGCAGCCGCATACGCTAACCACTTTTCACTGCAATTCTAAAATTGCATGGTATGAATACATAAATAAATAACTAATTCCTTTGTAAATCGGCGATTTCATTGTTCCGTTTCGATCCGTTCCCTTAAAACCGTCAACATCTAAGTGAAATCAAATTTAGTCCCTTAAATAAGCCATTTACACGTACCATAAAAAAACAAAAACTGTATTTCATTAATTACACATAATATCATTTAAGAAATAGTGATTCATTTGAAATATAATGTCAGAGTTGCCCACTGTTGCCCTCAACCGTATAGCGCTGAATGTTCTTGCGCTCCCTTACATAAAGCACACACTATCAAGTACTTGGGTGTTATCATTGATGGTACTTTGGGATTTCATGAACACATAGACACACTAAGTGCTAGGTTACGTAAGTTGATGTTTGTGTTCAGAACGATTAGACGTGTACTAGACACTCAATGGCTAAAATCAGTTTATTTTGCTCTCGTTCAGTCGCTTCTCACTTATTGCATCACTATATGGGGTGGAGCCCCAAAATCTATTTTAATTAACCTTGAAAGAGCACAAAGAGCTATCCTGAAGGTCTCTTTTTACAAGCCATTCCGATTTCCTACGGCATTACTGTACCAAGAGACTAAAGTCTTAACGGTGCGCCAGCTGTTCATACTAAACACGCTGATAAAGCAACACTCTTTGCTAACCTTTAGCGGTACTGTCGGGAGTGACACACGTAGATTCAACCCTGTCCAACGCACTAAGTTCTCGACAAGATCCGCAAGGCGTTTTTTTTGCTACATGGGTGGCTTCCTGTACAATAGGGTCAACAAAGTTGTACCAATTTTCCATCTCACGAAGGCAATGTGTAAAAGAACATTGGTCGAGTATTTGGGAGGATTGAACTACGACGACACCGAGGCGTTACTTTCGGTAATGGCATAGGGTTTTCTAATGACACATATACACGTAAATAACTCACCCACAGGTACACAGCCTAGCACATTCACACACATTTTAACAATCATGCACACACAGACACGCATAGACAAAATAATGTATGTATGTATCTAATTAAGTTACAAGTAAATCATTAAATGTTATTATAAAACTAAATGTAAACATATCCAGGGGGAAGACCTGGTGTCCTGAAACACAAGCCTCAAGCTTATCTTAGGCACCAGTCTTCCACAATATTATAGCAGTTAAAATATATTTGAATGTAATGCACTCATTTGTAAATACTATATTGTGGTAAGAAAATAAACTATTATTATTATTATTATTATTATAGAGTATTAAAATGTTGCATCATATCGTATAACATGTTACAACATGTTTCAAACTTAACATGCTATATTGAACTTATTTTAATTGAAAATGTGTTATATAAAAAAAATGAGGACGTTGATTTTTTTGGTTTGTTTGATTTGATTGAAGTTTATCTTATCATCATCATTTCACATCACCGCACCAGGGTTGCCACCTTTTGGAAAAAAAAAATCGGGACAATACTTATTATGTGGACAGTCGGTCAAATTTCAGTCTAATTCAGATCATGATAAAAAAGCAGTCTTTTAGAAATCAATGGCGACAATGTGCTGAAGTAATAAGGTCATGAAAAAATTTTTTTTTGGGGTACGTCCCTACACCTAAAGTGGGGGTGATTTTTTTTATCGTTACGGCTATCATTAGATCGGTCATATCTAAACATTAAGAAAGTTGCTCCGACAATTTTCTGATTTCGATATCCATTTGAGAGTTATTCAACTTTAAAGGGGATTTTTATTTTATAAAACTCCTGCCAAGGTGACTTTATTATGCCTGATGGAAAGCATAAGTAAAATCCACAAGTGGGGTCGCCATACTCACTGCAAATGCAAGCAGTATGGCGAACCACATTATGGCGGCTTAGGGAGATGCTTTTTCACGCCTAGCTTAAAGGACCCGGGATCATAGTAGGAATAAAAAACATCAGCTGGCAATGAGTTCCAGTTTTTAACTGCTCGACACAAGAAGGAAGACCCGAGCCGAGTTCTGGAGCGTATGTCTTCCACTCTGAAGGGGTGACTTCCCTGGCCAGATCGTGTTATTGTGTAGAGGAAGGGAGAGGGTGGGATGAGGTGGAGGAGCTCTTCAGAACACTCTCCATGGTAAAGGCGATAGAGGACTGCCATAGAGGCGACATCTCTTCGCAACTGCAAAGGTTCCAGGAACTCGGTGGCTTCAGGACTGTCTATGATGCGAACTGCTCGCCCCTGCAACCGATCGAGAGCGACAAAATGTCATTGATATGTAGAAGGAACAGCGTGGGCAACAAGACAGAGCCCTAGGGTACACGTTACCTGCTGGAAATCAGACGCCGCGCCATCACAAAGGACTCTAATGCGGCGTTGGCGCAGGAAGGCGGCAATCCAGCTGCACAATTTAGTGGGCAGGCCGTATGCCGGAAGCTTAGAGAGAAGCGAGCGGTGCCAAACCCTATCAAAGGCCTTGGCCATGTCTAGACTGATGAACAGGTTCTCTCCATACCTATCCAAAGCCTCACCCTACAGGTGCGTGAGGTACGTGAGAAGATCACCCGTGGATCGGTTCGGTCTCAAGCCATATTGCCGATCACTTAGCAGAGAGTGATCTTCCAGGTAATGAACCAATTGCTTGTTAATTATTCGTTCAAGCACCTTGCAGAGTATGGAGGTGACAGCTATAGGACGGTAGTTGGCGGGATCTGAGCGGTCAGCTTTTTTGGGGATAGGTTGAACATTCACCTCTCTCCAGGCCTCCGTGACAATTCCTTAGGAATATGACAGGCAATACAAGCGTGTCAGTACTAGAGACAACTCTGGTGCACTGTTCTTTAGAACCACAGCTTGGATCCCGTCAGGTCCACTGGCTTTCCGGACGACGAGTGACCGAAGCTCCGCGCGTACTTCACTACGGTGGACACCAGGCAGTGGTCGGAGGAGCATAGAGGGGCGAGAACCGACACACAGTACTGCGCTGGGTGGCTCGCCAGCAACAGGTCTAGCAAGGAGGGCGCTTGACTCGATGTGTCTGGTATCCTGGTGTGCTGGAGTATCAGTTGGGTGAGGTCATGCGTAAGAGCGAATGCGTGGGCAGTTCAGTCATCCGCCCTGACGAAACGACACACTCCACTGAATACAACAAATAAAGATTTTGGTAAAAAGCTTCTCATTAGTTCCATTTGGCACCCAATAGCTGTTTCTTTTTATGTACACTGCGCGAAAGGGGAAGAAGGTTAATTAAAATTGAGCAATCGTTACATTTGTGAAAAATCGGGACAAAATCAATAGGCTGTCGGGACGCGGGACGATATCATCGAATTCGGGACTGTCCCGGGAAATTCGGGACGGGTGGCAACTCTGCACCGCACACCAACCTTTCGCAGCATAATTTGGCTTTCTTTAGATAAATTACTAGCGCCATCTAGCGTAAAGTAGCGAACCACTTCTATTATAGAATAGAAAAAAAAATGTATTTTTTTATTCTGTTATAATAACAGAATAAAAAATATATAAAAATGTTCTGTGAAACTTGAGGCTTGTTAGACATGGAAATGCATTAAATTAGGGGTGACGATTCAATCGCAATCAAGATAAATTTGAAAATCGACGCCAAAAGTAGTAGAGCCTCGCCGGCGCCGCTCGGTTTCTGCACGAACAGGTCTGCTCTCCTCGCCTTATCGAGAGACACAATCCGCCATGACACATTATTATACAGTCGCGCGCGCACACCCTTTTATATACCTACGCATCTTGCGCACATAGCAACATTGTTTTCATTCCATCACAAACAGGGACACAACACATCGAAACATAAATATTTTATATTGCATCATAAATATTATTTATACTTCTTGTGGTAAGTATGTGAGGAACTAACTTCCGATGAGTGGCCATCTTCTGGCTAAACGTACAATGACTCAAACATTAAGCATTTGAGCAATAAGATGTTTAATTTGACTTTGCAGTTTACGAATTGTTATTATTATTATTTATCATTTATTGTAGACCGAGATCCATATTTTATCTAGATATTAATACGTGAAGCAAAAGCTTTCTAACCCTTTTTACGAAAATTGTGTGGACGGAGGCGTATGAAATTTTACACACAAATTATGTCAAGGAGGAGTGCAGGAAGCTATATTTTTACATATGTATAGAAATACATCAATAATTAAAACGTCACACACACTACAATGTATTTGACACACACATTGAAGCGTAGCCTTGGCGAATGAAACCCATGATAGTAGAAGTTATAGAACTTTGAAAATAGAACCTTGATAATGTTGCCACTTATAATTCCAATTGGTAAAATTTCGACCACTTAGCGACCACTGGTTGTTCTATAAGTCTCAACTTAATGTTAGTAAAAGTGGCACAAAACACAATTATAAGTAAAATACAGATTAATTATCTACACAACATTAGGAATCTGTATATATATGTTATTGCATTCATCGTCTCAACGTTGGGCTATTCCATCTATCACATACTGAATGTAAGTATGCCTCGATAAAGGAAATAAAATCGGCGAAGTACGTGTCAGGCCACGCATAGAATAAGGTTCCTCAGTCATCTAATAGTAAGTGGATTTAAAATCGTATCCAATAGATAATTGTTATATTTACTTATTAATGCGATAATTTTGTATGTAGTTTTCCAAGGAAGCACCTCTAAAACTCCTGAACTAACTAAGTCACCTAAGCCGTTATAGTTTTCCTTTAAAGTTCATCATATGGACCACCGTCGTGAGTTTTTTCGAGAGAGCCGTTTAGTTTTTATAGAGAATAGAACACCCTGCTTTTTCAAGAAAATGCCCTTTAAAGTGGGATAACTAAACAAACGCAAACGGATACATAAATCAAAAAATCGTCTTAATGTTTTCAAAAAACTTATCAAATAATACCCCACACGATGGGGTAACTGCAAGAAAAAAAAAACATCCCCATTTTTCATGTAGGAAGTACTCCAAATAAAAATCTTTGTCGTGATTTTATTCTAGCACTTTGTCGGCATGATAAAAACATACATTCATGCAAAGTTTCATCTTTCTAGCACTAACCGTTTCGACGGTAAGCCGAGGACGGACGGACGGACATGACGAAACTATAAAGGTTCCGAGTCACGAACTTCGGAACCCTAGAAACGAGATCTAGTAGATATCTATATAAGTGATGTCGTGATTCTTTCGTACACATCTTTACAGCCCCTCCCTTCTAGCCAAGTTGTAAACATTTTTCGTTTTCCATTTTATTCTCTATTATATTTCTCTATTCTCTTCTTTCATTGGCTAATGTCACTCAGTCAATCAGTTAGTCAGCTAATGTCATTCAGTTAAACATAGAAAACACCCAGACTCAAAAACAAATATTTTCGTATCACAAACATTTGGTCCGACCCGGGAATCGAACTCGAGACCTCTTGATCAATCGCCGCATACACAATACTATGTACAACAATAAGGCAATACTAAAAGCTCCCACCAATCTATTTTTAATTGTGTGGTTTAAAAAGGTTGAAAGGATTGACATAAATATTAGAATGTAATTTATTGTTATACAGGTTATATATTTTTTTTAATTAACCTTGATCGTTTATTTTGATCAATAACTGTAATATTTAATTCTTGTAAAATTACTAATAATGAACTAACAGCTAAATTTTTAGTTAAGCGATCGTCTTAAACACAGGTTTATCCTAACTCAGACAAACAGCTATTTAAATATTTGATTTAAATTTAAAAATGTAAATAGGTTTGTATAATTTAATAGCATTTCGTAAATTTTACTAACTTAGTCTAATATATATCCTCCTAGCCATTATTCCCAATTTTATTTGGGGTCGGCTACTAGTTCAACCGGATTTACCTGAATTTCAGTTTTTCCACGGAGCGACTGGCATCGGACCTCCGCAACCCTAAGGGAGAACTGAAATTCGAAGATTGAACTAGTTGTCAGTATATTTGAGGGCACTGACTTCCCAATAACGATTGCCATAGATGTTCATGACAACCGGGACCGACGACTTTACGTGCTCTCCGAGGCACGGGCGTGAATCACCGCCAAACTTCCAAACTCCGGGCAGTTATTAGGAATTTCCTAGGAAAATCCCAAAAACACTTTTTGGCCCAACCCGGGATTTGAACCCGAGACCTCTTGATTAGCAGTCGCATACGCTAACCACTAGACCAACGAGGCAGTTAGTCTAATATATATACCAGAACTATTTGGAATCAAATGTTTAATTTTAGACTATTCAATGAATAAAACATTTTTATAAACAATAGTCCGATGGTCATCCATCCATAAATTGAACTGGGATGGTTTTGCTTAACTTTATAAAGAGTTATATAATAACGTATATAATCAACCTTAGTATACAAAAAGGAATTATATACTATAGACCTATATCTATCTTGCCATCTCTGTCTAAAGTATTCGAAATAATTATGAACAAACCGCACCTTTAGAATTATAGGGTCCTAATTTAAAAAATCATGTTTTTGACTTTACGTCAGGAAACGACCTAAAACGGCTACCTTTATCAACTTTAAATAAAACAGAGGCCGATTTTGGCGTAGGAAGCTACATAACGTATACTTCGGTCTCTTTCACTCTCCACCCCTCACCGCATTTGTTCGGTTTGAGAGTGACGCAAACAGTAATAATACATGTAGACAAATAAGTTGACAATCATATTAAACTATACTTAAATGAGTTTAATGAAATTTTATACTAAAAACCACATGTTTTGGCAAAAAAACATAATTGTACAAATCTTTATTTAACGTTTCCCAAAAAATTAATATTTTTGAAATAGGTCACTATAATTCTAAGGGTGGGAAACGTTTAACCAAATATCTGGAGGCTCACAATATACTAAGTAACAACCAATATGGATTTAGAAAAAATATTTCTACAAATGACGCAGTTCATGATCTCACTGACCATGTGGTGAGGACGTTGGATAGCGGCAAAAGATGTTTGGCAATATTTCTTGATTTGGCCAAGGCTTTTGACACGGTCTCTATCCCCAGATTGATCCTTAAGCTGGAGGCGATCGGAATCGGATAAACAGCTGCAGCTATTTCGCAGTTACCTAACCAACCGCACTCAATGTGTCAAAATTGGTGAGCACATCAGTAGTCATCTTCCTGTGGAGTTTGGTGTTCCTCAGGGTAGTATACTTGGCCCTACACTCTTTTTAGTGTATATAAACGGAGTTTGCAATCTAGATCTAGTGGATGGTAAATTGTTGGCCTTCGCAGATGACACAACGCTTGTTTTTACTACCCACTCTTGGCAACGAGTTTTTGAGGCTGCACAGATGGGATTTAACAGAGTAATTAAATGGTTATCCGACAATACTCTACAATGTCGATAAAACAAAGTATATGTTGTACAATATCAACACTCTGAAACATTTTAATGATAATTACTATTCCATTACAGTCCATAATCACGCACCAAATAAACATCTCAAGTGCAAATGTCCCACACTACAAAGAGTGGGTACTATCAAATATTTGGGCATTATTTTGGATGTACGGTTAAGTTTTGCACCACATATTGATTTTTTGACGGGAAGAATTAGGAAGTTAATATATATATTTAAACATTTGAGACACATAGCGGATCTCAATATTTAGAAAACGGTGTACTATTCTCTGTGCCAATCCCTGATAGCTTACTGTATTTCTTCCTGGGGTAGCGACTGTAAGAGTAATATGATAAAATTAGAACGGTCCCAAAGAGCTATCCTAAAGGTTTCCAGTTTTAAACCTTTCCGCTTTCCCACCAAAGAACTTTATGACCATTTCGGAGTTTTAACAGTACGACAAATGTTCATTCTGCAAGTTACTCTTAGACAACATATGTTGACAGGTAATTCTGAATATTCTTCTGTGATGTCCCGAAGTCAACCAACAGGTAGGCTTAGACTACCCTTAAACGAGACTCGATGGACGAGCTTCGGTCAACGATTCTGTTGCTTTCTCGGACGTTTTTTATATAACAATTTAAATAAGCGTTTGAACATAGTTAATAAAAATAGATACCACTGTAAAAAGGTTGTCACTGACTGGCTTCTTACACTTACCTATGATGTAACTGAGAATCTGCTTCATCCAGTTAAATAGACACTCACACACACACACACACACCCACGCGCGCACACACACACTCGAACACTCACACAGACACATACACATGCACACACACACACGCCCACACAGAGACACATGCTTTTTAATTATTTCTTATCTTGATGGATTCTGTTTCATTGAGAAGAAATTGATATAAATTAGTGCTTTATAATTTGTTATTATTTTAATTAATGTAATAGCAATTTCTATCCAATTCATTGCAGTCATTTTTATATTTATTTTGTTTTTTTTCATAATTTTAATTATTTTTGTTTTTGTAATTTGAATTGTTTTATTATTCTATTTTTTTAAATAATGGATCATATTACCTTACTGTGTCATAATAACAATTGCTGATACTTATAGCACAGGTTTTTTACCTTTTCAGGTATCAGCAGTTTATTATTTGTGATCACCGGGATATAAAAATTGTAAAATTATTATGGTAAACTTATACTTGTACTTGTGAACAATAAATACAATTGTGAAAATAAAAAAATAAATAAAGTTACTCAGTTGCCACCCATATATCCTTTTCTAGTCTATGAAATATAAATTACTATTTACGTACTCCATAACAAATAAGAAAACAGAAAAATGAAATGACGCAATATACCTAATTATTGAAACGCTTCTAAATGTTATTTACATTTCAAACGAAAATGTGATTAGGTTCAATGGCAGTACAGGAACTCTTAAAAATATTAGATATTCCTATTTCATACAATTTATAAAACAGAAGCATTACATTATTTAAGAGTGAATTACTTATACTCACCACGAGTATTTTCAGTTCATTTACCTTAATGGAAAATTCTAACAAAATTAAAAATAATACAAGAAAAGTAAATATATTGTTGGAAATGTGACACTGATAAAACGTAACATAACGTTCGTTCATGTGCATTGTCAAGCAACAATAAATTTGCGCAATACAATAATTGCGCAATATTTTGAATAAATACGATGAAATAAAAAGTATTGATCATAGTTTTGCGAAAGCTGCCAAGAGAGAAACATCTTGTAACTAACAAGTTTTTTTTCATAACATATCCAAGTTTGGGAATCGTAGAGATTTAGACGGTGCTCAAACTGATTAAGTGAGTAATTATATTTCAATAGTTTAAAGTGATTTGGGGACCTGTTTCATTTATACGAAGAAATTGCAATTTTTTGCTTGAAAATGTAAGTATCAATTTTGATAGTTTTATTTTGTTATTTACCTAACATATAGAATTGAAAAAGATTTAGAACTAAACATTTAATATATATATATATATATATATATATATATTAATAAATGTTATACATATATATATATATTATTATTGTACTCGTTCAAAAAAACATAATGGTTATATTTTCTTTTTTTTCTACAGAAACAAGTGATTTAAGAAAAGGAGACAAGAAATAAGAGAGGAGAAGTCTGAATATCTGCCATCCTACACTGCTGACTACACCAAAACAAGCTCCAACACTGTTTCCTGATAACGTCAAACACTCTATGGGAGAAACATCTACTATATTGTTACTATAAGATTTGTTGGTCTAACTTTCACAAGTTTAACAACATGTGTTCCTTGGACATAGGCTTAAATTAGTAAGGGTGCATAGAAGACTCAGTAGGGTTATCAGTAGAAATAGCTTTTATTATTATCATTTATCAGATGTTGTTTTTTGTTCATGACGAATCTGTACAGCCGACAGGGAAGACTTCTTCTTGAGTATTTGTACCTATTTCATGTTGAGCTTTCACACTTTAAGGGGCCGTCTATCTTCTGCAATCGCTTCTACTAGTCGATGGGTTAGAGGTCTATCTTTGGGGTTATAGGAGTTATTTATTAGTAAGACGACATTATTTTTACTTAGCTCTATATGACAAATATTTTACTTGTGAATGACCACAATTAGTTTAAATTATTGTTCACTAGTAAAATCAAGTATGCCGAAGCTTAGGCGTCCATCTAGTCGAAAAGAATTGGAGATGGCTTTAGAAGTGCGAGTCCGTAAAGTGTTTATTTACCACCAGGCAAGTACCTTGGGGTGATCAGAACATGAACTATGTTCGTGACAGTGGAATCAATGAATAATTAGAACGTAGGGTGTACTGTTATCATAACTGATTGGTGTAGTTGGTGTAGGATGGTTGTCTTCTTAAACAACATGAAGTGAATACATTCACTTGTGATGAAAGCCGTCCCTGTTGGAGGTAGGGTGAGTTGTGAACCCATCACAACGTCAGTAGAGAGCTTCAATTTAAAGTAAAATTTAAAGACAGATGTTATTTTGTATAGCTGTACAGACTGAATTAACTTATAGTATATTAATGGATAATATTATTGTCTACATATTTTAAATGTAACGTTATGTAATCTGTAAATTATACGTAGTTAATGTAAATATAGATGATATGTTTAATTGTATCGGTATATAAGTAATGGATATAGCAACCATGTTTGTATAAACGTAAATAAAGAGTAATTTACATTAAACTTCTAATTTTATTATGATGAATAATATATAATGATGTTTTGAAAATACTTTGATGTTAAACCTTAGGGTATGTTGATGTAGGTACCATTATTCATCTTCATATCATATTTTTCTGATAAATATTTATAAAATAGTTTAACAACTACATCGAAACAAGTGTCAGAATTGATTTTATATAAACCATTTGAAACCAACTTGAAATATAAATTTACTTTATATTATACTTTCTTTTTAAATTTAGTTTATAAGTTCTTTATATATGTGTTGAAATAATAACACACGCTAATTGAAATATAATTATATAATGTAGGTAAAAACGATACACCTAATCTAACGCGAGTTAAGTTTGTTGCGAAGAGGTCGGGAAGGAAGGTACCGAGAGCACCAACAGTCGTCATAGGCAGCTACACACTTAAGTGCAAAGGGTCATGTTCTCCACACTCATTGAGGTTATCCTTTAGGGAAGTAAGTGCGAAATACGTTGGGTAATGATAATTTTTACACTACAGTATTATTTTTCTGTAATCGTTACATGGGTTCTAATAAAAAATGTACAGTACATTTTCTAAACTGGTTACTAGCTAAGATTTGATATTCAGTTCAGAACCTTTTAACCTAAAAACTATTTACTTGGAATCATAACAATCCCTCTATGCCTAATGTGCTATTGTGCTGAATTGAATTAATTTTGGTATAATAACAAATAAAAATGTGAAATCACACATAACAGCAGTTGTCTCGCCAGTATATACAGACCTATTTCTAGCAGTAAACTATTTAAAGCTATTGATGATGTTATACGAGTATGCTGCTAATAATGTTATACATTTATAGTTTATTAGTGCCGGAGTCAAAGGTCACGTGGTAGGGTAAGCTGTGAATCCATTAGACCCTCAGTCGAGAACTTCATGTTGAGCAGAAATTTAATGACTAATGTTGTTTTAGAAAACTACACAGACTGAACTAAACGTATTGTCACTATTTTAGAAAATAGTAAATGAAGAATAATTTTAATGTTAATAGGTTGTCATTGTAAATACATATAGATAGATTTCATTGTACTGTAGCGTTAAATATAAATAAAAGCTTTTTTTTTAATTGTTGTAATGGAATAGGCGTTTGTCTTCCATCTCACCTGATGGAAAGTGTAGATGAAGACGAAGATGGTACACGCCCATCCAAAAGAAACCTGTTCACTCTACTCTTATAGGCTCCAGAGTTCAACTTATCAGGAAAAATAGACCCAGGCAGGTCGTTCCAAATTTTGGCGACTCACACCAAAAACGAGCTGTCAAACCGTTTAGTTCGACTTTTGGGTATGTCAACAACGTATGGATGAAACTTTTGCCTGCACCTAGTAGTCCGATAAAGGAATGGAGATGGCTCAATCAGTTCGAAAAGAGCTTTCGAGCACACTTAAAAGTGCATCCTACAAAAAACCGATAAGATGGTTTTATATTGAATACATTTAAAAGTATATAGTTATATCACTTACGCCAAAAAAAATTTTATTTGACGGTCTGTTTATTGCATATAATTGCTGGAACGGCTGAATCGATTTTGAATAACCTGATGCTGAAAGCTGATGACCTAAGGAATTATTTTATATTTTTAGACTAACTTCACTCCGCGACGTTACTTGCGGTTTCGTACAATAACCGCGTATAACACCTCGGGACATAGCTAGTTTAAAATATGTTTTTACTCCTTGCTAAGTCTTATCTATTTTAGTTTTGTAACAAATAAAATGTGATATAAAACATTACAGTAGTAGTCTGGCCAGCATGACATAGTAAGTCAAAACTTTCTAAAAAAGGATAAGCCTATTTCTGTCATTAAAAATTACTTTTCAAATGTTAGTACTTTAAATACTTTAAAATGTATTTAGTAAAAACCTGAGCATTTCATATTACATACAGACACTCCAATTATATTAATTTGTATATAGAAGCATTTGACATTTATCGATACTTATAGGAGGGTTCCGGTTTGTATGTAAGAAAATTGTAAGTCAACAAGAAATTAATTCTAATCAAGGTATTGCGTGTTTACCCAGGGAGCCAATTAGACGACACGTTGATTGTAATATTTATTTATGACTACATTATGACTGTAAGACTCCGTATTGACTCCATCTAATTTAACTTAAACTAAAGCTTATATACAATGTAATATGTGGACAGTTTTAGGTGGGGCGCTACTACGAAATATTATTTACTTAATTGCTTAATTGACAATATGTTATTTGTTCTTCCTTATTATTAATTTATAATATTACTATTGTTTGGCGGCACGTACGTTAACTTCAGTAAAACAATTATTTAATCACGTAGCCGTGTAAATATCTAAACTACTAATATTCTGTGGCTTCGCCATAGATATTCCCCCTCTGAAGAGAAAATATCCTTATACCTTGTAATCTCTTCCATAGTAGGAGTCAACCCTTGGCTCGTTGTATGATAACCGAGGAAATCAATCTCCGACTTGGCGAATTCGTATTTGTTTGCATTTATTGTTATGCCGTTTTTATGTAGGCGCTTTTAGATTGCGCGCGGTATGTGGAAGTCGGCTGTCTGTGCTCTTTGCGGAGCTTGCCAGTGCCAGGAGTGAGCAGTTCCAGTGAGTCGGAACTGAGTGCCGCTGGTTCCAGTGAGTCGGAACTGTATGCCGCTAGTCCCAGTGAGTCGGAACTGAAGTCCGCTGATCCCAGTGAGTCGGGCGTGCGATGCGCGGTGCTGCGGTGAAGTCCCCAGTGAGTCGGGGCTGAAGTCCGCTGATCCCAGTGAGTCGGGCGTGCGATGCGCGGTGGCGGTGAAGTCCCCAGTGAGTCGGGGCGGTTGCTGCGTAGTGGCTGGCTGCTGCGTTGACGGGAGAGAGTTGCTCTTCTTACGTGGACCGTGTGTGCAGTGTGCTGTGCCTAGCCGCTGATGAGGCCGTAGGGGTAACCAGGCTGGAGCCGTCGCGTCCTGCTTGTGGTGTCCCTGTGGAGGCCTTTGTAATGTCTTCATATTTCTCTTATAATCCCTTTATTGGTTCCTGTAGAGAAGCGTTTAAAGATCGCACTGATGCAATTTTTGTTCTCACTATTTTGGCAGGCGTTTCCAGACCTGTTTTTTTTTTTATCGATCAGTTTTTTCCGTGTATCCACTAATAATTGATAATGATCCAAAAAATCAGCTCCCAGTATTGGCATCTTGGCATCGGTAATGGTAAATGTCCATTTAAAGCTTCGGCGCAGTCCTAGGTTAAGCGTTAAAGTGCGTTCCCCGTATGTATTTATAGGGGTCCCGTTTGCGGCGAATAATTGGTATTCGCATGCTTGGCTCTCCTTATTTGTGCTATTTATGACCGAAATGTTAGCACCCGTGTCGACTAAAAATCTATAACCACTGTTTGAGTCAGTTATAGTTAGACGGTTTGTTGGGTGGATAGCACAGAGGCCCGTCGTATTCTGTGCTAATTTTAGTTTTCCGATAGCCTGTTATTTTTAATTGTATTCCATGAACAAGGCTTATTGCATCTATATGAATCCTGCTTGAACCGATTATGGAAATAACATAACCCATTATGTGAGTTTCTGTGGCGCGACCTTGACCGTGAATGTGGCGTATGTCGTGTTTGGTATTTGCTGCGTTGCATAGGTCGATTCTCGCGTATGCTGCGTAATGCATTTATTTCTATTCGCATGGCTTCAAGTTGTGACGTTATGTTTGTAACTAGGTTAATGTCAACCGCTGTCTCTTGAGTATTTCTCTTGTTAAAGGTCAAGTTCTCGTATATTTTATCGGCTAACTCGCTCTAGTTGTCTAACGACATATTGTTTGTGACTGATAATATCGCTGTTAGCGAAGCGGGGAGTTGCCTTAGCCACAGCAGGCGAATAGTGTCGTCGTTTATTTTTCCACATCCAGCTTCCTTCAGTTTTTCTCAAGAGCTGGGAGGGCTTCTGGTTTCCAAGATCCATTTCTGATAGTAGTCTGTGGAAACGTCGGTGTTCGCTCTCTTCGTAGCAGTTTATTAGACGTTCCTTGATGGTGGAGTACTTGTTTTCGCTGGGTGGGCACCCGTGTCGCCTCTTGAAGGTGTTGTTGTTGGAGCCATTTTTGGGATGTGATAATTTCGTAATGCTATTGTTCTCTAGATTCACTGCTGAACACCATATAGGGTTCCGGTCGTCCCGGTATTATATCAGCACTAGAAACCAATAGATCACGTCGGGGTCACCAATTATTGCGTGTTATCCCAGGGAGCCAATTAGACGACACGTTGATCTTAATATTTATTAATGACTACATTATGACTGTAAGACTCCGTATTGACTCCATCTAATTCAACTTAAACTAAAGCTTATATACAATGTAATATGTACAGGTTTAGGTGGGGCGCTAGGAAGAAATATTATTTACTTAATTGCTTAATTGACAATATGTTATTTGTTCTTCCTTATTTATAATATTATAATATTACTATTGTTTGGCGGCACGTACGTTAACTTCAGTAAAACAATTATTTAATCACGTAGCCGTGTAAAGATCTAAACTACTATTTTGCTGTGGCTTCGCCATACAAGGTTTACTAGATTATCAGAGGTTCGAAATAACATCCGACTTTCTGAGTTAGTAACTAGTTTGGTTTTTTTTTTGGTTTCTCTATCTATGTTTCCATAAAAGATAAATGATACTGTTGCCTGTTGTAATGGCCTGAAGGTAGTCCAGAAAGAATTACTTTCCAGTGATTTTAGAACGCACCTACCTACATCAAAAAGTCAATAAATGCGGAGTACATGACCCTCTGCATTTGTTGTTTTAGCTGTCTATAAAGGCCAAGGTCTGCCAGGGTTCCCAGTGCCTTTCTTCTTAGATAACACCCAAGTTCCATACAATGACATTAAACCTCGATTAGATGAGGACATGTGGTGAAACCGTACTAATTACTTTATCATCATCAGAAATATATTTAATTAGGTAAATTAAAAAACAAAACGATTTAAGTTACTTCAAAATTCAAATGAATTTTAAATAGTTTATAGTACCTAAAGCAAATCTGACGTATGTTTAAATTTTGTTTTTGTAACTGTTTATTAAATGTGTTTTTTTTTTAAAGTATGTAAAGTACATCCACGTATAAAAATAATTCAGAAACAAAAATGATTTTCCAAAACTTTATAATAAATAATTATCACATTATAATTAGAAGTTTAATATAAACCATTAACCTTATTCACGTTTAAAAACATGATAACTATGCCCACTACTTTTATGTCGATAGAATTAAATATAATATCTTTAATTACGGTACGTATTACTAACACTTACAGATTAGGTATATAACGTTATTGTAGACAATAAAATTATCCACTAATACACTATAAGTTAATTCAGTCTGTACAGTTATCCAAAATAACATTAGACTTTAAATTTTAGTTTAGATTGAAGCTCTCTACTGACGTTGTGTTGGGTTCACAACTCACCCTACCTCCAACAGGGACGGCTTTCATCACAAGTGAATGTATTCACTTCATATTGTTTAAGAAGACAACCATCCTACACCAACTACACCAATCAGTTATTACAACAGTACACCCCACGATCTAATTATTCATTGATTTCACTGTCAGGAACATAGTTCATATTCTGATCACCCTAAGGTATTTGCCTGGTGGTAAATAAACACTTTACGGACTCGCACTTCTAAAGCCATCTCCAATCCTTTTCGACTAGATGGACGCCTAAACTTCGGCATACTTGATTTTACTAGTGAACAATAATTTAAACTAATTGTGGTTATTCACAAGTAAAATATTTGTCATGTGAGCTAAGTAAGAAGAAAAATAATGTCGTCTTACTAATAATTACTCCTATAACCCCAAAGATAGACCTCTAACCCATGAACTAGTAGAGGTGATTGCAGAAGATAGACGGCCCCTTAAAGTGTGAAAGCTCAACATGAAATAGGTACAAATACTCAAGAAGAAGTCTTCCCTGTCGGCTGTACAGATTCGTCATGAACAAAAAACAACATCTGATCAATGATAATAATAAAAGCTATTTCTTCTGATAACACTACTAAGTCTTCTGTGCACCCTTACTAATCTAAGGCTATGTTCCAGAAACACATGTTGTTAAAATTGTGAAAGTTAGAACAACTAATATTACAGTAACAATATAGTAGATGTTACTCCCATCGGGTGTTTGACGTTATCAGGAAACAGCGTTGGAGCTTGTTTTGATGTAGTCAGCAGTGTAGGATGGCAGATATTCAGTCTTCTCCTCTCTTGTTTCCCGTGTCTCCTTTTCTTAGATCACTTGTTTCTGTAAAAAAAAGAAAATATAACCATTTTCTTTTTTCTTTTTAACGAGTATAATAATAAATTACCAATATATATATTTGTTAAATGTTTCATTCTAAATCTTTTTCAATTATTCATGTTATATAAATAATACATATATACAACCACAAGATTGTAATATGTTTAAGAAATAAATAAAGATATATTATTATTAATATAATAAAAACTATCAAAATTGATACTTACAATTTCAATCAATAAATTGCTTTTTCTCTTCGTATAAACAAAACAGGTCTTCAAGTTACTTTAAACTATTACTCGTATAATGTGATTCACTTCCTCAGTTTGAGCACCGTCTAAATCTCTACAATTCCCAAACTTGGAAATATTAAGAAAAAAAACTTGTTAATTACAAGATGTTTCTCTCGTGACAGCTTTCGCAAGACTATGATCAATACTTTTTGTTTCATCGTTTTTATTCAAAATATTGCGCAATTATTGTATTGCGCAAATTTATTATTGCTTGACAATACACATGAACGAAGGTAATGTAATGTAACAACGGTTCACATACCTAACAACATACTTACTTTTCTTGGGTTATTTTCAATTTTGTTAGAATTTTCACGGTAAGGGAAATGAACTGAAAATACTCGTGGTGACTGATTTTGCAATAGGGATAAGTAATGCACTCTTACATAATGTAATGCTTCTGTTTCACCAGAACTTAAGTTTAATTTTGTAAAATGTATGAAACAAACCTAATACTTTAAGAAGTTCCTGTATTGCCATTATACATACATACATTTTGGTTTGAAATGTAAATAATATTATGAAGCGTTCCAACAATCAGGTATATTGCGTCATTTTATGTTTTTGTTTTATTATTTATCATGGAGCACGGACATAGTAATTTATATTTTATTGACTAGAAAAGAGGGTCCACGGCTACATAGATGATATTTAAATAAAGTCAAGTTAAACTAGCTCAGTTCAATTTATGGATGGGTGAGCATCGGTGTAATTCAATGCTATATATGCGATAGGCAAGCTTTCGTATGTGTACAGGTGTATAAAATAAAATATTCTTAATTGGTTAGCAGATGGGTGAAGATGTAGGTGCACTAATGAATGATTAATCAAAAAAATGGAACATGATATGCTATGATTCTTGAGTAAACAGATTTTTCTTTTTTAGGGTACAAGTAGGGGTAAGTTCGCTACCGTTGACTGGAAACCTAGTAGTTGAAGGAGAAAATTGGGAATGCAATAGGGTACAAGTAGGGGTAAGTTCGCTACCGTTGACTGGAAACCTAGTAGTTGAAGGAGAAAATTGGAGAAAATAGTATTAAAATAAATAGTGACTAATCTAATTTCTTTCTGTACTTATCCGCTTAATAACTATATCATTTTTAGGGTTCCGAAGTTTGTGACTCGGTACCCTTATAGATCCGTCATGTCCGTCCGTCCGTCCTCGACTTACCGTCTAAACGGTAAATGCTAGGAAGATGAAACTGTGCATGAATAATGTGCTGTAATTACATCGACAAAGTGCTACAATAGAATTATGAAAAATATTTTTATTTGGGGTACCTTCCCTACACGTAAAGGGGGGATGTTTTTTTTTCTCGCGGCTACCCCATCGTGTGGGGTATCATTAGATAGGTCGTTTAAAAACAATAAAGGGTTTCTAAGACGATTTATTAGTTAAGGTATCCCTTTGCGAGGAATTCCACTTTAAAAGCTAAACTGCTGGCTCAAAAAATCTGGCAAAATTCGTGATGGTGGTTCATATAATCAACCTTAAAGGAAAACTATAACGAATTAGATGACTTTGATAGTTCAGGAGTTATAGAGGCTTTAAAATGCGCTTCCTTCTAAAACGTCATACAAAAATAACGCATTAATACGTAAACATAACGATTATCTATTGAATACGATTTTAAATCCCCGAACCATAATGGGTGACTGAGGAACCATGTACCTATTGTAATGTAGTAACGTAATTTGCTCGTGTACAGTCGAATCATCTTATGCGGAAATCTACATTACTATATCTTCTTTGAATGAAAGCCAGAAAAGCATAAATTGAAGTGAATAACCCAGTCCAGTCCAGCTCACAACCCGCACTCGGCGACCGTGGAACGTATGGTCTTAACCCTCTACTGAGAGGAGATTCGAGTCCACTAGTGGGACATTATGGGTTGTTGATGAATGAAGTGAATACAGTACATGGTAAGCTAATGTCTTTGACTGCAAATAATATTAAATTAGCATTAGCGCTACCGTTCAAAGTTGCAATACAGAAAGTTTTTAATAACTGGCTTTTAATTCATTTTTCTTTTAATGAGTAATTTTACCAACTTTGTTAAAAGTAATAAAGGGACACTTCCCTGCGTCTAAAGATAACGTCATACCAAGTGGCAGTATGACGTTCTTAGGTCCTAGAGACTGGTTGATTTCTGGATGCAAAAAACAATATTGATGATGCAAGTTGAAACATTTCTGCTAACAACGTTGAATACTTATGACGCAACATTTTATGTATTAACCAATTTAGCTGGTAGCAGAAATATGATGCAATACAAAATGTTTAATAAAAAACAGTAATTGTTAAACTAACCCTACAATAATGTATGAAGGCATAAACTCTATGTTAGAACCTATTAAAAAGCGTTTTATAATCTCTGCCTACTTTGAATAGTAATAAATATATTTCTTGAGTTCCTTTGTATTATGTTTTAACAGGCACATTTTTCATTAAGTCATATGATCCTTACTTTGATAACTCCGACACACATTGATTTAGACAGGATTAAATAAAATAATCATAATAAATTAGTGATAAAATTTAATTTTTAAAAGAGATTAAACAGAAGATTATTGCTACTATCACTCTTATCACTGATCGTAGTCGTACATATTTAAAAGAGATTAAAAAGAAAATCATTGCTACTATCACTCTTATCACTGATCGTAGTCGTACATACTGTAATAATTTCAGAAAACATATCGCCATTAGTAGACATCGGATTATATGCGCTATCAAGGTGTCCGAAGTTTGTTGGTTTCAGTTCTGGTGTTACTAACTAGCAGTTAGTGGTGTTGGGGTTGAAATCAGTAGGTGATTTTTTAACATTTCGATAGTGCATAAAATTCGATATCTAGCAATGAGGCTATAATAAAATTAAAACACTAAGGATAAAGTTTTAACACTGAATTCTCACAATAGTAGGCGTCCTGAAAAAAAAAGTTGTTGATCTACTTAGGAATATCTTCTTTACTAATGACTAGTGATTTAATAGAATTGCGAGTAATTGGATTAAAATTGAATAATTCTGTGTACGTACATATTTTAAACAATATTGAGTCACTGTCACATCCTTTAGGTAGTCAAAGATTGCGCAATATCAGGCATAGCGTCAAGTAGGTCAATAATAACAAGTCGATTCTTCTGTTGTTATCTAATATATTTAATTGAAATTTTGTATCTGAGTTACAATTATTGAGTTTTTGAAGCTATTGTATTGCAAATGTTTGAATGAACTTTGATTACAATAACGGTCAGCGATTGAAATGTCTAAAGGTTTGGTTAAAGTATAAAGTAGTATAAAGTTAAATATTGTGTTTATTGTATTGATATTTATTGAAGTGATACCGTTTCACTCATGTAATTCTGTATTTTAAGGATTTCCTACTAGTTTCAGACGTAACGGGAACCCTTTTTAATATATTCAGGAAGCTTTAAAGGACCTTTGTTGGTCCGGAATACTAATCAAGGATTCCTGGATGACTGAGGAACCGTGTCCTGTGCGTGGCCTGACACGCATTTGGCCGATTTAGACAGGTTCTTTCGTAGACAGACCTATTTACGTAATTATTACGACAGACCGATAACGTATTAACGTAATTTATTCACCCCTATTCATTCCATGGGTGTCGTAAGAGGCGACTAAAGGAACAAAATAAGCAGCTAACATCACTGCCAAGAGAAGGAAAACTTGAAACAAACCCTTTACTAACCCGTCTGGCCAGCGTGGTATAGTAGGCCAAAACCTCCTTTCAAAGGAGAGGCCTATGTCCAGCAGTGGACTGTGAAAGGCTGTTGATGATGATTGATGATGATTCGCCGAATAGTCGAATCATCTCAAGCAGAAATCTACATTACTATGTCGACTACTGCGAAACTAGTCGAGAATCTCTGGATAATTCTTTCTTTTCGAATTTCTTAAGAGAGTAATACTTTGTTACACGTGGGTTATAACAACCGAAGTGGTGGAAGGACCTGACACTCCATGAGCTGTGTCATTGACACTCTGATTCGCGTGCTACTCTGAATACATAAAAGTAATAGCTTCATTCCTATAAGACACGGCAGTCTGTTTACTAACTAAGCAGAGTCGGTAGGTACTATGGTAAAGGGACAGTAAATTAACACACGTGTATATTGCTAGATAGGTACCTACAGTAGGTGTCACGTCACATCACACTCAACTTCTAAACTTAAATCTCTCCTTAAAAATATGGTTTGTCTCGTCCATACCATGCTGGCCAGATGGGTTGGTATTGGTCTATACCTCTATAGTTATTTTTACTATACCTCTGTAACTCTATAGTTTCTTTCAAGTTTTCCTTCTTTTTGCATTGTTGGTGTCCTGTGATCCCTTAGTTGAGTCTTACGACACCCGTCGGATGAATAGGGATGGTGAAACTTTGTAAATCCCATACAGAGTATCATCAACCCCGGGCCAGATTCCGTATTGGTGTCAACCTATTAATCATCAAATGCTCATCACACAATATATATTTTGGGCGGGAATCAAACCTTTTACTTTCGGCTTAACAGTTAGGTTCACTAACCACTAGATTATCAGACCTGCTCATATTTTAAAGCTATGTATAGCGGAATATATGTTGTTGTGTCAAGAACCTTTATACTGTAATGCGCAAATGAATAGCGGGGTTCCCGGGTTTTCCAACTCATGTGACGAAATGCTTTGTGGTTTTAATAGCTTCGATCCTGACATACTAAGTTAGCGATACACCTTTTAAACTGGTGACCTGTGTGTCATACCACTTGTCTCAAAAATTCCTTGACATTAAAAATTAAATTATTCCTATTTAACTAATATTCTCTGTTGAATAAAATCTATTTACGGATTAAAAACTCATTAAATGGCTTTTCGGCATTATGTAGCCTCAACGTTGTCTTACGAGTCCCAAACCCGCAGTAGATCATCGTTGGGACGTATGGCCTTAACCCTCTTCTGAGAGGAGTCCCAAACCCAACAGTGGGACATTATAGGTTGTTGATGTTGATGTAAGATGACACACGGCTTACTTTTAAGGTAATCATTTTTAACAGGCTTTTTTAGCATCGCTCCTCATTCATTGTGAATAGAATACTTGTTAAGGAATTTTAATCCGCAATAATGGTCATGGTTTAATCCTACTAACATTATAAACGTGATAGTTTGTGAGTATGTATGTATGTATGTTTGGTGTTCTTTCACTTAAAAACTACTGAACGGATGTGGATAAAACTTTATAGTACACATTGGCTACTTTTTACTGCAATAATCGAGCCACACGCGGGCTGAGCCGCGGGCAAAAGCTAGTCTACAATAAGTGGTGGACTATGCCTTTCTTCTAGTTTCAAAGTATCTCCATGACAAATTTCATATCATGAAACCATTACGTACAGACAGACGGAGTTTGTTTCGAATTTATAACATTGTTGAAGAATTATGTCAATGGAAAAAAAAAAACAATTTCATAGTGTAATAACCAGGATTAAGCGATTCGCACGTACCACATCAAAAAATTTCTACCCATTTACATATAATCTTATAAAATTATATCAAGCTATACTAGAATAGGTAGTACTTGTGCCAATTGGTAAGTAAATGGAGAGTGTCTGAACTAAGAACTAGTTCAAATTGGTTAATTAGGTAACCCATTGACCGATGAAAGAGGTAAGTTATGCGTGATGCATAGCCTAGTTCTTTTATAACTACGACCAATAGGATACGAATATTAAAACAAAAATTACTAAAACTGGTAAATTTATTCCATGTTAGTAACCCTTTGTTATAAGTATCAGACGAGATATGACTCTACTCTGCCTGATGGAAAACATGAGATCACCATCCTTAATGCGAACGTGGTCAATGCAGTATGGTGACTTACACCATGGCAGTCTAAAAGGACCCGTGAACATATTAGTAAATGGTAGAAAAACACGTGCGCTTCTAGTGAGTTCCAGGTTTTGACTGAAATTGGCATAGAAAATTCGATACCGTATGTCCACCGCTCTAAAGCGGTGACTTTCAATTGTCCTGTAGATGAAGAGAGAAGGGGGGCCGGTTGGAAGGGTTTTTCAGATCACTCTCCATGATAAAACCCATACCTGCAAATAAAGATTGATTGATAAAGGTGACAGAGGACTGCCATAGGAGAGATGTCTCTGATGGTCTGTCGCTGAGTCGCAAGCTGGGAACGTGTAGCATTGGTTGAAATTTTGTATTTCTCATAAAATGTATTTTTATTAGTACTCATTATTTAAATTAAGACACTACACATAAATATACACCACCGGACACGGACAGACAGACGACACCGGGCGCAGGCCCTATCGTAAAACCAGCGCTGCAATCACTCTGACTGCAGCAATATGCTGAGATAGGCGCCTTTTCTGGCATAGCACAGGGCATTATACTGCTTTTGTTCTATATCTGTTAAAACCGTGTATTGCTTTGCCCAGTATATGTCAGAATAAACGTGTTTTCTTTCTTTCTTTTTTCTTTCTTTCTTTCTTTCTTTCTTTCAGAGGTTTAAGGAACTCGGATTCTTGATCAAGTAGCGTATTCCTGATTAAGTTGCCATGGAAGTATGGCCTAAACCCTCTAGTGAGAGGAGACCCGATCCTAACAGGGGTCATTTAGGGTTATTTATAATATTGTTGACGATCAATTTGAATGCCTTATTGGTCTGATGGTTAGAATATGCGGCTGTTGATCCTGAGGTCTCGGAATTGATTCCCGGGCTGGAGTAAATGTTTGTATGATCTGCAGATATATGTTTTGGAGTTTGATTTTTTACTATGTATACTATGGATATATTTACAAAAAAAGTATTCATCAACAACCCATAACGTCCCACTGCTGGGCTCAGGTCTCCTCTCAAGAGAGGGTTAAGGCCATACATATATTTATATCAGTTGTCTAGTAGGTAAACATAGTAAAAGCTTTGCTTAGTTTGGGACTAGATGATGTTGTGTGTCAGATGTCCAAAAAAATATTATTATTTATAATTTTCGTGGGTCAGATATTACCTACAATATAATATTATTTAGTTGATTGAGTTCAACGTCACCCACTACGTATTTTATTATATATAAATGTTGACAACAATTAATCATTACTAAACGTAACAATATGGCGTCTCGTGCTTTTTCACATAAATATACTATTTAAAGCTTGTTATCACAAAAGCGTGTTAAAGTTGTTGCGTTCAAATGACCCATTATGTAACAATTTATCAATGTAATAATGTTTGTAGTTCAAGGACAAATTTGTATATATAATAACATATGTTATATTGAATTTCCTCATGTGATTTTGTTTACCACTAAGGTACAAAATTAGCCAATGTGAAAAGACCCTATTTTTGAAGTGAGAGAGCCAGCTTAGGCGCTTACTTATGGGTGGGTTCATAGATAACTCTTACCAACCACGTGATGCATCTCAAATTGCCCCTTTTTTACGTGAGGGAGTCCAGGGAAGGGATTTCCTTCTGGACTCCTCCTAGTGCCTGATAACGAATAGATTTGCTGAGAATAATAAAGCTTTTGTTGGATAATGCATTAACTCGCTATTTGCGCTATTTGTTAAATCGTTGATAATTTTCGAGTTTACAAAATAAGAAGGTATTCCTCCCATAATTAGGCCCTTAGAGTGTAGTATGTAGTCTTTATTTGTTATTTTTCTGCATTTTATTGTATGTATATGTAGTTATATGTATATGTATGTGTGTGTGGATGTATATATATATGTTTATATATATATGTATATATAAGTACGTATGTAAGTAGGTATAATATTTTGAAAATTAAATAGATATTGCCACAAAAATGAATGACCATAACTTTCGGTATTTACATAATCTTCTTTTCTGATTTTTGAAGTTTATCCAATGTTAGTACACATGATTTTACCGTTATCTAATCTATCCTCTATTCACTCAAGGTCTGCTGGAAGAAAACGTTAAGCTTTAAGCCTTTGTAAATGTAATCTCCTTGTAAATAAAGTAAGAAAATTTGTGTACAATAAAGAATTAAATAATAAATAAATAAGGTACATAGAGCTAGAAAATAATAAGAAAATTGTCTTTAGAGAAAAATACTTTTTCACATTTATTTTCAAATTAATATAAAGTTAAGCGACATAGTTAACGAAAACCAACATAAAACAATGTCCTCATTAAAAATGTACTTTTCGATGAATAAGCGCAAATGTTTGTGTTGCTTTCCTTGTTTTTTTTTCCATTGAAACTCTTGACACATAAACGGTTTAATAGTAGAAAATGTAATCTGAATAATATAAATCTCGTTTGTCATTATAATACTTTACATCTAGTATTACTTTTTCTTCATCGTACCTTTTTAAACTTGTATAACGGTATTTAGACAAAAGTCTTTCTTGTGTAATTTTCAGTTTTCTTGTAACTTTATTTCTTATATTCATTTATTTACTAGGTCATTCATCGTAGTCACCTTCGATTAATTGTCTGTATCTGAAATTAATAAAACTTATTAAGAACAAGGAAAATTTTTTTTTATTTATTTATATACAATAGCATCATCGCAATTAATATTTGATTTGTACTGATCTGTTCGGCTCGTAAATAGAACCAACAACCTATTAGGCTTAGAAGTTTGATACGTTTTGTGACAGATCCACAATAAAAAACTGTATTCAAAATTAATTAAATAAATTACCTTTTATGTGTGACACATCTCCTTTTGTAAAATACTCTACCTCTAGAACACCCTCCAGACCGAATCAAATGACGTTTTGTCCTCTTCACAACTTTGTGTAAATCAAAAACAGGAATTGCTTCAGTATTATGATGAACTTCACTCTGCATCGCAATATCGTTGAGTGTTGACTCTTGAGTAACGGGAAGAGTATGTGCCAAGCAAATTAGGCACAAGAAAAATGCTACTAAACTTTTAGCTGACATTTCTGCAATAGTTGCTGGTGATTACTTAGCACGACCACGGCCAAAAGAAAACTAAAGTTTGCGGTACTGACAAGTCCAATATTTATATCCATGCAAAGTTGCGTAGAGGAAAATTATTGCACAACTAGCTGAATGACAGACAGCGCAAGATATGACTTCATTGTTGCTTGTGACGTATAGGGATAGTTTGGATAGGTTGCTTTTGACAATGTGTAATGCAGGAATTGAAATTTGAAAAAAAAACGTGCAATATGCTTACTGAAAGGTACCAGTTAAACTTTTAACTTTCGCACTTACAAATGATAATATTTATTGTAACATGATAAGTGTAAATTATTTCAAAATATGAACAAGAAAATTGAATTCGTATTTTAATTTTAAATAAACTCATTTTATTATTTTAATATCTATAAGGTGGTCAAACTAATTAAATATCTCAAATATTTTATTAGTATGACCAAACTTTACATTTATTATCATGCACACGTAGATAATAAATACATAATAAAACTGTGTTTCATGTCTAAACAACTGAAAAAAATTGACTGAAGTATACGCATACAAAAAAAATCTGCCAAGTGCATGTCAGGCCACGCACAGTAAAGGGTTCCTCAGTCACGTGGATTTAAAAATGGTATCCAATAGATAATTATTATAGTCCAAGATCCCAGAGCCGCCAGACCTACATCATTTGTGCAAAGCTGAAATTTTCAGGATTATTAGTACTATGTCTTGTTAAGATGTATGCGTACCCATTAGCTTGAAAGCGGGGCCGTTTGTGAGATAGCGCGAAGTACAGATGGTAAAAAACCTTACTTACCTACGTTAAAGGTGCAAAGCTAGTATTTACAATTTTTTAAAGAATATTATTTAAAATTAAAATTCATTACTGCCAGACACATTCCGTGGGCCATTACTTCTGCCAGACGTCTTGAAAGTTGTGAAAAAATTACGTAAACTACGTTATAGTAGCGAACCTAAATTTTATAACTATGTTATATAACTATATTTTATAACTAAAAAATGTATACATATTATCTAAGGTAGGTACTATTTTAAGACCCTTTGTATACGGCCAGACCAGTCCGAAGGGCCAATCATCCCCCCAGATACCTTTAAATATTTGTAGTAATTAGGAAGCTGAGGTATATCATCTTTGGTATGTTTGTTTGTTTGTAACCAACTCCTTTGGTTGCGATTTTGACCCCACTTTAAACGGCCAGATTTCGTTGATGTTGTGAATAGCACACACAAGTATACACAAGTATATTATACAAGTATACGAAATCTGGCCGTTTAAAGTGGATCAAAATCGCACCCATAGGAGTTGGTTACAAACAAACAAACATACAGGTGAAGCTAATAAATGAGCGTGTAAAAACCATTTAATATTTTACAATTCTATTCTTGAAATAATACCAAAGATGATATACCTCAGCTTCCTAATTACTACAAATATTTAAAGGTATCTGGGGGGATGATTGGCCCTTCGGACTGGTCTGGCCGCATACAAAGGGTCTTAAAATAGTACCTACCTTAGATAATATATGTAAAATTTAGGTTTGCTACTACAACGTAGTTTACCTAATTCTTTCACAACTTTCAAGACGTGTGGCAGAAGTAATGGCCCACCGAAAGTGTCTGGCAGTAATGAATTTTAATTTTAAATAATATTTTTTTAAAAAATATGTAAATACTAGCTTTGCACCTTTAACGTAGGTAAGTAAGGTTTTTTACCATCTGTACTTCGCGCTACCTCAGAAACGGCCCCGCTTTCAAGCTAATGGGTACGCATACATCTTAACGTGACATTGTATTAATAATCCTGAAAATTTCAGCTTTGCACAAATGACGTAGGTCCGGCGTCTCTGGGATCTTGCTCTATTATGTTCACGTATTAATGTGTTAATTTTGTATGACGTTTTCCAAGTGAGCGCATTTTACAAGTTAAGTCTCCATAACTCCTGAATTAATAAAGTCATCTAATCCGTTATAGTTTTCCTTGAAAGTTCATTATGTGGACCACCATCACGAATTTTTCCAGATTTTTTGATCCAGCCGTTTAGCTTTTAGAGGGGGGGACGCCCTGTTTTTACAAAAAAGTGCCCTTTAAAGTGGAATTTCTCGCAAACGGATACCTGAATCAAAAAATCGTCTTAGAAACCCTGTATTGTTTTTAAAATACCTATCTAATGATACCCCACACGATGGGGTAGAGAAAAAATTTACATCCCCACTTTACGTGTAGGGGAGGTACCCCAAATAAAAATATTTTTCAAAATTTTATTATAGCACTTTGTCGGCGTAATAACAATACATATTCATGCAAAGTTTCATCTTTCTACCACTTACCGTTTGGACGGTAAGTCGAGGACGGACGGACGGACGGACGGACGGATGGACGGACAGACGGACGGACGGACAGACGGACATGACGAATCTATAAGGGTTCCGAGTGATATACTTCGGAACCCTAAAAAACGAAGTCATGTTCAATGAACATGTACTACCGGAACCGGTCGCGGTACACGGTACGGTTTTCGAAGTTGTTCAAAAATATGTGTACCTTGGGCATACTCTGCAGTTAGGTATAAAGGATGTCGTCATTATCATACATTTATTAATTTATTTTACACATTGACGTGGCTGTTGACGACTTTTCTAATTACGTTAACGTTTGTGAAATGTTGTCTTGGCTAGGAGGGCGGATCTTGAAAGGAGGAGGAGGACTCAAAAAGGATTATGTTATTGCTTACAGAAAAGTAACTTTAGGCAGGATGCAGTCATAAAAATAAACACTTTAGTTGTTTTGATTTATTTGACTTAAAAAAATTGGTAAAATCTAGCAATAAATTAATAAATATAACGTTTTTTTAGTACAGATTCAATTTTAGTTATTAAAAAATAAACCTAATTATATATTTATTAAATGTTATGGATGTTTATATATTATATCACAATATAATTTATATTAATGTTAAAACATGTTTATAAAAAATAGTAATCGATTACACATTTGTTTCCAACTTACTAACTATAAATTTACTTTTTTTTAGGGCAAGGGCATCAATAAACTGCCAATGCGTTGGCAAAGATGCGTCGATTGCATGGGTGATTACTTCGAATAACAGTACAAGTACTTTCACTTATTGCATACAAAACGGCAATTTCACACACAACGTCATCTAGTCCCCAAACTAAGCAGAACTTGTATTATGGATACTAGACAACTGATATGAATACATAAATTTAATTTTTCTTTTTGGTCAATATTACACATAGAAAAGACCCAAACTCAGATCAAATACACACCTAAAAGTAATACAGTCTCTAACATGGTCCAGTCCCTCTTCTTATAACAATACTACGAAACTTCAATTAAATTCAGGTTAAATACCTTATAGTCCAAGATTGTCTGACTTCATGTACTGCCAGACGTTACAAATTTTCTCAAAATTAAAATATGAGGTATGGTCTTAGTATGAACTTTGAGTATCGGCATACCTGCTAGCTTGAACCGATGGGTAATCTATAGATACCATAGATATGTGAAAACGCCACCCTCACAAGGTATTTTTTTAATTCTTATGCTTGATGTTTGCGTATATTTTATAAAATATTGTCAAAAATGTAATAAATACTGCCAGACCACTTCCAGTGGCGGTAACTTTTGCCAGACCCTTTAAAATTCATAGAAAAATCACAAATGTTTACTTGGCCGTCGGCTCAAACTAACTAACTAACACTATTTTTTTTAAATTTCAGCCTACCAAAGTAACTCTACTCTGGCTGATGATAAAATCCAGGAGTAGGGGTCTTAATGATAATTAGATTACGTCTGCCAATCCTGGGAGCTTGCTCTATTACAAATACATAAAACTATCAATATAATGCCAATGATGTCGACAGAACATTTATCGAACGGCTAAAGAGTCTCGTTAAGCTTAATGTAGAACCACTTTACATCACGAGGGCACACAGTCATTAAACTTAGAATAACAAATATTGCAGTAATAATAGGGGCAACGAGCCCACACTCGGCCAGCGTGGGGACGTATGGCCTTAACCATCTCCTGTGAGGAGACCCGAGCCCAGTAGTGGGACATAACGGGTTGTTGATGAATAAGGGCAATATCACACCCATCGGGTAGGTTATTGATGAATAAGGGCAATATCAGACCCATCGGGTAGGTTGTTGATGAGTAAGGGCAATATTACACCCATCGGGTAGGTTGTTGATGAATAAGGGCAATATCACACCCATCGGGTAGGTTTTTGATGAATAAGGGCAATATCACACCCATCGGGTAGGTTTTTGATGAATAAGGGCAATATTACACCCATCTTGTAGGTTGTTGATGAATAAGGGCAATATAACACCCATCGGGTAGGTTGTTAATGAATAAGGGCAATATCACATTCTAGCGTTATCAGGAAAAAGTGTTGGAGCTAATTTCGGTGTAACCAACTGTACTTTTAGGAAGACAAACATTCAAATATCTTCCTTCTTGTATCGGTTTTGAAATGTCGCTTGTATCTGTAAATAAGTAGATCTAATTCTTGATCTAATTTTTAACAACTTTTAATGTGTTATTTATTGAATATGTGACTAAATGTCTATTGTGAAATTCATTAATATCTTTAATAAATATATGAAAATTTTAAAAGTTGGTACTTACAATATTTTCAACAACAAGTTGCTTGTTTTTCATATAAATCAAGTAGTCATACACCTCAGTCGGTATGAGAAACCATCTTGGTTCAGAGTTTTTCTTCAAAGGTAAATTTAACTATGTGTCAGTCCTGTCGATTTCCGACTTTTGTGTGTATTTAGAAAAATATCTTGTAATTTACAAGATGTTTCTCTGTTCAAAGAATTCTCAAGATTATGTCTAGTTTTATTCGTTTCATTGCTTTTATCTGAAAAGTACCGTATTTATTAGGTTGAATGGACTTATTTGCTATGCGTCGACTAAAATCACTGATATAATATTAGGTTATCAAATTATATTATATTTATATTTTCTTATTATCAAGCCAAAAGCCAAGAGGATTAAGCCTCATGGCTTAATCCTCTTTTGCATTCGCTATCACTAAAATTTTAGGTGATGTAGAAATATGGTGCGGTAGGTGAAGAAATACAATATAGAAACTGATATGGTAATTATAAAAAATAAAGGCATTGTCTTTCAAATAAACGAAGTATATATGACAACTCTATTAGTAACTCTACTGTATATTATGATACTTATATTTTAAACTTCGTTGCAAAATTTTTTTTGCCTAAAAGATTTTGTATGTCGTATGATTTCCCTGTGCGACTAAGATACTAATATTTTTACTGACTTGCTGACCTCGTCTGCGACTCTTATCGTAGGGTAATGCTATAAGAGTGCGAACAAATTTGTCTACCATAAAAAAACGTGCAGGTAACGTAGAAATCCCGTCGGACCGTCACCCCGCTGGGCTTTCGGTGGTGTGTCGAGCTCGAACCTACTAAAACCACACGGTGTAACCTCTCTGAGACTGTGTTTGGAAGGGGTCCTGGGAACTGGTTTCTCCTCTATCATGCTTAAAAGTAAAGTACTGCAATACATATTGACGATCTATGACGATCCTGTTGACCCACGGGTCAATGATCCTGTCTACTACACCGGAGTTGTTGAGTTGAAATCCGAGTTGAATTTCAAACCTTCTAGATTAGAATCTAGCCTGAATAAGTTACTGAAACTCGAAATAATTGTGTGATCCATAAATTGTTGTCCTGAGTCTGGGTGTCATTGTGTCTGTTTCATCTATTCCTAAGGCGGGAGTTACCTTTTAAATAAAATTAAAAAAAATGAAATATACTTTCTTCATTTGCCTTTATTAAAAAACTGCTCATTTGATATTATTCTTTAAATATATATATATATATATATATACATTTAGTGACTCAAACCTGCCTTATTGCTCAAATGCTTAATGTTTTGAGTCATTGTACGTTTAGCCAGAAGATGGCCACTCATCGGAAGTTAGTTCCTCACATACTTACCACAAGAAGTATAAATAATATTTATGATGTAACATAAAAATTTATTAATGTTTAGATGTGTTTGTGTCAATGTTACTGATGAAATGAAAACAATGTTGCTATGTGCGCAAGATGAGTAGGCACATATAATGTTACCAAAAAGGAACCGACTTCAATGAAAAACTATTCCAAGTACCTAAATCGCGACATTGTGCCTATGATATTTGAGGAGTTCCTTCGATTTCCTTGGGATCCCATCATCAGATCCTGATATATGATCCTGATACGATGGGACCACCTGTAAGCTACGCCTGTTCCAATACAAAAATAATTTTTGAAATCGGTTCATAAACGACGAAATTATCGCTGAACATACATAAAAAAAAAAAAAA
The DNA here is from genome assembly GCA_932526445.1 of Phragmatobia fuliginosa. Classification (NCBI taxonomy): domain Eukaryota; kingdom Metazoa; phylum Arthropoda; class Insecta; order Lepidoptera; family Erebidae; genus Phragmatobia; species Phragmatobia fuliginosa. The sequence goes on from OW052067.1 coordinate 18,420,622, forward strand.
AAAGATTCCGACGAATTGAGAACCTCCTCCTTTTTTTGAAGTCGGTTTAAAAAGGGTGGTGCGCCGCGACTGTATAATAATGTGTCATGGCTAGTGATGGGTCGAGGGCGAAAACAAATACGGGCGGAAAAGGCATAAACTGGGCAGATTGGGCATAAATAAGTTTACGCCCGAATAAATGCCCGAGCACTGGGCAGAAAAAAACGAATACCTTTGTTTTGTGAAAAACAAATGTTTTCTTAATCTATTTTTTCTTAATTTAGATGAAAGTCAGTATGTTGTAAATTAAAACTTATAATTAATTATTAATTATACATTTTTGTAATTAAAATCACAAATAATCACAGTTCGTTTCATTATTTTTGTCGAAAATTCGTAAAAAATTAACAAATATAACTCTTTTAAATATGTATAATAATAATAACATTTTTAATTTTTTCATTCGATGTTTTTTTTAATATTTTTAAATGTATTTTTTAGATTTATATATTTAAAAATGTAATGAATAAGTATTTTGATTTTAATAAAGAGAACAATAATAATAATAATAAGTGGCAGCTTGGCAGTGTAGAATAAAACGTATTGCTGAGTCCAGGACACTCATCGCCAAATTAATTGCCAATGAATCTGGTAATACGCGACCGAGAGTCATGCGCTTTATGAAACAGGCATTTTTGGAGACTACCATCAGTCCTCAACAGTATACATATGTCAAGTGTTAATAAAGAGAATAATAATAAATCTTTAATTTCATTATCATCGTCATTTAAGTCGATGTTAGACGTTACATCAAAAAATTCGGTTCGACTGGTTGATTTTGATGGTTGAGCATCATGAGACGTATTAATTTGACTCTTATCATCATCAACATCATTGAAAAATCATCAAATTCTGAATCCGACTCGTTCAATTTGAATAATGGTAGGTTGAGCAAGATCAAGTCTTATTTTACAACATTTTTTATTTGATGCCTACCATTGTGACTCCACTCTGCCTGATGATAAGCATGAGAGTGGGCCACCACACTGCCTGCGATGGAGGAAGTATGGCGACGCTGACCCAAACTATAGTGGCTTTGTGAGATGCTTTTTCACACCCCTCTTAAAGGACCCGGGATCATAATGGGAAGGAAAGACGTGGGATGGTAGCGAGTTCCAGTTTTTAACCGCTCGGCACAGGTCTTTCCTAAACCAAGTTTTTTTTCGGTATTAAGTCAAAATGAGGTGAAAAAATAGATATTTCAAATCAAATAAATTACGGTGTATTCAAGACATAGAAAGGTAAATTTTCACAAAATTTCTTGAAAAAATAATTTTATTTGTAAAAGATAAAAAGAAAAAACCAAAAACTTGGTTTATTGAATATTTTTTGGTTTATTCAATGGGTTTTATCACTTTCATCCTACTACAATTTATGTTCACTTTTTATTATTTTAAGACGCTTCTACCCTGGTCTATTATGTCAGTTTTACATGTAATAGGTATATACTTATACTATCGACTATTGTTATCGAAACAAAAATACTGTGTTTATGTCACAGATTACTAACTAAGTATAACATATAAAGAACTGCTATCATTATAATACTCAGTTTGGTTTTTTTTATACGCCCATGACCATAGATTTAAAGAAAAAACTAAAATAGTAACATATTTATATCCAGGAATATATCATATTTTTTTGTTAATTAGTCCTTGCTGCATGCACATATATTTACACACAATTTAAATTAATAAAATGTAAATTGAAGTTTTTGCCCAGGTAAAGGGCATTTATTCGGCATTTACGGGCATTTATCGGGCGCTTATTCAATGTGCCCAATCCGCCCGGGCAGAAACCCATCTCTAGTCATGGCGGATTGTGTCTCGTCGTACCGGCGGGTGCGACCAGGACCCCATAGCTAAGTGGCAACACATTTAAACATTTGACTTTTCTGTTCTATATTCCATTCTATTTCTCTATTGTTTGATTGGCTAGCTATTTTATTGTGATCACGTGACTGAGTGACATTAGCCAATGAAACAAGAGAATAGTGAAATTGAATTTAATAAACTCGTAAAATAGAAAACCATAAATGTGTTGTGTATGTGACTAGGGTGTCAGTATTGGCAACTGATACACGTTAGTGACGTGAAAAATGACTCAATCGTTACAATCATCAGTATAACTCGTGCGACCTAAGATGGCACCTGACTCAAATGTCAGTCGTTTAAAGTACTGAGTGCAAGAAAAATATAATTTATTCTAGTTTTTTTAAATTTCAACATTTATTTTGCTTCAATTAGTTTCTCATAACATACTACTTTATCTTATGTGGTACTTTACTACCTGAGTTAAGAAAATATATATGCATACCAATAGGAAGCAGGCCTCATTCATTATTTACCCGAATGCATTATTCGTGCAGTGATTTAAATAATATTAGGTAATACTTAGTATCATTTTAAATGAAATTAGGAACTGAAATATGATTATAAAATACAATTTAAAATCGTCATGATAAGCCTTTTAATCGTAGTCTCTGAAAATCACATTCTTTATTTTAAACTATTGCGTCTTCATGCTGGTTTTTTTCGTTTGACCTTTCTTAAAACAATTGGGTTATCCAGACAAATCTAATGACATATTTATAAAATAAATTCGTGGAGTGATTTATATGACATTAGGTAATACCTAATAAACTAAAATTATTATGGAAAGATTCTTGCAACGGTAATAGTGATGCTAACGCTACTCGCAGGACGACAGAGGGGTATCACGCGGGGGAACGGTATCATGTTTCGTTTTGAGCCAGGTGCCATCTTAGCTCGCACGAGTTATATGTGACAGCAAAAGAGGATTACCTCTTTGTATCAGTAATTATAATAGGTATTATACTAGCTGAGTCCTGCGGTGTTACTCGCAGTTACTTTTGTAAATAGCGAGTAATGCCGCGGATCGAAGCTAGTCTAAAGAAAATAGCCTAAGATACTAATTATTCCATCAGCTACGTACCAGTAAAAATCCCGTCGGTCAAACCGTTCCAAAGATTAACCGCAACGCATTTAGTAGAAGTAATAAAAATATGATCATATGATATTATGACAAACAGTCATTTGAATTGATTTATTTCTATATATTAATTTTTATGCTTTATCTGCTTTCATAAGCGCATCGATTATGATGTAGGTGTGTGAACCCCCATTTAGCCCATATGATGAACAATCATCATCTTCCTACCCTTTATTCCTAAGTTTATTTGGAGTCGGCTACTAGTTTAACAGGTTTTACCTGAATTTCCGTTTTTCCATAGAGCGACTGGCATCAGACCTCCACAACCCTAAGGGAGAACTTAAATTTTATTTGGGGTTGGTGCTATATGTTTTTATCTTACATTCTACTCTATCAGTCATCATTTCACGGTTAAGGCCCTTAGTAGCTATATCTTCTTTCATACCATCTATCTACCGAAGCGACGGCGTCCGTCTAATGAGGCTACTACGTCTGATAATTTAACCGACTTCAAGAAGGAAATAGTTGATATGCTTCACAATATGATTTGTCAACAAAATGCTCGTTTGGATAAATTAGAAGATCACGTAATTGATTTAAAAAGAATAAATACCAAGATTGATGAAACAAACTCCGAGATTGAAAAGTCTATGTCTTACATAACGGATCAATTGATGACGCTCGACTCAAAGATTGCTTGTCTCGAGAAAGATAAGAGTTCAATTACATCTAAACTAGCGAGACTTGACGAGAAATTAGAATCCTTTGATCGTTCTATTGTAAAAACCAGCATTGAAATACGCAATGTTCCAAAACGACCGAATGAAACTAAGGAAATGTTGTACAGTTCTATGCTTGAACTGTCTAAACAGTTAAGTCATAATTTAAAATCTTCAGATATTCGTGACATCATACGACAGCCTTCAAGGAAGGAAAACACGAGTTCTACGCTAACAGTTGAATTCAGTAATACACTTATCAAAAGTACTGTTATAGCGGCCGTCAGAGATTACAATAAAAACAATCCCAAGAACAAGTTAAACTCTGCGAGCCTGGGTATGTCAACAATCACCCCCATTTATGTTACGGAACAATTGACAACATATTCTAAGCGACTATTCTACTTGGCCCGAAACTTCGCTAAAGAAAACGATTTTAAATTCTGCTGGACGTCTAACGGACGTATTATGTTGAAAAAGAGTTCAGAAAGCGAGCATTTCGTTATTAAAACTGAAAACCAACTGAAGCAATTGTCTGCACGTGATAATGCGTGACTAGTTATGTATAATTATTTTATTCCCAGTGTCCCTATGACTCTGTTAATGTCTGTTGTTGAAATTTTATTTTATAAGTATTACTTGTGCCTCAACACCATATATACACTATTATACACTACTTATCCATCAAACAAATCCTACAAACATATCTTACCTTCATCCTCATCACATACTAACATCATCACGATTAACATCACAAAGAAAACCTTACATACAGAAACTATAAAAAAAATGTAAACATTTCTATCATCCCACACACTCACAACAAAGATACTACATAAATTACCTGTCACATTCAAACATGTATCATGTTACACCGCTTCCTTACAAACACATTAGCAACTATTATATTATTCACCCAACGAAGTACCCAGTATTTGAACGTAAAAAAACTAAACAAAAATGAACAGTATTACTAATTTGATTGACAACATAGATCAACATTCAATATCAACCATACATACATGTATCCCGGAACACACTCACAATATCTTAATCAAACCAAATAATTACTTAAAAATGCTATCTCAAAATATCCGGTCTATAAATTGCAACTTCCCTGACCTGCAAGCCCTATTACATCGACTTTCATTTGATTGTGATCTGGTGGTGTTAACCGAGTGCTGGCTTTCATGTTCTAGTAACTCACTTATCCCAATGCTTCAAAATTATACCACATTCAGTACTATTAACAACATCAATCAAAGCGACGGGGTTGTTGTATACATGAAATCTAACTTAGTTGCCACGTGTGAGGAGCCTGACCTCCGTCACACGGCATCAGGCCTTATACTGAAGATTGGATCAGACATAGCCATAGTTTGCATGTATCGATCACCATCTAATGACAACATCACTAACTTTTTATCAGTTATGAATAACGTACTTTTAAGTTTGTCACATTTTAAAACAGTTGTAATAATGGGCGACCTGAACGTAGATATTAAACCTACTGCTCTTGATACCCGTGCTCACGATTATTTAAATCTACTGGCGTTTCATGGTTATTTGCCTGCACATAGCCTTCCTACTAGAGATAACAACTGTCTGGATCATATAGTAATAAGAACCAAATTCAGTAATCATTGCTTTGTTTATAACACTACAGTGACCGACCATCACTCGTCTTTATTTTGCTTAAGTCATGAACATCAACGAAATCCTTCTACTTTAACTGTAACTAAGACTGACTATAAAGCTCTGGACGAAACTATAGGCCAGCTGGATTTCACTCCAATTTTTTCCAGTACAGATCCAAGTGCTGCTATCGATAAATTCATAGATCTACTAACATCAGCTATTAAAAAAAATACTGTAGTCAAGAAAATATCTTCCAGAAAGAGAATTTTAAAGCCCTGGATTACGCCAGGGCTGTTGCGGTGTATAAGGAATAGAGATGCACTGTACAGAAAACATAAACAATCACCGGATAACGATGTACTTAAAACCACCTATAAACGCTATAGAAATTTCTGTACTATTATCTTAAAAAAAGCAAAAAGAGCATTTGACAGAGAAGAACTAGCTAAAGCTAGTAATAATTCAAAAACATTATGGGACACTATTAAAAGAATCACACATACTGACAAACCTAACAACTCAACATCTCTATTACTGAATTCCTCCCCATCTCCTATTGAATCGTGCAATAATGTAAATTCCTTCTTTGTTAATATTGGCAAAAACCTAGCCGATAATATTACCAAGAATGGACAAATTCCACCATCGCTAATAATTCGTAATTCTAAAACTGCTTCATCTTTTGTTCTAAATCATACTGATCCTGACGAAATTACTCTCATCATCAAATCACTCAGATCAAACGCAGCTACAGGTTGGGATGGTATATCGCCATTAATTCTTAAGAGATACTCTGATCTGCTAGCTCCAATACTGTCCTTCATTTTTAATCTCTGTTTTGACAGCGCAGTATTCCCCACATCCTTAAAAAAAGCAATAATTCATCCTATTCATAAGGGCGGAGATGGTTGTTTGCCTAACAACTACCGACCTATCGCTGTTCTTAGTGCAATCTCCAAGGTACTTGAGAAGGTAATCAACAGAAGATTGGTATATTACCTTGAACATCACAAGTTACTGTCACCTCAACAGTTTGGATTTCGCAAGAATAGATCTACTTGTGATGCTGTACAGGATCTAACCAATCACATTGTGGGATGCCTTAACTCCAATAAGAAAATACTCACCGTTTTTTTAGATCTCGCGAAGGCATTCGACACCGTTCCTGTTACTACTCTCGTAAATAAGCTCGAAGACATGGGAGTCAGGGGAAAACAACTAGATCTATTCCGGAGTTATCTAACGAATCGAACCCAGACTGTCAGAATCAATAATTACAATAGCCATGAGCTCCCTATCTATTATGGCGTGCCGCAAGGCAGTATTTTAGGCCCTACTCTGTTCCTGGTGTTCATAAATGACCTGTGTGATCTGAACATCCCTAATGCCAAGATAGTATCCTTTGCAGATGATACAGCTATTACTTTCCAGGCGGAAACTTGGTCAAAGCTTGAGCATTTTGCTCAGGTTGGACTGAACAGAGCTCTCAACTGGTTATATTCTCATTCTCTAACAGTTAACACCACTAAAACAAAAATTTTGACTTTTTCTATTAACTCCGCATCCCAACCTAATAATCCTATTACTATTAAAGCACATAATTGTTTTTCATCTACACAAACACAATGCAATTGTCCCCATCTAGACCGTGTAGATCATATTAAATATCTTGGTATAATCTTGGACAAAAATCTTAATTACAGAGCCCACATTAACTTCCTTGCTGCTAGAGTACGGAAATTGATATATATCTTTAAAACACTTAGATCAATATCGAATCCCATAATAATCCGTAACGTTTACTTTGCTTTATGTGTCTCCATTATTACGTACTGTATTTCTTGTTGGGGGGGTGCTGCTAAAACCATCATGAAGCCCTTGGAGATTGCTCATAGATCTATTTTAAAGGTGGCGACATTTCGTCCCATTATGTACTCCACAGATAAATTATATAGCGAATGTAAGGTCCTAAACGTTCGGCAACATTTTATTAAACAAATTGTTCTACTCCAACATAATAATACACCGTACAAGGAAATAAGCAAACGACGAAAGGACAAAGTCTGTATAGTACCACATCCTAGGACGAAATTCACTAAAAGATTCTTTTGTTACTTAGGTCCAGCTCTTTACAATAAAATAAGTAGAAAGTGTTCATTGAACAACCTATCATATTACAACTGTAAAAAGATCTTAAATACACACTTACAGGATAAAACATACGAGGAAACGGAAAAGTATCTTTATGCATGACACATAACACAGGCACACAAAACACATATTCACACACACACACACACACACACACACACACACACACACACACACACACACACACACACACACACACACACACACACACACACACACACACACACACACAAACACACACACACAAACACACACACAAACACACACACACATATGCACATCCACACTATTTTGTTTATTTTGTTTAAAAATATGTTTAATTGCAAGTTGTACATATCTGAGAAAATATTACACGTATGTGATACAATAATATAATGTATACCACCGAATGGGGGTTGGTACTGTTACTCCTTAATACAGGTTTTCCAAAACCTATCTAGGGGGACAGCGTTCTAACCACTGATTGTACGCACTATCTGTCTTCAATTCTATGTTATCTTGTTATGTACTACAATTGCTTTACGAAAATAAACATTATTATTATTATTATTATTATTATTACCTTTTGTTTAGTCTTTCTCTACCTTTGTACTCTTCAATTCTCATATCTAAAATTTTGTAATATATGTACGTTGTACATATATGTACGTTTTCCTCTGTGGCGAGCATATATATAACATACCGAACATAACGAACACACACACACATATATATCCACACACAGACTCAAGTAAAGAGCAAAATTATGAACAGACGTAATGTTTATCATTTGAGCGACTGAACACTGGCACCCAAAATACAGGCATCCAGCCTAGTTTGGGTTTCAGTATCAGTACATAGTTATTGTGTTATTGGACTCTGTGCCCAACAGTAATACACCACCATTGTGAAAAAGTTATGTGTAAATAAACTATTTTTATTTTATTTTATTTTTATACCAACATCGGCTGTTGGGCAGTGGCCTGACATGCATGATCACCTCGCCAGGTCGGAGGATCTTCCCTTTGAGTTTTGTGTTGGAGAAACACGATACTCGTTCCTAAACAACTCATCCATCCATATAACATGACGTAACATTTCATTTCATCATCATCATCGTGTTTATTTAATTTTTACGTAACGTTTACAGTTGTTTTGCCACAATATCAAAAATCATAAAACTCGGCTCTTTGAAGTAACTTCAACAGATAGAGCTTAATAATAAAAATGTAGGAATGTGAAGCTGGGTTCTAGCGATCATCGCTAAATTTTTCACTTGAATTTTACTAACTATTGCGTGTGGTGAAGAATCAGATTAGAGATTGTTATCATCATCTTCAGCCCATCGCAGTTCACTGCTGGACATAGGCCTCTCCAATATGATTAATGATCAGAGATTGTCAATACCCAATTCATACCGTGGGTGTTGCAAGAGCCCACTGAGGGTACTACCAGGAGGGTGTCACTCTGCAGTTTAGGTATAGTCAGCCGCCTGCCTGCCCGGCCAGATATGCCGGTCGACTACACATCGTCAGAACAGATAAGAGTTACACGATAGAAAGAGACGCAATTGTAGGTAAATATAATCGTAGGTGATTCGGCGCTGTGCGATCTGAATTGAACTTAATCTTCTGACGCCAAGGGTCTTTATTTCTTTAATTTACATTTCGAAGTGAGTCTTCTGTACTGGTACTATTATGTATTCTGTGCTAGTACGCAGGATAACAGTACAGCAAAGAGAAGGAAAACTTTAAATAAACCCTTTACCAACCCGTCTGGACAGAGGGACCCCTTTCTAAGGAGATGTCTAGCTGTAAACTATTTAAAGGCTGTAAAAACTTTTAATAACTAAGTGACCTAATACATGATTTCATTAATAGGCCGTGCACAATTTCTAGATACGTAGGTATTACGTCTACTAAGATAAAATTCCGGACTTTAACTTAAAAAAATACAATCATTTAAATCATTAACAACCGATCACGTCCCACTTCTCAAATTTCCTCACAAGAGACGGTTAAGGCCATACGTCCCCACGCTGGCCGAGTGCGGGTTGAGGACTTTAAAGACAACGATGTTTCTGCGTAATCTTGCAGATGGATATTATAAGTTACCAACTAAGCTTAAAGACTAATAATTCTATGATAACAACTGGGACCAACTGCTTAGTCATTGAATCACGGAGACGCTCATGGTATGATGAAACTAACTAACGACGGTCAGTACCCATTCAGGTACTGAACGTCGAAGCTTATTGCTTCGGTGATTGTTTCCAATCACCTATTATGCAACTGAGTTATGAGTGCCTCTCTAATTAGTTACAATTAATTTTTTTTTTGTTGAGTGGTGTACAACACAGATTATTTTTAATTGAATAGTTATGTGTAGCAAGTTCGACTAAATGTCATCAATTTACAAATATGTACACTTTAGAGAGAAAGAAAGAGAGATGACTAAATCAAAGTTTATATTAAAACATGTTTATTTCATAACAAACAATACTTATTTCAGACTATTTATTACGATCCTGCGCCTCATTCCTCCAATGTCTTGTCGTTGAGTCCCATAGAATTGCGAGAGTGTATCTGCTGCATAGTTGACCGGTAACCGTGACTAAAATGGGCTAAGAGATTTTTTTTTTAATAGGTATTCCACATTTTTCATTCCTGAATTATTTATCTGAAACAAATACACGGTGTTTTACATAAAGAAAAAGGGGAAATTAGTAAATGAAAGGAAATTAGTATATTTTAATATTTTTATTTATAATATGGCGGAGTTTTGAGGTAAAAGATATAGTAACGAAATAAATAGACCAAACAAATGGACCTTCCTTTTGAAGTCACTTATAAATATAAAACCTATTAAAAAATCATATAATTTTTTGTCTATAAGTTATTAGTACAAGATTTGACCCACGAGGCCCGGTCTTCGACTTTTATTGTATGTTATGTTATGCCGCGTAAACCAATCTGTTTCCCATAATAAATGTTAAAGTAAATAAACCTTTCAAGATAGAAATTTTTCTTTTTTTTACAATTAAGCTTTCCAAAATGATATGAAAATGAAGCCATGAGTAGAATTCAGGAGTAGGGACCACCACACTCACTGTGATTGTATACAGTATATCACGGTAACCCACACTATGGCGACTTAGTGAGAGATTTCTGTAACCCCCCCCCCAGTGTAACTTCTAAAATAAGAGAGTGATAAAGCTAAAAAATATATATTGTACATAACCATGCAAACTATGCAACGAAAATTAGTTTGAACGATATCTAGTAAATAGTTTTTTTTAATACGTCATAAATCGTAAAACACAATTTACCTTTCATTCAATCAATATATATAAAAACATCTACAAAGTTACAACGAACTATAAGAACTTTTATATGATGTTACTTGCTGATACGAAACCCTTCATGGGTGAGTCCAAGTGAGTGAGAGATTTCTGGCACAGAATGATTGGGCCTCCGGTCTCAAACTCAACAACGAAAGACGACAACGTGAATGAAGCCATTTTAGGTTAGTCTACTGTTTCAGAGTAGTACTCCCCGGTAGAGTCCGGCCATTCGTGCTGAAATCAGCGTGGCTCTACTATGCTACTACCTATACTCTGCTGTGGACTTTTTTTAGAACTAATCAATAGAACCAGTTCTTTAATAAATAACTTTCACGAATATGTAACCCCATACATACGCAGCGTCCGCGATAGAAGCTTTCGAAAATATATTTTCCTCGTCTTTTAAAACATTTTAATTGATACTACGCACCTATTTAACACGGTTTTTTTTTCAATAGTACCAGTACTTCCTGAGATTAGCGCGATCAAAAAAACAAGCGAACAGACAAATTCATCATCAAAATATTAGTATAGACATTTATAGATATTCATAATATTACTATATTGTAACCGAATAAATTAATCTATACAAAACAACACCTACTGTAGAATCATCCACTTACCAAAGTATTTTAACAATTTACATATGTAATAGATAACAATTTTAAATTCCATGTAACTTTTGTTTTGAACCTTGACACAATTTTATTTTGTAAATATTTATAACACCACAGAACACTCGACCCAGCCGCTTCGGTTGCCCGTAATCAATGCCAGGTTTTATCATAATTAAATGAAATCAAGTATAAAATATTGCTATCTTTCGATACACAAGTTTCAATAATATTGCAACGCAATTTCATTGCATTACATTAAATTACACATTTACTTCAATTTGGTGCAATAACGTGACGCAACTTTTAAAATTCAAATTATTTTATTGTGGATCATAGGTACATAAGATGATTACAAAATATTAAGGACAGCTATGTCCTGCCACTTGGGCATACAATATAATATAATATAATATAAGATGACCTTGTTAGTTCAAGAGTTATACCTAGAGGCTTAACTTGTAAAATGCGCTTCCTTGGGAAACGTCATACAAAATTAACGCATTAATACATGAACATAAGAATTATCTATTGGATACGATTTTAAATCCACGTACCATTATGGGTGATTAAGGAACACTTTCCTGTGCGTGGTCTAATACGCACTTGGTCGATTATATTTTCATTTCAATTATTTAACACCAACACAGAAAATATGCCATGATACAAAATTATTTAACATTAATCACATTTATCACGTTAAGATAAATGTTTTAATTCATAAAATTCTAACTGGTGACGCACACACACGGTAATCATTCACTAAAAAATTACAGACCGAAAATTATACTACAAGACGAGCACATCACATTGTTCTAGCAAAGCCGAGAACAAATTACGGATTTTTTTTTATTAAATACGAAGTAGCGTAAATTTATAATTCAAGATTTAAGAAAATTAAAGACACACAAACTCAATTTATTAAAAAAATATTTAACATGTATAAATTTATTCAAATAGATTAAAAATAGTCATTGAAATGCAAAGTGTGAATAGTCCCTAACTTTTTCTACAAGCTCTGAACTTTTCTAAATGTACCGAAGTATTTTTTACAATTATGTTTATTTCTTTTATGCAGTGATATGTAATCTTTGAGAATTAAATTATTCTAACCTTATAAACTTCTATATGTATTTATTAGGCAGTCTGACTTTTAAATAGGTACATACATTACGTTACATAAGCTCGAAACCGTGATATCATGAAACATGTAGGTATTACTGCGTCATCTGGAACAGTTAGGTAGGTATATCTCTTTACATGCCATAAGCAAGATGTATTAAATAATTCTAACCTTATAAACTTCCATATGCATTTAGTAGGCAGGCTGACTTTTAAATAGGTTATACGTTACGTTACATAAGCTCAAAACCGTGATATCATGAAACATGTAGGTATTGCTGCGTCATCTAGAACAGTTAGGTATATCTCTCTACATCCCTTAATCAAGACGTATTAAATAATTCTAACCTTATAAACTTCAATATGCATTTATTAGGCAGGCTGACTTTTAAATATATTATACGTTACGTTACATAAGCTCGAAACCGTGATATCATGAAACATGTATTGCTGCGTCATCTAGAACAGTTAGGTATATCTCTTTACATCCCTTATGCAAGATGTATTAAATAATTCTAACCTTATAAACTTCCATATGCATTTAGTAGGCAGGCAGACTTTTAAATAGGTACATACATTACTTTACATAAGTTCGAAACCGTGATATCATGAAACATGTATTGCTGCGTCATCTAGAACAGTTAGGTATATCTCTTTACATCCCTTATGCAAGATGTATTAAATAATTCTAACCTTATAAACTTCCATATGCATTTAGTAGGCAGGCAGACTTTTAAATAGGTACATACATTACTTTACATAAGTTCGAAACCGTGATATCATGAAACATGTATTGCTGCGTCATCTAGAACAGTTAGGTATATCTCTTTACATCCCTTATGCAAGATGTATTAAATAATTCTAACCTTATAAACTTCCATATGCATTTAGTAGGCAGGCAGACTTTTAAATAGGTACATACATTACTTTACATAAGTTCGAAACCGTGATATCACGAAACATGTATTGCTGCGTCATGTAGAACAGATAGGTATATCTCTTTACATCCCTTATGCAAGATGTAATTAATAATTCTAACCTTATAAACTTCCATAAGACAGGCTGACTTTTAAATAGGTACATACATTACGTTACATAAGTTCGCAACCGTAATATCATGAAACATACTTCAGCATGTATTGCTGCGTCATCTAGAACATACTACAGCATGTATTGCTGCGTCATCTAGAACTCTTTACGTCCCTCATGCAAGATGTATTAAACAAGGGTAATGAGTAATCTAGTGGTATAAATAAAAGGCACAGCTCTGTGTTAACATACTACAGTTTCTTATCGTCTATCCTAACAACTACTACTGAACAATTAAATCTAAGAAATCCCTTCTTTACAAAGTCAAGCGATTTTACAAAAAAATCATGAAGTTGAGCCGCTTATTAACATTTCTGTTTTTCTTCTATTGTATTCTATACAATAGCTATGTATTATCTACGCCGATGTTCGACCCATTGATGGGTCACATGGAAGTTAATGGTTCAATCTATGGCGTACAAGATGAAGAAATCAAGTTGTTACGGTTTAAAGAACTGTAAGTCGAGTGATTTGGGTTTCATTTCCATCATCATCAACAGTTTTTAACAGTCTACTGTTAGACATAGGCCTCTCTTTAGAAAGGAGTTTTGGTCTACTATACCACGCTAGCCTGACGGGTTGATTTCCAGTGATCTTGTAATGCATAGTATGTCCTTTTGTCATCTCTTGTGTCACCCACGGTATGAACAGGATAGTGACACATCGTACCTATTCTATTCTTAATCCGTCACCACACGAAAAAAAAACATAATTATTTCTATCAATCAATAATAACTTTGGAAAGACTGTAATTGTTTATTTTTAGAATTAGAATATTTCTATGGTATCTTCATAATGTGTTTTTTTAAATATTTCATCATTTTCAGGCTTAGAAGAATAAAGTAAACAAGTCGAAAATTGAAAAGCAAGAACACAGGATAAAACTCCGATCAAATTTGATTGCGCTTCATGTGACTGACTTGACTGCCTCGTTGGCAAGTGGTAAGCGTTTTCGACTGCTGATAAAAGAGGTCTCGGGTTCGATTCCCGGGTCGGACCAAATGTTTGTGTGATCTGTAAGTATTTGTTTCGGAGTTTGAGTGTTTTCTGTGTATAATTTGTATGTATTAAAAAAAAAGTATGTTTATGTATTTATATCAGTTGTCTAGTACCCATAATACAAGCTCTGCTTAGTTTGGGGACTAGACGGTGTTGTGTGTAAAATGTCTGAATTATTTATTTGTTATATTATATTATTATTATGTTATTCTACAAGTCTAATCTAGAAATGTTGTAAAGTTATAAGTAATTTTGTAAAGCTAGATATTAGTGCTAAGTCTTAAAACATCTCCAAGCTAAACTTAAAATTAATAAAAAATAAGTTTTGTAGTGTATAACGACATGCTAAATTAGATATGTCATACAAAACATAGACGTCATTATAATACATAGATACATGTACATAGGTACAGCATTTTTGAAATAGTTTTTGGAAAATAAGAGATTTTTATTGAAATTTAAGTGTAGTTAAATAACGCAAAAGCGGAATAAACACTATTCGCCTCTGTAAACATAGTAGATAAATTAAAAGAAAAGAGTTTTGAAGAAAAGTAGATAGCAGGTACCTAAGTAATTTAAATTGTATAAATTGTGAATCCTTGTATATTACTAGATATGACAATAATATATTATTATAATGACAGTTATTTGTTTAATAATCACAACATCACTTCTTATAATAAAATAAAGTCCTCCGCCGCGTCTGTGTGTGTGTACGTATTTTTTCTTTATTTGATGCCTACCAATGTGACTCCACTCTGCCTGATGGTAAACATGAATGGAATCCAAGAGTGGGGGCCACCACACTGCCCGCGATGCAGCATCGCCAGCTGACCCAAACTATGGCGGCTTAGTGAGATGCTTCGTCCAAACTATTGGAGTTTACTTCAAAACCATTGCACCGATTTAATTGAAATTTTGTAAAGTCTACAGCCTGAGAAAGGACATTGGCTACTTCTTACCGCGATTGCTGACATTATCATCATGAATCTTTCGCAGTCCTCTGGACATAGGCCTCTCTCATTGCAAGACACTTAATTCGATCCTCGGTTTTAAATTTGTAATTTTACAAAATTACTAGCTGATGCCCGCGGCTCCGCTCGCGCCCTATGAGTATGAAAAATAGATGGTGACCGATTCTCAGACATACTGAATATGTATATAAAATTTCTTAAAGATCGGTCAAGGCGTTTCGGAGGAGTATGGGAACGAACATTGTGTTATTAGATAAGCAAAAAACATTGATCACCATATTTTATTTTAAGCTATTGCATAGCTTTTATGCCGGGCTTTGAGCGCGGCGATCGAATCAAGACATTCCGTAACGAAAATAACCTAACACCCCGTGTTAAAAAAGGATAAAGAACATGGTTGTTGTTGCAGTGCGACAAGGTCAAATAACGGGCGCCTAGCATGCGTCATAGATTAATCAAATAGAAGGGATATCGTAGGCACAATACGCAGCGTCCGCGTCCTCCAGTACCGTCTAATTAAATCTTAGTGTTTTTTTATTCCATAGATATGCTCATATTACTATTATATTCCCTGTTTAGTTGTCATTGTCCTTCGGTTATTAGGATGATTATATTGTTTGGCAATAATAGTGTTAGAATGTACGTTGGTAAAAAGACAGTGTATATTGTTTTGTAAATTTGAATAAATATCAAAGAAGTATACTGCATCAATAAAAAATAAATAAATAATTATAATTGCATAAGTTGATAAAAAATGCTATGCAATAGCTTAACTACGGCAGTCCCCGAGTGCCTTACGTATTTTTTTATTTAAATCTGTCCTAATGTTATTGTATTATTTTTATATTGGTTTTTCGTTAAGAGTAATTGAAGTTCTAAAAAGTATATAAATTGCTCCTCGTAAAAATCTAAGTTGAAATGAATCGTAGTAGACTGCAAGCCGAACCCTATTTTAGGAAAAGCAAATAAATTTAATTTTAAATTTTTTTGCCATCAAATGGTTTTCTTAGCTTATTACCCAAATGTATAAATTTAACATGAACAGATTTTTTCTATATTCTTCCTAGCCTTATTCCCAATATTATTTGGGGACGGCTACTAGTTCAACCGGTTTTACCTGAATAAGTATCAGTTTTTCCACGGAGGGATTGGCATCGGACCTCCGCAACCCTAAGGAAGAGCTGAAATTCGTAGGTTGAACTAGTTGTCGGTAAATTTGAGGGCACTGACTTCCCAATATTAATTATCATATATGTTCATGACAACCGGGACGGACTGCTTTACGTGCTCCCCGAACGACATTTGGAGGCAAAATCTAATAATAAATAAATCCCCTCCAAACATTTCCTCGATCTTGTAGCAACATGAATGATGCTTTCATTCATGTTGCTACATGTACTGAATCATCGATAAACAGTGGAACTTTGTGTGATAACAATGACAGTCAATCATTAAGCATAGATAAACTACCTATGTATTCGATAACATATTAAATATTGTTCGATTAATACATATTATTGATTATTATCGCCAGGCATGATCACTTCGCCTGGTCGGAGGATACTCCCTTTGTGTTGGAGGAACACGACACCCGTTCCTCCACACAGTGATCATCACTGACATGATTTGGTGTATCTAATCGTACCTACTTTGTTTTTTGACATTACAAAACCTCTTCAATTATGCCAATATGTCTTGATTTATTTTTTTGTATCTGTGTTGTTACATCTGAAGAATAGGAGGAATGCTATCAGCCATGTAAATCCCGTGTCGTAAGAGTAGCTATAATATCATTGCAAAAGAAGGAAATTAAAATCTCAATATAAAAATATTTCGTAGGTAGGTACATCTTACACACAACGTCATCTAGTCCCAAACTAAGCAGACCTAATATTATGTAAGTATACTAAACAACTGATAGAAATACATTATATACCTACAGAAGGCTCCCAAACTCCGTAGCCTCGAAAAGTTACTAGTTACTTAAAAAGTTACTAAAAAAAACAGCAGACCTCGAGCACAACAGTCGCATATGTTCCCACTGTGCCACCTAGGCAGTCAAGTAAACCATCTCAATGTATTAAACTACGCTGATTTCAGTTTGAACGGGTTGGCTCAACCGGGGAGATACTACCGTCACATAGAAAACAACCTAAAAATGAAGAAAGATATGTGCCGATTATTGAGCACGTAGGATTCCAGCTGTCATTTCCTTGTTGATATTAAGACGTGTTTATTGTGCAGTGTAACGATAGGTTTAGAATATATAACGTAGCCGTAAGAGCATAACTGAGAGATACCATGTTCAGACCTTAGTACGTAAGTCAAATCAAATCAAAGCAAAACATTTTTTTTTCAAATAAACCATACAACGGCACTTTTGAAACGTCAAGTAGTCAGTCAGTAGTCAGTCGTGAAGCTAATTGTCTGTTCCAATTCGTAGATCCTATGGAGAAGAACAGACAAGAAACTCCATGGACACTCTTTTCCAACATTGTTTTTACAATTTTTGGTTACATTGTCTAAGGTATTTTATTAAATGTGCGGACAATGTAACGATGCTGATATTTACACAGGTAGTGTCCAAAAATAATTAAACAATAAATAGAAGTTGTGAGATGACCAGCCCTGACTGGCGGCGCCCGTATCACGAGCATGACCTATGCACCAGCCATCGTCCAGTTCAACCATATCGTAGGGAGCCGAACGACCCGCTACACACGCCACCGCTAGCAGGGCTTTGGAGCGAGCATGACATACTCACAACCGCCAGTAAAGTTAGAATAATAGTACAGTGCTTAATAAATAAACATGGCCGCTATAATATATACTGTCATTGTTATTCGATATCGACCCATAAATTCGCCATAATTGTGGAGCCCTACGGGCTACGACGGAACATAGACGAAGAAATAAGTACGCTATAACAGCATTTATGACGTCTTATTTCGTTGATGAGTGCGAGACCAAAGAGACCAAACGAGTGCCACACAGTAGATACCCTGCTGTACCTATTGCCTGCATTTACAATGCGTACAATGAGTTTGGTGATCACTACTCTTGGATTCTATTCACACTTATAGCAGGCAGCAATTTGAATTTGAGGTAGAGTAGCTATAGGTGTAACGTAACAACATAGGCATAGAACACATTGTTTATGATACTGTAAACGGAACTTTACAAACGATAAAATTAAAAAGGTTACGATATCTTCTACTTTCAGACGTTTCGAATGGGATTTCTACGTCCCGTTTGCAGTAAAAAACATGAGTAGGTATGTGTAAAAGTCGCAAAAGTCTGAAAACAGCTAACACATTATTTATAACAGATCTGTTTTTGAAAAAAAATGTGATTAAAAAAGTTTATTCATTTTAACTTTGCACTCTTAAAAAAATGCTGATAAGACTAAATACTTTCTAAGTACAACTAATATATTTATAACAAAATAATCCCTAATTATTCTTAGTTGAGCTCGGTACATTATGATCGTGTTATAAATATCACAGTGGGAGGGACGATGCAACACGCGAGCCAACCATGACCATATACCATGTCTTCGTTCCCTTTCTATTCGTTTGCGGGAAAGAGATAGTTTTCATTCAACCATCATTGACGTTTGCATCGCTTGCCATAAAAAATGATAGAAAGAGACAACAAGTTTAGTTACTGTTGGATTCAAATGCTGTTGGCCGCCATTTTATCCTACGGAAGCGTTTTTAGTGCAGATTAATTGTAGCTTACACAAATATGTACTGAAGAATATATGTACAATGTAATAGTTACTTTAATTGCTTAATGTTTAAGTACATAATTATTTTTAAAGTAATCAATAACATGGATATGATATTATGTCCGTTTTCAATATCTAAAGTCCCCTTGGCAGTATCTGAAATAAAAAGCAATACGTAAATCGTCTCCCTACTAAAAGCGCCCTATCATAAGTAGCTCTTAAATTTTAAATTTTAAGCATTTAGGTATCCCCTAAAAGAATATTAGAAACCTCAATATCATTTTTTAAGACCTATCCATAGATACCGTACACGTATGGTTTTGATGAAAAAAATATTTTAGAGTTTCAGTTATAAGTATGGGGACCAAAAATTTATATATTTTTTTCTATTTTTGTGTAAAAATATTAATGCGGTTCACAAATTACATTTACTGACCAAGTTTAAACAGTATAGCTCTTATAGTTTCGGAAAAAAGTGGCTGTGACATACGGACGGACAGACAGACTGACAGACAGGCAGACAAACAGACTTGACGAACTTATAAGGGTTCCGTTTTTTTACCATTTAGCTACGAAACCCTAAAAAAGAAATCATCTAGTGATCGAAAATGAACTGCAACTCATTTTAGTTGACGACATTTGTAACAACAACAAAGACATTTAAAATGTAGATACATTTTCTTTTGTATAACCGCGTTTGAAAAGCAATAAATACATACATATACACATACATACATATTATATATAGAAAACACCCAGACTCCGAAATAAACATTTGTGGATGACTTATATATTTGGTCCGAACCGGGAATCGAACCCGAGATCTCTTGATCAGCAGCCGCATACGCTAACCACTAGACCAACAAGGCATTTTATTATATAGAATAATATAGCTTACGTCCTATTTTCAGACTAACTGAATAAACACGCAAGAATTCATTAGAATCGATCAGGCCGTTTTGAACTAGTGTGGCAACTAACATTGCGAAGAATTTTATAAATTTAAATGTTTATGAGCAATATGAAAACAAAGAACTTCGGAGTGTAATAAAGAACGATTTAAGCATTTCGCACGTATTTACAATTAAAAATATTCTCATCAATTTCAATATAATCCAACAAAGATAATAAATTTTATCAAACTAAACTAGTAACTGCAGATTTTGTGGCAATTAGCAAATGGAGAGTTCCTGAACTAAAAACTAGTATGTATAGTTCAAATGAATTACCAAAATGTTATCTATCATCTAATCTAATCTAATCTAATCTAATCTAATCTAATCTAATCTAATCTAATCTAATCTAATCTAATCTAATCTAATATAATCTAATCTAATCTAATCTAATCTAATCTAATCTAATCTAATCTAATCTAATCTAATCTAATCTAATCTAATCTAATCTAATCTAATCTAATCTATCATTGATTAATAAGTTACCTGGATAACTCATTAATTAATGATAGGCTATGCATCACGTTACGGTTACAACAATTGTTGCAAAAAAAAAAGCGGGTTAAAATATTTTATTATTATATTACCTACAGTATTATACAGGTATGTGTTCATTGATTTCAACGTCATACATTACGTTTACTATATATATAGGTATATAAATGTTGATAACAATTAATTATTATTATTATACATAACAATATGGCTTCTCGTGCTCTTCATTCGTGTACTATTTAAAGCTTGTTATCACAAAAGTGTGATGAACTTCCCGCTCTCAGCTGAGCCATTATTATGTAACTATTTATCATCGCAATTAAGCTTGCAGTTCAAGGACTAATTTATATACATATTATTATAATAACATATGTTATATTGAATTTCCTTATGTGATTTTGTTTACTACTGAGATACAAAATAAGCCATTGAGAAAAGATCATGTTAATACCGCGTGGTTGCCAGCTTAGGCGGAGGTATATGGGTCGGCTCACAAAAAACTCTTAACAACCACATGATGCATCTCAAACTTCCCCTGTTCTTAGAAAGGTCGAAAGGTAGTAACCTATTTGTAACTCTTAAATTACAACTGACACTTTCCATCCGGCTACTAGTCCGCTAGTTTGCCCCCTTTTTTTCGTGCGGATATCCCCCCAGATGTAACCCGATGGTGGCTATGTCGAACTCGAACCGACCGAAACAGCACCCCTCTTCGGACACTAGAATTCGGGGAACCAGGTGCTCCCAGGGAACCCTCGGAAGGTAAACCCTGGAACCCCGACGTACCTCGTGCCATCTATGTTGCTAGCTTGCCCCCTCCTAAGCTAAAAAATGATGATCAAAAGATATTTGTGAAGAAAAAAAACGAATGAATTAAAATAGTTATACAGTTTAACGATTGGAAATGATAAACGGCGTGTAATTAGATCACCAGATATGTATGCGTCATCGTGAACTCTGCGCAGACGCAACTCTCGTGATTGGTTGCTTTCTATTG
The DNA here is from genome assembly GCA_932526445.1 of Phragmatobia fuliginosa. Lineage (NCBI taxonomy): Eukaryota > Metazoa > Arthropoda > Insecta > Lepidoptera > Erebidae > Phragmatobia > Phragmatobia fuliginosa. The sequence goes on from OW052067.1 coordinate 18,442,416, forward strand.
GACATTTTGTTGGGCGTGGTATTGGACCATTAGAGCCTTTGTACCTATTCCGTAATATCTTTCTTTGTTCTTTTATTTCATAGCTCTATACTTTTTTAAGCATTCAAACCGCACATATCATTCAAAAGTTATAATGAGTTTGATATTTTTCGAAATTGAAATTTGAGAAACAAGATTGAAGTGATTTATGTGTATACATACATACATTTATCATAACTCTCAAATGGATTATTAAAAACAGACTTAATTGACTGTTGTAAGCAGGGAAAGTCTGCCAAAATTGTGTTATAATTAATACATTTAATTTATCTATAGGTAAGTCCCCGTGCGGAGCCGGGGGAGTCGATTAGTAACTAAATAATTTTTATTTATAAATAGGTTTTTGTATTTTTATTCAAAATCATTTATATTTATCTACCTAATTTAGGATTTTATAAGTATTTTATTCCAATCTAGATCGAAAACCCCTTAATGGCATAATTTGTATTAAATGGATAATATCTATAAATGTGTTCTTAAGCTTATATTAACACGATACTATTGATACGAGTCATGCATAGATAAGATCAATTATCTATCATAAAAACAAACAAACAATTTTGATAGGCGATTCCACAAGAAACAACTAAACTTTGATTTTTGCATTTGTTATTGATTCCTCCATTAATGTAGCAGGTACTAGGTTTATTAAAAATACCGGCGACGCACTTAAACAGCGCTGTGCCGCTAAAGACGCCCCTGACAGACCGCATAGAAACCAGAAAGTATGAGAGTTATTCGCGATTTTCAACAATAACCGCGAGTAACATCGCGGAACTCAACTGGTTTAAAAATAAAACAAATGTATTTATTTATATTAAAATTATTTTATTCAAGTAAAATAAATATTCATTCTTGAAATGTACTGTATCTTACAATTTAAAATACACAAATAAATAGTGAAATGAATGTTTAAGTGAGTTTCATTTTATAATAAGTTTCACCAAGTGCCAACAATAGAGAGTATTTCTTAATTACATAATGTACTGCCGCTTATAATATTTGTATTTACGTACAACTTGTATTCTTTATATTACCTACACACTTTTTTCCGTGGCTACTGTTAACATATGAGATTTTATTTATCAAACAGTATTTCTTTTTGTATTTACAGCAATGAAAACATAACAAAATAGATACATTTCAAAAATACATAAATTTATAATAAAAAAGAAGGTCTTCTGATGCCAACCGATGTCTTCTATTCATTAATTATTCTACTCTAGACTTCTATTAGTCTAAACTACAAGTAGTCTAAACTAATAGAAGTCTACACTGACTGCCTTGTTGGTCTGGTGGTTAACGTAAGTGGCTGCTGATCCAGAGGTCTCGGGTTCGATTCCCGGGTAGACCATCCACACGGGTGATCCACAAATATTTGTTTCAGAATCTGTGGTGTTTTCTATGTATAATACTTATGTATGTATTTACAAAAAAGGTATGTGTATCTATTTATATCAGTTGTTTAGTACCCATAATACAAGTTCTGCTTAGTTTGGGACTAGATGACGTTGTGTGTAAGATGTTCGAAATATTTTTTATTATTATTATTTAATCGTTTGGATTGCAAATAACAACATTATAGATAGTACATCAATTATTTTAATCTAAATTTACAAAACAGAATTAAAGTGAGCATAGATTTACAAACAATTAAATCTGTAAACTAAATAATCTATAATGTTAGGAAGTGAATCATGACATGAATTCTTGATTAATGAAGTGTTATCGTGTTTATTAGAAAGTTATCATTATCTATAAATGATAATAAGTCTCAATGGTAACAGTAACAAGTATGACTAGTCAATAAGTAAATTTGATGTTTCATTTGATAAAAATTTGCCTATCCACAAAATAAATAACTTAACACAAACTTATGAAAGTTAAATGTTATTTTATAGATATTTTTGGAAAACTTTGATTCAGACTTCAAATCGTTACATGGACTTTTTTAAATCACTTATCGTTTTCAATTATCACATTTTTGGTTATATCACACCAAAAAAATACTCTTTGGTTTTACAATCATAGATTTAAAAACTATTTTAATCGTAGACTCCACTTAGACTAGAGATTCTCCTTCTTTTGTCACATGATGGCCTGGATTTTGTTGAGTTCTACGATGGTAAAGGACGACATACCTTAAAGAAAATATATTACAATTAATTATAACATACTAATCGATGCCATAATACTAAAAATTCGAAAATAATTCTGACTGTTACGCTTTCATAACTAAAATGCTGCACTAATTTGTATAAATATACACGTGGCAATAGTTTGATTCTTGAGAAAGGACATTCACTATTTTTTACAGCGATACAATTATATATATTCTGTCTTTTCGAAGGGGGTTTACCCGTGATCACGGGCGGTATTACCCGTATAAAACCTTTTAAATAATTTTATCGCGAAAAGTCTAAAAACAGATACTTACAATTGTTCATAGATCCAGTTTAAAATGGTGATAAATCCTACAAGCAACATCAAGGCGAACAGAAATGATTTCAATTGGAACACACTTGATACTTGATCATATTGGACAATGACATCAGGAACGTCTTTTCTGGGCACGTTTTCTGTTACGTAATCGCTTTCTGTAACCGTAGTTCCAGGGACCGCAAGTGAAGATGTTGGGTCTAACTTTGAACTTGGAAATGTTTCTGTCCAACTGGTCATAGATGTTGAATATACCGTCACTGCCGGAACGCCTTTAAAAGAGTCTTCTAAGACAGATTCGTCATAAATATTTTCAATTTTTGACACTATGTTTTCAGGGTTAGTTTCTGAAATAGCGAAATTTGAGTCAATTCTCGTAACTGCATCTGCCATCGGTGTTGTTGTTTCCACCTCAAAAGGAGATGAATCCGTTACATCAAATGTGTTTACAAGTTCGGGTATATTAATAGATATTTGTTGTGTTCCAGCTCCTTTAGAAGTGTCTTTTAAGCTAGGTTCTTCATCAGATATACCACTTTTAGTAGGTGTAAACTCTGTTTCAGGAGATGCTAATTCTGTCACAGGTGTTATTGGTTCTGTAAATTTTGATTGAGACGTCTCTGTTATTGCAGGACTTGAGCTTGCTATATCTGAATTTAAAGCTGTTACGTCGGGAGTTCGCATTGTGTTATCAGGATTTGATTCTGTTACTAGAAGTCGAGATCCTTTTCCTGACGTCTTTACGTTAGAACTTAGTTCATTCATAATATCAGGTCTAGAAAGAGTTACAACTTCTAGATTGATATCAAACTCAACTGTCTCCACTTTGACTTCCCTGACTTTTGTTGTCGACGTAAATATCTGTGTGCTATTTGTAACATCAATATCATCGTAGTCACTCGTTCGGAACCTAAACAAACAGAATGTTTTATTTATTTATTTAAATTCAACTTAAACAAATAAGATCTTTGGATAATCTTTTTAGGAATATCTAAATACCAGATCACTTGGACTCGTGTCTGATCTTTAATGGCTCATTTAATAAGTTAAAAAAAATGAAAGTTTTTATTATTACTTGAAATAAAGCGAACTAGAAGGTTTAAAATTGAATAACGATTTTTTTTATTGTTCATCATAAAACCTTGTTAACTGATGTAATCACTCACATCAGTTGACAAGTTTGGTACATTGGTACATATGGTAAACATTTTAGTATGAAAAAATGAATAGAGTTGCATAAATACACTCGGTTCCAAAAATAACGGGTCAGTAATAACGGGTCAGTCACATAAACCCGAATATCTCCCGAACTACGTATGCCATCCTAATGAAACGAAGACTGTTCAATTGAGAATTTAATTATACAGATAAAAAATAAAATAAAACTTAGTTACACCCACAATATTAATCTTAAATTAAAAAAAAAACTAAAGTAGTCATATTTTTCTTAAGATTACATTTTTTTTATGATTGTTTTTTTGCTGTTTTTCATCACTTTCTTCATTTAATACTTTGTATTGCCTCCACGTGATGAAGCCTCCAGTGATGAAAAACAGCAAAAAAACAATCATAAAAAAAATGTAATCTTAAGAAAAATATGACTACTTTAGTTTTTTTTTAATTTAAGATTAATATTGTGGGTGTAACTAAGTTTTATTTTATTTTTTATCTGTATAATTAAATTCTCAATTGAACAGTCTTCGTTTCATTAGGATGGCATACGTAGTTCGGGAGATATTCGGGTTTATGTGACTGACCCGTTATTTTTGGAACCGGCTATATATTATAGTATAGTAGTGAAGTCCTTAAGCCCACCTTCCAGGTCGAGCAAAAAACCCTAGTAACTATATATGATCAAATTACTCGTCAACACGTATCAAATGGGCCCAAGCTAGATGGGCTTGTATAGTTTAATTGCAAAGTTCATAGGAACTTATGGTGCTGAAATTGAAAAGTGGCCATAGAGCTAACTTTAAGAACCTGAATGAATCTTTGATATGGGATGAAAGTACTCGTTTAAACTAATGAAACGAGTCCAAGCTCGGTGGCATTACGAAAGTTATTGGCGAAACTCTTATGGCCGGTATATATTTGTTCCAAAATCAAACACGTCATTTTAAAATCCATATAGCCACTTCAATAAACCACAAAAAAGATAACATTTATAAAACAAACTGCAATGGCCCATCTATGACTCATGTAAATTTAACGGGATTTAATGTACCTACATTCTTTCAGTACGTATAACATATCTATTGATTTATGATGGATCGGGCCGTGTCGGCTCGAATGTTAATAGACTGCCCCGGACAAGATAGGTTTCTTTTTTATATTGAAGCCTAAGAAAGTGACTCTACTCTGCCAGATGGAAAGCATGAGTAGAATCCAGGAGTAGGTGTCATCGTGATGGTAAGCAATGCACCATGGTGACCCATACAATGGCGTCCTGGTCGGATGTTTCTGCACCGTTCTCCCGGCCTCTGGAAGCTTGGAGAATGATTGGGCCTCCGGTCTTACATTTACCAACCAAATACGCCAGCAAGAATGCTGTCATTATTAGGATGGTCTTTTGTGTGAGGGTAGTACTGCCCCCATTGAGCCGGCCCATTCGAAAATCGAATTTAAAACAATGTAATGTAAACTGTTTCATTCAAAATGTATATAAGATATTAAATCCATGCCCCGTCTGGGTTCAGATAGTCTAAAATAAATCTTCCCTGAAACCTACGATAAAAGAGGTTCTCTTTAAAAGTTATTAAATTAAAAACTTACTTTTTATAGGATTTGCATCTTCCATAATATCTGAATCTTCCTTTAGGACATCCATTTCCAACAATTGTTTCTCGTGGTTTTCTCTTCAATTTTAACAAATCAAATTTATGATCACTCCAAGCTGCAGTATTTCTATCATTTGATATTTCTGAAACCCCAGTTGTGACAAAGAATACCGTGATCCCAAACACTGTAAACAACATTTTGAATTGAACTGGCATTTTTAAAAAATAGATTTCAATAGCGTTTAATAACCTATTAAATTTAATATCACAGTGATAAAATTTGATTTCTATCAAATGTGTGCACGTGCCAATACGCCCGGCCCGTCTGACTATCTGCGTGGTTCTGTGAGAATGAAATGATAAGGAATCTGTTCATGTGCTGGTGATACTACACGTTAAGGAACATGGTTGATTTTCGCGTTAATGCCACCAATTGGTGGTAAATCGTATCGCGTTATGTTATCATCGTTGTTTAGATAGTTCTGTGTTCGCTGTTATTATTATACCGTAAATAGCCAATAAAAGTACAATTAGTATGTGTTTATTTATTTTAAATAAAGGTTTAAGTTAACAAGTTATTATATGATCAAATTACTCGTCAACACTAATCAAATGGGCCCAAACTAGATGGGGTTGTTTGGTTTGATTGCAATGTTCATAGGAACTTATCTTGGGTTACGGTGCTGAAGCTGAAAAGTGGTCATAGAGCTACCTCCAAGCATTAGAAACTGAATGAACCTCTGATATGGGATCAAAGTAGGTATTCGTAATTATAAAAATTAATCGAATGGTGACTGACGACAATTTATGAGATTATTATTATAAATAGCAATATCAGTCAAAAATATTGTGACGCTAAGGTTGCAGGCGTCCAATAACATTGGTAGAAATTAAAAATGTCCTTGAACTGCAACTGTAATTAAAAGCCTTATTAATACTATATCTAAGTGTTACAAGTTCAGTTTTATAATGATAATGAGTGGTTGACTTGTGATATCACATATTTATGATATCAGCTGCCTGCGAACATGTTATTACTGTGTATTACGTTCAATAGTTATCATTTTTGTCCTACTCGAGCTGTGATGCGTTTGACGTATACGATTATAAGTCAATGACATTGTCAATCAACGCAGCTTATCGAAGTAGTGGCAAATATTAATTTATACAAACATATCTTTTAAATATGAATGGTGATGGAATCTGTGTAGTGTATCTTTCATATGATTAGTTACGTGATTATGTACGAGTTCTCCATATGATATCTACTTATAAACCACACAAAGGTGACTCCCTAAGATTACCCTGAGCATTAAGTACGCCGTTGTACAAAACTCCATAAAGTTATAGCAGCTGCTGTAACAGTTGATGTTATATATTAGGTGTATGACTTTACTGTTCACAGTCATTGAGATGTTGACGAGTGTGACGTCACAGTGACGGCGGTGTACAACGTAACTATCTTTACTAACATATGAGTCATATAAAAGCAAATGTAGCAATCTCCATTCATTGCAATTTTGGGCAAATTAAATAAAACTCATTTTTGTACCAATACCTATAAGTTTTTGACTAAATTATATTATAAAATTTATAAAACACTATTAAACATTTGTGGTATTTTTCATAAAACATTTAGAATTTCACGTAGACAGTGGCGCTGTAAATAGGTCGGGTTGAAAAAAAAGTGGATATTGCTATGTTTGCTTCTATATGACACATTTGAAGCTGATGAGTTGTACCGTCAGCGTTACGTCACAGCGTGAGGTCGTACGCCTAATAACTATAGCTATATACGCATATTGCTATAGTTATTAAATACACACGACACACCACCCGTGTGGAAATCCCCGCGGACCGTCACCCCACCTGGGGTTTACGGCGGGGTGGTGTGTCGGACTCGAACCGACTTTACCAATAACGATTGCCATAGATGTTCATGCCAACTGGGACCGACGGCTTTACGTGCTCTCCGAGGCACGGGCGTGAATCACCGCCAAACCTCCAAACTCCGGGACTTTTATAATTGACGGTGACGCTGACGGTACAACTCTTCAACTTCATATATTAGTAAAGATAGTCGCGTTGTTCACCGCCGTCACTGTGACGTCACACTCGTCAACGTCTCAATGACTGTGAACAATAAGTCATACACCTAATATATGACATCGACTAAAACCACACGGTGTGTCCTCTCTGCGCCACTCTTTAGGGAGGGGTCCAGGGAACTGTTTTCTCCTTCTGGGCCCCTCCCGGCGCCTGCCTGAACTGTTGCGGGCACCGACTCGGTTCATGCTCTCCATTTGGGCGGCGTCCGGTCACACGCGGACGTCGCCCCCTCGCGACTGGCCACTATAGCGGATGGACGGGGATCCCCTCCCGCCCTCCCGCGGCCACACTCAGGGCGGCATGAGGCGCAGGTCTGGGCGCCTCCGCCGCCCGGTTCGCCTGCGGCGGATCGGGTCCGAGTGGAGGTCGTGCTCCCGGGCCTTCTCCGCCGCCTCCTGAAGGTTGCGACCGCGATAAAACAACTGTCGCTATCGGCCATCGATCTTATGACGATGTTTTGCGAAAACTGTTGCGTTTCGCCTGTAGTTATGTATTTCTTAGAGATATATTTAACAGAATAATGTTGGGGTAGAAGAGTTCTGGAGTTGAGACCGCGACTAGGAAAACGTAGTGTAGGACGCCCACAGGCCAGGCTGATGATGATGTAAATGATTGCTTATATGTTGCTACTGACATAATCATACTACAATTCCTTTATTGCTTAACTCAGTCAATTTAACAATAGTAGATTAATAGAGACGGGACGTAGAAGTTGCTGTAATTTAATTTATTACCATTTTTATTGCTTGGAGCTCACCGTTGTAGTTTTCAAAGTATTATGAACTTGGACAAATATCATAAATATACATAAGTATAGGCCATAAATAATTACAGGGCAGTGTGTAAGTTTAAAGTTAAAAAAAAATGAAATGTCCTTATAATATGTGTTAATCAAATCCTTAGGCAAAATTAAGTCATAAAAACATCGTTGAAGCTAATGTTATCCATACCAATATATGAGTATGGGTGTTAACTAAATTAATATTATTATTTTAATATTTTGAACATCTGACACACAACATCATCTAGTTCCAAACTGTGAGCTTTTACTATGCGTACTAGACAACTGTAAGAAAAACATCAATACTTTTCTTTAATGCACACATATTATACATACATCAAACTTCGAAACAAATATTTACAGACAATAAAAACATTTGGTCTGACCTGGGAAACGAACCTGAGCAGCCGCATACGCTAACCACCAGACCAACAAGGCAGTCAATTATTAAAACAACTATTCACACAATTCTAAAATTGCATTGTATGAATACATAAATAAATAACTAATTCCTTTGTATATCGGCGATTTCATTCTTCCGTTTCGATCCGTTCCCTTAAAACCGTCAACATCTAAGTGAAATCAAATTTAGTCCCAATTAAGCCATTAACACGTACCATGAAAAAACCAAAACTGTATTTCATTAATTACACATATCATATAAGAAATAGTGATTCATTTGAAATATAATGTCAGAGTATTAAAATGTTGCATCAGATCGTATAACATGTTACAACATGTTTCAAACTTAACATGCTATATTGAACTTATTTTAATTTAAAATGTGTTATATAAAAAAATTGGGACGTTGATTTTTTTGGTTTGATTGATTTGATTGAAGTTTATCTTATCATCATCATTTCACATCACTGCACACCAACCTTTCGCATCATAATTTGGTTTTCTTTAGATAAATTACTACCGCCATCTAGCGTAAAGTAGCGAACCACTTCTATCAAATTATAGAAAAGAACATTTTTTGTATTTTTTTATTCTGTTATAATAACAGAATAAAAAATATATAAGAATGTTCTGTGAAACTTGAGGCTTGTTAGACATGGAAATGCATTAAATTAGGGGTGACGATTCAATCGCAATCATGATAAATTTGAAAATCGACGCCAAAAGTAGTAGAGCCTCGCCGGCGCCGCTCGGTTTCTGCACGAACAGGCCTGCTCTCCTCGCCTTAAGGGGATCGTTTCCATAATTGCTCGAAAAAGCACTTACGGTTATGACAAGAGAAACAAATTAATTCACTATTTGACAGTAAAAAAAATATCTCAGTTCCTTAATACATCAATCTATAGAGAAACCGAGTAAAATTACTAATACGATTATTATTTTACGAGAAAAAAATCATCAACAGTGACCAAAATCACCGAAATCGACCTTTTCTGATTGGAATCTATCTAGTCTTATGTTGCTTTATTTGAAATAAATATTTTATTAGTTGCAAGAAAAAAGCACAAAAAAGAGATTAACCATTTAAGGTTTCTATTAATTCTCACCAGAAAGTCATAATTTAAACTTAAACATCATTAATTTTTAGCGGCAAAAGTTCCATACATTTTAGTATGGAGAAATAATTTGCAATAAAACAGAGTTCACGCGATCCAAAAATTCAGTGTTCTCCGAATATTCAAGGCGAGCGCACGCTCGTTTTTAGCTCCACACGCACTGTCACGCACACAGAGATTTGATTGTTTACATACGACGACGTGACTGTGTGTAACTTTTGATAATATTTGGTAGGTCTGAGAATAGACACACCAATCTTTATATTTTATATTATTATTAACCAACTTCAAAAAAGGAGTATTATTTATGTTTAACTAAATGATTTTTTTTTATTATACATTCATTGATTACTCTGTCAGTTGTGGACCGATTTTTAAAAATTCTTTTTATATGACTGCCTCGGTGGCGCTGTGGTAGCGTATGCGATTGAGGTCTCGGGTTCAATTCACGGATCGGACCAAATGTTTATGAGATCCACAAAAAAATTTTTTTTTTAGGTGTTGGGTGTTTTCAATGTTAGTTTATAGGGAAACCCTAAAATTTTATAAGCACGTTATAATACGCCCTATAAATAGTTATTATATTTTTTTATTTTGTAATGCTATTCCAGACGCAATATCTGGTAGCCATCATTTCCTAATGATGAGCTGATGGTGGAAGATATAACTTTTTAACGGTTAGGAGTTTTAAAATTATTATTGATTTGTATTACTTTTTTTTTTTTTTTTTTTTTTTTTTTTTTGTGTTATCTGCTACTGCAATCTGTCTCCTTTATGGGACATTCAGCCGTATGTTGGTTGGTGCTAATGCTGGCGCGCTCAGTATGTGACCTGTGTCACATCCTCATCATTGAGACAGTAGTTATTATTACTGTGGTTGGATTAGATCTTGAGGTATTTTACGCTTTAAGCGTCGTGATTTATTGTGGTTATCCATCAGTGGCCGGGCCAAGGCATTTGGATGTTGTTTGATGCGTTCATTATAGGACTTAGTATAATATACAATTTCCTGTCTCACAGTGGGTATCCGCAGGTCACGGTGTAATAGATCGTTGGGTACAAACCAGGGAGCGTTGGTCATCATACGTAGTGCTCTATTTTGAAACCTTTGTATGATCTCTATGTTTGAGTGAGATGCTGTTCCCCATAATTGGATTCCATACGTCCAGATTGGCTTAAGTATTGCCTTATACACAAGTATCTTATTCTCAAGAGATAGTTGAGACTTTCGTCCGATGAGCCAGTAAAGCTTTCGTGTTTGAATGCCAAGTTGTTTCCTCTTCGTGAAGATATGTTTCTGCCAGGTAAGTCTTTTGTCCAAATGCAACCCAAGATATCTCACATGATCTGCCTGTGGAACTTCAATGTTGTTAAGTGTTACTGGAGGACAAAATCCTTTTCTTAGAGTGAACGTTACGTTGACCGACTTTGTCTCGTTTGCTTTTATCCGCCACTTTTTGAGCCACTCAGCAATTTCATTCAATCCTTTTTGGAGTATTTGTGAAGCTGTTTTCGGGTCGTTATGTGTAGCTAGTATTGCGGTGTCATCAGCAAAAGTTCCAGTAGTTAAGGATTCAGATATCGGCAAATCTGAAGTAAACAATAAGTAAAGAACGGGGCCCAGCACGCTGCCCTGTGGAACTCCTGCTTTTATGGGACAAAGGTCTGAAAGTGCCTCACCGTTTTGCACCATAAAATGTCGCTGGTCTAGAAACGATTTTAGTATTTCGTACAGGTGACTTGGTAGAGCTCTTTTCAACTTATAAAGCAATCCTTCGTGCCAGACGCGATCAAACGCCTGAGATATGTCCAGGAATGCGCTGGCACAGTATGATTTTGCCTCAAGTGATTCCATGATCTTCTGTGTAATTCTATGAACTTGATCGGTGGTGGCATGCTTACTTCGGAACCCAAACTGGTGGTCAGGAATTAATTTTTTTCTCTGGAGTATGGGTATAAGTCGTTGCAACAGCAAGGATTCGTACACCTTGGATGGAATAGGTAGCAGACTTATAGGTCTATATGATTTTGCATCCTCAGGTTGTTTATCTGGCTTCAGTAGCATCACTATTTGTGCGACCTTCCATTCCAGGGGAAAGAACTGCAGCCTAGTCATAGCATTAAATAGTGATGTGAGGAAAGTAATACCAGAATCAGGTAGTTCCTGCAATAAACGATTTGTTATAAGATCGTATCCTGGTGACTTTTTTGGGTCCGATTTTCTTATAATGCGTACAACTTCGGCCTTTGTAAATATAAATGGCGTTTCGTCTGTATTTTTTGGAGTGGTCAAAAATTCAGTGATTTCTGCTGAATCTACTGAAGAGCCCTCATATGGATGAGGGATAAACACATTTGAGAGATGTTCAGAGAAAGTTCTGGCCTTCTCTTGGTCTGTTCGTGCCCAGGTACCGTCAGATCTTCTTATAGGAGAAGAGATAGCAATGGGACGTTTAAGTCGTCTGGTGGCCTTCCATAAAGAATAATCTGAAGAAGCAGTAGCATCCAGGCCCATGAGGTAATTACAAAATCCGTCATTTCGATCTCTATCCAGAATGTTCTTTAACTGTCTGCTGACGTGGTTAAGTTGTTTTTTTGCAGCAGGGTCTCTGGTTTGTTGCCAGTGTTTTCGTAATCTCCTTTTTTGGGTGATTTTATCTAATATATGTTTTGCTACATAGTTGTCTATGCTTCTATGTGGTAGCTGTGGAGTTGAAGACCAGGCGGCGTCCTGCACACTGTTAGTAAAGTACACTACTGCTTCTGCTATTTCATTGTTTGATTTTAAACTGACAGGTTCCTGGAAAGCTTTGCCTGTGAGTTCTCGAAATAGTGACCAGTCAGTTCTTTTGTTATGCAGAACACATTTTTTGACGCATTCCTGAGCGGTAGTGTGTAGTTCAACTATGATTGGGGAGTGGTCGGAGGATAAATCCCAGCAGCTCCGGCACGATACATTTTTCTTTGTGATGCCTTTGCTGACACAAAAGTCGATAATGTCCGGAATTTTCCTTTGATCTGCCGGCCAATAAGTAGGCTGACCAGACGATATAACGTTCATATCCCTCCCCAATATTGACTTTAGAAGTTCTCGCCCTCTGGGTAGAACAAGTCTCGATCCCCAAAACGTGTGTTTTGCGTTGTAGTCACCTCCAGCAATAAATCTGCCTCCAAGGGATTGAAAGTAGTCATTGAACTCTTTCTCTTTTATTGAAAATCGAGGTGGACAGTATAAGGCCGATATTGTGATGTCACTAATCCAGTCTGTTACAACAATATTTGTAGCTTGGATGTAGTCTTTACAGTAATTTTGTATTGCATGGTGCTTGATGTTTGACCTGATTAGCACGGCCGATCCCCCATGTGCTTTGTTGTTTGGATGATTAGTGTGGTACAAATTATAGCCTGATATTTTAAAGTAGCTTTTGGAGGTAAAGTGAGTTTCTGAGATCAGTAAAACATCTATTTTGTGAATTTTGACAAATATTTTCAACTCTTCCGAGTGGTTTGACAAGCCATTAGCATTCCATACACCCAATCTTAGATCTGTGAATGTGATGACATTTTTGAGATTAGGTCGGTCAACGTTTGAGTCATAATTATCATTTGATTCATCAAGGCAACAAGTGTTTCCCGTATGGCTTTGAGTTCATTGGTTTCTTGCTTTTCATCTTCAATGTTGATTATTTGCCTCGCAGGATTTTCAGAAGACTTTTTTGTGGCTAAAGCATACGATTTTTCATTTATAGTTATTTTATTTAGAGGTTCTTTTTCATCTCTAATGTGTGCAGCTTTAATTCTGTGTTTAGTGATAGAGGGGGGATATCGGACTTTCATCAGTTCCTTGTAGACTGTGCAGCCCTTGTAATTAGCTGGGTGGTTTCCTTCACATAGGACACATTTAACCTGGTTCGATCTTTCTTTTCGTGGGCACGCTGAAGTGTGATGTAAACCTGCACATTTGACACATCTGGGTTTTCTATTACAGAACTTTTGTGTATGATTATAATCTTGACAATTAGTACATTGGGGGATTGCTCGCTTTGGTCTGGGTGCTTCAAATAATATGCGACAGTGTAGTAATGATTTTATGCCATATATATCTTTATTGTTTTCACGGGATTCTAGTTCGATGTACCACATTGGTAGTGGCTGTTTTGTTCTTGAATTTTGAATATTCCAGATATTTGTTACTTTGTGGTCAAGCTCTTCAATAGCCATTTTTATTTCCTCTTTATCTGTGGATGGGTGCAGGTTTTTTAGCACCACTCTAAAACTGCGTTCTTGTTTAGGCTGGTAACTGTAAAATTCTGTGTCTTTGGCCTTCAGTTCTTTAAGGATAGTGGAGTATGATTCGGCTGTTTTCGATTGAATTTTAGCTCTATCGCCTCGTAAAACTTTAATTTCATACTCCCCTTTTGCTACTTCTTGTAATAATTTCAATAATGGTTGGATATTTCTAACACCATCAATGAACAGTGGAGGAGGTCTTATTGGTTTTAGTTTTTGTGTTTCAGAGATATCCGGTTGCTCTATAACGTCGAGCCCTGTGAAACTGTTGGATGTTGGTACTGATGGTGTTGCGAGCCAGTAATTCAGTTTCGTTTGTTTTAAACTACGCGTTACTGAGTCTGGGCTGGATCTTTGCCTTTTCCCATAACGAACTTCTGTAAATTGCTGATCATCGGGTTCTCTATCGCTTTTGTCTGTCAGTTCCATGTTTATTTTGTCCAGACTCGTTGTTCTGCTTAAGCTTGGGCTTAACAATCTTCTATGAAGAACTTGTTGGGTTATGGCTTTTGGGTTATTATTGTCTAATTTTAATATATTTTCAGGGGTTTTAGAATTGCTCATTTTGTTCCCACGAGTAGGGCCGATTTAACACGTCACAAGAGGGGTGACGCCCATTCCCTCAAGAAGGCAATATACAACGACGTTTGCCGGATCCGTCGAGGTTGGCGCTTAGAACTTGTCTCCTACAAGCCATGCATCCTGTCGGCACGTAGTCCCACCTTAGGATTAGGGTGACTTTTTAGAGAGGTATTCTACCTCCTGGTCCGGGCGATTAAGCCAAGGCCCTCGTTTCTGTTAGTAGGTATGTCCGCAGAGTTACGAGTTGTGGAGGTCATTTCCTACCCCCAGCGTATTCCGGCTTGTTAGGCCTGGTTTTTTCGGGTTAATTTTCGTCGCCCGTTGCTCGACGTTGATTTTTTATGGCTAGTTAGATCTTCACTCAGCCAACCCTCCTCTTTTTACATACGGGCTTGGGACCGTCAATGGCAGGTATTACTTTATGACTTTTATTATTTATTGACTGCCTAGGTGGCAGTGGTAGAGCATGCGACTACTTTGCTTGAGTGAGGTTTCAGGTTCGATTCCCGTGTAGGACCAAATATTTGTGTGATCCGCAAATATTTATTTCGGGGTCTGGGTGTATTCTATAGGTAAGCAACAAAAAAAGTATGTTTATGTATTTATATCAGTTGTCTAGAATCTATAATATAAGCTCTGCCTTTGGGACTGGATGATGTTGTGTGTAAGATGTTCAAAATATTTATTTATTATTATAATATTTCATACTGCCTTATTGGTCTTGTGGTCAGCGTATGCAACTTAGTCAATGGACCTAAAAAATGTAACATTTCAATGGAAACGTTACATTTTTTAGGCCTTACCTTGCGTTTTTAGAACACGCAATTTTATTTTTTTGGTGTGTAGGGGGGTCAGTGTTAAGCTAAAACCAAGTTTGTTGGGTCGCCACCCTTGTCCCACGGCTGCCATCTTGAAAATAGGGGTTGAAATGGTTTTCACGATATATCTCTTAAACTATTTATTTTATAAAAAAAAATAGTTAACATTTTTTGTTGCAAATTTATTAAATTCTCAACAACTTTGGTCCAGTAACTTTTTGTCGTAGAACTATAAATAAAAAAGTTATAATCGAAAATGTTAAGAAATTCGAGAAAAAAATATACTTATATTTATATATTTTTTTATTATTATTATATTATATATATTTATATATATTATGTTATTAATTGACCATTAGGGAACAAAAGAACATCTACCTGCTATTGTTATTATTATTTCTAACCTCTTCTATTGTAAGAATAGCTATAATAATAGTATAACTAAAATAATAGAAAAAGCACGCTTAAAAAGTTTAAATGCTTAAAAAAAAAATAGTTTTTACTGAAGTTAAAATCGTGTCTAAAATCATTCGAAATCATCTTCACAATTAAAAACAGAATAAAATACAATCGCACGTAGAGAAATAACTAAAAGGTATAAGTTTAACGACAACTTCAATAGAATATTATTAGCTATTCTTACAATAAAAGAGGTTAGAAATAATAATAAGTATAATAACAATAGCAGGCAGATGTTCTTTTGTTCCCTAATGGTCACTTGGGTAAATAAAAAAAAAATATAAATATAATTTTTTTCTCGAATTTCTGAACAGTGTCGCTAATAACTTTTTTATTTATAGTTCTACGACAAAAAGATACTGGACCAAAGTTGTAGAAAATTTAATTTGCAACAAATGGACTAACTGCTAACCAAGAGGTCTAGGGTTCGATTCCCGGGTCGGACCAAATGTTTGTATGATCTGCAAATATTCGTTTCGGAGTTTGGGTGTTTTCTATGTATAATATATGTATGTATTTATAAATAAAAGTATGTTTATGTATTATAAACTGCGAAATAAATATTTGCGGATCACACAAATATTTGGTAGATGATATTCTGTGTCATTCGCCTGAAATATTTATTTATTGTTATTTATCATAAATAATTATGTGTGTTACCTTTAGTCGTATCTTTCAAGATGTTCAGGTCAGCTGATGATGGAAAGTACTACTACTCAATGGTTTGGTGTTGGAGGATTATTTCACTTTTATACGTATGTATAAACCGATAGTCGTATTTATGTTTTACTAGCTTTTGCCCGCGGCTCCGCCCGCGAGTGTGTCGATTTTCGCGGTAAAAAGTAGCCATGTCCTTTCTCGAGGTCCCATATATCTCTATACTAAAATTGATCAAAATCGGTTCAGCGGCTTAGGCGTGAAAACGTAACAGACAGACAGACAGACAGAGTTACTTTCGCATTTATAATATTAGTAAGGATTTAGTAACGTTATTGCGTAAATGAGCCGTTTGCATTGAATATTAAAAAAAAAAAACAAAGTCCTCTGCCGCTTCAATATGTCTGTTAAACTCAAATCATAAAAATCATAACGTAACTTAAAAACTACTGCACCGATTTTCATGATGTTTGCAACAATGGATAGATTGGTTTTAAAGGAGGGTATAATTAGTCAAAATTTTAAATGTTTTTTAAATACCTATAAGACCACGTATCGTTTAACACGCATTATTGACATAATAAAATCTTACACAGAGTCACTAGTGTAAGATTACGGCCAATTACGGGTGCGACCTAGATGAACGCTCTGACGTATTATAAAATATTTATTTAAATAATATTGTGTAATAAACAATTTTAATCTACATGAAATGCTTAAAATATCTACAATATTTATTAAGATAAGGATTAATATTACATTGTTCCAAATTACTTTGAAATTATTATTCACAAATAAAATAATAAAGAAATATTAAAAAAGTATAATTAAAAAAGTATTACTGTAGGTTATTCCTAATTTATGTAACTCGTAAACTTTTGTCAATATTGGCTTTATTTATGTGTTCCTTTAAAATAATAAAATAACATTAATAAATCTTCTTTAAAAGGTAACCTTAATTATGATGAAAACCGTATTTAAATACCTTGCGTATTTAAAACGATCTGAGTTGACAGACAATGCACGCGAGCGAATTTATTTTAAACTGTGTAAAATTATTTTATAATCTTTGACCATTCGATTGGTATACAGAAAGTATTATGACTTTCTGTACTGAATGAATCCTTCGGGCTTTACGATATGGCAAGATACATTGCGTGCGTCGTAAGACATTAAAATACGTTCTACAAAGGCGAACAGTTAATGGATATTTAACTTATGCAAAAAACCGAAAGTCGGTGATTACTTGCTACGGTATGTATGCGACAGTGCGCGATGCGTCTTGTGTGTGTTGTGAATCACAAATTCTCACGCTCGGTGTCGCGGGCCTTAACGAGAGACACAATCCGCCATGACACATTATTATACAGTCGCGCGCGCACACCCTTTTATATACCTACGCATCTTGCGCACATAGCAACATTGTTTTCATTCCATCACAAACAGGGACACAACACATCGAAACATTAATATTTCATATTGCATCATAAATATTATTTATACTTCTTGTGGTAAGTATGTGAGGAACTAACTTCCGATGAGTGGCCATCTTCTGGCTAAACGTACAATGACTCAAACATTAAGCATTTGAGTAATAAGACGTTTACTTTTACTTTGCAGTTTACGAATTGTTATTATTATTATTTATCATTTATTGTAGTCCGACATCCGTACTTTATCTAGATATTAATACGAGTACCCCTTTTTACGAAATTTGTGTGAACAGAGGAGTATGAAATTTTACACGCTCATTATGTCAACGGGGAGTGCAGGAAGCTATTTTTTTATACATACATGCATAAAAATACATTAAATCAATCAATAAAACGTCACATACACTACTATGTATTTGACACACACATGCATAGATTCATGTAGGGTATCATCATATGGACTACCGTCATGAATTTTTTCAGATGTTTCGAGCGAGCCGTTTAGCTTTTAGAGAGGAGGACGCCCTGTTCTTACAAAAAATGCCCTTTCAATGGAATAACTCGCAAACGGATACTTAGTCAAAAAATCGTCTTAGTGTTTTCAAAAGACCTATCTCATAATACCCGTGACGATGGGGTAGCTGCAAGAAAATAAAATCATCCCCACTTTTAATGTAGGGAAAGTACCCAAAAAAAAATCTTTGTAGTGATTTTATTCTAGCACTTTTTCGACATGATAAAAACACATATCCATACAAAGTTTCATCTTTCTAGCACTAACCGTTTCGACGGTAAGCCGAGGACGAACGAACGGACATGACGAAATTATAAGGTGATGAACTTCGGAACCCTAGAAACGAGATCCAGTAGATATATTAAATAAGCGATGTCGTGATTCTTTCGAACAAATCTTAACAGCCCCTCCCTCCTAGCCAAGTTGAAAACATTTTTCGTTTTCCATTTTATTCTATTTCTCTATTCTCTTCTTTCATTGGCTAATGTCACTCAGACATTCAGTTAGTCACCTAATATCATTCAGTTAAACATAGAAAACACCCAGTTTCAAAAACAAATATTTGCGTATCACACAAACATTTGGTCCGACCCGGGAATCGAACCCGAGACCTCTTGATCAATAGCTGCATACACTATACAATACTATGTACAACAATAAGGCAATACTAAAAGCTCCCACCAAGCTATTTTTAAAAAGGTTGAAAGGATCGAGATACATATTAGAATATAACTTATTATGTTATACAGGTTATATATTTTTTTTAATTAACCTTGATCGTTTATATTTATCAATAACTGTAATATTTAATTCTTGTAAAATTACTAATAATGAACTAGCAGCTTAATTTTTAGGGTTCCGTAGCCAAATGGCAAAAAACGGAACCCTTATAGATTTATCAAGTCTGTCTGTCTGTCTGTCCGTCCGTATGTCACAGCCAATTATTTTCGAAACTATACGAGCTATACTGTTGAAATTTGGTCAGTCGATGTATTCTGTGAACCGCATTAAGATTTTTACAAACATTTAGAAAAAAAACAATACATTTTGGGGGTATACTTGGAACTGAAACTCAAAAATTTTTTTTTCATCAAACCTATACGTGTATCTATGGATAGGTGTTCAATAATGATGTTGAGGTTTCTAATATCATTTTTTTCTAAACTGAATAGTTTGCTCGAGAGACACTTCCAAAGTGGAAAAATGTGTGTCCCCCCCCCCCCTCCAACTTCTAAAATAAGAGAGTGATAAAACTAGAAAAAATATATGTTATACATTACCATAACCTCCTTTCTAAGGAGAGGCCTATGTCCAGCAGTGGACTGTTGAAGTTTTTTTTAATACGTCATAAATCGTTACACGCAATTTACCTTTCATCAAGTCAATACACTAGTATAAAAACATCGATTAAAGTTACAACGAACTACAAGAACTTTTATATGATGTTACTTGCTGATAGGGAACCCTTCATGGGCGAGTCCGACTCGCACTTGGCTGCTTTTTTAGTTAAGCGGTGGTCTAAAACACGGGTTTATCCTAACTTAGACAAACAGCTATTTAAATTTAAAAATGTAAACATGTATAATTTAATAGCATTTCGTTAATTTTTCTAACTTAATCTAGTATATTTACTTTATGAACTTGTTATAGTAAAGTAGAACGAATTGCGTGAGCAGTGCCATCTAAGAAGAACTATTCCTAATTGTCATTATAGAGCTGTCATTGTCACGTCACTCCACCGCAAGAATTGTATTATTATATTTTAATTAAATGTGTGATAAACCGTATCAATGTTCTTTGTAGTCCTTTAACTCTTCAGAACTAATCTTGAATCAAATGTTAAATTTTAGACTATTCAATGAAAAAGAACATAGTTAAAACAAAATTGTCCGATGGTCATCCATCCATAAATTGAACTGGGATGGTTTTGCTTAACTTTACAAAGTGCTACTCAATTACCACTCATATACCCGGAAGCCCCCTTTTCTAGTCTATGAAATATAAATTACTATTTACGTGCTCCATAATAAAAAAGAAAACAGAAACATGAAATGACGCAATATAGCTAATTATTGAAACGCTTCTAAATGTTATTTACATTTCAAACGAAAATGTGATTAGGTTCAACGGCAATACAATTTCTTTTTAAAAATATTATCTTATATCTCATACAATTTATAAAATTAAACTTAGATTTTGGTAAAACAGAAGCATCACATTATTTAAGAGTGCATTACTTATACCTTTTGCAAAATCAGTCACCACGAGTATTTTCAATTCATTTGCCATAATGGAAAATTCTAACAAAATTAAAAATAATCCAAGAAAAGTAAATATATTGTTGGAAATTCGACACTGATAAAACGTAACATTACGTTCGTTCATGTGTATTGTCAAGCAACAATAAATTTGCGCAATATAATAATTGCGCAATATTTTGAATAAATACGATGAAACAAAAAGTATTGATCATAGTCTTGCAAAAGCTGCCACGAGAGAAACATCTTGTAATTAACAAGTTTTTTTTCTTATTATATCCAAGTTTGGGAATCGTAGAGATTTAGACGGTGCTCAAACTGATTAAGTGAATTATATTTTAATAGTTTAAAGTGATCTGGGGACCTGTTTCATTTATACGAAGAAATTGCAATTTTTTGCTTGAAAATGTAAGTATCAATTTTGATAGTTTTATTTTGTTATTAACATAACAAAGAATTGAAAAAGATTTAGAACCAAACATTTGTAAATGTTTATATATATACATATTGGTAATTTATAACATATATTTGTACTCGTTAAAAAAAACAAAATGGTTATATTTTCTTTTTTTTTCTACAGAAATAAGTGATTTAAGAAAAGGAGACACAAGAAACAAGAGAGGAGAAGACTGAATATCTGCCATCCTACACTGCTGACTACACCAAAACAAGCTCCAACGCTGTTTCCTGATAACGTCAAACACTCGATGGGAGTAACATCTACTATATTGTTACTTTAATATTTGTTGTTCTAACTTTCACAAGTTTAACAACATGTGTTCCTTGTACATAGCCTTATATTAGTAAGGGTGCAGCACAGAAGACTCAGTAGTGTTATCAGTAGAAATAGCTTTTATTATTATCATTTATCCGATGTTGTTTTTTGTTCATGACGAATCTGTACAGCCGACAGGGAAGACTTCTTCTTGAGTATTTGTACCTATTTCATGTTGAGCTTTCACACTTTAAGGGGCCGTCTATCTTCTGCAATCGCTTCTTCTAGTCGATGGGTTAGAGGTCTATCTTTGGGGTTATAGGAGTTATTTAGTAGTAAGACGACATTATTTTTCTTCTTACTTAGCTCTATATAACAAATATTTTACTTGTGAATGACCACAATTAGTTTAAATTATTGTTCACTAGTAAAATCAAGTATGCCGAAGTTTAGGCGTCCATCTAGTCGAAAAGGATTGGAGATGGCTTTAGAAGTGCGAGTCCGTAAAGTGTTTAATTACCACCAGGCAAATACATTGGGGTGATCAGAACATTAAATATATTCCTGACAGTGGAATCAATGAATAATTAGAACGTGGGGTGTACTGTTATCATAACTGATTGGTGTAGTTGGTGTAGGATGGTTGTCTTTATAAACAAT
Source organism: Phragmatobia fuliginosa (assembly GCA_932526445.1). NCBI lineage: Eukaryota > Metazoa > Arthropoda > Insecta > Lepidoptera > Erebidae > Phragmatobia > Phragmatobia fuliginosa. The sequence goes on from OW052067.1 coordinate 18,464,464, forward strand.
ATGAAGTGAATACATTCACTTGTGATGAAAGCCGTCCCTGTTGGAGGTAGGGTGAGTTGTGAACCCAACACAACGTCAGTAGAGAGCTTCAATCTAAACAAATGTTTAAAGACTAATGTTGTTTTGGGTAGACTGAATTTACTTATATATATTAATATATAATATTATTGTCTACATATTTTAACTTAAATGTAACGTTATGTAATCTGTAAATTTATACTTAGTTACTGTAAATATAGATAATATGTTTAATTGTATCGGTAATGTAATGTATTGTATATAGCAACCATGTTTTTATAAACGTTAATAAAGAGTAGTTTACATTAAACTTCTAATTTTAATATGATGAATAAAATATCATGATGTTTCGGAAAATACTTTGTTGTTAAAACCTTATTATATGTCGATGTAGGTACCATTATTCATCTTCATATCATATTTTTTCTGATACATATTCATAAAATATTTTGAAAACTATGTCGAAACAAGTTTCAGAATTGATTTTATAAGTTCTTTTAAAATGTGTTGAAGTAATAACACACGGTAATTGAAATATAAATATATCATGTAAGTAAAAACGATACACCTAATCTAACCAGAGTTAAGTTTGTTGCGAAGATCTCGGGAAGGAAGGTACCGAGAGCACCAACAGTCGTCATAGGCAGCTACACCATTAAGTGCAAAGGGTCATGTTCTCCACACTCATTGGGTTTATCCTTTAGGGAAGTAAGTGCGAAACACGTTGGGTAACAATAATGTTTACACTACAGTATTATTTCTCTGTAATCGTTACATGGGTTCTAATAAAAATTGTACAGTACATTTTCTAAACTAGTTCCTATAGGCCAACCGTTTATCTGAGTCCTCGCTTGCGTGGTAACAGGGGCTCGGGGGTATGACGACAAAGGGGACTGAGACAGGTGCGGGTGGACATCTGTGTGTATCTCACTAAGCGCCCCCGCCGCCCGCACCTGTCTCAGTCCCCTTTGTCGTCATACCCCCGCGCCCCTGTTACCACGCAGGCGAGGACTCAGATAAACGGTCGGCAAATAGCTAAGGTTTGATATTCTTTCAAAACCTTTAACATAAAAAACTATTTACTTGGAATCATAACAATCCCTCTATGCCTAATGTGCTATTGTGCTGAGTTCAATTATTTTTGGTATAAAAACAAATAAAAATATGAAATCAAACATAACAGTAGTAGTCTGGCCAGCATGACATAGTAAGTCAAAACTTTCTATAAAAAGATAAGCTTATTTCTGTTAGTAAAAATTGCTTTTCAGATGTTAGTACTGTATACACTTTAAAATGTATTTAGTTAAAAACCTGTTCATTTGATTAATATCTGTCTGTAATCATACAGACACTCCAATTATATTAATTTGTATATATAGGCATGTGACTACTTATAGGCTTGTATGTAAGAAAATTATACGTCGACAAGAAATTAATTCTAATCAAGGTTTACTAGAGTTGCAGAGGGTCGAAAGAACATCCGACTTTCTGAGTTAGTAACCAATTTAGGTTTTTTTTTGGTTTCTCTATGTTTACATAAAAGATAAATGATACTGGTGCCTGTTGTAATGGCCTGAAGGTAGTGCAAAAAGAATTACTTTCCAGTGTGTTTAGAACGCACCTACCTACATCAACAAGCCAATGAATGCGGAGTACATGGCTCTCTGCACTTGATGTTTTAGCTGTCTATGAAGGCCAAGGTCTGCCAGGGTTCCAGTGCCTTTCTTCTTAGATAACAGCCAAGTTCCATACAATGACATTAAACCTCGATTAGATAATGACATGTGGTGAAACCGTACTAATTACTTTATCATCATCAGTAAGATATATAATTAGGTAAATAAAGACAATAGGATTAAGTTAATTCATAATTCACATCGATTTCAAAAAGTCTATAGTACCTAAAGCAAATCTGACGTATGTTTCAATTTTGTTATTGTAACTGTTTAAAAAATGTGTTTCCCAAAAAAAGTGTGTAAAGCACATCCACGTATAAAAATAATTCAGAAACAAAAATGATTTTCCAAAACTTTATAATAAATAATTATCACATTATAATTAGAAGTTTAATATAAACCATTAACTTTATTCACATTTGAAACATGATTACTATGCCCACTACTTTTATATCGATATAATTAAATATAATATCTTTAATTACGGTACGTATTACTAACACTTACAGATTAGGTATTTATCGTTATTGTAGACAATAAAATTATCCACTAATACACTATAAGTTAATTCAGTCTGTACAGTTATCCAAAATAACATTAGACTTTAAATTTTAGTTTAGATTGAAGCTCTCTACTGACGTTGTGTTGGGTTCACAACTCACCCTACCTCCAACAGGGACGGCTTTCATCACAAGTGAATGTATTCACTTCATGTTGTTTAAGAAGACAACCATCCTACACCAACTACACCAATCAGTTATGATAACAGTAAACCCCACGTTCTAATTATTCATTGATTCCACTGTCACGAACATAGTTCATGTTCTGATCACCCCAAGGTATTTGCCTGGTGGTAAATATACACTTTACGGACTCGCACTTCTAAAGCCATCTCCAATCCTTTTCGACTAGATGGACGCCTAAACTGCGGCATAATTAATTTTACTTGTGAAAAATTGATTAAAAGAATTGTAATCATTCAGAAGCAAAATATTCGTCATATAGAGCTAAGTAAGAAGAAAAATAATGTCTTCGTACTAATAAGTAACTCCAATAACCCCAAAGATAGACCTCTAACCCATCGACTAGTAGAAGCGATTGCAATAGATAGACGGCCCCTTAAAGTGTGAAAGCTCAACATGAAATAGGTACAAATACCCAAGAAGAAGTCTTCCCTGTCGGCTGTACAGATTCGTCATGAACAAAAAACAACATCTGATAAATGATAATAATAAAAGTTATTTCTACTGATAACACTACTGAGTCTTCTGTGTACCCTTACTAATCTAAGGCTATGTCCAAGGAACACATGTTGTTAAACTTGTGAAAGTTAGAACAACAAATATTATAGTAACAATATGGTAGTTTCTTCCATGGAGTGTTTGACGTTATCAGGAAACAACGTTGGAGCTTGTTTTGGTGTAGTCGACAGTGTAGGATTGCAGATATTCAGATTTCTCCTCTGTTGTTTTTTGCGTCTTCTTCTCTTAAATCACTTGTTTCTTTAAAAAAAAGAATATGTAAACATTAGGTATTTTTTACAAATACAATAAGAAATTACTAATAAATGCTTTTTTAATGTTTGGTTCTTAATCTTATTCAATTATATTAAGTAAATTACAAAATAATACTTTCAAAATTGATACTTACATTTTCAAGCAATAAATTGCTATTTCTTCGTATAAACGAACCAAGTCCCCAGATCACTTTAAAAAACTATAATAGAATTTACTTTCTCAGTTTGAACACCATCTAAGTCCATACGATTCCCAAATTTGGATATATTAAGAAAAAAGCTTGTTAATTACAAGATGTTTCCCTCGTGGCAGCTTTCGCAAGACTATGATCAATACTTTAAGTTTCATCGTTTTTATTCAAAATATTGCGCAATTATTGTATTGCGCAAATTTATTGTTTCTTGACAATACACATGAACGAACGTAATGTAATGTAACTACAGTGTCATATTTCTAACAATATATTTACTTTTCTTGGGTAATTTTTAGTTTTGTTAGAATTTCCCATTAATGCAAATGAACTGAAAATACTCGTTTTGACTGATTTTGCAATAGGTATAAGTAATGCACTCTTAAATAATGTAATGTTTCTGTTTATACAAAACCTAAGTTTAATTTATAAATTGTATGAGATAGGTATATCTAATATTTTTAAGAGTTCCTGTATTGCCATTGAACCTAATCACATTTTCGTTTGAAATGTATTTAACATTTAGAAGCGTTTCAACAAGTAGGTATATTGCGTCATTTTATGTTTCTGTTTTCTTTTTATTATGGAGTACGTAAATAGTAATTTTAATTTCATAGACTAGGAAATAGGGCTTTCGAGTATATAAGTGGTAACTGAGTAGCACTTTGTAAAGTTGAGCAATCCCATCACAGTCCAATTTATGGATGGGTGACCATCGGAATAATCCTTTTTATAATAGTAATATTTTTGACATTGTCTAATATAAAATTTTACATTTGATTTAAAAGTAGTTCTTACGGTATTAATTAGACTAAGTTATACTAGTGTAAAATTATTACGAAAAGGGTATTATAATAGATCTTTCCCTATGAATTTGCCGTTTTGTATGCAATAAGTAAAAGTACTTATTTTTTCAAACTTTTTTATTTTTGTTATTCGAAGTAATCAACCATGCAATCGACGCATCTTTGCCAACGCATTGGCAGTTTATTGATGCCCTTCTTGTAAAAATCAGCTGGACGGGAGGCAACAAACTCTTCAAAGGCATTCTGTACTGCCTCTCGGGAATTGAATTTTTTACCCACTAAAAAGTTGTCTAAAACTAAAAATTGTTACATGCGACGAAAAATGGATTCTGTTCGACAATCGAAAGCGCTCAGCAAGTTGGTTAGCCCCTGGTTCAGCACCAAAGTAATGCCCTAAACCAAAAATGACCCACTGTTTGGTGGTCTAGTGTTTGGTGTCTAGTTATTTATTTATTATTTATTAAAATGCCTTTGAAGAGTTTGTTGCCTCCCGTCCAGCTGATTTTTACAAGAAGGGCATCAATAAACTGCCAATGCGTTGGCAAAGATGCGTCGATTGCATGGGTGATTACTTCGAATAACAGTACAAGTACTTTCACTTATTGCATACAAAACGGCAAATTCACACACAACGTCATCTAGTCCCAAACTAAGCAGAACTTGTATTATGGATACTAGACAACTGATATGAATACATAAATTTAATTTTTCTTTTTGGTCAATATTACACATAGAAAAGACCCAAACTCAGATCAAATACACACCTAAAAGTAATACAGTCTCTAACATGGTCCAGTCCCTCTTCTTATAATAATACTACGAAACTTCAATTAAATTCAGGTTAAATACCTTATAGTCCAAGATTGTCTGACGTCATGTACTGCCAGACGTTACAAATTTTGTCAAAATTAAAATATGAGGTATGGTCTTAGTATGAACTTTGAGTATCGGCATACCTGCTAGCTTGAACCGATGGGTAATCTATAGATACCATAGATATGTGAAAACGCCACCCTCACAAGGTATTTTTTTAATTCTTATGCTTGATGTTTGCGTATATTTTATAAAATATTGTCAAAAATGTAATAAATACTGCCAGACCACTTCCAGTGGCGATAACTTTTGCCGGACGCTTTAAAATTCATAGAAAAATCACCAAATTTAACTTGGCCGTCGGCTCAAACTAGCATTACTAACACTACTTTTTTATTACTAAGCCTACCAAAGTAACTCTACTCTGCCTGATGGTAAAATCCAGGAGTAGGGGTCTAAATGATAATTAGATTACGTCTTGGCAGACTGACAAGATCCTGGGATCTTGCTCTATTACAAACACATGAAACTATCAATATAATGTCAATGATGTCGACAGAACGTTTATCGAACGGCTAAAGAGTCTTGTTAAGCTTAATGTAGAACCACTTTACATCACGAGGGCACACAGTCATCAAACTTAGAATAACAAATATTGCAGTAATAATAAGGGCAACGAACCCGCACTCGGCCAGCATGGGGACGTATGGCCTTAACCATCTCCTGTGAGGCAGACGTTCAAATACTTTCCCTTTGATATATCGCTTGTACCTGTAAAAAAGTATATCTAATTCTTGATCAAATTTTTAACAAGTTTTAATGTGTTATTTATTGAATATGTGACTAAATGTCTAATGTGAGATTCATTCTGACCGAGTACAGATTAGGGACTGGCAAGATACGTAGTGGCAATGTAATCTTGCCGTTAGATGTTTTTAAACGGCCGAAAGTCCTCTAACTAAGCTTCACGACTGTTATCTTATGTTAGCAACTATCTTTAATAAATAAATTAAAATTTTAAAAGTTGGTACTTACAATATTTTCAGCAATAAGTTGCTAATTTTTCATATAAATCAAGTAGTCATACACCTTTTAAACCTCAGTCGGTATGAGAATCTATCTTGGTTCAGAGTTTTTCTTCAAAGGTAAATTTTACTGTGTCACTGTTCTATCGATTACCGACTTCAATGTGTATTCAGAAAAATATCTTGTAATTTACAAGATGTTTCTCTGTTCAAAGCTTTCTCAAGATTATGTTTAGTTTTATTCGTTTCATTGCTTTTATCTGAAAAGTTCCGTACTTATTAGGTTGAATGGACTAATCGCTTTATATATACAGCATGCCGTGTTGTACCGAATATGTAATCATTTAAACACAGATTATTTATAACTAGCTTTCGCCCGCGGCTCCGCCCGCGTGTATGTCGGTTATCGCGGTAAAAAGTAGTCTATGTCCTTTTCCAAGTTTAGTTCTATCTTCATACCAAATTTCATAAAAATCGGTTTTAGTGGTTTAGACAGGTTTAGACAGACAGAGTTACTTTCAAATTTATAATATTAGTAGGGAAGTAGGGATTTAGTTCGTATATAATATTGTAAATTAATTAAGTCATGATAAACCGCGAAATCCATTGTTTTATCAATCATTAGGTACAGATTATAATTATTTACTTGATACAGACTATAATATTATTGCATTACTAACGTCGTTAGGTATTATAATACGTCGTTTTTTGGCAATACAAAACCCGTTAATTATGCTATAATTTAAATTATCCTATATTTTGATTTTTTGTCTTCGTGTCATGTCATATTGAGAATACAGAGTGTCTCCAGCCATATCCATCTTATGTAGTAAGATGTCGTGTACTCGGGCCCTAAGCTTGGTGGTAGCCCCATGCACCCATTATCATGATTAAATAAGGTAAATTACTGCAATACGTATAATAGCAGCTTCCCACGGTCTGCGATATCGCGGACGGACGCGGACCAGCTCGCACTACACACCATGGAAAGGGTCTCGTGTCGTGTGTCGTGGAATGGTGTCTATTTTAATGGGGAATTATTTGGAATAATTAAGTATCATATTATGATAAGTTTTTCCGAATCATGATCCCACCGGCACCGGTACGATAACAGGACAGGAAATATTTTATATCATTCGTTAATTTTCTACCGTGATCCCACTGCTATGGGTGACAAAACAGATAACAAATAATATAAGATATGTGTCTATGTACACTTACGATAAACGACTTTTGTTTTATGCTGATATCCACCAGCGACGTGGTTTCATTTTACTTTTACTACGTCGCATAATTTGGTAATTGTTAATTAATACCACAGCCGCGGCTGCAGCGATGACACGTTCTCTTACACTTTGCATTTTGAAATGAAGTTATCAAAAGATCTTCATAGACCAACACGCACCGTTGGAAAAGCCCTGTCTGTGTGCGCCGCCAGCCGTGATCGTCGGCTGTGCGTGATGATCCGCAGAATCGCGGACTGTAGGAACCGGCCTTTAGACATACTTATAATTGACGAACTATGACGATCCTGTTGACCTACGGGTCAATGATCCTGTCTACTACACCGGAGTTGTTGAGTTGAAATCCGAGTTGAATTGTAAACCTTCTTGATTGAAATCTCATCTGAATAAGTTACTGGAACTCGAAAATAATTGTGTGATCCATAAATTTTTGTCCTGAGTCTGGGTTTCATTGTGTCTGTTTCGTCAGTGGAGGTCAAAACATGAAAAAGTGCCGCGTCTGTGGGTCCGCCTTGCGGACATGAACAGTATACACAAAAAAAAATTAAAACGTGATTTCTTCTAAGTCTATTGATAAATATAATAAAACAACTAATAATTAATATTCCAGTTAGATTTCTTTATGTAATTTCATACACTTCAATTGACTTTGAAATGCATAGCGAGTGTGGGTCACTCACCCGGAACGGGAGGGGCCCCATCTGGGGGCAATTTTATTTTCCAATTATTAAAAAAATATGATTTTGCTATCACTATATACACTATTTACACATTAAAACACTAAACACTTAATAACATAAACATAACACCATAACATCAACTAAACACTAAGGTAACTAAAATCTGCGCCAAAATACGCGGTCAAAAAGCCATTGACGCGGCCACTTTCCGACGACGACTGTCAAAACAATTTCTACCAACGATTTTTCAAATTAAATTTGGTAGGGTTGGCCAGTTCATTCCTGTTCGATCGTGAACAAGAACCGTACAGTAGAAATGGTAGATTTCGCCGAAATAGACCTTATTTAAAGGTGTACGAATTGTCCGCACTGTGGACATGAACTAAAGACCACGTGACTTTTATTGTCCGCACTGCGGACATGAACTGGTAAGTCTTTTAAATAAAATGAAAAATACTTTCTTTATATGCCTTTTTTAAATGGGAAGGAAACCCGTGAGCTATGGTGTGTGGTCGTCAAGTGCGAAATTCGACCAATTAGAATTTTAAGTGGCAACATTAAAGTTCTATTTTCAAAAACTATAACTTCTACAATCATGGGTTTCGCCAAGGCTAAGCTTCAATGTTAATTTGACAAAAGGGTATCTCTGCATGTGTGTGTCAAATACATGATAGTGTGTGTGACGTTTTACTTATTGTTTTAATGTATTTTTATGCATATAAAAAAATAGCTTCCTGCACTCCTTGACACATTAAGTGTGTAAAATTTCATACGCCTCCGTCCACACAATTTTCGTAAGAAGGTTTACAAAGCTTTTGCTTCACGTATTAATATCTAGATAAAGTATGGATCTCGGTCTACAATAAATGATAAATAATAGTAATAACAATTCGTAAAGTGCAAAGTAAAAGTTAACGTCTTATAGCTCAAATGCTTAATGTTTGTTTGAGTCATTATTTAGCCAGAAGATGGCCACTCATCGGAAATTAATTCCTTACATACTTACCACAAGACGTATAAATAATATTTTTGATGCAACATAAAATATTAATGTTTCGATGTGTTGTGTCCCTGTTTGTGATGAAATGAAAACAATGTTGCTATGTGCGCAAGATGGGTAGGTACATAAAAAGGGTGTGCGCGCGCGACTATACATATATTAATGTGTCATGGCGGATTGTGAATCGTCGTTCCGTCGGGTGCGACCTCCTGGTTGTTGTTTTAAACATTAGACTTTTCTGTTCTATATTCCATTCTATTTCTCTATTGTTTGATTGGCTAATATTTTATTGTGATCACGTGACTGAGTGACATTAGCCAATGAAACAAGAGAATAGAGAAATTGAATTTAATAAACTCGTAAAATAGAAAATCATAAATGTGTTGTGTATGTGACTAGGGTGTCAGTGTTGCCAACTGATCATAACATGACGTAACATTTCATTTAATCATCATCATCGTGTTTATTTCATTTTTACGTAACGTTTACAGTTGTTTTGCCAAAATATCAAAAATCATAAAACTCAGCTCTTTGAAGTAACTTCAACATCATCATCATCATCATTAACAGTCTTTAACAGTCCACTGCTGGACATAGGCCTCTCCTTTGAAAGGAGGTTTTGGCCTACTATACCTCGCTGGCCAGACGGGTTGGTAAAGGGATTGTTTCAAGTTTTCCTCCTCTTGGCAGTGATGTTAGCTACTTATTTTGTTCCTTTAGTCGCCTCTTACGACACCCATGGAATGTATAGGGGTGGTGACACTTTGTATTCTTAATCCGTCACCACCACCACACTTCAACAGATAGAGCTTAATAATAAAAATGTAGGAATGTAAAGCCAGGTTCTAGCAATCTAGCATCACTAAATTTTTCACTTGAATTTTACTCTATTGCATGTGGTGAAGAATCAGATTAGAGACTGTAATCATCATCTTCGGCCCATCGCAGTCCACTGCTGAACATAGGTCTCTCCAATATGATTAATGATCAGAGATAGTCAATACCCAATTCATACCGTGGGTGTTGCAAGAGCCCACTGAGGGTACTACCAGGAGGGTGTCACTCCGCAGTTTAGGTATAGTCAGCCGCCTGCCTGCACGGGCAGATATGCCGGTCGACTACACATCGTCAGAACAGATAAGAGTTACACGATAGAAAGAGACGCAATTGTAGGTAAATATAATCGTAGGTGATTTGGCGCTGTGCGATCTGAATTGAACTTAATCTTCTGACGCCAAGGGTCTTCATTTCTTTAATTTACATTTCGAAGTGAGTCTTCTGTACTGGTACTATTATGTATTCTGTGGTACTACGCAGGATAACAACACAGCAAAGAGAAGGAAAACTTGACATAAACCCTTTACCAACCCGTCTGTACAGAGGGACCCCTTTCTAAGGAGATGTCTAGCTGTAAACTATTTAAAGGCTGTAAAAACTTTTAATACCTAAGTGACCTAATACACGATTTCATTAATAGGCCGTGCACAATTTTTAGATTCGAAGGTATCACGTCTAGTAAGATAAAATTCCGGACTTTCACTTAAGAAAGATATAATAATTTAAATCATTAACAAATAACAACCGATAATGTCCCACTGCTCAAGTCACATCAAAAGAGAGGGTTAAGGCCATACGTCCCCACGCTGGCCGAGTGCGGCAACGCACCTGTCACTCCTCTGGTGTTTCGAGTGTCCATGGGCGGCGGTAATCACCTACCATCAAGTGATCCGTCTGATCGTTTGCCCCTTATAATATTAAAAAAGAAAAAAACAATGTTGTGGCTAATCTTGCTGTTGGATATTCAAACCTCCCGAAGGCCACCGACTAAGGTTAAAGACTAATAATTCTATGATAACAACTGGGACCGACTGCTTAGTCGTTGAATCACGGTGACGCTCATGGTATGATGAAACTAACTAACGACGGCCAGTACCCATTCAGGTACTGAACGTCGTACCTAACCTTTGGTGATTGTTTCCAATCACCTATTATGCAACTGAGTTATGAGTGCCTCTCTAATTAGTTAATATTAATTTAAAACTTGTACTATTCCACAATATTTACTTTCCTAAACGTAAGCTGAAAACCTTTACGAAGGTGATTATGACTGTTTAAAATACGTAAAATTCGTGTGGTGACGGATTAAGAGTACAGAGTGTTATCACCCCTATTCATCCCGCGGGTGTCATAAAAGGCGACTAAGGGATAAACTACGCAAGACAACATCAATGCAAAGAGAAGGAAAACTTAAACTTAACCCTATACCAACCCGTCTGGCCAGCGCAGTATAGTAGGCCAAAACCTCCTTTCTAAGGAGAGGCTTATGTCCAGCAGTGGTTTGTTGAAGGCTGTTGATGATGATGACGAAAATACGTAGACTTTATGCGGTTTTCTCGTTACTACAGTGAGTGTTGAGGGTTGAAACCCCATCGAATAACTCTTTGCATTAATCACAAATTGTTGTTTCGAATCTGGATATTCTTTGTCGTCCCACCTTAGGTATGTTTATGATGTCTCCCGCTACACAAAATTCATTTCTAGTATTAAAATGTTCTATTATAAAAACAAACGTAGATACTTAACAGATTAGCTGGTCATTTCGTAAAGTTGAACTGTGGTATAAATTACAAGTGTTTTTAAATGAATATGTGTAGCAAGTTCCACTAAATGTCATCAAAATTGTTTACAAATATTGTACACCTTAGAGAGAAAGAAAGAGAGCTTCAATGACAAAATCAAAGTTTATATTAAAACATGTTTATTTCATAACAAACAATACTTATTTCAGACTATTTAATTCAATCCTGCGCATCATTCCTCCAATGTCTTGTATGTAAGTCCCATCGAATTTCGAGAGTGTTGGCTGTAGTATCTGCTGCATAGTTGACCGGTAACCGTGACTAAAATCGGCTAAGAGATTTTTTTTTAATATTCCACATTTTTCATTCCTGAATTATTTACCTGAAACAAATACACGGTGTTTTACATAAAGAAAAAGGAGAAATTAGTAAATGAATTCATATTTTCTATTTTCATTTCTAATATGACGGAGTTCTGAGGTAAAAGATAAAAAAACGAAATAAATACACTAAATAAATTCTTTTGAAGTCACTTATTAATATAACACCTTATATATCAAATATTTTTTTGCCTTGAAGTGATAGTAGTAGATAAGACCCACGTAACCCCGTCTTCGACTTTTATTGTATATTGTTATGTTTTATATTTGATGTTATGCCTTGGAAACAAATCTGTTTCCCATAATAAATGTTATAGTAAATCAGAATAGAATAGAATAGAATAGAAAATTCTTTATTTGTACACCTTATCTCTGAGTTACATTACAGTAGGTATATCAAATGACATATATATGTATATGTAGTGTACAAAGGGCGGCCTTGTTGCCATAGGCAATCTCTTCCAGGCAACCTTAGATATCTCAGCCTTACAAGATAGATATTTTTAGGGTTCCGTAGCCAAATGGCAAAAAACGGAACCCTTATAGATTCGTCATGACTCTGTCTGTCTGTCCGTCCGTCCGTATGTCACAGCCACTTTTTTCCGAAACCGAAACCGAACTATGCTTTTGAATCTTGGTAAGTAGATGAAATCTGTGAACCGCATTAAGATTTTCACATAAAAAAAACAATACATTTTTCCCCATACTTGGAACTGAAACTCAAAAAAAAATTTTCATCAAACCCATACGTGTATGGATAGGTGTTTAAAAATGATGTTGAGGTTTCTAATATCATTTTTTTCTATAATACTAAAAAAACTAAAAAATATATATATTGTACATAACCATGCAAACTACCAATTGATACTACGCACCTATTTAACACGGTTTTTTTTTGTCAATAGTACCAGTACTTCCTGAGATTAGCGCGATCAAACAAACAAGCGAACAGACAAATTCATCATCAAAATATTAGTATAGACATTTATAGATATTCATAATATTTATATATTGTAAACGAATAAATTAATCAACACCTACTGTAGAATCATCCACTTACCGAGGTATTTAAATAATTTTCATATGTATTAGATAAGAATTTTAAATTCGATGTAACTTTTGCTTTGAAAATTTCCTTGACACAATTTTATTTTGTAAATATTTTATTCCTTTATCACACCACAGAACACTCGACCCAGCCGCTTCGCTTGCCCGTAATCAATGCCAGGTTTTATCATAATTAAATGAAATCAAGTATAAAATATTGCTATCTTTCGATACACATGTTTCAATAATATTGCAACGCAATTTCATTGCATTACATTAAATTACACATTTACTTCAATTTGATGGTGCAATAACGTGACGCAACTTTTAAAATTCAAATTCAAATTATTTTATTGTGGATCATAGGTACTTCAGATGATACAAAATATTGAGGTCAGCTATGTCCTGCCATTTGGGCATACAATATTAACAAATTAAAATTAAGTTAATTAAATATAACAATCTAATGAGATGGAAATGTCTAAATCAAATTAACAATCATAAACTATACAATACATAATACATTATCTCATTATCAGTCACTTATAATTACATAACAGCTAAACACAACAATCAGATCTCTCCTCTAAAAAGTCCTTGACCGAGTAATAACATTTCTCAAGTAACAAGTGGCGTAATTCTTTTTTAAATTGGTCTATTTCTACTATGCTCCTTATTGCTGATGGGATATTATTTTATATGCGAGGACCCAAGCAAAAAACACTGTTATGCAAAATCTTCGTTCTGCTAGCTACTATTGATAGTTTGTCGCAATGCCGAGCCCTGGTCCGAAACTCAAATAAATCAAGGTTAGTTTTCGCAAATATTGCAACCTCGTATATAAAGAGGGAAGGCAAAGTTAAAATTCTGAGTTTTTTAAAATGAGGCCTGCACGACTTAGTCGGTCATTACGTTACATAAGCTCGAAACCGTGATATCATGAAACATACTTCAGCATATATTGCTGCGTCATCTGGAACAGATAAATCTCTTTACATCCCTTATGCAAGATGTATTAAACAAGGATAATGAGTAATCTAGTGGTATAAATAAAAGGCACAGCTCTGTGTTAACATACTACAGTTTCTTATCGTCTATCCTAACAACTACTACTGAACAATTAAATCTAAGAAATCCCTTCTTTACAAAGTCAAGCGATTATACAAAAAAACATGAAGTTGAGCCGCTTTTTAACATTTCTGTTTTTCTTCTATTGTATTCTTTACAATAGCTATGTATTATCTACGCCGATGTTCGACCCATTGATGGGTCACATGGAAGTTAATGGTTCAATCTATGGCGTACAAGATGAAGAAATCAAGTTGTTACAGTTTAAAGAACTGTAAGTCGAGTGATTTGGGTTTCATTTCCATCATCATCAACAGTTTTTAACAGTCTACTGTTGGACATAGGCCTCTCTTTAGAAAGGAGTTTTGGTCTACTATACCACGCTAGCCTGACGGGTTGATTTCCAGTGATCTTGTTCTGCATAGTTTTTCCCTTTGTCATCTCTAATGACACCAACGGTATGAACAGGATAGTGACACATCGTACCTATTCTATTCTTAATCCGTCACCACACGAAAAAAAAACATAATTATTTCTATCAATCAATAATAACTTTGGAAAGACTGTAATTGTTTATTTTTAGAATTAGAATATTTCTATGGTATCTTCATAATGTGTTTTTTTTTATATTTCATCATTTTCAGGCTTAGAAGAATAAAGAAAACAAGTCGAAAATTGAAAAGCAAGAACACAGGATAAAACTCCGATCAAATTTGATTGCGCTTCATGTGACTGACTTGACTGCCTCGTTGGCAAGTGGTAAGCGTTTGCTACTGCTGATCAAAGAGGTCTCGGGTTCGATTCCCGGGTCGGACCAAATGTTTGTGTGATCTGCAAATATTTGTTTCGAAGTTTATGTGTTTTCTGTGTATACTGTGTATGTATTTACAACAAAAATGTTTAAGTAATTATATCAGTTGTCTCCGCTTAGTTTGGGACTAGATGGCGTTGTGTGGAAAATGTCCGAATTATTTATTTATTATATTAAATTATTATTATGTTATTCTACTCGTCTAATCTAGAAATGTTGTAAGTTATAAGTACTACGTCTTAAAACATTTCCAAGCTAAACATAAAATTAATAAAAAACAAGTTTTGTAGTATTTAACGACATGCTAAATTAGGTATGTCATACAAAACATAGACGAATTTGGAAAATTAGATATTTTAATGGAAATTTAAGTGTAGTTAAATAAAGCAAAAGCAACAGTCCGCGATTGCTGACATTATCATCATGAATCTATCGCAGTCCTCTGGACATAGACCTCTCCCATGGCAAGACCTAGTGTCTTCGATCCCCGGTTTTAAATTTGTCATATACAAAATTACTAGCTAATGCCCGCGGCTCCGCTTGCGCCCTAGGAGTGTGAAAAATAGATGTTGACCGATTTTCAGACCTACTGAATATGTATAAAAAAATTCATAAAGATCGGTCAAGCCGTTTCGGAGGAGTATGGGAACGAACATTGTGACACGAGAATTTTATATTTAAGATGTCTTTTCGCCCTCCCCAGCGAATAATATGATAATGTGCTATTACGATAGTTTACGTTTTATTGCATATTCGGTATTTAGAACACTAATTACACCTTATAAAAAAAAAATGTACTTTTAACATGGATATTTAGAAAAGTACACTAATTTCAATGACCCCGTGATGAACATAACAATATTACTCGTTTAAAATCTAACATACCCTTTTACACGAATAATACCAAAACAAGTTAATACTGATTATGTAATAGTCAATTTTTCCGATAAGTGGCTATTACCATTTTATTCGTGGAAAAAATACATAATTGTGTTTCATGTAAGGTGTAAAACAATTCTTTTAGGGTTTTATTTTTATTTACGCAATTTGGTAATGATTTCTTACAATACATGATAGATAATTGTGAAAATTCGTAGTGCCGTTAACGGTATCATATAGATAAATTTTATAAAGTTTTTAAATTATCACTTTGATTTCACGCAAATAATTTTGTAATATCATATTACAGTTAACATTTTTAACAGCACATTTTAACGAATATTACTGTAATGTACTAATACTGACTAAAATTGTTGGATTTACACGCGAACAATATGGCAATGATGCATTACACAATATAATTTTGAGCTGCAATTTCGGTATTATTATTTTCGCCAATAACTTTATTTTGAAAACTATTACAAAAAAAAACCGAAAGAAAATACAAAGTAATTAAATTAGCTTTGTTTTGACACATAAATGGTTACCTTACGATGCTCCCTTGCTGAGATAATACTCAAAAACAGTATTTAATTTTTCCTGTAAAATTTAGAAATTGCCATTACGATATTGTTCGGTGGGGAGGGCGTTTTTAGTTTTTTTTTTCTAAAACCTGTTTTCTATAAATACAAACTATAATGAACGCTGTAAAGGGTTGTTTTATTTATTAGATAAGTAAAAGACATTGATCACATATTTTACTTTAAACTATTGCATAACTTTTATAGCGGGCTTTGAGCGTGGCGATCGAATCAAGACATTCCGTAACGAAAATAACCTAACACCCCGTGTTAAAAAATGATAGAGAATATGGTTTTTGTTGCAGTGCGACAAGGAAAAATAATGGTCGCCTAGCATTTGTCATAGATTAATCTAATAGAAGGGATATCGTAGACACAATACAAACCTAACACCCCGTGTTAAAAAAGGATAGAGAATATGAGTGTAACTGCAGTGCGACACGGACAAATAACGAGCGCCTGGCATGCGTCATAGATTAATCAAATAGAAGGTATATCATAGGCACAATTTTTAGGAAGAACATTTTTAAATAGGCAAAACAATTTGAAATAATTTTTATTTCAAATTGTTTTGGGTTCAATTGGTTGTCTTAGCTTATTACCCAAATGTGTAAATTTAAAATGATCAAATTTTTCTCTATCTACACTAATATTTTTAATTGGAAAAGAACACACTCTGTCTGTCTGTCACGCTTCTGTCTCTGGCCAAACCGTTGAACTGTTTGGTTTTTAAGAGACACATGCATATAGGTACTTTTGTAGCCATAATTGAGCCAAAGCTAATAAATCAATAAATGCCCTCCATACATTTCCACGACCTTGTAGCAACATGAATGATGCTTTCATTCATGTTTCTACATGTACTGAATCATCGATAAATTGCGATGATAAAAATCAATCATTAAGTATGGATTAATATTACTATTGATTCGATAGCATATTTTCTAATTACAATAATCATCACTGACATGATTTGGTTTATCTAATCGTTCCTACTTTGTTTGTGGACATTAATTCTCTTGAAAAACATCTTCAATTATGCCATTATCTATATTTTCTTTTTACCTGAATGTTGTTACATATTAAGAATACGGAATATGGTATCACCAGCCATGTGAATCCCGTGTCGTAAGAGTAGGTACAATATCATTGCAAAAGAAGGAAATCAGTCTCAATATAAAAATATTTCGGACATCTCAAGGTGCTTGTAAACGGGCTATTTTTTTGACAATTTCTTGCTGCAATATTATAGCCAAGTTGCTGATTATATATCTCAACACAGTGCTGCAATATTGCTGTACAGCCCGGCGATATTGTCAATATATTTCATTATAGTTGCAAGTATTTAATGTCTAGCCGGCTATATTGCAACTGATTTATCCCGCTTGCTTAAAGTTGCAAATATACTGAGCTACATTTGTCATGAAAAATAGCCAACATTATGTAATTTTTATAGCCCGTTTACAAGCGTCTTTACACACAACGTCATCTAGTCTCTAACTAAGCAGACCTTGTTCTATGTAGGTACAAATGATTAATTGATTGTTATACATAACTGACAAAAATAACTGATAGAAATACATAATATAAACAGACACCTCCGAAACAATATTTTTAGATCAAACCAACATTTGGTCCGACCTGGGATCCCGAGACCTCAAGCACAACAGTCGTAGGTATATGCTCCTACAGTGCCACCGAGGCAGTCAATTAAAAATCTCAAAGGACCATAGCTACGCTGATAATCATCAAGAACGAGTCGGCTCCGGCGATACTACAGTTTCACAGAAGACTAACCTAAAATGACAGTATTCATGCTGTCTTATTTTGTTGACGAATGCGTGGCCAGAGAGGCCCGATAATGCAGAAATCTTATAGCAAAGAATAATACTTACCTTGAAGGAGCTGTGAACCAGTGTCTCATCAAGATCAATGACCATACATTTTTTATGCATATCCTGATGTCTCACTGGTGGTAACAATGGTCGGGGTTGATGCTCCGACATGACTAGGAGCGGGGGTGCAGCCCTGCCATCAATGCTGTACGCGCCATTGCTACCGGGTGGGCCTTTGCCGCAGAAGCATCTTTAAATAGCATCACAGCGTGGGTCAACACGCTGTATGCATGCATTGTATTTACTGCATGTTGTACATACACTTGCAATGCCTACAATACAATGAATTTCGTGACGACTACTCTTGGATTATATTCAAGAGGCAGAGGTAGAGTAGCTATAGGTGTAATGTAACTACATGGGCATAGAACACATTATTGATTACAGACCTTCTAATAAAAAAAAAAAGTCAAAAAAGTTTATACATTTTATTTTTGCGCTCTTGATAAATGCAGAGATAAGACTACAATCAATATTCTATACTATTAGTTGAAACGACTTCAGCTATAACAAAGGACAAAATTGTTGACAGTAAGAACAAAATAATCTCTAATTATTCTTAGTTGAGCTCGGTACATTAAGATCGTATTATAAATATCACAGTGGGAGGGACGATGCAACACGCGAGCCAACCATGACCATATACCATGTCTTTTCGTTCCCTTTCTATTCGTTTGCGAGAAAGAGACAGTTTTTATTCAACCATCATTGACGTTTACATCGCTTAAGACCATAAAAAATGTTGGAAAGAGACAACAAGTTTAGTTACGGTTGGATTCCAATGCTGTTGGCCGCCATTTTATCCTACGGAAGCGTTTTTAGTGCAGATTTATTGTAGCTTACACAAATATGTACAATATAAAAGTTACTTTATTTGCTAAATGTTTAAGTACATAATTAATTTTAAAGTAACAAATAACATGGATATGATATTATTTCCGTTTTCAATATCTAAAGTCCCCTTGGCAGTATCTGAAATAAAAAGCAATACGTAAATCGTCTCCCTACTAAAAGCGCCCTATCATAAGTAGCTCTTAAATTTTAAATTTTAAGCATTTAGGTATCCCCTTAAAGAATATTAGAAACCTCAATATCATTTTTTAAGACCTATCCATAGATACCGTACACGTATGGTTTAGATGAAAAAAATATTTTAGAGTTTCAGTTATAAGTATGGGGACCCCCAAAAATTTTTTTTTTTTATATTTTTCTGTAAAAATATTAATGCGGTTCACAAATTACATTTACTGACCAAGTTTAAACAGTATAGCTCTTATAGTTTCGGAAAAAAGTGGCTGTGACATACGGACGGACAGACAGACTGACAGACAGGCAGACAAACAGACTTGACGAACTTATAAGGGTTCCGGTTTTTTACCATTTAGCTACGGAACCCTAAAAAAGAAATCATCTAGTGATCGAAAATGAACTGCAATTCATTTTAGTTGACGACATTTGTAACAACAACAAAGACATTTAAAATGTAGATAAATTTTCTTTTGTATAACCGCGTTTGAAAAACAATAAATACATACATATACACATACATACATATTATATATAGAAAACACCCAGACTCCGAAATAAACATTTGTGGATAACTTAAATATTTGGTCCGAACCGGGAATCGAACCCGGGATCTCTTGATCAGCAGCCGCATACGCTAACCACTAGACCAACAAGGCATTTTATTATATAGAATAATATAGCTTACGTCCTATTTTCAGACTAACTGAATAAACACGCATGAATTCATTAGAATCGATCAGGCCGTTTTGAAGTAGTGTGGCAACTAACATTGCGAAGAATTTTGTAATGTTTATGAGCAATATGAAAACAAAGAACTTGGGAGTGTAATAAAGAACGATTTAAGCATTTCGAACATATTTACAATTAAAAATATTCTTATCAATTTCAATTTAATCCAACAAAGATAACAAATTTTATAAAACTAAACCGGTAACTGCAGTTTTTGTGGCAATTAGCAAATGGAGAGTTCCTGAACTAAAAACTAGTATGTATAGTTCCAATGAATTACCATGATGTTATCTATCATCTAATCTAATCTAATCTAATCTAATCTAATCGAATCGAATCGAATCGAATCGAATCTAATCTAATCTAATCTATCATTGATTAATAAGTTACCTAGATAACTCATTAATTAAAGATAGGCTATGCATCACGTTACGGTTACAACAAATGTTGCAAAAAAAAAGCGAGTTAAAATATTTTATTATTATATTACCTACAGTATTAAACAGGTATGTGTTCATTGATTTCAACGTCATACATTACGTTTACTATATATATAGGTATATAAATGTTGATAACAATTAATTATTATTATTATACATAACAATATGGCTTCTCGTGCTCTTCATTCGTGTACTATTTAAAGCTTGTTATCACAAAAGCGTGCTGAACTTCCCGCTCTCAGCTGAGCCATTATTATGTAACTACTTATCATCGCAATTAAGCTTGCAGTTCAAGGACAAATTTATATATACATATATTAATATAATAACATATGTTATATTGAATTTCCTTATGTGATTTTGTTTACTACTGAGATACAAAATAAGCCATTGAGAAAAGATCATGTTATTACCGCGTGGTTGCCAGCTTAGGCGGAGGTATATGGGTCGGCTCACAAAAAACTCTTAACAACCACATGATGCATCTCAAACTTCCCCTGTTCTTAGAAAGGTCGAAAGGTAGTAACCTATTTGTAACTCTTAAATTACAACTGACACTTTCCATCCGGCTACTAGTCCGCTAGTTTGCCCCCCTTTTTTTCGCGCGGGTATCCCCCGGATGTAACCCGATGGTGGCTATGTCGAACTCGAACCGACCGAAACCGCACCCCTCTTCGGGCAATAGAAGTCGGGCAACCAGGTGCTCCCAGGGAACCCTCGGTAGGTAAACTCTAGAACCCCGACGTACCGCGGGCCATCTATGTTGCTAGCTTGCCCCCTCCTAAGCTATAAAAATGAATTTTTGAAGAGAAAATAAAAATTAACTAAAATAGTTATACAGTATAACGATTAACGATTGGAAACAATAAACGGCGCGGCGTGTAATTATATCACCAGTATGTATGCGTCATCGTGAACTCTGCGCAGACATCTGTGGCGCAGACGCATCTCTCGTGATTGGTTGCTTTCTATTGGACATTTTGTTGGGCGTGGTATTGGACCAATGGAGCCTTTGTACCTGTTCCGTGATATCTTTCTTTGCTCTTTTATTTCATAGCTCTATACTTTTTTAAGCATTCAAATCACACATATCATTTAAAAGTTATCATGAGTTTGATATTTTTCAAAATTGAAATTTGAGAAACAAGATTGAAGTGATTTATGTGTATACATACATACATCTATCATAACTCTCAAATGGATTATTAAAAACAGACTTAATTGACTGTTGTAAGCAGGGAAAGTAAAATAATAATAATAAATATTTTGGACATCTAACACACAACATCATCTAGTCCCAAAGTAAGCCGAGCTTGTGTTATGGGTACTAAACAACTGATATAAATACATAAACATACTTTTTTTTTGTAAATACATACATATTATACATAGAAAAACACCCCGACTCCGAAACAAATATTTGTAGATCACACAAATATTTGGTCTGACCCGGGAATCGAACCCGAGACCTATTGATCAGCAGCCGCATACGCTAACCACTAGACCAACAAGGCAGTCGAAATTGTGTTATAATTAATACATTTAATTTATTTGTAAATATCTATAGGTAAGTCCCCGTGAGGAGCCGGGTGAGGCGATGAGTAACTAAATAATTTTTATTTATAAATAGGTTTTTGTATTTTTATTGAAAATCATTTATATTTACCTAATTTAGGACTTTATAAGTATTTTATTCCAATCTAGATCGAAAACCCCTTAATGACAATTATGTCATTAAGGGGTTTCATGAAGTGGTGCAGGAGCCATACAAGGCTAAAATGTCCAGGGATCACTTTTCACTAGTAAGTAGCAGCATAATTATAATTATATTTAATGATTTGCAAATATGTTATCAAACCGAGATGGATAACACTATGCAACATGAAGTCAGTAAATTTTTGATTAAATTTTTTCTTCTTTTGTATTTACAAATTTACAAATTTATAGATATTATCCATTTTATCGTCAATATAAATTATTATATTGACGATAAAATGGATAATATCCATAAATTTGTTCTTAAACAAACATTTGTTCTTAAGCTTATATTAACACGATACGATTGATACGAGTCATGCAGAGATAAGAACAACTATGTATCATAAAAAACAATCAAACAATTTTGATAGCCGATTCCACAAGAAACTTAACTAAACTTTGACTTTTGCGTTTGTTATTGATTCCTTCATTAATGTAACAGGTACTAGGTTCATTTAAAGTACCGGCGACGCACATAAACAACGCTGTGCCGCTAAAGACGCCCCTGACAGACTACATAGAAACTAAAAAGTATGAGAGTTATTCGCGATTTTCAACAATAACCGCGAGTAACATCGCAGAACTCAACTGGTTTCAAAATAAAACAAATGTATTTACATTAAAATTATTTTATTAACGTAAAATAAATATTCATTCTTGAAATGTACTGTTATCTTACAATTTAAAATTCACAAATAAATAGTGAAATGGATGTTTAAGTGAGTTTCATTTTACGAAAAGTTTCACCAAGTGCCAACAATAGAGAGTATTCCTTAATTACATAATGTACTGCCGCTTATAATATTTGTATTTACGTACAACATAAAAGCTTTATATTACCTACACACTTTTGTCCGTGGCTACTGTTAACATATGAGATTTTATTTATCAAACAGTATTTCTTTTTGTGATTACAGCAATGAAAACATAACTAGATACATTTCAAAAATACATAAATTAATAATAAAATAGACGGTCTTCTGATGCCAAACGATTCTATTCATTAATTATTCTACTCTAGACTTATTCTACTTTACATAATACAAGCTCTGCTTAGTTTGGGACTAGATGACGTTGTGTGTAAGATGTCCGAAATATGTTTTATTATTATTATTTAGTCGTTTGGATTGCAAATAACAACATTATAGATAGTACCTCAATTATTTTAATCTAAATTTACAAAACAGAATTAAAGTGAGCATAGATTTATAAACATTTAAATCTGTAAACTAAATAATCTATAATGTTAGGAAGTGAATCATGAATCCTTGATTAATGAAATGTTATCGTGTTGATTATAAAGTTATCATTATCTATAAATGATAATAAGTCTCAATGGTAGCAGTAACAAGTATGACTAGTCAGTAAGTAAGTTTGATGTCTCATTTGATAAGAATTTGATTATCAACAAAATAAATAACTTAACACAAACATTAAGAAAGTTTAATGTTATTTTATAAATATTTTTGGAAAACTTTGATTCAGACTTCAAATCGTCACACGCATTTTTTTTAAACATTTATCGTTTTCAATTATCACATTTTTGATTATATTACACAAAAAAAATACTCTCTGATTTTACAATCATAGATTTAAAAACTATTTTATTTGTCGACTCCATTTAGACTAGAGATTCTCCTTCTTTTGTCACATGATGGCTTGGATTTTGTTGAGTTCTACGATGATAAAGGACGACATACCTTAAAGAAAACATATTACAATTAATTATAACATACTAATCGATGCCATAATACTAAAAATTCGACAATAATTCTATTACGCTTTCATAACTAAAATGCTGCACTAATTTCTGTAAATATTTACGTAGCAATAGTTTGGTTCTTGAGAAAGGATATTCACTATTCTTTATAGCGATAACATTCTATATTCTGTCTTTTCGAAGGGGTTTTACCCGTGATCACGGGCGGTATAAACTGTTTAAAACCTTTTAAATAATTTTATCGCAAAAGTCTAAAAACAGATACTCACAATTGTTCATAGATCCAGTTTAAAATGGTGAGAAATCCTACAAGCAACATCAAGGCGAACAGAAATGATTTCAATTGGAACACACTTGATACTTGATCATATTGGACAATGACATCAGGAACGTCTTTTCTGGGCACGTTTTCTGTTACGTAATCGCTTTCTGTAACCGTAGTTCCAGGGACCGCAAGTGAAAATGTTGGGTCTAACTCTGAACTTGGAAATGTTTCTGTCCAACTGGTCATAGATGTTGAATATACTGCCGGAACGTCTTTAGAAGAGTCTTTTAAGACAGATTCGTCATCAAACTTTATAATTCCAGCTCCTTTAGAAGTGTCTTTTAAGCTAGGTTCTTCATCAGACATATCACTTTTAGTGGGTGTAAACTCTGTTTCAGGAGATGCTGATTCTGTCACAGCTGTTATTGGTTCTGTAGATTTTGATTGAGACGTCTCTGTTATTGCAGGACTTGAGTTTGCTATATCTGAATTTAAAGCTGTTACGTCAGGAGTTCGCATTGTGTCAGCAGGATTTGATTCTGTTACTAGAAGTCGAGATCCTTTTCCTGACGTCTTTACATTAGAACTTAGTTCATTCATAATATCAGGTCTAGAAAGAGGTACCACTTCTAGATTGATATCAGACTCAACTGTTTCCACTTTGTCTTCCCGAACTGTTGTTGTTGGCTTATATATCTGTGTGCTATTTGTAACATCAATATCATCGTAGTCACTTGTTCGGAATCTAAACAAACAGAATGTTTTATTTCATCATCTTCCTACCCTCTTCCCAAATTTATTTGGGGTCGGTGCAATGAATTTTCTTCTTCCATTCTTCTCTATTACTCGTCAATTCACTGTTTATTCCTTTTTTGGCCATATCCTCTTTCACGCAGTCCATCCATTTCTTCTTTGGTCGCCCTCTACTTCTATATCCGTCAACTTTCATACTTAAAACTTTCTTCACTACATTTTGCTCATCTCTACGCATCACATGTCCATACCAGGATAATCTCTTACTTCTTAACTTTTCATCTAATGGTGCTACTTTCAGGCTTCCTCTAATAAACTCATTCTTTACCTTGTCCATTCTGGTCACACCACACATGCATCTCAACATTCGCATTTCAGCCACATGTAGGCGCCTCTCATCCGTTTTCTTTGTTGGCCAACACTCAGATCCATGCAGGACGGCAGGTCTGATGATTGTTTTATATATTTGTCCCTTTAACGTTAAAGGGAACTTAGGGTCGCAAATAGTTCCCGTTACCTGCCGCCACTTCAACCATCCTGCATTGATTCGATGCTGTACGGACCTATCTATTTCGCCATTATTTTGTATCAGGGAACCAAGATACCTGAAATCGGCGCAGACCGGGATAGATGTTCCATTTAGAGACATGGCAGCAGGGCCGGAGAGACCGCCGAAATCGCAGAACATGTATTCTGTTTTAGTTCTACTGATTTTCAAGCCAAAATTCTCTAGTCTTTGCTGCCACATCTCCAGTCCGCGCTGGACCTCGGACTTGTCTTCACCGACCAACACATGGCATCTGTTGAACCGCGGCCTGGCATAAACCCAAATTGGTTCTTACTAATCATACTTTCTACTCTCACTCTTCTCTCAATTATTTTCTCCCAAACTTTCATACTATGTGAAATGAGCTTTATGCCTCGATAGTTGCTACATTCCTGTACATCGCCCTTGTTTTTAAAGATGGGCACAAGCGAACTTACACACCATTCATCCGGGATTACTTCTTCATGTAGCAACTTGTTGAAGAACAAAGTCAACCACTGATGTCCATCCTCTTTCAGCATCTTCCATACTTCAACTGGTATGTCATCAGGCCCAACCGCTTTTCCATTTTTTAAACTTCGTACTGCCGTTCTAACTTCGTCTATACTAATCTCGTTTACTAGCCCTGTATTCACGTGTACATCATTCAACACTCCGCTCCATTCATTTTCCTCATTCATCAGTTTATCAAAGTACGTCTTCCATCTGCACCTTATATCCTCATCTTTTATTAAGACTCTCCCCGTTTCATCTTTTATGCATCTAACATGCTTCAAATTTTTGGCACTTTCCGCCCTACTTTTTGCAATGCGGTAGAGATCTTTTTTCCCTCTGGGATCATGCAGGTGTTTGTGCAGTTTCTTTTGAGCTTCAGCTCTGGCTACTGCTACCGCTTTCTTTGCCTTCTTTTTACACTCATAGTATTCTACTTTTTTTATTTCTTTCATTCTTTCACTTCCTTTCTCATTTTTCCAAGATTTAAATGCTTTCTTCTTTACTTTCAGAGCTTTCTGTATTTTTTCATTCCACCACCATGTATCTCTATCTATAACACCCTTCCCTTTCGTTTTTCCAAACACTTCTATCGCTGACTTCCTTATATAGTTCGCAATTTTACTCCAACATTCATTCACAGTTTCATTTTGCATGGAGCCCATTTCTATCATTTTATCTACTATTTTTTCCTTGAATAAGATAGCATGCTGTTCGTTTCCTAACATTCTCCACTTGATCCGCGGGGGAGGCTGGTTCATTCTATCTCTACCTAAAACCCTTGCCTTAACTTCGATCAGTAGTAGTCTATGTTGTGCTACTACTGACTCGCCGGGCACCACCTTACAGTTCTTAATACAGTGCAACTTACTTCTCCTGATAAGGAGATAGTCTATCTGTGTTCGGTGGTTACCACTTTTATAGGTAATAAGATGTTCATCCCTTTTTTGGAACCAGGTGTTAACAATAGCGAGATCAAATGACAAGGCAAACTGGAGTAGGTTATCGCCCTCAGTGTTTCGATTGCCAAACCCCCGACCTCCATGCACCTTCTCATACTCATTGTTTCCTAAGCCCACATGCCCATTAAAATCTCCTCCTATTAAAATTTCCTCACTTTCAGGAATACCTACCATAATTGTATCTAAATCTACCCAAAATAGTTCTTTCACTGCAGCGTCACATCCGACTTGGGGTGCATACGCACTAATAATATTTAGAATCAGACTCTGCCACACCACTTTCACAACTATTATTCTATCGTTTACTCTCTTTACATCCGTCACACATTCTTTCAGAACACTATCCAATACTACACCCACTCCATTTCTCTTACCATCACCCCCACAATAATAGAACTTGTAGCCCTCACCAATTTCTCTAGCTTTCGTCCCCTTCCATTTGGTTTCTTGCAAGCATGCTACATTTATCTTTCTTCTCTTTAAGGCATCCGCTATTTCCCTTGCTCTTCCAGTCATCGTTCCGATATTACAACTTCCATACTTCAGCCTTACATCTGGGGCTTGCTTCTTGAGCTGCATCCGCCCTGAGAGATGCAGCAACCCTTGCCCATTTATTCGCGTAGCCGGGTGCTGCTGCCGCGCGTCGCTTAAGGAGTACGCCCTAGCCTTATCGTACTCATTTCTAATATTCCTCATTGCAAAGTAGTTTTGGCAAATATATTTTATAGCCGGCCGCCTGCCTGACGCTAACCCTCCTTGGGAATGTGTTCGTTCCTAAAAAATAGGGATAAGGGAAAAGGTAAATTAAGGGACTTATAGAGGGTGGGAATTTAGGGTATAGGATACCACATGTCTCGGATGGGGAAACGGGACAGAGACTGCGGTAGCTCGAAGAGGCCGGGGTCGCATACCCGTATGTATATTCTGTGATTGGGAAGTATCACAGGACAGGGACACCTTCTGACCTTACAGGGACACCTTCTTACCTTTTATTTATTAATGTAAATTTAACTTATACAAATAAGACCTTTGGATAATCCTTTTAGGATTATCTAAACACCAGATCATTTGGACTCGTGTCTGATCTTTAAGGGCTCATTTAATAAGTTACAGAAAAATAATGAAAGTTTTTATTATTATTTGAAAAAAAGCGAACTAAAAGGTTTAAAAAAAAATGAAAAATGGAAATTTTTAATTGTTTATCATCAAAGCATGTTATCTGACATAATGGCTCACACCAGTTTAACATTTTGGTACATTGGTACACATCGTAAACATTTTAAAAATTAATGGAGTTTGCATACAAATATTAATAAATGAAGTTCTTAAGGCTACCTTCCAGCTCGAGCGAAAAGCTCTAGTAACTATATATGATCAAATTACTCGTCAACACGTATCAAATGGGCCCAAACTAGATGGGGTTGTATAGTTTAAATGCAAAGTTCATAGGAACTTATCTTGGGTTGTGGTGCTGACGCTGCAAGTGGTCATAGAGCTAACTTCAAGTATCAGAACCTGAATGAATCTTTGATATGGGATCAAAGTACTCGTTAAAACTAATGAAACGAGTCTAAGCTCGGTGGCATTACGAAAGTTATTGGCGAAACTCTTATGGCCGGTATATATTTGTTCCAAAATCAAAGACGTCATTTTAAAATCCATATAGCCACTTCAATAAACCACAAAAAAGATAACATTTATAAAACAAACTGCAAAGGCCTATCTATGACTCATGTAAATTTAACGCGATTTAATGTACCTACATTACTTCAGTACGTATAACATATCTATTGATTTATGATGGATCGGGCCGTGTCGGATTGTATGTTAGTAGACTGGCCCGGTCAAGATAGGTTTCTTCTTATATATTGAAGCCTAAGAAAGAACAGTAGAGTACTCTGCCTGATGGAAAGCATGAGTAGAATCCAGGAGTAGGTGTCATCGTGATGGTAAGCAATGCGCCATGGTGACCTATACCATGGCTGCCTGGTCGGAAGTTTCTGAACCGTTTTCCCGGCCTCTGGAAGCTTGGAGAATGATGCAGAATGATTAGGCCTCTGGTCTTACATTTACCAACCAAATACGCCAGCAAGAATGCTGTCCTTATTAGGATGGTCTTCTGCGTGAGGGTAGTACTGCCCCCATTGAGCCGAGCCGGCCCATTCGAAATTCTAATTTAAAACAATGTAATATAAACTGTATGATACATAAATGTACATCATATTTCAGGTCCGTGACCCGTCTAGGTTCAGAAAGTCTAAAATAAATCTTCCCTAAAACCTATGATAAAAGAGGTTCTCTTTAAAAGTTAAATTAAAAACTTACTCTTTATAGGATTTGCATCTTCCATAATATCTGAATCTTCCTTTAGGACATCCGTTTCCAACAATTGTTTCTCGTGGTTTTCTCTTCAATTTTAACAAATCAAATTTATCATCACTATAAGTTGCAGTATTTCTATCATTTGATATTTCTAAAACCCCAGTTGTGACAAAGAATACCGTGATCCCAAACACTGTAAACAACATTTTGAATTGAACTGGCATTTTTAAAAAATAAATATCAATAGCGCTTAATAACTTATTAAATTTAATATCACAGTGATAAAATTTGATTTCTATCAAATGTGTGCACGTGCCAATACGCCCGGCCCGTCTGACTATCCGCGTGGTTCTGTGAGAATGAAATGATAAGGAATCTGTTCATGTGCTGGTGATACTACACGTTAAGGAACATGTATTAGTTGATTTTCGCGTTAACGCCACCAATTGGCGGTAAATCGTATCGCGTTATGTTATCATGGTTGTTTAGATAGTTCTGTGTTCGCTATTATTATTATACCTTAGATAGCCTATAAAAATACAATTAGTATGTTTATTCTAAATATATGTTTAAGTTAGCAAGTTATTATTAAACAAGAGATTATTATTATAAATTAAGGAGAACGGCAGATTCTGATTTGATAAACAGTTATAAGATTTGCAACGTTTGTAAAGTGAATCATTCTGTTTCAACTGTTTTTAGCCGACTTCAAAAAAAAGGAGGAGGTTCTCAATTTGTCGGAATCTTTTTTTTTATGTATGTTCAGCGATAATTTCGTCGTTTATGTACCGATTTCAAAAAAAAACTTTTTGCATTGAAATGGGCGTAGGTCAGGTGGTCCCATCGTCACCATATCGGGATCTGATGATGGGATCCCAAGGAAATCGGGGGAACTCCTCAAATATCATAGGCACGATTGTCGCGATTTGGGTACTCGGAATAGTTTTCCTTTGAAGTAGGTTCCTTTTTGTTAAAATTATGTGTCAGCCAAGTGTAATGTGTATCGACTTTAGTACAGCTTTAGCTCAATAAACTTTTAGGAAGCTTTCATTTTGTGATCAATCAATAACCCATAATGTCCTGCTGCTGGGTTCGGGGCTCCTCTCAGGAGAGGGTTAAGGCCACACGTCCTCACGCTGGCAGAGTGCGGGTTGGGAGCTGGCAAGACACGATGAATGTTTTTAATCTGCCTTTTTATGATTTTACCAGTCAAAAATATTGTGACGCTTTGGTTGCAGGCGTCCATTAACATTGGTAGAAATTAAAAATGTCCTTGAACTGCAACTGTAATTTAAAGCCTTATTAATACTTTATCTGAGTGTTACAAGTTCAGCTTTATAATGATAAAGAGTAGTTGACTTGTGATATCACATATTTATGATATCAGCTGCCTGCGAACATGTTATTACTGTGTATTACGTTCAATAGTTATCAATTTTGTCTTACTCCAGCTGTGATGCGTTTGACGTATACGATTAAAAGTCAATGACATTCTGACGCAGCTTATCGGAGTAGTGGCAAATATTAATTTATATAAACATATGTTTTAGATATGAATAGCAGCTGATGTTATATATTAGGTGTATGAATTAACTGTTCACAGTCATTGAGATGTTGACGAGTGTGACGTCACAGTGACGGCGGTGCACTACGCAACTATCTTTACTAATATATGAAGCTGATGAGTTGTACCGTCAGCGTTACGTCACAGCGTGAGGTCGTACGCCTAATAACTATAGCTATACTCGTATATACATATATTGCTATAGTTATTAAATACACACGACACACCACCCGTGTGGAAATCCCCGCAGACCGTCACCCCACCTGGGGTTTACGGCGGGGTGGTGTGTCGGACGCGAACCGACTTTACCAATAACGATTGTCATAGATGTTCATGCCAACTGGGACCGACGGCTGTAAGTGCTCTATGAGGCACGGGCGTGAATCACCGCCAACCCTCCAAACTCCGGTACTTTTATAACTGACGGTGACGCTGACGGTACAACTCTTCAACTGCATATATTAGTAAAGATAGTCGCGTTGTTCACTGCCGTCACTGTGACGTCACACTCGTCAACATCTCAATGACTGTGAACAGTAAAGTCATACACCTAATATATGACATCGACTTAAACCACACGGTGTGACCTCTCTGCGCCTGTCTTTAGGGAGGGGTCCATGGAACTGTTTTCTCCTTCTGGGCACCTCCCGGCGCCTGCCCGCACTGTTGCGGGCACCAACTCGGTTCATGCTCTCCATTTGGGTCCGGTCACACGCGGACGTCGCGCCCTTGCGGCTGGCCACTACAGTGGATGGACGGGGATCCCCTCCCGCCCTCCCGCGGCCACACTCAGGGCGGCATGAGGCGCAGGTCTGCGCGCCTCCGCCGCCCGGTTCGCCTGCGGCGGATCGGGTCCGAGTGGAGGTCGTGCTCCCGGGCCTGCTCCGCCGCCTCCTGAAGGTTGCGACCGCGATAAAACAACTGTCGCTACCGGCCATCGATCTTATGACGATGTTTTGAGAAAACTGTTGCGTTTCGCCTGTAGTTATGTATTTCTTAGAGATATATTTAACAGAATAATGTTGGGGTAGAAGAGTTCTAGAGTTGAGACCGCGACTCGGAAAACGTAGTGTAGGACGCCCACAGGCCAGGCTGATGATGATGTAAATGATTGCTTATACAGGGTGTAAAAAGACTGAAATCGAAAACTTGATGGTTGCATTCAGACCATGATACTGAATAGGTTTAGCGAAAAAAAAACGCAAAATATATGTTAATTTATCTAAGTTCTTTTTTGAATTTTTCTGGTTACATACACATAGTACAACATAATAGGACACTAACAACCTAATTATCTCATTTAGAAAACCAAAAAATAAATAAAAACAATAAAACTGCATTGTATTTTAAAATAAAATCAGTTGACCGGGGGTCATTACACAGTACCGCACGCGGTTCAATGACCGCGGCCGCCTAGGGCGCGCGGGCGCATCCCGCCCGCAGTAGGTACCTAACACTAACTAAAACTTTAAACGAAATCACTCTCTAATCTGGCTTTCTGATGGGTTATCAACCAACGCTTAAATAAAAATGGTATCCTGTGCACCTGTTACTTTTTTGCGTTCGTATAATGAAATCATTCATCGTCTTCAATGAAATTCAAGTTTATTTTCGAAGAAGGGTTTCGAAGAACTATGGGTTCGAGAATCGAACCCATAGCACCGTGCGTCTGAAGTCTTAAGCCTAGACGTGAGCCTACGCCTACGGTTGCCTGATTAGCAATGCCGATTCGGCAATCTATTCACATTCGCTCTTCTTACATACCGTGGGAGAGCCACGCTTCGGCATGAATGAGTCGGTTCGACCAGAGTGATTCCACGGCCTCACAGAAAACCGGTGTGAAACAGCGCTGGCGCTGTCTGTGCCGCCTATAGTATTGCGGTTATCCATTGGCGACGGTAATCGCTTACCATCAGGTCATACTTCAGCTCGTTTAAACCCTATTATAGAAAAAAAATACAAAATTTCCAATACAAAACGCGAAATTTGTCCAGGAAACCTACGGGTGCATCTAGCGGTAAAACTTTGAATTACTTTGAAATTTTTATTAATTTACCTAAACACAGAGCATTGCGGCTTGGTGCGTCTTTGTCGGCGAATATCAAAGGTCTTTGAGTTTAAGCGACAAAGGGTTTCCGATGTCATGTCGTAGGTATTTACCTATCGATACGTCAGATCGGCGGCGTGTTTCAAAGAACTTTAATTCCCTAATATTATAAATAGGTACGAACAGTGATGCCATATCTACCAACTTTTTGGTAGATCTACCAATTTTCACTTCAGTCCACCTATCTACCACCCTAGACCTAAAAGCTACCTATTTTTGGAATTAGTATAACATATCACCATTTTGAATTATTTTTATATCGACAAGCTACGTTGTGATGTGTTGCGAGAGCCATGCGACGATGTATCAAGCATACATAGAGTCCAGGCTATAAACCACAAAAAAAAACATTAGCAACAGTTCGCCGTTCGCGCCATTTCACGCCCTTTGACATTATTATTCTGTTATGTGGCCTATTCCCGGTTGGTTTGTTGTGGAAACAATGGTGAATATTTGCTCCTGTTTTGTGTTGTAAATAAATAACACTATTATGGCCCGACCCGGGATTCGAACCCGAGGCCCCTTGATCGGCAGCCGCGTACGCGTACTATTAGAGCGATGAGGCAGTATATATGTCTTAAATTTATTATATATAATTAATATAGAACATCTTTTTTCTTACATTACCGAAAAGTGATTTTTAATTAATAACATATTTTCTTTGCCTTGGAAAAATAGTATTAAAACCTATCGGTTTGGTCCTAAGTTTTAATATTATTTAATATTTTCAAACACTTTTTGCATTCTTGGTAAGAAAAGAAATATATAGAGATATCTATATATTTCTTTTCTTACCAAGAATACAAAAAGTGTTTGAAAATATATCAGCCGAGAAATCAACGTCAACTGAAACGCGACTTCCTAAAAAGTACTAAATACTTTTGAACAACAACAGTCATTGTTTTCATGTTCAATGGACATGATTGATTAAAATATCAGTATCACATCAGTGTTTTATAATCAATAAATCGGCCAAGTGCGTGTCAAGCCACGCATAGAATAGAGTTCCGTAGTCAGCTATACTGGTAGGTAGATTTATCATCTTGTCCAATACATAATTGTTATGTTTACTTATTATTTCTTTATTTACCAAACAAACGTACCAAAATACAGAGTGTATATAACTCCATAAATACAAAAGCTATCAAAACCGATATAGTTTCCCTTGACAGTCAATATATTGACGTCTATCACGATTTTTTCAAATTTTTTTGGCCAGCCGTTGATTTTAGAGGGGTGCTTTAAAGTTGAATAACTCGCACACGAATACCTAAATCGAAAAATTACTTTATCAACCTCGCAATGTGTTTAAAGATCTATCTAATGATAGAAAATATTAATTTACCACTAACCATTAACTTAATACTCACTAAGACTACTCCAGATAGATCTAACCTAAAATAAAGCAGAATATAGATAGTATATATGTATATATATATATATGTATAGTATATATATGTAAGTATATATATATTATTAGTATACACAAGCTACTGCTTTAATGTAAACTACAAACCAAGCAGCATATAAATAAGAAAGAAAAATTAAATTAAGTTAGAAAATGAATGAATGAAGATTTGAAAATAATCAAAAATAATTTGGGCGGTAGGCCGAGGACGGGTGGACGGATAGACGAACATGACGAATCTATAAGGGTTCCGACTAATGAACTAGGGAACCCTAAATTGAGGTGGTAAATCTACCAATTTTGCATTTTACATCTACCAATTTCTACCAACATTTGGCACATAATCTACCGATTTTCTGAAATTCGGGTTGGCAACACTGGGTACGAACTAGACCAGTCGGTCTTCAATGTTCGCACAGTCTGGACAGTTGCGTGGTGCATTATAATTTTTTTTAAGGGACTTTCACGAAAGTTTTGTGTTGTAATTTTCCTTTTTTAAGTAGGTATAGTAAGTTAATTGTTTATTTTTTCGTTTTTTATTCTCTTATCACCTAATTTGTGTTAAGGTATTTTTAGAATAGGTACTTATATTTTAACAGTGATAGTGATTATTTATAATGTTTATTGCGAGGGAATACGGCCAAATGATTATGTGCTATGGTGTAGCCCGCAAAATAAAATAAATGCATCACGGGCTTTGCGTATTTACCGTGATAGGTTAGTCATCACGGCTGCCTATCAGAGAGTTTTGAATAATGAGAGGATTACATCCCAAAGGCATGGAGAAGGCCTAGAAGTAGATCTTCGAGTGGACGAACAGGTCTTGGCTCTTGTTGAGATAAATCCTCGGGTTGGAACACGAACTACGGCAAAGTTAATTAGAGGTCATGGAACCCCAATTACGCATCAAACAGTGCATAAGATTATAAGAAAAAATAATACATTAGCTCAGTTTGTGCCATTTCTGGTCGACCGAGGCTCTCGCAGAATTAGGTAAGTAGCGTGAAGTCACTATTTTCGTGGAACTTTACCGACGCCGCGACGCGTAGGTAGTTAAATTAAATAGTTATGAAAGGCATTGACCTATCTACTCAGTGCGCGCATACATTGCTGGCTTCGGAAATTAATAAAAATCTTGATACATTGTTTTTTTCTGGCTACAATTTTTTTTAAAGACAACTGTTTGTTTTTTTTAATTAGTTTTGGGGTGCTGAAGCTGCATCTTTCGTTTTCGGAAGTCGTCTGGTTACACCCTGTATGTTGCTACTGACATAATCATACTACAATTCCTTTATTGCTTAACTCAATCAATTTAACAATAGTAGATTAATAGAGACGGGACGTAGAAGTTGCTGTAATTTAATTTATTACCCTTTTTATTGCTTGGAGCTCACCGTTGTAGTGTTCAAAGTATTAAGAACTTGGACAAATATCATAAATATACATAAGTATAGGCCTTAAACAATTACCGGCCAGTGTTTTAGTTTAAAGTTTAAATAAAATATGAAATGTACTTATAATATGTGTTATTCAAATCCTTAGACATAATTTAGTCATAAAAACATCGTTGAAGCTAATGTTATCCATACCAATATATGAGTATGGGTGTTAACTAAATTATTATTATTATTTTAATATTTTGAACATCTGACACATCACACACAACATCATCTAGTTCCAAACTAAGCAGAGTTTTTACTATGTGTACTAGACAACTGTAAGAAAAACATTAATATTTTTCTTAAATGCAGACATACAATCATTAGGTACCTCAAACTTCGAAACAAATATTTACAGACAATACAATCATTTGGTCTGACCCGGGAAACGAACCTGAGACCTCTTGATCAGCAGCCGCATACGCTAACCACCAGATCAACAAGACAGTCAATTATTAAAACAACTATTCACTGCAATTCTAAAATTGCATTGTATGAATACATAAATTAATAACTAATTCCTTTGTGAATCGGCGATTTCATTCTTCCGTTTCGTTCCATTCCCTTATAACCGTCAACATCTAAGTGAAATCAAATTTAGTCCCTTAAATAAGCCATTTACACCTATGATTTACACGTACCATAAAAAAACCAAAACTGTATTTCATTAATTACACATATCATATAAGAAATAGTGATTCATTTGAAATATAATGTCAGAGTATTAAAATGTTGCATCATATCGTATAACATGTTACAACATGTTTCAAACATAACATGCTTTATTGAACTTATTTTAATTTAAAATGTGTTATATAAAAAAAAATTAGGACGTTGATTTTTTTGGTTTGATTGATTTGATTGAAGTTTATCTTATCAGCATCATTTCACATCACCGCACACCAACCTTTCGTAGCATAATTTGGCTTTCTTTAGATAAATTACTAGCGCCATCTAGCGCAAAGTAGCGAACCACTTCTATCAAATTATTGGATAGAACATTTTTTGTATTTTTTTATTCTGTTATAATAACAGAATAAAAAATATATAAAAATGTTTTATTTTTTTATTTTTAACACTTTCTGCATTACATTTGCATGAGGCGGACTTAATGCCATATGGCATTCTCTACCAGCCAACCTTTGGATGGTGCAGTAAGGACATGGCAGGTGTCTTCTCAAAAACGGGTGCCAAGACTATATTTATAAAAGGATATAATATAGATTTATATAATACTTAACATATATAATAATTATATAAATACATATACATAACATACATATATACATATATGCATACATAGTAAATATACAAAGTTATATCTGAGATATATACGGATAATAAGATTACGAAGATATTTCGGCCAACTGTTTTAAATAAATTTCCCTGACTTTAGCCTTAAATGTAATACGGTTAGTTATTTTCCTGATCTCCAGTGGGAGCGCATTCCATAACAAAATGGACTCAACTACGAAAGAGGAATGGACAAGAGAAGAAGAGTGTTTTGGGCATAAGAGTAGAAGATTATTAGTGGAGCGAAGTTCTCTGTCATGGTTGGAACATAGCAATTTAAGCTGTGAAGTAAGGTAAGTAGGGGCTGTAGGATTGTTAAGTAGAGAATGAAGGGTAGTCAGGGCCCGCAAGCTACGCCGCTGACGTATAGGTAACCATGACAGCTGGGTTCGATAGCTGGTGACATGATCGTACTTGCGCAGATTGAAGATGAACCGAATGCAGTTATTGAGAAGTCGGTCAAGTTTGTTGAGTAGATCTGCATTCAGATCGAGGTAGCAAACATCACAGTAATCAATGATTGGGAAGATCAGGGCCTGTACAAGCATCAACTTGGTAGTAGGTGGGAGAAAGTTCTTAAGCCTATACAGTGATCGCAAGGCTGCGGTAACCCTCTGACTCACGTTCCCAACATATGGTTTCCAGGTGAGATTAGAGTCGATCAATAAGCCCAGATCTCTAACAGACGAGCTCATTGGTATAACGGATCCGTTGTAGACGATTGGCGGCAGTTTTGGTGTGTCTATTCTGTATATCATGCTAGGACTTCCCACGATTATTGCCTGACATTTGGCAGGGTTAACACTCACGCCGAACCGCTCGGACCAGTTTTTGATTGCTTCCAAATTACTGTTTATATTTTCCACTGTTTCTGTCAAGTCATCAAGGCTAGTATGTAAATAAATTTGAAGATCATCTGCATACAAATGATACGAACACCGAAGGTCTAGAGTAATGAGGTTGATAAACATCGAAAATAAGAGAGGAGATAATATGCCACCCTGCGGAACGCCAGCAGCGAGATCACGCCAGCTTGATGATGTTTCATCAATACGGACCGACTGCTGACGTCCACGAAGATAAGATGAAAACCATTCCAGTGCTTCGGAGGAGATCATATAGTGAGTTAGGACGGCTAAAAGGATGTCGTGGTCAATCATATTAAAGGCGTTAGTGAAATCAATCAGGACCAGGACGGTAACTTTAGCATTCTCCACACCATTCCTAATATCGCTGGTCATTTTAAGCATAGCCGTGACAGTGCTATGCCCAGGTCTGAATCCTGACTGAAAGGGGCTGAGGATGTCGTGATGCAGGATGTACTTAGAGAGTTGCTTGTGAACACAAGCTTCTAGTACCTTGGATAGGAAAGGAAGGATTGATATGGGTCGGAAATGGCTGGGGAGAGAAGGATCGGGAATCTTTGGAAGAGGGCGTACATATGCTCTACGCCATTCAACTGGGAACTGTCCGGAATAAAGGGAGAAGTTAATAATATGGCATACAGCAGGCAGAATTTGGTCTAATATGGTGATAACCATAAAGCGACTTATCTCGTCACAACCCACGGCCTTGGATGTTATTTTGACAATGGTATTTTTAATCTCATCCGATGCAACTGGAGAAAATGAAAAGGCTTCGATGTTCTGCCGTGGAAGTCCAGTAACATACCCGAGAGTTTGACTCTTAATTTGGGACGACATTAAAGGAGATGTGATGAAATGACGGTTCATATCGTCCAAACCAACAGTCGCAGGGGTACTGGTATGCTGACAGTTACCTACACCCAAAGTCCTAAGGAACTTCCAAATAAAAGCGGGCGTTGAAGAAGATATATTTTGGAGAATGTGGTGGCGTTTAGCGTTACGTATCATTTGGTTGCATCTGTTTCTTGCAGTTTTGTAGATGGTCCAATTACTCTCGGAACGGGTTTTTTTAAATTTGCGAAAGGTCTGATCTCTACGGCGCATCGCCATTCGTATGCTTTCCGTTATCCAGGGTGCGGGTGCGTGTTTCATCTTGATCTTTCTCACGGGCGCGTGCTTATCATATAAATTGCGAATACTATCATTGAACACCCGCACCTTGCCATCAACTGTAGCATTCTCCTCCATAGGCGCCCAGTCAATCGCACCGGCATCCATGCGCAATTTAGCGATGTCCATTCGGGCGTAACTACGCTTTGACAAGACTTTCACCTTCGGCTTAGGGATCTTTAGGATATAGGATAGGAAAATGAGATCGTGATGGGAAAGTCCAGGGGCAGGATATTGACCGTGAGAGGATACAAGGGAAGGAGATGAGGTAAGTATTAGGTCCAGCCAAGTATCATGTCCAGAATTATTATGGTGTGTAGATTGGAGAGGAGAAACATGAAAATTGGCCGACTCTATAAGGTTAAGGAGTCTACGAGTTCGGGGGTTAAAGGAGTCAAGGAGATCGGTATTGAAATCCCCCATGATTATATGATGTGCATACTCAGATCCCAAGGATTCAAAGACCGATTCTAAATCAGTGAAGTAATTGACGGTAGGAGGACAGTATATTACACCTATGATGGCTTTTGCACCCTTATGACAAATCTCAAGAAAAAGGTACTCGGCGGAGTCGCTAGCACCACCAGAAGTTGTGACGATTTTATGATGAAAATCGCTACGTAAGTAAATAGCTACTCCGCCACCTCTGCGTCCGATACGGTCATTTCGGACGAGAATGAAGCCAGGAAGAGAGTAAGAAGTGGATAGAAGTTGAGGTTTGAGCCAGCTCTCGGAGATCAGGATGGCATGAACATTAGCGTTACTAAATGCTTCTAGAAGTTCGCCGTGGTGACATGGCACGCTTTGTGCATTCACGTGACAAACATTGAACAACCGGTCCGATCGCAGGCTAAAGGTGTGTTGAATAAAATCCCCTAGTGTACCAGGGGCTGAACCGAAACTTCCATCGTCAGACAATATGTCGTCATCGTTGGCTGAGTGGTACGAATCATCGTCGTCAGACATAACCTTTAAATAAATAAGTATATATATATATATATATAAATATATCCTATAAGAAATTAATATTCAATAAAAAATACTACAATAATAAAAAGCAAACTACAATGTGACCAAAATTATCAAAGTCACATCACTATTGGTAATTAAAAGGTGCAACTTTCCTCCTCTGAACCATCCGCCAGCCGCCACCGGCACTACAAGAAAAAACAAAAACAAAACAGTTTAACAAGAAATATCTAAAGACATTATAACAAGATGTAAGTAAAATGTAAGACAATACAAAGCAGAACCGAACACAATTAAAAAGCAATAAATATATATTAATCTGTACCGTCACAATACATCACTGCCATTTCGGAACGAAACTAGTGTGTGTCAACATGACACCACTGACCACTGTCAAAAAAGAAAATTTAGTATTGAGTTTCTATTGTTATTGTGGCAACAATCGATTGAATATTATTTATTTTAGTAAGCGCTTAATTCGCGGGTAATGTGATTCGTTGTTACATAAAAAGGCAAAGGATGATGAAAGTGACGCATGAATAATT
Organism: Phragmatobia fuliginosa; assembly: GCA_932526445.1. Classification (NCBI taxonomy): domain Eukaryota; kingdom Metazoa; phylum Arthropoda; class Insecta; order Lepidoptera; family Erebidae; genus Phragmatobia; species Phragmatobia fuliginosa. The sequence goes on from OW052067.1 coordinate 18,505,051, forward strand.
GTCTAAATGTATGAACATGATTGTATAAAGCAGGTACATAAGTAAAACAATCCGATGTGATGTAACTTAAGTAATTACTGTATGAAATTTACATTACTTTGAACGAGAAGATGTCTTGGAGCCAGCACTGTTCGACTTAGATGCTAAAACGCTCTTCGGGTATTTCGTCATTAGGTCGTGGAGCTGTTCTGTGGTTACCACCTTGTGTCTGGTTTCATCTGGTGCCAGCACACATATGACCCCCTCCCGCGTCCAACAAGATCTCATGCCAAAGTACTGACGCGCCTGAGCAAACACTGCCTGTCGCCCTCTGGTCAGGAATTCTCTTACTGTAATAGAGGTGCCCTTTAGCTTGGTCTTTGCCCTCCAGACAGCTGCTTTTATATTCTCTTTTGAGAAACGCACAAGAATAGGACGGTGGTTCTCATTAGTAGGACTGCCCAGTCTGTGACAGGCTGTGATTGACTGTGTAGTGATGTCGGCGATGGCAAGCTTATTGTTCACAATTCCAAGCACAAGTTTCAAGCAGTCCTCATTGGGTGTCTCAGATACTCCAGAGACTAATAAAGCCTTACGGCGGTGCCTAGTTTCAATGCCATCTAACAGCATAGAGCATTCTGCTATTTGTTTTCGGAGTAATCCTAGCATTGAAAACATTAGTTCCCTGAATGTTCGGAATTCTTCAGCAACTTTAGCGACGGTGTCCTTGCTGGTCGCACTGCCTTGGATCTGCGCCTCCAACTCATTCATTCTATTGGTGAAGCACTCCTCAAGGTTCTTCTGTGCCGCAGCAATATCAGTTAACTGAGGCATGCTGTTATAATGTTATGTGCCAAGATATAATAATTATGTGAATTGTGATAGTTTTAGACCTATAAAGATAGTAGTGACAGCTGGCAGATGATTGACTGATTATTGGGTGTCAGTATACATTATATGAGTCACAAACACTAACACACTTGAGTCACTGCATATAATATTCAACAAACTTAAATAAATAGTATATATATAAGATTCACTATTTTTAATCACTTTTATTAACAGAGCCAAAAAAAAGTCAACTTTTTCTTCACCTACCCCAGAGAAAAAAAAAATGTTCTATGAAACTTGAGGCTTGTTGGACATGGAAATGCATTAAATTAGGGGTGACGATTCAATCGCAATCAAGATAAATTTGAAAATCGACGCCAAAAGTAGTAGGACCACGCCGCTCGTTTTCAGCACGCACAGGCCTGCTCTCCTCGCCGGAACGAGAGACACAATCCGCCATGACACATTATTATACAGTCGCGCGCGCACACCCTTTTATATACCTACGCATCTTGCGCACATAGCAACATTGTTTTCATTCCATCACAAACAGGAACACAACACATCGAAACATAAATATTTTATATTGCATCATAAATATTATTTATACTTCTTGTGGTAAGTATGTGAGGAACTAATTTCCGATGAGTGGCCATCTTCTGGCTAAACGTACAATGACTCAAACATTAAGCATTTGAGCAATAAGATGTTTAATTTGACTTTGCAGTTTACGAATTGTTATTATTATTATTTATCATTTATTGTAGACCGAGATCTATACTTTAGCTAGATATTAATACGAGTACCCCTTTTTACGAAATTTGTGTGGACGGAGGAGTATGAAATTTTACACACTCAGTATGTCAACGGGGAGTGCAGGAAGCTATTTTTTTATACATATATGCATAAAAATACGTTAAATCAATCAATAAAACGTCACAATACATACACTACTATGTATTTGACACACACATGCATAGATACCCTTTCATCAGATTATCATTGAAGCCTAGCCTTGGCGAAACCCAAGATTGTAGAAGTTATAGAACTTTGAAAATAGAACCCTGATAATGTTGCCACTTATAATTCCAATTGGTCAAATTTCGACCACTTAGCGACCACTGGTTGTTCCATAAGTCTCAACTTAATGTTAGTAAAAGTGGCACAAAACACAATTATAAGCAAAATACAGATTGATTATCTACACAACATTAGGAATCTGTATACTTAAGTTATTGTATCCAGCGTCCCAACGTTGAGCAATTCCATCTATCACATACTGAATGTAAGTATGCCTCGATAAAGGAAATAAAATCGGCGAAGTGCGTGTCAGGCCACGCATAGAATAGGGTTCCTCAGTCATCTATAATAGTAAGTGGATTTAAAATCGTATCCAATAGATAATTGTTATATTTACTTATTAATGCGATAATTTTGTATGTATTTTTCCAAGTAAGCACCTCTAAAACTCCTGAACTAATTAAGTCACCTAAGCCGTTATAGTTTTCCTTTAAAGTTCATCATATGGACCACCGTCATGATTTTTTTCAGTTTTTTTGAGAGAGCCGTTTAGCTTTTAGAGAATAGAACACCCTGTTCAAGAAAATGCCCTTTAAAGTGGGATAACTCGCAAACGGATACTTAATCAAAAAATCGTCTTAATGTTTTCAAAAGACCTATCTCATAATACCCCACACGATGGGGTAGCTGCAAGAAAATAAAATCATTCCCACTTTTTATGTAGGGAAAGTAACCCAAATAAAAATCTTTGTAGTGATTTTATTCTAGCACTTTGTCGACATGATAAAAACACAATATATCCATGCAAACTTTCATCTTTCTAGCACTAACTGTTTGGACGGTAAGCCGAGGACGAACGAACGGACATGACGAAATTATAAGGTGATGAACCTCGGAACCCTAGAAACGAGATCCAGTAGATATATTAATTAAGTGATGTCGTGATTCTTTCGAACAAATCTTAACAGCCCCTCCCTCCTAGCCAAGTTGAAATCATTTTTCATTTTCCATTTTATTCTCTATTCTATTTCTCTATTCTCTTCTTTCATTGGCTAATGTCACTCAGACATTCAGTTAGTCACCTAATGTCATTCAGTTAAACATAGAAAACACCCAGTTTCAAAAACAAATATTTGCGTATCACACAAACATTTGGTCCGACCCGGGAATCGAACCCGAGACCTCTTGATCAATAGCTGCATACACTATATACAATACTATGTACAACAATAAGGCAATACTAAAAGCTCCCACCAATCTATTTTTAAAAAGGTTGAAAAGATCGAGATACATATTAGAATATAATAAAAATTTATTAAGTTATACAGGTTATATATTTTTTTTAATCAACCTTGATCGTTTATATTTATCAATAACTGTAATATTTAATTCTTGTAAAATTACTAATAATGAACTAGCAGCTTAATTTTTAGGGTTCCGTAGCCAACCACTGCCAAACCCGCCCGTTGCCGAGCGGTAAATCCGGTGACCTACTCAACGCGGAGGACGCGACAAGACAGGCAGTGTTGGATTCTGACACTGCCTCGGAAAACAACGGTGCTGACATACCGATGCTCTCAGCTGCAGAGAGATATCGACGGGGCTCACAAAAGAGGAAAAGACGCCAAACTCACTCATTGGAGGAAAGCCCACTGGAATCACCGTCTAGTGACGAAGGAACGTTACCCAAGGTGGGTACAAGCCGTCGAGGGGCTCGCAGCGGAGGCCGGCCTCCAAAGGCTGGCCGAGTCACCGTGGCGAGACAGGCTGGTGGATGTTCGGCAGCAAAGAGGGCTGAGGGTGAACTCTTGCTTCAGGCTCTCTTTGAGAAGATTGAAGCCGACAGGACAAGCACCACCGGGACGAAGTGCAGCGATACGGACGTGGAGGAGCTGCGGAAAAGAGTGGGGAATCCCGTAGATCGCATGGAAGAGGCAATCGGCGTAGCCGATCGCTTACTCCAGGTGTCTCGGAGCTCCGGGTCCCCCGAACAGGAGGCTTTGTTAGCGGTCATGCGCAGCATCGTCGAGGTTGGCAAACTCCTCGTGGCCGATAATAGGGCCCACGAAAGGGAGAAAGCCATTCTCGAAGCGAAGCTCGTCGAAGCGAGAGAGAAGGAGTTGGGTTCCACTTATACCAATGCTGGTGGCAACGCATCGTCCTGCCGAGTGGAACCCGACATGGTCCGACTCATGACGGCGATGGAGGAGCGGCTTATGAAGCGCATCTCTGCCATAGAGAGCGCCCATTGCCGCCCACCGCTAACTCCGCCATCGACGTCATACGCGACTGCTGTGAAGGTGGGCTCAACTGCCCAACCAGTGGCTAGCGTATCTAGGCCAACTTCATCGACAGCATCGGAGAAGGCCACCCAGGGGAAAGAAAAGGGAAAGAGGAAGGTGAAACCAACCCAAACCCTAACCTCTACCCAAGAATTGACCCCGGCTAATGCCAAACAGCACCCATTAGAAGGGGACTGGATGGTAGCCGGGGACAAGAAGAAGAGGCGGAAAGCTGCCAAAAAGGCAAAAAAGGCAGCCGTCACCGCTGCGGTGGGAGCGCCGAGGAGACTTCGCGTCCCTCGGTCTGCTGCCGTCGTCGTTACCCTGACGACGGAGGCAGCGGAGAGGGGCCTGGGATATGCCGAGGTCTTAGCCAAAGTTAAGGCCAATGTCGACCTTAAGGTTTTCGAAATACCGGGTGTCCGGTGTAAAAATACACGTAAGGGCGCCCGGCTCCTCGAGATCCCCGGCGCCACCAGTGGTCCTAAAGCCGATGCCCTAGCGGCTAAACTTAGGGATTCGCTGGATGCAGCTGACGTCCGAGTGTCTAGGCCCATAAAATGCGCCGCGGTACGCATCACGGGCCTGGATGACTCTGTTACGGCAGATGAGCTTAGGCTCGCCGTGATGGAGGCCGGGGGCTGCCCTCTGGAAAATGTGAAGGTCGGAGCAATACGCTTCGGCTTCAGTGGACAGGGGGCAACGGTTGTCAGCTGTCCTGTCGCGGCGGCTCAAAAGGTCGCTGATGCGCGTACCCTCCTAGTCGGAGGTTTCCTGAGGGCGCAGGCTCGACTTCTGCAGGCCCGGCCGGCAAGGTGCTTCCGTTGCCTGTCGGTGGGTCACGTGGGGGTTAGATGCACGGCGGAGGTGACCATAGGTGATCTCTGCTTCCGCTGTGGCCAGTCCGGTCACAAAGCGGGTGACTGCAACAATCCGCTACGCTGCTTTAGGTGCGTAGCGGGAAGCAGGCCTGCGGATCACCGGGTCGGCAGTAAGGTCTGTACCTTTTCTGTGCCGAAAACGGGAGGCCATTCGCTGGAGGGTACAGGGGGTGCCGCCAGAGAGCGGCAAGATTCGCAGCGGAATGCGGAGATGGATATCCAATAATGGACTCACATCTCCGCATTCTCCAGGCGAACGTGGGCCACGGTGCCGTTGCTCAGGATCTTCTGCTCCAGAGCATGGCACAGTGGTCCATCCACATTGCCGCTGTAGCTGAGCCATACGTACACCGGTTTCTCGGGGCTGCCTGGGAGACCGACTTGGATGGCTCGGCGGCACTGGTGCACGGTACCGCTGCTGGCACCCCTCCCTTTGCCGTGGTTGCAAGGGAACGAGGATGCATAGCGGCGGTGGTTGGGGATATAGCGGTCGTGGCCGCTTATTTCACGCCGAATCGAGACATAACTGAGTATGAGCAATGGCTCGCTCAGCTGACTGTCGTCGTCGGTGCCTGTCGCCCCCACCCGGTTCTTGTGCTCGGGGACTTTAATGCCTAGTCGGAGGCCTGGGGTTCCCGCCGCACAAACCCGAGGGGAAGGGCACTGGAGAACTGGGCTGCAAGATTCGGTCTAGTTGTCCTGAATCGGGGATCCGTACCCACGTTCGTGACGGCGAGGGGCAGTTCGATCGTGGATATCTCGTTCGCCTGCCCCTCGCTGGCACGTTGTGTTCGGGACTGGCACGTCGCTGTGGGTGAGGAGACAGGTTCGGATCATCGATACATTCGATTTGATGTCTCCACTCCCACTAATGGCGTGCCGGCTAGACTGGCTCCACCCGAGCCACGTTGGGCGCTCAAGCGTTTAGATAAGGAGCTCCTCCTGGAAGCCACCATCGTACAGGCCTGGGCTCCTACGCCGGACAGACCTGTCGATGTGGATGCCGAGGCAGAATGGTTCCGGGAGGCGATGACCCGCGTCTGCGATGCGGCGATGCCTAGGGTTAAGCCCAATACTGCGAGGCGCCAGGTCTACTGGTGGTCGCCGGAGATTGCAAGGCTGCGGCAAGCCTGCGTCACCGCGCGCCGTCAGTGGTCCAGGTTCCGCAGAAGGCGTCGCCGCGCCGAGGATGCGACAGTCCGAGAGGCGGAGCTACTGGTGGAATACAGGGTTGCCAAAAGGACCCTTCAAGCAGCGATAAAGTGGTCAAAGACCGAGGCTCGCCGCGAGTTACTGGAGACACTGGAGCGAGATCCATGGGGGCGCCCTTACCGTATGGTTAGGGGCAAGATGCGCCCATGGGCTCCACCGCTGACCCAGTGTCTTCAGCCAGAGCTGCTTGAGGGGGTCGTTGACTCCCTGTTTCCATCGCGAGTGGTGGAGCACACTCCACCACAGATGGCTTCGCTTTCGACGCCTGAGACGCCTAGCGTGGACGACGACGACGTCCCTGAGGTCACTTGGGTAGAACTAGCGCTGGCGGTGAAAAGGCTCAAAGCCAAGAACACCGCCCCAGGACCCGATGGCATTCCGGGCCGAGCGTGGGTCCTGGCTCTTGATAATGAGGCGCCGGCTCTCGAGCCCCGTCTGAGAGGGCTCTTTAGCGCATGCTTCGAGCAGGGCCAGTTTCCGAAACTGTGGAAGACGGGGAAACTGGTTCTCATCCGAAAGGAGGGGCGCCCGGCGGACTCACCATCCACCTACCGGCCCATAGTGCTGCTTGACGAGGTGTGCAAACTCTTTGAAAGAGTAATTGCACACCGCCTCGTTAAGCATCTCTACAGGGTGGGGCCGGATCTGGCGGACAACCAGTACGGTTTCCGTCAGGGGCGCTCCACCGTGGATGCGATCATGCGCGTGAGGGCTCTGGCGGAGGATGCAGTTTCCCGGGGTGAAGTGGTATTGGCGGTGTCTCTAGACATCGCCAACGCGTTCAACACTTTGCCCTGGAGCTGTATCAGGGAGGCACTAGTTTATCACCGAGTGCCTTCATACCTCCGCCGCATAGTCGGGGCATATTTGTCAGAGAGAGCCGTTGTTTACCCAAGTAGAACCGGTCTCGGTCGGCGTGAGATGTCGTGCGGTGTTCCGCAGGGGTCGGTCTTAGGACCGCTCCTGTGGAATATTGGCTATTGGTGCTTCGCGGTGCATTCTCAGAAGGTGTCGCCATCACATGTTATGCGGACGACACGCTTGTGATGGCGAGGGGGGAGACGCATCGTGAGGCAACCCTGAGGGCCACGGCCGGGGTTGCCCAAGTTGTGGAGCGAATCCGGCGGCTGGGTCTTGAGGTGGCCTTGCACAAATCTGAGGCCTTGTTCTTCCATGGGCCTCGGAAGAAGCCACCTAATGGACTCAGTCTCATAGTAGGAGGCACTCGCATCGGCATCGAGCCCTCTATGAGGTATTTAGGGCTCGTACTCGACGGCCGATGGGACTTCGAATCTCACTTTCGAAGTCTGGTCCCCAAGCTGGTTGGCACAGCGCGTGCATTGGCACGGTTGCTACCAAACATGAGGGGGCCCGATGACTCCTGCAGGAGACTCTACGCGGGGGTTGTGCGGTCGATGGCCCTTTATGGGGCTCCAGTATGGGCGGAGGCTCTGAAGGCCAGCAACGTTGCGCTGCTGCGACGACCGCAGCGGGTGCTGGCTATCAGAATCATAAGAGGGTACCGCACGATCTCCTTTGAGGCAGCAAGTCTCCTGGCCGGAACTCCACCATGGGACCTGGAGGCGAGAGCCCTTGCAGCTCTTTATCAGTGGCGCAAGGAGGTGCGGGAGTTGGGTGGGGGTCCTGAACCTCGAGAAATCGAGAATCAGAGATCCCAACTCCACCAGGTCCTCGTGGAGGAGTGGAGAGAACGACTTGGGCAACCAAGCGCTGGGCACGCCGTTATTGCGGCGGTAAGACCCGTTATGGAGGATTGGCTCGAGAGGCATCACGGCAGCCTCTCATACCGACTGACACAGGTGATCACTGGAAAGGGGTGCTTCGGAGATTACCTGTGTCTAATCGGAAAAGAGCCAACGCCTGAGTGCCACCATTGCGGTGGCCAAACCGTGGATACGGCGCTCCACACGTTAGCCGAATGTCCAGCGTGGGTAGAGCAGAGGCGTGACCTCGTGGTGGCCATCGGAGTGGGGATTCTCTCGCTCCGTAACATGATTGCTGCCATGATACGGAGCGAGAGTGCGTGGAACTCCGCTGTCTCCTTCTGTGAGCAAGTCATGCTTGCGAAGGAGATGGCGGAGCGGGACCGGGAGAGGCTTAGAACCCTCCCGGTCCGCCAGGCCCGGGAACGGGCCAGGTACCGCAGACGACTCAGGCGCCGGAGATCGTCAAACGATCTCCGTCCTCCATAAGCGCAAGCCTGGGGGTGACAGGTGAGGCCACCTGTTACCCTAGCAGAAGCAGGCCAGGGTGGCGGCGCGAGTGCTACGAAGAGCCCGCGCCTCCTTTCAGACTTCTGGAACTTGGGGTTTCCACACAAGAGAGGGTCATCTGCAAGCCGTGGATGGCCCGAGGTACGTCGGGGTTCCAGGGACTTCCTTTCGAGGGTACACCTGGTTCCTCGGCTTATAGTACCCGAGGCGGCGTGCGGTTTTAGTCGGTTCGAGTCCGACATAACCATCAACTGGTGGTATCCGGGGGGATTTCCGCACGGAAAAAAAAAAAAAAAAAAAAGGGTTCCGTAGCCAAATGGCAAAAAACGGAACCCTTATAGATTCGTCAAGTCTGTCTGTCTGTCCGTCCGTCCGTATGTCACAGCCAATTATTTTCGAAACTATACGAGCTATACTGTTGAAATTTGGTCAGTCGATGTATTCTGTGAACCGCATTAAGATTTTTACAAAAATTTAGAAAAAAAACAATACATTTTGGGGGTATACTTGGAACTGAAACTCAAAATTTTTTTTTTCATCAAACCTATACGTGTATCTATGGATAGGTGTTCAATAATGATGTTGAGGTTTCTAATATCATTTTTTTATAAACTGAATAGTTTGCTCGAGAGACACTTCCAAAGTGGAAAAATGTGTGTCCCCCCCCCCCCCTCCAACTTCTAAAATAAGATAGTAATAAAACTAGAAAAAATATATGTTATACATTACCATAACCTCCTTTCTAAGGAGAGGCCTATGTCCAGCAGTGGACTGTTAAAGTTTTTTTTAATACGTCATAAATCGTTACACGCAATTTACCTTTCATCCAGTCAATACACTAGTATAAAAACATCGATTAAAGTTACAACGAACTACAAGAACTTTTATATGATGTTACTTGCTGATAGGGAACCCTTCATGGGCGAGTCCGACTCGCACTTGGCTGCTTTTTTAGTTAAGCGGTGGTCTAAAACAAATAGCTATTTAAATTTAAAAATGTAAACATGTATAATTTAATAGCATTTCGTTAATTTTTCTAACTTAATCTAATATGTATATTTACTTTAAGAACTTGTTATAATAAAGTAGAACGAATTGCGTGAGCAGTGCCATCTAAGAAGAACTATTCCTAATTGTCATTATAGAGCTGTCATTGTCACGTCACTCCACTGCAAGAATAGTATTAACAAATTATAATTAAATGTGTGATAAACCGTATCAATGTTCTTTGTAGTCCTTTAACTCTTCAGAACTAATCTTGAATCAAATGTTAAATTTTAGACTATTCAATGAAAAAGAACATAATTAAAAAAAAAATTGTCCGATGGTCATCCATCCATAAATTGAACTGGGATGGTTTTGCTTAACTTTACAAAGTGTTACTCAGTTACCACTCATAGACCCGAAAGCCCCCTTTTCTAGTCTATGAAATATAAATTACTATTTACGTGCTCCATATTAAAAAAGAAAACAGAAACATGAAATGACGCAATATACCTAATTATTGAAACGCTTCTAAATGTTATTTACATTTCAAATGAAAATGTGATTAGGTTCAACGGCAATACAGGATTTTTTAAAAATATTATCTCATATCTTATACAATTTATAAAATTAAACTTAAGTTTTGGTTTAAGAGTGCATTACTTATACCTATTGCAAAATCAATCACCACGAGTATTTTCAGTTCATTTGCCTTAATGGAAAATTCTAACAAAATTAAAAATAATCCAAGAAAAGTAAATATATTGTTGGAAATGTGACACTGTTGTTACGTAACTTTACGATCGTTCATGTGTATTGTCAAGCAACAATAAATTTGCGCAATACAATAATTGCGCAATATTTTGAATAAAAACGATGAAACAAAAAGTATTGATCATAGTCTTGCAAAAGCTGCCACGAGAGAAACATCTTGTAATTAACAAGTTTTTTTTCTTAATATATCCAAGCTTGGGAATCGTAGAGATTTTTAAACGGTGCTCAAACTGATTAAGTGAATTATATTTTAATAGTTTAAAGTTATCTGGGGACCTGTTTCATTTATACGAAGAAATTGCAATTTTTTGCTTGAAAATGTAAGTATCAATTTTGATAGTTTCATTTTGTTATTTACCTAACATAAAGAATCGAAAAAGATTTAGAACCAAACATTGTATAAATATATATTTACATTGGTAATTTATTATGGTACTCGTTAAAAAAAACAAAATAGTTATATTTTCTTTTTTTCTACAGAATCAAGTGATTTAAGAAAAGGAGACACGGGAAACAAGAGAGGAGAAGACTGAATATCTGCCATCCTACACTGCTGACTACACCAAAACAAGCTCCAACGCTGTTTCCTGATAACGTCAAACACTCGCTGGGAGAAACATCGACTATATTGTTACTATAAGATTTGTTGTTCTAACTTTCACAAGTTTAACAACATGTGTTCCTTGGACATAGCCTTATATTAGTAAGGGTGCAGCACAGAAGACTCAGTAGTGTTATCAGTAGGAATAGCTTTTATTAATATCATTTATCAGATGTTGATTTTTGTTCATGACGAATCTGTACAGCCGACAGGGAAGACTTCTTCTTGAGTATTTGTACCTATTTCATGTTGAGCTTTCACACTTTAAGGGGCCGTCTATCTTCTGCAATCGCTTCTACTAGTCGATGGGTTAGAGGTCTATCTTTGGGGTTGTAGGAGTTATTTATTAGTAAGACGACATTATTTTTCTTCTTACTTAGCTCTATATGACAAATATTTTACTTGTGAATGACCACAATTAGTTTAAATTATTGTTCACTAGTAAAATCAAGTATGCCGAAGCTTAGGCGTCCATCTAGTCGAAAAGGATTGGAGATGGCTTTAGAAGTGCGAGTCCGTAAAGTGTATATTTACCACCAGGCAAATACCTTAGGGTGATCAGAACATGAACTATGTTCGGACAGTGGAATCAATGAATAATTAGAACGTGGGGTGTACTGTTATCATAACTGATTGGTGTAGTTGGTGTAGGATGGTTGTCTTCTTAAACAATATGAAGTGAATACATTCACTTGTGATGAAAGCCGTCCCTGTTGGAGGTAGGGTGAGTTGTGAACCCAACACAACGTCAGTAGAGAGCTTGAATCTAAACAAATGTTTAAAGACTAATGTTATTTTGTGTAGACTGAATTTACTTATATATATTAATATATAATATTATTGTCTACATATTTTAACTTAAATGTAACGTTATGTAATCTGTTAATTTATACTTAGTTACTGTAAATATAGATAATATGTTTAATTGTATCGGTAATGTAATGTATTGGATATAGCAACCATGTTTTTATAAACGTTAATAAATAAAGAGTAGTTTACATTAAACTTCTAATTTTAATATGATGAATAAAATATCATGATGTTTCGGAAAATACTTTGTTGTTAAAACCTTATTATATATACCATTATTCATCTTCATATCATATTTTTTCTGATACATATTCATAAAATAGTTTAAAAAACTATGTCGAAACAAGTTTCAGAATTGATTTTATAAGTTCTTTTAAAATGTGTTGAAGTAATAACACACGGTAATTGAAATATAAATATATCATGTAAGTAAAAACGATATACCTAATTTAACCAGAGTTAAGTTTGTTGCGAAGACCTCGGGAAGGAAGGTACCGAGAGCACCAACAGTCGTCATAGGCAGCTACACCATTAAGTGCAAAGGGTCATGTTCTCCACACTCATTGGGGTTATCCTTTAGGGAAGTAGTTCGAAAGACTTTGGGTAACAATAATGTTTACACTACAGTATTATTTCTCTATAATCGTTACATGGGTTCTAATAAAAATTGTACAGTACATTTTCTAAACTAGTTCCTATAGGCCGACCGTTTATCTGAGTCCTCGCTTGCGTGGTAACAGGGGCGAGGGGGTATGACGACTAAGGGGACTGAGACAGGTGCGGGCGGCGGGGGCGCTTAGTGAGATACACACAGATGTCCGCCCACACCTGTCTCAGTCCCCTTTGTCGTCATACCCCCGCGCCCCTGTTACCACGCAGGCGAGGACTCAGATAAACGGTCGGCCTATAGCTAAGGTTTAATATTCTTTTAAAACCTTTTAACATAAAAAACTATTTACTTGGAATCATAACAATCCCTCTATGCCTAATGTGCTATTGTGCTGAGTTCAATTATTTTTGGTACGATAACAAATAAAAATATAAAATCAGACATAACAGTAGTAGTCCGGCCAGCATGATATAGTAAGTCAAAACTTTCTATAAAAAGATAAGCCTATTTCTGTTAGTAAAAATTGCTTTTCAGATGTTAGTACTGTATATACTTTAAAATGTATTTAGTTAAAAACCTGTATATTTGATTAATATCTGTCTGTAATCATACAGACACTCCAATTATATTAATTTGTATATATAGGCATGTGACTACTTATAGGCTTGTATGTAAGAAAATTATACGTCGACAAGAAATTAATTCTAATCAAGGTTTACTACAGTTGCAGAGGTTCGAAAGAACATCCGACTTTCTGAGTTAGTAACCAATTTAGGATTTATTTTGGTTTCTCTACTTTTCCATAAAAGATAAATGATACAGGCAACAGCCTGTTGTAATGGCCTGAAGGTAGTGCAGAAAGAATTACTTTCCAATGTGTTTAGACCGCACCTACCTACATCAACAAGCCAATGAATGCGGAGTACATGGCTCTCTGCACTTGATGTTTTAGCTGTCTATGAAGGCCAAGGTCTGCCGGGGTTCCCAGTGCCTTTCTTCTTAGATAACACCCAAGTTCCATACAATGACATTAAACCTCGATTAGATAATGACATGTGGTGAAACCGTACTAATTACTTTATCATCATCAGAAAGATATATAATTAGGTAAATAAAGATAATAGGATTAAGTTAATTCATAATTCACATCGATTTCAAATAGTCTATAGTACCTAAAGCAAATCTCACGTATGTTTCAATTTTGTTTTTGTAACTGTTTAAAAAATTTGTTTCCCAAAAAAAGTATGTAATCAACGTATAAAAATAATTCAGAAACAAAAATGATTTTCCAAAACTTTATAATAAATAATTATCACATTATAATTAGAAGTTTAATATAAACCATTAACCTTATTCACATTTAAAAACATGATTACTATGCCCACTACTTTTATATCGATATAATTAAATATAATATCTTTAATTACGGTACGTATTACTAACACTTACAGATTAGGTATATAACGTTATTATAGACAATAAAATTATCCATTAATACACTTTAAGTTAATTCAGTCTGTACAGCTATACAAAATAACATTAGTCTTTAAACATTTGTTTAGATTGAAGCTCTCTACTGACGTTGTGTTGGGTTCACAACTCACCCTACCTCCAACAGGGACGGCTTTCATCACAAGTGAATGTATTCACTTCATATTGTTTAAGAAGACAACCATCCTACACCAACTACACCAATCAGTCATGGTAACAGTACACCCCACGTTCTAATTATTCATTGATTCCACTGTCACGAACATAGTTCACGTTCTGATCACCCCAAGGTATTTGCCTGGTGGTAAATATACACTTTACGGACTCGCACTTCTAAAGCCATCTCCAATCCTTTTCGACTAGATGGACGCCTAAACTTCGGCATACTTGATTTTACTAGTGAACAATAATTTAAACTAATTGTGGTCATTCACAAGTAAAATATTTGTCATGTGAGCTAAGTAAGAAGAAAAATAATGTCGTCTTACTAATAAATAACTCCTATAACCCCAAAGATAGACCTCTAACCCATCGACTAGTAGAGGTGATTGCAGAAGATAGACGGCCCCTTAAAGTGTGAAAGCTCAACATGAAATAGGTACAAATACTCAAGAAGAAGTCTTCCCTGTCGGCTGTACAGATTCGTCATGAACAAAAAACAACATCGGATCAATGATATTATTAAAAGCTATTTCTACTGATAACTCTACTGAGTCTTCTGTGCACCCTTACTAATCTAAGGATATGTCCAAGGAACACATGTTGTTAAACTTGTGAAAGTTAGAACAACAAATCTTATAGTAACAATATAGTAGATGTTTCTCCCATCGAGTGTTTGACGTTATCAGGAAACAGCGTTGGAGCTTGTTTTGGTGTAGTCAGCAGTGTAGGATGGCAGATATTCAGTCTTCTCCTCTCTTGTTTCCCGTGTCTCCTTTTCTTAAATCACTTGTTTCTGTAAAAAAAAGAAAATATAACCATTTTGTTTTTTCTTTTTAACGAGTACAGTAATAAATTACCAATATATATATTTGTTAAATGTTTCATTCTGAATCTTTTTCAATTATTCATATTATATAAATAATACATATATAGGTACAACCACAAGATTGTAATATGTTTAAGAAATAAATAAAGATATATTATTATTAATATAATAAAAACTATCAAAATTGATACTTACAATTTCAATCAATAAATTGCTTTTTCTCTTCGTATAAACAAAACAGGTCTTCAAGTTACTTTAAACTATTACTCGTATAATGTGATTCACTTCTTCAGTTTGAGCACCGTCTAAATCTCTACAATTCCCAAACTTGGAAATATTAAGAAAAAAAACTTGTTAATTAAAGATGTTTCTCTCGTGACAGCTATCGCAAGACTATGATCAATACTTTTTGTTTCATCGTTTTTATTCAAAATATTGCGCAATTATTGTATTGCGCAAATTTATTATTGCTTGACAATATACATGAACCAACGCAATGTAATGTAACAACGGTCTCACATTTCTAAGAACATACTTACTTTTCTTGGGTTATTTTCAATTTTGTTAGAATTTTCACGGTAAGGGAAATGAACTGAAAATACTCGTGGTGACTGATTTTGCAATAGGTGTAAGTAATGCACTCTTACTTAATGTAATTGTTCTGTTTCACCAGAACTTAAGTTTAATTATGTAAAATGTATGAGACAAACCTAATACTTTAAGAAGTTCCTGAAATGTCGTTATACATACATACATTTTGGTTTGAAATGTAAACAATATTATGAAGCGTTCCAACAATCAGGTATATTGCGTCATTCTATGTTTCTGTTTTATTATTTATCATGGAGCACGG
Organism: Phragmatobia fuliginosa; assembly: GCA_932526445.1. Classification (NCBI taxonomy): domain Eukaryota; kingdom Metazoa; phylum Arthropoda; class Insecta; order Lepidoptera; family Erebidae; genus Phragmatobia; species Phragmatobia fuliginosa. Next base: position 18,520,601 of record OW052067.1, read on the forward strand.
ACATAGTAATACTTAAATAAACATACATAGCTACATAGATGATATTTAAATAAAGTCAAGTTATACTAGCTCAGTTCAATTTATGGATGGGTAAGCATCGGTGTAATTCAATGCTTTATATGCGATAGGCAAGCTTTCGTATGTGTATAGGTGTATAAAATAAAAAATAAAATATTCTTAGTTGGTTAGAAGATGGGTGTAGATGTAGGTGCACTAATGAATGATTAATCATAAAAATGGAACATGATGTGCTATGATTCTTGAGTAAACAGATTTCTCTTTTTTAGGGTACAAGTAGGGGTAAGTTCGCTACCGTTGACTGGAAACCTAGTAGTTGAAGGAGAAAATTGGGAATACAATAGGGTACAAGTAGGGGTAAGTTCGCTACCGTTGACTGGAAACCTAGTAGTTGAAGAAGAAAATTGGGAATGCAATATGGTACAAGTAGGGGTAAGTTCGCTACCGTTGACTGGAAACCTAGTAGTTGAAGGAGAAAATTGGGAATACAATAGGGTACAAGTAGGGGTAAGTTCGCTACCGTTGACTGGAAACCTAGTAGTTGAAGAAGAAAATTGGGAATGCAATATGGTACAAGTAGGGGTAAGTTCGCTACCGTTGACTGGAAACCTAGTAGTTTAAGGGGAAAATTGGGAGTGCAATAAGAGAATAATAGTATTAAAATAAATAGTGACTAATCTAATTTCTTTCTGTACTTATCCGCTTAATAACTATATCATTTTTAGGGTTCCGAAGTTTGTGACTCGGTACCCTTATAGATTCGTCATGTCCGTCCGTCCGTCCTCGACTTACCGTCTAAACGGTAAATGCCAGGAAGATGAAACTGTGCATGAATAATGTGCTGTAATTACATCGACAAAGTGCTACAATAGAATTACGTAAAAAAAAATATTTTTATTGGGGGTACCTCCCCTACACGTAAAGGGGGGATGATTTTTTTTCTCGCGGCTACCCCATCGTGTGGGGTATCATTAGATAGGTCTTTAGATAATTCCACTTTAAAGGACACTTTTTTGTAAAAACAAGGCGTTCCCCCCCTCTAAAAGCTAAAAAAAACTGGAAAAGTTAGTGATAGTGGTCCATATCATACCATACATACCTTTAACTTTTCCTGTGCGTGGCCTGACACGCATTTGGCCAGTTTTTATACATAGGTGCTTTCATAAACATATGTACCTATTGTAATGTATTAACGTAATTTGTTCTTGTACAGTCGAATCATCTTATGCGGAAATCTACATTACTATATCTTCTTTGATTGAAAGCCAGAAAAGCATAAATTGAAGTGAATAACCCAGTCCAGTTCAGCTCACAACCCGCACTCGGCGACCGTGGAACGTATGGTCTTAACCCTCTATTGAGAGGAGATTCGAGTCCACTAGTGGGACATTATGGGTTGTTGATGAATGAAGTGAATACAGTACATGGTAAGCTAATGTTTTTGACTGCAAATAATATTAAATTAGCATTAGCGCTACCATTAAGTTGCAATACAGAAAGTTTTAAATAACTGGCTTCTAATTCATTTTTCTTTTAATGAGTAAATTTACCAACATTGTTAAAAGTAATAAAGGGACACTTCCCTGCGTCTAAAGATAATGTCATACCGAGTGGCAGGATGACGTTCTTAGGCCCTAGAGGCTGGTCGATGTCTGGACGCAATAAACAATATTGATGATGCAAGTTGAAACATTTCTGCTAACAACATTGAATACTCATGACACAACATTTTATGTATTATCCAATAGTGCCTTGACGCAATATTAAAAAAACTTAGCTGGTAGCAGAAATATGTTACAATACAAAATGTTTAATAAAAAACAGTAATTGTTAAACTAACCCTACACCCAGTGACAAAGGGGTTTGTTTAAAGCAATCGTATGTGTCTAACATGTACTCGTATGAAATGCGTAATGTATGAAGGCATAAACTCCATGTTAGAACCTATTAAAAAGCGTTTTATAATCTCTGCCTACTTTGAATAGTAATAAATATATTTCTTGAGTTCCTTTGTATTATGTTTTAACAGGCACATTTTTCATTAAGTCATATGATCCTTACTTTGATAACTCCGACACACATTGATTTAGACAGGATTAAATAAAACAATCATAATAAATTAGTGATGAAATTTAATTTTTAAAAGAGATTAAAAAGAAAATTATTGCTACTATCACTCTTATCACTTATCGTAGTCTTACATACTGTAATAATTTAAGATAACATATCGCCATTAGTATACATCGGATTATATGCACTATCAAGGTGTCGGAAGTTTGTTGGTTTCAGTTCTGGTGTTACTAACTAGCAGTTAGTGGTGTTGGGGATGAAATAAGTAGGTGATTTTTTAACATTTCGATAGTGCATAAAAATTGATATCTAGCAATGAGGCTGTAATAAAAGTAAAACACTAAGGATTAAGTTTTAACATTGAATTCTCACAATAGTAGGCGTGCTGAAAAAGAAAAGTTGTTTATCTACTTAGGAATATCTTCTTTACTAATGACTAGTGACTCAATAGAATTACGAGTATTTAATTATGGGTTATAATTGTATAATTTTGTGTACGTACATATTTTAAACAATATTGAGTCACTGTCACATCATTTAGGTAGGTAGTCAAAGATTGCGCAATATCAAGCATAGCGTCAAATAGGTAATTAATTACAAGTCGATTCTTCTGTTGTTATCTAATATATTTCATTGAAATTTGGAATCTGAGTTACAATTATTGAGTTTTTGAAGCTATTGTATTACAAATGTTTGAATGAACTTTGATTACAATAACGGTCAGCGATTGAAATGCTTAAAGGTTTGGTTAAAGTATAAACTTAAATATTGTGTTTATTGTATTGAATTTTATTGAAGTGATACCGTTTCACTCATGTACTTTTGTATTTTAAGGATTTCCTAGTTTCAGACGTAACGGGAACCCTTTTTAATATATTCAGGAAGCTTTAAAGGACCTTTGTTGGTTCGGAATACTAATCGAGGATTCCTGGATGACTGAGGAACCGTTTCCTGTGCGTGGCCTGACACGCATTTGGCCGATTTAGATAGGTTCTTTCATAGACAGACCTATTGTAATGTATTAACGTAATTTGTTCGCCGAACAGTCGAATTATCTCAAGCGTAAATCTACATTACTATATCGACTACTGGGAAACTAGTCGAGAATCTCTGGATAATTCTTTCTTTTCGAATATCCTTAGAGAGTGATACTTCTGCGCACGTGGGTTATAAGAACCGAAGTGGTGGAAGGACCTGACACTCCATGAGCTGTGGTCATTGACACTCAGATTCGTGGGCTACTTTGAATAAATAAAAGTAATAGCTTCATTCATACAATAACACACGGCAGTCTGATTACTAACTAAGCAGACTCGGTAGGTACTATGGTAAAGGGACTGTGAATAAACACACGTTTAATTTGCTAGATAAATACATACAGTATGGTAGATCAATTACACCCACTTCTGAGTGTACGTGTCACGTCACATCAAACTCAACTTCTGAACTTAAATCTCTTATTAAAAATATGTTTTCACTCGTCTATACCATGCTGGCCAGATGGGTTGTTTGGTATAGAGTTTGTTTCAAGTTTTCCTTCTTTTTGCATTCCGTCGGATGAATAGGGATGGTGAAACTCTGTAAATCCCATACATAGTATCACCAACCCAGAGCCAGATTCCGTGTTGGTGTCAATCTATTAATCATCAAATGCTCATCACACAATATATATTTTGGGCGGGAATCAAACCTATCACTTTCGGTTTAACAGTTAGGTTCACTAACCACTAGATTTTCAGACCTGTTCATATTTTAAAGCTATGTATAGCGAAATATATGTTGTTGTGTCAAGAACCTTTATACTGTAATGCGCAAATGAATAGCGGGGTTCCCGGGTTTTCCAACTCATGTGACGAAATGCTTTGTGGTTTTAATAGCTTCGATCCTGATATACTAAGTTAGCGCTACACCTTTTAAACTGGTGACCTGTGAGTCATACCAGTTGTCTCAAAAATTTCTTTACATTAAAAATTTAACTATTCCCATTTAACTAATACTCTCTGTTGAATAAAATCTTTTTACGGATTAAAAACTCATTACATGGCTTTTCGGCATTATGTAGCCACAACGTTGTCTTACGAGTCCCAAACCCGCAGTAGATCACCCAGCAGTGGGACATTATCGGTTGTTGATGTTGATGAAAGATGACACACGGCTTGCTTTTAATATTTTTTGTCAAGATTCGAGATTCGTAAGGTAATCATTTTTAACAGGCTTTGTTTAGCATCGCTCCTCATTAATTCATCATCATTATTATCAACAGCCTTTAACAGTCCACTGCTGGACATAGGTTTTGGCCTACTATACCACGCTGGCCAGACGGGTTGGTATAGTGTTTGTTTCAAGTTTTCCTTCTCTTGGCAGTGATGTTAGCTGCTTATTTTGTTCCTTTAGTAGCCTCTTACGACACCCATGGAATGAATAGGGGTGGTGACACTTTATATTCTTAATTCGTCACCACACCGATAATTGTGAAAAGAATACTTGTTAATGAATTTTAATCCGCTACAATGGTCATGGTTTAATCCTATTAACATTATAAACGTGAAATTTTGTGAGTATGTATGTATGTTTGTTTGTTTGTTGCTCTATCACACTATTTAACTTTACAGTAATATAGCTTATGTATCAGAATAACACATTGTTAACACAAATGAATAACACAAAGCTAGTCCACTATAAGTGGTAGACTATGTCTTTCTTCTAGTTTCAAAGTATCTCCATGACAAATTTCATTGATGCGGTTATGATGTGAAACCGTAACGAACAGACGGACAGATTTAATTTCGAATTTATAATATTGTTGAGGAATAGTGTCAATTGAAAAAAAAAACAATTTCATAGTGTAATAACCAGGATTAAGCGATTCGCGCGTACCACAACAAAATACATTGGTAAGTAAATGGAGAGTGTCTGAACTAAGAACTGGTTCAAATTGGTTATTTAGGTAACCCATTTACCGATGAAAGAGATAAGTTAAGCGTGATGCATAGCCTAGTTCTTTCATAACTACGACCAATAGGATACGAATATTTAAACAAAATGTTGCTAAAACTGTTAAATTTGTTCCATTTTAGTAACCCTTTATTATAAGTATCAGATGAGATATGTAACTCTACTTTGCCGGATGGAAAACATGAGATCACTATGCTAAATGGACAATGCAGTATGGTGACTTATGCTATGGCAGTCCAGTGAGATGCTTTTTCAAGCCCCGCTAAAAGGACCCGTGAACATAATAATAAATTGTAAGGAGTATACGTGCGCTGGCAGTGACCTTCAGATTTTGACTGAAATTGTCATAGGAAGAAAGAGCCAAAACGTTGAGTTCGAGACACTCTATGTCCACCTCTCTGAAGCGGTGACTTTCAATTGTCCTGTAGATGAAGAGAGAAGGGGGCCGGTTGAAAGGGTTTTTCAGAACACTCTTCATGACAAACCCCATACCTGCAAATAAAGATTGATTGATTGATTGATTGATAAAGGCCACAGAGGACTGCCATAGGAGAGATGTCTCTTTCCAACTGCAGAGGTTCAGGGAACTCGAATTCCTGGTCAGGTAGCGTACTTATTGGTGGTTAGAGTATGCGGCTGCTGATCCTGAGGTTTCGGAATCGGTTCCCAGGTCGGACCAAATGTTTGTATGATCTGCAGATATTTGTTTTAGAGTTTGAGTGTTTGCTATGTATACTATGAATATTACAAATAGTTTTACAAAAAAACTAGTTTTAGTAAAAAATAATATACGTAAAAAAATAAGTAAAAAAATAGTTTTACAAATAGTATGTATAGTTTAACAAAAAGTATACATGTATTTATATCAATTGTCTAGTAGGTGCACATCTAGTACAAGCTTTGCTTAGTTTGGGACTAGATGATGTTGTGTGTCAGATATCCAAAAAATTATTATTGTTTATAATTTTCGTGGGTCAGATATTATCTACAATATAATATTATTTAGTTGTTTGAGTTCAACGTCACTTTACGTCACCCACTACGTATTTTATTATATATAATTGTTGACAACAATTAATCATTACTAAACGTAACAATATGGCGTCTCGTGCTTTTTCACATAAATATATTATTTAAAGTTTGTTATCACAAAAGCGTGTTGAACTTGCTGCGGTCAAATGACCCATTATGTAACAATTTATCAATGTAATAATGTTTGTAGTTCAAGGACAAATATATATATTTAATAACATATGTTATATTGAATTTCCTTAAGTGATTTTGTTTACCAATGAGTTACAAAATTAGCCAATGTGAAAAAATCATATTTTTGAAGTGAGAGAGCCAGCTTAGGAGCTTATGTGGGCTCATAGAAAACTCTTACCAACCTCGTGATGCATCTCAAAGTGCCAAGGAAGGTCGAAAGGTAGTAACGTATTCATAACTCTTTCAAGTATCACTTACTATCAGGCCACGTTCGCTATAAAAAATATAAGCTTGCTGTCGTAATTCGTTGGTGAGTGTGAGTACGGAGGCCCAATCATTCTGACAATCCAACCAGGCCGCCATGGTAAGGGTCACCTGCTTGGATTGCTTACCCTTACAATGGGATGGTGACCCCTAATACTGGATTCTACTCATGCTTTCCATGAGGCAGAGTAGAGTCACTTTGGTAGTCTTATCTATATAAAAAAAATGTTTAATAGTACATTTGAAGATATTTGCAAAGAAAACAGAAATTAACCAAAGCAAATATAAAGTAATATATATCGATTAACAATTGGATACGTTAGGACACGTGTAATTAGATCACCGGATGTGTATCGTCATGGGCTCGACGCAGACGCGTCTCTTGTGATTGGTCAATTTCCTTTTGACCTCTGTTGATCGTGACATTGGACCAATGGGAGATTTGGTACTTGTGGCGCGATTTCTTTATTCTAAATTAATTCTGTATTCTTTGTCAGTTAACTTCGAATGCACCAAATTTGACTTTGAACTTTGCACGGATGGTGTTGTGGTGTTAGTGGTTACTTCGTCACTTTCTACTGTGCTGAGGGGTTGTTGATTAATAACGTCCCATGTGACACGAATATGTATGCATTCGCAACTGTAAGTATTGTCCAACAGAGGTTTTGTGTGAGAGCATTTCTCTGATATGGTATCCTGTCGAGTCTACTCGTTTGTGTTCTTTTGCGGTCAAGGGTATTTTTTCGCGGTATTCCTTATGTTTAGCTTCCTAATGTACTCTCAATATTAAATAAACAAATGCAATTTTTTAAGTCATCGCCTTCATTGTTACTGTCGTATCATTATATTTATGATTCTACTTCAATCACTTTTATAACTCTCATGCAACATGATGTAATATAGATGTTAATGCAACAATATTTTAGTAACGCAGTGACGCAATATCTAAAAGTTTGTATCACAGTTTTTCACAAGCAAATGGGCTGGCAGAATTGAGGCAGTACAACCCTCGCATGGAAGACTAAACAAAAATAAAAACAATACTATAACTACACTAGTATTCCAGGATTCAATTTTTTTCACACTAATGTGGTGACCCAAACTCTTGAATTCTAATCATACTTTCCTTCAGGCACAGTAGTCACCTTAAAAGTTTAAAAAAATACATCATGGAATTTTAAATCTTGGTATTGATAAGCTGAAATTTTATTTCAGTTTATAAATTTAACCCGGTACTCAAATATTTTTTACTTCTGTTTAACTTGCAACGTATGTATGTATGTATGTTTGTACAGAATGTATGAGTATATATATGTATGTACAGTATATGGTATGTAGGCACAGTAGTCACCTTGGCAAGCTTAAAAAAAATTGTCGAGAATAATTCAAGAAATACAGCTTCTGGTGGATAGGTTTCGAACTCGGTATTTGCGTTTGAATTTAGCTAAAACGTTGATAATTTTCGAGTTTACAAAATAAGAAGGTACCTAGAGCTAAAAAATAACAAGAAAATAGTCTTTAGAGAAAAATACTTTTTCACATTTATTTTCAAATTAATATACAGTTAAGCGACATAGTTAACGAATACCAACATAAAACAATGTCCTCATTAAAAATGTACTTTTCGATGAATAAGCGCAAATGTTTGTGTCACTTTCCTTGTTTTTTTTTCCATTGAAACTCTTGGCACATAAACGGTTTAATAGTAGAAAATGTAATCTGTATAATATACATTTTGTTTGTCATTATAGTACTTTACATCTAGTATTACTTATTACTTCTTCTTCATCGTACTTTTTTAAACTTGTATAATGGTATTTAGACAAAAGTCCTTGGTGTGTAATTTTTAGTTTTCTTGTAACTTTATTTCTTATATTCATTTATTTACTAGGTCATTCATCGTAGTCACCTTCGATTAATTGTCTGTATCTGAAATTAATAAAACTTATTAAGAACAATGACAATTTTTTTTTATATACAATAATATATATATATAATAACTTTAAATATATGGATGCACTGAGTCTGCGCATCCATATGTTTAAAGTTGTTGACTTTCATCACAATTAATATTTGATTTGTACTGATCTGTTCAGCTCGTAAATAGAACCAACAACCTATGAGGCTTAGAAGTTTGAGACGGTTTGTGACAGTTGCATAAAAAAAAACTGGATTCAAAATTAATTAAATAAATTACCTTTTATGTGTGACACATCTCCTTTTGTAATATACTCTTCCTCTAGAACACCCTCCATACCGAATCAAATGACGTTTTGTCCTCGTCACAACTTTGTGTAAATCAAAAACAGGAATTGCTTCGGTATTATAACGAACTTCTTTCTGCATTGCAATATCGTTGAGTTTTGACTCTTGAGTAACGGGAAGAGTATGTGCCAAGCAAATTAGGCACAAGAAAAATGCTACTAAACTTTTAGCTGACATTTCTGCAATAGTTGCTGGTGATTACTTAGCACGACCACGGTCAAAAGAATACTAAAGTTTACGGTACTGACAAGTCCAATATTTATATCCATGCAAAGTTGCGTAGAGGAAAATTATTGCACAACTAGGCGAATGACAGACGGCGCAAGATATGACTTCATTGTTGCTTGTGACGTATAGGGATAGTTTGGATAGGTTACTTTTGACAATGTGTAATGCAGGAATTTAAATTTGAAAAAAAAACGTGCAATATGCTTACTGAAAGGTACCAGTTAAACTTTTAACTTTCGCACTTACAAATGATAATATTTATTGTAACATGATAAGTGTAAATTATTTCAAAATATGAACAAGAAAATTAAATTCGTATTTTAATTTTAAATAAACTCATTTTATTATTTTAATATCTATAAGGTGGTCAAACTAATTAAATATCTCAAATATTTTATTAGTATGACCAACCTTTACATTTATTATCATGCACACGTAGATAATAAATACATAATAAAACTGTGTTTCATGTCTAAACAGCTGAAAAAAATTGACTGAAGTATACGCATACAAAAAAAATCTGCCAAGTGCATGTCAGGCCACGCACAGTAAAGGGTTCCTCAGTCACGTGGATTTAAAAATGGTATCCAATAGATAATTATTATAGTCCAAGATCCCAGAGCCTCCAGACCTACATCATTTGTGCAAAGCTGAAATTTTCAGGATTATTAGTACTATGTCTTGTTAAGATGTATGCGTACCCATTAGCTTGAAAGCGGGGCCGTTTGTGAGATAGCGCGAAGTACAGATGGTAAAAAACCTTACTTACCTACGTTAAAGGTGCAAAGCTAGTATTTACAATTTTTTAAAGAATATTATTTAAAATTAAAATTCATTACTGCCAGACACATTCCGTGGGCCATTACTTCTGCCAGACGTCTTGAAAGTTGTGAAAAAATTACGTAAACTACGTTATAGTAGCAAACCTAAATTTTATAACTATGTTATATAACTATATTTTATAACTAAAAAATGTATACACATTATCTAAGGTAGGTACTATTTTAAGACCCTTTGTATACGGCCAGACCAGTCCGAAGGGCCAATCATCCCCCCAGATACCTTTAAGTATTTGTAGTAATTAGGAAGCTGAGGTATATCATCTTTGGTATGTTTGTTTGTTTGTAACCAACTCCTTTGGTTGCGATTTTGACCCCACTTTAAACGGCCAGATTTCGTTGATGTTGTGAATAGCTACAAGTATATTATACAAGTATACGAAATCTGGCCGTTTAAAGTGGATCAAAATCGCACCCATAGGAGTTGGTTACAAACAAACAAACATACAGGTGAAGCTAATAAATGAGCGTGTAAAAACAATTTAATATTTTACAATTCTATTCTTGAAATAATACCAAAGATGATATACCTCAGCTTCCTAATTACTACAAATATTTAAAGGTATCTGGGGGGATGATTGGCCCTTCGGACTGGTCTGGCCGCATACAAAGGGTCTTAAAATAGTACCTACCTTAGATAATATATATAAAATTTAGGTTTGCTACTACAACGTAGTTTACCTAATTCTTTCACAACTTTCAAGACGTGTGGCAGAAGTAATGGCCCACCGAAAGTGTCTGGCAGTAATGAATTTTAATTTTAAATAATATTTTTTAAAAAAATATGTAAATACTAGCTTTGCACCTTTAACGTAGGTAAGTAAGGTTTTTTACCATCTGTACTTCGCGCTACCTCAGAAACGGCCCCGCTTTCAAGCTAATGGGTACGCATACATCTTAACAAGACATTGTATTAATAATCCTGAAAATTTCAGCTTTGCACAAATGACGTAGGTCCGGCGTCTCTGGGATCTTGCTCTATTATGTTCACGTATTAATGTGTTAATTTTGTATGACGTTTTCCAAGTGAGCGCATTTTACAAGTTAAGTCTCCATAACTCCTGAATTAATAAAGTCATCTAATCCGTTATAGTTTTCCTTGAAAGTTCATTATGTGGACCACCATCACGAATTTTTCCAGATTTTTTGATCCAGCCGTTTAGCTTTTAGAGGGGGAGGGACGCCCTGTTTTTACAAAAAAGTGCCCTTTAAAGTGGAATTTCTCGCAAACGGATACCTGAATCAAAAAATCGTCTTAGAAACCCTGTATTGTTTTTAAAATACCTATCTAATGATACCCCACACGATGGGGTAGCCGCGAGAAAAAATTTACATCCCCACTTTACGTGTAGGGGAGGTACCCCAAATAAAAATATTTTTCAAAATTTTATTATAGCACTTTGTCGGCGTAATAACAATACATATTCATGCAAAGTTTCATCTTTCTACCACTTACCGTTTGGACGGTAAGTCGAGGACGGACGGACGGACGGACGGACGGACAGACGGACATGACGGATCTATAAGGGTTCCGAGTGATATACTTCGGAACCCTAAAAAACGAAGTCATGTTCAATGAAAATGTACTACCGGAACCGGTCGCGGTACACGGTACCGTTTTCGAAGTTGTTCAAAAATATGTGTACCTTGGGCAGACTTTGCAGTTAGGTATAAAGGATGTCGTCATTATCATACATTTATTAGTTTATTTTACACATTGACGTGGCTGTTGACGACTTTTCTAATTACGTTAACGTTTGTGAAATGTTGACTTGGCTCGGAGGGCGGATCTTGAAAGGAGGAGGACTCAAAAAGGATTATGTTATTACGGACAGAAAAGTAACTTTAGGCAGGATGCAGTCATAAAAATAAACACTTTAGTTGTTTTGATTTATTTGACTTAAAAAATTTGGTAAAATCTAGCAATAAATTAATAAATATAACGTTTTTTTAGTACATATTCAATTTTAGTTATTAAAAAACAAACCTAATTATATACTTATAATATGTTATGGATGTTTATATATTATATCACAATATAATTTATATTAATGTTAAAACATGTTTATAAAAAAAATAGTAATCGATTACACATTTGTTTCCAACTTACTAACTATATATTTACTACTTTAACCTCAAATATTTATAGATTCGATTTAAAGTATCACAGTGACAAGGCTTTTTGAACTAACTTTTGTATTTATATTGTAGTTCAGTCATATAAATCCAATTTAATTAAAATAACAGATTAAATATTTTCTGTTTACAAGAGATCGACAAATTGTACATATTTAATTATATTACAATAAAAAAATAATAAAATAAATAGTATATACTTACTAATGTTTTATAAAATTAACTTGAATATTATTTTGAGCAACTACTTTAATGTGATTAAACTATTATTCAAAGTAACATAAAAATAAGTTATTTATTTTTTATAGTAAGTCATCATCATCAATCATCATCAACAGCCTTTAACAGTCCACTGCTGGACATAGGCCTCTCCATAGAAAGGTGGTTTTGGCCTACTATATCACGCTGGCCAGACGGGTTGGTATAGGGTTGGTTTCAAGTTTTCCTTCTCTTTGCATCGATGTTGTCTTGCGTAGTTTATCCCTTAGTCGCCTCTTACGACACCCGCGGGATGAATAGGGGTGGTGACACTCTGTATTCTTAATGCGTCACCACACGGATATATATAGTAAGTACACGTCTCAAATTTATTTGATCTTCAATATTTAGTATTAAGACTACATCTTAACGATCACTTTGGTCATGTTTCAAGATTTTAAAATGCTAATTATATATATATATGATACTAGCATTATACTCTTTAATACAAATATCGTTAGCAGTTTTTAACAGTCCATCGTTGGACACAGGCAACATTGTAAGAAAGAATAGATTACTAATTCTAACATATAAATTATATTATTATTATACTGCTTATTTATAAAGAATATAAAAATTGTTTCTGATATTCAGAATATTACATAGACATAATAGTTCGAAAGCTAAGCTCTTCGTATATATATCTGACACAAGAGATTTAAAAGCATTTTTGTAGAAAAAAAATTATATTTCTTATTATCATAGTATGTATCACATTATTCCAATATTAGGAGCTTAAAAACTATTCAGATAACTATAATATTATACTGTTTATAAGCTCTTTCGAAATAGTTTTTGGTTTGATGTATTACATATAAATATACTACTAATAAATCTTAACAAAATTCTAATAGACTAGATAACTTCGTAAATAAATAAATTAGACTTTAAATTGGTAATTTATAAGACTTTAGAATATAAAAGGCACAATTTACAGTCACAGGAATTAGACAACCAAACAATTACGATTGTAGTGTTACTATCATATCTTGGAATAAATTATATAAAAGTACTTTAAAAATAAAGCTAATTAGATTTACACAGAGAAATATAATTGAAACTAGTTTTAACTAAATAATAAATATACTAAATAGGAAATAAATAATAATTCTTGCTATGATACTCTTTGACAGTTTTAATTACTCTAAAATATTGATTAATTTAAAAAAAACTAAAATTTCAAAGATTGTTTCTTGGATCAAACATGAAAAAGTAAATGGAATCAAAGGTCGAGGAAAGCAAAGCTGATGTCCTATAGCATTCTTAGTTAACAAAAATAAAATTGTCATATTATCGCATAAAAGCCACTTCCTTTCTTTAAATAAGTTGAAAAATAAGTTCAACGGGTTATTTTTACATACATCTATCGACACGGAAATATCGAAAGATTCCAATGGTATATAAAATTAGTTTTCCATATCTTTATCAGTAAGAACGAGAGAAAATTTACGACGCTTAAAAATACTTCGATTATTCACAAATATATAACTTAAATGCAACAGCGTTTCTTTGTAACTTTGACTAGAGATCGGGCGACTTTAGAAGGTTATCACGAACATAATTGACATAGCGAAGACATGGTACCACACACCTCTTCTTTAGAACACGACCGGGAAACTGTATCATCTTCTTTTCGTAGATAATTGTACCTGTAAAAAAAGTTTTTATGTTATCATCAGTCTTAACAGTCCAAGCCTAAGTCTAAGCCTCTCTTTAGACAATAGGTTCTGGTCTACTACACCACGCTGGTCAGATGTCTTGGTACAAGGCTTGGTTACAAGTTTTCATTCTCTTGCAGCACTGTTGTTTGTATATGTTACCACTTTAGTAGTTTCATACTTATATACACTGGCTTAATAATACACCACCACACGGATGAATGAAAAATCCTAAGAATAATCCAATTCAAAAAATTGATTCCATGTAGCTAGAACTATTGGCATCATTTTAAGGGTTCCGTAGCCAAATGGCAAAAAACGGAACCCTTATAGATTCGTCAAGTCTGTCTCTCTGTCTGTCTGTCTGTCCGTCCGTATGTCACAGCCATTTTTTTCCGAAACTATAAGAGCTTTACTGTTGAAATTTGGTCAGTCGATGTATTCTGTGAACCGCATTAAGATTTTAACATACAAATAGAATAAAAATACATTTTGGGGGTCCCCATACTTGGAACTGAAACTCAAAAATTTTTTTTTCATCAAACCTATACGTGTGGGGATAGGATATCTATGGATAGGTGTTCAAAAATTATGTTGAATTGAATTGTTGTTTCTAATATATTTTTTTTCTACACTGAATAGTTTGCGCGAGAGACACTTCCAAAGTGGAAAAATGTGTGTAACTTCTGAAATAGGAGAGTGATAAAACTAAAAAAAAAATATGTTGTACATTACTAGGTAAACTACCAACGAAAATTAGTTTGAACGAAATCTGGTGAGCAGTTTTTTTTTTAATACGTCATAAATCGTAAAACGTAGTACCTTGACGCAATATTAAAAAAACTTAAGCTGATAACAGAAATATGATGCAATACAAAATGTTTAATAAAAAACAGTAATTGTTAAACTAACCCTACAATAATGTATGAAGACATAAACTCCATGTTAGAACCTATTAAAAAGCGTTTTATAATCTCTGCCTACTTTGAATAGTAATAAATATATTTCTTGAGTTCCTTTGTAATATGTTTTAACAGGCACATTTTTCATTAAGTCATATGATCCTTACTTTGATAACTCCGACACACATTGATTTAGACAGGATTAAATAAAACAATCATAATAAATTAGTGATGAAATTTAATTTTTAAAAGAGATTAAAAAGAAAATTATTGCTACTATCACTCTTATCACTGATCGTAGTCGTACATACTGTAATAATTTAGGATAACATATCGCCATTAGTAGACATCGGATTATATGCACTATCAAGGTGTCGGAAGTTTGTTGGTTTCAGTTCTGGTGTTACTAACTAGCAGTTAGTGGTGTTGGGGTTGAAATAAGTAGGTGATTTTTTAACATTTCGATAGCGCATAAAACTTCGATATCTCGCAATAGGTTTGTAATAAAAGTAAAACACTAAGGATTAAGTTTTAACATTGAATTCTCACAATAGTAGGCGTGCTGAAAAAAAAACTTGTTGATCTACTTAGGAATATCTTCTTTACTAATGACTAGTGACTCAATAGAATTACGAGTATTTAATTATGGGTTATAGTCGTATAATTTTGTGTACGTACATATTTTAAACAATATTGAGTCACTCTCGCATCCTTTAGGTAGTCAAAGATTGCGCAATATCAGGCATAGCGTCAAGTAGGTCATTAATAACAAGTCGATTCTTTTTTTGTTATCTTTATTTCTATCTATCTATATTTAATTGAAATTTTGTATCTGAGTTACAATTATTGAGTTTTTGAAGCTATTGTATTGCAAATGTTTGAATGAACTTTGATTACAATAACGGTCAGCGATTGAAATGTCTAAAGGTTTGGTTAAAGTATAAACTTAAATATTGTGTTTATTGTATTGATATTTATTGAAGTGATACCGTTTCACTCATGTACTTCTGTATTTTAAGAATTTCCTACTAGTTTCAGACGTAACGGGAACCCTTTTTAATATATTCAGGAAGTTTTAAAGGACCTTTGTTGGTCCGGAATACTAGTTGAGGATTCCTGGATGACTGAGGAACCGTTTCCTGTGCGTGGCCTGACACACATTTGGCCGATTTAGATAGGTTCTTTCAAAGACAGACCTATTGTAATGTATTAACGTAATTTGTTCGCTGAACAGTCGAATTATCTCAAGCGGAAATATACATTACTATATCGACTACTGGGAAACTAGTCGAGAATCTCTGGATAATTCTTTCTTTTCGAATATCTTAAGAGAGTAATACTTTGGCAAACGTGGGTTATAACAACCAAAGTGGTGGAAGGACCTGACACTCCATGAGCTGTGGTCATTGACACTCTGATTCGTGTGCTACTTTTAATAAATAAAAGTAATAGCTTCATTCCTATAGCACACGGCAGTCTGATTACTAACTAAGCAGAGTCGGTAGGTACTATAGTAAAGGGACAGTGAATAAACACACGTATATATTGCTAGATAGATACATACAGTAGGTATCACATCAAATCACACTCAACTTCTGAACTTAAATCTCTTCTTAAAAATATGTTTTGTCTCGTCTATAAGATGCTGGCCAGATGGGTTGTTTTTGGTATAGAGTTTGTTTCAAGTTTTCCTTCTTTTTGCATTGATGGTGTCCTGTATTCCCTTAGTTGCTTCTTACGACACCCGTCGGATGAATAGGGATGGTGAAATTCTGTAAATCCCATACAGAGTATCATCAACCCTGGGCCAGATTCCGTGTTGGTATCAATCTATTAAGATGCGCTGCTCCATCGTTTTAATTTTTTTCATTGAATTCGTTGAACATTAATCATCAAATGCTCATCACACAATATATTTTGGGCGGGAATCAAACCTATCACTTTTGGCTTAACAGTTAGGTTCACTAACCACTAGATCATCAGACCTGTTCATATTTTAAAGCAATGTATAGCGAAATATGTGTTATTGTATCAAGAACCTTTGTAGTGTGATGCGCAAATGAATAGCGGAGTTCCCGGGTTTTCCAACTAATGTGACGAAATGCTTTGTGGTTTTAATAGCTTCGATCCTGACATACTAAGTTACCGCCACACCTTTTAAACTGATGACCTGTGAGTCATACTAGTTGTCTCAAAAATTTCTTTACATTAAAAATTTAATTATTCCCATTTAACTAATACTCTTTGTTGAATAAAATCTATTTACGGATTAAAATCTCATTACATGGCTATTCGGCATTATGAAGCCACAACGTTGTCTTACGAGTCCCAAACCCGCAGGTGATCATCGTTGGGACGTATGGCCTTAGCCGTCTTCTGAGAGGAGTCCCAAGCCCAGCAGTGGGACATTATCGGTTGTTGATGTTGATGTATGATGATACACGGCTCGCGAGGGGGCGGCGTCCGCGTTTGACCGGACGTCGCCCAATTAGACAGTTCACCCGGAGATGGTGCCCGCAATTGTGCGGCAGGCGCTGGATGGGGTCCAGAAGGAAATCCCTTTCCTGGACTCCTCCTAAAACCCAGGCGCAGAGAGGTCACAACGTGTGGTTTTAGTCGGTTCGAGTCCGACACACCGCCCCGCCGCAAACCCCCGGCGGGGTGAAGGAATTCCCACACGTAAAAAAAAAAGGTTGACACACCGCTTGCTTTTAATATTTTTGGTCAAGATACGAGATTCGTAAGGTAATCATTTTTAACAGGCTTTTTAAGCATCGCTCCTCATTAATTGTGAAAAGAATACCTGTTAATAAATTTTAATCCGCTACAATGGTCATGGTTTGATCCTACTAACATTATAAACGTGAAAGTTTGTGAGTATGTATGTATGTTTGTTGTACTTTCACTTTCACCCTAAAACTACTGAACGGATGTGGATTAAACTTTATAGTACACATTGGCTACTTTTTACTGCAATTATCCAGACACACGCGGGCCGAGCCGCGGGCGAAAGCTAGTCTACAATAAGTGGTGGACTATGTTTTTCTTCTTGTTTCAAAGTATCTCCATGACAATCAATCAATCTCAAAATCAATCAATCGCCTTGACAAATAGCATAGAAGCGGTTATCATGTGAAACCATAACGAACAGACGGACAGAGTTAATTTCGAATTTATAATATTGTTAAGGAATTATTGTCATTTTCGGTACAAGCCGTTAGACTTTGGAATAATCTGCCTGAGACATTAAGAAAAGCCAAGTCTCTGCAAATATTTTAAAAAAGTCTCACCAATTATTACTTGGGTGTGTAGGGGCTGCCAGGGAAATGATTACTGTTGTGAATGTGTCATTGTTATAAACATTGTGTGTAGGTATTCTATGTATTTATTGTGTGTAAATGTTTGTGAGTCTAATGATGGTGTGTAATTGTAGTAATAATGTGATTAATTTGTTACTCTTTTTTTTTTTTTGTTATTACTATTATAATTTTTTTTTTTATTTTTTTTTCTTTTGTTTTAGTACTTATGTGTATTAGTGGTATGTATGATGTTCATATATATGTTCGTAACTTTATGTATTTTCTATCACAAATTATTGTAAAAGTACGTCACTGTCAACCCAAAATTTTATTATAAAATATCCTTACTTAAAGGTTGTCTGGAAGAGATCGCCGTGAGCGATAAGACCGCCTATTGTAAAACCAGATATCGATCTTTGTATATAATATTTTTTGTACTGTAAAGTGGTATACAATAAAGTTAATAAAGTAAAGTAAAGTAAAGTAAGTAAGTCATTTGAAAAAAATAATACAATTTCATAGTGTAATAAGAGGGACTTTGGGTGTTTACTATGTATACTATGGATATATTTACAAAAAAGGTATACATGTATTTATTCTATCTTCAGTTGCCTAGTACACATGGTACAAGCTTTTCTTAGTCTGGGACTAGATGATGTAGTGTGCCAGATGTCCACAAATTTATTTATTATTGTGTGTGGGTGGGCTCATAGAATACTCTTATTAACCCCGTGATGCATCTGAAATTACCCTGTTCCTAGGAAGGTCGAAATGTAGTAACGTATTTATAACACTTGCAAGTGTCACTTACTATCAGGCCACGTTCGCTATAAAAAAGCCAATATAAAAAAGTAGTAGAGCCACTCTGATTTCAGCACGAATGGGCCAGCTCGACCGGGGCAGTCTTCTGTGTGAGGGTTCACACAGAAGACCATTCTAATAATGACGGCAATCTTGCTGTCGTAATTCATTGGTGAGTGTGAGTACGAAGGCTCAGTCATTCAGAAAAATCCGAGTCACCACGCATTACTTAACCTCACAATACGGATGGTGACCCCTACTCCTGTATTCTACTTATGCTTTTCAGAGTAGAGTCACTTTGATAGGCTTAACTATATAAAAACAAAGTTTAACAATACATTTGAAGATATTTGCAAAGAAAACAGAAATGAACCCAAAGAAATATAAAGTAATATAATATTGATTAACAATTGGATACGTTAAGACGGCGTGTAATTAGATCACCGGATGTGTGTAGTCATGAGCTAGGCGCAGACGCGTCTCTTGTGATTGGTCAATTTCGTTTGGACATTGGATCAATGGGTGACTTGGTACTTGCGGCCCGATTTCTTTATTCTAAATTAATTCTGTATTCTCTGTCAGTTAACTTTGAATGCACCAAATTTGACTTTGAACTTTGCACGGATGGTGTTGTGGTGTTAGTGGTTACTTCGTCACTTTCTACTGTGCGGAGGGGTTGTTGATTAATAACGTCCCATGTGACACGAATATGTATGCATTCGCAAGTAAGTATTGTCCAACAGAGATTTTGTGTGAGAGCATTTCTCTGATATGGTATCCTGTCGAGTCTAGTCGTTTGTGTTCTTTTGTGGTCAAGGGTATTTTTTCGCGGTATTCCTTATGTTTAGCTTCCTAATGTACTCTCAATATTAAATAAACATCTCATTGCATTTTTTTAAGTCATCGCCTTCATTGTTACTGTCGTATCATTATATTTATGATTCTACTTCAACCACTTTTGTAACACTCATGCAACATGATGTAATATAGATGTTAATGCAACAATATTTTAGTAACGCAGTGACGCAATATCTAAAAGTTTGTATCACAGTTTTTCACAAGCAAATGGGCTGGCAGAATTAAGGCAGTACAACCCTCGCATGGAAGACTAAACAAAAATAACAACAATACTATATCTACACTAGTATTCCAGGATTAATTTTTTTCACACTAATGTGGTGACCCAAACTCTTGAATTCTAATCATACTTTCCATCAGGCACAGTAGTCACCTTATAAGTTTAAAAAAATACATCATGGAATTTTAAGTCTTGGTATTGATTTATAAGCTGAAATTTTATTTCAGTTTATAAATTTAACCCGGTACTCAAATATTTTTTACTTCTGTTTAACTTGCAACCTATGTATGTATGTATGTTTGTACAGAATGTATGAGTATATGTATGTATGTACAGTATATGGTATGTAGGCACAGTAGTCACCTTGGCAAGCTTAAAAAAAATTGTCGAGAATAATTCGAGAAATAAAGCTTCTGGTGGATAGGTATCGAACTCGGTATTTGCGTTTGAATTTAGCTAAAACGTTGATAATTTTCGAGTTTACAAAATAAGAAGGTACCTAGAGCTAGAAAATAATAAGAAAATTGTCTTTGGAGAAAAATACTTTTTCACATTTATTTTCAAATTAATATACAGTTAAGCGACATAGTTAATGAATACCAACATAAAACAATGTCCTCATTAAAAATGTACTTTTCGATGAATAAGCGCAAATGTTTGTGTCGCTTTCCTTGTTTTTTTTTTCCATTGAAACTCTTGACACATAAACGGTTTAATAGTAGAAAATGTAATCTGTATAATATATATCTCGTTTGTCATTATAATACTTTACATGTAGTATTACTTGTTTCTTATTTCTTCTTTGTATCTTTTTAAACTTGTATAACGGTATTTAGACAAAAGTCCTTCTTGTGTAATTTTTAGTATTCTTGTAACTTTATTTCTTATATTCATTTATTTACTAGGTCATTCATCGTAGTCACCTTCGATTAATTGTCTGTATCTGAAATTAATAAAACTTATTAAGAACAACGAAAAATTTTTTTTATTCCTATACAATAGCACTGAGTTTGGGTAGCCATATATTAAAAGTTGTTGACTTTCATCGCAATTAATATTTGATTTGTACTGATCTGTTCGGCTCGTAAATAGAACCAACAACCTATTAGGCTTAAAAGTTTGAGACGATTTGTGACAGATCCACAATAAAAAACTGTATTCAAAATTAATTAAATAAATTACCTTTTATGTGTGACACATCTTCTTTTGTAAAATACTCTTCCTCTAGAACACCCTCCATACCGAATCAAATGACGTTTCGTCCTGGTCACAACTTTGTGTAAATCAAAAACAGGAATTGCTTCAGTATTATAATGAACTTCACTCTGCATCGCAATATCGTTGAGTTTTGACTCTTGAGTAACGGGAAGAGTATGTGCCAAGCAAATTAGGCACAAGAAAAATACTACTAAACTTTGAGCTGCCATTTCTGCAATAGTTGCTGGTGATTACTTAGCACGACCACGGTCAAAAGAAAACTAAAGTTTGCGGTACTGACAAGTCCAATATTTATATCCATGCAAAGTTGCGTAGAGGAAAATTATTGCACAACTAGGCGAATGACGGCGCAAGATATGACTTCATTGTTGCTTGTGATGTATAGGGATAGGTTGATTTTGACTATGTGTAATGCAGGAATTTAAATTGGAAAAAACGTGCAATATAGTTACTGAAATGTACCTGTACTTTCGCACTTACTATATTTATTGTTACATGATTAGTGTAAATTATTTAAAAATATAAACAAGATAACTAACACGGTACCGTTCTCGGAGTTGTTCCAGAATATGTGTACCTTGGGCAGACTTTGCAGTTAATTAGAAACAACTGCGAGGACAAGGTGAACAGGAGAATTCAGCTGGGCAGCATTTGGGAAGCTTCGTCGGGTCTTCTCATCATCGAGCCCACAGTGCCTTATGACAAAAGTCTTCAACTAGTACGTCCCTCCCATCATGACATACGGAGCCAAAATGTGGATACTCACGGTACGGCTGGTCCACAAATTCAAAGTCGCGCAACGTACTTGGTCCTCCATAGCACGCTGCGCGACGTTGCTGACCAGCAGTGGACTGCGATAGGCTGATGATGATGATGATTTTAAACGCACCGAAAAGTATCTGAGTCAATTGGTGATAGAGTCAGTTCTATCTATCCAAGTTTCGAGGCGCAACGGTTACGACATCGCATTGTCACACAGTCTTATATTTCGACCCGTGTTCACCAAGCCCGCAGAGCTTGCGTGTGTCCGTTATGCGATAGAGATACTACTATCTAATTCTAGTGTACGTCTATAATGTTATACATATAAAAAATCAATCTCGGAGCTTCATAAATCAGAGGATCAATGTACCTAAGGGTGTACTTTCCTTTAGCTCTTACGTACCTTCTTCCTTTCTTCCCTTTGAAAAATATATCCCCAAGGAGATGTCTGGTAAGCGGTGAGTAATATCATTAATTCATAATGAGAACAAAATTATGTTCAAATGTCTTATAAGTGGTTCACTATGAACTTGGTGAACTATGTATATTTCGTTTTCATACAATTCCAGATAAAATAACGGAATAAGTCGTTGTGTTGTTGTCACTAGAAATGGAATGATTCATCTTAAAAAAATACATTACTTTCGTTAGATTCACTAGCCAAGTTGCAATAGTTTAGAGTCGAATCACTTTCTACAATTGCTAACGCTTCTGTTCTCTTATATTATCGGCTAATAATTTCTGTTGGCTACGTAACACGGTTTTAAGATGTCGTCATTACCATACATTTATTAGTTTATTTTACACATTGACGTGGCTGTTGACGACTTTTCTAATTACGTTAACGTTTTTAAAATGTTGAATTGACTTCGGAGGGTAGATTTTGAAAAGAGGTATACTTACAATATATTATTAACAAACAATTTATAAAACAAACATAATGGTATATTTATTTAATACTATGAATTTTTATATATTATATCACAATGTAATGTTAAAACATGTTTTATAAAAAAATAGATAACGATTACACTTTTGTTTAGAACTTACTATTTTACTACTTTAACTTCAGATATTTATGAATTAAAATATCACAGTGACAATGCTTTTTGAATTAACTTTTATATAATATTGTAGTTCAGTCATATTAGTACAATTTAAATAAAATAACAGATTAAATATTTTCTGTTTACAAGAGATCAACAAATTGTACATATTTAATTATATTACAATAAAAAATTAATAAAATAAATAGTCAATACTTACTAATGTTTTATAAAATTAACTTGAATATTACTTTGAGCAACAACTTTAATGTAATTAAACTATTATTCAAAGTAACATAAAAAAAGTTAATTATTTTTTATAGTAAGTCATCATCATCAATCATCATCAACAGCCTTTAACAGTCCACTGCTGGACATAGGCCTCTCCTTAGAAAGGAGGTTTTGGCCTACTATACCACGCTGGCCAGACGGGTGTGTATAGGGTTAGTTTCAGGTTTTCCTTCTCTTTGCATCGATGTTGTCTTGCGTAGTTTACCCCTTATGGTGATCGCACACCTATCCGCGCCGAACGAACCGAAGTCAAGGAGGCCTCGCACACTTATCCGCATCGGAAGAATCGACCGCGCCGAAAGCATCGACCGCGTCGAAGAAATCATTTCAAGAAATAGTACTCGTGCGTTGCTCTGTCATAGGCAACTGATAGAATGCGGGCGCATCGATCGAGGCGACCGCATCATCCGCGCCGAATTTTATGACGTCATCCGAATTCGTCTAGGATTTCTGGGGTTCGTCCAGATGCGGACGATTCGACGCGGGTAAGTGTGCGAGGTTTCATGAGATTTCATATAAAGAATTCTAAAATTCGTTTCGTTCGGCTCGTTCGACGCGTTCGCCTTTGATAAGTGTGCGATTACCATTAGTCGCCTTTTACGACACCCGCGGGATGAATAGTGGCGGTGACACTGTGTATTCTTAATCCGTCATCACACGGATATGTATATAGTATGTACACGTCTCAAATTTATTTGATCTTCAATATTTAGTATTAAGACTACATTTTAACGATCACTTTGGTCATGTTTCAAGATTTTAAAATGCTAATTATATTTCGATATTAGCATTATACTCTATAATACAAATATCGTTAGCAGTTTTTAACAGTCCATCGCTTGACACAGGCAACATTGTAAGAAAGAATAGATTACTAATTATAACATATAAATTATATTATTATTATACTACATCAACAGTATGGTTTCACCAAGGGACGTTGTACAACTGACGCCGGTGTAACCTTATTAAAGCATATATTTACTGCGTGGGAAGAGTCCCAAGACGCCATAGGAATTTTTTGTGACCTCTCCAAAGCATTTGATTGCGTAAATCACGACACATTACTTTTGAAACTTGAGCATTACGGACTAGGAAAACTTGCACTGAATTTGGTTAAATCTTATTTGAGTGATAGACAACAATATGTGCAAATAAATGGTGTTAATTCACAGGGTTTAAAAGTAAAAATGGGGGTTCCTCAAGGCTCAATATTGGGTCCTTTCCTCTTTCTAGTATATATAAATGATCTACCATATTTATTAAAAAATCAACCTCAAAATATGGTGTTATTTGCTGATGACACTTCCTTAATTTTTAAGATAAATAGACGGGCCCAAAATCTAGATGACGTGAATAATGCCCTAGTTCAAGTCCAGAATTGGTTCACAGCAAACAATTTGGTATTAAATGAAAAAAAAACCAAATGCATAAGATTTGCTTTACCGAATGTTAAGAGTAGTGATTGTGATATAATATTGAATAAAGAGAAACTTGAATTCGTAGATAAAACTGTTTTCTTGGGGATTACGCTTGATGCAGGGCTACAATGGGGTTCTCATTTAACATCTCTTGCGGGGCGGCTAAGTTCAGCAGCATATGCTATTAGAAAAATCCGTCAATTTACTGATGCAGATACCGCTAGACTGGTCTATTTCAGTTACTTTCATAGTATAATGTCTTACGGCATTTTGTTATGGGGACGGGCTGCAGATATTGAGTCTATATTTATTCTGCAAAAAAGAGCCATCAGAGCCATATATAATCTTCGTAGGCGCGATTCTCTAAGGGAACTGTTTAAGAATATTGGCATCATGACGGTACATAGTCAATACATCTACGAAAACATAATGTACGTCAGGAAAAAATCTTCATCTTTTTGGCAAAAGAGGTGACAAATATAATTACAGTACTAGAAATAGGGACCAACTAGTTCAGCCAGGCTTTAGACTCGCTAAAGTAGACTCTTCTTTTATGGGGTACTGTTTGAGATGCTATAATAAAATTCCACAAAGTATTCTTGAACTGAATGAGACAAAATTTAAAACATGCATTAAACGCACACTATGTAAGCAAGCATATTACAAGTTGAGCGATTATATCGCTGATAAAAATGCTTGGCTCAATGCTGGTCCTGCTTCACAAGGACAGGGGCGCATAAATTGATAGCATTAAATGGTATTGTTGGAGCTGCTGAAGATTGTACAACTTTCTTTGCATTGTATAGATTCAATCTCTTTAGTATTATATAATCGCATGGCCCATATTGTGTGAGTACTATGTACTAGGAAGCTATTCAAGCTATCGTTCACTGAAAACCTACGTCTTTACTTGACTTGAATCTGCCCTGGCGGTTGAGAGTATGTCATGCTCACTCAAATGTCACGCTGATGGTGGCGCGTGTGTCGGATCATTTAATTCCCTTCAAAATGGTTGAGTTGAATGGTGCGGATCCATGCGTCATGTTCGTGAATGGGCGCTGTCAGTTGTGACTGGTCATCTCTTAGTTGCCACGGCTTATTTGAATTAATTATTTTAATTTTCAATTGTATTTTTGTTGTACTATGGACACTTTTAACGTGCACGTCTTGCTACATCGTTCTCACATAATGTACCATCTCAACATGAATGATGTAACCAAGATTTTGTAAAAAACATTTTGATTTAAAAGAGTGTCCATGGAGTTTCTTGCCCGTTCTTCTCCATAGAGATCTACGCTAGGGAATGGGCAACTACAGTACTTTCACAGTTTTTATGTCTTGTGACTGGGACTGTAGCTACATTTAATTTTCATTTTTGTTTCGACAATTCAAAAGTGCCTGTAACTGGCCTACTTGAAATAAATGCTTTGATTTTGATTTTTGATTTTGACTACTTATTTGTAAAGAATATAAAAATTGTTTCTAATATTCAGAATATTACATAAACATAATAGTTCGAAATCTAAGCTCTTCATATATATATCACACAAGAGATATTAAAGCATTTTTGTAGAAAAATGTATGTACTTTATATTTCTTATTATCATAGTATGTATCACATTATTCCAATATTAGGAGCTTAAAAACTATTCAGATAACTATAATATTACACTGTTTATAAGCTCTTTCGAAATAGTTTTTGGTTTGATGTATTATATATAAATATACTACTAATAAATCTTAACAAAATTCTAATATACTACATAACTTCGTAAATAAAAAAAATTAGACTTTAAATTGGTAATTTATAAGACTTTAGAATATAAAAGGCACAATTTACAGTCACAGGAATCAGACAACCAAACAATTACGATTGTAGTGTTACTATCATATCTTGGAATAAATTATATAAAAGTACTTTAAAAATAAAGCTAATTAGATTTACACAGAGAAATATAATTAAAACTAGTTATAATTAAATAATAAATGTACTAAATAGGAAATAAATAATAATTCTTGCTATGATACTCTTTGACAGTTTTAATTACTGTTAATAATGATTAATTTAAAAAAACTGTAATTTCAGAGACTGTTTATTGGATCAAACATGAAAAAGTAAATGGAATCAAAGGTCGAGCAAAGCAAAGCCGATGTCCTACAGCATTCTTAGTTAACAAAAATAAAATTGAAATATTATCGCATAAACCACTTCCTTTTTTAAAATCAGTTGAAAAGTATGTTCAACGGATTATTTTTACATACATATATCGACCGGGAAATATCGAATCGAAAGATTCCAATGGTATATAAAATTATTTTCCTTATCTTTATCAGTAAGAACCTAAGAAAATTGACGACACTTAAAAATACTTCGTTTATTCACTAATAAATAACTTATATGAAACAGCGTTTCTTTATAACTTTGACTAGTGATCGGGCGACTTTAGAAGGTTATCACGAACATAGTTGACATCGCGAAGACATGGCACCACACACCTCTTCTTTAGAACACGAATGGGAAACTGTATCATCTTCTTTTCGTAGATAATTGTACCTGTAAAAAAAGTTTTTATGTTATCATCAGTCTTAACAGTCCAAGGCTAAGTCTAAGCCTCTCTTTAGACAATAGGTTCTGGTCTACTACACCACGCTGGTCAGATGTCTTGGTGCAAGGCTTGGTTACAAGTTTTCATTCTCTTGCAGCACTGTTGTTTGTATATGTTGCCACTTTAGTAGTCTCAAACTATATCCACTGGCTTAATAAGGGAGGTGGTACTGTATTTCTGTAATCATCTGTTTAGCTGACGAGACCCTTAAACTACCAAAAATTGTAATAATGTGGTCAGATTGATCTATTTATCAGTTCTTTTGTAATGGAGTTGTTTAGGTTTATTCAATACAAGCTCTATTTAACTTATAAAGATAAGAGAAATGTAGTATTTTAATTGTACATATGATCAATGGTTAATATTGTTTCTGTATGTAATATTCAAGAAATTATGGTTACTATTAATTCTACTATTATTTATTCATAGAAATCCGTCACTTTTACAGACATGATATAATATTATTCTTCTGACGTGCTTGTGTATTTCATATTTACTAAAACTTAAGGTTTATATAATCACTGTCATAAATAAGAATTCAGTAAACACAGATGCGAAAAAGTCAATTACTGCATCATCTCCGGCTAGTTCTCATGCAATGTTGAGACGATAGGAAACATAAACATCAAAACTTTCTAGAAACACTATAGAATTACTATGTCTTTATGCAGCAAATGTTAATACTTACAGTAATTTAAACAACCAAATCAGTACCAAAACGAAGACAAGAACAATTAACAACGTGTATGTTAAATTTTTCAGCTTCTCTGAATTTGCATAGTTTTCCTCTTCGAAAATCAATGTAGGAGAAACTCCATGGATTTCTTTTGCGTCAGCATCAAGTGTAGTCTCTGTGGTGACTAATTCTGTTTCCGTAGTTTCAAGTAGAGTTACAGTCCTAGTCTCAGTAGCGTACGGAGTCGAAGTCGGCAAATCGTCTTGAATAACTTTTGGTTGTGGAACAGTTTTATTTCGGATGAGTGGTACAACTTCATACACGGCAGGTTTGGTTTCGTTGTCGTCATAATCACTGTCGCGTAATCGTTCGATTCTGTAGACAAGAATATTTTTATCATTTTTATTTGGGGTATTGAAGATAAAGACAAATAAATGAATGTTATCTTAGTGTTTCTACATGATTCTTCATTTTTATATACTTTTATTATAAATCACAAAAATACACACTAAATGTAACTCATAGTAGACATCGTATTATAACCTATATATTAAGCATAGTGCAAAATTTGACTTTCTTATGTGATCAAATATAAATAAATAAAATGATAATGTAATGATTATGATTATATACAAAGGTTTATTCGTAATAGTTAAACGGCTACTAATCAGTGATTTTGATATCATAAAAATTGTTGCATCATGATATAAAAGTTTTTAATTTCTTTTTTATTGATTGTAACGTAGATACTAAGTGTGTAAATCCTATTCGACAAGTATAATACGTAAACACCCAAAATAAAGCAGACCGTTCATAGACTTACTTTTATTTACACAACATTATCTTATTTTAGTATTTGAAGAAGCATGTTTCAAGCGCATCGTTTGTGAGAATTGTAATGACGACCTTGAACTTCGTGCAGTGTTATTGAACTTTATGTTTTTTTAAATACACCATAACGCTCAATTTCTTTGGAATAATCAACTGATCAAAATGAGAAATTGTGCCGAAAACTCAATATATACCCATTAGATGACACTGTTTTATGTGCGTATTTTCTAGGTCACAGTTCCTGGGGATCCCCTGGCAAGCAGTGTTGTGGGAACGGAATTACTATGTTACGTTGTGTTTCATCATATTATTTCTTTTGTTAGAGAGTATTTTATATTAATTGTTAGAGAAATTTTTATAGCTTTTATCTACACAAACAAACACCATCCTTGATACTGGTATTGTATGTATGTAATATAATGTAGGCACAAAAAAGTATTATGACATTACTTTTATCAAGGTCGTCAAAATGGAAGTGCCCCGTTTAAATTTTTCAATTTTGTATTTTTTAATGCAGAAATGCAAAAAACTCAAAATGGTTCACTGGAGTTCGAAGTTCTGAACTATATTTATTTACCACATCATTATCAGCCTCTCTCAGTTCACTGCTGAACATAGGCCTCTACCATTGCACGCTACTCTGATCGATTTTGGGCTTCTCGCATCCAGTTCCTGACAGCCATCTTGTGCAACTCGTCACTCCACCACATATTTAAATTAAATAGATAACGACAACAACACCATATTTAAATTAAATAGGTGAGTAAAATATCATTACACTTACTTTTTTTGAGTCCTGCATCTTCCTTGGTAACGTTCCTTTCCTTTTGGACACGACCCAATCCTAACTGATTCTTTTCTGATCCTTACCAAAACATCACCACTTTTTTCATCAAAACTTGAAATGGAATTTTCTGCCATTCTTGAGCGATCAACATTTTGATCAATAGGTAATAAATACACATCTTGTACGATAGTGAGGTAAGTAAATAACGTCAAAAAAGCTTTGAAAACGGAAGCCATTGTTGCAACAAATGTTTCATTGACGTCCGTATCACAAGAAAGCTTACAACATACTGAATATACTGATTAAAATTGATTACTACTCCGATCGGTTAGTATCTGCAACATTGGCTTTGGTTGTGGAAATTGTTGCATCATGATATTGTTACATATTTTTATAAAATATTGCGTGAAATATATAAAAGTGTAGTGAAAATTGCCCTAAAAATTCTCTTTACTTAGAAAAAAAAGTATTAGACCAATTTACCCATATGTGAATTGCCAAGATAAAGTACCGCTCTTACAGAAAGTTCTATCGAATAAAATAGGTCTTTATGAATAAATTCATTTATGTTTTATAAATTTAATTTATTTTATTTTCCATTTATATAATCTGATTAAAAACCGAAATAATTCAAAATCAGTTTCTAGTTGCATTATAATATTGCTTCAGATACAAGCAGGGTCCCTGTCCATTTTATTGTAATTACGTCACCGTATACTGATGTAAAAACATAGTCTTATTGAAGCAAAACTCCATTTAAAAATGACATTTATTCAAAACTATTATTGTTCCAACCAGAGGTAACATATTATAGATATCGTTCAAATGTTTAATATTTCGATATTGACCTTGGGTTATTTCTATCAAGTTCAGCATAATATTTTTTCAGAAGATTTCAAATAAATATCTGATTCTGGCAAACAAATTTCATGATTATAATTATATTATCAAACATGATTATCTTTATCTTAAATCTGTTAAGTACTTATTGCAAAGAGTAAAGGCAATCCCTTGCTAGTCCCGCCATGCACCTTACATTAATGTGAATTTTTATGTCTCCTGATATTTTTGTTAATTTAGAATTTAGTGTGCTGAGGGATTTGTTCTTATAAATACATAGTGTTGCGTAATGTATTCGGGAATTATGTTGCTTGCTAATTGTGTCATCCTTTCCACGCAATAGTTTCATTGCATCATGAAATTCATAATATCATCAATTTTTACGGTTTTGGAAAGGAAAATATATTGATATAAACTTTGTAACTTAAAATTTTAATCCAATTTACTTAAAATGTTTTAAATACAACTGCGAACTACAGTAGAAATCTTAATGTAAATTTGAGAAATTTATATCCAATACATTTGAAATTGCAAAGAGTTTGAAGGACATTTCCATCACAGCTCCGGTTCCATATTAGATTTAAGTTTTATACGAAGGTGCATAAGCCTTAAGTCCTGTATAGATATTGTCAATTTTTATATTTTATGTCAGTTTACAAATTACTGTTCTGAGCAATTTATGTTCAATATATACTCAGTGTTGCGCAACGTTATTCGGGATTTAAATGTTGCTTACACTATGTGTCATCCTCTTTGCTCATTACTCAAGAGTAGGCCGTGGAAACACTATTATTATGTTCATGTTTCATATGTTGCGTAATGTTATTCAGGACTTAAATGTAGTCTGCTATATGTGTCATCCTCACTACGCAATAGTTTCATTGCATCATGAAATTTATATATTGACAATTTTTATGATTTTGTAGAAGAAAATATGTTGATTTTAAACAAATTTCAAATTCTAATAGTTTCAACTTATAATTTTAATCCAACTTACTTATACTGTTTTAAATACAACTGACAACTACAGTAAAAATTCTAATGTAAATTTGAGAAATTTATATACGATACATTTGAAATAGCAAAGAATTTGAAGGACATTTCCATTGCAGCTCCGGTTCCATATTTGATTCAAGTTTTATACAAAACTGCATAAACCTTAAGTCCCACTTAGATCGTGTCTATTTAAATTTTTTGATCGGTTCGCAAATTACTGTTCTGAGGAATTTGTTCAATATATACTCAGTGTTGCGCAACGTTATTCGGGGTTTAAATGTTGCTTACACTATGTGTCATCCTCTTTGCTCATTACTTTCATTGCAACATCAATTTATATATTACTAGCTGCGTCCCGTGGTGTTTGAGCCATTTACAAACTATCATTATGGTTGCTATGCAAGTGTGCTATGCCTGGCAACCTATGAAGTTTTGAGAGGAGATAAACAGTGATACATTTTGACATCTACGATTTATGTATTTTTATAATCACCAAATTTTTGCTTTTTGAATTTCTATTATTGCAGTAAAAAGTAGCGTATATGCTATTCTGATATATACGCTATACTACTGTAAAGTTTCATCCAAATCCGTTTAGTAGTTTTTGCGTGAATAAATACATACACACATACATACTCACAAACTTTAGCGTTTATAATATTAGTAGGATTTCGATTTAAAAGAGTTTGAATTATTTGATTCATAGAATTGTTTTTATAACTTTCATATAATTTTAAATATGTTTAATGCACTTTAGTACCTTGTTCATCCAACAGGAACACCTGTTTTCGGGATAAAAGCAACCTAGATAATGCGTTTCTAGACTATTTAATCTATCTTTGTGTCAAATTCCATCCAGATTCATTCAGAACTTTTTACGTAAAAGGGTTATATTACATTTTGGTCTTTAAAATATTACCTACTCGTTGTAGGATGTTTAGTCCGATTTATTTAAACTATTTCATTTATTACTACCCAAATATATACTGGTATAAGTTATATATACTTTAGTAATAAGTTCTTCTAGACGACTTTCCCACTCCTGTAGCTTTGCAATAGACTCACATTAGACGGGACACTATTATGGTTCCCAAAATGCCAATTAAAAAAATTAAAAAAAAAGAAAACAAACTTGTTTTTCTTTTTAATTTTTTAAATTATTACGTAGTCAAATTGCTCATAGTCGTAACGATGGTTGCTTGTCATTGGGGAATGACACATATCTATACGTCACTACGTATTGCGAGTTTTCCTTCAAGCAAACTTACATGGGTATAAAACTCACTGCGAGAGCTCTGCATTCATTTTCTTTCTTTTCGAACAGCTATCAAAGTTGGTCAGTCACAATACAATTATTGAAAATGGTAACAGTGACTTGCATCGTATTTTTCGTGATATTGTTTTGTTACATGGCACGCGCGTTACCTGTAACTCGAGATATGGAAGGGATGTTATGCAACGCTTAACTAGCAAATAATAATTAATTACTAAGATGAGATTTTATAACACGGCACACTTCAATATGTCTACAACTGCTAAATCCATACCATACACTGATGCTACGCGATTGCAAGGTTTTAAACTGTTACTTACAGCTTATAGCTAGACATTATACTGAATAGATTTTTCAAAATTATTTCACATCACTGCAGAACAATACACAGCTCTCTCCTTGTTTAAGTAACTGAAATAGTTACTAGCGCCATCTAGCGGCAAGTAGCAGAACTACAAACATATTGATCACCTGAACCACCATAAACTACAAAACATTCGAAATTAGTGTCCTGATCGGCTAATATGGGATTATGTTTACGAGATCATGTTGTATAATGATGATGATTTTGGGAGGGGATTTTTTTGCCAAAAATTGATAAAATTATTTAAAAGTTACAATTACCTTCTTAAATAATTTTATCGCGAATAAGTCCGGCTACAACAAAAAACATGAGTATGTGTAAAAGTCCCGAAAGTCTAAAAACTTAATTAATTTTATTCTATTCATATCTAATTAACTTACTTTGCGCTTGCCTTCTTACTTTTAATTACGTAGAGAATATTGTTGCCTCGTGCAAGAGCCCTGCCCCCTAGCCAAGTTTCAAGCGTTTTTCGTTCTGCAATTGCTGACCCCTCTATTCTCTTGTTTGATTGGCTAATGTCACTAAGTCACGCGATCAAACAAAATATTGGCCAATCAAACAAGAGAATTGAAAAAAAATTGACTGGCTTTTATTAGTAAAACAAGTTAAATCATATCATGGGTTCCAGGATTCAAATAAAACATGTATCCTGAATATTTATTTTTTGTGAGTATTAGTCAAAGTTATAATAATAAATAATAAATATTTCGGGCATCTTACACACAACATCATGTAGTCCCAAACTAAGCAGGGCTTGTATTATGGATTCTAGACAACTGATATAAATACATAAACATACTTTTTTATTTGTAAATACATACATATTACCCCCAAACTATCAAAATTATTCAACTTTTGAGGGTGTTATGGAAGATATTATGACTAAAACTAGTTGTAGTAACAAATCGTTAGTAGTGTGTGGCGATTTTAATGTTGATATTCTCGATAATAACTCCAACACGAGTTCGCTACTAAGCCTTTTTAAATCATTTAATCTGACTAATGTCTTTTTCGAGCCGACTCGGGTCACTCTGAATTCTGCAACGTGCATCGATAATGTATTTATCGGTTGTGAACATGTGGATAAGGATATTATAAACTGTCTGCCATCCGACCACAGCGGACAAATTGTCACTTTTAGGTCCAACACTTCAATACTAAAAGTACCAATTATGTATGGAGAAATATCACCAAAAAACTCAATTAGATTTAATAATATTATTAGAAATAAGTTAAATATTCTTGGGCTTATCATGCATGACGCGAATGCTTTATATAAAGATTTCTTTTCTATAGTGCACACTGAATTCAATAGTATCTTTCAAGTAAAAGTTAAAAATATTAACGCCAAGTTTTCATTTAGCGACTGGGCGACAAATGGTATTAGGAGAAGTAGAGAAACACTATACGAATTATACAGTCTAAAACCCTGCATAAACACTGAAAGTTTTAATCAGTATGTATCTAGGTATTCAAAAACTTTTAAAAATGTTTGTAAGAAAGCTAAAGGATTATTTATTAGTAACAAAATTAAATCATCGGACAACAAAATTAAAACTACTTGGAAAATAATTAATAGTGAAACTGGTAGGAAGAAACCATTAGGTAATAGTTACAGATTAGAAACATCGCGTGGTATAATAAAAACTGATAGTGAGGTGGCACAGCAGTTCGTTGATTTCTTTACTGATATCCCTGTTAAGATAACAGAAGCTCTGAATTCCTCACCGGTTCTCTCTTTGGCCTTGCTCCGAAAACAAGTCGCTGCCTATCCAGTGTCTTTTAATTTTAATTACATAAACTCATGTACCGTTATAAAGGCTTTTAATGAAATTAAGGTCAAACCGACCTAGGATATTTGGGGTATGTCAGTGCAAACTTGTAAGCCCATTATTGAAACAGTTGCCCCCTACTTATCTTCAATTTTTAACTCCTGTGTAGATCAAGGAGTCTTTCCGGATTTAATGAAACAAAGCAAAGTAATACCTTTATTTAAATCCGGAGACACTACAGATACAAATAATTATAGACCTGTTTCAATTTTGCCAGTCTTTAGCAAGGTATTTGAAAAGATCATGCTCAATCAGATGCTTCGCTACTTTAACAAAAATAACATCCTTCACGATCAACAGTACGGTTTCACCAAAGGACGTTGTACAACCGACGCCGGTGTCACCTTGTTAAAGCACATCTGTGATGTATGGGAAGCGTCACAGGATGCTATCGGGGTTTCTGTGATCTCTCGAAGGCATTTGATTGCGTAAGTCATGAAACATTATTATTAAAGCTTAATCACTACGGAATAGATAAACGAGCACTTAGCTTGATTGAGTCGTATCTCAATGATCAGCAGAAAGTACAGGTAAATGGCGTAAATTCTCTGGGCTCAAGGGTCAGAATGGGAGTACCGCAGGGTTCAATATTAGGTCCATTTTTGTTTCTGGTGTATATTAATGATCTCCCATACATATTGCAAGATCAACCGAACATTGTATTATTTGCAGATGATACTTCATTGATCTTTAAAGTTGATAGGCGGGCTGAAAATTTTGTTGATATAAATAATACTATTAATAACGTACATCATTGGTTCACTGCTAATAACTTATTGCTAAATGGAAAGAAAACCAAATGCATTAGATTTTCTTTGCCAAATGTTAAAAGCAGTAATTGTGACATTTTGACATTTGTGAATTGGTAGACCAAACTGTTTTCTTGGGAATCACGCTAGACGCAAAATTAGAATGGGGTCCGCATGTAAAATTACTTGCTGGGCGGCTTAGCTCAGCGGCATATGCTGTTAGAAAAGTTCGGCAGCTAACGGATGTGGAAACCGCACGATTAGTTTAATTTAGTTACTTTCATAGCATCATGTCATACGGCATCTTGTTTTGGGGACGTGCGGCAGAAATAGAGTCAATTTTTATTCTGCAAAAAAGAGCCATTAGAGCTATATATAGTCTCCGCAGTCGTGATTTTGTTAGGGGCCTTTTTAAGGAGATCAATATCATGACAGTTCCTTGTCAGTACATCTATAAAAACACAATGTATGTTAGAAAAAAAATTACATCTCTTCAATCAAAGATGTGATAGACATGGGTATAATACTAGGAATAAGGATAAATTAATTCAACCACGTTTTAGACTCTCAAAAGTGCATACATCTTTTATGGGGTACTGTATTAAATTTTATAATAAAATACCTCAAAACATGATTTAACAGAGAAACGTTTTAAAAATGTTGTAAAACGCACACTATGTAAGCAAGCATATTGCAAATTAGAGGATTACATTGCCGACAAGAATGCTTGGCTTAATGCTGGTCCTGCTCCACAGCCACATGATTAATTCTCAAATTATTTAGAAGTTAATTTGTATTTCTGACATATGTTAATTTTATCATAATAATTGACCTTGTTATATATATTTTTTTTTGACATTGGATAACCATATTTCTGACATGGATTATTGATATTTGAATTGTATCTTGTTGTTTGACATTATATTATTATTATTTGTATTAACATTATTACATAATAAATTACTTTTTATTGACATGTTCCAAATATTTATCGCATTCTTAGAGAGTAGCATAATTATAAATGTTTTTTTATTATTGTATAACTGCGAACATTTTGAATTGTACATGTGAGCACTTTGTAGTCACTGGTAGCATAAGTTTGTTGACTGGCGGTTGTGAGTATGTCATGCTCGCTCAAAAGTCCTGCTGGCGATGGCGTGTGTAGCGGGTCGTTCGGCTACCTACAATATGGTTGAACTGGACGATGGCTGGTGCATGGGTCATGCTCGTGATACGGGCGCCGCCAGTCGGGGCTGGTCATCTCACAACTTCTATTTATTGTTTAATTGTTTTTGGACACTACATGTGTAAATATCAGCATCGTTACATTGTCCTCACATTTAATTAAATGCCTTAAACAATGTAACCAAAAATTGTAAAAACAATGTTGGAAAAGAGTGTCCATGGAGTTTCTTGTCTGTTCTTCTCCATAGGATCTACGAATTGGAACAGACGATTAGCTTCACGACTGACTACTGACTGACTACTTGACGTTTCAAAAGTGCCATTGTATGGTTTATTTGAAATAAAATGGTTTGATTTGATTTGATTATACATAGAAAACACACAAGTTTGGGAAATAGTACATAAATAATAATAAAAAGCAAAAAATAATTAAAATAATTTATTAAATACATTTTTTTTATACGCTATAATAGTTACTGACATCCATAACTATGACACAAGTAACAAGTCTTAGAATAATATAAATAATAAATATTAATGACATTTGGCATGTGAAGTACTTTATAAAATATTTTATATCATTATTTGATAAATGTTTATATTTAAACTTTCCTTTTAACTTCGATCACTCATGTCAAACAATATTAATAGGCTTAAGTTGTGTAAATATTGATGAAAAATGTATGCAATTTTCTGATGATCTAATACTGTAAAACAAAATAATAGGTATCTACTTTAATTTTAAAACAATAGTGGTCAATTTTTAAATACATACCTACTTACCTACTAGACTGATCCTCTAACTAAAACTAGTTCAACATCCCTAACACACCCTTATAGATATGACTATCATACACAAAGGATTTCATTCAAATATCAACGTTTATATTAAAATTATTAAATATGTATTCAATTACGGGAACTATATAATTACATTTTTAATAAAAATACATTTCAGACTTACACACAAATTCCTATAGAGATATAAACACAAATATAAAACTTATCACATAAATATCACAGACCATTGAAAATACATTCTCACAAATGAGGCTACTTATAAAAGACTCAATAAATAATAAATAACTTGTGCATCAATGATTTATAAACACTTTACTGGTTCTTTTTATTACTGCTGCGACACAGTTTTTAACTTATGCAGCATTTTCGCAAATATTGTTACTGTCCTGTTTCTTGTGGTTTAAATAAAGATTTTTATTATTTATTATTATTTATATTATTATTACATACATTGCTGAGGTAACTTATAGTTACATAAATCTATACATTAAAACAATCTAAAGATCAAGCAAACATAATTTTAACCTAAGCATTTATTTTATTTTTTAACTATAACATTTATTTATTAACACCTCAGAATAAATAACAATAAATAAAAAAAAATTATCTATTGCCAATCCTGCAGCCTTAATCTTGACATAAATTCCGACCGATTGGTATTGAAATTGTGAAGTTTCGTATGTAGTGTCCATACGAAAATTCCAATACCGATCGGTCGTAGCATATAACGTGAGACCAGACCTGGGACCAACAGCTTTACGTACCCTCCGAGACCCCTCCAGATACCTCTTGATCGTAATTAGCATACGCTAACCGCTATTCCAACGAGTTAAGTACTTAAACATACAAGGTAAATTAAGCTTGTGTGTATTTTAACAATTTTCTCTTCTGAGAATTTAGATATTTATTCGGCAACAATATTGACGCGTGCAGAAGAGTAACAAAAAACGAAACCCGTTTACGATTAGCCTTTTTGTTCAAATGATTAATTAAAAATATCATTTGCCAAACATCTACTCGAAGATTAATACGAGTTACTTCCGGCAACAACTTGTATTTCGTTTTGTACTTGTAATAAATTATATTAAAATAAATAATTGATGCTCATTCTATGTATAAATAAATCGTCTGACTTAAAACTGCTGTTATTTTTTTACCTTCATTGGTTTCTTTGGTTTTGTCTTGTGTTGAAAGACATTGCAACATGAATTATATATAACTACAGAAATTAATGTATTCATTAATAGAGCAAAACATTACTATGTTTTTTTTCTATTTTAAATGTTTTTTAAGGTAGAGAGATCATCGCATAACATTGAATTTAATTAATATTTTATTCTCTCTCTGTCTCTGTCTCTCTTACTGTGATGTGACTGTGCTCCCGAATGAACGAACCAATTTTGATATCTTTTTTGTTTGTTTATAATTATACTCATATTGTTATATTTAGTGGAAATCGTTCCAATCGGTAGAAAGTTTTTAAATTTTTTTATTGCATATTATTATAACTTTTTGTCATGGTACAAATACACTCAAATAAACATAATATATTATAATAATGCGTTGTCGTCGTCCAGTACAAAAGACAGCTTTTACCGTCAGCATCGAAGAGTTTCGCGAAACAATTACATTTGTGTCAAACACATGTGTACACATACAATCAAACACTATGAGTACAGCACATACATATATGGATAGAGACTCAAAGTGAAAGTATGTGTATCCTGTCTACATACACTAACATTTTCTAGCAATCTCTCTAAATAAATATACCATAATGTAACTGTCCTGATAATCACAGTATCAGTCGATCGAAGTTCATCTTCGTTATTATTCAAACCTCTGGAGAATAATTTAGAATGAATAATATCATCATTATTCAACCTGACCGAATTTGTACAAATTATTGAGGATATTATTCATTCTAAATTATTCTCTAGAGATTAATTATAATTAAATTATTTAATCGTTAATTATTTAATCGTACAAGTTACGATTAATTAATCGTAACTTGTAGTTAAATTTTCTGGTAAAATATTTAGAAAATGGATTCGCATCCCGTGAACGTCATAAAAGCCAACTTAAGGAGCAAACCAGTCAGCACAATAGGAGAAAACTTCTGACAAATCCTTTACCAACCAGTCTGGACAGTTTGGTATTGTAGGCCAAAACCTCCTTTTCTAGGAAAGGCCTCCAGCAGTCAGTATTAACAGCCGTGGATATACGATATGTTTCTTTAGTATATTTTACTCGTCATAATCGCCTGATTGTAGTTCATCACACCTGCAAAAGAAAACAATGAAAGATTAAAATCACATAACAAGTTTTTATATTGTGTTATTCTTAAACTTGTTTTTGTTTTATTTATGGCGCTGGTCTTTAAAAGTACCTTGTAAACATTATATTTAGACGTTAAAAGTCACTGATTGTGTTTAAGGTTTGATGGCCATCAACTTTATAGAATATTTTAATAAATTTAATCATTCAATGCACAGATTGTACATTGATTAATTACTCTGACATTTTAGTAGTGCGGAAAATATATAGGTTTAATATCCACATGTGAGAATTACAGGTAAAAAAGATTATTTGCACACACATACGTTCATACCATTTGTTTACTAACGCGGACTAACTGTCCGTGTGTTGTTCAATCTGTGTGTGTGTGCTATGTGTTTATTTATAAAACTGTGATTTAAGACTAAAACTATTATTTTTATACTGTACAAAAAAAACAAAAACAATCAACATTTAGCTTTGTAACCTTTTTACTATTATTCATAGACAATGTGGTAACATTAAGTGACGTAAAACAATTTGTCTGGTAGGTTTTTTTTTCTGTTGTTATCCTTATGGTCATTTTTATTTCTTAACTGCCAGTATTCAAATCTCAAATAAATGTTCCAAGACATATTATTTGTAAGTATAAACTGCATATTATCAAATAAATAGAAAATATATCGTATTTATTTACACTTAACTTTGAACAACTGGTACCAGTTTGTAACATATTGAATATTTGCGCAATATTACACATTACAGGAAAATTGCACTTGATAACATCTGAAATCTTTTTATAACAGCCATTTGATGTAAAATCTATATACCGTAAATTGAACAGAGAAGGATAACAAATTGAATGACTAAAATTATTTAACACATATATATCAGGAAAATCAACTTTCATTACATATAATTGAAAAAAAAAACAAATGCCATATATAGTCAATAGAATTCCTAAACCAGCATATCAAAAAATACTACACATCATTTAAAAGCAATATTGAAATTTAACACTCACATCACAATAGTTCTGCACCTTCCTTGACACCAAACACGTCCTTTAGAACATCGACCGTTTTTAATCACTTGTCTTTTGGATCGCACCAACGTTCTAATATAAGAATCAAGAGGTATCAATTTATCACTTAGCACGAGACCGGAATCACGTACGTCCACTTTAGTATGACCCTGTTCACTATCTTCAATAGGTAACGCAGATGTCACACACAAAAACCCGTAGAGGATAAATAAAAATAAAACTGAGAGCGACATTTTAGTAGGTGTTTTGAGTGTGTTACCTCTGCCGCGACTCAAAGTTGAATGAAACTGGTAACGAGAAAAACCAATCAAGAAACGTTTGTTTAGTGCGTGTGCGGTTTACTATGACTCATAAATGAGCACGTTGGTTTATATCAGGGAAATATGTTTAACAGTTAATGAAAGATTTTTTCTTGATGTGAAAGGAGTGTATATGTAGTCTAGATTAAGGCCATTCTTTGAAATCGATATCGTTGTTGAATTTCTTTTTTTACCGAGCCTTTTTACCAAACAAGGTTGAGTCTTGAAGGTAATTTATATTGTACTTGTAATGTAATATAATTCAAATATGACTACCATGAGGGCTCTACAACCCAAATATGAAATACCGAAAATCTGGTAAAATACAATTGCCAGGTATCAGCTGCAGTAACGACTGCTACAGATGCAGAAGCATGGCCATAAGGACTAATGACTTAACGTGCTCTTCAAGTCAAGGAGGGTTCTCAATGTGCTAAGATAATCACCCATCCATAGACTAACCTGCCTAGGATTGTTTCAAATCAAACCATTTTTTTTATTTCAAATAAACCATACAACGACACTTTTGAAACGTCAAGTAGTCAGTCCGTAGTCAGTTGTGAAGCTAATTGTCTGTTCCAATTCGTAGATCCTATGGAGAAGAACAGACAAGAAACTCCATGGACACTCTTTTCCAACATTTCCATTAACTTTTTGTTAACCGAGTAGTCACATAAAATCCAATACAAGTTTATCAAGTACGTGGTTTTATGACGTTTATGAACGGTAGTTCCTCAGCCTCATTATTTAATCGATTTGTATAAAAAACTAAAAAGGTAAATATCCAGATACATGCACTTATAAAGTGGGCTGATTCGCAGAAAATTTCACATCACTTCCTAGGTGATTTAGGGCGTTTAAAAACTTTTTAAAAGGCCAAGCTTGACATAAGATTATTTTTTTCTATGATGTGTTACTTATTGGTGATTCATGTCTGTATCATCAATGTGGTAAACGGCCTTCTTTCATATGTAACAGTTTTTTTATGTATTCCTGAAATATAGGTTCGTCTTACATTGTATATTCCAGTGTAAAGAAAGCTGCAAGAGCCACGTGATTAACTATTGTTCTGAAATAGTTATTCGTAAGATTCTAAATGTTAACAAAGAGTTATATATCGTCATTGTGACAAATACTCTAAAATATGACTTTTAAAATTATATTGTGATGTCATTAAACGGTTTGAACCTGCACGAATCATCGCTGATATTAATGCTGCTTATTTAGGGATTCCCTGTAGAAGTAGGTACATAATATCTCTTCGGTAAGTATGTATATAACAGCCCAGGTTCTACTTAGTTTAATATTAAACTGTCGTTTGTGAGTAAGTCTAGCGATTAGTGTATGTGATTATCAAGAGATCTCGGATTCAATATAATGCTGTTGAGTCTTATTAACAAACCGGACTATTAAAATTCGTGCTGTCGAAAATTATGTTAAGCCGTGGGCCCCGTCGAGAATATCCATAACAAACGTTATGACATACTAAAATCTTTTTTTTTGTACATCTAAAAAAACGGTCTGTAGAGGATCGTTGTTTTCTAAGTTATATTAAGAATGGAATGGAATGAATAAACTATCATGGGAGTGAAACCGCTGGCAATATGTGGTGGATTATAAGTGAAAGTGAAAAAACGTTATATGCTCAACTTTTTAAAATTCTTTAATACCTCATTATTTATGTAAATATATGGGCTTTAAAGCTACCGCGGTCGCATTTTATAGTTGACTCAGTCGGTCATAGAAGTCGATACGCAAGGCTATCCAAAACTGTGTAATATCTATTACGCGAGCGCGTTAATCCCCGCATATATTAAATTATATTTTAAACTATATTCTTGAATCGTTATGCACTTTTTTTACACGGGTGTACTTTTCGCACGTACGTGGGGTGAACCAAGGCCGTGTGTGGGACCTACCACGGTAGTCAGGAGGAGCATAAGGAACGCATCACCTGCTTCTGGGAGTCCTCCCTGCCGTATCCCATCTCATCCCGTATATCTTGGGTTGACTGATATCACCCCCGGGGCAGGACGCTGTTATGTCTTTCACCGTTCTACACGGTAAGAGATGGAACAACGACCCGACTTAGACAACACACCTGACCGCAACGGGATGTCATCTGTTTCGTGTCGTTAGCAACGATCACATCTACCCTAGATGTGAGCACAGTGACCCTTAGGCAGCGATTGGGGAACTAGCGATCTCAGCTGCATCCCCTTTGCAGCTTCCTTCATGCGGGGTGGGCCCTTTCCGCTCTGCGGACTCCTTCTGGAGCATAACATTCTCTCTCTCAAACTCTAGTATTGCCGCTATAATGCTGGTGGTGAGAGGATTCGTTCGATCTGTACGACAAGGACTTGACGGTGCTGGGCGGACTCCCAGTTGGACCCACAGTGATGGCATTGTGCCGTAGCTTCACGTCCGATCCTATTCAAATACTCGCAGCAACCGTATCCAATAAGTGAGTCTTGCACCTAATATAATAATATTTTTAATATAAGCTCTCAAACTTATAATTGACTGGACATATTAAAATCTCTTACAAGACATTTTAGTTCTTTGTTTTTTGGTTATTGTTGTGATGCATTGAGCTGTTTGAGAATGCTGGCTGATTCATTACATTCATAAAGTATGTAAGTAAATTTATATATTTTCATGACGATACTGATGCACAGAAAAAATCGAATTAGTTTGTGCGGCATCGGATTTGTTGCTTGAACTGTGTAACTTTTTATAACAATAAATTGCACATTATGCCCACTGCTGGCCTATTTAAGAGAAATTGTACTGAAAAATGTACTTTTACTTCTGCTTTAAATTTTTGTAAAGAACTCCCGCGCCGCAGAATGTACAATCCTAATACGGGAGTTGTCTTCACAAAAAAGAAAGAATGTTAGTATAGTACATATAATGAATGGTGACTGTAATTATTTTTGTAGTAAGATTTGACCCTTAAACATACACGTGTGACCAGAGCGGTTTCACCAGCGTGACCGTTCCAAGAAATACTAGCAGTAGACTTTCAAATACTTTTATCCACCTGAGCAATAACTTTATGGATTGTTTTAATTATTTATGGTCGTTTTTATTAACATCTCCTAAG
This sequence comes from Phragmatobia fuliginosa, assembly GCA_932526445.1. Lineage (NCBI taxonomy): Eukaryota > Metazoa > Arthropoda > Insecta > Lepidoptera > Erebidae > Phragmatobia > Phragmatobia fuliginosa. The sequence continues at coordinate 18,564,983 of OW052067.1, forward strand.
TTTAAGGGTACTTAAAGAGAATTAGGCAAGTTTTTAGTGAAATTTAGTTTTTCATTAATCTTCAGGGGACACCTGAGTGCTTAAATTTAAATTAATTAGGAAGTGGGAGCCTCCGTCGGTAATCCCCAAATTTTATAAAATAAACAAAATAAATCTTCTTTTTTCTGACTAGGAACAAGGGAGATGTTTAAGTTTTATAATTATAGTTGGTGAAAACAAACATTAGTATTGTATTTCTTTATATACGAAACATCATGGTCCATAGATCAATTCGTTTTGATCATATCTCGAGAAGAAGGTTTTTTAGGCCATCACACTCAAATGTGCAGTCACTTGATAGAAAGTCGTCCGTCAAAGTTGAAGTTATGCTGTTGAAATCAACAGGTAAACCGGAGCGTGCATGATGAACAGCTGTGCAGGTAAGTCTACACTTTACGGGAACCAGTCAGGTATACCTTATTCCTATTCCAGGATTCTAAAGGAAGCCATACACAGAAGATTTAGTAAAACTAAAAAGTATCCAATTTGGGTTAACTTATTAGTTTAAATAATCTATAATTATTAAAGGATGTTTTTAAATTAAAATACAAAAATAGTTTTATATTTTATATTTTTAAATGTATAAATAAATATTAATTAATACACTTATTACGAAACAATAAATATTATAACTAAAGTCACATAGTTGCATTCACAGTCTTCAAGGTAATACTAATTATTCTATTAGTATGTTTACAATAGTAACATATAATGTTTTTTTAAACAATAAAATATATTTATATAAATAAATACATAAAATAAACTATAACATCACAATTGTTTTAATACTCTTTCTTAAAGAAATAAGACTAAGAAAAATCTCTTTTAAACTTAGGAATGCTTTGGAAATTGCGTAATTAATAAATACAGATTAACAAAATTTTAAAGAAAATAATTAATAAAGACTTCATTGCTAACGAATTCTTATAAGTTTAAATATAATTTATTATTTTATCAGTATAATTTAAAGTTTTGTAGAATACAACTGTAAGTGCATAAAATTAAAAACTAAAATAAATTAATTAATAAATTAGAAAATCATTAACATCACTTGACTAGTTTACCAAATCACAACCAGTTTGGTTGTAAGTTCGGCTTATTAAAAAAATTAACTATTTGGAAACGAGCAATAGATCAACAATAATGGATTGCGATCTTAATTAATTAATAGCAACAGGGTTTATCTTAATCACTTTACTTACGAACTTTACCAGTAAAGGCTAAAGATTAAATTAACTTAATAAATAAATCTTTCTTGTCTGCTACATACTTCATAGAAGTTGTATTTAAGAAGTCTGGTCCAGCCAGACTTTTGATTCACTCTTCAAACATTCACGACACCCACTTAGAAAAGGAACAGAGATTCATTATCTTCTTATTTTCTTCTATTTGCTTATTCGTCTTCATAATCTCCTTTTAATAATTGTCTGTACCTGTAGAAGAAGGAAAAACCCTTAAGTTAATATGGTTTTAAATTACCTTTTTAATAAATATAAGTTTTAAATTTAATATTAAACTGGAATAAATTAAAATAAATGTCACTTATAAATAAGTTATTATTTTATCTTTAATTTAAAACCTATCCTCATAATTTCAGTACGTAGCATACTCATTCAATTTGCTTTTTATTGAAAGTTAAATAATTCATTAATTTTATTTTTACAAAATAAAAAATAAAAAACAAGTGTCTTAAAAGTTTTCTTAGAGAAAAAATAATAGAGAGAGAAAATACAAAATCATTTAATTTCAAATGTTGCTTAGTGTTGATCAGTTTTTATCAGTTACTGTTATTATCAAAACCTGACTTACTATTATTTAAAATTGATTGTATTAGGTACGTAATAACATTTGGTAATTATATTTATATATTCTGATAATTAAAATTTATTTTAAAAATAAAAAAAATGATTTCAAAGTGTCTTACTTTTTATAAGAGATGCATCTCCTTTTGAAAAAAACTTTCCCCCTGGGACATCCTCTACCTCGCACTGCATCCCGGCGGGAGCGAACTAAAACATCTTGCAAACCCAAACTCAAAACTGGGTCAATTTTAGTTACAACTTCCCTTTGCACTCCAACGTCACTAACTTGCCAATCTCGAGTTACAGGCAACGCGAGTGCCATGTAACAAAATAACATCACGAAAAATACGATGCAAGTCACTGTTGCCATTTTTAATAATTGTGTTGTGACTGTCTAGCTTTGATAGCTGTTCAAACAGAACTAATGAATGCAGAGCTCTCGCAGTGAGTTTTATACCCACGCAAGTTTGCTTCAAGGAAAACTCGCAATACGTAGTGACTTAAAGATATGATTCATTGGGGGCTTACTAACATCGTTACGACTATGAACAATTTGGCTATGTAATTATTTTAAAAATAAGAAAAAAAACAATTTTAGTTATGACCATGAAGGAGCATTTTGGAAACCATAATAGTATTCCGTCGAATGTGAGTCTATTGCAAAGCTACTGAAGTAGGCAAGTCGCCTAGAAGAACTCAATGCTAAAGTACGAGTATTTAAAATTCATAACAGTATACATTTGGTTAATAATAAATAAAATAGTATAAATATATACTGTAATAAATATATACGGTATTAAAGGCCAAACTTAATATAGATGTATGAATGTTTGTAACCATTTTACGTAAAAACTTTTGATTGAATCTGGATGGAATTTAACATAAAGATAGATAAGATAGTCTGAAAACGCACTATCTAGGTTGCTTTATCCCGAAAACACGAGGTGTTCCTGTTAGGTGAAGAAGGTACAAAAGTGCATTAAACATACTTAAAAAATATATGAAATTAAAAAAAAACATCTCTGTATCAAATATTTTTTTTAGAATCGAAATATACAAAAAAATATGTTGCAATGAAAGTAATGAGCAAAGAGGATGACTCATAGCGTAAGCAACATTTAAATCCCGAATAACGTTGCGCAACACTGCGTATTTATTGAACAAATTCCTCAGAACAGTAATTCGCGAACCGATCAAAAATTAAAATAGACATGATCTAAATGGGACTTAAGGTTTATGCAACTTTGTATAAAATTTGAATCAAATATGGAACCGGAGCTGTGATGGAAATGTCCTTCAAATTCTCTGCAATTTCAAATGTATCGTATATAAATTTCTCAAATTTACATTAGAATTTTTATTGTAGTTGACAGTTGTTGTATTTAAAACAGTATAAGTAAATTGCATTAAAATTATAATTTGAAACTATTAGATTTTGAAATTTGTTTAAAATCAACATAATTTTCTTCTACAAAATCATAAAAATTGGCGATATATGAATTTCATGATGCAATGAAACTATTGCGTAGTGAGGATGACACATATAGCAAGCAACATTAAAAGTCCCGAATAACATTGCGCAACATATGAAAGATGAACATAATAATATGAATTAATATACCGATATACACATCTATATGGTTTGTCGGACATTTTTTTGCCAGAATCAGAGATTTATTCGAAATTTCTTGAAAGATATTTTGCTGAATTCGAAAACAATCATCCAGGGTCAATAGGTTAGACAATTGAACGATATCTATATTACATCTGGTTGAAATAGTAAAAGTTTTGAACAAACATCATTTTCTATGTGGAGTTATGGTTCACAAAGATTTTTAAATGAAAGACTTGTATCGTAAACGGTGACGTAATTACAGTAAAGTAGGCAGAGTCCCTACTCGTATCATCTTCCTAGCCTTATTCCCAATATTATTTGGGGTCGGCTACTAATTCAACCGGTTTCACCTGAATATCAGTGTTTCCACGGAGCCACTGGCATCTCATCTCCGCAACCCTTCGGAAGAACTAAAATTCGAAGGTTGAACTAGTTGTCAGTAAATTTGAGGGCACTGACTTCCCGATAACGATTGCCATAGATGTTCATGGCAAACGGGTCTGGGGTCCCTACTTGTATCTAATGCAATATTAGAACCTGATCTTGAATTACTTCAGTTTTTAATCAAATTATATACATTAATAGAAAATAAATCGGTAGAACTTTCTATCAGAGCGGTACTTAATCTTGCCAATTCACACGTGGGTAAATTCGCCTAGTACTTTTTTTTCTAATTGTAAAGAATTTCTAGGGCAATATTCACTACACTTATATATTTCACGCAATATTTTCTAACAATATGTAACAATATCATGATGCAACAATTTTCATAACAAAAGCAAATGTTGCAGATACTAACCATTCGGAGTGATATCAATTTGAATCAGTATATTCAGTATGCTCTAAGCTTTCGTGTGATACGGACGTCAATGTAACAATTGTTGCAGCAATGGCTTTTGTTTTCAAAACTTTTTTGACGTTAATTACTTACCTCACTATCGTACAAGATGTGTATTTATTACCAATTGATCTAAATTTTAATCGCTCAAGAACGGTAGAAAAATCCCTTTCAAGTATTGATGAAAAAAGTGGTGATGGTTTGGTAAGGATCAGAAAAGAATCAGTTAGGATTGGGTCGTGTCCAAAAGGAAAGGAACGTTACCAAGGAAGATGCAGGACTCAAAAAGAGTAAGTGCAATGTTGTTATGCTCATTTATTTAATGTAAATATGGTGTTGTTGTCGTTATCTATTTAATTTAAGTATGTGGTGGGGTGACGACTTCCGCTGGTTAACCTGGTTAATCTGGTTAACTAACCACTTAAGGTTTTTTTGCATTTATGGTTTTTTGAAATTCAAGATTATAAAATTTAAACGGAGCACTTCCATTCTTACGACCTTGATAAAAGTAATGTCATAATACTTTTTTGTATCTACATAATTTTACATATGTACAATACCTGTATCAACGATGGTGTTTGTGTGTGTAGATAAAAGCAATAAATATTTTAATATAGGCGTTCTCTAACAGTTAACCCTTAATTACTCGCATGGGGTCAAATCATTTTTGGATTAAAAAATGAAGCATTTGTCGCGGCCTGATTACCTCCGCGCCCTCGGTAGCTTCATAATGCGCGTCTAAGCTTGTATTTTAGTAGCAACCAAGTCATGAAAGTGGAAGGCTTCGCCGCTACACTCTTGAGCGGTGACCCCATGCGAGTAATTACGTAACTTTTTTGGAAGAGGTAAGTTTTTATTTTATGTATTTTTTTTGTGTACTATGAATTATATTTGTATTATTGTATGTTCAATGAATAATTGTTTGTTATAAATATGTTTTTAACAGCTTCATACAATGAAATTATCAAAAAAAAATCCGTTTTACTAAAAGCTTAGTCTTTTCGTCAGAGTTAGTCATGGATAGGAGAGAACAGCACTTTGCGCAATAGCTGGTAGAGTATGAAGGAGGTTCTGATAAAAAAAGAAGTTGGAGGGTCAGGTTCTGAGCCAGAGAAGTCAGAGCAACTCCTAAGGAGGTAAAAAAACGTCTCATGGAAGTGCATGAGTTTGGGAAATCGCGTCCCACCAACCACTGCAAAACTCGTTCCAACAAAATGCTAGATATATACAAGATTTGTGTGCAATGATCGTTTGACATATACTGTCAACTGTGTAACAATGGTGATTCAGAGAGTACCTAAAAATACTAGTCTTTACTATGACCTCAGTATACCTTAGTACAAATTGTTGATTATTGATAGTTATTTTAGTTTAACTTGTTTTTGTATAATTAGTTAGTATATCATGTTATTACTTATAGATATTATAGAATAAATAAAGTACTTTATTAATAAAATAGTTTTATTTACTTATATATTTCAAAATACATTAAAAACTACTCATACTATTTGGGGTCATCTGTGACCCCATGCGAGCAGTAATGTAATATTCTTTGTGCGAGTAATTAAGGGTTAATATAAAATACTCTCCAACAAAAGAAATAATATGATGAGAGACAACGTAATATAGTAATACCGTTTCCACAACACTGCTTGCCAGGGGATTCCCAGGAACAGTGACCTAGAAAATACGCACATAAAACAGTATCATCTAATATATATTGAGTTTTTGGCACTATTTTTTATTTTGATTAGTTGTTTTGCAAAGAATGTGAGCGTTATGGCGTATTTTAGAAAAACATAAAGTTCAATAACACTGCACGAAGTTCAAGGTCGTTTTTACAATTCTCTCAATCGATGCGCTTTAAATATGCTTCTTCAAATACTAAAGTAAGATAGTGTTGTGTAAATAATAGTAAGTCTACGGCCGGTCTGCTTTATTTCGGGTGGTTACGTATTATACTCGTAGACTAGGATTTATACACGTAGTATCTACGTTAGAATCAATAAACAAAAAAATTCAACACTTTTACATGATATCAAAATCAGTGACCTTTAGCCGCTTAACCCATTAGTGGCCAAATCAAAACTACAGACCGGATTTTTAAAATTCTTTTATTAATTAAAATTTAGGAGCTACAAGAGAAATTTTTATCACAAAAAAAAACAAATGAAATAATTTTCATGAATTTTCAGTGGTGTTCCCAAATTGGCACAACGGCTCCTTATGAGTGAAAATTTGCGAAACATGATTTTTCAATACACAGGGTTTTCTTGCACTTCTTGCAACCCCAGTGATCTCTGATATAGCGCACAGCACATAGCACTCGTTTGGGAAGCTTTTCAGTAGCTGGTAAAAGAATACCTTGTGGTTTGCAGGATTTGTGACTAATTTGTTGAGCACGCTTTTTACAACTCTAGTACCTAATGGCTCCTTGTTAGAGGTAGTCGACTTTCCACAATATATATTGAAGGTATAGCAGTATCCGCTTGAGCTTAGTGCAACTCAATTCTTGTAACCAAATCGTACAGGTTTACCCAGAATGAACCATTTCGCCAGAAGATAGCCATAATATTTCATGGATCAATTGATTGAATTGTTTATCAAACTGTCACTGAGTTTTCCAACTTTGAACATCTTGTCTAGTGCTAGTGTATTTAGTGCATCATTTTCATCTGAAAGATGCAAATTGCGTTTTATTTCTCTGAATTCGTTTCTGGGCATAGATTTTGACACCGCTGCAACGCCTATATCCGCATCAAATGACCAGTGCATTAGTTCACAGAGTAGTTTGTGATAGCCCGATAAAATCAGTATTTCCAAAAAAAAATTCAGCTTTATAGCAGTGATAATGAAGTTGTGCCGATTATTTTGATTGGCATTACATGCTAAACTCAGCAATCATTGTAAAAACTTCGTCGTCAAAAAGCTTCTCAAATATTGCCACGGATGTTTTGACACCTGTCGAAACTCAAACTCGTCGAAGGTTTGCCTTGTAGTTCCTGTTTGACGCGATTTTGGAGAGCTTGTATATCGTCAGTTTGTTAGAAGGTTATCGAGTAATTAGGTGAACACTTTCGCCAAAGCTGAAGACTGGATGACTGTCGGCACGCAGAGACAGTGGGCTGTTCTGGTTAGGCCGATCTAAAGGAATGTCGTGACCTTTTAGCAGCCAAAAGTTCACCATCCTCGGATTCCACAGTACTCACGTTACGAACAAATACCTCAATATTACTGGGACATCGTTTGTGCCACTAGGTGCCACATCACCATCTCCTTCTTCTTCGTCAGTCACAACGCTTGACTCTGGTGGAATGATCGCTAAATTATACTCCAAGCCGTCGTCACCATCCTCAGCTATTGTTCTGATAGCTTCTTCTAAGCCTCTGAAGTCATTAGCACCACTAAAATATTGCTTGCGATTCATATTGATTCTGTAAATAAAATGGTCATTTTTAGTACACTTGTAGCCGTTGTACCCAAATTGGCACACCAATATTTATGTCACTATGTTTTTATATACATGTAAAATAACTGCAATAAAATAACTTTAGAGGTTAGATTAGGTACTTATTTTACGAAAATATCAACAATAATGATGATATTCATCATCTGTAATGAAAAATAAGAACAAACTTACACTTACCTGTAGTGTCCTCCGGATAACGAAATTTAATGTATCCAAAACGAAAGATTTTTGAACAAATTTGTATAATCCGATGTTTTTACCTATTGAACACACCTTCGACTGCACAGCAAAGTAACACAATATTAACTATTGTCAAAACTTTTTTTATCTACCCTCTTTTATTAAATGTTCCCAAATTGGCACAGCGGTCAAGAACGGGTTAACTATTACGACCTTTGTATTTTATATTTTGCATTTCATTACACAAAAATCTCAAATTTTACCCAATGCTTAAAAAAGTAGTATGGTGTAGTATGATGTATAATGTGGTGTATAATATAGCGTGTATTGTAGTAATTTATAATAAAAGTATACAAAATGATTCAAAATTAAGATAATATTCATTTACTTTCCTTTATCTTCAGTACCCCAATACAAATAAAATTCTTGTCTACAGAATCGAACGATTACGCGATAGTGATTATGACGACAACGAAACCGAACCTGCCGTGTATGAAGTTGTACCACTCATCCGTAAAACAACTGTTCCACAACCAAAAGTTATTCAAGAAGACGATTTGCCGACTTCGACTCCATACGATATTGAGACTAGGACTGTATCTCTACTTGAAACTACGGAAACAGAATTAGTCCCTACAGAGACTACACTTGATGCTGACGCCAAAGAAATCCATGGAGTTTCTCCTATACTCATTTTCGAAGATGAAAATTATGCAAATTCAGAGAAGCTGAAAAATTTGACATACACGTTGCTAATTGTTCTTGTCGCTGTTTTGGTACTGATTTGGTTGTTTAAATTACTGTAAGTATTACCATTTGCTGCATAAAGACATAGTAGTATAGTATAGTATAGTATAGTATTTTTAGGACCACTATTGTACAACAGAATTAATAAGGTACTAAACATATACAGCCTAAACAATAAAAAGTGCAAGATCGCACTAACAGAGTATATAGGTAAATTAAACTATACAGACACAGAAAACATTATAAAAACATTTAAGTAGGTAATCTTTATCAGCCATTATCATTTGCTTTCTAGGTAGACACATCTGTAGTACTTAATTTTTACGTTTAATTAATATCTTTTATATTTTAATTCTTATATAAATTAGTAACAGAGAAGTAACAGCTCAATCCTGAGTCAAGCAATCGCATGAAACACAGGTTTACCCTAGTTCAGGCAAGCAGCTTATTTGAGTATTCGAGCTTAATATAAAAATAAATAAATAAATACCTATGTAAGCATGTATAATTTAATAGACTATGTTAATTATACGCTAATGTAATTTTGCCTATTTAATACCTTATGAACTATTTTTATATGAAATGTCCTATACTGTAACATATGTAAGATTATAATTGGTCAATGAAATAAACTTTATTATTATAAAAAAAAAAAAAAAAAAAAAAGTAGTTTTAGAATTTATCTTATTGACAAAAAGTGTTTCTAGTAAGTTTTGATGATTGTTTCTTAACGTCTCAAAATTGCATGATGCATCTACAACTATACGCAGATGATGCAGTAATTGCATTTTTTGTTTGTGTGTTTGGCAAGAGTCACGAAATTATTTGCTAGAATCTTATTTATCGCAGTGATTATGTTCCATAACAAAAGCACTGATGACCATATTATCACAATTGGTAGTTCATTCAATAAAGGCTTAGCCTTAGCCTTGGACTGTTAAGACTGTTTATAACATAAAAACTTTTTTTACAGATACAATTATCTACGAAAAGAAGATGATACAGTTTCCCATTTGTGTTCTAAGGAAGAAGTTTGTGGTGCCATGTCTTCGCGATGTCGATTGTGTTCGTGATACTCTTCTAAAGTCGTCCGATCTCTAGTCAAAGTTATAAAGAAACGCTTTATTTATTTGTGAATAAAGGAATTATTTTTAAGTGTCGTCAATTTTCTTAGGTTCCTACTGATAAAGATAAGTAAAAAAAAAATATATACCTTTGGAATTGTTAAATTTTTGTATGTAAAATCAATCCGTTGAAGGTACTTTTCAACGGATTTTAAAAAGGAAGTGGATTATGCGATTGTATGATAATTTTGTCTGTCAGACATCAGCTATTTGTTCATGTTTGATCCAAGAAATAGTCTCTGAAATTATAGTTTTTTTAAATTAATCGTTATTTAGAATAATTAAAATAGTCAAAGACGATCTTAGCAAAAACTATTATTAATTTCCTATTTAGTATATTTAGCTAAAACTAGTTTCAATAAAATTGTGTATTAAAAGCGATTTGTACACGAGTTCTGTGTGTAATGGTTTAGGTGTCTGATACCTGTGATTGTAAATTGTGCATTTTATATTACAAAGGCTTATAAATTACCAATTAAAAGTCTAATTAATTTAAGTACGAAGTTATCTAGTCTATTAGAATTACTAGTGGTGTATTTATAAATAACACATAAACCACAAATCATTTCGATAGAGCTTATAAACAGTATAATATTATGGTTATTTAAATAGTTTTTTTAACTCCTTGTATTTGAATAATGTTATAAATACTATGATATAAAAAGATATAAAATGTTATATGATATAAATAGTTATATGATAACAAGAGATATAAAATATTTATCTACAATTGTGTTTTAATATAGGTAATTGTAGATATAATTAATAATAATTTCTTACAATGTTGCCTGTGACAAGCGATGAACTGCTAAAAACTGCCAATGATATTAGTATTATAATAAATATTCGGCGCGGTCGGACTTAGATGTGTGACCGTTTGTGGCATTTTATGTAATGAGGATTTCCGTGATTCGGAGGTCACGTTAAGCAGTCGGCCCCGGTTGTTATCATAAGATAGCAGTAGTGAAGCTTAGGTTGGAGGCCTTCGGGCGGCTTAGAAACATCCAACAGCAAGATTACGTAGCCACAACGTGTCTTGCAAGTCCCCAACCCGCACTCGGCCAGCGTGGGGACGTATGGCCTTAACCCTCTCTTGAGAGGAGATCTGTGCCCAGCAGTGGGACGGTATGGGTTGTTGATGATGTCTTCTAAGATATATATATGAAGAGCTTAGATATACGTAATATTCTGAATATTTGAAACAATTTTTATATTCTTTATAAGTAGTATAATAATAATATAATTTATATTTTATAATTCTTAATCTATTTTTTCTTACAATGTTGCCTGTGACAAGCGATGAACTGCTAAAAACTGCCAATGATATTAGTATTATAATAATGTTAATATCGTAATATAATTAATATATTAAAAACTTGAAACATGAAAAAAGTGATCGTTAAGATGTAGTCATAAAACTAAATATTAATCATATAAATTTGAAAAGTATACCTAATATACAAAATAATTAATATATTTTATGTAACTTTCAATAGAAGTTTAATTACATTAATAGTTCTTCAAAAAATATTTAAGTTAATTTTATGACAAATCAGTATCTGCTATTTAATTTTATTATTTTATATATAATATAATATAATTAATTATCTACAATTTTTCGATCTCGTGTAAACAGAAAATATTTAATATGTTTTTTAAATTAAATTGTATTTATATGACTGACCTATAATATTAATATAAAAGGTAGTTCAAAAAGTCACTGTGATAATTAAATTCTAATTTATAAATACTTGAGGTAATAATATTACATTTATGTTAAGTAAATTATGTACAAAAGTTTAATCGATTTTTATTTTTTTATAAACTATATTTTAACATTGATATAAATTATATTGTGATATAAAATATAAATATTTATAAAATTTAATAAATAAACCGTAAGGTTTATTTTATAACAACTAAAATGAAATCTGTACTAAAAAAACGTAATGTTTATTTATTTGTTGCTAATTTTATCCAAATCTTTTAGTAAAATAAATCAAAACAAATAATGTGTTTAATTTTTTATGACTGCATCCTGCCTAAAGGTACGTTTGTGTCCTTAATAACAATCCTTTTTTCAGCCTTCCTCCTCCTTTCGTAAACTGCCTCCCGAGTCAAGTCCACATTTTACAAACGTTAACGTAATTAGAAAAATCATCAACGGCCACGTCTGTGTAAAATAAACTAATAAATGTATGGTAATGACGACATCTTAACTCCTTGTTAAGATGTAACAGCCAACAGAAAATATTAGCCGACAATACAAGAGAACAGAAGCGTTGGCAATTGTAGAAAGTGTTTCAACTCTAAACTATTGCAACTTCGCAAACGGCTAAGCCGTAGTAAATCTAATAAAAGTGGTGTAAATTTTAAAAAATGAATTTATCCATTTCTAGTGACAACAACACAACGACTTATTCTGTTAATTTTGTTAAAAATGGTATCAAAAATGAAATGTAGTTCTAATACTCTACAATAGGTTGATGATAATTCAGATACTCACTAAAAAAAAAATGTGAGCCGTCACGGGACGCCTGGCAGATGTGAAACATCGCCATTATTTTGTAAAAGTAATATGCAGAAAAGAACATATTGTAATAGGAACTAAATATGTCATAATGATAAAATAAAATATTACTAATTATTAAAATAGTACGGTGTGGCGTATAATTATAATAATAATAATTAAATAATTATATTATAAGTATAATTATAATTATAATTACACACTACTGCATATAGACTGTATATATATATACCATCGTATAGCGTGCCGTGGCGACGCGTCGCCAGGCGTCGCCAGTCGCCAGGCGTCGCCAGGCCAGAAATCTATTTTACGTGCGCCTATAGATGTTTCACATCAAAAGTATCTGAGTCAATCAATAGGTGATAGAGTCAGTTCTTTCTATCCAAGCTTCGAAACTCGGCAGAACGGTTACGACAACACGTCGGTTGGTATTTCAGTCTTGTATTTCGGCCCGTGCCCACCAAGCCCGCAGATCTTGCGTGTGTCTGTTCTGCCATACAGATACTACTATCTAATAATACTATACCTGTATAATGTTATACGAATAAAAAATATAAATCTCTGAGCTTTATAAATCACAGGATTAATGTACCTAAGGGTCGACTTTTCTTTAGCTCTTAGATACCTTCTTCCATCTTGCCGTTTGAAAAATATATACCCAAGGAGATGTCTGGTAAGCAGCGAGTCATTCAATAAAATTGAGGAATTTTTGATATTGGCGGTAATGATATATAAAAAATAATGTAGTTAATAGAATAATCAGTAATTCATTGTGAGAACAAAATTATGTTCATTTTTGTCTTTAGGTACTGTGGGCTCGATGCTGAGAAGACCCGACGAAGCTTCCAAATGCTGCCCAGCTGAATTGATCTGTTCACCTTATCCTCAAAGTTGTTTCTACCTAACTGCAAAGCCTGCACAAGGTACACATATTTTTGAACAACTTCGACAACGGCACCGTGTACAGCGACCGGTTCCGGTATTATTTATTTATTTATTTATTAATACATCATGCACATTGGTACATTGGCAGACTTAATGCCTAAGGCATTCTCTACCAGTCAACCATTATTACATGTTCATTTACTGCTGCCTGCTTTGTTGGTCTAGTGGTTAGCGTATGCGGCTGGTGATCAAGAGGTCTCGGGTTCGATTCCCGGGTAAGACCAAATGTTTGTATGATCTATAAATATATCAGTCGTCTAGTACCCATAGCACAAGCTTTTCTTAGTTTGGGACTAGATGATGTTGTGTGTTAGATGTTCAAAATATTTATTTATTATTTGACAGTTCGTTTGACTTTTTTTTGTACCTGACTGAATACTTCATAAAATTTGTTCAGTTGTTTAGACATGACAATAGTTTCTTACTACGTATTTATTATGTACGTGTGCATAATTTTAAAGGTAAAGGCTGAGTATACTAACAAAAAAAAATTAGATATTTTATTAGTTTTACCAACTTATTGGTATTATAGTAATAAAATGAGTATAAGTTAAATTAAAATACGAAGTAAGTTTTCTTGTTTATATTTTTTAAATAATTTATAATTATCACGTAACTATAAATATTATAACTAAAGTCACATAGTTGCATTCACAGTCTTTAAAGTAATACTAAGTATTCTATCAGTATACTTACAATAGTAACAGAACATTATAAATAAATAAAAAATACAAAAAATAAACTAAAAAATACAAATACAATTTTGATACTCTTTCTTAGTATTGAGTCTAATAAAATAGTTCTATCAGCATAGGAATGCTTTCAAAAATGCATAATTAATCAATACTATATAATTTCAAGAATATAGTAATAAAATACATCATTTAAAAATATACAATTCCAATAGATGGATTTCATAGCCATGGAGTTATTTTAAGTTAAAATATAATTTACTATTATATTAGTATAATTTAAAGATTTATAATATACAAATGTAAATGCATAAAATTAAAAACTAAAATAAATTAATCAATAAATAACATAATCGTTTAGATCACGTGACTAGATTACCAAATCACAACCAGTTTTTTCAATTTATTACTAGTATTAAACACTATTAAAAGTTTTGGTTGTAAGTTTGACTTAATACAAAATTAAAGTATTTAGAAACGAGCGACAAATTATTACTGGTGAACTGCGATCCCAATTATTTGCAACAGGATTTACGTTAGTATTTTAAATCATTTTACTTTCGATTTTACCAGTAAATGCTAAAGATTGATGATAGAGGCTCAAGAATTTAACTTAATAAACTATAATATTTATCCTCACATACTTCATAGAAGTTGCAGAAAAGAAGTCTGGTTCAGCCAGACTTTTGATTCACTTTTGAAATATTCACCATACCCATTTAGAAAGAGGAACAGAGATTCACTATCTTCTAATTATCTTCTTTATTCTTATTCGTCTTCATAATCTCCTTCTAATAATTTTCTGTACCTGTAGAAGAAGGAAAAACATCTTTAGTTATTTTGGTTTCAATTACCTTTTCATAAATGTAAATTTTAAATATATTCAAAGAAATTTCATTAATAAATAATTTAGTAATCTATCTTTATTTTATTTCTGTTTGTAGCAAGCATATTCAATTTAATTGGTATTTTGAGTTAAATTATTTATGATTTGTTTCCAAAACTAAAAAAAAACAAGTCCCTTAAGCTTTCTTAGAGAAATCGAACATAAAGAGAAAACACAAAATCATTTGGTTCAAAGTATAGTGTTAATTAGGTTTTGAAAGTCATTATCAAAAACTGACTTAATATAATGAAAGCCAAATTTCAGTTTTATATTTATCGTATTAGATACGTAAAACGATTTGCCAAAATATTAACATATTCCAATTATATTGAAACAAAAAATACATATATTTTTTTTAACTTGTCTTACTTTTTATAGGGGATGCAGCTCCTTTTGAAAAAAACTCTCCCCCTGGGACATCCCTTGCCAAGCACTGTATGCCTTCGGGCACGAACTAAAATATCTTGCAAATCCAAACTCAAAACTGGTTCGATTTTAGTTAAAACTTCACTTTGCACTCTAACGTCACTAACTTGCATATCTCGAGTTACAGGCAATGCAAATGCCATGTAACAAAACAACATCACGAAAAATACGACGCAAGTCACTGTTGCCATTTTTCTTAATTGTATTGTGACTATCTAGCTTTGATAGCTGTTCAAACAGAACTGATGAATGCAGAGCTCTCGCAGCGAGTTTTATACCCACGCAAGTTTGCTTCAAGGAAAACTCGCAATACGTAGTGATGTATAGATATGTGTCATTGGGGGATTACGAATATCGTTACGACCATAAGAAATTCGACTACCTATGTAATAAATTTATAAGTACTCTACAATTAAAGAATTTTATTTAATAAAAAATATGAACTCAACATGAACTCGTATTTTGGAAACCATAAAGGTGTTGCGTCCAATGTGAGTCTATGGTATAGGTACTGGAGTAGACTTAATACTAAAGTATAGAGACTTAAAAACAGTGTACATCTAGGTAGTCATTACATAGTATGAAGTAAAGTCGCTTTCACTCTCTGTCTGTCATTATAAATGCGTAGATCTTTAAAACCACGCAACGGATTTTTATGCATTTTTTTTAATAGATAGAGTGATTCAATAGGAAGATTTCAATGTGAGAAACATTGATAATTTTAGAGATTTCTAATGTGATGTCGTAAAAAACCCATTATTTTACGCTTACATTGCAAACGTTGGCTGTACCCTACGAGATAGATCAAAATAATGTACTTCAGTATTGTACACCTTAAAAAGGTCCACTAAAAAGTCCGCGATGGTATATGTCTATCTCTTAGGGATAACCCACAGTAACCATTTTTTTTCTTCTTACGCGAAATAATGGCTTATTTACGAACCGACTTTATGCAGTACACTATTAATCCTTATCCAATTAAGTACCTTATATACATTGTGTATTTAATATAGATTAACATGGTCCTTTACAGTATGTAATTTAAATTAATATTTTTGAAGATATTACAGATTTAAAATGCATTAACAAAGCAATTGTGGCGGTACCTGCCGGGGCCCGTTAGTTGGCGCTGGTGTCAATTTGTCACTTTTAGCTAATAACTAAACACAATACTTTAATAAGAATTAATATTCTAAGGCGGTACGAAGTTCGCCGGGTCAGCTAGTAATAAATAAAATGGTATAAAATATATCTCTAAATCAAACAATATATTTTCTAAATTGAAATAATATAAAATTGATGGTGCAATAATAAATATGCGCAAAGAGAATGACGCAACATTTAAATCCCGAGTGACATTGCGCAACAGTACTTATTTGTTAGTAATTAAATACCCCAGAACAGTAATTCGAACAATGATAAAAATATTAGATAATATAGGTAAAAATTAATTCGTCAAAGATATATCGAATTTATAGGATTAGTCATTATTTTTTCATATAATTCTGAATTTAACATTTAAACATAGAAAATGAAAAGAAAACAAATGGTTTTAAATTTTATAAACTTAAATGTTGCTTGCGATCTATATGAGTCATTATCAATGCGCAATAGTTTCGTTGCACGATGAAATTCGTATATTGCCAACTTATATGATGTATGAAAATTTAATCTATTGATTTATATTAAGTAAGAAATGGAATAATTAATATTTTAAAAATTTACATCACTTTCGTTAGATTTACTACGGCTTAGCCGTTAGCCAAGTTGCAATAGTTTAGAGTCGAATCACTTTCTGCAATTGCTAACGCTTCTGTTCTCTTGTATTGTCGGCTAATATTTTCTGTTGGCTGTTACATCTTGTTACACGGCGTTATGATGTCGTCATTACCATACATTGCAGTCGCCCCGAACCGTGATCACGAGTGGACGTGTGTAAAAAGTGAATTTAATTTATAACTAATGTGCCTATTTCCGCGCAGAGTATTTTCGCTCTTAAGATCGCTTTAAAAGTGTACAATATCGTAGCTTCGGACTAATTATTTTAAATGTGAGGTGTGCCATCCCGCTCGCTCGTGCAGGTGTGACAGTGTTTTGTCTCGTCACTCACTACAGACATTTCTTTGAACTACCGCGCACTTATAGTGAGCAATAGCTTGCGACGTTTTGTGCTAACGGCGTCTGATGTTATTATTTGCTTTTGCTTAAGCTGTTATAATATACTACTGACTATGCCTCTTCGCCATACACCTCCCAATACACCTTCTAAGGAAGAAATGGTAGAACCCAGCGTCTCTTCTCGTGTGGTGACCCAATCCGGTTCAACCCCTAATCTAACTGCCATTGACCATGAAAATGTCATCACTAGGTTCAAACGTAAACGAGACGATGAGCATATCTGCATGGAGGAGATCCGTGAATTACTAACTAAAGCTGCGGTACAATCTGACTCGAAGTACGCAGCGTTAAATGCGTCAATATCAGCCATTAGCTCTCAAAATGAAGATATAAAAAACAGCATTGCATTTATATCCAAGCAGTATGACGACATGATCGCCAAAATGAACCGGTTGGAGTTGGAGCGTCGGGAGGACCGTTGCCTAATACAACGTCTGGAGGAAACTGTTGAAAACTTAGAGAGGCAGTTATGCTCCTCTAAGATTGCAATAAAAAATATGCCTAAAAAGCCAGGTGAAAGCAGACATGATTTATGTGAGCTTGTGAGGGCAACGGCTACTGCTATAAGCACTCCAATCCTAAATCAGGACATCAAGGACGTGTTCCGTATCAACAAAAAAGATGACCCGTTATCGTCACAAGTTATTGTGGAGTTCTCAAGCGTTTCTACCAAGGAAACCATAATAAAAGGGGTAAAACAATTTAATATTAGGAACAAGGAGTGTAAGTTAAACACAACTCACTTAAGACTTGAAGGCCCTGCAAAACCAATCTACGTGACTGAAAAGTTAACCCTAAAGGCTCAACGCTTATATTATCTTGCACGTACATTTGCAAAGGACAATGCCTATAAGTACTGCTGGACGGCATTTGGAAAAATATATCTCCGTCAAGCCGAAGGTAAAAAACAAATTCCCATACGCAACGAGGAGGACCTGAACAACCTTCGTCTAGACAAGTGACTAGGGACTTCTTTTTGTATTATTTTTCATAATATTTTTTTGTTATTTATTTACTTCACTTTGCATTTACTTCGTGTCACACTTTCACAAGAAACACTATATCACAAATACTCACACACATGCACCAAAAACAATAAATATAATTTTACCTTCTTAAATACATCTCAATATACAGGGTTAATATACAAATATGTTGCATTTAGTATTTTGTCTAAACTTGGTTATCAGATAACAGATAATAATATAGTTCACACATGTACTGTAACTTTGTTTTGTTTACTTTTACAATGACTAATTCAATTATAAATACTTCTTCGGAAATAGATAAACTGAGCATTGCTAACGCTTATAATAATTGTGACGCATTAAAGTGTAATACCCTCATTAGTAAAAATGAATCACTAAAGATTTTCTCTTTAAATATTCGTAGTATATATAAAAATCTGGACAACTTGTTGGTATTATTGCACAGTCTAACTTTTGAAAATGATGTAATTATTTTAACGGAGTGTTGGCTACAAGAAAATAAAAGTGTCCCATCTATTGAAAATTATACCACATATATTTCTCACAACTACCTTAATCAAAACGACGGTATCGTAATATATGTAAAAAAATCTATTAGGTGTTCTGTAGTGGAACCGAAATGTTTCGGCGCCAATTTTTTATTGTTACACATACTACCCGATATATTTATATTGGCTTCATATAGATCCCCGTCTATACAATGTATAGACAGTTTCTTAGACTCATTAGAACATATTTTGCGGCCAATAAATAATAATAAAAATATATTGCTTGTCGGCGATATTAATATTGACATTAAAGTTAATAGCACAGACAGACATAGTACATTATATTTGAATCTGATGGCGGTACTTGGTTTGCTACCTGCTCATACGTATCCAACCAGAATGCTTAACTGCCTCGATCACATCATGATAAAAAATATATATCCTGCAACAGTATGCGTTCTTGACTCTTTTATAACGGACCACGTTCCGGTGATAGTTTCATTAAGTATGTCCAAAAATGGGATGACATCCAAAAAATTTAGTGTTAATAAATTAGACATAAAAACATGTATAGATCAAATAGAGGCTCTCGATTTCTCCTTTATTGAGTCCATTTCGGATGCGAACGAGGCCGCCACGGTTTTTGTACATAAACTATCAGAAATTATTAAAGTGAATACTAAGGCTTACCAAATTACAATTATGAAAAGGATTTTAAAACCATGGATTACGAGTGGGCTTCTACGTTGTATTAGACATAGGGATAGACTACATAAAGAACACAAAAAGAGTCCTAATAATTATATGCTAGAAATTACGTATAAACGGTATCGGAACTATTGTAACTCTCTATTAAGAAAACTAAAAATAAATTATGAAAAGTCTTTATTACGAAACGCCAAAACTCCCAAAGACTCATGGACAGCAATAAAATCCATTATAAATTACACTGAAGATAAAACAGTTGCTGATGAGTTATTGAAATCAAATTCAAACAATATTAATACAATTAATAATTATTTTGCGGAGGTGGGTAAGCGGCTTGCTGATACCATAACTATTACACAAACACCTAGTTATAATTTTGAGATCCCGCGCAACCTTAATTCAATTGTCCTCTTACCCCCGGATGAAGCAGAAATTGAAGCATTGATATTAAACCTTAAAAATAACTGTGCTACTGGCTGGGACTCTATTCCAGTTCAGTTACTCAAATTTTGTAAAAAGACTGTAGTGCCTCCCCTCACTTACCTCTTTGGACTTTGTTATGATCAAGGTGTCTTTCCGAAAGTGTTCAAGAGAGCTCTCATTACACCTGTGCACAAGAGTGGGGATCGGGAGGAAGCGTCGAATTATAGGCCAATCTCTGTACTGTCATCAATTTCAAAACTTCTAGAAAAAACACTTAATAATAGACTCGTTAAATTTCTTGAACATAATAATATTTTGGCAACTACACAATTTGGATTTAGAGCGTCAAAAAGTACAGATGATGCAGTTAGTCAGCTTACTGATTTTGTATCTACTAGGGTTGATGGAAATGAAAAGTGTATAGGTGTTTTTCTTGATTTGGCCAAAGCATTCGACACGGTCCCGATTCCTGCACTCGTTAACAAACTGGATGTTATTGGCGTGAGAGGAACGGCTCTGAAACTGTTCAAGGACTTTTTATGTGACCGTAAACAACAGATAAAGATTGGCAAACATATTAGTTCCGCTACAAATGTTGTCTACGGCGTTCCTCAGGGAAGTATCCTCGGACCAAGTCTCTTCCTGGTATACATCAATGATTTATGTCTTCAAACACTATACAACGGCAAAATATTTACATATGCAGACGACACTGCCGTAGTATTCCATGGAGGGACTTGGGAAGAGGTGCGCTGCATTGCCGAAAATGGCCTCCATCAACTTAGCCAATGGCTCAGTGCCAACCTTCTAACTCTCAACATTGCAAAAACGTCATTTATACAATTCTCTTTTTCTAAAACTAGCCTTAAAAATATCAATATTAAAGTCCATTCTTGCAATCATCCCAATAGTACTAGTTGCGCTTGTCTTTTTATTAATAAGGTCTCACATGTCAAGTATTTGGGTGTTATCTTAGATGAGAGACTGTCTTGGGAACCACATATAAATCTTATTACTGGTCGCACTAGGAAGTTGATATGGGTTTTCAAAAAACTCAGACATGCTGCGGAGTTTCCTCTCCTCCGTAATATATATTATGCTTTAGCTCAATCAATACTGGGATACTGTGTGGGGGTCTGGGGTGGTGCTTGCAAATCCCATATGATACAACTGGAAAGGGCTCAGAGGTCTTTACTGAAGGTAATGACTTTCAAAACGTATAGATATCCAACTAAACAACTCTATGAAAATTGCCAACTGCTAACAATTAGACAATTGTATATATTCCAAATTCTAACGAAACAACATGCACTAACACCCTACAATGAAAATGAGTATAAGAGAAAACGTGTTATCAATAATGTGTGCCTACCTGTAAAATGTCGGACAGCTACGGCTAAACGACAGCAGTCTTTTAGGTTGTCTTACTTATATAATAGAATTAATAAAAAAATTAACATACATCCTCTTACTATGCGAGAAACTAAAATCAAAATTAAAAACTGGTTGCTTCAACTAAACTACGAGCAAACAGAAATGCTTTTGGTTAGCAATTAATATCCCCTGTATCTTATAAACACACACATACACCCACACACACACACACACACACACACACACGCGCACACACACACACACACACACACACACACACACACGCGCACGCGCACACGCACACACACACACACACACACACACACACACACACACACACACACACACACACACATACGTACTAAAATTTAACCTATCACTAATTGAAATTGTCTTATTCACAATTTGTCTCAACCAAAATGGGAGAGGGCACTGACTTCTGTATCACAGGTTTCTACCTAGCTCAGAAGTCAGGGACTTCATAGGATATAATATGTAAAAAAGTTTGTGAATAAACCATTATTGTGTGAATAAACCAATGTTATTGTGTGAATAAACATTTATTAGTTTATTTTACACATTGACGTGGCCGTTGACGACTTTTCTAATTACGTTAACCACATTATTTTTTAAATATCATTACCACCAATATCAAAAATTCCTCAATTTTATTTAATGACTCGCCGCTTACCAGACCTCTCCTTGGGGATATATTTTTCAAAAGGCAAGAAGGAAGAAGGTACGTAAGACCTTTTTTTTTTTATTTTTTTTTTTAGTATTTTTTTTTTTTTTAAAAGACGACTCCCGCATTAGGAATAGGAGTTCCTGTGTCACGGGGGACTTTACAAACATACATGAAACGGACAAAAAGAACACCCAGACTCAGAACAACAATTTGTGAATCACACAAAGTGTTATCCCACGTGGGATTCGAACCCACGATACTTGGCGCAGTAGAGAGCGGCATGGCGACCGCTTAAACCACTAGGCCAACCGTGCAGTCTTATTGGCAATTAAAGCAGCAGCCTAGCTAAAGGAAAGTCGACCCTTAGGCACATTAATCCTGTGATTTATGAAGCTCAGAGATTGATATTTTTTATTTGTATAACATTATACACGTATAGTAGTATTAGTATCTCTATGCCAGAACAGACACACACAGTCGTAACCGTTCTGTCGAGTCTCGAAGCATGGATAAAAAGAACTGACTCTGTCACCTACCGATTGACTCAGATACTTTTTAGTAAGAATCTGAATCATCGTAATCCTATCGCAGCACACTACTGGACATAGGCCTCTCCAATTGCACGCCATTAGTTTAATTCTCAGTTACTCGCATCCAGCTCCTTCCGTCTTGCGCAAATCATTACTCCACCTGCCTAATGGACGTCCTAAACTATGTTTGCAGAAACGCGTTCTCCACTCAAGAATACGTTTACCCCAACGATTGTCGGTTCTGCGGCTAATATGGCCAGCCCATTGCCACTCCAGCTTGCTAATCCTTTGGGCTATGTCGATAACTTAAGTAATGGCAGAAAACTCGTTTCTAATATAATCTATTAGAGAAACGCCTAGCATAGCAATATCCACAGTACGCTGCGCGATTTTGAATTTGTAGACCAGCCGTGCCATGAGTATCCACGTTTCGGCTCTGTATGTCATGACGGATAGGGCGCACTAGTTGAAGACTTTTGTCCTTAGGCACTGTGGGCTCGATGATGAGAAGACCCGACGAAGTTTCCCAAATGCTGCCCAGCAGATTTGTCCTGTTCACCTTGTCCTCCAAGTTGTTTCTACCTAACTGCAAAGTCTGCACAAGGTACACATATTTTTGAACAACTTCAACAACGGCACCGTGTACAGCGACAGGTTCCGGTATTAAATGTTCATTTACTGCTGCCTGACTGGGCTTGTTGGTCTAGTGGCTACCGTATGCGGCTGCTGATCAAGAGGTCTCGGGTTCGATTCCCGGGTAGGACCAAATGTTTGTATGATCTACAAATATTTGTTTCGGAGTTTGGGTATTTTCTATGTATAATATGTGTGTATTTACAAAAAAAAGTATGCTCTAGTATTTATGTCAGTTTTTTAGTACCCATATTACAAGTTCTGCTTAGTTTGGGACTAGATGATGTTGTGTGTTAGATGTTCAAAATATTTATTTATTATTTGACAGTTTATTTGACTTTTTTTTTGTACGTGACTGAATAGTTTATAAAATTTATTCAGTTGTATAGACATGTCAATAGTTTCTTATTATGTATTTATTATGTACGTGTGCATAATTTTAAAGGTTGGTTATACTAACAAAATATTTGAGATACTTTAATAGTTGAGACTGCCTTTAATAGTAGAGACTGCCTTGTTGGTCTAGTGGTTAGCGTATGCGGCTGCTGACCAAGAGGTCTTGGGTTCGATTCCCGGGTCAGACCAAATATTTGTGTGATCCACAAATATTTGTTTCGGAGTCTGGGTGTTTTTCTATGTATAATATGTATGTATTTACAAAAAAAAAGTATGTTTATGTATTTATATCACTTGTTTAGTACCCATAACACAAGCTCTGCTTACTTTGGGACTAGATGATGTTGTGTGTAAGTTGTCCAAATATTTATTATTATTATTATAATACAGTAGATAATAATTTTATAATTTTTATAGTTAAACTAACCTATATATATATATATATATATATATTACATATATACTAAAATAATAAAATGAGTATATTGAACTAAAAAAACGAAATTAGTAGTTTTGTTTATATTTTTTAATTAATTTACAATTATTATGTCGCAATAAATATTATCACTAAAGTCACATAGTTACACTCGCAGTCTTTAAAGTAATACTAAGTATTCTATCAGCATACTTACAATAGTAACAGAACATTATAAATAAAAAAATATTCTTAAGATAAACTAAAAAATTACAAATATTTTGATACTCTTTCTCAATATTAAGTCTAATAAGATACTTCTATAAACATAGGAATGCTTTCGAAAATGCATAAATAATAAATACTAAATAATTTCAAGAATATAATAATAAAATACATCATTTAAAAATATACAACTCCAATAGATGGATTTCATAGCCAAGGAGTTTTTTTAAGTTAAATATAATTTACTATTATTTATATAAGTATAATATAAAGATTTATAATATACAAATGTAAATGCATAATATTAAAAACTAAAATAAATTAATAAATAAATAACATAATCGTTTAGATCACGTGACTAGATTACCAAATCACAACCAGTTTTTCCAATAAATTACTAGTATTAAAAGTTACTACACTATTAAAAGTTTTGGTTGGAAGTTTGGCTTAATACAAAATTAAAGTATTTAGCGAAGTATTTAAACGAGCGATAGATCATTACTGGTGAACTGCGTTGCGTGAATTTACGTCGGTATATTAAATCATTTTACCTAAGACTTTTACCAGTAAAGGCTAAAGATTGATGATAGGCTCAATAATTTGACTTAATTAACTATAATAATTGTCTACTACATACTTCACAGAAGTTGCAGTTAAGAAGTCTGGTCCCAGCCCCGGATCAACGATTGTTTCGAACCGGGGCAAAACCTTGAAAGTGGTGCAGACTGCCAATAAGTAGCATTTTTGTGATTCTACTACGTTTTGCGTTTATTAATCACATGATATGTGTTCAAAAACTAACTGGGCGTATGGAAACAGAATAGTTTGTTTTTCAAACATATTATTAAGATTCCATTATGTACTTGATTTAAACCTGTGAGATTGTAGGAACAGAGGCTGAATTTGAAGCCTCCGTGAAACTGCCATCCGGGGCAAGGGTCCTGGTTCCCCCCCCCCCCCCTTAGAACCGGGGATGTCTGCTCCAGCCAGATTTTTGATTCACTCTTGAAACATTCACCATACCCATTTAGAAAGAGGAACAGAGATTCACTATCCTATAATTTTCTTCTTTTTTCTTATTCGTCTTAATAGTCTCCCTCTACTAATAGTCTATACCTGTAGAAGAAGGAAAACATCTTTAGTTATTTTGGTTTTAATGACCTTTTCATAAATGTAAGTTTAAAATATATGTATATACACAGTATTTTAACATATTATATACGTGAATCGATTTGGTAATGATATTTACATATTCCATTTATATTGATAAAGAATAATATTAATAAAAACATGTCTTACTTTTTATAAGAGATGCATCTCCTTTTGAAAAAAACTTTCCTCCTGGGGCATCCGTTACCACGCACTGTATCCCGTCGGTCACGAACTAAAACATCTTGTAAATCCATACTCAAAACTGGTTCAATTTTAGTTAAAACTTCACTTTGCACTCTAAAGTCACTAACTTGCATATCTCGAGTCACAGGCAATGCAAGTGCCATGTAACAAAACAACATCACGAACAATACGATGCAAGTCACTGTTGCCATTTTTCTTAATTGTATTGTGACTGTCTAGCTTTAATAGCTGTTCAAACAGAACTAATGAATGCAGAGCTCTCGCAGCAAGTTTTATACCCACGCAAGTTTGCGTCAAGGAAATCTCGCAATACGTAGTGACGTGTAGATATGTGACATTGCTATTTGACTATGTAGTAAATTTATTAGTATACTAAAATTAAGAATTTTATTAAAAGAAAATGAGCTCACCACTGGTATTTTGGAAACTATAAAGGTGTTTCGTCCAATTCACATTGGACGAGTCGATTTAATACTAAAGTATAGAGAATTAAAAACAGTATACATTTAGGTAGTGATAAATTAAACTGTATAACTAAATTGTACTTTATGTTTTACTAAGAGTTTACACTGAGTTTAAGAGGAGAGTACTAACTTTGTATAGACGCATGAATATAATTATACTCATTCACATAAAAACTGCTGAATGAATCTAGATGGCATTTAAAACAGGGATAGATTTTCAAGGTACTACTAAGTTTAACATACTTCAAATTTCACGCAAAAATTAAACAATTACATCTCTATATCAAACAATATATCTTCTAAATCGAAATAATATGACATTGATGGTGCAATAATAAATATGCGCAAAGAGAAAGATGCAAAGAGTTAGCAACATTTAAATCCCGAATGACATTGCGCAACAATAAATCCCTCAGAACAGTAATTCAAACTCTGACGAAAAAATAATAATATGCATAGCTATATTAGATAATATATATAGATAAGGCAGAAATTTAAATCAAGAAAGATGTATCGAATTTAATTGCTACGTAACGATGTGGTCAATTAATAATCGAGGTATTTAAAAGCCCGAAATTGATCAAAGTGGTGTGCAATGGGAGAGGCCTATGTCCAGCAGTGGACTGCGATGGGCTGATGACGATGATTTAAAGGGCATTTGTTTAATCGAAGATCCTAAGAGTTATCTCTTAAAAATATGTTATATCTGGACTGCATAGGAATCAACCAAGTTCTAAATCAAAATGTTAGAAAATTAATTTAATTAAAAAAAAAAACAATCAAATGTCTATTAATTCTAAATGAGAAACTTGTATCTTATACGGTTACGTAATTACAGTAAAATAGACAGGGTCTCTACTCGTATTTGATGCAATGTTCTAGGACAACAACAATGATAATGTAACTAATCTGAAATTAATTCAATTTTAATAAGGTTACATAAATAATGATAAATATAAATATAAATAATGATAAAGATAAATATGATGATAACATTTACAGACAAAAATAACTTTAATAAAGGTTAAGAGGTTCTACCACAATGGTGTCAGATTTCGAAACTATTTTTCTAAATACACGCAAATACATCCGTCTATTACTTAGATACACATATATATTTCACGCAACATTTTTCAACAATATCTAACAATATCATGATGCAACAATTTTCACAACAAATGCACATGTTGCAGATACAAGCCGTTTAGGGTGATACTTACATAGTAAAGTAAAACTTGAATCAGTGTGCTGTGAGCTTTCCTGTGATACGGACGTCAGTGCAATATTTATTGCAGAAATGGCTTTCGTTTTCAAAACTTTTTTGACGTTAATTACTTACCTCACTATCGTACAAGATGTGTATTTATTACCAATTGATCTAAATTTGAATCATTCAAGAATGGAAGAAAATCCCGTTTTAAGTTTTGATGAAGAAAGTAGTGATGTGTTGGTGAGGATCAGAAAAGAATCAGTTAGAGTTGGATCGTGTCCAAAATGGAAGGAACGTTACAAAGGAAGATGCAGGACTCAAAAAGAGTAAGTACAATAGTATTATACTTATCGATTTCATTGAAATAAGCATGTGGTATTTAACTATAGTTTAGGACTTCAAATACAAGATACCTTCTTTTATTTTTCGATTATTATGTATTTATGCAACATATGATCATAAGAATAAAAGTGCATTATCCAATAAGGCACTTTTATTCTTAGGATCTTGGCAAAAGTAATTTCATAATACTTTTTCGTACATAATGTTATAATATGTATATAATACTTTTTTTTTTTTTTGAAATCCCCGCGGACCGTCACCCCGTCGGGGGTTACGGCGGGGTGGTGTGTCGGACTCGAACCGACTAAAACCACACGGTGTGACCCTCTCTGCGCCTTTGTATTGGAAGGAGTCCAGGGAGGGGATTTCCTTCTGGACATGCATATAATACCTGCTTCAACGATAATGTTTGTCTGTGTATATAAAATTAATAACGATTTTGATGTAAGTTTTCTTTAACAATTTATACAAAATACTCTCTAACAAAGAAATTAATAAATTAATAATATGATGAAACACAAAGCAATGTAGGAATTGCGTTCTGACGATACTGCTTGCCGGGGATTCACAGTAACTGTGACCTTTTTTTTTTTTTTTTTTTTTTTTTTTTTTTTTTTTTTTTTTTTTTTTTCGTGCGGAAATCCCCCCGGATACCATCAGTTAATGGTTATGTCGGACTCGAACCGACTAAAACCGCACGCCGCCTCGGGTACTATAAGCCGAGGAACCAGGTGTACCCTCGAAAGGAAGTCCCTGGAACCCCGACGTACCTCGGGCCATCCACGGCTTGCAGATGACCCTCTACAGTAACTGTGACCTAGAAAATTCGCACATAGAACAAAAATATAATGTATCGAGTTTTTTGGCACAGAAATCTTTATTGACAGGTGGATTATTCAGAATAAAGTGAACCTTATGGTGCATATTAAAATAGCGTAAAGTTCAGTAACATTGCGAGTAGTTCAAGGTCACTTTACGAGTCTTACAAACAGTGCGCTTTAAACATGCTTCTTCAAATAATTAAACAGATAGTGTTGTGTAAGTAGTGTTGTGAATAAAGTGAACCTTATGGTGCATATTAAAATAGCGTAAAGTTCAGTAACATTGCGAGTAGTTCAAGGTCACTTTACGATTCTTACAAACGGTGCGATTTAAACATGCTTCTTTAAATAATGAAACACATAGTGTTGTGTAAATAAAGTAAGATTAGTGTAAGTCTGGTTTATTTCGGGTGTTTAAATATGATAGACTAGAATTTATAATCTTAGTATCAACATTATTATTAATAGGTACGCATAAATTTACCTTTATCTCTAATACCTCAAGTATATATAATATAAAATATTCTTGTCTACAGAATCGAACAATTACGCGACAATGATTATGATGAACCGAAAGTAACCGAAGCTGCCGTGTATGCAGTTGTGCCACTCATTCGAAAAACAACTGTTCCAAAACCAGAAATTATTCAAGAAGACGATTTGCCGACTTCAACCGTATACAATACCGAGACTAGTACTGTAACTCTACTTGAAACTACGGAAACAGATGTAGTCACCACAGAGACTACACTTGATGCTGATGCAAAAGAAATCTATGGAGTTTCTCCTACACTCATTTTAGGAGAAGATAATGGTGCAGATTCAGAGATGCTTAAAAATTTGACATACACGTTACTAACTGTTCTTGTCGTCGTTTTGGTACTGATTTGGTTGTTTAAATTATTGTAAGTATTACATTTTGACACATAAAGACAGAATTATTAGAGAAATATTTGGCAAAAAAAAACGATTTCTTCGACAGTTACATTAGAACTGTTAGCCGACCGTTCTGGAATTGACTTTTTGTTTGTATTTTTGACTATTGAATATCGTATTCTATTGAAATAATTCAATGTTGTTTTAATTATCACCATGAATATATCAAAACTAAAGTTTTAGTAAACATGATATATATACAAAAAATATATCAGATGTATAAAAATATAACGTATCTATTAAGGTGACGGATTTTCATGAATTAGAAGAAATAATTACCATGATTTCCTGAATATTACACACATAAACAATATTAACCATTCATCATTATATGTACACGTTAAATAATGCCTGTTTTAAAAGGTTAAATAGAGCTTGCATGGAATAAACCTAACTACTCCATAGCAAAAGAACTCATACATTGATCAATGTGGCTATATTATCACAATTTATCATTTAAGGGTCTTATCAGTTTAACAGATGCTTACACGTTGTTATAAAAAAATATGGAAATAGTAATAGCTACAAGAAAAAACTGAGTTGGATTAAATAAAAGCTAGTTTTTGAATTCTTTGGATTTATTGTTTATTCGTGTGGTCATGGATTGGATATAGAGATAGCTCGTAGATATCGTAAAAGATGTTGGTCATCTTTAGGTAGCAACATATGCAGAAACACAGCGCGGCAAGAGAAGGAAATCTTGACACCGCTGGTCAGATGTGTTGGTGACTAGCATGTGGAAGGCTTACCAACGCATTTAGAAGCGTGTTATATGTAGTAGATATAGGTTTAGACCATGTATTGGACTTTTAACACGTTAACTGCCATGTCAGGCACCGGTGCTTGACAGACATGGTATCTGTTAAGGCCATGTCAGTCCCGTGTGACTGACGACACAGTATGTAATTTAAATGATCTCAGGGAGCTGTCCGGCACGTTTAGCCCGTTAATATCTATTAAAATTGACTGACAAGGCCCAGGAAAAACTATGTGCAACTTGGCCTACCGTTTTTATATTTAGAACTGGATTTATTTAGCTTTTATTGGGAAAAATAAAATACGACAAAGTGAAACTATAAAATCTTTTTATTGTTTGAAATAATCATATTTTGGTCTTATACAGCTTAGAAAATTTTATAAAAATTGTAATTTAGAGTGTGTCAGTCAGAGAAGTCATGCAAAAGTTACATTTTTTTATGTTCTTCATTGAAACAAGATAGGCAAAAATGTGGTTCATTAGGGCATTGTGGGCAATAAGTATTCACTTGCTTAGTCTTCTTTCTAGCATAATTCCTATCTATTGTTTGAACATTTACTTTATAACACCGTGAACAGTACTTTCTAGATTTTTTAACAGGTCCTTCTTTCTTTTTTAGCTCATGCTTTTGCCTCCTATTTCTTGTCAATGGCATGTTAGGATTACAGTTTTCTTTGCCCGATTCTGTTAGATATTTGCACAACTTTTTCCTATATTCTACTATCCCCAGTTTAGTCTTCGTGGTTTCTTTATAAATTATGTAAGAATTTAGTAAAGCAGTGTTTAGCAACAATTCAACAGCAAGTTTTCTGTACCATTTTACAGTTTTTCTCAAAGGTGTTGAGTATGCGATCATCTGATCAGATAGGTCTACAGAAGATTTTGCGTTGTTATAATCCACTACAATTTTTGGTTTTATTATTTCTTTATCTCTTTTGTAAGTCCTTGTAAATCCAATAGAATGTTTCGTAGACAGTAAATAAACATCCCTTTTATCCTTCCATTTCATGCATGTCATACCATCTTCATTTTCTTTAGCTCTAAACTCTCCTTTTTTTATCTTTCCGTTTATAACATCTTTAGGCAAATATTTTCTATTTTTACGTAAAGTACCCACAAGATGCGTTTCTTCGTTCAACAGTTTGCGTCCCAGATCAATGCTGGTATACCAATTATCGGTATATAATGTATGACCTTTTTGAAGATATCCTTCCAAAAGTGACATCACAACATTGGTTGGGGTTGTAGTTTCGGTCTCGCCTCTCTTTCCCGCGTATATTTGAATTCTGTTTGTGTAGCCTGGGTTAGTACATAATTTGAAAACTTTAATTCCATATTTGTGCCTCTTCAATTTGATATATTGTCGGAATATAATGCGTCCCCGAAATGGTACCAGAGACTCATCTATACAAAGATTTTCTTGAGGATAGTAATATGTTTCAAAGTTGAGATTTAAAGTATCGACCAGTTCACGTATTTTGAACAGACGGTCGCCGTATCTTTGGTTATCGTTGTTAGAAAAATGTACCATTCGTAACAAAATTTCAAACCTGTTACGAGACATAACTGTTCGCGGGAAAGATTGGCAAATCATGGGGTCTGTCGACCAATAATCAGCTAGCTTAGGCAATCTAACTATACCCATAAATAATATTAAACCAAAAAACCTTTTGATCTCGTCTTGGTTTGTATCGGACCAACTAAGCAATCGCGATCCTCGTTTTATTAGGTTTTTTGAACTAAGTTTAGTAATTGTCTGGGCAGCAAATCGGTTAGTTTCCATAGCTATATCATGAAACACACTATCCGGAACTAACAAAGAATAGAAATCCTCAGGTTTGGATTTTGCCATCATATTTCTCAAACTATAAGGTTTCAAGCCAGTGCACTCTGTGAAAGGTATAATTTTTCTTTGCTTACCCGCTGGTTCATACCATAAATCGTTCTCAAGCCTTGTGCTCACCTGCTGTTCTGGGTTTTCATCTTCGTCGCCACTTTCTATCATACTGCCTCTTTCTGTTTCCTCGCCTATGCAGAATTACTTCTGTATCGTCACATATTTCACTACAACATGGAATTTTTAACAGCCCGGAATCTCTTTGAGTCAGTTGTTTTTCTAGTTCGTCAATTGCTTGCAGATCTACCAATGATAACTCAAAATCACACGTATTATCTATAAGTGACATTATTATAATAATAGCTATCGTCACACAAAAATTCCAAAAACACAAAAAACTAGAGCGATGGGTTCGCGCACTTACTTCCGCAGCTAATTCGAAGTGACAATAAATACAGTAATAATAATGAACTAAGACACGCGTAGGTAGGTACTTTTGTTCAAACGGCCGAGCGCTGCAGCGAGTGCATTTCCCGCGCAAATAAATTGGCGACCGGCGGACGGTGCCTGACAAAATGCTTGACATGGCGCAATAGCTATGTTTTGTTTCATTTGGGCCTCGTCAGTCACATATGCCTGACAATTTTTTTTTTCGCTTTATTTTACATTATAATCACCGGAAACAAATTAAAATAGTTATATACTGTGATTTACTTCAATATACAACCCAAAAACAAAAACAAAAAAAAACCGTCATCAAAATGTTACTATGGCAGTTAACGTGTTAAAGACTATTGACGAAGTGTAATCTTTTTTTTTCAGGTATGAACGTAGTGAAGACGATTCAGTTTCTCATTCGTGCTCTAAGGAAGAGGTGTGTGGTGCCATGTCTTCGCGATGTCGATTGTGTTCGTAATAAACTTTTAAACTTGCCCGATCTCTACCCAAAGTTATAAAGTAACGCTAATTTATTTATGTTAATAAGCTATTGCTTAACGTTTATCGCGGGCTTTGAATAGCGGTGTAACGAGAAAACCTAACACCCCGTGTTAAAAAAGGATAGAGAATATGATTATAACTGCAGTGCGACAAGGACAAATAACGGGCGCCTGGCATGCGTCATAGATTAATCAAATAGAAGGGATATCGTAGGCATAATAAACAGCATCTGTGCGTCATTTTGTAAACTTGAATTAATATTAAAGAAAAAAAATATTGTATAAATAAAAAATTATTAAACAATTATAATTGCATAAGTTGATAAAAATGCTATGCAATAGCTTTACCGCGACAGTCCCCGAGTGCCACACGTTTTTTTATTTGTGAAATAAATACAAGTAACTTTAAGTAAAGCAAATACTATTAGCTTATATTTCATACTGAAAAAAATAAGTAAAATAAGTTTAGCATTCCACTGTAATCCTTAATTTTTTCTTTGTGAGCAGATGTAAGTACAACATAATCCTTTTAAAGCACTTAAAAAAAAGGAATGCTAATGCAATTGTATGGGAATTTTATTTTTGGTATATCAGAATGCTGTCAGAACATTAGCTATTTGTTTGGATTTTGATTCCACTTTCTGTTTCGTATTTAATGGAAACAAGTAATAGCCTCTAACATTACAGTTTTTTTTTTATAATTAATCGTTATTTAGACTTATTATGTTAGTCAAAGAGCATAGATCCTAGATGAAGACTTTAGATAAAAAATATTATTTATTCTCTATTTAATCTATTTATTACATTTTAGTTATCTCCAATAAGATCTGAAATAAAAAATAATTTTACTCGAGTTCTATATGTAAATCTTATTTGTTTAATTAAGAACTTCTGCAATGTATTTTATTCCAAGCTAGAATTGTACCATTACAATACTTGGAAAAAAATCCTGCGACTGGGAATAGTTTATTTTATATTTTTATGTGTTATAAATTATCAATTTTAAGTTTGTTTTTATCTAGTCTATTAAGGATTTATTTATTACTTCATAAGTTTTGTTAGTATTATATAATAATAAACCAGTAGATAAACATAACCAAAAACTAAAAAACTAAAAGTAGCTTGTAAAAAGTAAAATATACTGTGATATATATTTAGATAATATGAGATTTAATAATATTTTGGTACAAATATGCTATAATATCTCTTTCATAAGATATACAAGAGAATCTTAGATATCGATCTTTTATGTTTACTTAACATTCTGAATATCTGAAGCAATTTTAACTTGTATGTTATAATAGTATTATCTCAACAGTATTATATTATTATTGATATAATAATAAAGTATTATAATAACAGTTTATATTTTATAATTATTATTGTATTCTTTCTACGATGTTGCCTGTGTCCAGTGGTGGACTGATAAAGACTGTAAATGAATTTAGTATTTTAGTATTGTAATTGTAAAGATATAGTTATGAAAGTACATAATTAATGAAGATCAAACAGATTTTAAACGTATACTTTACAAAATAATTACTTATTTTTCTGTTTCTCATTAATAACATAACTGCTTTAAAGTAGTGGATCAAAACAACATCAAGGTAAATTTTATTTTATGTACGTGTAATTTTTACAAGTAGTTATTATCTACAGTTTGTCATTTTTTATAGGCAAAATATGTTTTAAATATTTATTAAAAATTACTATAATTTACTTAACTATACTATAACTTAATTGTATAACTTGGTGCAAAGGGCTCCTAAACTGTGATATTTTAATTATATTTTATAATTATCCAAGACAAAAATTTAAAATTTATATTTAGTAAATTAAGTATCGATTTCCAATTTGTTATTATTGTAAAGTACATTTTGGTGTATACATAAATTATATATTGTAGGTAGTAGAGCCACGCTGATTTCAGCACGAATGGGCCGGCTCGACCCGGCCAGTACTACCCTCACACAGAAGACTATCCTAATAATGACAGCATTCTTGCTGTCGTATTTCGTTGGTGAGTGTGAGACCGGAGGCCCAATCATTCTGCATCATTCTCCCGGCCTTCGAAGGGCGGGTGATGCAGAATAATCTAACCGGGCTGCCATGGTAAGGGTCACCATGCTACATTGCCTACCCTCACAATAAGCATGGTGACCCCTACTCCTGGATTCTACTCATGCTTTCCATCAGGCAGAGTAGAGTCACTTTGGCAGGCTTTAATATAAAAAAAAATATATATGTATATATATTATTTAAATATTCCTAACATTTAAAAAACCATAAAGTGTATTCTAAAAAACTAAATTTGAATTTGTAATGATAAACGTAATATTTATTTATTTATTTCTAGTTTTTACAAAATATTCTAGTCAAATAAATACGAACAACCAATGCAAGTGTTTTATTTATTTATATAGGTATTTGTCTATAAGTACTTTCTCGTCTTTTATATTTATAATAACTTATATTTTAAAACTGCAAAGTATGATAGTTTGGACGCGCTAATTTCAGGAATAATAGCGAAATCGGACCAGAAGGGTCCGATTATTAAACAAAATTTTAATGTAATATGCGTGTTAAATAATCCATATATCGAGGAATGCTATAGCCTGTCATCACGATACAATCAATAGGAACAGAGTATCAAAGAAACATGTTTAAAAAATCGGCCAAGTGCGTGTCAGGCCAAGCACAGGAAAGGGTTCCTCAGTCACCGATAATGGTACGTGGATTGGAAATCGTATCCAATGAATAATAAAATTGTTATGTTTACATAATAATGCGTTAATTTAGTATGACGTTTTCCAAGTAAGCGCATTGTAAAATTTGTGTTGCTGCCTTTATAACTCCTGAACTAACAAAGTCATCCGTTATAGTCCTTTAAAGTTCATTATATGGACCACTATCACGAATTTTCCCAGATTTTTTGAGCCAGTCGTTTAGCTTTTAGAGCGGGGGACGCCCTGTTTTTACAAAAAAGTTGCCTTTAAAGTGGAATTTCTCGCAAACGGATACCTAAATCAAAAAAAATATCTTAGAAACTCTTTATTGTTTCCAAAAGACCTATCTAATGATACCCCACATAATGGGTTAGCCGCGAGAAAAAAAAACATCCCCACTTTACGTGGAGGTGCCCCAAATAAAAATGTTTTTCATAATTTTATTGTAGCACTTTGTCGACGTATTTACAATACATATTCACGCAAATTTTCATCTCTCTAGTATTTACCGTTTGGACGGTAAGTCGAGGACGGACGGACGGACGGATAGACGGACTTAATGAATCTATAAGGGTTCGAATTCATAAACTTCGGAACCCTAAAAAGTGAACATAAATTATAGTAGGATGAAACCTATTGTAAAAGGATGAGAATATTACAAAAATTAAACGAAAAATAATTTACGTCTTTTTTTAATATGTAAATTTTAATAAATATCTCAATGGATTAAAAAAAATCGAATTCGTGTTTTTTTATTTTTTGAATTTTCTGAGAAGATTAACTACAGAAATATACACCATCGGAAAGAAGAGATTTCATCGAATAGAAAACACCCAATTTTATTGAAAAAAGTAGATATTTTGACGGGTGAATTTTCGATTGAAAATTAAGGTTTTTTTCGGTATTAAGTCAAAATGAGGTGAAAAATTAGATGTTTCAATTCAATTAAATTACAGTGTATTCAGGACATAAAATGGTAAGTTTTCACCAAATTTCTTGTAAAAATAATTTTATTTGTAAAAGATAAAAATAAAAAACCAAAAACTTGGTCTTTTCAATTTTTCACATAAAATTTGACGTTATGTGAATGCAAAAGATGTAGATCTTCTTATTACCTACAACTTTGCCATTGACCTTTTTTCCATAGAACCTACTTGTAGTTTTGCCGGAAATCGAGATAAGCCATATTTTCCCTTAAACCCCCCCCCCCCCCCTCTCCCTACCCGACCTCGGATCGCCCGTAAATTATTTTTCATTTAATTTTTGTAATACTCTCCTCCTTTTAGAACGGGTTTCATCCTACTATAATTTATTTTCTTTCAAACATTATCGGCACTGGTCTAATTGGGGTATTATAGTTTTAGCAGACTTTTTAAAACAACTTCCACACCAAGAACATTCTTGTGTAGCGGAGGACTTTACAAACATACATGAAATGGATTTAAGGAGTACCCAGCCTCAGATTAACAATTTGTTGTACACATAAAGTGTGATACCATGTGAGGTTCGAACTCATAACACTTGGCGTTGTAGAAGCGGCGTGGCGATCGCTTATACAACTAGACCAACTATGAAGTCAAATAATTGTAAGTACATTGTAGTTAAATGAGGAACTTAGATGACTGCTTCGTAGAAATCAATGTTATCAATTAGCTTTTGCCCGTGGCTCTAACTGCCTGCATGACGGTTATCGCGGTGAGGATTGTTCTATGTTCTTTTTCGAGAATCAAAAAGTATATCTATGCAAGATTTCATTGAATTACCTAAGCATAAAAAATCGTATCAAATAGATAATTGTTATGTTTACGTATTATTGGGTTAATTTTGTATGACGTTTTCCAAGTGAGCGCATTTTAGCAGTTAAGCCTCTATAACTCCTGAACTAACAAAGCCATCTAATCTCTTATAGTTTCCATCAAAGTTCATTATATGGACCACCTTCACAATTTTTTTCAGATTTTTTGAGCCAGCCGTTTAGCTTTTAGAGGGGGGGGGGATGCCCTGTTTTTACAAAAAAGTGCCCTTTAAAGTGGAATATCCCGCGAACGGACACTTAAATCTTCTTAGAAACCCTTTATTGTTTTTAAAAGACCTATCTAATGATACCCCACACGATGAGGTAGCCGCGAGAAAAAAGAATCATTCTCACTTTACGTATACGTATATAAATATTTTTATCACCCAAAATAAAAATATTTTTCATAATTTTATTGTAGCACTTTGTCGGCCTAATTACAACACATATTCATTCAAAGTTTCGTCTTACTAGCATTTACCGTTTGGACGGTAAGTCGAGGACGGACGGACGGACAGACGGACGGACGGACGGACAGACGGACATGACGAATCTATAAGGGTTCCGAGTGATATACTTCGGAACCCTAAAAACGGGAATAAATTATTTCATAAGAGAGCTTTCATTGAGTGTTCTGCTTTAGTGGTTAAAAAATCATGAAAATATAAAAGTAAAGTGAATGTATGTATGAAAGAATTGTTTCTCTTTAAAAGTTACAAAAATAAAGTTGGTCCATTTTAAACTTCGGGCAATAGGAGATGTAGGCGGGGACAGGGACTGCTTGGGTCAGTTAGTTATCTTATAAAGAGATTCGATGCAAAAAATTTTCATCTTGGATAGTGACTCAGTAAACCTAGTAAAATTATTATACTTTAATAGATGAATTACTTGATTTATATGGACAACAATATAAGATTTATTCTGTTTTTTGGTAAAATAATAGCAAGTAATTAAAAAAATAATTCACTACGTTCATATTGAATCACTTAAATGACATATTATAATAGTTGTGTTCTTATAATGAAATAATTTTTTTTTTTAATTACACATATTTGAGTTTTTAGAGTGCCTCCTGTAAAACTGAATCAAGCAGAACTAAATAGGGTAGATTAATTTAAATATCTTGGACACTACCTTACAGAAGGTCTCGTCGATCAGATGGACATTGAACGTGAGTGAAGGGCAATAGCGATTAGGGGTAAAATGCTGGCCCGTAGGGTTGCAAGTTGTAGTGATGAGGTAAAAATAACTTTATTTTAATCTTACGGTCAACAGCACCCAA
Source organism: Phragmatobia fuliginosa (assembly GCA_932526445.1). Taxonomy (NCBI): domain Eukaryota; kingdom Metazoa; phylum Arthropoda; class Insecta; order Lepidoptera; family Erebidae; genus Phragmatobia; species Phragmatobia fuliginosa. The sequence continues at coordinate 18,603,784 of OW052067.1, forward strand.
AGGTCTCTCGACACATTACGCGTTCAGTATAATAATTATTTCAGAATGCTAATAAAGTTGCCTTGCTATAGTAGTTCTTCTACAATGTTTATGTATGCGAGGATTGGTGGTTTCTGGTACTACTTCTTTGCTAAGGAGAGTGAGAGGCAGCAGTAATAGCATTCTGAGGATCATAGCCGAGATATGTGACTCGACTATCATGAGAAGTATTGTAAAAATGTTACTAAAATTAACTTTTAAGTAAATGGTAACACTGTGAACTACTAATAAAGGTTTAGAAAAAAAAATTAATGTTTACTACTCACTCTATGAACTCTTGCCTTAATAAAGAAATTTATTATTAGATTTATTTAAATAGAAATGATGTCATCCCCATCAATATAATTCCTGTAATGCTGGATGGCTGGATGATAGCTAAATATGATTCATCCGTAACGAAAATCATTAGCTAATAATAGTATCAAATGTAATAGTTGTGGTAGAGTTGTTTTTATTCCTAGATTTGTTAAGATTATATGGTTTTCCATTGAATCCTAATAGGTACTTCTTACAGATTCTACTTACATAATAATATGAAAAATTGAAATCCTGGAATATCTGGGTATTTTTAAAATTCTAGTAATATATTTCAGTTACAATGTAGCAAAGTACTGTATTTTTAGTTATCTGTTTCAATATAAGTTTTGATTTTATTTGAAATAACTTCTATTTACAATAAAAAAAAACACTTAATTTTGAATTGGTAAGGTTATTCCTTTTATCTTAGTAAACCAGCTTTTAAGATATTAATTTCAATACACCTATTATGAAAATAATTATCTATCATCTCAAATCTAAAAAACAAAACTTTATATACAGGTTTTAAAGGTCACTTCTATCATCTTATTTACAAAATTTAGAGATACTCATGCCTTCCATTAGGCACAGTTTCGTTACTTTGGTTGGTCTTAAAATAAACATGAGGATATTATCAAGGAAAAAATGACTCTTAAGCAGGCTAGCAAAAGATTATTAGGTAAACTTGGTTCAGTTGTTACCATTTTTTATAAATAATAATAAAAGAAAAAAGTTTAGATCATGTGTCATTCATACACTCATTACAATAATTAATTATAACGAGGGTCTTCATATACTATATTCAAATAATTATAATACTTTGAAGGAAAGAAGCTTAAAGCTAAATTTAGACTACATATTATAGAAGTCCATACAATAGTATAATATACTCGTTTTAACTTGTTATTATACAGGAATATGTTATATATTAATAGTTCTAATACTAGTCAGTTATTCAAAAGTATCCAAATTCTAACATGTGACGATCTACAGTTTTCATTCCCAAGTTCAGAAATATAAAGAGTGTGGTTAAACTTTCGAAATACGTCACCTTATTAAGGGGTTGCGAGTGGTTGGGGGGGAGGGGGGGAGGGGTCGGAACCCCCCCTCACCATTTTTACTTGCCGGAAATACTTGGTTCCCTTAGAAAAAATCAAAAACAGAAATGGTAAAAATTTCGAAATACCTCGCGATTTTAAGGGGTTGTGAGTTTTTGGGAGGAGGGGGGGAGAAGTCGGAACCCTCCCTCACCATTTTTACCCGCCGGAAATACTTGGTTCCCTCAGAAAAAATCAAAAACAGAAATTTGTACAAACATTATTTATTCCACTTTATGAATATTATAAACAAACTGGCTCAAATTATAAGTCGACGGAGCCCCGCTAAGCGGGGCTAGCCATCAAACCTAACCTAATGAAATCGGATTGTGCCAACTCGGAGTAATACATTGCTATTAATTACCTAAGAATTATATCCTGTTCTTATACATTTCCTTTAGCACATAATATTTAAAATATAATTACCTCGATTGTATTTTCTTCAAACAGAATCCAAGAACGTAGATAAGTCGTAGAAAAAACACAAATCGATACGGAAGAACACATTCACTTAAATTCGAAAGCAAAGGAATGACTCACAAATTTGAAATTTGCTGTCAATATCATCCATTCAATATGGCGGGTTTCGCGTTTCACGTTTTTCATATAAAACCTAAAAATTACATTTGAAAAACTGTACTAAAGCATAAAAATACGTTCCGTTTTGCATAATTGCAATTGTATTTAACAATTTTTGGAAACTGTTTAAAAATATTTAGACGCAACTCAGCAGCCAAAATTACTTTGGGGGGATTAAGACTAACTCCCTTAAGCCCCCTACACCACCCAAACCCTCAAATTCAGGTGACTCGTTTCGAAACCCAACCCAAGATTGTTAAAGAAAATAAATGTTTACGAGGACTTATTATAATAAAAATCATATAAAATATTTAATATTTTTATTGAAAAAATAACTTAAAATAATAATTATAAATTAAAATACTTGAAGCTAAATGTATCACAGTCTTTAAAATTAATCTACAGATTATTCTAAATAATTATATTCGTTTATCAGATATTAAGTTAATAGTGGCAGTTACAAAATATTTCTTAATTATTAATTTTAATTATTCCATATTAAACAGCAATTACGATTTTCTAAATATCCGGAAAATATAAAAATCAAATTGTTTTCTCATAAGAAAAATTTGTTTTGATACAATTTTATACAAAACAAAAATTAAGTTATACGTGTAAAATTTCTAGGATAGATTTGTTCAAAACCAAAACTAATAAAATTAACTAAAAAATAAATTAATATCCTAAGTATTTTATCACAGTCAATAAATCTTAAAATACTTATGCATTACAACAAAAGATACCATCAAATACTGTTATGTCATGTAGCGTAATTGGTTGAAGAGGAAAACAGTAACGTGGATTTAATCCTTTATTCAAAGGGCGTTGCACCTTAGTAATACATCAACAAATACTTAAAAAAAAAAACAATATAAAAAATAAAACACGTAATCTTCTTCACAAAACCACACCTTACATGTGGTCTCTTTTATCATGACTAGATAATAGCCGCAAGAAAATTATTCTATATTCAATTGACTTTATAAATCCAGAATTAACTTCAATCGTATCCATTTGTACTGAATCTTCTTTGGACTTCATCGGCCCCTCGGCAAGATATTCGGAAGCATTCTGGCGAAATACATAATTTCATCCGTTTTCTTCAAGATGAAGAGTTTCATTTTTCTATTCACCATCATCGTAATCGCCTTCAGTAATTCGTTCGTACCTAAAAGAGTAAGTATATTATTAGTAATTGTAGTGTAAACTTACAATGTAATTTAATTATATTTTATTTTATTTAAATATTATAAAAAAAATATGTGTAATAAATTATTAATTTAGGTCAGTTCATTACAATCATGACAAAATTAATCTCCGATTGTTTTCCGAAATATAAAATTTTAATTTTAATTTAATAAGAAGAGGTATTTAAAAAACTTAATGGGTTAACTATATCAGTGTTTTTGATTATAATCTTGAAGGGAAACTTACATCGCATTGGGGATACATCTCGTCTTATAGAACCTTCTTCCTCTAGAGCACCCTTTACTCCTCATAGTATCCCTTTTGGTTCTTTGTAACTCTTCATCCAGAACAGGACTGATGACTGATTGAGAATCAATCACAGTTTCACTTTGTAATCCAATATCACTAGTTTTCACATTTTGGATAAGAGGTAAGGAAAATGCACGCATGCAAAATAAGCACAGGAAAAACGTGATCAAAAATCTTGGCGACATTTTTGCGGATCTATTGACACGTGCTGTCAGTTTCACAACTCTGAGAGAACTGATATTCGCACAAATTGATGCTTCTTTTATACTTACATAAGTGTGGCGTTAGCAAGGAAAATCTGTTCTGTAACTAGTTTTTGAATGACGCGTGGGTTTGAAACGTATGCCATACAGTTACATTTAAGCAAAACATAAAAACGTTACTTGTGGTGTTTTCTATTTATCCTTATATATATATTTATATATATGAGGATTTGGTTTGAATAGGTTTGAATCAAGCTAAACAAAAAAAAAACTGAATATATAAAAAAAAATATTCGAGACAGACGACGCTATGGTTTTTTGAATTATTGGGAATTCTTGGGCGATCCCAAGAATCTGCAATTCAAAAAACTTTTTAGTGTTATGTTTTCTTTAATTTATATCTTTAATAAATACATTCTTAATATATTCGTATTCGTAATATATTCTTTAATAATGAACTCTTTTGAGCCCACCGGGTTTTGCGTATACACTTGTGCACTTTGATATCTCTCGCGTAGTTAGCTGGTCTCAGATGAAACTAGAAGTATATCATCATTCAGTTATTATTGATCCTGGGATACTAGTGATCCTGACTAATTGCTGATAACGGGTTTAACTCCCACATAGCATTAATAATTATAACAAATATGATCATTTGTTCCGTATCTTATCTTTAACGTGCATTTCGTTAGAAATAGAGTAACTTATGGAATTGCGAATGTCCGTGTGGTGACGGAATAAGAATACAAAGTGTCATCACTCATATTCATTCCATGGGTGTCGACTGACTGCTGATAAAAATACTTTATATGTTTCAAAACAAACTTTTCAGGCACTTTCAACGCACGTTACATAACTGACTCAGCCTTTAACAGTCCACTGCTGGACATAGGCCTCTCTTTTGAAAGGAGGTTTTGGCCTACTATACCACGCTGGCCAGACCGGTTGGTAAAGGATTTGTATCAAGTTTTCCTTCTCTTAGCAGTGATGTTAGCTACTTATTTTGTTCCTTTAGTCGCCTCTTACGACACCCATGGAATGAATAGGGGTGGTGACACTTTGTATTCTTAATCCGTCACCACACGGAAACAGAACATCAATTTTACCTATTTGTATGGATTATTATGACGTACCTTTTGTATATTACTAACTTTCATTTCTATGTAAATGTTTTTACCTTTCTGAAGTGAATAATAATAATACGTCATATACATTAGTTACAGCGCAGTTTCATAAACATTACTTAAAGAACACATTTAACGGATATGTAAATGTGTGATGTATAAGTATGTTATGTTGCTTGTTTACAGACGACAATGATGACCTTAATTAAACATGGTTTATATCACGTAAAATAATTTACTGGATTTTTCAAATTTATATTTAATCGATCAGAGTGGTGTGCAATGGGAGAGACCTCTGTCCAGCAGTGGACTGCTGGACAGAGGTCTCTCCCATTGCACTGACAAGAAAGCTGAGAAGTTTGGTGCTGATCTATGTAAGTTGGTTGAACCTTATGAATTACCACCAATCTCAGAAACCTTTAGTGCAATTTAAAACAAATAAAGATGAACAATTTAAAAACAGAACATGTTTTAAAAGTGTTTCTCTTTAAACATTCTAAAATAAGTTTTTAACAGCAAAAATCTATCTTTCAAGGGTGACCCACAATAAGCTTCTTTATAGTAAACATGTTAGTTTAGGCCATGTAACACCAGGCTACGAGTAACAGGAGATACACAGGTTGTATGGGTCAGCTCGTAATAACATTAAAAGAAACTTAGACATTGGTAATAGCTTACGTCTACTTTTCAATTTGCATATTCTTATTAAAACTCTTTCCTAAATCTTTTCTTTTTTTAAAAGACCACTCTCGCATTATGTATAAACATCCTGTGTCGCGGGGGACTTCACAAACATACATGAAAACGACACAAAGAATACCCAAACTCAAAACAACAATTTCTAAATCACACTAAGTATTTTCACACGTGGGATTTGAACCCACGAGACTTGGGGCAGTACAGAGCGCCATGGTGACCGCTTAAACCACTAAGCCAAACGTGCAGTCTAATACTATAATATAACTACTTTAAAAGGAGTGAAGAAAATAAAAAATCTGCGTCAGAATCTAATCTGTATTCTCAAACTCAGTGTGTTCATTGATATAACAAGAAATGTTATGAATGTATCATTCAAAGCCCATAATAATTAAAGTGTTAGTCAACATGATTTGATGGTCAAGTCATCCGTGCCACGGCGTCTAGGATTTCAAATATTCATGAGTCACAGACACGGGGATCAACATGGACGAACAATGGTACTTAGGAACATATTTATGTAATATAGAGGACAATTCGTTCAATTGGTTCTTCCCCTGAAATTGTTATGGGTGTGATTCCCATGGGAATTGCTTTTACTAAGGAGGTTAGTAGTATTAAGATAACTTGAGTGACTACTACAGTTATTAATAGGTGCAGCCTATGAACCTTACCTAGTACCTAATGCATGAAATAATCTTGAGACTGATGATTTTATGTCGTCCAAAATTTTTTTTATGTTGTAGTTGCCATAATGACTACCATCTGTCCAATAGACAGCATGAGTAGAATCCAAGGGCCACCATCCTCATTGTGAGTGTAAGCAATGCAGCATGGTGACCCATACCATGGCGGCCTGGTATGGGTCACCATGAAAATTCTGCATCATTCTCCCGGCCTCCTAAGGCCGGTTGAATGATGCAGAATATTTGGGCCTCCGGTCTCACACTCACCAGCGAAATACGACAGCAAGAATACTGTCACTATTAGCATGGTCTTCTGTCACTATTAGCTACTAAAAAAAACAAAAATATATATTGAATTTAACTTATCCACTATCTTATTAGTAAACTTTTAATAAAATATACGTGTCGACTTAAGAAACTCCTCCGTTGTTTTCGTCGGTTACAAAACATAGTCACGAAATTCCTAATGTAAAATTTTGATGACTGTGACCCAATGTGATTCAATCAATCAATCATACTTTTCAATCACATGTAATTGGGTAAAATGTGATTCAAAAATCATGGGTTGACGCGATCGGAGTGACACGGAAATTTCACATAAAACCGGTTATAATAATAATAAATAATCTATTCTTCATCTTCACTTGACCGATTTCCAACCTCACTTTTAGGATATAATTTGGTATGTGAATCTTATTACTCTCAATTTAAATTTTACAAAAACGGTCTTTAATCCACTGCTCAACATAGGTCTCTCATTGTATAGGTTTAGGCCTACTACCTACCACGTTGGCCGGACGGGTTGGTCATGGGATTTGTGACATGAACTTGTTCTCTTTGCAACGCTGTTGTCCTACTTATAAATAGAATCTAACAATACCCATGAGTAGAAGGCACTCCGTATTATTAATGTGTTACGACACGGAATGGAAATTCACATATGTAAATTCAACTTTTTTTTAAAATATTAATCACGGTGGCGTTAGTCTAATTTAAAAAACCCGTATTTAAATCAGTATCTTTAACGTCTTGGTAATATCTACATTTTTTAATAGATATAATCATGTCAGAATAAGGAAAAACGAATGCGTAATTATAGAGAAGTGGAAGTTCAACTTCTGATCATGTATGTTGGTCGCACGCGATGAGATGGAATTTCCAGTTTTAAGACACTAATTTTGACTTTTTTTAACACTCGAGTTGTTTGACCTTGTCTTTGTTTTGAAATTGTTAGAATACCTGTCTTTTTAGCAATTGCTCTGTTTACATGAAAGTTATTTTTTTTCTAAACTAAACGTAAACTTAAATACTTATCAAATGTTTGAAGTGAAATTTTGTATACTTACTGTGAAAGGTGACGTTTTTATAGTTAAAGCTTAGTGAGCTAAAAGTTGTATGTAATAATATTGTACCACGGTTATTTATATATGTCCATTGAATTATTATAAAGCATGAAATGTATCATAACTAATGACGTGTGATAGTCCATACTCCATACCCTAAGAATGTTATTTTAATTGTAATGTCATTTTTAGTAAGCTACATATAAACGCAAATTAATCTTTACTACTTCACCTAAATCTATAACTTTTATACCAATTCATCTCAGACATTTATTACAAGACAACTATTGTGGCTATTATACTATTGTATGCATGTATTATGCAGACAAAACAGTCGCACAGGACGTTTTATTATAATTGAAGTAGCATCGACAAAAAATGATGGCGCCTCGGTTTTATGTTTCTGACTAACTCGTCAAGTATGTTCAATTTGCACACGAGATTCAAAGTTGCAACAAGGTGTTAATATGACTGACATGTTTTTCTGAACCTAGGTTATTTGTATCATAGTTTTTGTTTTTATTATATGGAACTTTTTCGTGATAAATAATATTTAAAAAGTTATCGAAACGTCGTCCGAAAAATAGAATGCATTATAACACATTATTTTATTAAAATGTAAAATATATGTAAAGGCGAGCCTTAAAACAGTAATGCTGTGTTATATGACAACCTCTCAAATGTTACACTGCAGAGGTTTTATGTTACTTAAAAGGTTAGAAATAAGTATTGTGCGTATTCGACGTTTCACACTGGATACAATTTATAATGGATAACTAGAACTTTGTTGTTAGTATAATAAAAGAACATTTAATTATTCTATTAGTCTAATGCTTTGACTGCCTTGTTGTTCTAGTGGTTAGCGTATGCGGCTGCTGATCAAGAGGTCTCGGGTTCGATTCCCGGGTCGGACCAAATATTATTTGTGTTATTCACAAATAATTCTTACGGAGTCTAGGTGTTGCTTATGTATGTATTTACAAAAAAAACAATGTTTATGTATTTATATCGGTTGTCTAGTACCCATAATACAAGCTCTGCTTAGTTTAAGACTAGATGGCATTAAAAAAAAAGAAAAATGCTCAACCAAATATTCTTAAATCTTCGCCTTGCTTAGAAACCTCTAACGTAGGTAGCTCCTACATTTTAAGCAACTAGTTATCTCCTAAAGGTTTCTGACAACGAATATATTACTATGAGTTAGTTAGCTCTCTCTAAGTAAACCCTTAAATTTACGGGATGTTGGTGAAAATAGTCATAAGTATACCTTTATTTATTAAACCGCCTTTTGTCATCATACATCAGATTCTTTATTCAAATTCAAATTCAAAATTCTTTATTCACTTAGGATGCAATACATCTCTTGTGACAGGTCAAGATTCTACATGTACATTTATGCCATGTTCGCAAACAATAGGTAGAGCCGGAGAAAAGAACATGGCAATAAAAACTCGCGGCCACTCCTTTCAAATCGCTAATGTTTACATAGTTTTAATGTTTATAAACCTGATATGGGGGTAAGGTGCTGCCACTAATATACTATACACCATGTTATATTCCGCTGATTTGTTAACATCAGAGATAGCTAACGAAAAAATTGAATACTTCTGACTTCAACAATCCAATTAATAGGAATAACTATAAATGAAGGTTAAAACCTAAGAAATATGACAGAACAGAAAATTACAAGAAACTTTCCTCTGAAGTGATTGTAAGGACGGCACACCCGGGAGAGTAAATGATACGACAAATGTTGATTCAATACTCCGTTTATTGTTAGATCTCACAAGATTATATACTCTTAGACGTACTCATAAACTTACTCGATCACATGATAATGACAATTGTTATAGGTCACTGACCCCAAGTCATATCAAGTTTTCATAAGAAAAGTTATGTCAAGATCAGTTCAGGAACAAAAGTTTAATAATATTATCATTATTATTTATAAGCGTTGCAAAGTGACTCTACTCTGCCTTATGGAAAGCATGAGCAGAACCCGGGACTAGTGGTCACAGTATTCATTATGGCGGCCTATTAAGATGTTTCTCCATCATTGGACCTCCGACCTTGCACTCACCAACAATATGTGTCATTTTAGCTTGACCTTCAGTGAGAGGGTCCCGATCAAGCCGGTCTGTTCGTGCTGAAATCAGCGTGACAGTAATGTAATAACAGTAAATATCGAAAAAGAATGCGATTCTTCTTCTTCTTCCGAGCCTTTATTCCCAAGTCTATTTAGGGGTCGGCTACTAGTTCAACCGGTTTTGCCTGAATTTCAGTTTTTCCACGGAGCGACTGGCATCGGACCTCCGCAACCCTGAGGGCGAACTGAAATTCGAAGGTGAACTAGTTGTCAGTATATGTGAGGGCACTGACATCCCAATAACGATTGCCATAGATGTTCATGACAACCGGGACCGACGGCTTTACGTGCTCTCCGAGGCACGGGCGTGAATCACCGTCAAACTTCCAAACTCCGGGCTGCTATTAGGAATTTCCTAAGAAAAACCCAAAAACACTTTTTGGCCCGACCCGGGATTTGAACCCGAGACCTCTTGATTAGCAGTCGCATACGCTAACCACTAGACCAACGAGGCGATGCGATTAAACAAAAAAATGCTACTAAAGAAACCCACTTTTCACAATGTCCAGCATTGTGAAAGGTTGGTTTCTTTGAACATTTACGATACACAGTCACTTAGTGTGCAAGGAAATACCCATTTAGTATAACTTGGAGGCGTGGTAATACCGCCTAGAACCGGTTCGGTAAGATATTCTTTGTTTTAGCCGGAAAAACACACATCGGTAGACAAGTCAACAAGAATTTTGTTTTTTTTTTCTATTAAGCGCTTAGCAACAGACACACCTTTCAAAAGTATGCTAATATTCCATTGAAATGTTACATTTTTTAGTATTTACCTTGCGTTTTTTAGAGGATGCAATTTTATTTTTTTGGTTTGTAGGGGGGTCAGTGTAAAGCCAAAACCAAATTTGTGGGGTCGCCACCCTTGTCCCATCTTGAAAATAGGGGTTGAAATGGTTTTTACGATACGATACATACTGACCCCCCCCTGCACATCAAAGAAATAAAATTGCTTCCTCTAAGAACGCAACCCCAAATGTAACTTTTCAATGGACTATAAGTATGTATTTAATAAATAAATAAATATTTCGGATATCTTACTTACAACACCATCTATCACCATCAGTCGTAAACTAAGCACGGCCTGTACTAGGGTACTACAGATCTGATGTAAATACAAAACATAGTTTTACTTTTGTAAATACATACATATTATACATTGAAAACATACAATCATCAACAACCCATTACTTCCCACTGCAGGGCTCAGTTTTTAGGGTTCCGTAGCCAAATGGCAAAAAACGGAACCCTTATAGATTCGTCAAGTCTGTCTGTCTGTCTGTCTGTCCGTCCGTATGTCACAGCCAATTCTTTCCGAAACTATAAGAGCTATACTGTTGAAATTTGGTCAGTGGATGTATTCTGTGAACCGCATTAAGATTTTTACATAAAAGTAGAAAAAAAACAATACATTTTGGGGGTCCCCATACTTGGAACTGAAACTCAAATTTTTTTTTTCATTAAACCTATACGTGGGTATCTATGGATAGGTGTTCAAAAATGATGTTGAGGTTTCTAATATCATTTTTTTCTAAACTGAATAGTTTGCACGAGAGACACTTCCAAAGTGGAAAAATGTGTGTCCCCCCCCCTCTAACTTCTAAAATAAGAGAGTGATAAAACTAAAAAAAAAATATGTTGTACATTACCATGCAAACTACCAACGAAAATTGGTTTGAACGAGATCTAGTGAGTAGTTTTTTTTTAATACGTCATAAATCGTAACACGCAATTTACCTTTCATCCAATCAATAAACTAGTGTAAAAACATCGATGAGAGTTACAACGAACTACAAGAACTTTTATATGATGTTACTTGCTGATACGGAACCCTTCATGGGCGAGTCCGACTCGCACTTGACCGATTTTTCATTATATTTATTTAAGCTTACCAAAGTTACTACTCTGCCTAATGGAAAGCATGAGTAGAATCCAGGAGTAAAGGTCACCATCCTCATTGTGAGGAGAAGCAATTCAGCATTGTGACCCATACCATGGTGACCTGGTCAGATGTTTCTGCATCATCTCAGGAGACTTCACGTTACATGTTATCTTATGACAACAACCCGTACCGACTTGCAATTAAGATAGATTGTCTCAATTTGCCAGAAAGAAACCTGGAATAGTATACAGTTTACATATCGTCTTGCTAGGGTTCCGTAGTTCATACACACCCTTTTCATGATTCGTTATGTTCGTCCGTCTGTCCGTCCTAGTCCTACCGCCCAAACACTGTCTATAACTTCGACAAAGTGCTACAATAAACTTGAACAACAAATCATGAAAAATATTTTTATTTCAAGTACTTTCTCTACACGTAATGTGGGGATGATTATTTTTTCTCGCTTCTACCCCATCGTGTGGGGTATCATTACATAGGTATTTTAAAAACAGTGTGAAGTTACTAGGACGACTTTTTTACTTACTTTGATATGGGTAACCGTTTATGAGTTATTTAACTTTAAAGGGCTTTTTTTAAAAAAAAAAAGAGCGTTTCCCACTCCTTCTAAAAGCTAAACGGCTGCCTTGAAAATTTTCAAATAAATCATAATATTAGACCATTGAAATTTCAAGAAAAACTATACCAGTTCAGACAACCTTTTTAGTCAAGGAATTATGGCAGCCTAACTTGTAAACTACGCTTACTTGGAAATCTTCGTACAAAAATAACGAAATAGTAAGTAAATATAATAATTATCTATTGCACACGACGAAAGTCATTATGGGACGGAATTCTATTCTATGCCTGGCCAGATACGCTCTTGGCTATTTTTAGGGTTTAATTGCCAAATGGCAAAAAAACGGAACCCTTATAGATTCGTCATGTCTGTTTGTCTGTCTGTATCTGTCCGTCCGTATGTCACAGCCACTTTGTTCCGAAACTATAAGAGCTATACTATTGAAACTTTGTCAGTAGATGTATTCTGTGAACCGCATTAATATTTTTACACAAAAATAGAAAAAAAGCAATAAATTTTGGGGGTCCCCATACTTAGAACTGAAACTCAAACATTTTTTTTTCATCAAAACCATACGTGTGGGGTATCTATGGATAGGTCTTCAAAAATGACATTGAGGTTTCTATTATCATTTTTTTCTTAACTGAATAGTTTGCGCGAGAGACACTTCCAAAGTGCTAAAATGTTGGTCCTCCCCCCCCCTGTAACTTCTAAAATAAGAGTATGATAAAACTAAAATATATGATATACATTACTATGCAAACTTCAAACGAAAATTAGTTTGAACGAGATCTAGTAAGCAGTTTTTTTTAATACGTCATAAATCATATACCGCAATTTACATTTCTTTCAATCAAAACACTATTATTAAAACATCGATGAAAGCTACTACAAACCACATAAACTTTTATATGATGTTACTTGCTGCTACGGAACCCTTCATGGGCGAGTCCGACTCGCACTTGGCCGCTTTTTTTCTTTTATTTCATTTCTTCTTTCACAATCGTTATATCTATAACTTGGACTACAATAACTCAGCAAACTTAGACTAGTACATAATACTTAGCCTTTTGATGATGAGAAAACCTGTGAAAAACATACTGTGGTCACTGACGTAGCTTCATATTATACGTCACTATTGACTGCAGTGAGATGATATCATTTCAGACCGTTAATAAACGTTGAGTCAGTCAAAATATTTATGTACATTCTCATCAGTAATTATTGTAACCTGTAGTGGGAAAAGTGCGCACGCGCCTAGCATGGCTCGTGCCGTAAGCAAGCTCATTAGGAATTCCAGTTTAGGTTTTAGCGGTTATTCTGAATAATGGCTGAGTCAAATAACCGGTGTGAATATTGTGAAATGTAAAATTCATAGTGAAGACGTAATGCGGTTAATAAATAGGTGGTGTACTGGTAACTATACGGGTTGCATACATATTTATTGTGTGAAGAGAATTTGGTTGGCTTTTGATTTTGATCAATCACGTACGAGTATCGCGTGATATGCAGCCAATCATGATTGTGAGAGATGATTCCCTTTTCCTACGACCCTCAGACGATTTTCACGGATCGTGAAACATCAGCAAGCCTCAATATGCCTCAATATGTACAAAATTAAAACAGCAAAATTATCACTGTGAAATTCAAAGGCTAAATTCAAACCACAAACACAATGCAAATACTGACTTGACTACATGGTTGGCCAAGTGGTTTCAGCGGTCGCCACGCCGATTTCTACTTCGCCAAGTGTCGTGGGTTCAAATTCCAAGTGGAAAATACTTTGTGTGTTCTTCACAAATTGTTGTTCTGAGATCACAAGGTGTTGTTTAGGATTTTTACAGGATTTATATTCCTAATGCGGGTGTTGTCTTTTATGAACGAATATAAGAAATTTATTTTCTCTTTACAAAAATAAGTGTTGCAGGTAGCACGTGTATAAATACATTGGGTTTCTTGTTCTGGTGATAAATATCACCATTGTTATATATATGTGCCTAGCAAAGTAACTTTAGCCTGCCTGGTGGAAAGCATGAGCAGAATTCAATTCAAAAACCATTCTCATTGCGAGTGCAATGTTTTTTTTTCGAAGACAACACCGGCAATTTATACCGGTATACTGTCCTGTATCGCGGGGACTTTACAAACATACAAGAAATGGACACAAAGACCACTCAGACTCAGAATAACAATTTGTGAATCACACAAAGTGTTATCCCGTGTAGGATTTTAAGTTTTAACTCACAACACTTGGCGCAGTAGAAAGCGACACTTAAACCACTAGGCCAACCGTGCAGTCAAATAATACAGCATGGTGTCCCTCCCTACCCATTGAGAAGAATTTATTACGAAGTCTTCCAAGTGAGTCATTTTACAAGCTAGACCCCTATAACTCCTGAAATAAAAAAGTTGTCAAAACCGCTATAGTTTTCCTTGTAATTTCAATTTAAGGACTACTATTACGCGCTTTTTCATATTTTTTGAGCCAGCCGTTTAGCTCTTAGAGGGGTGACACCCAGTTTTTACAAAAATGCACTTTAAAGAATAACACGCATACGGATACCTCAATCTAAAAACGGTTTTAGGAACCTCAAAATGTTTGTAAAAGGCCTATCTAATGTAATCCCACACGATGGGGTAGACGTGTGAAAAAAACATCCCCACTTTACTTGTAGGGGAGGTACGCCATTTAAAATTATTTTTCATAATTTTATTGTAGCACTGGGTCGACGTAGTTACAGCACATATTGATGCAAAGTTTCATCTTTTTAGCATCAACCGTTTGGGCGGCAGTTCGAGGACGGACGGAGGGGCTTACGAATCTACAAGGGTTCCGAATCATGAACTACGGTACCCTAAAAATGATATAGGTACGATCATAAAAATTCTGTAGTAATCTATGTTACCAATTTCAATCTTTAACATAATAAGGAAACTCTGATCTTAGATTGACTGAATAAAACAATCGCTATGTAAATGACTAGAATGAGCATTTAGAGTAAGAGCCCAGAGCGATCAGACATAACTTATTTTCACATGGATGAAACCTTAACTACTCAGTAGCGTCTAGTGTACTTTTAAATACCTGCGTGTTTGTGGAACTAGATCTGTGACACCTGGGCAGATATCAGGTGAGAAAGGTAACTAAAAATAAGAGTTATCTAACTTAAATTAGTATGGCTGATTTTTATATATATTTTGTAGAATATTATTCTAAACTAGTTTCATAAAGTGTCAGACACTTTTCATGGACCAGAGCTTGTGTCAGACGCTTTAAAGATCGACAAAAAATTAATGAACTTTACTTATTTTTAAATGTCTGATTTTTTAATATGTTATTAAAGTAACTATTACAAAGTTACATTTCATCAGTCAGACAAATTCGAGTGACCAAACATCCCCTAAACACAAAAATTATTCAGCCGGGAGTGCGATCATCATGCTATTTCAGAGCGAGTGAGACGTCCACAGCAACTTGGATCCCGTTTTTAGGGTTCCATAGCCAAATGGCAAAAAACGGAACCCTTATAGCTTCGTCATGTCTGTCTGTCTGTCTGTCTGTCTGTCCGTCCGTATGTCACAGCCACTTTTTTCGGAAACCATAAGAGCTATACTTTTGAAACTTGGTAAGTAGATGTAATCTGTGAACCGCATTAAGATTTTTACATAAAAATAGAAAAAAAAACAATACATTTTGGGGGTCCCCATACTTGGAACTAAAACTCAAAAAAAAATTTTTCATCGAACCCATACGTGTTCTATGGATAAGTATTCAAAAATGATGTTTAGGTTTCTTATATCATTTTTTTCTAAATTGAATAGTTTGCGCGAGAGACACATCCAAAGTGGAAAAATGTGTGTGTCCCGCTAACTTCTAAAATAAGAGAGTGATAAAACTAAAAAAAATGTATGTTGTACATTACCATGCAAACTACCAAAGAAAATTGGTTTGAACGGGATCTAGTAAGTAGTTTTTTTTAATACGTCATAAATCGTAAACTGCAATTTACTGCAATTTTTTTTTTAATTTTTTTTATTTATTTATTCTTATGACTGCGTCGATGATTGCGATGATTTGGAGATATTTGCTGTAATTAATCATAGTGATATTTTTGTGGTAGTGGTAATATTTTGTTTATATCTTTTTCTAACTGGTATCTTTTTTACAATAAAATAAAGATATTTCCTTATAAAATAAAATGGATCCTCATATATTCACCTATCACAAATACATGCAATAAATGAATTCACTTTAATATTTAATAATTAAGAACTTAATGTTGAAGCCCATGTTATTGAAACAAGAATGCGAAAATCTTAGATTGAAATTAGTAAATATTTTCATTACATTTAATTTTTTTACTCGATGGGTTCGGTGAAAAAATTTTTTTGAGTTTCAGTTCCAAGTATGGGGACCCCCAAAATGTATTGTTTTTTTTCTATTTTTATGTAAAAATCTTAATGCGGTTCACAGATTACATCTACTTACCAAGTTTCAAAAGTATAGCTCTAATGGTTTCCGAAAAAAGTGGCTGTGACATACGGACGGACAGACAGACAGACAGACAGACATGACGAATCTATAAGGGATCCGTTTTTTGCCATTTGGCTATGGAACCCTAAAAAACGGGATCCAAGTTGCTGTGGACGTCTCACTCGCTCTGAAATAGCATGATGATCGCACTCCCGGCTAAATAATTTTTGTGTTTAAGGGATGTTTGGTCACTCGAATTTGTCTGACTGATGAAATGTAACTTTGTAATAGTTACTTTAAATAGCATATTAAAAAATCAGACATGTAAAAATAAGTAAAGTTCATTAATTTTTTATCGATCTTTAAAGCGTCTGACACAAGCTCTGGTTCATGAAAAGTGTCTGACACTTTATGAAACTAGTTTAGAATAATATTCTACAAAATATATATAAAAATCAGCCATACTAATTTAGGTTAGATAACTCTTATTTTTTGTTACCTTTCTCACCTGATATCTGCCCAGGTGTCACAGATCTAGTTCCACAAACACGCAGGTATTTAAAAGTACACTAGACGCTACTGAGTAGTTAAGGTTTCATCCATGTGAAAATAAGTTATGTCTGATCGCTCTGGGCTCTTGGACCAATTCTCAATGACGCCACGACACAGGTGAATCCTTTATGCTCATTGCACAAGAGGTAAATTCAAGGGTTTTTCAACGGGATTCCCTGAAACGTCATTTGACTGACCCTTTTTACACCTATTCACACCTTTAATATTCATTTTTGTAAATGTGTCATTGTTTGATTCACTACTTAACGCCGTTACATAATGGCTATTGTGATGACACATTTAGTACAATGTTGAAAAAATTGCCTATTATCAAAACCTCTTTGTAAAAGGGAACCAAATGTAAATGGATTATAAAAAGTAATACATTGAGCTGTTTGATTAGATTCTCAATTCAGCATATACTTCTATTTATTATGTATATAATTTCAAACGATATTACTTCGTAGTTCCTTGACACCTAAATGAAATGAACTGGCAGATTAGTTACACCATGAATCTATAGAAGTACTACTAAACTTTCTTCAATAACATAACGTAAACATAAATATATTACGTCACAAGGACAATCATTAAATCTGTCCTATTTGCCCTAAGGAGAATCGTCATGAAATCATTCATTCATTATAAGTGCTGTCTAAATACGTCATATTATATTTGTTGGGAATTATCCCTTGACCGCGACCAACAACATCGTGTGCACAATGACATAATTATATTGTGAAATAATTTCAAAAGAAGTGGAATTGAGTTACCAATGATTAAGGTATTTGGATATCTACTTTATCGGATTTAGATAGCTAATTTGTCGAAAAACATATGTACGTAAATTCACAGTTGAACGTTTTTGATTTTTAAGTTAAGACTCGATTTAGTTATATGGAAGTACATATGGTATGCATTAAAAGTGGCTTAACTCGGTCAAAGAACTGCAACGCGCTAATTAATTAATTCCATTGGTAAATAAAAGGCTAGAAACGAGTTAAAAATTTAATAGTTTCGAGACATTAAAGAGTTACTGTGTTCTCATTTTTGCGGTGTTAATTTCAACGTCTTTTCTTTCTCCTTTCTTTTGATAAAACATTGACAACTTTGTTTGTTAAAAGATAAAGATTTACTATGCTAATAACTATTAGGAATACTTATTCTCTAATTATGAGGAACCCTTAAATGTTATGCTAATAGGTGCTGTGAGATGGGTGCTAGTGTGTGATAAAAGTGCGTAGTGTTGTGTGAAATTATGTATATAGTATGTAAGTTTAAAGTATATGGATGTATATGTAAGTATGTATTATATATAGTTATTAGCATAGTCTACTTTTTTTTTACGTGACACAACTGTGTCAAAACTAATGTCATCTTGACTAGAATCAGACTTCTTCAAATCGGGGCACTTCTGAATCAAATTTTTTTTCAAGCCAACCAAAGTGACTCTTCTCTGCCTGATGGAAAGCATGAGTACAACCTAGGAATAGGGTTCACCATCTTCATTGTGAGGGTGAGGGTGATGGTCAGTTGCTTCTGCATCATTCTCCCGACCTCCGGTCTTACACTCACCAACGAAATACGACAGCAAGAATGCTGTCACTATTAGGTATTAGGATGGTCTTCTGTGTGAGGGTAGTACTGCCCCGGTCGAGCCGGCCCATTCGTGCTGAAATCAGCGTGGTTCTACTACCTCTAATTATCACACATCCTGTAGATATTTCTATGATGACTTCAGTAGGCATCAGAATGACATTGATGATTAATAATTGTAGTACGAATACATTCCGATTATGACTCTGAGTACGAGAATGTAATGATTTAGTTTTATATTTAGACAAGACGTACTTAATTCTAAAGCGTGTCATTTGCGTGCCTGATAAGTACTTATGCGTAAATATATTGCAATTATTGTTATAGTAATTACCTGTAAGAAGTATTTAAGTATTAATACTAGAAAATAACAGTTATAGGCTACTCTAGGCCTACCTATTCCCAGGAAATGATTAGCAATACATAGATTTCCGCTATGTGAAGATTTTGATTTTTGAATGACGGTTTAAAGTGTCAAACACCTTTGAACTTAATTTTGAACGTCACAAGATTGAAATTGCATTTAAAACATAAATTAAAAAATGTAAACTAAATGTAAAAATATTATTAATAAATATAGCTGTTTATTTTCAAGTGTAAAACTGTTCTTATATTAAAGTAAATATTACGTAAGCCGTAATTGTCATCATACTAGAAACAATCCCTATTGTCAGTCATCATCATCATCATCAACAGCCTTTAACATTCCACTGCTGGACATAGGCCTCTCCTTTGAAAGGAGATTTTGGCCTACTATACCACGCTGGCCAGACGGGTTGGTAAAGGGTTTTTTCAAGTTTTCCTTCTCTTGGCAGTGATGTTAGCTGCTTATTTTGTTCCTTTAGTCGCCTCTTACGACACCCATGGGATAAATAGGGGTAGTGACACTTTGTATTTTTAATCAGTCACCACATGTCAGTAGAATTACTATAAGTATAATATGTATGACGTGGTATAGTCAGCCCTTATATTTTTAAACGTGTAAATAAAAATCAAATTTCTAGAAAAGGCAAAGAAAACAAATTTTACATTTACACCAAAGTTTCACATTTATTAGATTTTAAAGTACAAAATGTTATTTAGCGTTACAATACACTTTTCTACTATAACTATTTCACTTAACGTAACGTAAGATGTTTTGCACTACAAATATTTAATTATTATATTCTTACTAAAAATAAAATCAATAAAATAACGAATGTACAACATGATGACTCGGGATTTCCAAATTTGCATTTAACGTGTGTGTGAGTATGCATTATAAACTTAAAAAGTGAAACTGACTGCTTAAGTAAATATCACCGTTGAAGCAGAAGCTAGCTAGGAATCCCCGAAATAATAACGTTAAATTGATTATCTTTTGATTGCATAATTAATCCTTACTAACATTTTACGAGTAAATTACCATTCTCATTATGAGTGAAGACCGTGCACAGCAAGGTAATCCATAAAATGGTGACATAGTAAAATCTTTCTGCATCAGTCTTCCGTTTATAATGTAGTTATAAATAATAGTTTAAAACACTCTCCAACTATCGATAAAAACACGTAAGTAATTCAAAGGACCGTGATATAATCAAACGGGTGTTGAATACTAAACATGCACTTAGATTTACAAGGAAAACACTTCAAATTATCTTGAAAACTAAAGTAATTTTAATTGTAAATATAATAAGAACTTAAAGTATAATATTGCCAAATTAAAACAATATTTTAATACATTAAGAAGACGTGTTTGTAATATATGTGCATCAAATGAGGTATATTAAAAAACATATACTAGAGACAAAGTATGCTAATAATAATAATAATAATAATAATAATATTTATTTATTGCACAAAAACAGATACAATTTGTTCAACTTAAACACTAGGTTATGTTATAAATCGAACATGAGTTAGCCTCCGTTGCCAAACTAGGTAAAACCTGTATTTCGGCTTACGGCGCCATTCCTCACCGGAATTAAAACTTAACTAGCATGTAATAAACTAGGTACAATAATTTAATAATTTGACAGTAAAATTCAAAAATAAAATAAATAAAATAAAATGTGAAGTGTGAAGTGATCCTGTCTTTGTGTGTATGCATACACGTGTGTATGTGTGTGTGTGTGTGTGTGTGTGTGTGTGTGTGTGTGTGTGTGTGTGTGTGTGTGTGTGTGTGTGTGTGTGTGTGTGTGTGTGTGTGTGTGTGTGTGTGTGTGTGTGTGTGTGTGTGTGCGTGTGTGTGTGTGTGTGTGTATGAGGTATGAGGTTTGAAAGGATGTGTTTTGGTTTGGGGTAAGAGTTCCTGAAAAGTTAACTTTTACCTTTATATAAAATAAAAATATACAAATATTAACATAGTAAAACTATATATACACGAACATACTATGACAACACTGCTAGAATTTCTTCAGTATCTTTATATCCCAAACTTTGTAGCCAGTCAGTAACCTTAATCTTACACTGTGTTATATTAAGGGGGTAAATAAGGATGATACTATTTATTTTATTATAAACAAATGGGCCTAATGTACAATAAAACTTTCTTATAAATGACGTGTGAGGAGTCCTTTTGGTTTCACAAATCCTGTTTCTTCTCCGGAAAGTGGCTTTCATGGGTTCATAAGGTAGGTCTTTGTGTTGTTTTAGTACTATACCCAGTAGGAACAATTGTCTTACTGTGAGCACTCTCCACTGTTCATAAAGTAAAGCAGTTAGAAACAGGAAAGGACGGAAAGTGCTAATTTTAAGCACTGCCCTCTGGGCTATCTCCAGTCGCTTGATGGCTGTAGATGGAGCCGGACCCCAAACAGTAATGCAATACCCTATTAATGACTGGCAGAACGCCAAATAAATTCGCTTTACCAATACAAAGTCCGCAACGTGTCTTATATTTTTAAAAACTACAATCAGTTTGCGAATCCTTCCAGTTAGTAGCTCAATATGCTTCGTAAAATTTAAATGGGAGTCAACAGTAATGCCTAGATATTTAATATACTCTGTAGGTTCCAGTGTAGGACATGAGCAACAACTCACATTTGATCGATGACAATTGTGAATTTTTAAGTAATGACCATCAAGCACATCACCTGTTTTTCTGATGGAAAAGGTCATATATTTGGATTTATTCGTATTTAGTGTTAGAACATTGCAGGTTAACCATTTAGAGACATCGCAAAGGGCAATTTGAGCTGATTCAAAGGTACTTTTCCAGGTATTGGTTGAAATCAAAATCACAGTGTCATCCGCATATGATACTATTTTACCATTTATTGGTTTGAGTTGACACAATTCATTTATGTATATTAAAAATAACGTGGGGCCTAGGACGCTACCCTGCGGTACCCCAAATTTTACAGGTAGCTCAGAGCTTATGTGGTCTTCAATAGCTGTGGACTGAGAGCGGTTAGAGAGATAACTCGCCAATAAGCCCAACTGTTTACCTCGTATGCCAATAGTTTCAAGCTTATGTAGAAGTATGGAAACAGAGACCGTATCAAAAGCCTTTGCTAAGTCTAGGAATATAGCTAAGCATTTCTTCCGATTATCCAGACTAGTTGCAACATAATCAGTGACTGCATGTATTGCGTCAGACGTTGATTTGGCCTGTCGGAAACCGTATTGGTTCTCAGATAATAATTTATTTGATTCCAAGTAAGATATCAACACTACATTTACACATAGGTACTAAATATTATTTCTAGATAGATAATAAATTTACTCAAATAAATGGTCTGCCTTTTATTAAATTGATATTCTGCCCAACTCAAAACGAAAGGGGGCACATTTGGGGGGGGGGCTTCTGTCTAAATGTCAGACAATTTAAAAATGTTATACTAATATATCGGTATTAAAATAAATAGCATATTAATTTCCTAGATCTAATATTTGCGATAAATTTTAATTCTTTAATTATCTATCTATTATAATATATAGATAGATAATTAAAGAATTAACCCCAACAATAGGTAACAACCCTTTCGATGTTGAATGGTATTTTCACCAACGTAAAAATAACGTGGTCACAGACTCAGGCGCCGGAGATCGCATAATGATCTCCGTCCTCCATAAGCGCAGGCCTGAGGGTGACAGGTGAGTCCACCTGTCACCCTAGCAGAAGCAGGCCGGGGTGGCAAGTATTTGACAGGAGAATAGAAACATCGGAGTTTTTGCACAGTAGGGGGCCGTCTGCAAAAACCAAGATGGCCTGAGCTACGTTGGGTTTCCAGGGTTTTCCTTCCGAGTTCGCACCTGGTTTCCCGACTTCCAGTGCCCGAGAAGGCGTGCGGTTTTGGTCGGTTCGAGTCCGACATACCCACAATTGTGGACACAGACTGTCTCTGCAATCTGGTTCAAAACGTCAGAGAATTTAAAGGTATGTAAAACACGTCGATTGCGTTAATTCCGGTATTGGTCATCTTAGCATATAGTATACATATATTATTATTATAATATATTTTACTCTGAATATGAGTGCTACATCTAAGTGTAATTAATCAAAGCGTTACGTATCGATATATTTTATCAATACGTCATACTACAATGACACCTCGTACTTTATCAATGTAAGCAGAAGATTAGCCAATTGCAGATATTATCGTTCTAGTCGGTTTGTCTATTCAGATATACATAACAAAGAGATTAATAAACTAATATTATAAAATTTGTGAAATGGTCTGGGGTAATCTCTAGATCCACTGGACTGTTTTGGAGAATTCTTTGTGAAATGGTCTGGGGTAATCTCTAGATCCACTGGACTGTTTTGGAGAATTCTTTTACCAATAGAAAGCTACATTATTTGTTAGTGTCATAGGCTATAAAATAATCCAAAAATAATAGTTTTTTAAAGGTGTTGGATTTTCATAAAAATGTTTAACGCCCAACGAAGTGGACACCGTTCAGCTGGTCTTGAAAATTTTATAAGGAAACTGGTCAAAAATTAAATTTTACAAATCAAGATGAGTATAAAATCCAAATATGGTATGGCCTGCATTTATAATAGCTGGATCTGAAATTAGAAATATGAAGTATTGAATTAATTTTAATACTGAGTCATTTATTTTATACAATAAATGCACTTATTCATATGGGGGCGCTATAAAATAAATAACTATAGTTCTATGCTATTACTGGAAATAATATGTCACGAGACAACTGCAATTAACTACATAGTTGTCATCATGGTTATGCGGCCAGTGTTGTGAGTTTAACCCCCAACGTGTTGTTTAATCCACAAACTATTGATCTGAGACTGGGTGTTCCTTGTGTTTGTTTCATCTATGGTTTTAAAGTCACCCGCTATTCCTAATCATCCTCCTAGCCATTATTCCCAATTTTATTTGGGGTCGGCTACCCGCTATTCCTAATACGCGAAATATTTCCTTTTTTTTTAAAGATTAATAATCTAGACGTTGAAGTCAGGAATGATAAGAAAATCACGCGATTCGATCTTTAATGGTCGGCCTAAGATGTTTTACTCTGGAGAGATACCGGACCATGTGATTTTAAAGTTGCAGAGTACTTTTAAATTACAATAATTATGTAAATATAAAGTGTCTAATTGTTGGCTTGCAAATTTAAATGAAGAATCATCCAAA